>JALGQZ010000008.1:30860865-33260865 GCA_023105745.1 Austropuccinia psidii
CTTCACCATCATTTGGGAGCTGTTGTGATGATGATATGAGACTTTCATCAATAAATCAAATCCACCCAGGGAAGCCTTCCACCCACATAACCTGTGAAATATCTCTGTGCTGTTATATTTTTGGCCACACAATAATTCTCCTCTTTAGTTTCATTATTAAATTAATCACTCTTTGAGTTTAAAAAACAATTTTCCCATGAATAATTCAAAACAACATTCCAATTTTTCCCAAAGATGTCCCATTTCCATTTGATCCTAACCTTGATAGTGTCACAGCCAATTGTATGGAAGGATTAGATTTTTTGTTTTGTGATTAAGTTTGAAAGGTTTTGTCATATTTAATTTTTGCTACCAATTTTTCAAATGAGTCATGTGTTGTGCAAAAAATTTGGTTAAACCTTTCAGATGATAAGGTTTGTAAATCATTCAATGTATAAATGTAGCTTGAAGGATGTCTTCTACAAAGATCGATGTATCTTTGTGATGTTATCGTATCTAATAAGGCTATATCTTCCTGGATATCCAAATCATTATCAGAGCTGAAAGCATTGATAAAATGCAGTGATTTTAATTTCTGAAGTAAAGGTAACCTTTGAGATTCCTTTGGTATTGTAAATGATGAAAATTTCTATAGTATATGCAATTTGAAATAATATACTTTAATAAATGATCAGGCTATTGAGATTTTATGAAAGAGAAGGGAAGTTTCTTGCAATTCAACATGCAATTACTGAGGTGTGTATCAAAAAATTATTCTTTTATTGAACCCAAAGGCCGGATTTTGGTATCCCAAAAGCCTGTTTCTTTGTACCTCAAATTACCAAAACTATTGAGGTGTGGATTTTCTAAATACCAAAAACTTAATTTGGAATTTGGAAAGAAAAACACTGGATTTTGTAGCTTTGAAACCCCCTAATAATGGTTTGAGGATATTACTAGGGCCACAAAACATACCTGGACCTGAAGAGCAGGTGTATAACTTCTCAAGATCAATTATTAGATAAATTCATATCAAAAATTGAAATATTGAAAAAAAGTTATGAAAGTTTTGAGAAAAAATGAAGGAAAATATTAATCTTACCTAGAGAACTGAAGCAACCAAAACAAATAATAGTGCAAACAAAAAAACTCAAATCAACACAAATAGAATAGAAAAAATGGATGATAAAGAAAATTTGTATATTGAATATTTCAAAAAAAAACTTTCAGTAAAAATAATATAATAATTACAAGTAAAATAGCACATATTGATTTCTTTCACCTTCAATCAAACACAAATTTCTGATGAAATCCTCTTATTATTGAAATAAACCAATTTAATCTTTGAAGATACTCCTTTAAAAATGGTGAATTATGTGATGTAATAAATTTGAAAGGAGTCTAATTTAAGAAGTGAAAAAACAACGATAATTCCAATTACTTCCAAATTTAATCTTTTTTGGGTTAGAATATTTGATCCAAAAACTGAAGAATCATTTGCATCATATCAAATTTTCAAACCAACAAAAAATAGATTTACCAGATTATCTATTGTTATACAGGTTTCATGTCATTTTATTGAAATATTCCAAAAAATAATCTTTCAAATGAATACCTATCTCATTTATCTCACCTTTCAGCCCTTTTAAAGTACTATTTATCTCTATAATAATCTAAAAAACATATATAAAGCCATTATGGATTTAGGAAATCTGGGTTATATTCATCTTTCTTACCTATTTCCGTGCAAAAATCATCTCTGTAGATAAATGAAAGATCATTTTACCAAAAGAAAGGCATAAAATTTATGAATATTTTTTAGTATTTTACTTGAACATTTTTTCATATTGACAAGTAATTTTTTATAATTGTTCTTTAAGAAATAATCAATGATAATTTTCTTATATATATATGGAGTAGGCTTACTGTTGAAATGGGACACACTACTTTACTTTTGTGAATATAAGTTTTTTTTCAGAAAATATAGAGACATATTTGAGGACAAAATATACTACAGATGTTTCAGGGTGAGTCTATGTAGAAGATTTAAAGATTAAAATAAAAGATTATCTTTTTGATTGTAAAATAGCTATAATTATTAAAAATAAACAAAATGGTTCAGATGTTATCTAACAGAAGTGGTGATGAGCCTAATGAGAGCCTTAGTTGCAGTAAAGGGATATAAGCTTAATTTTTTTTCATAAACTAATGAATTAATTAACTTATACAAATACTATTTTAAGGGTACTACTTCTATAATATAGTTTTAACACACAGGAATACTAATAATTGATGATGAGGTCCTTTCCAGTAAGAAAAGGCTTTCTTTTATCCATTTTGGGGAATTTGAGAAGCTAGTAAGCTCTTTAAACATATTCAGAGAGGAAATTCTAACTCTGGAGGTTGAATTGTGGTTATATACTATCAATTATGATATCATCATGGTCAGAACTATGGTTTTGGGACCACAAATGATCATTCTAGATTAATACAGGGTTGAAACTATTAACAGGCCACTTCAAAACTGTTCTGAAATTTCCAGTGGGTTTTGGTGACCAATATTAGTCCTTATGAGAATTTTTAATATATGCACAAAAATACTTTTAATTATTAAACCAGTACCAGATGGTACTGGTCTGGTACAGACCTATATTTGTCAAAAGAATTCCAATCCATATATATCAGTCAACATTGGAGATATAAAGAATTAAAGAAAACATGATTGAAGGGACTTATTTTATCTTAAATTAAGTATTATTCATGTTTACCCTTTTCAAAAATGTCGTAAACTATAAAATTTTAAGTTTTTTAATGTATTGGTGTACATCAGTACATGGGTAAAAAAACTTGTTAGCCAGATATCCCTGTCAGTTTAGAACGTATTATAGCTTCAATGATACAGAAGTCTAGGGTTTGAGGAGCTCTAAAATTTTATGTAAATATTGATACATTTGTATGAATATATGGAAAATATACAGGGATTTCTTCAGATAACTACTTTCAGAAATCCTATATTTTGTCTCAAAGACTTTTCACCAAGATATCTCAGCCAATCTTTCTTTTGAAATGATCTAAGCTATTTAAAAGTAAATATATCCCTTAGCTCTTCAATTTTGTTGTAATTTTGTCATTTTTGAACAAGACCTCTCAGACCTTTAAGGGCTTTCTTTAGGTTGAAATTAAGAATATGGTATTTCATAAAGTAGGGGCTCTACTTAAAAATGGAAAAAACCATTAGAGATCCATCCTTGAGAGATTCAAAAGTAATATCAAATTCATAGGGTTTGCATTAAATATTAATAAGCTAGATGAGAGATGAAAATGAGGTTTTTTGCTTCTTTGGTATGCATCAGAGCTAAGATGTGTTATATCTTGGTCAATTCTTTTTCAATTGATATTACAATTGTATATACTTATTTCGGGAATTCCCTTCTTTGAGCCATTACATGTATGAAGTGTATTTATTTGGTATCTTTTATACCCAGGTATCAACGTTAATACCATTATTAATAGTATGTGGATGTCACTCTGGTGCTATTTTTGGAGTTGTAGGATGATAATATGACTATATTTAAGTTAAGATATGATCAAAAAAAATTAAACCAGAAATTTCCCAACCATAGGTTTATATTTATCCAAAAGATAAATAGAAACTTGAAGCTATTTAATTCCAAAAATTAACAGATGAATTTCCAAATAATTCAGTTTTATGTACATTTTTTTGTTTTAATGAACATTATTTTAGAATTTAATGTATTCTGATTCACCCAAAAAAGATTTATTTTTCTGTAGAACTTTTCAAATAGTCACTAATATTATTTTGATTTATGAATTACATCACAATAAATATGAATAAAATCTCCTTTTTCTTGAGTTCAGATGAATTTTTACAGTTACTGAATCCAGATGGTTTCCTTCATAGTTAACTATCATAAGGAAAATTGATTTAAAGCCTATTTTTAATATTTATCACAATCGAATGGTGTTTCATTAAGGAACTGACAAATTCAAGATTTTGAAATAAACTTCAAGAAAAAAAGAATGAATTAAATATCAATATTTGAAAATTAGGTTTTGATTTTTTGAAAAGAATCTTATTTTATAGCCTTGGCTGTAAATGTTCAATATGAAAATTTTAACAGAAAAAACAAAATAAATTGTTTGTTGAAATAAACTTAAAGCAAAGTACTTACAGGGTTTTGTGCCACATATGTTGCTCATTTCAATTGAGGTTTATTCAAATCCCAAAACTTTGATTCAAAGAAATACAAAAACTTCACTTCACTTACCTATTAGGTTAAATGTAAGAGAAGAACTCAAGAATTTAATTTTAATGAGATAATTTTTACATGTCAAAATAAAAAATATCAGCTATATTATATCCATTATTAATTTTTCTGTTTAATCTGAAAAAAATTTAAACAATTTTTTTTTTGAATTTTTTTCAATTTGTTTTTCTAAATAAATGAGAATAATCCCAATGCTATAATGAAGAAAAAATTTCAGAAATTTAATTATCTATCATTTCTTTTCATTTTTTGGGAAAGTTTTTGTAAAAAAGTGAATTTGAAACAAAAAAAAAAGAGTTTCAATTTGAATAAAAAATCAAAAATATTTAGAATTCTTCAAAAACAAAAAAATTGAATAATAATATATTTAAAATCTAATTTTCAATTATTTTACACTTAGTTATGGAATAGTAAAAATGTGCTTAGAATTAATTTGAACCTAAAAAATGTCCAAGAAATCATTATTAACAAATCACCATGTTAACTACACGTTACTTAGAAGGAGTATAAAGCTTATAATTTCTATTCTTTCCAGAACTTTCAAATAAATCCAAAATATTTTTAAAACTCATTCTATTTTATATAATTACTACAGATATCACTACACAATCAATATTTTGATAGCTCAGAGTCACTGTTTCTAGATTTTTGACCATTTTATTCCAAATGGCTATCAAATTCACAAATGATTTAAAAACAATTGAGCGATGATAATTTAATCGAGTAAACAAAATTATTCTTAAATTCAAATATCCTATCCATTTCTTAAGAATAATAAAACATTGAATCTAACTTTTTTCTAATTTCATTCCTAATTCTTTCTCAGTAAGACCCACATATATGGAATTTTAATGAAGATAAGCCACAATGTAGTTCTTGAAGTTTCTGAAGTATTGGGAACAGTGCCTTACAGTAAGATCTGATCGTGGATTAAAAAGCTCAATTCACCCTGAAAACATCTCATATGCATAATCATGGCTCATTAAATGTTAACTAATGATTCTTTGTTCCTCTTCCAAATAACTGAATATAGTCCTCTTCTGCTGTTATATATGGGAAGAAATTCATTTAATCCTGTGGATTAGATTTTGTTTGATTTCTTTTACAGCTTTAAATTGGATTTTTACTTTGACTTTTTTTAATAATCAAGAATTTTTTCTCCTGTTTAAATTCCCAGAGAGCCCATACCACTACCTTTACTTGTATTCACACACAGGAGGATAGTGGTTTTCAAATTTTAAAACTGCAATCATTATACTTATTTTAAGAATCTGGGTTAAATATTTCCCAATTTTATTTATTAAAGGTGTGTTTCTTTTATAATTCTCAACCTTTTCAAAGGATTGATTATTTGATGCAATTGGATTCAATGGCCTATGTGGTAATTAAATATGATTTTAATGTGACAAAAATCTCTTTTTGAAGTTTTGAGAAAATTTTAGTTAATTGATTCATGAAATCTTTTCTGATTTTAAATTTTAGAATAGAATAATTGAATAATTTCTGGAAATCTCCTTTGTGCCAAAGGAAATCTACTTGAGCCAAACATAATGTGAGTTAAATCACTTAACTATTCCTAAATAAAATGATACAAAATAAATAAGTATCCTCATGACCAAAACTGTTGGGTTAGTCATGAATGAGATTATGGGGAAAAAATATTCAGGACGAAAATTGTGTTTCTTATGTTAGAAATTGTTGAATTTAATAAAAAGGTAATATTTTTATTTAATTTTTTTGTTTTGAATTCTTCTAAAATATCAGATGGATTTAAATTATATCATTAATCACATTTTTTGATATTAAAGATTTGAAATTATGGAATGAAGAATTCTGAAGTTCGTAAATATATTTCCAAAAAGATTCCTTAAGAACAAAAACCTTCAAATAAGAATATCTGTATTGTTTCTTGATATATGCTGCTATCCTCCTGCATTATAAGACACCCAAATTGATTTGAAAAATATTGAATAAAACAGAGAAGCAGGTAAATACTAAGAGTTAAGGTTATGTTTCTTAAAAATACTGGCTATGATGAAAAAAGTTAAAATTTTCAAAACATTTTTAGTGATGAGTTTTTTTCAAAAATAATGGTGGATTCTGAAACGCATTTTGGAAAATATTTTCGGCGAGTTTTCCTGATTTCAAGAGTGATATTTTTTTCAGATGGTTGGTTCTCATGGAATTTTTCCTTTGCATTTCCGGAACAGAATTTTTTCCTTTAAATGAGTTTTGTGGCATGGAGTAAATGCTCCTATTTAAGGGGTACTATATAAATAGTTTTAAATAGAAAAATTTCTCACACATAGAAATAATTATATATCCTTAAAAATATAAGTCAAAATTTCTTGAAATTCTCCTGATTTCCCTTTTATGCACTCTTAAAATTAGGTGAATTCTTCCAAGAAATATGTGACACGATCTCCTCAAAAACCTAATCTTTAATGATCTTAGAGGCTAAAATTTATAAATAATATACTAATTCATTATTATAATTTTCGTAAATAAGATTATTCCTTTAATCTCTGCTTTTTGTTGAATATATTGTTTCAAATAAGGATTCCAAATATTAGTATTTCTTTTAAGTAACCCAAATCAATTTTTTATAATTTTTTTGTCAAATTATCTACTGAAGATTAATTTTACTATTTAATTAAAATATAATTTATTTAGCCCTAATTTGGACATTATTTTTTAAAGGGAAAATATATTAGTGGATTATGAATTTGAATATCTTCCTTATCTGCATTTTTTATATTTTTGAAAATAATGATTCCCGCAACCAGGCTCTCTGTTTCCTTTTTTCTGTAGAAGAAACCCTATCTTTATGATATGAATCTATCTCATTGAATGGTTAAATATTCTGTATTTATTAAGTATTTATTTCTTTCATACCTTTGTTTAATATATTTAAATAGAGTTAAATAGAATTTCAGATTTATATTTTATTCTAGGATTAAATCCTTGTTTTGATTTAACTATAAAACATCTTACTGTAAATTTCTTTCATTTCTTTTACTTTGGGTTCTCACATTATTAATATTTGTTGAAATTTATCTTATTTGATTTTAATATTAGTTTATAATCTATCCAAATCCTACTATTATTTTCTTGTTCCATAATTATATTTTTTTATAATTCTTATTTCTTCAAGGATTTGTAGTTATTATTCTAGTTCCAAAATTATCTTCATCAAAATATCTTTTTCCTCAAATAATTTTTATTCATTGTTTTTTGTGATTTTTTCATTATATATCAAGAATATATTATTTCTAATTAATCTGATTTTTGAACAAAAATAACTAAACAGTATTTGTTATTTTTTTTGTGCTTACAGAAATTCTGAGAAATAGTCGTAAGTATCACCTTTCTTTTTAATATTTCATTCCTTTTTCTATGTTTTAATTTATTTATTTCTTTATAGATTATTCTGATTAAATAAATAAACAAAAGATCTTATTTGGCTTTCAAATTTTTTGTGAGAGCATATCTTTTGTCTTATATTCAGAATCCCTGGCCGGAAGGGAATTTTTCTCTTGATCGATAAGGCTCTTTGTTTATCTCAATAGGTCTCTAGCTATTAAAAAATTCATTGAAAATAAGAATAAGAATAAGAGTACGGCTATCCATTTCCATGTACAAAATGACAGGAAAAAGCTTAGAGTAAATCTAAATTTAAGCGCTTATTTGTGGTATGGGAGAGTTTTCTTTCATTTGAATTACCCTGTTCTTTCTATCTCCATGAGTGAAATTAAGAATTCAAAAGATGAATTGAGAAATCAATTACAATCCAATTATATGATTCCTCATATATTTCAGGTATAAAAAATTATAATCAGTTCAATTTACATGAAGAAAGTTTTTTTTACTTTACATAAGAAAACACATATGTCAATAAATATAATATACATCAATTATTATTATTATTGAATTTTTTCATTTATATCATTTAATTTTCAAAATGAATCTTCATATGAATTAAAATTCCAATGAAGACAAGAGATAAAATTTATTCAAAAAAAATACAAATAACATTTATTTCAGTATTATTTTTTTTTCATAAAAATAACAAAAAATAACTCTTTTTATCAAGATTATTTTTTAATTAATTATGTAACTATTCTTTATTTTAAGGAAAGCCTCTAATTTATTGAAATTATTATCCCTTTCATTTCAATATATCTATATAAATAAATATTTTATAAGATTCTGTTACCTCAGAATATTTCCTTTCTATTTATATGGATACATATATCTTCAAAAAATAACTTGATAAGAGTTTTTATATTTCTTAACCTTCGAGATTTTGTTGGAGAAATTGAAATATATCATGAGATAGATACTTAAAGTTTATTAGTATATATTCAGATTAATAATTATATAATTAAGTATATAAATTGAATGAATTTTTTAGATTTTACAAAAGATGTATTATTTTTCCTATTTTTCACTCTTTCAACCAATCTTTATTTGAAGAAGTTATGAATAAATATTATTAATTATCAGTATCTTGAGGAAATCTTTCAATAGCTAAGGTATTTTCTCAAATATTATTATAGAAACTTAATTGAAATATTTTTTTTTACAAAAATTTTGGTTAAAAATCAGAAATGGAAAGTCTTCAAACAATGGTATCATAAAACCAAAAGGTTCACTTTTAAAAAATAAAAAACCATTTTAATTCCCTAGCTCTAGGATAGATTTCTCACATTAAATCCTTTTTTATTTCTTTAAAATGAAAAACCAAATTTCATTCTTTTCCTGGAAGGGATAATAAAAATCTTATTTTTTAACCAAATGTATATAAAAAAAAGCTTTCTTTTCTTTTTGAACAAGGAAAAATAAGGAGTATAATATTTTTTCTTTTTTTAAAAAATAGTATAAATTAAGAATTAGAAATATTCTTCAATCAAAAAGAGATATTTTCAAAATTTCTTTTTGAAATAAAAACAAACAATTTCTACACACCACTATTTCAAGTACAAAAAACCAACTCCAATTATAATTCATAATTCATAATTTATTATTTTTATTTTGAAAGAAATTGAAAAAAATTTCTCCCGAGGGAATTTTTTGTTTTTGAAAGGTGAAAAACATTATATTTCCCCTTTGCTGAAAATACAATCATTGTGGACTAAAAATATATATTTCAATATAGCCTTTGATGAGTACTAAGCCTAAGTGAAAGAAATATTTGAAATAAAATTTAGGAAAATGATTATCTCCTTTCATTATATTTTCAAGACAAAATTTTCAATCAAATAAAATTGAAAATTAAAAAACTCACCTTCAAAAATCCATTTTTGGATCTTTATGAGACCTTCAAATTGAAGGTTCTTAGTTTCAATCCAGTGGTAAGATAAATTAATATCAAATTTATTAAAATTTGGAGTTTTGATGGCTTCAATAAGTGATTTTTAGTTAAATAGATCACCAAAGGTCCAAAAAAGACCAAATCAGAAATCTTTGGGAAGAATTTAGGCTTTGTATAGCTTACACGATTCCATTTATAGAGGATTCAAAATTGTAAGATGAAAATCTTGAATTAATCTCTCATAAATCTCTCAGTTTTTGTAATGGAGCTCTTCCCACTTCTTTTGTAATATTCGTAAAACAATAAATTTTAAGGATTTAGGTATTTCCTGATCACAAAAATAGGTTTAAAAGCCAATTAACATTTAGCTTGAAATGAAATTTAAGGCCTAAAATTCGATTTCTATCGAATAAGATTTTGGAAAAAGGGTACACAAGAATTCCCAAGCTTCATATAATAAGATTTTGAATTAATATAATCAATACTCCCAATTTTCAATTTTTTTTGTTTTAAAAAAAGCAATTTGTATAAAATATTTAAATATTCTAAATCATTTGAAAGCTATAAAAAATATTCAAAATTTCAAAATTATCATTTATAACAAAAAAACCATGATTATATTTCATTTTAAGAGACAAAAATGGGAGCTATTAAAACTAATGAAATCCATTGAAAGAAAATTATTTCAAAAAAAATTTTTCCAACAAATGGGGAAAAAATATCATAATTTATTCTAAAATAAATGTAAAATTGATACTATTTTTGAAATTAAATCATGGTTAAAAAAACAGGTCAAAAATTCAAATGGTTTTTTTTGTGTTGTATTTTTTTTATTAATAATTCATAATTTAATTTTTTTTCTTTTTAAAAAAATACAATATTACAGCTCTTTTGACATTTTTCATTTCAAATATCTAAAACTTCAAGTTTTCTTTTTAGCTGAAAAAAACAGATAACTAATCTGTTTTTGTTTTTGGAACAATCATTTTCTATTAATTTTCTTTCTTGATTATATTGGTTTGATTTCATAAGGATATATTTTTTGCAATTCTGGTGAAAATTTTTCTCAAAGTTTCAGAAGATAAAAATGAGCCAAAATTTCAAGCTGAAGAGATTTTTCAATGAAATCATCATTTTTGAAGAACTTTGATGAAGAATAAAAGTGTTCAACTTATAAGAAGGAAACAATTGGTGATAATATTGATGTACCCTTTCATTGATTCAAGTTCTGAATTTGTATATAACAATATTGATATGAAGTTTTGAAAATCAAGATATGGTTCTTCAGAGGTTATACTTCAGCATACAAAATTTCCGTTTGTTTAGAAGATTAAAATTATTTTTTTTCTTAAATTTATTATTCATTTCACTCCCTTTGATAAAAATGTCCATTTAAAATCCCATTCAATGGAGATTACTTAGAAATCAATTTGATATTGAATTCAGGAGGGAAGCTCTCTAATTCACTTCCGGACTACACTGGGGGGCCAAGCTTCTAAGTCCATTGATTTGCCCAAAGCCAGCCAACCCCATTTGGAATTGGTGTTCACATGGCTAAAAATTGATATCAGTAGGGAGGTCTCTGCCTAAAAATGCCTTTAGCTCTTTATAGTAAGAAGCTAATCAACTGACAACATAAAGCTAACGCAATTACAAACCATGTCATAAGAGCTAGTGGGTTTTCAAAGTCAATCTCCACAACGAGTCAAAAAGGAAATATATCATCACGAAATCACCATAGTACTAGGGTTAATAGCATATTATAAGTTCCTCAAGCCTTAGAAGTATTCGCTTGATTGTTATTTTCATAATATAGATATACAGTAAAATCAGGAAATTCTGTAAAAGAACCAAAAGAAAAAAGTTGATATGAGATTAAAATACATAAATTATTTGAGCCAACAGTTTTCAGGTGGCAGAGGTAGAGAAACTTTGAGAACCTGTTCCCTTTGAGCTATTTTAGCTCAAGAATCTCAACATTAAGTAAAAGTGCTTGTTTAATTTCAATTTAGTGCTCAACTGCGACCAAGGTATTCACCTCAAGATTGGCGCTTAAATTGCCTCTGAAAGCGTTGGTTGGGTCGAATCCAAAAAACAATCGATGGAATTCGCTTTGGCACCAGACGACGTGATCTTGCTTGAAGCATGATCAACGTTTCAAAGGCTAGATCCGACCTCGGATGTCCAGCTCTCAAATGTTCTTCTCAGGTTTTCTATTCTGACAAAGGGTTACCAGAAACTTACGCCTATGCTAGTAAAAAGAAATACATTATTATTTGTTCACAAAAAGGATAATCCTAGCCCTCAAGCCTCACAAGAGTGCGTAAGTCAACCTGAAAACTTTTGCAGGAAGATATTTTAATAAAACAACCTTCGTCACAACTAAATAAATTGCTGTACAGTCTTTTTGAACGACTTGATGTCTTTGATATCTTAATGACGAAGCCCTAAGTATAATAAATTTCCTCTACAGAAGGGTAAACTAATGAAGAAGGCTTTCTCTTCTTCACGTTGGAATATTCTTAATATCAAACTTTCCTCTCTTTCGGCATTCCATCTCCCAGTCACCCCCGCTGAATCTGACAAGTGCAACCCAAGCCAAGAGCATCAAAGGCTATCTTTTGAACTGATAAGCCCCTTTCATGACAATGATGGATTATTATCGGACCAAATACAGCTTTTGAACAAATGATAAACTTCATATTTTGCATGTACACCCCTGCCAGATGAACGCGAACGCAATTCATAAATACAGGAAATACAGGACCTTCTTTTTTTTGGCTGCGCAGCCATTTTCTCACGCTCATGGGGGGCACAATTATTTCCTCAAGACCAACAAAAGAGTTAAATTTCTAAGAAAAGAAAAACTAAAACTAAACATCACATGCGTGTATAATTGTAAAAAGCTACAATAAAAGTGAAAAGCGTATTCTTTGTTTGCTCACACGCTTGAGTTCAAGACCCACAAGAGTCTAATTTCTAAGTAAAAAAAACCACTACTAAAACTAAACATCACCCACTTATATAATAAGAAAAAAAAAGGGTATTTTTGATTTGATCACACACTTGATTTTGATCAGTTGTAAGAAAAGTCAATACTATAAGTTGTGCAAGGCATCTAAAAGCTTGATTTTGTCAATGCCTCTTTGTGGTTTTATGAGCAAGAGCAAAAAACACATACCTTATTGCCATGGTAGTCCTAATACAATGTTGGGCCACCATTTGCAGGCGGTGTGCCATTGAGAGGAGATGCTTGTTAAACCCATCAGGAGGTATTCCATCCCAAGCTGCTTGAATTGCTGCTCTGAGTTCATCCATGGTTTGAGGTTGGAAAAGGTTGTTGATTTGTGACTTCATCATCTTCCAGATGTTCTCGATTGGGTTGAGATCTGGTGAGTGGGGAGGCCATTTGATTTTGTTTGCGCCACTGTTGACTCCACATTGCAGTGTGAATGAGGGCATTATCCTCCATGAGGAGGAGGCGTTGTTGTCCTTGGATCCATGTGCTCAACAAATGGTCACAGAGATGGTTGATATACTTGTCGTACCAAATCCATGGAATTCATTTGCCCATTGAGAAAGGTAATTTTTGATTGGCTAGAACCATAAAATGCCCCCCATATCATCACCAATTGTTGGCCAAATTTTCCAAGTTCAACTTCTTGCTGGTTGTCCTTCAAACCTGAACCCAATCGACTTGTTTTCCAAGCTCAAATGCAAATTCATCAGTCCAAATGACTTCGTCCCAGTTGTTGATTGTCCAGTGACAATGAGCTTGGGAAAACACAAGGTGGCGTTGGAAGTCCTGGGGTCATAAGTATGGCTCTTTGGGTGGAATTCATGAGTGCTTGCCTAGCTTATGAATTTTGTGTTGGATGGTTTGGGTGGACGCAACCTTGGTCATAAGGTTGGTAACTTGAGCCACTGTAAGTTGACATGCTCAGGTAATGATCCGACTTAATTCTCGATGGTTGCAGTCTGTTAGTTTTGCTGGCCACCCACTCTTTTTTTGCATCTGGGTGGTCCCAAGTTGTTGATACTTGATGATTGTGTCATAACTGGTTGTCAAAGGGATGCAATTGAAGTCGGAGATATTTCTGAATGAGAGGCCGGCTTGCCTCATACCAAATAGGCATGCACAGGTTTTGATATATAAATATGAGATTGGGGATTGCTAAGACCAAAAAAGTAAGTAATCATTATTTCCAAAAAATCACAAAAAAAAGAAACAGGCTCACCAAAAGTTAGTTGACAATGGAAAAAACCAACAACAAAATCACCAAGAAGAATGCTTGAGGGATTGAATCAATATCCTTCATGAAGCAAGTAATATGAGGTGATGGTTGGAGGATCATGGTGCAAAGGTTAGGCATTGATTGCCTTTTATATTGCAAAATTGAACAATTTGTGCACATCTGAGAGGGGTTGTGCTTCAGATTGTGAGCAATGGAATGAGCGAAATGATGAGAAATAAAACAGAAGAAGAAAACAAAGAAATTGCAATTGGACATGAAAAAAAAGAAGAAACGTTGAAACCACAGCAGCAAAATTGGTGACAAATGAGATGCATCCTTTGCAACACGTGCGCAGCAGGCCAGTACAGGCATACAGTGCCCTGCCCAAAGTATACAAACACCGGCAGGGAAGCTGTATGATCGTGGCTGCTACGCACATGAATTCCAGTGGAAGACTATCATTTGTCAGAGGTCTAGAGCCTGCTTGGGACTTAAGCTTTTTCCTTTCTTTCTTCCTTTCTTTTTTATTTGTTTTAAATTTTTTCCCTTATCTATGACAATACCCACTCCAACCATTCCATCTCATGACATAAAAGATGGCCAGCACTCACCAGTGCTAGCCCACTACAACCTCAACTGCATTGAAATGTCCAACATTGAATTGGACAATAAACACATAAGCTGTTCTTGTTCTCAAATTGAAAAATTCTTGAAAAATAAAATTTATCTTTTTTGGATAACAGAACTCAATGCCTTACCTTGATATTGAAGCCAGGGGATGTATTGTTGGGATGTGCCAAGCAGGCCTCCCATTTCGGAACTAGGTGGGATTCTCCACTCAACTGTCTACAATACAATCAATAAATTTCAGCCTATTGGCACTGTGAGGACCCCCAAAAAAACAGCAGACCTACAATAATGACCACATCATAACTCAAGGTTGTTGATTAATGGTTTCACAGGTCACCAACCTGATGACTCACCAAGTCTCCACTTGGAAAATCCAGCACAAGACCCACAAATTGGGTAAGCAGTCTTGCATTGCTCCCCAAAAACCCTACCTCTGACCTCAAGATTTTAAACATTGCCTTGCATTTTCCCAAGCCCACCGCCTTTGGATGATAAATGATTGGGCCTGGGTCATTTAGATGGAGGAGTCAGCATTTGAGCTTGGGAAAAAGGTTGATTTCATGCAAGTTTGGAGGACCCCTCAAGAGAAGTGAAAGCTTGAGAAACTTGCTGTCAAACAATCATGGTATGGGCACCTTTTGTGTGGCAATGAGAGCACCCTTGGTTCTTCTCAATAGTTGAATGACCTTGACCAGGCCTGCTTCTGTTCATAGCCTGGATGGGGCAGGCCCCCTGGATTTGTGGTCTCCACCACCTCTTACTGATGAAGGATAATGCCCCATCCACATGGCCTGAGCAAGCACCAATTGGAAAAATTGGCACAATATTCTGAAACTTGATTGGCCAGCACATTCACCTGACTTGGACCCAATCAAAAATGTATGGAAGGCAATGAAGAGTCAAATAAGTAAAATTTACCAACCACAGACTGTGGAATAGCTATGACATGGAATAAATTCTGCATGGACCAATTCTCATTTTAATGTCCTGAAAAATATCCTCTATTCAATGCCATGATGAATGGCCATGGTCATCCACATGAAGGAGGTCCAACTTCCTACTAGGACCTCCCTTCATAAATAGTAAGGTTCTTGTTGACTTTCTCACAGTAAAAAATCAATCACTGATTTGTTACTATCTTTCTTATTTAACTTCTTGTGTCTTTTCCAGTTATTTTTTTGTTAAATGGTGTTTTTTTTTTAAAAAAGTATTTGCTTATATCAGTTATGATTGCAATTTTTTAAGGCTTGATTACTTTTAGTTAAAAAAGGTTGAAATATAAAAAAAAAACTTTTTCAATTGAATTAAAAAAAATGCCCCATGCATGTCAGATGCCAATTGCTTAGAAAAAAAAATACAGTGCCCTGCCTGTGTTTTTTTGTTCACATACTTATGGCAGGGAACTATACAGTACAGTAAAGTTCCCTGCCAAAAGTATGCAAAAATGGGTCGAGGCCTGTGTGCATACATGGCTGTGTGAAACATGCACACTCCTGCAATCCTATTTGTCACACCTTATCTCTACTTGTGCTTCTCTTTTCTCAAATTGTTTTTTTTCTGAGATCTGTTTTTTTCTTATTTGAGCTCATTTTCTTTAATTTTTTCTCACTTTTTCTTTCTATAACACCTCAATTCACTTTTAAAAATAGTCCAATCATGCAGATTGGAATATTCAAAAACCATCCCCTGATGCCTTGCAAACACCCAACTGATAACTGTCAAAGTGTTTATCCTTTTTCCACTTGACTTTTGTTTTTTTCTCTAACTTAGATCATGCCATATCTTGATGTTGAAGCTTGTGGATCAATTTTTGGAATGCATCAAGATGGGTTATCATACCGAGCCATTGCCCAATTAGCTGGGGCCCCTCTTATGAAAATCTACAATACCATCTCAAAGTATCAACCAATCAGCACGGTGAAAACCCCCCAAAACTGGACAACCTACCATCTTAAAGGATTGTGACCAATTTCATCTTAGCCAAATCATTACTCATTGCCGCTGTATTACTGCTTCTCAGGTTACAAATTTGATTACTGAAAGTGTTTCAAGCTGAAAAATTCAGTTAGAGATCAAAATGTTAGGTAAGGCACCAAGAATAGCACAAAGAAAACCTTACCTTCTACCACAAGACTTTCAAGCCCAACTGCTATTTGCTCAAGCTAATGTGCACTGGGGAATTGACAATTTGGAAAAGGGTTTTTGGACTGAAAAATAAGCTTTTAAGCTAGGCAAGAAAGCTGACTGAGTCGGTGTATGGTGCACTCCTAAAGAGAAGTGGCTTTTGGAGAACTTAGCCATTAATCATTGCTCTGGATGTCCAACAATCATGGTTTGGGGTGGTATTTGTGCAGAAAAATGATCAAGAATCACATTTCTTGATGAAAAATGACATTGGCTCAACTGAACCAACAGGTTTATCAACCCATTCTCCTTCCTTTCATCAGCCACATGGAGCAAGCACCCTGGATAATGGGAATACACCAGCTTATTTTCATGGAAGAAAATTCCCCAATCCACACAGAAACTCTCAGAAATCAATGGCTAAAACAAAATGGAATCCAAAAGGTGAAATGGCCCACTCACTCACCCAATCTGAACCCAATAGAGAAGGTGTGGAAGATAATTAATAGTGCCATAAGAAAACTCTATCAACCGCAAACAATTGATGAATTATGGGTTTATATCCAATAAGAATGGGAAACTTTTCCTTGTGATACTCTGGACGACTTACTACTCTCCATGCAGTGGCAAATGGAAATGGTAATTGCACAGAATGGTGGTCCAACATCTTACTAGGAACATGATTCTTATATGGTCAGTTTTCTCTTGCTCCCATAGCTTATTCAACTTTACTTTAGCTAATGAGTCTGTTTTTTAGGTCATTTAACTTTTTTTCATTTTATTTTATTTAATTTTTTTCATTATTAAGTATTTTTTTTACCCTCATGTAGTGTTTAAAAACCCAAAAAAAAATCTTTCTTTACTTGAATATTGCTTTTTGAGGGTTCTTTTGGAAATCAAACTCTTCACTTTGACTCATGCCCCTAAAAAAGTTCCCGTGAGAATTTTGCCTGCACAGCCAAAAAAATACAGCAAACTTTTTTTAAATCATTTGCATACTTATGGCAGGGAACTGTACAACACTTGTGGTAAAAAAACATATTCAATAAACTAAGATCAAGGGTTTTATACTAATAATGAGATGAAAAGGTAACCTAAAACCCTCCCATGAAATTACTTTCTGTATGATTTTGAATATTCATTGGGCTCATTTTGAAAGAAAAAACAAAGCCTCAATTTAAGCCCAAACATCTCTCAAGTATTATTAATTTATATACTGTAAAAAACCAAATAGGGGAGTTCAGAGCCCCAAATATGTGAGCCAACTTTTAACCCATTGTGAGACAAAAGCTACACATCAAGCCCTTGAAATCACCTGGCTTATGGGGCCTCCTAACTTCTACCACTACCTCACCGCCCTTTTTTCAAAAACAAAATACGTTTCAACAAAACCAAAAACCATCAAAACACCTCACTCAATCATAAACACCACCATAGTAACTACTCTGATAACCACCTCTTCCTTGAAATTCTCTCCATCTCACTCTCTTGTTACTACTCTCAAAACCTCTTGCAATTAATGATCCCTAGCCCATCTTGCACTAAACCTCCCCCCGCAGCTAGAATCACTGATGAACTCTTCCCCAGACCCTCCAGACAAAGACAATCACATGATTATCCAAGAAGTATATGAAAGCAAACCAGACTTCCTAGCCAAAGATCATAACAAGGACCAGTCTAATATCCTAACAATCATCCTTCAAAAAGAAAAGAGAAATTAGAGAAACAAGAAACTAACCTAGCTTTACCCACAGTCAAAACAGCTCTGATATCTTGTTTAAATGACAGAAAAGAAGAGCTAGCAAAGAAGCAAGAAAAAATAGACAAGATAATCAATGACTTACTGTATACCACCAACAACACGGCTAAAACACAACAAAAAAATAACAAATTATTAAGTTCACCCCTTCCCAACAGCCAAAGCCAAGAGACATCTACTTTATCCTTTGCAGCAATAGAAGCCAAAACCCCAAAAACAACCAGAATGACCTTAACCAAACAACCACCACCTGAATTGTTTAAAAACCAACCCCAAGAAAACAACAGATTCAACAAGTACCATATTGTTATCCATACAAAATTTGGAGCACTGAAGCCCTTTGAAAAAGCATCTCCACAAGCAGAATGAAACACCATCAAAAAAGAATTAATGGAAATTAATACAAACTGCGACAACACACCAATTAGAATCAGGAAATTCACATGTCATCCCTCAGGCAAAATCAAGGGCAGAAGCCCAATGGTTACTGGAAAACAGAGCTATATGTTGTGGTATTCCATACCATTAGTACCAGTTTCAAGCTTACAAATAAAACAAAAGAAAAAAAATGATAATAAAAAGAATTACGCAAAACAGATTTACACATTACAATTACAAATTTCAAAAAGAAATATACAATACACAGCCTCAAGATCTTATCAAAACAGTATAGTATCAAAGAATTTATCCACCTTATTGCATCATCAATAACAAATTACGTCATTAAAGGAAGTTAATCTAAATAAAGGTATATGAAGATGGACCAAAGCATCAGAAGATGTATTTTCCCCACCTTGATTCAATTTATAGAAGAAATACCTCAAGGCTATGCATAAAATTTCAATATATTTTCCAAGAACAAATGCTTCCTTAGTAACAATAACACGCATCAAACTTGATAGAAATGATAAAATCTCCATATGAAATGATACAATACTAAAATAAAACCACCAGCATAATTCTCTCAGAACATATGTAAAAAATAGAAACAAAAAGACTTTCCCTGCCTTCAAGAAAACATCACCAGCAAAATTATCTCAAAGACATCACATGATTTTGATAAGAAACAGAAACACCAGCATAATTTTCTCATATATATAATATGACTAGGAGACAGTTCAATTGTCAGGAGCTGTATTTTCTCCACTTTCTTGGCAGAAAGTCCCACCAGCCAAATTATCTCAAGCACATCACATGATTTTGATAAGAAAAAGCACCACCAGCATGATTCTCTCAGAAAATACGTAACAAAGTCACCAAAAATGAAAGTGTCACCAGAAAAATTATCTCAAAGACATCACATGATTTTGATTAGAAACAGAAACACCAGCATAACTTTCTCATATATATCATATGACTAGAAGACAGTTCAATTTTCAGGAGCTGTATTTTCTCCACTTTCTTGGAAAAAAGAAAACATCACCAGCCAAATTTACTCAAACACATCACATGATTTTGATAAGGAAAAGAGCCACCAGCATAATTCTCTCATAACATACATAAAAATAGAAACAAAAAATACTTTCCCCATCTTCAAGAAAAACTCACCAGCCAAATTATCTCAAATACATCACATAATTTTGATAAGAAAAAGAACCACCAGCATAGTTCTCTCAGCAAACAAGTTGCTACACCAAAACTACACGTCTCACTAGCTAAAACCTCTCAACTATGATTTTTTCTAAGTACCCTGTTTTGAGAAGCTTTATGGAGTCCCAAAAGCTATAAATAGAGGTCCTCTCTCCCTCATTTTCCCCATCATCATGGAACAAGTTTCCACTATCCAGGATCACCACCATCCCTGAACTAGCAGGATATCTAGAAGAGTAGTAGTGCTTTAGTAGTGAAAGCTCAGTAGCCTTGCTCAGTAGCTTAGTATTAGTAAAGAATAGTAGTATAACCATAGTTAAAGCTTAGTAGCCTTGCTCAAAATCTTAGTGTTATTAACAAAGAGAAGTAGTAGTGATATAAACTCAGTATTAAAAAAATCCTAAAAGAATCAAATCCAGTAGTCTTATTATTAGTACTCATATAAAAAAAAAATCATTATAATCAACCTAAAACCATAAAAAATATATATATTCTTATCATTTCTTATTAAAAAAAAACAAAAACAATATTCTTATTAGTTTTATTAAAATAACAGAAACCCAAAGCATATATATATATATATTATCATCAATTTTATTAAAATAAAATAAAATAAATCTAGTGTTTATTTTATCAGAAATTTTAGATCAGAGTTTTTACTGTAGTGTTATTGATAGGTCTGATTTAGAGACTGCTGATAAGTCTTCTCTATCTGTTAAAGCCACAAATCTTATTTTATTTTTGTGATTCTCTGTAGGCTGACTATTCAGTATTATTTAGAGGGGCAGCTAATACACCTTAGCACCCATGGTTATTGGACAATTCTGAAATTCAAAACAGACTTACCAATAATTTCCCCCTCAAGGTACTGCCTTATTTCATCCCACACCAAAAGGAGTTCCCACATCTAGTGTCCCAACAGTGGCCAACAACAGCTTCAACCATCAATAATCCGTAAATTATCAAAAAAAACACATTCAAATTTAGTCCATATAAAAAAAGCCTTTTATAAATAAAAAATTTCAAGAACCTATCAAGTCAATCTGGAATCAGAAAAACCACAAAATTCTAAATCATCATCACCATGAAGTTCTTCACCAAAATCATTTCACTATTATTATCCAAAAAGAGGAGAAACACCACCTGGAGAAGAATCACCTATAGATTATAGTATACCAGTTGGTACACCCAGAACTAAGAAGAAAGATCAAAAGATAGTTACAGATTATTTTCAGAAATTACTCAAGGAACTATTTGAAATTAAAAAGAAAAGTGAAAAAGAGAAAATAAACAAAGAATATATCAATATGGATTCAGCATCATCATCAAAGATACCACACAATCCAGATGAATCCAAAGAAGAAATTATAAATGAAGAGACCATGCAAGGACAAGAAGATATTTCTGATGTAGAAAGACTTCATCAAAGAATGTTGGAAATGCAACAAGAATTAATTGAACTCCTTAAAAAAGAAGGGAAAAGGAAAGAGTCAAGTTTTACCGCAGAAAACAGCCCAATGGAAGAAACTACGAGCATTCCAAGAATCTTTAGACAAGAAGGGTCACCATCACCATTTTCAAGGCCTATGGCCTCATCAGCTCCATTCACTTCACAAAGGCCAAATATTCTACCAAAGCGGATTAATATTCATGCACAGGCTTCAAGCCCATTGCAACAAGAAATCCCACAAAACAATACACCCATTGTCAAGATCAGGCCAAAGGATTATAATTTATGGTTTGATGGAAAGGAAGTGGAAAGATTTATTAAAAGAGTAGAAAATATAGCAGAAATTGAAGGAGCAAGTGGAAGGGATATAGCAAGACAGATATACTTTTGGACTAAAGATCAAGAAATTAGCTACCATATTGAAGGAATGCCTGGATATGAAACTGGCGATTGGGAGCAATCAAAATTGGATATGAAGAGGAGATGGGGAAAAGTGTCACCTGAAAGAAGATACAAGCTGTCCTCAATTACTCAATTATTTACAAAGATTCAACAAGAAGGAGGAATTAGAAATATGGCCCAATATAAAAAGTTCATTGGTGAATATGAATCTATTATTAATTATCTCAAAAGGTATCAATATATACAAGGAGATATCAATCACAATCAAGAAATTTTGGAGAGTCTTTCTTCAAGTGTTCAAGAATCTATTTACAAAGAAATGATTGAATATAAGGCCATGGTGCAAGCTTTGGATGGTGGTTATATAATTTCAAGATTGGAAATCTTAAAGTTGTATATTGAACAAGATCTAGAAGCCAAAGTCTTAATTCAAAAGAAGGAATCTTCACAGCCAAAGTCACAAGAGAATAAAGCTAGGTTTGAAGAGGAAAGCTGGGAAGAAGTCTTAAAGAAAATGAAAGATCTTACCAAACCAATTAAAAATCCTCAGCCACAAGAAAATCAATCAAAGGATACTGGGAATGAAGCAGTTAAGGAAGTATTGAATCAGCTCAAACACCTCTCTGAAGTAGTTGAATTTCCCAAGAAACCTCAACCAAATAATAATCAAGATCATAGAACTATATAAAACTCACAGCCATTCAGGCCAAGATATCCTTCACCACCCATATGTTCCAGCTCAAATGGCTCCAAGACAGCCATTGAAGTGTTATTACTGCCTAGAAGAAGGACAATCTGCAATAAGATGTAATCACCTCACAGAAGACTTGGAGAAAAGAATTGTCCTGAAGCATGGAGTAACATATCTTTTTCTAAATTTTCAAAGAGTACCCACAGAAGGCCCTAAATCTGCAAAATAATTAGTTAGACATTTTGCCAAAGAGCAGGAGGATTTTACAAAGAAAATGATGGAACAATCAAATACACCCCAAAAGAAGCAAGAAACAACAGTAATTGAGGAAAGGAAAGGTGAGAAGGCATCAGCTATAGCTCAAATAGAAGAATGGGGAAACTGGAAACCTCCTCAAATATCACCAGCAAATGAAAATATTCAAATAAATGTTGGGCTTAGACAGACAAGGCAAAGAGCAGCAAGACAGGAAAGTCAAAGCCAAACCCAGCAAGAGGATAAAAATGAAACACACAAACCCTTTAAAAAGAAGATATCAGGTGCCTACCACGAGGAAGATGAGGCAGAAGAAGAAATAAGAGTTCTAATTCCAACAAAATACAAGAAAACACAAGAAGGAAAGGAAGTAGATAATGATGATATTGAAATTATTTCCAAGGAAAAGAATAAGGAGGTACTTAGACAGGATTCACAAAAGATGGAATCAAAAAACAAGGTAAAATCTACACCCAATAACCCAAAGATAATAATTGAACATGTGATGAAGAGAATACTTGAACAAAAGATGAATCTTACTCTTAAAGAAATATTATCAATGTCACCAACCTTTATTGATAAACTACAAAATTTAACTACCCAGGAAAAAGAAGTGATAAAATCAGTCAATACGTCAGATATTCAAGAGAGACTACTTTCAGTAAAGCTACGGGACTATGATACCCCAAGATTACACTATGCATGCCCACTTGGATTTATGGAAGTATTTATTGGAAGAGAAGAATATCCTACAATGGCATTGGTGGATACTGGATCAGAAATTAATATAATACCAGAGGAAATTGCAATTAAAGCCTCACTTACAAGTAGAAAGCTCAATATAAATCTTAGAGGAATAGGTGGACATACAACATCTTTGGTTGGACTCTCAGAATTTACACCAATTACTATGATAACAGGAGAAGAAAAAGAAATTCATTTATTCATAGAAAAAGGAGCTGTACACACCATACTTGGAAGACCATTTTTAGCAGATAATGATGTTAAATTGGAATTTTCACACAAGCAAGGGGAGATATTTAGTTATCCAGAGCAAGATGGACGTCGATTATGTTTACCAATATGTAACCCTCAAGCCATGGGTTGGCAGATTTCTCCACCAAGAGGTATGGAGCTTTGTGCATCTTCAGAGATTGGAAAATGGTCAATACATGGAGCAGAATCATCCAAAAGAAAAGAAACAGAAGAAACAAAAAGTCAATCTTCAACAAGAGTGAAGACAATATTTCTTGGAACAAACAAAATACCCTTCTCAGCCATTTTTGATGCAAAAAATGATTTGAATGTTATAACTCAGGAAATGGCCCTAAAAGCAGAATTAAACATCAGCCCTTATGCATCAAAATCAACAGTCAACTCTTTGAAGCCAATTGATCAAATTAAAAATCTTGAAGTCAATTTTGAAAGTGAAGAAAAAACCTACCTGGACTTCTTAGTATTTGAAAATTTTAATCAAATAATAATTGAAGAAAAGTCCAGCATATTATCTTCATCTAAAGAAAGTATGCCTTCTGTAAATCATATAAAATCTAAAGGAAAGGAGACAGAAGATAAACTGGAGGTAGAAGATAGTGAAGCAATAGAAAAAATCAAAGAGGAACTAAAGAAGATGAGAAGAAATTTGGACATAGCCATAGAAGACCCAGAGAAATGGCTAGCACTTGAGTTAAGTGGTATAAACAAAGAAGATCAAGTAGAAAGCCCACAGAAGAAATTAAAAATGGATCTGAAGCCACCTGAAGCAAATTCTTCAGGAATTGCAGAAGATTATTTAAATTTAGTTCAAGAGGAAACCAGGTACATTGGTGATACTGAAAAAGATTTACTAAGTGAAGAACCAAAAGATAGCATAATCAAGCCATTGGCAAAAAGAAAATTTGAAGAATTGGAAAAGGAAACTTCCATATTTACTAAAGATAAAATGGATCAAGTTTGGGATAGAAATATTCAAAAGAGGATCAAACAAAAAATGAAAACAGCAGAATAAGAAGATGACTTGAAGCTATACCAACAAAATAATGGAGATCTGGAAGATAAATACAAGCAAGGAGGAATATTTGAAGACCTACAAGAAGGAGAGTTATCAGAAAATACACAAAGGCTAGCTGTACTTAGCATTCTAGAAGAATTTAATGATGCCTATGCTCAAATATGCCGCCTTTCTAGATCAACTGATTTATTTAATCAAAATCAAAGAATCACATTTGGATTACCAAATGACTCCCAGAATCAAAATGGCATACAGAAAGACATACTAGAATATGAAGGACTGGATGATTATGTAATACTTCTAATGATTGCATTTAAAGAACTGTATGATTATGAGCTAGATTCACCAATAATTCAAACCAAATATCTTCGACAACTACCTGGATCAAATCTTACAAATGTTGATTTTCTGGAATTACTGACCACTATTGGAATAAAAGGAAATTTATGGAATTATTACTGGAAGAAGCCTTATGGATATTATCAAATGACAATAGAAGGACTGTATCACAAAATGTTATGGGCTCAAGAAGATTTGAATCTAGATCATTTGGAAATCTTGGGGGGAACTATTTGCTGGTGTGATTTTGGGTATATGTTTATTCATGAAGTCAAAGGTTTTGTTTCAGAATGGAAAGGAAACACACAAAAAAACAATGCAACAAGATATTTGGGGAAATATTGAAGGACATATGTCTTTCAGTAATTCACAACAGAAGGTTTAATATTTCTCAATAATAGCTGAAGTAATCCAACTTCAACCACCAATTAAAAAATAAAAAACCATATAAAAAATAGCAAAATAAAATAAAAAAAAATCACCCAAAAAAAGAGAATTCTGTATATATCTGTATTAGTATCAAGGGCAGTGACCTCCTGCCTTATCAAAGAGGGATTTCAATTTTTTCAGTTTTTTTTTTCAAGTATCTTATCACTCAAGGCTATAAATCAGTATTCAATAAAAGACTTCAAACTCAACATTTCTCAAGATATTTTTTTTCAATGTATAAGTATTATGATTTTATTTTTAAAAAAAACAGGGGTGGTTATCTGTTCTTATGCCACCTCATATTAAAAAAAATGGCACAAGTTTGGGGAAGTGTGGGCCCATAGGCCTTTATTAATGTTATTTCTCTTTTTTGAAAAAAAAACAATGAAAAGATGGTGTGAAGAAACAGCAAAAGAAGATATAGATAGCTCAAAATATCAAAATTATGACTGCTGGTCATAATTTGGTTCTTTGAGACAGGAAAAGATAAAATATGGAAAGGAAAACAAGAAGAAAAAAAAACCCAACCAAACAAGCTAGGCCATTCAGATACAGAAAAAGAAGATAGAAGAAGTTCAAAATGTCAAAATTATGACCACCGGTCATAATTTTCCCTAAAAGCAAGAAAGCTATATCAAGACAGGGAAGAAAAACCAACCAAACAAGCTAGGCCATTCAGATACAGAAAAGGAAGATCAAAGAATTTAAAATGTCAAATTATGACAGCCGTTCATAAAATGACCACCTCAATACAGAAAATAATTCAGCTCACCAAAAGGCTACTGCAATTTATACTGGATGACGATCTTATAGCCCCAAATTAATGAGTTTAGCCAATCTTTGACAAGCACGCAGCCTTCCAGCATTTTAAATAAGCAAATTGAAATCAGTACTTCTCAAATCATGATCAAGGTTGAGCACCCTCAATCACAACAAGTTTCCAAACATCAATTGTATTGACAGAATCAAGGAACACAACAATACCAAAGTGCACAACTAAGCTTGCTCAAGGCTCAGAATATGCTACCCAGAATGGTTACCCTATTCCTGAAACTGACAGGTCCGGCAGCAGAATTAATGCCAGAGGGGGGAATTGAACCCATTCCAAATTTGATGAAAGTGGAAAGCAACCCGGAATCACTAACCACTCACCACCAGCAAAAGGCTGACCTGACCTGGATCAGGTCACACCGTCCTGACCTTGTCGTGACTTTTAGGTTTATGACAGATTTACTCAGCATAATTTCTGTTTGGTACTGTACTGTCTGTACACCGTAACGTACTGTACTGTACAACTGCTCAACAGGTTTTAGTGCTTTGACACAGTAGCCCACCATTGTTTGTAGAATGTAGAGTGGTAGACTTTACCATAGAATTTTCCTTTCAATTTCCCTTGTTCCTAATTTCCTCCATTTCGTGATTTATAATATAATAATAAAAAAACTCCAGTTCACCCATCAATCTATTTCTTATTTCTTCTCTTCTGTCTTTTTTATTTAATATCTCTTACTGCTAAAATATCATAATGAGTTTTCAACTGGGCGTACCTGAAATTCTTGCAAAACAGAATGAATACATCAACAAACTAAAAAATAGACTTGAAAAGCGTGATGGAGAGGTTGAACAATTGCTGCAGAAGGTTCTCAGTCTTGAATTTCAACCAGGCCAACATTCTGAGCCATCATCAAAAGAATCCAAGGTCAAAACCCGTGAAAAGAAGTCAATCGTCAAAAACAAGTCTCCAAGGACTCCATCAACAAGAAGAAATAAGAAGGATCTAGGACCTCATCAAACAAAATCAAGTTCCACTCCTAAGCGTAGTGCATCAGAACCTTTACAGACGCCTAAACCAAAGGCAAAGCAGATCATTATGAACCAAACACCTCAGGTATTGAAGCCAACGAAAGTGAGTTTTTTTCATTATTCTGTCTCACAAATATAAAATATGAGGAGGAAGTTCTGATTTTGTTGCACTTTAATGTTAGGATTTGTTTTTTTCCCACATACGAATCATGTGGGGTCTTATTTATGAGAGGTCAATCCCAGTACTACCTGATCCTGCTCTACTTCAAGAATTCCGTAATCACTTTGATGAGGTTGAAGAAATACAAAAATCTTCACAGAGTAAGAACTTCCTTAATTTGATACCCCAAAAAGATTTTATTACCCTCAAAGGCACCAAACCAGGTAGAAAGAAGGTTGGCCGAGCAATCGTCAATGTGCAGGAATTCTTTATTTTATATATAAAAGCATTACTTGCCAAGCTTGGAATTCGTCGATGGGCCCCTGCTCTTGATGAGCCTATTGATACATTGTACAATGAAGCTTGCCAAATCAGTGCAATCCAGACTTTTCAACAGGTGGCTGTTGCAGGTGCTTATCAATACATGAGCATCAACTTGCGTTTCCTAAACAACATTGGCTTACTCAAAGCAACATAAAATCACTTTGTACATTACTTGCAAACTAAAATATGGAAGAGAGAAAAAAAAGAAAGTGGGGAATATCAGAAGGATCTGGAAAGGGGTGTCATTTCAAAAAACAGACAACGGGTGAGTGGTCCAATCATTCCTGAAATTATGTTTGAACCTAAAGTTTTCTTTTATTTGAAAAGCTACAAAATAGTCGCTACAAGTTTGGAGTTGCTCAAAACTTCCCCAAGCGGTACCTGAAGATTTTGGCAGCCATCAATGCCCACAGTGTCTATGAATTCATAGAAGATGCAGGTTATGTAATGAAAACTCTCCCTTATCATTCACAGAAGGCAACAACATTTATGCACAGGGTAGATGAAGAAATTGCAAAAGCCAAAAACATTGAAGGAAAGAAGTCACAGAAGCATGAATGTGTACAAAGTAAAACTCAAAATCTTACAGCTTTTGGGCGAGCCCCACAAGGATTAAACATTGACTTTTATGACCCCAAATGGTACAATGACCTCACTCCAGCTCAGAAAACTGTCAATGGTGACACAATGAAAGTGGCTTTCTTGCCCAATGCATTACAATCAATTTGGGGAGTTCAACATCCCAATGAAAAATTGGGAGACAAAAGGTTTACTGAGAAGCATTGGGAGAAAGCAACAGAGCAATATGATCTTTCCCATGAAATTGCTGCAGAAGATGAATATGATGAATCAAACTCTTATTTTCAAGATATTGATAGCGATTCAAGCAGTAATTATGGGAGCTTGTCAAGCGAAGACAGTAGCATGGAGGAGCTAGCAGAAAATAGCAATCCTTATGATGGAAGAAGATTCACAAACGCATAATTCTCAAAATGTTGGGACATGCAAAAATTTTGGATATGGATACGACTGGGAAAACTGGGAATAAAAATACCTTTTGACTCTTATCAACATAGAATATTCACATTTACTTTCTGACTGACTTAGAAAGCTTTTTTTTCCGGTTTGTCATGATATAGTGTCTCTTTTTTTGTGGCTATGTTGTAAATAGTGTGAGAATATACCCCAATGGTAAATGCTCATTGAAAAGTGTGCCAATTGATATGTAAATTATGTGTGAAAGATTGACTTATCTGTCAAGTACTGTGTTCCAATTTTATCAGAAATTAAAACACAAGTTCTTGACTTCAATTTCTTTCAAAACACTTCTGATTTTAACATTTAACAGTTTAAATCTTGCAAATTGTTTTCTCACAGTTAGCTTTAAATGTGAAAATCATTGATTTTTCACTGCTATAAAACTTGGAAAATTAATTAGTGTAGATTTTGTTTTTGAAAAAGTGTCAGTCATGGATATTTGAAAAAAATCTGAAGGATAATTAAAAATATTCTTTTTGCATGGAAGTAACTCAGTGTAGCTTTGGAGGATTTTTTGAAATGTTTTGGAATTATTCATCTTCAAAGCATTACACCATCCATATTCATTTCAAAACAATTATTTCCTGTTAGTAACTAATGGTACAAGTTTTCATCATTAAAATAATGTTGGAATCATTATTAACATGACTGGAGGCTTCCAGTAAATCTAATAGCAACAGAAACATGATTTTTATTAAATGAATTTCTTATTATAATGGGAATTTCAATAGTAAATCAAAGATTTGTGATTGATATATTGGAGATTACATTTTTTACCACAATTTCAGTCTTATCAGAAGAATGGAACAGATATTTTATTATCAGTATGATAAAAGCTCTAAAACCAGAAGAGAGTTCATATTATTATCACAGCTGTAACTGGATTATTCAATTAACAATCAGTTTATATTATAGTGAAGATAATTTGATACTTATCATGGTGATATTTTCACTCTTTCCCTCATGAGAAATTTTATTCTGATAATGAAATATTTAATATTGTGATTGGTCCCTAAGTAAGAAGAATTTTTTTATTTTAATAATGAAAAATTCATATTTT
This sequence comes from Austropuccinia psidii, assembly GCA_023105745.1. NCBI lineage: Eukaryota > Fungi > Basidiomycota > Pucciniomycetes > Pucciniales > Sphaerophragmiaceae > Austropuccinia > Austropuccinia psidii. The sequence continues at coordinate 30,890,748 of JALGQZ010000008.1, forward strand.
TAAAACAAATATGTTATTAACATCAAATTTGGATACCTCAATAACAGCCATGTGATCATTGAGATATTTTAAGTCTGATTTTCAAGATAATATTAGGTGATACATAATTTGATAATGAAAAATTACTTATTGAATTACTCATATTTGGACTATTTCAGTATTGAAAGTACTTCTCCAAAAATAATAATAGTGTTCATATAAGTATAATGACAGTTTATCCATTCAAATAATAAGTGGTCTTATTAGAATGATGTAAGGGTCCTTATTGATATGACGAAGTTTCCTTCAAATGAAAAAATTGATTATTATGATAGCAGAGGTTTGCACTTTAAAATATTCACATTTCTTCTTTTGATGGAAAAAAGTTTTTTTATATGAATAAATGTTAGCCTAAGTGTCAGCCTGTGACTCAAAACAGAGCACTAGCATGACATCCAACATACCATAAATAATGGTATGACAAGTATTGAACAAAAATAGTCAATACAGGTAATAAATAAGAGAAAACAATCCTCTTAAATTAAACACCAACCTTATCCAAACAGAATAAGGAAACCTAGAGGAGAATAAACAGGTCAAAACCCTTATTTTCACCTCTCATCTAACTTATGCATATTTAAGTTATTATATACCAAAATGGTATTTTTCTTAAAGCTCACATAGAGAGCTACACAATGATATCATCCATGTTGTTGTAACACCACTACAACTGGAGATACCATATGACCTTTATTTCAAAAACCAAGACCCCCCTGAAAGTCAAAGAGGGCTTGTACAAAACTGTACAAAAGTATAACCGAATTAAAGATATAAACAAGAGCTTTAATTTGAGATACATTAGACCTCTTTATCTCTTAAATTGACTGAGGGATCTTGGTTCAAAGGTTTAACAACCAGAAATACAGATATTCTGAAAACAAGAAAGTAAACAAACCCCTGTATCTTTGGCATACACTCATACAACTGTACAGTGTAATATACCAAACTGTAGAGCTAATCAAGCCCTAAAAAACTGTATCATAAGAATACAGATATCTTCCAAATTGAAGAAGATATCTGGCATGGAAGTTTTTGAAGCCTCATACTGATGTACAAAAATACATCCAAAAACCTAAAACCCTTATAACTTTTGCTATTTGAAAGGAGGGTAAACATGAAGCATACCAAATTGAAGAGCTCACTAAGCCCTTCAATTCTGTGCTCTTGGTTTCTTGATATCTCAAAAACTGACTAAGATATCTTGGTTGGAAGTATTTTGACCAATACTGGCCTGTACCAAACCTGTACCAACCAGTACTGTCTTGATACTCAAAATAATGGTTGTTCAAAGCTTAAACCCGCCCAGAATGACTAGTATTGATCATACAGACACCAGAACAATGTCACCCAAGTGCTGATGTGGCAGGTGAAAAGTTTTTTCACCCTGTATTGATCCAGAATGATCATTTGTGGTTCCAAAACCACAATTCTGCCTCTACTGACGTCAGAATTGAGGATCCAGAACCACAGACTGACCATTGGAGTGACAATTTTCACTCCTCTGACGTGTGAAGAGTTAACAACTCTTGACAGTCTTGAAAGATATAAAAAGAAGGGTTTTTTTCCTTCAAAAACCTATCATCTTATCTTACTTTACCTATATTCTTACGTGACAAGACTGTTATCCATCAGTAGTGTCCTTAGAATTATTAGAAGATATAATTAGAATATAATCATTGTAGTGTTTCTTTACAGTCAAAGATATTAGAGCATTGCAACCCAGGTCCTCAATAGACTCATCACCACTGTTACCACGTAGCAGTAGGACCTGAAGATTTAATTTATTATTTGTTTTTGACCTGTCACAGTCATAATACTAGCTTGTATTTACATTTTATAGCTACTATATAGACTCACCCTGACATTTTGGGGGCCTGGCCGTGGTTTTTCAACCTTATTGGACGTGTTTTGAACTGAATTAGGCGTAAAATTCAGCTATTTACAAGGTATTTTACTAAAAGTGAGTAAAATTTCTAATTTATTTTATATTATTATCATTTTTTTTAGCATCATATATTATATATACAAATTTTTTTCCTCCAAAAATATATATTACAAAATATTTTTGTTGAGAGTAGGAGTACAAATCCTGCTTTTTATTATATTGCAATAATTTCCATGAAATTTAATAATGATACAACAGTATTATTTAAATTTCAATATAAATAATAATATACAAACAGTATATTATTTATTTTACTATTATTTTTCACCAAAGTGCGTGAAAATTAATATAGAAACATTTATTAATAAATAATTAATAAATATTAAATAATAAAATAATTTTTTATTATTTATAAGGAATATTTTAATTAAATATTTCCTTTAAAACAAGATATCACTCAAATTGACGTGAAAACTTGTAATTAATTGATATTTGAATCAAATATCAAGTGTTCTAATAAATATTATTTATAATATTTATAATAACAAATCAAATTTATTATAATTTAATAAATTTGATGTTTTTATATAAAAACACAATAATATCCAAGTGAATCATTCACAAAACACTTGGATATTACAGTTTTCATTTATAAAACATAAGTGAAAAACTCAAAAACTGTTATTTTTCAATAAAAACATATAAAAATAATAAAAAAAACATAAAATACTTAAAAATTTCGAAAAATAACAGTAGAATTGAATATAATCATTTTGTTTTATCATAAAATACTGATATACAATCTGAAATATCTTTTCTGAATAGTGGAAAAAGACTACATTCCATTAGAAACCCAGTCACAAGGAAATCCATCTGTGACAGCCTCAGAAGACAGAGAGGTGCTGCCAAAAACCAAGGGCAAGCAGAAAAGACACAGTGAAGTGACAATCAACTCAAAAGATTGGACACCAATAGCCGTGCCAAGGGCCAAAAAACCCAGAAAAGCTCCAACAAAACCAGGTGGATCACCAAAACAAATTGAGAAACAGAAAATCACTGTTATCAACCCAGTTGTAAACTCTAAAGGCAAATTGCCAAAGAGTATAGATCATAAATTTGTACAAGGGCCTGCTAAAGGTAAATAAACCTTGAAAAATACAACATTTTTTATTGTCTGTCATTTTTTAACATTGTTAACATGACACCTCCACTTCTTAGAGATATTGGATTCCCAAGAAATCAACCAGAACACTGGCCAAGAAGACACAGAGGAAGAAGAACTGGAGCAAATGACCAGCAAAGGACTTACCATCAGGGAACTCCTACCCAAGGTCTTATTCCAAATCAAATTCAACCCAGAAGTCCAACCAGGAGATTGGACAGATGCAGAACAGGCCCTCCAAATACACAAACTCCTGAGAGACCTCTTCACATGGAGCATGGACAACAAAATGTTCACTATGGCAGCATCATGGGCAGAAGTGGGGATAAAAACCCAGAAGATCTGTCTCAAGCAAATGGCTTGGATGGAACTTATGACAGAAATGCAAGGTTGGAATCCCAACAAGAATTTCAAACTCTTAGAAGAAAGAGCAACCAGAATCAAAGAGAACCAGGCAGCCATACAAGCCATAGAGAGATCTTGGCACAAGGAAGAGCCCAGTAAGATTCAGGTACCCCCAGAAATGGAAGGAGAAGTCCCATCTTCCCCACAACAATCCAGCAGTTCCAGGCCCTACAAGCCAAAGGAAACTTCATCCAAGGCTCCCCAACCCTTCCAGGTAGTTTCCAACAGGAGAAAAGGAGCCCAAGGGAAAAGCAAAACTTCTTTCAACCAGAGGAAGAAGGAAGCAGACCCATTGATGAAAAAGCTGATGGACTTAGTCCAAGAAGTACACAAAAGCAAGAAATAGTTGTACCTACAAATAGTTTTGATAGTTCTGACTCCATAGACCCAGAATTAATAACTGAAACTACAATCCACACTCATGAGTTTGAAAACAAATTCACAAGGACCAAATTGGCCCAATTCATGGATTGGACACATGAAACCTCAGGAAAAATGAGGACAGAAGTGGAAACATTGAAAGAAGAAAATGCTTTCCAAGCAACAGTCATAAAAGACTTGAATACAAATCTGGCCAAAATTTGGACAGAATTTGAAAAAACTAACAGACAGTTGAATTCAATTCTAGAAGAACAACAAACTGTGAGGAGGGATCTGAGGAGTATCCAGCAGCAACAGGATAACTTTGACAAAGAAATTTATTACCTCTATGACAGGGAAGACACTCAATACCCTCCAACACAAGGTCAACCTACTACTTCTACAAAATTGAAAGAAGAGGACAAAGACTATAACCAGGAACCTGAATATCAGATTCCAAAGTTAAGATCAGAGTCAGTGTACCAAGATGGGGAAAATCTCAACTATTCAGAGAAAAAGGCACTAAAACAGCTACCAGAAGTAACAAACTGGCCAAAGTTCTCAGGAATTGGGGAATATGACCATATGGAGATCATTGACTATATTGATGGACTCTTTGTTGATGTCCCAAAGATACCAGACTACTGGATCACAACAAGACTTAACACAGCATTCAGAGGCCATGCAAACATATGGTATACTGAGATGAAAGAAATACATGGCAGGAAAAGCTGGCCATGGTGGAGGAACCAGATTATACAAAAGTATAGCAATGGTAGTTGGATCTGGCAAAAGACCATGTCCTTTGAAAGTGATAGATACTCCACGGAAAAAGACCCTTATGAATGGTGCCTCAAACAAACAAAGAGGCTAAAAGCTATTGATCCCAATATGACAATAGAAATGAGAAACCATAAACTCCTAACAAAATTGCCAGGTGATCTAGAACATGCAGTCAAATGCAGATGCAACAACATCAGCAGCATTGATGACATAGCAAATGTCATACAAGATGTGAGAAAAAAAACCTCCATAGGAAGGTACACATCCTATAAACCAAACTTCAAAGACAAGAGGTCTGAAGTTAAAGAGACAAACAAAGAAAAAGGGAAAGAAACCCCAAAAAAGAAATATGTGTGCCACAACTGTGGATCACCAGACCACTATGCCAACAATTGCACAAAACCAAAAAAGAAAATATATGCAATTGATGAAGAATCAGAAGAAGAACAAACAGGTGAAAAATCTGATTCTGACAGCATGGGAAATGGTATGAGAGCAGAATCACAAAGTGAACCTAATACCATAGAAGAATACATAGTGGAATGCAATGCAGAAAGTTCACTTGACATACAAGACATTGAATTGGATTCAGGAATACCACAAATAACAACAGACAAAGAGCTCTGTAAGCACACACAGAATGCACAAACATTCCTGGTAACCCCAAATAGAGGGATGGGATTCATTCATGGAACACCTACAAAATTGACAGTTTATATTGAGAACTGTAAACACCCAATGATCATTGACACAGGAGCAAGTTGCTCCATAGTGGCAAAAGAATACTTGGAACAACACTTCCCCAAATGGGAAGAAGATATAATTCCAACAAAAGCTAGAAACTTTAAAAGTGCATCAGGCAAAATGCACTCGCTGGGGACAATAATCAAAGAGATAATTATCCCACACCAAAAAGGAAATATCAGACTGGAACCTGAATTTGTAGTTCTAGAGAATGCACATGTACAAGGATTCTTACTAGGTACAGAGTACCAAAGAATGTATGGTATGGACATTTGCAATAGTAAAAACAGATATCTTACCATAGGTACAAACAAAGGCAAAAAATTTTCCTTTGACATAAATCATGTAACAAATGATAACACCTTGAAAGAACTAGTGGAAGAATTCAAAGAAGCCCAATATGGCACTCAACTCACCAGTAAAATGAAACTCAACTTACTGAAAGTATTGAGAAAGCATAGAGGAGCTTTTGCAATAGGAGATGAACCACTAGGAAAAATCAAAGGACATGATATAGAATCATATCTGGATGTAGAAAGACCATATCCACCTATGCTTAGGAGACCACCATACCCAGCCAGCATGGAAACTAGGAAAGAAATTGAGAAACATATCAATGAACTCCTAGAAATGGGGGTAATAAGAAAAATAGGACATAATGAGATAGTAGAGGTCACTACACCAGTCCTTATAACTTGGCATGATGATAAATCCAGACTATGTGGTGACTTCAGGGCTTTGAATAATTACACCAAAGCAGATAGGTACCCCATCCCAAGGATACCACATGCACTAGATAAACTAGCAAAAGCCAAGTTCATTACAAAAATGGATTGCATGAAAGGCTTTCACCAGAATGGGGTGAAACCAGATTCCATCAAATTGCTAAGAATTATATGCCATATGGGCATATATGAATATACTAGAATGCCATTTGGAATTAAGAATGCACCAGCCCATTTTCAGAGGATGATGGATACCATATTTCAAGAGGAAATAATGGAAGGGTGGATGGTAGTGTACATTGATGATATCATAATATACTCAGAAACATGGGAAGACCATGTGAAGAAAATTGATAAAATATTGGGAAAATGCACACCAATAAACATGAAGATATCTCTTAAAAAATGTAACTTTGGACAGCAGGAACTGCTAGCCCTAGGACACAAAGTTTCAGGTTTGAGCCTAGCTATAGACCAAAATAAAGTTGCTGCAGTACTGAAGAAACCAGTACCAAAGAACATCAAGGAAATGCAATCTTTTTTGGGCTTTGCTAGCTACTACAGAAGCCACATAAAAAACTTTGCACACATCACTAGTAGCCTATACAAACTGTGCTCAAAAGATGTAGTCTTTGAAATTACCAAGGAAAGAAGAGATGCATTTGAAAAGATCAAATATGAACTGACTAATGCCCCTGTCCTAATGATGCCTGATTTTCAACTAACATTCAAACTATATATAGATGCAGCATGTAGCCAAGGACTAGGAGCAGCACTACACCAGAGGCAACTAGTGGATGGAATACCCAAAGAAGGAGTAATTTGCTATATATCAAGACAACTGAAATACTCAGAAGCCAGATATGGAGCTACTCAGACAGAATGTCTATGCTTGGTATGGGCATTAGAAAAACTCCATTACTACTTAGAAGGAGCAGTATTTGAAGTTTTTACTGACTGCACAGCCCTCAAATCACTGTTGAACATGAAGACAACAAACAGACACATGCTCAGGTGGCAAATAGCCATACAAGAATACAGAGGGAATATGACTATCATCTATAAAGAAGGGAAAAGTCATACTAATGCAGATGGTCTCAGCAGGTGGCCACTGAAGAATGACCAAGAAAATCCAGCATATGACCCAGAAAATGGGACCAAAATACCTATACAATGCATGGAGATAGATAGGAGAAAGAACTTCAAACTATCAAACTGGGCATTAAGGAATGACTCATCAAACCCAGCACAGAGCTATGGGGAGAGTAAAGAGATACCCATACTGGGAATCAGCTCCTCTAATCTGAATACAGAATTCTTTAGCATAGTACAATCAGCATACAATAAACACAAACAGTGTAGTATATTGATACAACTATTGAAACAAAAGTACAGGAGTCCTGAACTAGAGAGCCAATTGGAAGAGCCATGGCTCAAAAACTTCAAAGAAAATAGATTTTTTCTGATAGATGATCTACTGTACCATAGGGAAAAACACACAAGTGCCCTGGTAATAATAAATAGAGAACATATTTCCCTGATACTACAGGAATGCCATGACTGCCCATACATGGGACATATGAGTGAAGAAAGAACTAAAGAAAGAGTCTTTAGCACAGCTTGGTGGCCAAAGTGGGAACAAGACTTGAGTGAATACATCAACACTTGTACCAGATGCCAAAAAGCCAACAGAAGTCATGGCAAAAGATATGGATTACTCCAGAGTATAGAGGAGCCCAAACACCCCTGGGAAATAATAAACATGGATTGGGTAACAGGCCTGGTCCCTGGAGGGAAAGACAGCTTTAATGCATGCCTAGTAGTAGTAGACAGGTACAGCAAGAGTGTCAGATGTCTCCCCTGTCACAAAGATGACACAGCAATGGACACAGCCATATTGTTCTGGAACAATGTGATAGCTAACTGTGGAGTTCCAAGAATTATAATTAGTGACAGAGACCCTAAATTCACATCAGAACTTTGGACTAATCTATATGAGATGCTGGGAACCAAACTAGCATTCTCCACAGCTTACCATCCACAAACAGATGGTCTAGCAGAAAGAATGATCCAAACATTAGAAGACATCATTAGAAGGTTTTGTGCATATGGCATGGAATATAAAGACAATGAGGGATATACCCATGACTGGGTAGCCCTCCTACCAGCTGTACAATTGGCATACAACACAAGTATACACTCAGTGACAGGAAAAACCCCTGCCACATTAGAGAAAGGATGGAACCCACTACTTCCAGTAGACTACTTGAAGAAGAACCTCCTCTCAGTACACCCCACAGCTAAGGACTTCCACACAATGCGGAAGACTGCCTGTGAAAAAGCAGAGCAATGTGTGGCTGAAGCCAAATTATATAACAAACAGAGATATGATAAAAGTCACCAAGAGCCTGATTTCAAAGAAGGAGACCAAGTTCTAATCTCAACTCTTAACTTCAACAACCTAAGAGGACCCAAGAAGATGAGAGACTCATTCATAGGACCATTCACCATTATTAAATTAATAGGAAAGAATGCAGTAGAAGTCAACCTGACCAAAGAGTTCTCTAGGAAACACCCAGTTTTCCCTGTGAGCCTGGTCAAACCTTATCACCAGACAGATGAGGAGAAATTCCCTGACAGAAAGAAGACAGTCACCCATGAAAGATTGGTAGAGGAAGATGACTCACCTGGACCAGTGAAAAAGATCATTAAAGCCAGGAAAATAAGAATTAATGGGAAAGACAACAGGCAATATCTGGTTAGATTTAGTAATCAACCAGCAGATAAAGATAAATGGTTAACTGAGAAAGAAATCCCAGATGGACAAATACACCTCAGAAGATTCAGAGCCTCCAGGAGGGCTGAAGAGTCTCATCAATGATGAGCCTTCTTTTGAGGGAGGGTATGTCAGCCTGTGACTCAAAACAGAGCACTAGCATGACATCCAACATACCATAAATAATGGTATGACAAGTATTGAACAAACATAGTCAATACAGGTAAAAAATAAGAGAAAACAATCCTCTTAAATTAAACACCAACCTTATCCAAACAGAATAAGGAAACCTAGAGGAGAATAAACAGGTCAAAACCCTTATTTTCACCTCTCATCTAACTTATGCATATTTAAGCTATTATATACCAAAATGGTATTTTTCTTAAAGCTCACATAGAGAGCTACACAATGATATCATCCATGCTGTTGTAACACCACTACAACTGGAGATACCATATGACCTTTATTTCAAAAACCAAGACCCCCCTGAAAGTCAAAGAGGGCTTGTACAAAACTGTACAAAAGTATAACCAAATCAAAGATATAAACAAGAGCTTTAATTTGAGATACATGAGACCTCTGTATCTCTTAAATTGACTGAGGGATCTTGGTTCAAAGGCTTAACAACCAGAAATACAGATATTCTGAAAACAAGAAAGTAAACAAACCCCTAATTCTTTGGCATACACTCATACAACTGTACAGTGTAATATACCAAACTGTAGAGCTAATCAAGCCCTAAAAAACTGTATCATAAGAATACAGATATCTTCCAAATTGAAGAAGATATCTGGCATGGAAGTTTTTGAAGCCTCATACTGATGTACAAAAATACATCCAAAAACTTAAAACCCTTATAACTTTTGCTATTTGAAAGAAGGGTAAACATGAAGCATACCAAATTGAAGAGCTAACTAAGCCCTTCAATTCTGTGCTCTTGGTTTCTTGATATCTCAAAAACTGACTAAGATATCTTGGTTGGAAGTATTTTGACCAATACTGGCCTGTACCAAACCTGTACCAACCAGTACTGTCTTGATACTCAAAATAATGGTTGTTCAAAGCTTAAACCCGCCCAGAATGACTAGTATTGATCATAAAGACACCAGAACAACGTCACCCAAGTGCTGACGTGGCAGGTGAAAAGTTTTTTCACCCTGTATTGATCCAGAATGATCATTTGTGGTTCCAAAACCACAATTCTGCCTCTACTGACGTCAGAATTGAGGATCCAGAACCACAGACTGACCATTGGAGTGAAAATTTTCACTCCTCTGACGTGTAAAGAGTTAACAACTCTTGACAGTCTTGAAAGATATAAAAAGAAGGGTTTTTTTCCTTCAAAAACCTATCATCTTATCTTACTTTACCTATATTCTTACGTGGCAAGACTGTTATCCATCAGTAGTGTCCTTACAATTATTAGAAGATATAATTAGAATATAATCATTGTAGTGTTTCTTTACAGTCAAAGATATTAGAGCATTGCAACCCAGGTCCTCAATAGACTCATCACCACTGCTACCACGTAGCAGTAGGACCTGAAGATTTAATTTATTATTTGTTTTTGACATGTTACAGTCATAATACTAGCTTGTATTTACATTTTATAGCTACTATATAGACTCACCCTGACAATGAGAGTATAATTGTTATTATCATGGCAATTGAGTGTAACAGAAACTTTATGTTTTCAGTCAGTATGATTTCAAAATAAACAGGGGTATTATGAGAATGGTGAAATATGATTTGGAAAGAAGAGAACTGTGATTATTTCAGTACAATATTATTATGAAAATAGAAGAGTGTTGTAATTTTCCTGGTGAATTAAAATACCACTGACAATATTGTGATAACAAAAGGGAAAATCTTATTATTAGGATAACAGACATTTTAGCTGATAAATAACCTGTTTATATGGAAATAATGAGATGTTGTTTTGACCAAAATGAGAATTTTTTATTTTATCAATGAAAACTGTTTTTGATTGAAAGAGATATTGAGTAAAAATTATATTGGTGTTAGTCTGACAACAAGGGTACTTCCAGAAGAAAAAAAAAAATACTGTGATTGATAAAAAACAAGATTTTCTCTATTAATGTGATGAAATCTCTATTTTTGAGAGAGCTAAGTTGCTATGATTAAAAAACTATTTGGTTTAGCCAAAGAAGTATACTTCTCATTATCAAAGTGATATAGCTCAGTTGTTGAACAAGATTCCTTTTAATAATTCAAACAAGATAACTTCCATTATTTAAATAATGAAATGCTTATTTTTTAATAAATGAAACTGGTTTCTTAATAAATGAAGGTGCTCCTTCTCAAAAGGAATGCTAGACACTCAAGATAATAAAAAATCTATTGTGAAAATAAAAACAATTTTATTTTGTTCAATAAGAAAAATTTTCATTATTTCAATAACAGAAATGTTGATATTTCAATAATAAAAGTCTTGTCATGTCAAGAATGAAGGCTTTCTTATTTCAAGCTGGTCAATTTGATCATTTCAATAATAAATATCTTCTGATCCAAAGATAAACTGGTGATTATGACAGCATTCATAATATTATAATTGAAAATTAATTATCTAATTATGTCAGTAATAGCCTTTCCTTGGAATAATAGCAATTTCAGCATTTAAATGATACGAAAATCCTTATTTCAATAATCAGAAGTATATTATGTCAATAATGGAATATTTATTATTTTAGTGAAAATATATTCATTATTCATCTAAGAAAACTGGTATCAATCAAATGGTAGCAATGCTAACATCTTAAGAAAGAAACCTATGTTAATTAAATCATGACACAAATATCATGTAAATTATGAAGATTTCTTTACTGATATAATAACTATATAATTATTAAAAAATCATCGAGGAAATAACATGATTCTTTATGGAATTATATGGTTATTATTGACAGAATGACCCTGTGAACAACTTTATTCCATAGATAATAACCAAACATTTCCATCAATAAGAACCATGTTGATATGTCAGTTAGAGGAATTCTATCATATCAGTTATTCCAAAATGATTATCTCTAGGGTAAACTCTGTTGTAAAAAATGACATATATATTACTCCAGGAAGAGATGTTTATTAGGTATATTATACAACTTTCATAATTTGAAGGAGGGAAGTTTCTATTATAAAGATAGTGATAAACATTCTCCTATGAGTTTGGTAAGATAACGATTTTTTTAATCAAGAAATTGGTGTTAGTCAATCAAGGATAATTCTTTCATTCTTAAAATTGTTTTCATCAAGGTAACAATATACACAGCTGTAATAATGAAGGTTTGCATTTTTACCAAAATATTCATTGCCATAATAAAATGCCTGATATTGATATGATGTGGATTAAACACTCATTTAAACAATAGCAAAGACTTGAATAATATTAATCTCTATGTTTTCCCATTAATTGTTCCATAAACATTCCACATTGATACAATTTTCTCGTTGAAATGAAGCTGAATTAAAAGATTTGATCATAAATTACAAAATGACCAAATTATTATTATCAAAATACACACATTGCTAGTTTCAAGCTCAATTTAACAAATATTTCATACATTCTGAGACTTTTTGGAAACACACAAAGCAAACTTTCCATCTTATTAGTGTCATATTACACATAATAGATTTTGTTCCATTTCGAAGTAAATCTTAAAAGGTTATCTTCAAACTTGATTTCAGAATCATTAAATTCACATAAGTTATCAAAAACCAAAAATCACAGAAATCAAAGCACATATCAAGATAAACCCAGGAACTGAAATGAAGTTTATAACACATCATTCATCAATAAAAAAGAGAACAAAACAGCTACAATTGCATTACATCATCAAGAAAGAGATTATCTATTAAGCCTTGAGTTTCAAGTCCCACAAGCTTGATAATCGCGCGAACAAGGAGTGTTGGCTTTTGAATTCCTAGAGTCCATGCTGGTAGGCGACGATATGCTGCAAACGCACATATTTTTTCCATTCTTATGAAAGAAAACAGCCCATTACTTACAACTTGCAAAATATCTAATCTTTGAAGTAATTCCTCAATTCGTTCAAAATCGCTTTCTCTTAGTTCAGGCTTGGTAAGAAGCTTGACAACAAGTAATGGACCTTTGTGAAGTTGATCATTATCCAAGTCAATAATATGAATTACTTCTCTGAAATATGTCGCATTTTCATTTCAAAAGGAAATAACATTGTTTGGACAAGATGTTGAAATTTTCAAACCAAGTTTCCATGAGACAGATTTCAACTGCCTTGTAAAATTTTGTAAAACCAACACGTTTTGTGGATGTGGTAGGTCTCGATAATTCTGCAGTTGTGGTTTAGTGGATTTTATATGAATGAAAAGGCTTTCATATATCTCATTTCTTAGCTCAAATGTCCTCTTTGATGCTGCTTTACTTTCTTTGGGTTGTTCTGATGGTTTAACTTCAAGGTTCTGCAACTGGCAAAACTTTCTCATTAATGTTTCTTCCATGGTACCTGGTTATAACCCAAATTAACTAATAGAATTTTAAATATTTAACAGACAAAAATTAAATAACAGGCTTACCAATCAAATTATTTGTTTTGAAATTTTGTAGAGTCCCAACAAGACGCTCACCAGCAAGCTCCGAAACCCCCATTGGGGGACCCCACCAGTCTATATGATCTGGTATATGCATTGCATAGTGGTGGTTTGGATTTATTTTGATATTTTCAAACATTTCAAAAGAAGATCTTTGATATGTTCTGTAAGTTGTTGAAAACTGAACACTGTCCTCTTTGTTCACAATCTTGCTGCTCACAATTTTTGTACATTGTACAAGTGCGCATAAGCTGATCATGAAAGTGTCAAAGTTGTAATCAATTTCATTTTGAGAACTCCAAAAGACATTGAGAGCTGAAAGGGGAATGTACACATTGAATAAGGCATTCCATTCACTGGCTTTCAGCTTACCACTTTGAGATCCACCCAATGCTAATGGCCTTCTTGTGACACCCTTTGGGACCACAACATCGTGAATATTCAAAAGCAATCTCTTCTTTTTGTGAGCCGAGATACGTCCTTTTTGTAATTGCATTTGGGCTTCACATATTTACATATCATCTGATTCTGAGTCTGAATCATTGTGTTGTGTTTCAGATTTGCAGTCAAATGCCCATTGGTACCTGAAGTGATGCTGAAGGATTCTCTCAAACCAGTTATGCATGACACCAAGCGTGACATTCAATACTGGATTCCAATAAGGTAGGCGGTTTAATTCTGACCAACAGATGCCAGTGCTTTTTGCTAGAGTTTCCTTCTTTGTCTTTGATTTGAGATCATAGTAATGGTATGATATATCACAAACACCTCGGCGATTTCGGAGTCTTCCTAGCTTCAATTCTTCTTTTTTGCTTCCTTGAACTTCACACCACGTGCAAAATCTTTGTGCTGAGTGTGAAATGAAACCTGAAACTTTATGGGTGGCAAAAATTTCCCAAATCAAAGCTGCTAGCTTCACAGCCACTTTGCGCCCTCTAGGATGTTTTGGTGTGGGGATTATCACACCTTTATTCAATTCAATTAGTTCGTTTACAAGAGGACCCAGTATATCGATGACAGTAAACATGTTTGGTTGCTTGGGTCCAGGGATAATTCCAGAAATAAATGTGTATTTTGTTTGGTAGCATAGCCGTGGTGGGAGATTTAGGCAGTTGAGGGCTATTACTCCCATTGACAGTTGGGGCCCAGCGAGTTTGTTTTGGAGTGGATTAAACCAATCAATGAAGAGACTGAAACCTAAAACTAACCGGCGATTGGTGTTTTCTTCTGGAAAAATTGTCTGCCACATGGAACCTTGGGTAATATCAAAAATTGGCTGAGGCGGTTGAGATTCCAATTCGATTTTCCAATTGTCTATTATTTCTTCAACCCCTGAAACATTTAAGAACCACTTCATCCAGTCTTTGAAGCTCTGGGTAACAAAAGTTGATTTGGGAACTCTTGGCCGTCGCTGGTTAGGTGGAATAATGTGACCATGCTTCCATTTATTAGCAGGGGGTTGGTGTTCTTTCGTAAAGATCTTGACTTTGGGCTCTTCTATGTTGCAATGAGAATGGAATAATTCAGCTCCACATATTGGGGTAGTGGGGCAAAGCTGATAGCCACATTCTCCTGGGGCTATCTCGGCATTGTAAAGTGAAAAACATTTGGAAAAGCATACGTATCACTTGAATGTGACATCAAGGTGGAGCCTTTTGATAATAGTACGAATGTCAAAAGGTATTTCTTTGGTGATGGTATATTGAAGATTATTGCTTTTTAACAAAACGTCCATCATTCTTACGACTTGATCTCTTGCTTGCTGGCACTTCTGTTTGCTGAGGCCACATTCCAAATACAACCACATAATGTACTCTAGTATCAAATATAATACATTATACATCATTGAAATTGAGTTAAAGTACTTTAATTTGTTTGATGTTATTTATAATTAGAAAAAAACATACCAATAATCTCAGGCTCTGTCATGGAAGCCTCTCCGACATCAGATTCATCTTCTGTTACATCCTCTTTTGCTTTCATGATAGATTGATCTTCTTTTTTATTTAGAGAAACATTAGGAAAAAGCCTTAAAATTGTTGTCTCAGGAGCTTCATTTGAGGAATTTTGCCAATGTCTATTTCTTGTGCTACGATTGACAAGAAGGCCATTTTGGATATTTCCGTTAGTAGTGATAATTTCGTACTGTGAGCAAGACAAAAAGGTGCATAAGAATAGTGCCATACTTGAAAAAATTAATAAGTTAAAGAAGATATATTTTTTTGTTTTTGAGTGCAATAATGAAGTGAACAAGCAAGTTGATTTTAATTTGGTTTTCCATTAACAATTGGTTCATCTTTGATAAAGGGAAGAATCATCCACTTTCTATTGAGTTCAAATTCAAACATTGTTCAGATTAGTTTAATTAGGACTTTATTATAAAAAGAAATCAAGAAAATACTCACAATTTGGTATTAATAATTTGAATTCAATAGCCTACCTTGGCCGCAGGGAAGAGATAATAATCAGCTGCACAGTTGCACAGCTGATGATATTACAGTATGTCAATAGGGTTTTAATGTGTGATTATTGATGGCTACATTGATTTTGAACCAAATCTCCTTTGTTCTTAATTCCTTCCTTACAATATAACTTTTATATGAAGGGTAAAGGTAAGCTTCTCACATTTCTCTTTGTTTTCATGTATTCCAAAAACAATCTTTCACCTCATTGACTCCAAATATATTCCTGAGCAGCTCATCTTAGTCATTGAGGGGAGTCAAAACCAGGAATTCAAACTCACAAACCATTTCACGAGAAGAGCTAAACATTTTCCCTTTAGAAATAGACATTACCTTTGTTCCTGATAACTGAAATATCATAGCGCTAGCGGAAGATTTTGGCATGAGTTCTTTTCCTTTGTAAGTCCTTTTTCAATTTTTATCATATGCCTTGCACATTTTTCTGTCAAAATAGCCATTCGGAAAGCTTTTCCTCCTCTCAATCCACTGTATCCACCCTCCTTGATAACACGAATGATATTCAAAATAATTTTCCTCTATCTCATAACTCACATCACCTTTCCTTTTCTCCATTGGGTGATCCATCATATCTTAGTTTTTTACTTACTATCTGCTATTATCTGCAAAATATCAGCTATTTTCCATTCAATATCACTTGTTTGGCATTTGATTGTGTTTCTTCATCTCTTGAAATTGAATAATCACATATATATCTATTTTCATTTCATTATCTTACTTAAAAAAATTTATGAATTCAAAAGAAGAAAAACTCAACTACCAACACTTGGATTCAAAGCTAACTAACCATTTGATTGAAATGACATGTGGGCCAGACAAAGAAAGTTCCGAGCACCAACTGCTATTTCATAGAAGGGTGAAGCGATTCAAAGAATTGATGACCAAATTAGAAGAATTGAAGCAAAGAGATGAAGCCAAAAAAAAGTAGTGCATGATTCTTCCTTTTATCTTGATATGGTTTTGTCAATAACCTGTTTAATCATTGATTACATGATGAATAGTCTTCAGATATTTCAAAATTAAGTGACCCCCCATTTTTTACCACGTGGGATTTCTGGATCCAAGGCATTACGTTTTCAAAGATGGTTGTTAAGAAGGGGCTGATTAGATTAAAGTACATGTTTTTCAATTTCATAGGAAGACCATTGCCGCTTTATTAGTTTGTAAATCTTTGGAGTATTTTTGTTGAATAAACGTTCTATTATTGTTAAGGATTGAAAGATAAGTGTACTGTTATAAATTCTTACAGTACTGGTACAATGCATAAAGCAACGTAAAAATACACAATAAGAAAGAGCACTAAGCATTCTGTGGCTGAGCTGAGGTTAACTAAGAGCCAGGACAGGGTCAGGACAGAGTGACCTGATCCAGGTCAGGTCAGCCTTTTGCTGGTGGTGACTACACCATTTGAAAATATAACAACACTCATCAAATTGAAACCTCATTCAACATTACTCATCAATTTAATCACTCTTAAAAAAAAAAACCTTCCAACAAAAAAAAAAAAAAAAAAAAATTTTCAACAAAAAAAAAAAAAAAAAAAAATTTTTACCAACAAAAAAAAAAAAAAAAAATTTTAACATCAAAAAAAAAAAAAGAAATTTTTTTTGTTTCAACAGAAAATAAAAAAAAAAAAATCTTTTTTAAACATAACAAGAATTATAATAACAAAAATAAATAAATAAAATAAACTGGCTTGATTAACATTAAGGATAAAAGATCAGATCAAATAAAGAAGGCTAAAAATTAGTCCTTGTATGACTTTAAACTACAGGGTAGCAACCTGAAGGCTAAAATTAGTCCTTGTATGACTTTAAACTACAGGGTAGCAACCTGAAGGCTAAAATTAGTCCTTGTATGACTTTAAACTACAGGGTAGCAACCTGAAGGCTAAAATTAGTCCTTGTATGACTTTAAACTACAGGGTAGCAACCTGAAGGCTAAAATTAGTCCTTGTATGACTTTAAACTACAGGGTAGCAACCTGAAGGCTAAAATTAGTCCTTGTATGACTTTAAACTACAGGGTAGCAACCTGAAGGCTAAAATTAGTCCTTGTATGACTTTAAACTACAGGGTAGCAACCTGAAGGCTAAAATTAGTCCTTGTATGACTTTAAACTACAGGGTAGCAACCTGAAGGCTAAAATTAGTCCTTGTATGACTTTAAACTACAGGGTAGCAACCTGAAGGCTAAAAAAAAATAAGTCTTTGTATGATTCAAACTACAGGGGTAGCACACCAGAGGGCTGAATATGCAAGTAAAATAAAAGAATCAAGAAAATAAAGAAAATTAAGATATCAAAATTAACAAACAAGGTGAATAATGAAGACTTCAAGTTGAAATTAATGAAGAATATTCAATAAAAATAAAATACCAACTAGAAGAACTATTGGAAGCAAGAACCATACAGATTGTGGCAAAGGAAGAACCAAGATTAGCAGAAGCAGAGAAATTAAGAGTTTCAAGACACAAATCAGTTCAATATTTGGACAAAAAGATGGCACATAGACTGAGAAATCCACTTGAACCAGGGGACTTGGTATTAGTTTATAATAAACCACTGGAGTCACAGTGGGGTTTACTCTTCAAGAACCGTTGGAATGGACCTTATAGAGTCATAAATAAAATTAATAATGGAACTTATGAGCTTGAAGAATTAGATGGAACTAAACTTACAAGAAAATTTGCAGCAAATCACATCAAGAGGTTTTATACCAGAGGAAAGAAAGTTCAATCAAGTTCAGAGTCAACAAATGAAAGCAGTGAAGAAATTGAAGATGTAGAGTCAATATTGGAGGAAGAAGAAATTGAACAAAATAAATATGATTGATACTGGCAAGCTTTTCAACTGGAATGCTGGGGACAGCATTGAATGGAGAGGGGGATGTGGTATTCCATACCATTAGTACCAGTTTCAAGCTTACCAATAAAACAAAAGGAAAAAAATGATAATAAAAAGAATTACGCAAAACAGATTTACACATTACAATTACAAATTTCAAAAAGAAATATACAATACACAGCCTCAAGATCTTATCAAAACAGTATAGTATCAAATAATTTATCCACCTTATTGCATCATCAATAAAAAATTATGTCATTAAAGGCAGTTAATTTAAATAAAGGTATATGAATATGGACCAAAGCATCAGAAGATGTATTTTCCCCACCTTGATTCAATTTAAAGAAGAAATACCTCAAGGCTATGCAAAAAATTTCAATATATTTTCCAAGAACAAATGCTTCCTTAGTAATAATAACACGCATCAAACTTGATAGAAATGATACAATACTAAAATAAAACCACCAGCATAATTCTCTCAGAACATATGTCAAAAATAGAAACAAAAATACTTTCCCCACCTTCAAGAAAACATCACCAGCCAAATTATCTCAAAGACATCACATGATTTTGATAAGAAACAGAAACACCAGCATAATTTTCTCATATATATCATATGACTAGAAGACAGTTCAATTGTCAGGAGCTGTATTTTCTCCACTTTCTTGGCAAAAAGAAAATCCCACCAGCCAAATTATCTCAAACACATCACATTATTTTGATAAGAAAAAGAACCACCAGCATAATTCTCTCAGAAAATATGTAACAAAGTCACCAAAAATGAAAGTGTCACCAGCAAAATTATCTCAAAGACATCACATGATTTTGATAAGAAACAGAAACACCAGCATAACTTTCTCATATATATCATATGACTAGAAGACAGTTCAATTGTCAGGAGCTTTTTTTCTCCACTTTCTTGGCAAAAAGAAAACATCACCAGCCAAATTATCTCAAACACATCACATGATTTTGATAAGGAAAAGAACCACCAGAATAATCCCTCATAACATACATAAAAATAGAAACAAAAAATACTTTCCCCACCTTCAAGAAAAACTCACCAGCCAAATTATCTCAAATACATCACATGATTTTGATAAGAAAAAGCACCACCAGCATAATTCTCTCAGCAAACATGTTGCTACACCAAAACTACATGTCTCACTAGCTAAAACCTCTCAACTATGATTTTTTCTAAGTAACCTGTTTTGAGAAGCTTTATGGAGGCCCAAAAGCTATAAATAGAGGTCCTCTCTCCCTCATTTTTCCCATCATCATGGAAAAAGTTCCCACTATCCAGGATCATCACCATCCCTGAACTAGAAGGATATCTAGAATAGTAGTAGTGTTTTAGTAGTGAAAAGCTCAGTAGCCTTGCTCTGTAGCTTAGTATTAGTAAAGAATAGTAGTATAACCATAGTTAAAGCGTAGTAGCCTTGCTCAAAAGCTTAGTGTTATTAACAAAGAGAAGTAGTAGTGATATAAACTCAGTATTAAAAAAATCTTAAAAGAATCAAATCCAGTAGTCTTATTATTAGTACTCATATCAAAAAAAATCATTATAATCAACCTAAAACCATACAAAATGTATATATTCTTATCATTTCTTATTAAAAAAAAAACAAAAAAATATGCTTATTAGTTTTATTAAAATAACAGAAACCCAAAACATATATATATATATATTATTATCACTTTTATTAAAATAAAATAAAATAAAATAAATCTAGTGTTTATTTTATCAGAAATTTTAGATCAGAGCTTTTACTGTAGTGTTATTGATAGGTCTGATTTAGAGACTGCTGATAAGTCTTCTCTATCTGTTAAAGCCACAAATCTTATTTTATTTTTGTGATTCTCCGTAGGCTGACTATTCAGTATTACTTAGAGGGGCAGCTAATACACCTTAGCACCCATGGTTATTGGACAATTCTGAAATTCAAAACAGACTTACCAATAATTTCCCCCTCAAGGTACTGCCTTATTTAATCGCACACCAAAAGGAGTTCCCACAACGTACCCACTTTTTGTAACGTCACCTCCAACTTTCCATATTATAGTCCACTCCTGTCCAGCATATGTAAATATTGCAAATTAAATCTGCAGAGACAGCCTCCTACAACAAATAAAAATACAAAAGAAAAATGTGGAAAGAATACAATGGCTGGGCCACTGTCACAGGGGCTCTTGGAAAGAAAAACAAGAGTGGCCTGGCACTCAGCAATCAGGGAACTCACTTGGAATACTCCAAAAGAATAAAGAAAATAAAGATAAAGAATTGAATTTCTCTAAGAACAATTCAAGTACAAAGATAAGATGCAATAAGAGAAATGGGAAGCCAAATGGCCAAAGAGCCAACCAAGTAAGTCCTTAATCACTGTTTCAACCTGCCAAAATGAACAATGGAATTAGCAAGGATATGAACACCAAATATCCATTTACAGGTAAAGAAAGGAAAGAGAAAAGGTGCTAAATGACTGACTTGATAATATCAGTATTCACTTAAAAAAAATGATAAGATAAATAAAGATAAAAGAAAATCAAAATATATTAATTAACTGGGGAAAAAAACCCCCCAGGGTCAAAGGAGGCTGATATATGTGAAAAGTTGAGAGCTTGACTCCTTCAGGCTGACAGCTGGTCTGTATTGAATCCTTGAAGCTGTATTGACAGCTTGATGGAGTGTATACCTTGCCAGATTGGGAAATGAACTGTGCTCAATGATTTTCCCATGATGTATGATTGAAATACAGGTCTTGATGAATATAGACTGTATTGAAATGAATGTGGTTTCCAAGTTGAATTGTTGGAGCATTGACACTTGACAACTTATTTGGAACTTCCTCTTGAATACACCTTGGGAATGAATTGACAGTATTCCGTTGAAGGGAATACTTGGAGTGAGAATATCCAATAAATTCCTAATGGCATCCTTGGTCCTTGAGAAATTACACCTGCACTTGAGCCTTGATGGGTCCTCTGGATGACATGTCACTTTGATTACTTATGGAATGTTGAATTACCCCTCTGATATTGAAACCATTGAATTTCTGGTGGAAAAGGTGAATAATGGTGTATAACACCATTTATGACAGTTTGAGTTTCTGAAGGGTGAAAGTGGCCAAAGGCTGTTGAGAGTGAAAATTGGGTTTTGGGTGAGTTCAAAGGTGACAAGGTGTTTCTGGGTGTATTGGCCAAATACAGCTTATACAGCTCTAAAACTGTATTTGTGCAAAGTGGGCAAAAGTGCACAAAATGCACAAACCTGGCGGTTAATCCCCAAAAGGCCTGATATGGCCTTTTGAACATATTTCCCATAATACATTAAAAAACGGCATATACAGCCGAATACAGAAAAAATGCGCAAAATGCGCAAAACTGTATTTAAAGCTTAAAAAGCCAAATACAGTATTTTGGGCTGTATTTTCCCTGTTGACTGGAAAATACCTGTAAGTGCCCAAAAGCAGAGAATGGCCTGGAAAGGCCTGATGTTAGTAAAGGGGCCAGGTTAGCCCCAGGAGTGAAATGAAAATAAAAGGCCAGGAAAGTTGAGAGGGCCAATTTGGCCAGTGATTATGGGTATGCCCGAATTGCCATAATATTGATATGGCACTGATATGCCATATGGAGCCCAGGAGGGTAATTGCCATGGTTGTGACAGTTCCCCCCACCTTGGAATGGTGAGCTCATGAGCACCAACACAAGGTGAAGCCTGTTGAGGCAAATGGAAAGGATTTGAGACAGGGATTCAAGAGGAGTGATCAAGAGAAAAATAATTGAATACTGATATTGAAAAGTTGGCATGTGACATGGGATTTTCTTGATCTTCTTTTGACATTGGCTTCAGAATTGATGTAAATTTAAAATGAATGATGTTGGTTCATGAATTGATTTGGAATAACTAAACAAAATTTAAAATGAAAAGAAAATTAAAGAATGACAATGAAATTAAGAAAAGAAAAAATGAAAGAGAAATGAATCTTGAGGAGGTTCCAATCTTCATCACAGAGGTTGGTAGTTAATTTAGGAATTGGCCAAGGACCTGGAAAGGAAAATTTGCTGCCAGATGCTCACAGAGTGGCCAGGGTAATGTTTTGACAGATTTTAGACCCCTCAGGGAGGTGCACACCAGGAAAGGAACTTACTTTTGGTAATTACCACTCCTGCCAGTGTAATCAAGAAAATAAATTTGCTGAAAGAATGACTTGGAATTGGAAAGACTTGAAAAGAAATTAATAGAAGGAATGGTCCATTTGCCCAAGTGAAAATGGCCATGAGCTTTTGGAATTGATTTTGAAAGCCAGGCCAAAGATCTGTGTCCACAAATTGCATAGTGCTCACAGAGTGGCCAAGGTGATGTTTACAACAAGAAGGGGTAGAATACCTCTAAAGATGCATACCAGGAGTGGGAATTACTTTTGGTAATTCCTCTCCCCACCAAGAACCATAAAAAAAACAAGCTCTTGAGAACTGGGTCCTGGCTTTTCAGGATATAAAGAATGAAATTCCTTGACCAGTTCAGGACAATTCTTGAGGTTTTTAGTTGGCTCCCAGGTGGATCTTTCTGAGTCTTGAATGAAACCTTTCCATTCCACCAAATACCATAATTTGCTTCTCTTAAGCTTTGAGTCCATTATTTGAGAGACTTACCATTCCTCTTCTTATTCAATGATGATTGGAGGAGGAGGCTCTTGATACCTATTTGCGATTGTTGATGTCTTGACTGGTTCTAAGAGTGAAATATGGAAGACTGGGTGGATGGACTTCCATTGAGATGGGAGCTTGAGGTGGTAGGCATAAGTGCTGACTTTCTTCAAGATTGGAAAAGGACCCAACCATCCTTCAGAAAGTTTTTTGGTGGGTCTATTTGATTTGATGTTCTTGGAAGAAAGCCATACCATGTCACCAGGATTGAAAAGAGGTGGACTTGCTCTACTTTTATCTTCATACCTCTCAAACCTGTTTATGGCAACTTCAAGTTCTCTCTTGACATCTTGCTGTACTGATTGAATTCTTGTTGATAACTTTCCATAAGGAGTATCTTGAGTAATGTGAGCTGAGTCAAAATGAGTATCTCTTCCATAAACAGTGAAAAATGGTGATTGTTTTTTGAAGAGTGGTCAGAGTTATTGTAGGAAAATTCAGCCAGAGGGACACAGGTGTTCCAATCATATTGATGATAACTGACATAAATCCAACGGTACTGTTCTATTATCTTATTTACCCTCTCTGTCTGTCCATCAGTTTCTGGATGATAAGCAGCTGACAGATCTCTTGAGATCTTGAGCTGCTGACAAATATTGGTCCAAAAAGAGAACCTCTATCACTAACAATGCTTTAAGTAAGGCCATGCTTTGAAAAAATCTTCTTGATTGATGAATGGGCCAAATCCAGTTAAGGTATTAAAGACATGGTTGGAATAAAAATGGCCATTCTTGAGAATCTGTCCACTATGACAAGCATTGAGTCAAAAGAATTCGACAGTGGCAATTGAGTTCTGAAATCCATTGAAAGACAAATCCAAGGACCATTTGGAATTAGAAGAGGTTTGAGCAGTCCAAACTTCTTGTGATGAATATTTTTGTTTCTTGAACACTGTTGACAGGATGATACATAATCCTTGATAAATTGAGTCATGCCAGGCCAGTGAAAGTCCCGCTTGACAAGTTTGAGAGTCTTCTCTTGGCCAGGGTGTCCAGCTAGAGGAGAGTAATGCCTCCTTTGAAGTATACCGAGTTGAATTGTGGGGTCATTTGGGACCACCACCCAATCTTTGAACAGGAGAAGTTGGGAAGAGGAATCAAGAGAATAATCTTGAGCAAATTTACCTTTACCCAAATCTTGAAGAATACTTCTATATTGATAATCTTGCCATAATGCTTTCTTAATTGAGTCAATCAAACTTGAAAATGATTCCACCTTGACCGCAAAGAGCTTTGAGGCTTGAATTTCATCTTTCTTGATTATTTTTTGATAATTCATTGGATTCTTGCTGATGAAATCTTCCCCCCTCTCTGGGTAAACGTTGTCCCAACGTGACAATGCATGTGGAAGGGTGGCCAGGCATCCAGGGAAGTAAATGATTGAAAAATAAAATTCAGAGAGAAACTCAGCCCAGCGGGCTTGACAGTGAGCTATAGTCTTTGATTACATGAAGTATTGAAGCAAAGAATGATCAGTGAGAACCTCAAAGGAGGAAGAAAGAGAAAGGAGAAACACTCTCAAGCGCTCGAGAGCCCAGAATATTCCAAGGAGTTCCTTTTCATGAATCTCAACATTGAGCTCAGCTGGGAGAATCTTGCGTCTGTAACATGCAATGGGATGCTTTCCTGAGTGCAAAATCTGACTCAGTACAGCACCCAAGGCATAACTTGATGCATCAGTCTCTACAATGGTGGGTAGAGAAGGATCAAAGTGAGAAAGGATTGGAGCAATGGTGAATGCCTCTTTGAGTTGATGAAACTGTCTAAGAGCTTCCTCATTGAGGGGAAAACGGGAATCTTTCTTGAGGAAACTTGTGAGTGAACTGATTTTCTTTGAATAATTCTTGATGAAATGGCAGTAAAAGTTGGCAAAGCCAAGAAATTATTGGAGTGCCTTGAGGGTTTTTGGAGGTGTCCAATTGAGAATTTGTTGGAATTTTTCTTGGTCCATCTTGAGGCCTTTAGAAGAAACAACATAACCTAAATACTCTACACTAGAAGCGTGAAACAGGCACTTGGAGGCCTTAGAAAAGAGGTTATTGGCCCTGAGTCTGGCAAGAAGAGTGGACACATGAGTGACATGTTCCTCTTCAGATTTGGAAAAGACCATAATGTCATCCAAATAAACCACAACATAAATATCAAGAAGATCATAAAAAATATCATTGACAAGGTTTTGAAAAGAGGCAGGAGCATTGGTGAGCCCAAATGGCATAACCAAATACTCATAGCTGCCATATTTAGTTTGAAAACATGTCAAATGTTCATCACCTTCCTTGATTATGAGCAGGTTATTTGCACCATGCAAATCAACATTGGAGAAGATAGAGAAGCCATTGAAAACAGTAAGAAGCTGATACATGGGAGGAACAGGATACTTGCTCTTCCTAGTAACAGCATCGAGTTTGCGGTAATAAACACACAACTGGAGGCCACCATCTTTCTTTTTGACAAAGAGGACAGGTGCTCCTGTTGAAGAGGATCTTGGCCGGATGAAACCTTTCTCTACATTCTCTGAAATGCAGTCCCTGAGTGTATCTGACTCTTGGTTTGATAAATATTAGATCACCCCAACTGGAGGTAGAGACCCCTCCAGCTTGATATGATGAGCACAGGTGCTGTGAGGAGGAAGTTTCTCTGCTTTCACCTTGGAGAATACATCCAAATATTGGTGATAAACAGAAGGAACAACCTTCATCAAGGTTTCTATTTCTTCCGGCTCTTCTTCTTCATCCCAAAACTCCTCCAGGGAGTAATGATAAGATGAAGGAGCAAGGCCCATATTCCCAAAGAAGAGATGAAGTGAAGATACAGAATTATTTTTTGCAACATCTTGAATATCTTTGAAGACTTAATCTATAGATGATAGTAATGACTTATGGGAATTAAGGGAAGGAATAGGGACAGAAGATGGAAATGATGGTATTCTAGAATCACCAGCCAGAGCTGCACATGATTTGGAAGAAGAAAAGCCATTAATGAGAGAATTTGAAGGATCATAATAGTCCTTATGATTAGAATTAAGGGTGATCAGCCCTTGCCTCTAATCAATAGATGAATTAGAATGATTGAGAAAGTCAAAGCCCAATATGAGGTCTTCTCCCTTGGGAGTATCAATGACTAAAATGTCCCATTAAAAGCTTGGGAAAGAAGGGAGCTCAACCATATATTTGGTATGGTGAGTAAAAACTAAAGAAGGAGACTCAGAGGAGTCAAGAATGATACAAGGAATTGTCTCTGGGAGTTCTGACATGGTCAAAGAATACTTGTGAACAAACTGCTTTGCAATAAACGAGTTGGTAGCACCAGAATCAATGAGAATACTGTAAAACATATCAGAGAGAGAAGAAAAAACAAAGAATTCAATAGAATTTATGACACCAGTATTCAGAATGCACAATTTTTGCTCTGGATGAAAAACAGTGAAGACCATTGAACACAACATGATTTTAACTCAGGCTTTTTCCTGGCTGGGAAATTTGACTGACGGTTGGGTAAGCTTGTTTTGAGGACTTTTGAAAGAGGACTAAAGACTATGCTTCCCACCACAATAAGTACATAAACCCTCCTTGATTCTTCTTTCTTTTTCAGAATTCATCAACTTGAAATCTTTATTCAGTAAAGAAGAATGGGGCTTGTCCCTCTTCTGAAAATTCTTCTTCTTCTTTTGACTTGAGCTTGAAGAATTTTGAGGATGAGAAGAATTTGACTTTGAGACTTCTGGCTTCTTCCCTTGATGATGACTCTTTTAATTTTGCCTCTCATGGTACCTGGTATCAAGCTCCAAGGTAATGTCCATTGAGTCTTGAAGAGAGTCAATTCTTGAAGGATGGAAGGCCAATTGATCCAAAATTCAGGATGGCAATCCCTTCCTGAAATGATGAATAAGGGCCCTTTCACCCCAATCTCCAATTCTTGAAACCAAACTTCTGAAATTGGCTATTTAGAAAGAAACATGGCCACCTTCTTTCATTCTCAGAGAATCCAACTCTGCTTCAGCTTTTCTAACTTCATTTGGGTCCCCAAATAAACATAATAGTTGAGATTCAAATAAGCTTCAAGAATTGAGAAGGTAATTTGGGTCTTGATTGGTGAGATTGGAAAGATAAGGCTCAATCCATTTTGCAGCCCTGCCAATGAGAAATGAAGTGGCATAGAGAACTTTCTTTCTGTATTGAGAGAAATTTGCCGGATAATTATGAAAAATCAATTGAAAAGACTGAATTAAACTTCTAACTTTGAAGGGTTGAGTCCCATAAAAGCATTCTGGTGCCTTCATATATGGAGTCTTGAAGGCTGGTGGGCTTGATTCTTCAGAGGATGAAGCTGCTTGAAGATTAGCCATAATTTGAGTCATTTGCTGCATAATGGCCAATAAAGATGGTTGAGACTGATGAGAGAAAGGCTGATTAGACTGGGCTAGAGTTGGTCCTTCAGTACCTTGGGATGCCCCCATAGGAGCAGGAACATCTTCAGTACCATCAGGCTCTTCCTCTTCCACAGAATTCTCCTCCTCCTCTTAACCATCTTCCCCAGGACCTCTGAAAATGGTCCTTGAAGTTCCTGGAAATCTGCAAACTACTCCTGAGAATGAACTTGATCTTCTTGGCCCTCTTCCTTCCTTCCTGGATGGTGCTGCTCCTTCCAAAATGGGTCCTCTGTCCAATTTGGCCTTCAGTTGAGGAACTGCTGGGGTGCCATCAAAAGGAGCCCTTGGAGTTGGAGTGAGAACAGCTTGAGTTCTGGCCTGAGATCTAGTCTTCCTTACAGGAGGTGAGTGTTGGATGGGCATTATTTCAGGATAAGAATGAAATAAAATGAACAAGAATCAAGATTTGAAGATGAAAACTTGAGGCAATTGGAAATAAAGCTTGAAGTCAAAAGTCAAAATCAATATCTTGAAGAAAATCAATAAATCAAAATGAGATCTTCAGGTAAATCAATTAATTAAATATCAAATAAAAACTTGAAGTAAATGAATCAAATAAGCCAAAATGAAAACTTCAGGAAAATAAATTGATAAATGTCAAATGAAATCTTGAAGACAATAAATCAATAAGTCAAAATGAAAATTTCAGGAAAATTAATCAATCAATGTCAAATGAAATCTTGAAGTCAATAAATAAATAAGTCAAATAAAAATCCTGCAAAATAAATCAATCAATCAAATGAATTATTGAGGCAAAATCAATTTATGTCAAAATTATTGATGTGAAAAATCAGCAAAATCAATGAAATCTTCAGGTCAATCAATTTTGTTGAGGTCAATATCCATTTATTTCAAATAAATAAATCAATTCAAATCAAGTGAGTTCTTCTTGAAAATCAAAATGAATCTTGATGTGAAGGATGTGTCTGAATGAATTTAGATGAGAAATTTGAAAATAAAATGAAATTTAAGATTATGCCTGAATTATGAATTAATTAAGAATTTGATTATTTGAATAAGATTTAAAAGAGAAACACAAATAAAATTGGGTCAGCTTTAAATTTTAAAAATGAAGAATGAATGAGAGAAAATTGAGAGGTGACAACAAATCATAAAGTTCATAAGCATTAGAGAGTCATAATTTCATTGAAATGAGTGAATGAAATTATAAAGAAAGAATGAACAGAATGAAAAGAAATTATGAGTTAATTAATATAGGGTGTTGGTAAAAGCACGTAAGCCCTTACGTGTTTTTACCAAATTATGGCCAAAACACGTAATTTTATGGTAAAAACACGTAAGTGACCTAATTTTTTTATAAAAATTCCTCAGGCTCAGTTTTGAGAATTTTTAACATTTTTTTTTGCCATATTTTTTCCGACATGGGATGTGAAGGTCCTCAACCTTTTTCAATTTTTTTTTGCCCAATTTTTCTATTTTGTGCAATTTGGTAAAATGGCCCATTTTTTTTGAAAAAATTCATTAGAAATGTTCCCACTTATGAATTTCAATATTTTTTTCAAAATGAAGGTGAGAATGTTGTGAATGATAAACCAGAAGCCCAACATTTTGGTATTTTTTTTGCAAGAACATTTGTAGGCCCAAAAAGTCCATGTTTTTTTATGTTTTTTTGTTCATGTTTGTAATTAAAGTGAAAATTCCATTTATGACATAAATTGAATTCAAAATGTAACTGATGATGGGTGGAAGTTAAAATTTGATTTTTGGCATTAACAGTGCCATTTATCACATCAAAATTGCCATAAATGGAATCACTAATGACATAATAATGCCATAAATGGCATCAAGAATGACATACAGATGCCATTTATGGCCAGAAAATTGGCATAAATGGCATTACAGCAATGCCATAAATTGAATTTAATGGCCTTAACATTGGCCTTAAAAGTGGCATGAATGGCCTTAATATTGGCCTTAAAAATGGAATTAATGGCCTTAACTATAATATAAATGGCATCAAAAAAGCCATTTATGGAATCAAAAATTCCATTTGTGGCATTACATAAATAGAATTAACAATGCCCTTCATGGTGTTACATAAATGGCATTATGCCATTTATTTCATTGATAATGCCATTCATGGTATTAGTAATGCCATTAATGGCATTGTTAATGTGGCATTAATGGAATAAGAAATGTTGCATTTTTAATGCCACAAATGGCATTGTTGATGCCATAAATGGCATTAATGGCATCAATAATATTTCATTGATAATGCCATTAATGGCACTGTTAATGCCATAAGTGGAATTGTTAATGCCATTTATGGCACTGTTAATGCCATTTATGGCCTTAATGGCATCAGAAATATTGCATTGATAATGCCATAAATGGAATTTTTAATGCCACAAATGGCATTAATCGCATCATAAGTTCCATAGATAGCCGTATTTCATTTAAAAACCATCTCTTACGTGTTTTTACCATAAAATTACGTGTTTTTACCAATTTGCTTATGTGTTTTTACCATAAAATTACGTGTTTTTACCAATTTGCTTATGTGTTTTTACCAATACCCTTAATATAACGTCACAGGGGCTCTTGGACAGAAAAACAAGAGTGGCCTGGCACTCAGCAATAAGGGAACTCACTTGGAAGACTACAAAAGAAGTAAGAAAATAAGATTAAAGAATTGAATTTCTCTAAGAAGAATGCAACTACAAAGATGAGATGCAATAAGAAAAATGGGAAGACAAATTGCCAAAGAGCCAGCCAAGTAAGTCCTTAATCACTGTTTCAACCTTCCAAAATGAACAATGGAATTAGCAAGGATATGACCACTAAATATCTATTGACAGGTGAAGAAAGGAAAGAGAAAAGGTGCTAAATGACTGACTTGATAATATAAGTATTCACTTAACAAAAGTGATAAGATAAATAAAGATAAAATAAAACAAAATATATTCATTAACTGGGGGACAAACCCCCCAGGGTCAAAGGAGGCTGGTATATGGGAAAAGTTGAGAGCTTGACTCCTTCAGGCTGACAGCTGGTCTGTATTGAATCCTTGAAGATGTATTGACAGCTTGATGGAGTGTATACCTTGCCAGATTGGGAAATGAACTGTGTTCAATGATTTTCCCATGATGTATGATTGAAATACAAGTCTTGATGAATCTAGACTGTATTGAAATGAATTTGGTTGGAAAGCTGGATTGATGGAGCATTGACACTTGAAAACTTGTTTGGAACTGCCTCTTGAATACACCTTGGGAATGAATTGACAGTATTCCCTTGGAGGAAATACTTGAAGTGAGAATATCCAATTAATTCCAGATGGCCTCATTGGTCTTTTGAGAAATTCCACCTGCACTTGAGCCTTGATGGGTCCTCTGGATGACATGTCACTTTGGTTACTTATGGAATGTTGAATTACCCCTCTGATATTGACACCATTGAATTGCTGGTGAAAATGGTGCAGAATGGTGTATAACACCATTTATGACAATTTGAGTTTCTGAAGGGTGAGAGTGGCCAACAGCTTTTGAGAGTGAAAATTGGGTTTTGGGCGGCTTCAAAGGTGACAAGGTTTTTTTGGGTGTATTGGCCAAATACAGCTTATACAGCTCTAAAACTGTATTTGTGCAAAGTGCGCAAAAGTGCACAAAATGCACAATACTGGAAATTAAGCCCCAAAAGGCCTGATATGGCCTTTTGGAATTATTTCCCATAATACATGGGAAAATGGCATATACAGCTGAATACAGCAAAAATGCGTAAAATGCACAAAACTGTATTTAAAGCTTAAAAAGCCAAATACAAACTTTTGGGCTGTATTTTCCCTGTTGACTGGAAAATACCTGAAAGTGCCCAAAATCAGAGAATGGCCTGGAAAGGCCTGATGATAGTAAAGCGGCCAGGTTGGCCCCAGGAGTGAAATGACCATAAAAGGCCAGAAAAGTTGAGAGGGCCAATTTGGCCAGTAATTATGGATATGGCCAAATTGCCATAAGATTAATATGGCACTGATATGCCATATGGATTCCAGGAGGGTAATTGCCATGGTTGTGACAGCCACCCCACAGAAGAAGAGAAATCTCATGGTTCATTAGTCATTTACTTCACTGAAAAAACACTAGCCCATTGAGCTCTCCAAACAGGTCTAATATTCAATGCCAATTTCATGAGAACAATGACTTTCACACAAAGCCCACAGAAGTGTTTCAACTGCTTGAGAACAGGCCACCAAGCCTTCAATTGCAAAGAAAATTCAACCTTTTCCAAATGTGGTGGATCACACCTACCACAAGACTGCAAAGAATTGGTATAAGGTGTGGATACAAAACTTTGATTGAAAATCAAGAACTTTTCCTGTCCTAATAATTTGCATAAGGTAAAAATTTGATTATAAATAGTATTAAATAGTATTTTCAAGGGAAAACACACCAAAAAGTGACCAGAGTGGATTTAGAAACAAAGTGACAAAGTTTACAGTGATGAAAGATGCTTTTAATTCACTTATGGGGTGGTTCAGGGGTAAAGAATAATTATATAAGTTACAAACAGTGATTATAATAATTTTTTTATGTGGTTAAAAGGTTTAAAATGATTAAAAAAGGTGGTTGGAATCTTCTATTGATTGGCTTAACAGTGTTTAAACTAATTATAAAAGGAAAAGATTCTAACATGAAGAGAAAAGTGGGGCAAAGAAGGCATTCTTTTATAACCATCAATTTTCTTACTACAAAAGTAGAGTTTAATCTTGTCAGTCGTGGAAAACACTATGAAAACAGAAAAGCCAATTATGGAATCATTGAACCCTGGTTTAGACCAAAAAAGGCTGGTTTTAGCCATTTTAGACCCTTAAATCAGCCATTACAATAGTAATAGCTGGTATAGAGCCTTAAAACCACTTCAGAATGTGTATAAGAGACGTAGAAGCCAGTTAAAACGTTTTTTACTAAGATTGTTTTAACCTCTTGGCAACAGTTAAAACTGCCCTTGTTGGTATCAAAACCTCATAATCTATTGAGTCACAGACCCTGTGACTAAATTCCAGGCCAAAAGTTATGAAATTTTGGGTGGATTTTGATATCTCACGCCTGTCAGAAAGCATTTTGGGGGTCTGGCTCCCCCTTAGAGCTAGAGTTCCTTTCCCCCCAAATTAATATTTCCAATTTATTTTTCCTTTAATTCCTCATCATGTATTATACTTGTAATTTAAATATGTAATTCAATCGAGTTTTACAATACACTTACTGTAATAATTGACATATCATATGTAAATTAAAGTTCACTTAGGTAATACATGCACACATTTTGACATTGCAATTGAAAATACTTCAATTCCTCATAGCTTATAAACTACACACAACACCTCAATTTTAACACAAAAATTGATGGTTAACACCACATGTGGTGTGAATTGAATTAAGGTTTTGAGTATTTTCAACTTTTGTACAGAAAATACTAAAAACTTACTTTAAGCTTATTTAGAGTTAAGTTACAGAAATTTTATCCAAAGGTGACCCCACCTTAATTTCTATCAGGAGTCCAATGGGAAAAAGATTTTAATATGTTTATTTCTAGGATAAAAAGCTATAGTAATTTTTATTTAACTTTTTTCCAAAAATATTTTAATTTTGGTATTTTTGTTGAAAATTCATTTTCAAAAATTGTTCAAATAAAAATGTGTTTTCACAAATTTAAAGTTCAATGTAATTTTCTTTTTAAATTATAATTAAATTCTCATTTTTATATATAAATTTATATTTTTTTTGATTTTGATAATATAAACAAATTTATTTCATTTATATTATTTATATCTTATTTTCTTATTTGTGGTCTTTTGGGTATATGAAAATACCTCTAAGGCTCACACTTGTGCTATGCCCCATCCATTAGAAGGTGTGTGAGATGCATAAACCAATACAAGAGAAATAATTTCACCCAGCTCTGAGTCAGAAATGCCCAATATGACAAAAGGAAATAAAAAACCTAACTCAACTACCCTCAATCCATGGCAAATCACCCAACAATCTATTTACTAAGAAGACTTCCCTTCAGGGAATTATAGTAATTTCTTTCAAACAAACTCACATTCATATATCACCTTTTTCCAATACAATTGTCATAATAGATATGACACCACAATAAGTGTGCTAAAATCTGAACTAACACATATAGCTTTAGTTTTATAGGAGCCATAGATTAACCTGCATAACTGTCTACCAACAACACACTAGAATTTGGCATAGAGTAACCACCACCAATCCAAGAAAAAAAGATGAGAAGCCCTGAGACTGCATATACATCAACAAGAAAATCCTAACCCACCAAATTTTGAAACATCTTCAAGAAAGCATCCTACTGTTGGTTATGATGCTAATGGAAATTTCCAAAGGAATTTCTTGCATCCCCCTCCTCACCCTATATAACCCACCCACCACCTTCAATGGGATCAAAAAACTGAATTACTGGCTGAAAACAGACACAATTTGGAAGACACCAACATTCATGATGATGGATTCAAATATTCACCATTCAAACTGGAATCCAATCAGGTACACTCACACCCACACCCAAGCACTGGACCTCATAAAAATCTGTGGAAGGAAAAGCTTCCACTTGATCTCACCAAGACATCCCCCAACATTCCTAGGTTCAGTAGGAAGACCAACAACAATCAATCTAGCCTGGGAAAAGCACAAGACTTGGTTTCTCCAACCAGTGACGGAGGTCCAACTCAACAATCACTCCTCAGATGACCACCCATTAATAATAAAACTCACCCCCCCAAAATCAAAGCCCCATGCTCCAATAAAGAACCTCTCAATGCAGCTTAGACAACTAAACCCAACCTTATTTCCAAAAACACTTATGCCAAAACCTTCCCAAGTCCGCAAAACCAATGGGAATCAACCCCACGGAACTGAAAGAAAATGCTGCACAAGGGCTATCTACAACAATGATGACAGCTTACAACAACCAAGGGAAGTGGGTCACTACCAACCCCCAAAGCTTGGTGGGACAAAAGCCAATTGGGCAAACTTGTCAACCTCTCAAATAAAGCAAGAAGAGAAATTCTCAAGCACCAAATGGGAAAAACCAAGAGAGAGTATTACCATCATCAACAAAAGTTCAAGGAAAAGGTCTGTGAGCTCAAGAGAAATAATTGGAGGAGTTTTTTAGCATAAAAAGGCTCTGAACATGCATATCATGCTTGAAAGTTCACTAAAGACAAACAATTAGGCAAGATAACCCCATTAAGAGACAGAGAAGATAATCTAATGTCTAATTTCACAAAGAAAACCTCATTAATTTTTCATGGCACATTGATAGTAGAGAACTGGGAAGGCCTCAGAGACATCCCAAGCAGGAAGCCAAAAAGGCTCCCACCAGAATTCCCCAAATTACTGAGGAAGAAATTGAAGAGACAATTTCCATTCTCCCAAATAATAAGGCCCCAGGGCCAGATGGTATCTCTAATGAGCTGATAAAAATAGCTTGACCCTTGCTGACCCCATACCTAACTCATCTTTTCAAACTCTGCCTCAAACAGGGATGATACCAAACCCAATTGAAAAGGTCCTTGAAAGAAATAATCAGGAAAATGGCCAAAGATGATTACACTAACACCAAGGCCTATAGACCTATTTCACTACTAAAAACACTAAGAACGTTATTTGAAAAATTGATAAGAACCCACTTAGATCACTGGGCACACTTTTAGAATTCAATTCATCCAGGGCACGTAGGAGCATCAACAATGCTTTTGTCACACTCACCTTGTGGATGAATCACAAGTGGAGGGAAAGGAAGGTATTCATGAGAATGTTTTTAGTTGTTAAGTCGGCATAACCTTCGGTCCAAAAAGAAAGACTAATCCACATCTTAGAACAAAAGAAATTCACACCCTATCTGCATTATATAACTGATTAATTCCTGTCTTACAGAAAGGCAAACCTAAAACTTGACCAATTCATGTCTCAAGATTTTCAGATACAAATTGAACTAACAAAGGGGTCCCCATTATGAGTTACCCTATATATTTTATACCATTAAAACCTCCTTCTCCCAAACCCCCAATCACTAAACAAAGACAACATATCCATAGCTTACATCAACAATGTTGCTCACTTACTAGCAACAGATACAATTCAAGGAAAAAACAAAGTGGAAGAGGTCATGACCAGATCAAAAAGCTGGGCTTCAAGGAATGGTGCCATATTTGATGACAAAAGAAACTAAATTTATGATTTTCACTAGGAAAAGACAGCCCTACAAAGAAATAATGATAGCAGATGCAAAGAATTCATTCTAGAACTAAGTGAAGTGGCTAGGATTCACCCTCACCCCAACACTGACATCAAACCTCCACATACAAATGATAAGAGCCAAAGCTAAGACCCCAATCAACCAGCTGAACAGAATAATATGACTGACTTTTTGGCTTTTGCAAAGGGAAGAAAGGACCCTGGTTGCAGAAGGTTGAGAAACAAGGATTCTACATGGACGCATCATATGGTACACCAAAAAAAACAGGAAGACAGTGGAAAAAAACTAAATTCATTCTTCTTTCAGGAAGTCAGACTATGTATGGGAATGATGAAATAAACAACTACCCCCTTCCTTCAAATATATGGTGGAATTAGAGACCTAACCAAACAACACATAAAGCTGACCCATAATTACATTCACTCCAAATTAACAGCCCCAATTAGCAATTCTTACCAAACACTAGTCTAGAAAGAGATTCAATCCAACCTGAGAACACATCCCTCACCCATGAACAATTTAATTGAGAAGAGAATCCTTCTGAAGCAACCTTCCACCAGGGCCAAGACCTTATCTCCCTTCCAAATACCACAATGGTCAGCCCAAATAACAAATATAAGAAGCAAAAAAAATCAAAGGAAACAGAAAAAGAGAAGGTGTTGGAACAGATAAACACCAAACTAGTAGATGACAGCCCGGTTTTCTTCACAGATAGCTCCCTCATCCCAGGTAAGGGTGGAGGGGACACAGCCATACCAGTAAACACACAGAGAAGTAGAGCGACTTATGTTGGAAGAGACTCCAT
Source organism: Austropuccinia psidii (assembly GCA_023105745.1). Lineage (NCBI taxonomy): Eukaryota > Fungi > Basidiomycota > Pucciniomycetes > Pucciniales > Sphaerophragmiaceae > Austropuccinia > Austropuccinia psidii. The sequence continues at coordinate 30,927,715 of JALGQZ010000008.1, forward strand.
CATAAACAGGTTTGAAATAGAGCTGATGGCCCTTCATCTCTTCCTGAAACTCCTACACAAACACGTCAATAGCTTTGGCACCCCTCCCATTGCAATATTCCCAGACATCCAGGAAGCTCTAAAAAGCACAACTCTTCCCAAAAAGAAATACCCAGGTCATCAAATAAAAAACAAAACTTTCAAAAAATTTAAGCAATGGCCCCTGTTGTTACCAATAAGCTTCTACTTGTTCCCAGGAAATCTAGGAATATTCCAGAATGAAGAGGTCAAAAAACTAGCAAAAAAAAGCTGCTAACTCAGAGAAAACTTCCTCCCACACACTACACCACATCCGCATATCCAAACTAAGACAAGTAACAAAGAAAAACTGAAGGACATCACCAAACATCTCTGACTTGGAACTAGAAATAACTAAACTAAAGACCCCACCAAAGCTAATTACACAAGCCCTCAACTAATTAGAGAAGGTCCTGGAGGCCATTATTCATCAACATGCTGCAACCATGCCCCACTGAATGCTTACCTACACCAAATCAAACAAATGAACTCCCCCCAATTCCCACATTGCAACACACGGGAAACCACTTCTCACTACCTAATATTATGAAAATAGTTCTAATCTCATAGAAAAGAACTAAAAATAACAATAAAAAAACACCACTTAAGCCTCAACCCCAACAGAAGTACATCCATCCTAGACTGCCCATCTCCTTTTACCATCTTAAAAGCCAGATTCCAATACATCAGAAACTAAACCCCACCAAACTCTACAACATCCCCTTCCCTTTCTCACCAGCTCAACATCCCGATTCCCTAGACCATTGGAATTTTTACACTTCCTATCCCTTCTCCACTATTTAACTTTAAGTAGTTGTTAGCTTAACTTTTCCTCCTTTCACTTAAGCTTTCAGAGTACTATTTTGTAAGTTAGCCATCCAAACTCTACCCTCAATTGACCAAAAAAATCATCAAACCTCAACACCAAATGATGGGAGGATTGGAAACAGTGTTAGGTACAGCAGAACCTGAATCCAGAACACCACAATCTTTTGGGTGCCAAAGCCCCACACCCAACCCCGGCTTATGGCCTGACCAACCATCAACCTGCACCCTAGAACCAATCTCCTCCTCTATCAACCACATTGAAGTGGCTTGAAAACCCACTTCAACTGTGTATCTAAAACATGAGAGCCAAAAGAACCCCAAATATCAAGGATAAAACTCAACCCACACCAACTGGCAGAAAGGCAGAGAGAACAGATCTCTCTAGCACTGCAGGAGATCTAACCAGAATCCCTAAATCATAAAAGAAACAAAACACAAAATTTAACATTCCTCATAATCAACAGGCATCTATATAAGAGCAAATAGCTGAAATTAGCTTGTAAATAGTTACACTTTCACAATAGACCAATAAAGTTGTAAATAGATCTTATAGTGTGGTATTTGAAATGAATAAGACTTAAAAAAAAATAAACACCTGGCGTACACCCTAGCTCATTGGGCTTAAAACTGACCCAATTTGAAGCTAAAAATTGATGAAAATATATCTTCCAGAGTACAAACACCCACCACTCAGACCAGAATAAGAATATGAAAAATATTTGAGCTCACTGCTTCAGGAAAAATATTTTACCCAAAATCTTACATTAAATTGTGCAAAGGTTATGCATTTGGGAGCTAAGCTGACCTAGGGACCAAATTTTACTTCATTTTCCAAACACACTGTGGTATTCCATACCATTTTTTTTCACCAGGCTCAAGCTCATAGTACCCCAAAACAGCAGTAAATCCAGCCTACAGGCAGACTTACACTCAAATTTTACACCAAAAGGTCAATTTTACAGCAAGAAGCTGGATTTAACTCATAAACCCATGGCACAGGCACCAAATGGCAGTGTATGTGTTTAAATAAATTATTCAATTTCATTATGCATATGTAAAAGTCAAGTTACATATAGTAAACTAGTTCCAACAAATAAGGTACCACCCTTTAAATTACACACCCCACCCAGCTTTACACCCCCTTATAGCCACAGGACTCATGCAGCAAGAAAAGGACACCTTCATGAATTACACAGCAGCCTATCACTCAACATAGAAAGGTCACATGATGCAAAGCTAAACCCCATGGAATTCCTGCAATTCATTTACAACACAGCCAAAGGAGTACCTTATCTTATATCCAAAGTAACCCCACTTGAAACCTTAAAACAGAATCAAATTTATTTACACCACTCATCACCTCATGAAAGCCAAAGCTAGTTACAACAAGCTTCATGCAGTAAGCACCTTCAATTAAATCTCAACCACATGACTATGCACAGCATGTGTCAAAATCAAAAATCACATCATCTCATAAAAAACAGTAAATTCCCCAGGGCAAGAAATTATCACCTGAATTCATTTTAAAGTTCAAAAAGAAGAAAAACAACCATGACACCTGCATAAATTACACAGCCACTTCTACCAAACCTAAAATAGGACATATGCAAAGGAATTACAAGGTCATCATGTGATACTGCATCCACCAACAGAATATCATGTGACAAGGAAGAGGCTGTGCACAACAAAAATCCCCAGGCAAAATTGAATCACCTCATGTATGCAAGGAAAATTCAAGAATATCACATCATAATTAGTTCACCAAAAGACAATCATGTGATAAATGGAGGCTGTGCAGAGAGAAAATTATCACCAAACCTTAAATCACCTGACCCATGCAAGAAAGGTCCTCACCAAAAACAGAGTCACATGATAAAATCAAGAGGAATCAAGGTGGAAAAAGACAGCTCCCATGGAGGGCCCCCTGGGCTCCCAAAAGGTATAAATAGAGGGGCTCTCTCCCCCAAATTTCAAAATCCCCCCATGCAAATTATATCCCATGCACATTATATCCCCTGCACATTGAAAGCATAGGAATAATTCATCCCTCACCTGGGAGGTAGTCCAGAAATTCATAGTGAATTTTACTTGCCCAGTAGCTAAGCTCAGTGGAAGTATAGTGTTGAAGATTACCCAGTAGCTAAGTTCAGTGGAATCTTATTATCAAAATAGAAAAGAGATTATCCAGTATCCAAGATTAGGGTTACTACTCTATTAAAATATTTCACCTAGTAAAATTAACACCATTTATCAAGATTTAAAATTCACTTACCCCTTCAAAAAATATTAAATATCAAAGAATCTTACCTCTTAAATTTAACAAATACTATTTTATCTTATTATTTAGCCCTCTTAAAAAAATAAATAAATAACAAACCTTTCAAAAATTATCTTACACTATACCTTGACAAAATTACCTTTATCAACACCAATCAAATTTTCCAGAAAACCTTAAATAACCCATCCTACCAAGGAATTATCACCAAGAAGAAACAACTCACCTTAATTTCACTAAAAAAAAGATATTAAGATTAAACAGACAAGTATTTCATCAAAATCTCAAATTTAACCAAAAATAACTGATATTATTTTTTATATTATTTATTGAATAGGTCTGTTCTGAGACTGCTGAATTTTGTCTTCTGCAGTTGTAAAGCCACTTACTAATTTTATTTTGGTTTGTGAGCTCCAAGGAAGATTTTGTTCAGTATTTTAGGAGGGGCAGGCAATACACCCTTGCCATCCTTGGTTACAGGAGTTATTAGCAATTCGAAACTAGTTACCTGTAATTTCCCCCTCTAGTTACTGCCTCCATTTAATCCCACACAAGAGGAGTTCCCACATCTGGTGTCCCAACAGTGGCCGATAACCTCAACTTCAATAAAAATCAAATTAAAATCAATAAATTATAGAATTCTTAACTACTCCAAGAATACTATTTTTTATAACAAAAACTGGATTGAAATAATCAAAATCAGCAAAAACCATCATCTCAAAAATCTGAATCATCAACTCACTCTGATCATTACCATTATCCACCCAAGCAAGAAACAGAACTAGGAGAGGAATCAAATAAATATTCCAATTTCCCAATTGCAACACCAAGAACCAATAAAAGGGACTTGAAGGTTGTGGAAAAATTCTTCCTTGATCTCCTTGAAAGAAATAAAATCAATAACTCAATACCAATGTCAAGGGAAGACATAAATAAATCAAAAATGGATGAACCTTCATCATCAAAATTACCTGGTAGTATTGAAGAAATCCAGGAAGAAAACCTTCATGAAGAGACTGTTGAAGGACAGGAAGAAATGTCTTCAACAGAGAGACTTCAGCAGAAGATGCTAGAAATGCAAGCAGAATTACTAGCACTAATCAGAAAGGAAGGAAAAAAGAAATCATCAAGTTATACTCCACAAGATAGTCCACTTGAGGAACAAACCACCCTTCCAAGATCATTCAGGCAGCATGGATCAGCTTCACCTTATCCTAGACCCATGGCCACAACAACACCTTATACAGAGCAAAGACAAAGTACCTTATTAAGAAGAGTCAAAATTTCTTCCCAAATACATCAAGAAATTCCAAGAAACACTACTCCAATAGTGAAAATCAGAGCCAAGGACTATAACTTGTGGCTTGATGGAAAGGATGTTGTGAGATTCATCAAGAAAGTTGAAAATATTGCAGAAATTGAAGGAGAAAGTCAAAGAGACATTGCAAGACAAATAGCATTTTGGACAAAAGATGAAGAAATCAGTTATCATATTGAAGGAATGCCAGGATATGAAACAGCTGATTGGGATCAATTAAAAGTGGATATGAAAAGAAGATGGGGAACAGTCTCACCTGAAAGAAGATACAGATTATCCTCAATCACTGAATTATTCACAAAAACTCAACAAGAAGGTGGAATAAGGAACATGACACAATACAGAAAATTCATTGGGGAATATGAAGCAATCATCACTTACCTCAAAAGATACCAATATATCCAAGGTGATATCAATCATAACCAGGAAATATTGGCCAGCCTTTCCACTAGTGTTCAAGAATCAATTTACAAAGAAATGATTAAAGACAGAGCTATGGTTCAAGCCTTGGATGGAGGTTACATCATTCCAAGATTGGATATTTTGAAATTATACATTGAACAGGACTTGGAGGCCAAGTTAATGATTCAACAAAAGGAATTTTCTAAACCAAAACCTCCAGAAAAGAAAACAAGATTTGAGGATGAAAGCTGGGATGAAGTTTTAAAACAAGTAAAAGAACTCACCCAAAAGATCAAAAATCCTCCACAACCAGAGGCTCAACCAAGAAATGAGGGGAAAGAATCAGTTAAAGAAGTGTTAAATCAACTCAAAACCTTATCAGAAGCAGTTAGTTCACCAAGAAGGAACTGGAACAATAGTCAAGAGCAAAGATTCCCCCAGAATAATCAGCCATACAGAACCAGGAACCCCTTACCACCATTTTCATCTAGTTACCAACCATACATACCAGCTCAAATGGCTCAAAAACCACCAATTAAATGTGCTTACTGCAAGGAAGAAGGACATTCAGAAACTAGATGCACTCACCTTGCTGAAGATTTGGACAAAAGAATTGTCAGAACTCAAGGAGAATCTTACCTATTTCCCAATTATCAGAGAGTACCTATGGAAGGAAATCCAAGTGCCAAAGACATAGTCAGGGCTTTTGCAAAAGAACAAGCAGAACTCAACAAGAAATTTATGGTAAAACCTGTGGTCAAACCAAAACCAGAAGAAGAGGTTAAGCCCACTGAAGAGAAATCAGAAGATAAATCAACCTCAATTGCACATGTGGAAGATTGGTCAAATTGGAAACCACCTACCATTTCCTCAGCCAATGACCCTTTTGAGTCACACATTGGATTAAGACAGACAAAACAAAGGTTGGAAAGACAATCCCAAAATCAAGAGCCAAAGAAGAAATCAGATATTCCAGGAACTTACATTGAAGAAGAAGAAGAAGAGGAAAGAGTAATAATTCCTACCAAATTCCAAAATTCAAATATTCCAAAACCAGACCAACCTGAGGAGGAAATTGAGAATATTGTCAATAAGAATGAAGATGAAGAAATTCCCAAAGAAGAAAAGAAGTTCATAAAACCTCCAAAGAAACAAGTTGAAAATAAATTAGAAATTGACAAAATTATTAAGAAAATTATGCAACAAAAGGTCAACCTCACCATTGAAGAAATTTTGAGGATGTCACCCAATTTTTTCCAAAAGTTACAAGAATTATCAGAAAAAGACAAGGAAAAAATTAAATCACTCAACTCAATGGATCTTCAAGAAAGACTATTAACATTTGGATTCAAAGAAATACCAAAGCCCAAGATTCATTATGCCTGTCCTTTGGAATTTACGGAAATCTTTATTGGAAAGGAAGAATATCCTATCAGAGCATTAGTGGACACTGGAGTAGAACTCAACATTATACCAGAAGAAATAGCAATCAAAGCTTCACTCACAAGAAGTAATCTTAACATGAACCTCAGGGGAATTGGAGGCCATACTACCTCATTGGTGGCACTTTCAGAATTTACTCCAATCATTTTGGCTTCAGGTGAAGAAACTCTAATTCACTTCTTCATTGCAAAAGGATCTGTCCATACAGTACTTGGAAGACCTTTCTTGGCAGACAACAATATCAGGCTAGAGTTTTCTCACAAACAAGGTGAAATCTTGAGCTATCAAGAACCTGATCGAAGAAGATTATGCATGCCAATATGCAAACCTCAAGCTCTGGGATGGCAAACTGTACCACCTAGAGGAATGGATTTATGCAATATGGCAAAATCGGTAAGAAATAACCCAGGAAAGAAGTTTCAAAATGCAAAAAGAGACAATACCATAATCAATTTGACCCAGAAGACCCAAGAGTTATCCATATCTCCAAAAAGTGATGAATTTGGTCCAGATTTACAAAATAACCAATGGCCAAAAAACCTCAAAAGACAACTTGAAGAATCAAACTCTGAGGATGAATTACCCAATGTAAGCTACAAGGAAATTAACAATAATGAAGAAACATTCCAAATTTTGGTGGATGGAAATGAGAAAATACATGGAAACCCTTTCAAACCTAAAACCAAAAAGAAGAAAGTCAGATTTAGTGAGCATCATGAGCTCTCAGATGAAGAAATCATAAATGAAATTGAAAAAGACCTCAAAATTATGGAAGAAAGAGACAAAAAATCAAAAGACACATACCATATCAACTTCTTGGACAGACCATTGAACAGCCAAGAAGAACGTTATGAATGGCAACTGGAAAACCCTGAATTTATCCAGCAACCTCCCAATGAAGATGATGAAACAGAATCCATCTTAGAAAATGAATACAGCTACCTTTACCTGCCATATATTACCTTTGAAGAAATTTATGAGGATGAAGCTCAGGAAATTATATGTGAAGATAAATCTTTATGTCAACTTCCAGGAGCAAACTTGAGCAAAATCCAATTCTTAGAGATATTAACTGAAGAAGGAATTAAAGGTAACCTCTCAAATCAATACTGGGATCAAACATTTTCAATGGGAATTTTACCAAGAAGATGTCTCTACTTCAATCAAATTTGGGCCCAATGGTACCTTGGATTAAATGAATCAACATACCAAACAAGAAGACTGAAATGGGTTGGAGATGGATACATATTCATTGATGAAGACTTATGGTGGTCAAAATTTCCATCAGAAGCAGAAATTGAAGAAAGAAATTCCTTTGTGGAAGCCCTCAAAGACCTTATTTTGGCCAGATTGCTCAACAGACACTCACCTTTCCCACTTGGGGGAGTTCAACTTTAAATAAAATCAACAAAATAAAGAATGTTTCTCTAAAAGTGTATCAGTATTGTCCATAAAATGTATCATTAATTTCTTTTTTTCATTTCCTCTCTAAGGGAAGTGACTTCCTGCCTTAACAAAGAGGAAATTAATCAGCAAATTATCCCTCAAAAATTTAAAAAAAAACCTTACATTAAAAAATATATATCAATCACCTCCACCATGGCCAATTCACCAACTTTATGGATCCTATGGGGAAGAATTCATACAAAAAAAAGACTAAATTATCACTGAATATTAAATTTGGAAACCAGAATATAAAGATATCAATAAAGAAAACCCTTTGGCACTTTAAGGATACTCAATCAATATTGAAAATCCAAAAAATCACTAGGCAGTGACCTCCTGCCTTATCAAAGAGGAAAATAATTTCTTATCAACCAAAATAACCAATTTCACTCACCAAAAATCAAGCATCACTAGGCAGTGACCTCCCGCCTTATCGAAGAGGAATAACCAAATTCTTACCAAAATTACCATCCATTCAGACTACCCTCAAACTATTTTTGATAAATAAACTTGATACTATTCTCAATTCATCTTACCTTAACACATCAAACTCCACCAAATCCTTCAAAATGGAGTCATGGCAATTACTTGAAGAAAATACCTGGTCAATGGACACAGATATCAGCTGGGTAGAAGAAAAAGAATTCTGGGATAATTGCAATAGTCCCTAAGAATCAAATGAAAATCCTGATTGGTTCTTGAAAATAAAACCAGAACCCTTTCCAGATATCTCCACAATAATCCTTCCATATATTGAGTTTGAGGATATCTTTCAAAAAGAAAAATCACTATCAGAAACTGTCATTTGTCATCCATGAAAAGAATTACCTGGATTCAACCTTACAAAATATGAATTCTTGGAATTACTCAACTGGGATGGAATTGATGGTAACCTTGGAAATCTATACTGGAATGAATCATTTAACATGGATGAACACCTCAGAAAATCACTATTTTGGAGGACCTGGAAATGCCAAGACTGGTTCAATCTCCAGAATTTTAAAATTAAAAATGGAATAACCAGAAAGATCTCAGGAAATTATATGGTAAAAAATGCCATATGGGATTGTCACTGGGAGGAAACACTTATAGCAGCAATATTCAGCCTTAGAGGTGGTTCAAATCAATTCAATACAGAAGATTGGAAAGTCTTCTGTCAAGACTACCTTTTTGAAACCCTTAAAACTGAACAAAGGAGGGGAGGACAAGTTATCAAGCATGAATTATTAAAGAAAATTTATCTCACCTGCTAAATCCCCACTTCCTTGCTTAATTATCCATCCTATTATAATATCATTTTTATTTTATTTCTTCAATTTTCTTATTCTCTTTACATCTTGAATTTTCTTTCACACTAAAATAAAAATATGAAAAAATAAAAAAAGGGGGGAATAAATAAATAATAACATGCATTAGCTATACATCTTATTAAATGAATCCCAGATAGACCTTGTTATCTTTTATTTCTTATTTTCTAGAACTACAGAACTATCTTGAGATATTCTTTTCTTTATCTTTTAGTCCTTACCAGCTTATCCTCCTTATTATAAGCTCAATGGAGTTTTTTTAGCTCCAGGACTCAATGCTTAAAAGTTCCTTTTGGAACTCACTTTAATCAATTTATTTATTTATTTATTTATGTATTTCTTAATTCCTATTTATTTCCAGCACAGGCTACATCAATCCTCAAACAATAGTGGAAAGCTAGCCATGGCCAAAGTTCACTACACCAAAGAATAAGGAATAAAAAAAAGGCTACATCATATAAAGAAAAATAAATAATAATAATAAATATATTAATATAGAAATAAGGGAATAAAGGTATAGACAATAACGATATAGATATATAAAAGAGCAGCATTCCCGGGTATTAGTAAAAATCACGTCAAGATGGAATAAGATAAAAGAGGAAAAAGGACTGGGTTTCATGGCCTTAATAGATGAAGAGGCGCAAGGCTCATTGCCTAGGAAGTGATTTAATGGATCTGGAACAAAAAGTTGTGGATCGTAACTCCCTTTGATAAAAGCATAAAAGGCCAGCGCAGCCTCCGGGACATCCTCTAAAGGGGGTGATAGGGAAGAGGACGTTGAAAGTGCTTCCAGAGCGGGAGGAGAAGGTGGGGTAGAGTGAGGATAATTAGCCCAGTCCCAGAAGCTTGTACTGCTTGAAGGATGTGAAGAAAAGCCAAACAGCAATTCTTCCAATTCAGCAGTACTGAAGGCATTAATGAAGTCAGAGTAACCCAAGCCATATGATTGACCATGGTGACTCATTATCTAGGAGAATCTAACATAACCAAGGACAAAAGATTGAGTCAATAACACATTAAACAACAATTTAACCGGCAGAATAAAAACATATATATTACCAAATGGAGTTGAGGTAAGGGAAGTAAGTAAAATAATAACTTGATGATGAAATAGAGGTGAGACAGGGAAAAAAGAGTGAGGAAGGAGCCACTATTTATATTGATTGGCTGTTACCACTAGAAGACAAGGCCCCACTAAACTCCACCAATCAATAATTTTGGGAAGTTTCAGTAAGGGAAGGAAATGTCAGGGTGACTCTATGATATAGCTTCAAAATGATAATAGAAACTATAACTCTGAGTGTGACACGAAAATGATGATGATATTTAAAGTGAGAATATGAGTAAAAGGGCTATACTAAAATAATTTAGTGATGGTGAGTGCTGCTGATAGCCCTGGGTGCAGTTTTTGTCAGTTGGTTTACAATAACAAACCCTACAATAATTAAACTTATAACTTAACCTGTTAAATTCTAAGAGTACCACTTCTTTTAAGAAGTTATACCACGTAGGAATATCAAGAACAGGATGCTGGATTTGCTTCCTGGTGAGGCAAAGCCTCCTTTTATCTGGTTCTGGGGTAGTGGGAGGTGGTTTACCTCTGCACACGACCACAGAGTGAAAATTTTCACTACTGTGGGCTGGATTGTGGTTCTATACACTCAATAAAGGCTAGTATTGGGTTGAAATGTGGTTTTAGAACCACAAGTAGTCATTTTTACCCTATACAGGGTGAAAATTTTCACCAATGGAGTTTACAGGTGTATTCTGGTGCTCCTGATGCGTCAGAAACTGTACAGAACCTGTATGGACCTCTGTATTTGACTTAATTATGAGGTATTGAAGTATAAAAAAGCTTCTGCGTCTGTTTGACACCTCATAATCATACTTATGGGATAGTATCCCACTATAAGGCTGTATTGGCCAAACTGTGGGATTTTGACATTAAAACAGCTATAAATTTGTCAGTTTTTGAGATATCAACCTCAAAATTGGTTCTGCGTGTAGCCCTGAATGTGTTCTACACAATGGTTCCTCATTTGATATGGTTATCATCAAAAATGGTAGAGTTATTCCATGTACAAGTTGTTTTGTACATATGTATGTTTTGGCCAAAAGCTGTATTTGGCTTGTTTGCCCCATGACTTTTGTTCTAGTTGAGATATGAGGAAATGGATGTCACCATCAGATAGCCCTGAGTGTGCTCTTTCCAAAAAGACCCCACTTTAGGTATGTAAAACTAAAACTGTAGAAGTTAGATGAGAGGTGAATATTTTGTTCAACCTTATTTGGTCTGAATTTGACCATAACTTCAGTAATATTGGTGCTAGCCCAGTTTGGCTGGTACCATTGGATAGCCCTGGCTTAGAGCTTCATTTTGAATACCCATTTGATGGGGTTAAGGCTCTTACTCTGTATTTCAGATGAGAGGTGAAAATTAAGGTTTACGCTCAGCAGTAACTTTGAGCATGAATAACTTTGTTATTCTTTGTCCTATGGTGATGGGACTTACATTTTCAGAAAGAGGTGAGTTTCCTCTTTCTTTTGATTTCTTCTGAGGCAATTTGGCTCAGCTCCATGTTTTGGTGGTGTCTTTGCTATACCATTGATTTTTGGTATATTGGCTGTCATGCTTGTGCTCTGGGTTTGAGTCACAGGCTGACAGGAAAGGACCCTAAAAGAAAGAGAGATCTGCTGGGTAGCTCGGAATGGGGCGCCATCTCCTATGCGGATGCAAGAGGCATCCACGGTTAAGCTAAAAAGGTAGATTTGTATAAAGGACTCCTGGAATCCTATCTTAAATTCAAAATGTTTAAAAAAAAAGAGGGAGCAAAGAAAGAATCAGATAAATTAGGATATAAGAATAAATGAAATACCGGGTGAAGTTAGACCCAGAGTCTCCTCTCAGCCTAAATTATTGGGCGGCTCTTACGCTACCAAGGATGAAATGCCCTCAACTTTAGTTGCTGGAAACAATGAGGACTTTAAAGCTGAAAATTAATTATCTGTTGAGGAAAATGGTCAGCACTAGAACATAGACAACAGCTGGCCATTAATGTCCTGCAGAAACAACAAACCAACAGACATCTGTTAGCCTTAAGACAATAGCAGCTTGCCTTACTTAAAATCACAGTGAGAGTATGGAAGCATTGCCTAAGCCAGAAATGTATTGGAGGTTTTTTGGGGGGTTGATTGAGAATCTGCAACAGCTATATAAATTTGACAATGGTGCTATTATCAACATTGGATTCAGATTTTTGCCGAGGACGTTACAACTATAATAGCCTACTAAGTGTAATGGAGCTCTTGACAGCCTAAGGAACAAAGGATCTTTGAAAATAAAAAAATAAAAGAAATACATAAGAACAATATAAAAAATAAATTTATAATGACAGCTGCATATGCACTAGATAAGAAGTCACTTACTAATTTTCCTGATATAGCAAGTGACATGGCCCTTAGTCGTAATGGGTTTAGAATGGAGGGAGGCTTACGCAATGGGAACCACCAGTCGAGGCTGCTATCCGAGACCTCTTGAAGAATCCCAATATGACGACATAAGGTGTATAGACACCTTCTGACTACGGAAGCATTCAGCTGACTTGATTAAACGAAGCTGCTTGAAGTCTCTGAGAGTCCCTGTGATCAAATTCACACAAAGAAGGTAGAGTACAATAAAAGTACTTTCAGAAACAATAGAACAAATGATAAATAAAGAGAATAAACTTGAAATAAAATAAAATAAAATAAAAATGCTAAAAGAAACTCACCTGATCAATGTTCCAGAACTGTAAAGGGTGTTGGAGCGTTCACAAACAATAAGCCACCCTACCCATGAAAAAAAAAGGCCTAAAGGACAGATCAACCAAGTGCGAATCAGTGTAAAGTGGTTTAGAAAACCATAAAAGCTTGTTTAAAGGAATTAGGAAGAGATGATTAAAGATAAAATAAAAATAAAAGATAAATAAATAACTCACGCAATGCTGTTCCAAACAGGGTAGGGGTCGGGGTGGATCAACAACTACCTGGATAACCCCAATTCAGTCGCCCAAGTAAGGCCATGGAGTCCCTGGGTGCTAGTATTAGCACCTAAAACTAAGAATGAAATCAACTCAAAAGGTTTCAAACATTCAGGAGAGTGTTTAAGGAAACTAGGCTGCCACACTAAGGTTGGCTGTAAAAAGTGTATAATTAAAAAAAAAGGATAAGTCCTAGACATGACTTTAAGGTGTTTATTTCTTATTCTATTAATCAAATTTGAGTTTTACTAATGATCTTTTTTCTTTTGAAGAAATTATTTTCTAAAAATATTAAAAAATAATAATAAATTGAATTACTGGAGCTGACAAAAAGAAGTTCTTTTGTTTAAAAAAATAAAAATAAAATAAAATAAGTCCTGAACAAGACTTAAAACTGTTTATTTTCTTTTTCATTATTAAAGCTCAATATTACTGCTGCTTTTTTTCTTTTGATTAATGTATTTTATAAAAAGAAAAAATCTCCTCAGCAAGACATTAAACTGCTGAAGATTTTTCATTTAAATTGATTTTATTTTTTAAATCATACTAGATCATTTTATTTTAAATTCTACAGGTTATCAATATACAAAACAAGCCCTCAGTATGGCTTAAAACTGCTTAATTCCTCTTTTTTTTATGATTTTAATTTTTGAATGTTCTAATTGATTTTTTTCATTTTTGATAGGCTGCAGGGCTATAAAGAAAGAATGTCCTCAGCAAGACATTAAGCTCCTGGAATTTTTCCATTTTCTTATTAATATTAAATGAAGCTGACCTATTTCTTTTTTTTGATATTGCTACAGGGCTGTAAAAGTGTATAAAAAAAGACCTGAGAAAGGCTTTAAACTGCTATTTTATCTTTTATTCTTTCTTATTTTGAATGATAACTATAATAACATATTTGATTTGGCTTCCACAGGTATGCAGCATTAATAAAATATTTCTCTTATTTTATAGGCTTAAATGTGCTTTTAAAATAAAGATTAGTCCTTAATAAGACTATAAACTGTTTAAGATAACTATACAACTTGGCTTTGAAGATAAATTACATGCCAGGAAACCCCAAGTGCAACAATCAGGTGCCTGGACACAAGATGTGGTCCTTGGCAAGACCATAAACTGCCCACCATTAGAATTCTCAACAAGGACTCAAAGCTACAACACAATCAATCAAAAGTCCTAGGCAAGACTATAAGCTACCTGAGGTTTTATTTTACTTTATTTTCTACTTTCTAATTTTATGTCATTATAGAAAAGTATTAGAAAGATGTACTGACTTGAACCTTTTGAGCATATTCTTTTATTTCTTTTTTGAATTTATTTATTCATTTTCACTAAGAATAAGGGTCATATCCCATTCATGAGCTCAAGAATATTTTATTTATTATCTTTATTACACTTTTCCTACTATCACAACAAGAGCCATTAAATTGGCTTAATTTTTCAGCTCAAAAAAAAAAACCAAACAAAGAAACAAAAACAAAAAACTCTACACCAAGTATTTTTTTTTTTAAAAAAAAATGATCAATTTATTTGAAATATTTATTCAATTACAAGAGAGTGATTGGAGCTTGTTTGAAAATAAGAAGTATTTGTGCCATGAAGGCATTAATTGAACTCTGAAGGAGTTATTTATATTAAAAACTCACAAATTCAAGACATAATTTGGGGAACTTACATATTAATACCACCTCAATGTGCTGTTTATTCCAAATGGAATTGAAAAAGCCCCCCAAAAGCAAACAAAAGTTTTTTTTAAATTGTACAAATTTTCAATTTCACTGTTTATATATTTTTTAACAACTCAAATGCATTTATGGGTAACAGAAAATCTGAACCATACAGGATATGGACTTGAAATAAAGTCTGAATCACAATGATTATTCCAAAAGGAAGAGTTGTGGTATCATAAGGGTCATTATATGAATAAAGGACTCAAATTATGATCATTCAATTATGTAATATTAATTATAAATACTCTCAAGAGCACCCATTTTTATTGATTGGAACAAATTGCCACCTTCATCCAAACAGTTCCACAATATTAATTGTGATTCAGGTTTATTTCTTTTAAATTGAGATTTTCACTCAGATATCTCACTTTATGGCTATTTTATACTTAAATTAAAAAAAAAAGAAAAAAAGAAAAAAAAGAAAGCAACTTATTATTGAATCATCATTAAAATAGAATTATGTATATTTACTGTATCATTATTTATCCTCATCAAAATCACTATAAAAAATAAGGAGTGGGTAAACTTATTTCTTACAATATCCCTTATAGTGGAAGTTTTGGGGGAATGAGAACATATACTCTTCAAAATTTGAAAACCAACTCAAGATTTTTAAATGGAGAGGGGGGCTCTCATCCAAACAAATATTATTAAGAAAAATATATCAATAAATTAATATTAAAATCAATTTTAAATAACCTTATTATTACAATTTTTTATTCTTTTGTTTCTTTATAACAGGTATAATTTAGGAATACAAAAGAACAAAAGGGCAGAAATTTTTTTGAAGAAATAGCAAGAGAATTGGGAAGCAACTTATCATAGGACAATTATTCAGAATACTGAAAATGAAGAATATTATTTATGAAGAAAAGCAGGAGTTGCTTCTGGATTGACCTTTGGGCAACACCAGACCTTGGATATTTCTTTGATTTTGTATTGAAAATCAATTGGAATTCAAGAATCACTGGCCAGGATTTATGGACTGAAGGATGACTCACTGGATTAATTATTGACTCAGGACTCACTCAACATGATGGACCAACAATAGTATGAAAACACTCAACTCAAATTGCCCTTGTGATTTTAAAGAAGCTTGAAGACTCAAGAGGTCCTCAGCATGACACTAAACTGCTTCCCCTGTAGACTTGGGCAGGGAAAATTATAAAAAAAAAACATAAAAATATAAATAAGAAATAATAACAGCCAAGAAGCTGGAGGGCAATGTCCTAGTCAGGAGAAGTGCTGAAGGACCATTTTTGTCCTTAGCCTGACAATAAACTGCTCCCTTTGTGTAACAGGAACAAGGGGTTTCACAGGTGTTTAGCATTATCAAATTGGCCAAAATGAACAAAGTGAAGTCTCAAGACATCAATTAAGACAAGAAAATTCCTTATCAAGAAATAAAACAACCAGAAGAATCTTGCATCAAGTGGGAATCATGAAGATTGAAGAATAAAACAAGAGTCAAGTGGAATCCAAATTCAAGCCCAAAGGAGCTCAAGAATCAAGATAAGCCCTTGGATTAGGCCAGGAGTTCCTTGCATGACTTAAACTGCAGGACTTGTATACCTAATATACAGGGGTTACACACCTAGTTGTAGGTCCTGTATGACCTTAAACTACATTTTTTATGGAAGAAAGAAGAAAGAAGAATTGTGAAGACCTCAAGATTTCAGGAGACTAGCAAATTCTTAGAAATAAAAAAAAAGAGAAGAAGAAACAAAATAACTAATTGAAGATGGATCACCGAATTTTAGCAGCCAAATACAAATCAGTCCTGAAAAAGGTGAGACCAGTCAATGAGCAAATGCCTCAAGACTTTAACCCACCTTTGGAAAGACCACCTTTGTCAAGAGATCCTTATGAAACACCCTTATCACCAAAGCCACCTATATTTCAAGAAACCTTCAAGGTCACCCATGAAAGACTCCAAGCAGTCAATTTTGGCCCACCAGGATGGTTATCAAATGAAGAAATCAATTTACTCAAACATTTTATTACCTTAACGGAAAAAGAAATAGCTTTCTGTGAAGAAGAAAGAGGATTACTAAAACACTCATATGGAAAACCTTACAAGATACCAGTAATACCTCATGAACCTTGGCAGAAGAAAACAATTCCCATTCCCAAATCAATTTTACCTCAGTTTACTGAATTAATCAGAGAAAGAATCAGGACTGGACTCTATGAGCAATCCACCTCAAGCTACACAAGCCCAATCTTTCGTGTGGCCAAATCAAATGGGAAACTCAGAATTGTCCATGACCTTCAAGAACTCAACAAAGTCACCATCACAGATGCTGGCTTACCACCTCATATTGAAGAATTTGTAGATGCATTTGCAGGAAGAGCATGCTATGGACTAGGAGACATCATGGGAGGATATTATGAAAGAGAATTAGATGTCATTACAAGACCCCTCACCACTTTTAAAACACCCCTTGGAAGGATGCAACTCACAATACTACCCCAAGGAGCCACCAGCTCAGTAGCAGTATACCAAGCCCAAATGACCTGGATACTTCAAGAAGAAATACCAGAAAGTGTAGGAATTTTTATTGATGATGGAGGAATAAAAGGACCAAGATCACTTTACAATCAAGAAACACTACCAGAAAACCGCTCAATCAGAAGATTTATATGGGAATATGCCGTAACTTTGGAAAGAATTTTATTCAGGATTGAAGAAGAAGGACTCACTATCTCAGGATCAAAGTTTGCATGCTGTGTGCCAGCTTTGGACATAGTAGGGCATGTTGTATCATTCAAAGGAAGAACAATCTCAAAACAAAAGATCAACAAGATTCACAATTGGCAAACACCTCTCAACAAAAAGGAAATAAGAGGATTTCTTGGTCTTTGTGCCTGTGTAAGAATGTTTATTGAAAACTTCTCACAAGTTGCATCACCACTCAGAAGGCTCACAAGAGAAGATATTGACTGGGATTGGGATCAAAAATGTGAAGAAGCTTTTCATAAGCTCAGAAGAATGTTGGAGAAGAAATAACCCTCAAGAAATTGGATTATGACAAAGGAGCAGGAAAAATTAAGCTAGCAGTAGACTCAAGCTACATTGCTGCAGGAGCAGCACTCACTCAAGAAGACAAAGAAGGAAAAGACAGACCAGTATTATATGAATCAATAACCTTTTCCAAATTGGAATCAAAATACTCACAACCCAAATTGAAACTCTGTGAAGTTGCAAGAATTCTCAAGAAGCTTCAGACAATACTTTGGGGACAACATTTTGAATTACAGGTTCATGCCAAGGCCTTAATTGAAATGATAAACACCCCTTGCTTACCCAATGCCCCCATGACAAGATGGGTGGCTTTAATTCAGCTATTTTCCTTTGATTTGGTACACAAACCAGGGAAAACGTTTACTATTCCAGGTGGGCTGTCCAGAAGACCAAAAAACTCAGAATAAGAAGATGAAGAGGCAACAGAATTTGATGAAGAAGAAGATTGGATCAGGCCACACCCTGGATTTGGGGCTAAGAATGTAAATTCACTCCATTTTTCAGGAGTACAAGTACCAACAAAACAAGAAGGATTTTGGAAGAGAATGCAATAATACTTAAGTAAAATTGAAAAACCACAATCAAGCAAAGATGAAGAGTTTAGGAGGATTAAAAGAAGGTCACCCAACTTTTTCTTGGAAGATGGCCAGCTTAAAATAAGAAACAACCCAAACCCTCAACTGGTTATATAAAGTCAAGAAGTTCAAAACTACATTTTAAAATCACTTCATGAAGAAATGGGCCGCAGAGGGGAAAATGAAACTTATAGAAGAATTAAAGCAAGATTTTGGTGGGAAGGAATGAAGAAATCAGTCAAGAAATGGGTTCAATCTTGCCTAGCCTGCCAAAAGAGAAGTCAAAACTTACAAAGGGAACAAGGAAAATCTACAGCAACATCAACAATCTTTGAGAGGGTCAGTATGGATGCATTCCATATTAAATCTGGAAGATGGAAGTATATGGTTGTGGCAAGAGATGATTTTTCAGGATGGCCAGAAACAGTTGGACTAGTCAAATTAACAGCAAAAGAAGTTGCAGAATGGTTCACCTCAGAATGGATATGCAGGTATGGCTCACCAAAAGAAGTAACTGTTGATGGGGGGCCAGAGTTTGGAAAAGAATTGCAAGATTCAGTAAAGAAAGCAGGATCAAGGATCAGAGTCACCACACCTTATTACCCAGAGTCTCAAGGAATGGTTGAAAGGGGCCATAAGCAACTCAAAGATGCACTAGTCAAGATGTGTGGAGAAAATGGAGGGAAATGGAAAAAATATGCACCACTAGTTAAATTGGCTGACAGAATCTCAACTAAAAGGACAACTGGTTTCTCACCTTATGAACTCCAATTTGGACAACTACCAGTACTACCAATTGACATTGAAACAAAAACCTTTTTAGCAGTAGAATGGCACAAAATATCCACAACTGAGGAATTATTGGAAGCCAGAGCTAAACAATTAGAAGGAAAAGAAGAAATGAGAAGAAAAGCAGAAGAAAAACTCAAAAAATCAAGGGAAGACTCAATGAAATATTGGGATAGAAGAAAGGCACACCAACTAAGATCACCACTCAATCCAGGAGATTTGGTCCTGGTCTAAAAAAAAGCAATAGAAACAAATTGGGGACTACTTTTTAAAAACAAATGGAATGGACCTTACAGAGTAATCAGAAAAATAAACAATGGACCATATGAACTTGAGGAACTTGATGGAATAGAATTAGCAAGAAGATTTGCAGCATCTCAAGTCAAGAGGTTCTACCCAAGAGGAAAGTTGATAAACACAAAAGAAGACACAGAAGAAGAACAAAGTGAAGAAGATGAATCAATAACTGAGGAAGAGGTATTTGAGGAGACCACAGAATCAGATGAAGAATAGAGAGCTCTCACCTGGAATGCTGGGGACATCATGAAATGGAGGGGGGATGTGGTATTCCATACCATTTTTTTTCAGCAGGCTCAAGCTCATAGTACCCCAAAACAGCAGTAAATCCAGCCTACAGGCAGACTTACACTCAAATTTTACACCAAAAGGTCAATTTTACAGCAAGAAGCTGGATTTAACTCATAAAAACATGGCACAGGCACCAAATGGCAGTGTATGTGTTTAAATAAATTATTCAATTTCATTATGCATATGTAAAAATCAAGTTACATATAGTAAACTAGTTAAAACAAATAAGGTACCACCCTTTAAATTACACACCCCACCCAGCTTTACACCCCCTTATAGCCACAGGACTCATGCAGCAAGAAAAGGACACCTGCATGAATTACACAGCAGCCTATCACTCAACATAGAAAGGTCACATGATGAAAAGCTAAACCCCATGGAATTCCTGCAGTTCATTTACAATACAGCCACAGGAGTACCCTATCTTATATCCAAAGTAACCCCACTTGAAACCTTAAAACAGAATCAAATTTATTTACACCACTCATCACCTCATGCAAACCAAAGCTAGTTACAACAAGCTGCATGCAGTACACACCTTCAATTAAATCTCAACCACATGACTATGCACAGCATGTGTCAAAATCAAAAATCACATCATCTCATAAAAAACAGTAAATTCCCCAGGGCAAGAAATTATCACCTGACTTCATTTTAAAGTTCAAAAAGAAGAAAAACAACCATGACACCTGCATAAATTACACAGCCACTTCTACCAAACCTAAAATAGGACATATGCAAAGGAATTACAAGGTCATCATGTGATACTGCATCCACCAACAGAATATCATGTGACAAGGAAGAGGCTGTGCACAACAAAAATCCCCAGGCAAAATTGAATCATCTCATGTATGCAAGGAAAATTCAAGAATATCACATCATAATTAGTTCACCAAAAGACAATCATGTGATAAATGGAGGCTGTGCAGAGAGAAAATTATCACCAAACCTTAAATCACCTGACCCATGCAAGAAAGGTCCTCACCAAAAACAGAGTCACATGATGAAATCAAGAGTAATTAAGGTGGAAAAAAGACAGCTCCCATGGAGGCCCCCCTGGGCTCCCAAAAGGTATAAATAGAGGGGCTCTCTCCCCCAAATTTCAAAATCCCCCCAATGCAAATTATATCCCCTGCACATTGCAAGCATAGGAATAATTCATCCCTCACCTGGGAGGTAGTCCAGAAAATCATAGTGAATTTTACTTGCTCAGTAGCTAAGCTCAGTGGAAGTATAGTGTTGAAGATTACCCAGTAGCTAAGCTCAGTGGAATCTTATTATCAAAATAAAAAAGAGATTATCCAGTATCCAAGATTAGGGTTACTACTCTATTAAAATATTTCACCTAGTAAAGTTAACACCATTTATCAAGATTTAAAATTCACTTACCCCTTTAAAAAAATAATAAATATCAAAGAATCTTACCTCTTAAATTTAACAAATAATATTTTATCTTATTATTTAACCCTCTTAAAAAAATAAATAAATAACAAACCTTTCAAAAATTATTTTACGCTATTATAGCTATACCTTGACAAAATTACCTTTATCAACACCAATCAAATTTTCCAGAAAACCTTAAATAACCCATCCTACCAAGGAATCATCACCACAAAGAAACAACTCACCTCAATTTCACTAAAAAAAGATATTAAGATTAAACAGACAAGTATTTCATTAAAATCTCAAATTTAACTAAAAATAACTGATATTATTTTTTATATTATTTATTGAATAGGTCTGTTCTGAGACTGCTGAATTTTGTCTTCTGCAGTTGTAAAGCCACTTACTAATTTTATTTTGGTTTGTGAGCTCCAAGGAAGATTTTGTTCAGTATTTTAGGAGGGGCAGGAAATACACCCTTGCCACTCTTGGTTACAGGAGTTATTAGCAATTCAAAACTAGTTACCTGTTATTTCCCCCTCCAGTTACTGCCTCATTTTAATCCCACACAAGAGGAGTTCCCAAAAAACCAATTTTGAAAATATAAAATTCAAACTTCCAATTTCCCAAAAAAGCAGAATGAAAGCAAGAAATCAAGAGCTCGAGCCTCATGTGACTTTTTACCCTAATTCCAGAAAATCCTCCACAATCCCTCAAATGAATGAATTTCCCACATTAAACACAACTGGAGCGACCTTGTGTCTCAATGACTCCACCATTGAATGCCAATATGAACAAATATATGGTTCATCATATTTTTTTAAACAATGTTTGGTACATACTTTGAAATCACACTACCTGGATAAATCCTTGATCCAGTGTTTGCATCCAAATTATGAACTTAATGTACTCTTCAAAATGCATGATGAGGATTTTAAACAGGGTTTGAGAACCACCAATAAGGGATTTATACTAATATATGAGAGAATACACAATAATCATAAATCTTAAAATAATGGAACTTGCAAACATATTTCAATAGCTCATTGATTGGCTTTGACTGTGGGACACTTGGGCTCCAATGGCAACAGCGCTTCTGTGGGGAGGTTTGCTTGCAACTTCAATTTTGGGAGGGAGACCATTATTTTGGTTTGTTTCTGTGTCATCACAGCCATCAAATAATTGTATAAAAGATATGCTACATGGCCTTATGGAAAAAGATGACATCAAATATTCCAGGTAATGGGCCAAGAGGGGTCTGTTGGATTAATTTATGGCATAACCTTCCCATTATTTCAAAACCCTGTGTGTCAAGGAGAATTATATTGTGATAGGAAAAACTGTTATTGAATTAACACACAAATAACATGTGATTGAAACAAAAATATCACTGCTTTCATAGCTTGTTGGTCAGTTTCATGTGCAGACTCTATGGCTTACAAAAAAATAGTCTTGTCTAGATATCATGATATATATTTTGACAAAAGTAATATTAATATTCAATAAATAGAGATCAAAGAATTGATATTTTTCACTTTACCAGGTCAATACCTTTTTGCCAACTTTGCCTATCCCCTTGAAAGAACATTTGAGCCCAGCTTTGGAAGCCCCAGCATAGAACCTCAAAATAAATGCAGAGTCAAACTTCTTTTTGTCAAACTCATTGGTAAATAATGAGCTCAGGAATATGTTCTTGAAACAAAATGGGCCTGAGGACATTAACTGTTATGTAGATTGGAGCAATCCATGTTGCATTCCACATAACATGCTATCCTATCTTCAAGACTAATGGGAAGACATGAGTTTGGACAAAAGAGGAATAGGAACACTTTTTTATCATAATGAAGTGCGATAATCATAGGTTCAAGCTCTTCAATTGGGTGGTAAAAGTGAATTTATAGAGCATAATTACCAAAAGGGGGTTCTCCCAATTGATTGGCATGTTGCACTTAAGGAATCAAAATTTCTTTGACTCAACTTATTATGTTTCTATTACAATCAAAAGTATAATTCTTAAAATAGAAAATGTTTTATGTTTTTAACATTTGTCTATGAAACTCTTGATAATAGTAGAAAATATCAAGAGTACTATGACTGTCCTCAGTAGAAAATATAATATAGTAGAATATCATAACCACAAATTTCATATAATTATTGAAAACAATTATATAAAAAAAAAGATTTAATTTTCATTAAATAATTCAATAATAAGAAAAAATTGATAATTCTAATAAATTATAATTATTCTATTATTTCCATAGTCACTGACATTTATAAAAATGAGAAATGTAAAGCTCTTCATGAGACAATTACACATGAAAAATAATAATATTTATCAACTCATAAATAATATATAAGTATTATTTATAAAAGGAATTATCACACACTATGCAGAGATAATCCTTGTAGAAAAACTAATAATACATAGAAAAGATAGAGAATTTTAGAGAAAACTTACTTATAATATTCATTTAATACAAAAAGTTAACCAAAAAAAGCTATTATATTAGCTAATGTCTATAAGTTAAAAACATGCCAAAAATCAATATTTTAAATAATAAAAACAACCTTTTCATTATGAAATAAGATTTAAGAGCTTTCAAGAGAAATTTGTGGATCCAAAAAGATATGTAAGACAGTAATTTTATATAATAAAATATATTATTGGTGATTACAAACATTATCTGATTTCTATGATTTCAATTCTTTGAATTAAGATTTATAAAGAATAAAATACCCAAGAAATGACTTGAATAATACGTTTTTATAATTAATAAATCATTACTTGTTTAAAATGTCTAATTGATTGGAATGATGATTGGTTATTGGAAAGAACAGTAATGTGTAGTCTCTCTTTATGCCTTCAGAGAAGCTCTAATGATGAATAATGGATATAGAGGGCGTTTTTGGGTCAAAACTGAAAACTATGCTTAAACAGAAGGCTCTTAACCTAAGGTAACTTATTTTTGATTTCAATTTAAAGGTACCAGTGTTATTATTAACTTCAAGTAGCTTTAATACTTTTTTGGATTAATTATTTTAAGTTCCAATAAGAAATAAGCTTATCTATATTAAATTTCATCACATGAAAAGCTTAAAAATGAAGTTTCAAGAAAAAATCTCTTAAACTGAATTTTTAATTAATTTTCAAAGAAATTTCAATTTTCTTTAAGGATAATTAAAAGTGCTAATTTCAAGGCTACTTAGCAATTGCACCTGTTTAAAAAAACTCAAAACCTTTTGTATACACAGACAACATTAATTTGTAATCTGTGTGAAATATTCAAGAAAATCCATTAAAAATTGGATTTTAAATGAGTTTTTGAAGTTATTGCTATTTTACCCAGAGAAATAGCAATACACACCAAAACTTAACTTTTCATAAGGTTTTGATACTTGTAAATTTAAATTATTAAGCTTATTTAAGCTTTCTGAACCCCAATTAAGCTTTGAAAATTCCTAAAACCTTGATTTCAAGCTTGCATATTGGGATTCACCCTTTGGCAGCTTGAAATCCCTGTTCAAATTGTTATTGAACCAGTTTAAACTTTAAGGTTGGATCAAAGTATAATCTTAAAGCTTAAATAAGGTTGAAAATCCTTAAATACAAGTGGAAAACCTTAATTGAGTCCTTTCAGATCCAAAACGTTGGGTACCCCAGCTCTGTTTGGTCTTTTTCTTTTGTCCCACCTTTCTGTGTGGATTTTGCCCTTTTATTTATTTGAAGCCATACTATGGCCTTAAACCCCCTTAAATTGAGCTAACACAGGATTTGAATTCTGTATGGCAGATCCTTAGCTAATTCAGTAAATATACACAACACCTCAATTTAAACTAAAATTTTGGTAAGTTTGCATAAACCTTATGCAAATTTAAATTTAAGCTTAAATAAGATTAAATTTAACAATCTTAAAATTTTTTTAAAAAATTTGCAACTTTACTGTGAGAATATTAAATCTTCCAATAAAATAAGAAATAACCATTTTTGGGTATAACACCCTATGGGTCTACCCTAGGTTTTTTTCGTTTAGAATCCAAAAATAACATAATAATTATAACTTTTTTCATCCACAAAAATTATACTTATTTTGTGTGATTTTTTATTCTGAACCTAGTTGTTAAGTCTGCTCAGGATCAAATCAAATGCATAAAAAGTAATTTGCCACCTTATGGGGATGTCATACATATCTCACAGGCTCACAATTTTTCTGTTTCCTTTGAGGCTTCAAAAAGAGATATTTTTCAAATTCTTTCAACAATTAGAGAATGTCATCAAAATCAAACCATTTTCTGATTTCTCATTTTGAGGTGTTTGGAATTATGGTCATCCTTCAAAAAGGAACATGACAAGGGTCACCAACTTGAGCACTTTAATATTTTGCTTAAATCCATAATTTCCCCTAGACACTGATCTAATCTATTAAGCTCTATCCTTATCTTTATCTTTGTCCAAAATAATATAAAAGATTACTTTATAGTATTTTCTCTTGATAATTCAATTTTTAGCTGAAAAGAAGACTTATTCTTTAGCCAAAAAAAGATCTATTTTCCTTATTTCTAGATTGTGATTTGATCTATTGCACACTAAAAGATTTACCAATTCAATAATTTCTCCAATGTATCTGATTACAAAACCTCAGAATTACAAGAGATGACTCAGCCAAAAAATGTGGAGGTCCTCTTGGTTTATTTTCAACTCATTAAAAAAGGAGGACTTGTAAGCTTTTCTTATTGAATATTAATCTTTCATTATGAACAGCTAATATTTGAACACAGGATGTAATTAACCAAATTAATAATTCCAGTAATTCTATTTCTCAAATGGAAATATAGCATCAGAAAGGTAAATGTTTCCTTGGAAAGTTGATCAAGATGATATCAAATCTAATGGAATATGAACACAATTTTCATAATTCCCCTTGGTTTGAATCTCTGAAATATGGGGTGATGAACTTACTTGAACATGAGCATCTTGTTATGAACACACATAATTGCCATGCAAGGGAGAGAGCTTGTCTTATGGAATGAGGAATTTCTTGGTTGGTTTGGATCATTGACTTTGGGGAATTTCATAAGCTTCTTGCACTAGTACATGTTTCTCAATGAAACCAATTGTAACAGGGATATGATAAGTTTTGAATAAGTTTTAAAAATAATAAAATTCACAGTTAGACTATTAAATACCTAGTACTTACCTATGGTTTTTCCATGACCATTTTCTCTTTGGTGTCTTGTGTCACAATTAATGTTCCCTTCATGTGTATTCTGAAGCCCCACCAAAATCACAAATCAGTATTGAGAGTAGTGGTGAATTAACATGATGGGACATTAGCAATTAATAATGATGTGGATGCATAACTGATATGCATATCTAAGCATATGAAATTCAAAAGTATGACTCAATATCCTCATACGAAATCCCATATTTGCACATTTTCCTGATTGAAGTTAAATGTGCTGAGCCACTTTGCAATTTGATTGCATTTTCGAAAGGCCAATTCTGTTGATACAGCTCCTTCTGCCTCCGATTGAAATTTCTTTGAACTTCACGATCCAATCAAAACTTATTATTCATTGACTCTTCTTTCTTTAGCTTCAATTCCATCTGATGGCGCCTTACTGATTCATCTACCTCCCGTTAAGCCCTCTGTTTGCTCTCCTTTCAATTTCAAATCCTTCTTGATTAAATTATCTTTTATTTTTGTAGACTTCTATTTTATTTCACCTTTATCACTTTGAAACTTTCTTGTTCTATATTCATATCATTTTGATGGGTAAGCTAAATAATTCAAAGACCCTTTTTTTCTTGGAAATTTCATTTCCTTCATCTTTCTTTGAAATAATGATTGTAACTATAAATTAGAGTATCAGGCATGTGTTTAACTATGTTCCTTTCCTGCACATCCATATTCCACTTCAATACCCCATAAAAGGAACCCTTGGGCTTTTTAATACAGACCAGGTTGGAGTCCAAAGACTTTGTTTCCTTTCCCTCTTGTTTTAGATTGATTTTCCAAATCAATTTACAAGTTGTCCTTGCCATGCATCTAAAAAAAGAGGGGTGCCCCACTCTCTTCCAATTTTCCACTTGAATTTCCTCCTTATTAATGACTTTATCTAAGTCCTTGTGTGCCCTGCTATTAATCAATTTGGTATCATTTATCAACTTTCTAGATTAATATTCAAAATCCTCTGATCCTAAATCAGAAATTTCTTGTTCAAACTTATCTAATTTGATAATGTGCTCACCATTATGTTCAACAATGTTTTGATTTTAACCAAAGATCACATGTATACAATTAAAAAAGGGGCGCCTTTTCTATATTTCTTCTTTTGGTGTTCTAATCAGTTTTTCTCTAATAAATTCCTCAGTAACCTGTAAAAAATTCACAAATTTACTAAACTTCCACTTGTAAGTTTTCCATTGTTGCTGAGAATGCTGACCACTAAAATTAAAAAACTCTTTTTTCATGGTTCAAATCGAGGTATATTGAAGATTTCTTGAATGATTTTCGATTTGTATGTTTTCTATTATGCCACAAAGCTTTCTTTCTGTAACAAACTAGATATAACATTCCAAAATAAAGAATAAGCTTTGCAAGAAAATTAAACAGATGAAAATTTGATTCACCATGATAGTTATTTAGATTCTCCAGATATGTAAATCATATATTTTCAAAATCAGAGAGTAAAAAAGGAGGATTACAATAAACATTTCTATTAAGAATCAAACCCCATCAAATATTTTTATCCTTTGCCTTCTGATGTCCTCCTCAAACCCTTTTTTGGTCCTATTTCACTTTGTTTTGTTCTAAACAGCCTTTAGGTTGTACAAGATTCTGGAAATTGTATCAATTTAAATTTTCTAGTCAATTTAATGATACGATAGCTTCAGGAATACTTTCAGAAAAATGATTCTTTCTGACATTATTGTTGGATTCCTCAGGATTCAATGGTTAATAAATGTAATGAGAAGAAAGTAGTAATTGAGGCTCTAAGGGTTTGGGAGATGGTCCTGGTTTCAAATGAAAATTGTTTGTTGCTTTCATTAAGTCAATAAGATGGTTAAGTATACGAATGTGACTGTTGGTAGTGGCACTCATTTGTATAAATACACTCTTATAAACTCTTTTATACCCCAGCATTCTCTTTAAGTATACCATATCCTGGTCTGGAAAGTGGAGAGACAAAAAAAGTGTATTTGGCATTTCTAAAGGTTTTTTTTGTGAGATGAAGGTTAAAAAAGCTTATATGATTTAAGATTGGGGGTTGAATTGAGGTTATGGTTTATAAGTATCTTGACTGGGGGGGACTAATGAAGGTTGGCAAAGAAAATTTGACTAAAAAAAGAATTGATTAAAGCTAAAGGATGGGATGAAACTGGTCTGAGAGAGCCATGGGCAGCTCATTAGATGGTAAATGATATTTAAAGCATTTAATCAAGCTTAGAGCCATGAGCCAAATTTTAGACAAGTATAAGTAGAATAAAAGTTGGGAATTGAACTCCTCTGATGTATTTTAATAATTAAAAATTTGAATAAAATGATAGATCATGATCATGTAATTCATCAAAATGAAAAGAAACAGAAAAGTTTTCTTTTTTTTAAATTTGAAATTTCAAAAAATAAATTACTAATAATAATTAAATTAATGTAATTTCAAGATTGAGATTTTAAACCAATCAAAAATAAACTTCATAGTATATATATATATTCTTGAATTAACAATTTAATTTTGAATAAAGATATTAAAAATAATATATTCATTGAATTATTTAAGTTAAGACAATTAAAAAAAATTCTTTTCTGAAAACATTTTGAGACTTGATTTTTGTTTTTTTACTAAGTTTTCCCTAAAAATTGATAATATTCAGATTCTTTTGAATTGGGAATCAAAAAAATAAATTTATATATAAGTATTCAAATAATAAGATATTAAAATGATTTTCAAAACCATCATAATTCTTTATTCTTTATTTACAAAAAAAAATTTCTTTATTATATTTTTATTTATTTTTAATAGTTCATTTTATGATATATTTTTCTATTTAAAGGAATTTAATTCATGATTTATATATTTTTTTGAATATTTGTCTTAGGTTTGGTAGTTTAATATATATAGATATATATATATATATATACAGATTTTATTCTAAATTCCTCAATTATGGTATTTAGTAATATTTATTTGATAATATTAATTTAATATATACTAAATTTAGTGATGACTTGAAAATGATCTTAATTCAAATTATCAACCACAAAATTTCTCAAAAATTAATTCTTATTATTTTATTTAAGAATTTTAGTTGAATATAAGAATTTTCATCAATATTAAAAAAAAGCTTTAGGTATAAGAAGATCTATAAAATGAAAGGTTATTTAAAGAAATATTTCATAATGAAATGGATTTCTTTTCAATCCATTGAAAATATTTTAGAACAAAATCAATGAGAAAATAATATTCTCTTTTAATTCTATTTGAAAATAACAATAATATTATTATCAAGCTTATCCTTTTATTTATATCAAGAAAAAATTCAAAATAATAATAATTAAAATTTATTTTTTATTTTTAAACATAGAATCTTATTATTGAAATAATAATAATAAATTCCAAGTAGATTAATAAAAAGAATTTTTCTTTAGAAATTAAAACTTAAATTTTTAGGCTCTACCTATGTTATTTGGTTTTCTGCTAAATGAATTGAAAATCAATTATTATCAATAATATTATATAAGTTTATCTTTTTGATCTTGATTGCGTATTCATTAATATTGGCGTCAGCTTTAGGTGCTTATTAATAAATTGAGTTCTTTTGATTATTACTATCCATATGTGATGATGTGGTATTTTATGAGAGGATTATATCATTTTATAGAAACAAGGAGCTTATTATGATAGGTTTTCAAACAATAAAGCTAATCAGAAAGCTTAAATCAATTGAGGGTTCAGCCTCTAAACTTCACCTTCTATAATATCTTGAGAATGATATTTTCTTACTTGGCTTACTATTAAGGAATTAACTCAAAGTCGAATTGAAAAATCAGACTGATCATTAATTATTAAATTTAATCAAGACAACTGTTTTTTAGAAATTTTAAAAAAGAAATTAAATTTGAATTTTCTAAGCTTCTACACTACAATACAGTAAAATTAATCCAGATTTCAATTTAAGGCCCAGTTCATGATTAGTTTTTCACTTTGTTTTGAAAATATCTTGAAATTATTCTTACATAATTATTATTTCATTTGTTAAATTAATTTTAGTAATTCCTTTCCAAAATGTTTTCAAAGTTTTGTGGTGTTCACATGTGTAATGCCAAAATTTTCAGTTTTTTCATACATGTTATTTATGAATTTTTTTTATTAATTAATCTCACCATTGAAGACACAACCATAATTGTGGCCACAACCTTTCATATAACCTGATATTATGAATTGAGACATAAACAAAGTCATTGATGATTCACTCCTTGAATCAATCAAGTTTTGTTTGAAAGATAACATATATTGGTATTTTATGGATGAGACAACCATAATTATTTTCCTTAATACAATGTTAAAGGCCTCACTTGAGAAATGGAGATCATCAAGATATTGAAGTCCTGAAAATGGAAGAAAAGGTTGGTGTCATGCTTGACCAGGGAAAATGTTGTGCCAATTTCCGGAAATTGACTTCATGCTGCAGCACTGTCAGCATAAAATCTTGCTTCAGTTGCATTTGTCTCACATTATAGTCACTAGATTTTTTGGGCTGTGTCACGGCTGTGTCAATTGTCAATGATTTAACTCAAAGAAAAAACCATTATCAACACTATTCACAATATTTGGGTAATTAAACCTCATGGTGCAAGCCAAAAGTTGGAAATTCTCATTCTCATCCATTCAATGAATTCCACACCTCTGGCTGATGATCTCCCCCTTTTACCATGCCTACGCTCATGCAATGAATGGCTACCAATCTTATACCTGTTCATTTACCCAGTTTAACATCTTTCTGTACCACTGCCATATACCATCCTTACACTTCTTCACCCCCTCCTCATAATCTTCACAGCTTACCATACTTACATTCCTGCACCAAGGGCTGTTCATCTCCCCAATTGACAATATCTCTGCTCATGCAAAGATTGGCTTCCACATGACCTCCTCCACATATACACCCCTGCCTCATTATATCTGCAACTTACCATTCTTATGCTCCCACACTTCCTTCTAATGTTCTCAATTTACCACCCTTATGCTCATGCAATTATTGGCCTCCACACCAAGGGCTGTTCATTTCCCAAATTGGCCATCCCTATGCTCATGGAAACATTTGATTATGCATCATTTCAATTGGAAATTGATATCAAACAGTTTAATGCTAATTGAAAGTGTCAGAATTTTGTCACACAAGTATTTAATTTCAGGATCCTCCTGTCTCACCTCATCCCCAATTCCCAATGAGCAATTCTCTCCCTCAATTTTGGGAAGGCGAGAAAGGGGGCATGAGTTACATTTAATCATAGTAGGTGTTTAGAGCCATAGTATATGGTGTCTTGTTGGCATACATGATGAACCCAATCACAGGAATATGCTGAGTGGCCTTCTTGGTGAACATCTTCTGGGGAAATCGGTGGGGATATTCACAATATTGTGGTTAGGGTTTAAATAATGAGAATCACAAATTAAAACCTAATAAGTGGACTATTTGAAACAGGAATTGTGTCTTATGATTCTCTGGAAAAACCATTTCATTTCTTCATATTGAAATAAAACACTTTTCTTAGTACTTACCTCATGCGGGTTAAATGGTACAGAAATTGACTTTAGTAGGCTTCTCATTAGTCAATTTTATTCAATTTCTCACAGGGAAGTGATTACATTTCAATGATCTGAAATAATATGAAACATATCACCTCAAAGTTCCTGAAAAATTAAATTTTGAAAATACATTACAAGTTCAATAGATATTGATGGAAGGCTCCAAGGCTGTGGATGGGAAGGTTTCTTTTCGTGAGCTTGTGATTCTAGAATAATTTTTTTCTAGAAAATTCACTAAATATTGAGCTTATTTAAACTGATATTTAGATTTTTTCAAGATTTTGGAAATTCTTCAATCTTGATATTACCTGAAAAAGACTCAATAATAAATATCTTGAATTTGATTATCATTCACCACTTTCAGAACTCAAACCTTTTTTCTTGAATTTTGATCTTTTGATTCTACAATTGTCAATCAAATTGTAACTATTTATTTACTCAATAAGCTATCTCAACTATTTCCAAACAAATGCCGCAAACCCCAGGAATTTTGAAATAATTGAATAAACTATCAGCTGTTGCCCCAGATTTTGAAAGTTAAATCTCTGATATTCTCAGTAATAATGAATTAGGAATTAAAGTAGAGAGCCTTTCATATGAAAATAATCAAGTTCCACCAGTTCTTCCATAATGTGAGCATAAATTCATCATAAATATATTTAATATATCAAAGCCTCATGATTTTTTCATATCATTTATTTCAGCTCAGCCTCCTAGCTCATAAAACCCAAATTTGAAAAGATATGAGAAGTAAAAGACTGTTTAAAATTTTGAACCAACAGAAGATTCTGGAAAAGATGAGGAAATTTTCAGTGGAAAGGTTGAAATAATATCCAAGGAAACATTTGTCTCAAATATCACACAAACACTCCCCTGGCTTGAGAAAATTCAAAATGATAGTAGAATTCCTCATTATGTATGTCAAAAGATTGCTGAAGCAACAATCCTCAAGATGGATTTGAACCATAAGTCCATTACTAATCTCAGAACAAATTAATAATAACAGCTGCTTACAATATATGGATAGGTGTGACAGTGGGAGAATTTCTACCTGAAGGATCTCAAGTGGTAATTGGAGTTCCAGGAAAAGCTTTAGGAAAAAGACAAAATATAAATGCCACCAAAAAAAAGCAACAAAAGATTCTCTTGGAGCAAGGTGATTTTATTATCAATCTTGAAGTTGACCATAATGATAATGAAGGTACTCAAGCTGAAAGCCCCCTAGAACGCAATGAAAAAATCCACAATAAAATATCTCCTGTATCTCCTCAAAAGCTTCAAGAATCCCAAGAAAGTAAGAAGGTTAAGCATGATACAATGGGTTGAGATATGAGTGATATAATGCCTGAGACTGAGCTCAAAGTGTAAACCTCCTCTAATGATCAAGAAGCTTTTTTATCCGGAATTGAAGAGCTTGGAGAGATTTTGAATTATCATTAGAATTTTACTCAAGAATTATGTAAAATAGGGCTTGATAATATCAATAGTATTTACAAAAATAAGTGGGGAAATCTACCAACAACTGATGTTGATATGTTCCTGCCTGTTGGTATTAAGGTGATCAGTAACCAAGACCTTGAAATGTCAGCCTGGGTTAAGAAGCTTGAGAATTCAGGTGAGTTTTATATTTTTCTGACTCATGTAATATACATTGCAATATATAGGATTGAATTTTTTTAGGGCTAGAGAAACCAAAAAGATTTTCAAGAAACAGCATTTGAAATT
Organism: Austropuccinia psidii; assembly: GCA_023105745.1. Classification (NCBI taxonomy): domain Eukaryota; kingdom Fungi; phylum Basidiomycota; class Pucciniomycetes; order Pucciniales; family Sphaerophragmiaceae; genus Austropuccinia; species Austropuccinia psidii. The sequence goes on from JALGQZ010000008.1 coordinate 30,961,440, forward strand.
TCAAATTGATGAAGGAGTGAGCTAAAACTTCTGACAATCTCACAAAATCTGAACACTCATTCTTAAAAATGGTTCAGAGTCTTCTTTACCCCTCCAAACCAATTAAAGCTTTTTGGGCAAATGTTATGTTTGAATCCATCAGTTTAGTCTCATATAATGTGATTGCAACAAAACTATATGTGGCACCATCAACAAATCCCACTGATCCTCTGGAACTTGAAGGGGGAGAAGCTGAATACCTTGCCTCCTGCTTGAGTAAATTGAAGCAACAGGAAACAAAATTAGCATTGAAGGTGGTGGGCAGACAAGGAGTTATTGACAAAGCCCCACAAGAACTGGAAGGAACTAATGGATAAATTTAGTCACCTGATGATGTGTACAACATGGCATATGCAGATACAAAGGTTGAAGTGTATTGCATGAAAGGAAAGAACACAAGTTTGAAAAAAATCATACCATGAAAGATCTTTTGGCATGTCACAAGAATCTTGGAATAAATCAAATTTGCTTTGGTATATTAGCTGAATTCTGTGAAGTGGGGGTTTGTGGTTTGATGGTATACTCAGATTACTAGAGAACAAGCTCAGTGAAAGGGACTTTACCCAGGTAAGCTAAAATTACTTCCAGGATTGACCTGTTGTATATTGTCTTTGTATCAAATAGATTGCAATTTAATTTTACAAAGTTATTCATGAATTTAATAATTGTTACTACCCATCCTACTCTCGATCCCTTAGGATGAATGTCAAAAATAAAAAATTTGTATGGTGGCATGCCTCTGTATACCATAGAGAATCCTCCAATATGACACAAGTTCAGCTGGGAATTTGTGCCTGCAATGAACACACAAGGGCATTTCAGGAAGGTGATATTTTAACCTCCAGCTCATACTAAATCTTTCAAAAGTAATCTTTGGGAAAATGAGGGAAAGGCGGGATAAGTCATCAGCAGCAGAATGCCCTAAGAAATGTCCATGGGGCGCATGTTCCACTTTCAATTTCTCATTATCTTCCAGATAGTTTGATTGAAACATAAATCCATCAAATTTCATGATTCAATATCCATTTTGGTGGATTTTTTTCAGGTAATCAAGATCACCAATACACAAAATTGAAATGTGATTTGTTTCAGCAGGAAGAAAACCCATCACCAACCACAAGATTGGATAGGACCGCATGGGTCCATGTGAATGAGTTCCAAAGTTTTTGAAGCAGGCCGGAATGAGTGAGAAAAAGGAAGTTCAGTAAGCTTACCCTTTGCACACTAATTGCAGTTTCACCCACTTGTGGAGTATAACGGGATGAGTAGTCTCATTGCTTTCTCATTTGGGTGTCCTAATCTCTGGTACCATAGTTTGTCTGATTTTGTTGTGAGACATCTAGAATCCAGTTTGATTTTTGTTCCTAGTACTCTGCTAGCAGATGGTCAGATAAAAGAGGGTTTTACCAAATTATGTAGAAAATTATTCAAGAAGCTCTTTTCCAATCGTATTGTAGCTTGGGGTGCCAATTGTGAAAGAGAAACAAAATTATTGTTTAATTTGGGAACATATTGCAAGGTTTGTCTATGAAACTCTTGATAATAGTAGCAAAATCAAGAGTACTATGACTGTCCTCAGAAAAAATATATAATATAACAAAATATTATAACCACAAATTTAGATATAATTATTAAAAATAATTATATAAAAGAATAAATTTAATTATTATTATAAAAATATAATAATTATAATAAATTGGAATTATTCTATTATTGTTATAGTCACTGACAGTTATAACAATAAGAAGTGTAAAGCTCTTAATGAGACAATTACACGTGGAAAATATGAATATTAACCACTTATGAATAATATAAATATTACTTATAAAAGAATTAAACACACACTGTGCAGAAATAATTCTTATAGAATAAAAATTCTATATAAAAAAATATAGAACTTTAGAGAAAACTTACTTATAATATTTATTTAATACAACAAGTCAAACAACAACAGTTATTATATTAAATAATAATTATAAGTTAAAAACACTCCTAAAATAAATATTTTTAAAGATAAAACAACTTTTTATAATAAAAATTAAGATTAAAGAGTTTTTAAGAGGAATTTGTGGATTTTAAAAGATATTTAAGATGATTATTTTTATATAATAAAATATATTATTGGTGATTGCAACAATAATCTAAATTCTACAATTTCAATTCTTTAATTTTAATTAATAAAGAATAAAATAACTTAAGAATTGCTTTAATACTAAGATTTTATATTTAATAAAACTTTACCTGTTTAAATTTCTAATATGATTGGATTGATGATGAATGATGGACAAAAACAGTGATGAAAAGACTCTTTTTATGTCTTTAGAGCAGCTCTCATGATTCATAATGGATATAGAGGGCGTGCTCAGGTCAAAACTGAAAAACCATTCTTAAAAATAAAGTTCTTAACTTAAGGTAACTTAATTTTAATTCCAATTTAAAGTTAACAGGGTTATTCTTAACTCCATGTAGCTTTGATCATCATTTAAACTAATTATTTTAAGTTTTTAATATAAATAAGCTTATTTATATCAAATTTCATCACATGAACAACTTAAAAATAGAGTTTCAAGCAGAAATCTCTTAAACTCAATTTTTAATTAATTTTTAAAGAAATTATAATTTTCTTTGAGCTTTAATTAAAAGAGTAAGCTTCCAGGCTAATTACCCAGGAAATTTTTTATAAAAGATACTTAAAATTTGATTTATATGTAGATAATATTAAATTGTAAGCTGTGTGAAATTTTCAAGCAAATCCATTGAGAATTGGATTTTTAATGAATTTTTGAAGTTATTGCTATTCTTCCACATAAAATAGCAATACACACCAAACCTTAAGTTTTGATAAGGTTTTAATGCTTGTAACCTCAAAGTTTTAAGCTTATTTAAGCTTTTTAAGCTTAATTAAGCTTTGACAGTTCTTAAAACCTTGAATTCAAGCCTGCATATTGGGATTTACCCTCTGGCAGCTTGAAATTCCTGTCTAATTTGGGATAAAACCAGTTTAAACTTTAATTTTGGATCAAAGTCTAATCTTAAAGTTTAAATAAGGTTGAAAATCCTCCAATACAGGTGGAAAACCTTAATTGAATCCTTGCAGATCCAAAAAGTTGGGTACCCCAGCTCTATTTGGTCTTTTTCCTTTGTCCCACCTTTTTGCGTGGATTTTGCCCTTTTATTTATTTAAAGCCATACTATGGCCTTAAACCCTTTTAAATTGAGCCCACGCAGGATTTACATTATATATGGCAAATCCTTAGCCAATTCAGTAAATATACACCACACCTCAATTTTAACTGAAATTTTGGTAAGTTTGCATAAACGTTATGAAACTTTAAATTTAAGCTTATTTAAGCTTAAATTTAACAATTACAAAAAAATGTTAAAAAAGTTACATTAGTACTGTGAGATTCTTAAATATTCTAATAACATAAGAAATAAGTGTCTTTGGGTATAACACCTTATGGATGTACCCTAGGTTATTTTTGGTGTAGAATCCAAAAATGACATAATGTTTATAACTTTGTTTATCCAAAAAAAAGTTATACTTATTTTTTGCTATTTTTTATTTTAAATTCAATTAAAAAGTCTGTTGAAGACAATTTTAACTGTGTGTAAAGTTATTTGTGGCCTTATGGGTGTGTTATACATACCTCACAGGCTCACACATATGGTAAATTTTTTGGGGTCCAGGTAGCTCCATTACAATCTACTAGTTTAGCAGTACCCCTTCCAATTGCCTTCAATGAAGCAAAATAACAGCGCATTGCAATAGTTTAATTGTTAATAGTTTTTATTGAACAGAAGAATCATTTATTGTTGAACATGTGGTCTGATTCTCCTGTATCTAAGACTCTGCGTGACACACTAGATGTAGAGAGCAACTTATCTCTTAGAAGTAGCATCTGCGCGAAGGTGTAGTTGGTTTTGGCTTTTTGATATTTGTCTGGTTGAGATTCAGGATTTAGCTGCAGAAAGTTTTCAGGGGGATGGTTGAATAATGGGTTGTGTCTTCCATTACTACAGTAGTGAATTGTTTTGGACTTGAACACTTCTCTGTTCAAAGCTATACCATTGTTTGCATCAGAATTGTTTTATACATTTAGAGCTTCTTCCTTAAGGTTAGCATCATATAGAATTTTGAGTATGGCATCTGGGTTTCCTTGAGTGTCAGTCCTAAGCGTTAATTTTTCTATGAGACTGTTAAGAGTTACTTTTTCTATGAGATTGTTGAAATTGCCTGGTAGTTTGGTAATAATGGCAAATGTGAGAGTCTTTGATCTGACTTTTATTCCCACAGTTTTCACCTCATTAAGACTTTTTCTTAATTCAGTAATAAAGGATTGTAGATTTCTCTTGTAAGTGGATTTAGAGAATAGGCTTCAGATTCTAGCTTGGATATTGAAAGTGGAGGATGAAAAGCTATTAGTTGGATTATTCCATAGTAGATAGGAATTTTCCATTTCCTCATCACCAATGACTATCTCAGAAAAGGTGCTGGAGTGTGATCCTAACCCAATCATTTAGTAGGGGTATGCAGTAAATATTTCCCCCAAGCTAAATCCACCTTTGAAATTGGATTTTTCACTTCCTGTCTTTCTCTTCTTTTATGAAGTTAATTCTGCTTGCATCTGTCATAGGTCAATGGCTGTCAGATTATTATTATTATTATTATTATTATTATTAGTAGTAATCTGTACCACTTCCTTTTGTTTAAAAGACTGCAGGAGATGCTGCATGATTTTTTTTCAGGCATGGTATTAAGGTTGTGCATTAATGTCGAAGATTGACAGGTTGCTTGATGAGGTGCCAATGCAAGATTTCATTTCCATTTTTTGCATTTCTTTTGTGATTTTGCATCCAAAAGACTTATTTATCTTCTAATTGAATGGTACCGCATGCAAAATTCCCAATATTTTATGATGTAATGTATTCTCTTGTAGCAGCAGCTGTCAGAAATCTTGTATCACAGGAGTTGTTGAATTGCAGGATCAATTAAAATTCTTGAGGGTCCTGGTAAGTTTCTGCATCACTGTTATGAGTGCAAGAAATCTCAATTTGTCATCATTCTATTATTCTCCAATTTTGATCTTAAGCACTGTAATTGGCTGACAATATTATCCAATCCCCTCATATAATCATATAATTCTATTTTTTGGTCCTGTAGAAGAATAATTAAGTGATTGATCAATATTTCGTAATTACTGATTTCTGGTGGGTTTTTGTTGATTGCAATGACAGCAGCTGCTATCTCCTCCAAATCCTCTTCATTCAAAAGAGTCGTATGTCATTCTATTTTGCTGCAAGAATTCATGCGCTTATTTAATCTATTAGTTCCGGTATATCAAGATTTATAGCTACACTACTTGTTTTGAGAGCTTTCATGATAGGTTTTAGCCTTTCCGATGGATATAAGGCTAGACGCGATCATTGGTGAAAGAGATGTAGCCAAAAATCCGTCATTTAAGTACACATTCCTTGATTTGTTATACACTGTGTAATGGTGCTTCATCCCCAACGTCAGTGTAGATGTATAAAGTTATAGGTGTTTTTTCCTCCAAACGATCTGCTCAAAGCCTGTACTGGGTTCTTAATTAGTATAGCCTAAGTAATAAACATTAGATTGTAGTTGTGTATAGTTTTCTGGTGTTATTATTATTATTTTGGATGACAGAACTTGACATCTCCTCCAAACGTTTCATGAGAGGAGTTAGAGTGCCTCGATCTAAAAGTAAGGAAGAAACAAAGGTTGCCCATCATCATGTTTTTCATATAAATAGACCCCTTCCTTAACTTTTGTGCCTTTTGTATTCTTCCCGTTTCTCCCACTTTTTTTTGAAAAATAAATTGAACAAAATAAAGTAAAACATAAGTTAAATTGAGGTTAAAATATAAATTAAGTTAGACCTTAAAAAAGAAAAAATGAATTAAAATTAAAATAATTAAATTTAAATAAAATAGATAGCTAAATATTGAATAAGCCATAAGCTGATTATATATCTATGAAATTTTTTTATAGTTGAGGATGAAAAAGGATTTTGAAAAATACTTTATCTATCTTTTCTCTTTTTTTTTTCAAAAAAAAAATGAAACAAAAATAAAGTTAAAATAAAATAAAATAAAATAAAACATTCAAATTTAAGGCAAGTTTTTTTATATATATAGCTATTATTCAAGAAGTGTGATCTGAGTGTAAATTAATGCTATCTGTTTTTTTGTATTTATTCTTTTTTTTCTTTTTTTAAGTATGATTATGAATAAAATGAAATAGACAAAAAGCTAACAATAGAATAGAAGGAAAGATATCTCTAATATCATGTAAGTTTTTTTGTTGTTTTTTGTTTTGATAGTAAGCATCTACTGATATGAACTTAATTGAAACTGATTGTGTTTTTCTTTCTTGTTTTTGTTCTTTTTCTTTTTCTAATATTTTAAAGTTGGTTATAATTGCTCATGTGTTTTGATTTTGAGAAAAAATAAATATAAGTATAACATAAAATATCTGATATCAGGTAAGCTTATATTATATTTCTTCCTTCTAAGCTTATATGAATTGAAGCTTATTTTTAAATTTTTAATATTTCATTCTTTGTCTCTTTTGTTTAAGTATGAAAGGAAAATCTAATTAAAAATAGGAAGAATGAGAATAGTAAAAACTGAAAAATGGAAGCAATAAATAATAATTATATCAATAGAAATAGGATGGATGATAAATCAAAGAACTGATGACTTAGCAGGTGAGATTCAATTCTCTTAATTTTTGTTCAACCAACAATTTTATCTACTAGTGAATATTTTATAGAGCTTCCTCCCCTCCATTGTTCTCTTTTAAGACTTTTTAAAATAGATTGTTGACAGAAGAAGTCCCAATCTTCTGTATTCAAAATAGCTGCACCACGTTCAGACTGAGGATTTCTGGTATAACTGTTTCTTCTAAGTGACAATCCCATGTGTCATTTTTTACATCATAGCTTCCTGATATTCTGAGTAATTTTTCCATTTTCAATTTTCAAATCCTGGAGCTTGAACCAGTCTTGGAATTCCCATGTTCCCCAAAATAGTGATTTCCTGAGGTTCCCATCTCAAATATTTCATTCCAGTATTGGTTAGCAAGGTTTCCTTCAATTACATCCCAGATCAGTAACTCCAGGAATTAATATTTTATAAGGTTTAACCCAGGTAATTCTTTCAATGGATGAGGAATGACTGTTTCTGATGATGATTTTTTCTTTTTTAAAAATTTCCTCAAACTCAATATATGGAAGGAATATTGTACAAATATCAGCACAATGTTCTGGTTTTATTTGAAAAAACCATTCAGGGTTTTCATTTTATTCTTGTGGATTATTTTAATTGGCCCAGGCTTATTCTTCTATCAAGCTGATATCTGTATTAATTTACCAGGGATTTCATCAAGTAATTCCCATGATTACATTTCAAAGTATTTGGGTTCTTTTGAAGTGTTAAAGGAAGTGAAAATAAAATCAAGTTTATTTATCAAAAGGCTATTGATTGGATGTGGTTTTTTTTGATTATTTAAACTTGGTTTAATGGTAATATTCTTTGTTAAGGAAGGAAGCTACTGCCAAGAGTTCAATAGCTTGAAGGTAACTTTAATGTGTTTGGAGAATAATTTTGGGTAATAATTTGGATATTACTCTTTGATAAGGGAGGAGGTCACTTCCTAGTAGTTTTATGGTTGGGTGAGTGAAATTAGTTATTTTGGTTGACAAAATTATTTGCCTCTTTGATAAGGCAGGTGGTCATTGCCTAGTGATGCTTGGCTTTTGGTGAATAAAAATAAATGGTAATTTTGGTTGAAAAGAAATTATTTTGCTCTTTGATAAGCCAGGAAGTTACTTCCTAGTGATTATCAGAATTGTTTGAGTCAAACTAGTGATTTTGGTTGAAAAATTTAATTTCCTCTTTGATAAGGCAGGAGGACACTGCTTAATGATTGAGTTGGAATCTGACCTTTTCATTTAATTTATAGATTGTATATTTGTTATGTGTTTTCAGGATAGGCCTTAATAGTTTGAACTTCAATTGGTCCATTCCCTCTTGAAAGATTTTATCATTGGTTTTGTCAGACATCTCCTGTAAGATGTGACTATGAAACTGATGGTAATATCACTATTAATCAACAGTACTGTGTCTGTTCGTATGAAATATAATAATGAAATATTATTATAACCACAATTAAACAATTAAAGAATTATTTCTTTCACATGTTAAGCACTACTAGTGATTTTAACAGTGAGAAAGTAATTGTCTACTAGAATCAATTACAAGAAGATTTTAATAATAAAACTTCTTTTATTAAAATGATAATATTATTTTAATATATAGTTATATTTTGCAAGAATAATTATAAGGATAATTCTTGAAGAAAACTAATTTTAGAGAAAAACTTTAAGAATTAAAGATAAATCACTCACTAATATTCCAAAGAGCTTATCAAAAGATAAGATAGAGAGATTTGACATGGAATTGTGTATTTTAAGGGTCAAAATGGATTTATAACAGTATTACAACAATATATAGTTGGATTATATAATTTGACATCTTTCTGATTGATTGTGAAAGATTTAAAATCTTTAAGAATAGCTGTAACTAATACTTACTTGTTGGTAATAATGATTTAAAATGATAATAAGATGATGATGTGGAAAAAACAGCAGGAAGAGGCTTCTTTTAAGTCAACAACAGCTCACAGAGAGATGCCATGGAGAAAACTGAAAAACCAGTGAGTGAGAAAACAATAAACCTTTTTGGATTATTGATTGCATCATCTGTTGTCACATAAGATTATCATAATTACTTAATTGATGCTTTTACGTGACTACCAACCCCAATATGGTTAATAATAAAAGGTGTAACATCTGTAAATCCTCCTTTATTCCAAAATAATCATTGATTTCTCAAAGTTATCAATGTTATTTTCCCGTAGAATAGTCAAAATTGGACTGTAAGTAGAACTTTTAATTTTACTAGTAAAACTGTAATTATTTTTGGTTGTACCATAGATAATACAGTTCTCCATTAGTCCTGAAAGTTCAGAAAGATTCATTCAGAATTGTATTTTTTATGAATTTTTGAAGTTCTTACCTCATTTCTACATAGAATTGCAAATATCAGTGTTTCACCGGTTGCTATGAGGTAAATCAATGGATACAAGTCCAAAAAGGGTTTTAATTACTCTTTTGGGGTTTATCCATGGAAAGTCATTAAGAATTGACATGGCTACAGGAGTCTAAGTAGCTCTTTACCTCCTTGGCACGTCAGAATAGCAGGTTATTTGCTATTTTCTTAAGTTTTACTGTAGTTGTAACATGGTAACCAAGTTCCCAGAAGGTTTTAGTTTACCAATTAGGCCAAGATCAGCCAGGGATCCAAGCTTTGGAGCTGTCCACACCTCTGTGGCCTCAGAAGCTGGGTACCCTGGCTCTCTTTGATATCTTTTGTCCCCCTTGCCTATTTTTCACGTCAAAATAGTAATTTCAGCTTAGTGAGATATCTACTATGGGTGTACCAAAGGTCCATGTAAGAATTCCATGATATTAAGTGCTCAAAACATGCATAACACTATTCTTAGTGTATATGTAACATGGGATTTCTCACTTTCCCATTATTTTGGTGTTAAATTAAGAAAAACAAAACATTTCACGGATCTTTTATGTGGTATTGATGATGTGGTATTGAAGTATTTACCATTTTACCACATCAAAGAGTTAATTTGAGCTTATTCACTCTATAGAGCTATCCTAGGTGAATTTTAGTGTAGAATCCAAATCTGGCCTTAAATCTATGGATTTACCTACTCAATAAAAAGTTATTCATCTTTCATGAAATTAAAAATGATGAATTTTGGATATATGCATGACTTATGAGTTATGCATAATTCAAAATTTCTTTTTAAGATAATTGTGGCCTATTTGGGTATGTAAAATATACCTCAAGGCTCACATTCCCTCCCACCAAAAAATAAAATTGTACTACAATTTTATAAATGATAGAAATAATAAAAAGCCCCAAAGGGGGGTTAATGTTCACTGTCCAACCTTGTTACATTACTCAGATCAAGTAATTTAAAGCACATTCATAGACATATTCAGGCTTGTGGCCTTCTTTCATGTCTAAATCTTCTCAAGAGTTTATCTGAGTCAGGTATATCTGATTCTGCCAGCCATTCATCTTCATGTACTGGATTTCTATATCTGACAAGATATTCTCTCTGATTTTTACCCCTAAGTCTCCTTTCTTTAATGGCTTTCTTTATCTTTTCGTCTTCATTCTGTTCCACTGGTGGGACAGTTAAAGGAGTTGGGTTCCTTAGAGGAAACAATTCTTTATCAGCTGGTTGATAAGGTTTTATCAAGCTGACTGGAAAAGTGGGGTGTTTATTTTCCAATTCACCACTCAATCCCACTTGAACTGCATTGGTTCCATGTAAGGCAACAATAACAAAAGGTCCGACATAAGAATCTTGAAGTTTCTTTGGGCCTTTGATATTATTAAAATTCAAGGTTGAAACTAGAACTAATCCCCCTACTTTGAAGTCTGGTACTTTATGACTCTTGGCCCACTTCTGTTTTGCATAATCAAAAGCATCATCCATACTTTGTTTTGCATGATGTTTTACTTTATCAAGCATTATCTTGAAGCTGGAAGCTGTAGGATGAATGTAAATCAAGTCTTTCCTAAGTGTGTCTGCTGGGAGTCTTGGATTCCATCCTTTTTCTAACATAGCAGGAGTTTGTCCTGTGGACTAATGGACTGATGTCTTGTATGCCAATTCTAATGCAGGTATAAGAGTGCACCAGTCATGGGTAAAGCCATCTGAGTCTTTGAATTCTAAGCCATAAGCACAAAATCTTCTGATCATGTCTTCTAAAGTTTGAATCATCCTCTCTGCTAGCCCATCTGTCTGAGGGTCATATGCTGTAGAGAATGATAACTTAGTCCCAAACAATCTATGAAGATGTGTCCAAAGTCCAGATGTGAACTTGGGATCTCTGTCACTTATGATATTCTTAAATAATCCTGTATGAGAAATAACTCTACTTCATAGAAGAAGAGCTGTATCCATAGCAGTGTCATCTTTATGAGATGGTAAGAATATGGGAGTCTTGCTATATCTGTATAAAATGACTAAACAAGCATTATAGCTTTTGTCACCACTTGGAGGAAGTGCTGTGACCCAATCCATGTGAACAACTTCCCATGGGGATTTTGGTTCTTGAATATGGATCATAAGTCCAAATTTCTTGCCTGTACTCCTGTTTCCTTTTGGGCATCTGTCACAGGTGTGGCAATATTCAATGGTTTCGTTTCTCCAAGATGGCCACCATGCACAGTTCTTTACTTTTTCAAGGGTTCTGTCTTCTGACAGGTGTCCAGAGTAGATGCTATCATGGCATTCATGAAGAACTGTATTGATAAGCAATCTGCTGCATAATGTCATGACACAAGAATGTTTGGTTCTGTGGTAAATAATCCCATCAAACAAGTGAAATCTCCCTTCAGAATAGGAATTTCTCCAAACTTCTTCTAGTGCATTTACCAAAGATGTATCTTTGCAGTCTTTATCTAATAAAGCAGTCAAGATATGGCAATTCTTGTCTTGCTTATAAGATTCTCTGACCTCTTCAAAGAATTTAGTCCCAATATCAGTTATATTAAACCCTTCAATTGGAATCTGTGGTTCAGCTTCCAAGGGTACATAAGCTGGGTAATCAGGAATGTTTGCTAATTCCCACCTGCTAAGTCCATCAGCATTCTTGTCAATGTTTCCTGCTTTGTGGACTATAGTCATGTTTCCTCTATATTCCTGAATGGCTATTTGCCATCTCAACATGTGTCTGTTGGGAGTTTTCATGTTAAGAAGTGATTTTACTGCATTACAGTCAGTTATCACTTCAAAAACACTGCCATCAAGATAATAGTGTAATTTCTCAAGTGCCCATACCAAGCATAAGCACTCCATTTGGCTTGCACCATATCTGGCTTCTGTTGGTTTGATTTTCCTTGAGATGTAACAAACTGGTCCTTCTGTAGGTTTGGCATCAATAATTTGGACTTGATGTAGGGCTGCCCCTAATCCATCTCCACATGCATCAATGTAAAATTTAAAAGGAATATTCCAGTCAGGCATGAGGAGTAAAGGTGCTTCTGTAAGGGCTTTCCTTATCTTCTCATAAGCTTTAATTCTCTCCTGTGTCATCTCAAATACAGTCTGTTGATCACAGATTCTATAAAGTGACTTGGTTAGAATTACAAAGTCTTTCAAGTGTTGCCTATAATAACTGGAAAACCCAAAAAAAGACATCATTTCTTTTTTATTCTGGGGTATTGGATTAAGTAACACTGCTGCTACTTTGCTCTTGTCAATACCCAAGCTTAAACCAGAAACAATATTTCCTAATGCTTTGAGTTCTTCAAAACCAAAATTGCATTTCTCAACTGAAATTTTCATGTTCACTTCTGCAACTTTGTGAATTACTCTTGCGAGTCTTTCAAGGTGCAAAGACCATGAATCAGAACATATGATAATATCATCAATATAAATGATAAGCCATCCTTCAGATAATTCTGTGGGAAAGATTGTGTTCATCATTCTTTGATAATGGGATGGAGCATTTTTAATGCCAAATGGCATTATAAGATACTCATAAATACCACAGTGAGTGATAATTCTCATTTATTTCTTAGCTTGAGGTGTCACAACATTCTGATGGAAACCTTTCAATGCATCCATTGATGTTATATACTTGGCTTTAGACAGTTGAGTCAAGGTTTCTTGAATTCTAGGGATTGGATACCTATCTGGAACTGTGTAGGTATTCAATGCTCTGAAATCTCCAACCATTCTTGACTTGTCATTATTCCATGCAATAATAACAGGTGTTGTCAGTTCAACTTCCTCAATATGGCCTACTTTCCTCAGTACACCAAGTTGGATTAACTATTGGATATGTTTTTCAAAGGCTTCTCTAGCTCTGGGACTGGCTGGATAAGCTGGTCTTCTAAGTACTGGAGGATATGACCTGTCAATATTAAGAGTAATATCAACTTCATGTCCCCTTATAGCACCTAATGGTTCATTATCAGAGGCAAATGCATTTATGTATGTGTATAACACATTAATAAGTTCATTCCTCATTTTCGGTGACAATGATGGATTAATTTGTGCTTCAACAAGTTGATTAGACACAAATTCATTTTTGTAAGTATCCTTGACAGAAGATACTACAGATATTTGTTTTGGCATATTGGAAAAAGCAAATTTTTGTCTCTTGTTATCCCCAATTGTGAAATATCTGTCTTTGTGGTTATTTATGTCAATACCATAGATATTCAAGTAATCATTTCCAAGAATGATGTGCTGAGATGTGCAACTATCCATTACAACAATCTCAGTTTTCATCCTTACACTTCCTACTGGGTGTGGAAATACAATATTAGTGTCTAATATACCCAAGGGGTACATATTGCTACTGGCACTACTAAATTGCACACCTTCTATTGGTAATAGATGGTTTTTCCATTCAGGAAGTAGAATTTGGACAAAATCTTTGCCCATACAACTGCAAAATGCCCCTGTATCCAAATTTACTTTGGCTTCAATATCACTCATCAAAACTGATGTGATACAGGATGCCCCAGCAGTGTAACCCTTTCCTCTAGCAGGTTTTGTTTTACACATTCTGGCATCTTGGATATTGATCAGGTTGCAGCAATCCTCACTGTACTGTGGCAAGTGGGTATGGACTTCTGTGACCTCAAAGAAAGCTGTAATGTTTTCAATGGGATAGTCCTCCACTGGTGTATCTTCAGAGACTGCAGAATATTGATCAGACTCTTCTTTCTCTTCTGTACACTGAGTTTCTTCAATGACTTGAAATTCATTGATTTTTGTATTTTTGGTGCAAGTTTTTGCTAAATGTGAAGTACTTCCACATTTATGACACTTCAAGACAGGTCTTTCTGGTCTTTTATCCTCTCTGGGAATCTGTGGGATCATCTTGGATTCCATAGGGAGTCTAGTCCAAGTTTTACCAATTCTTGTTCTGGTAATGATATCTTCCATTGCATTAATGTAGTCCTCTGTTGAACAGGGCTCTACACATCTGCTTTTGATAGCATGTTCCAGTTCTCCTCCACACTTTCTTAATATCTTCATATTAATCATAGTGTCAGACATATCTGGGTGTAAAGCAGATAATCTGTCTTTTTTTTTGAAGAACCAAGTAAGTGGTTTATCTTTCTCTGAGTTAAAAATGGCACTTTCAAAAGCATTTTCCATTTTAAACCTCCAAGAATTGTTGGCCCATTTGGTAATCACTTCAGATTTCCACCAAGACCAATCATGTTTTCCATGATCCATCCTCATCTTGTAATACCATTTATTTGCAGTCCTGGTAAACAGAGAGTGTAATTTACCCACTATGATTTCATCAGGTATATTAAAGTCTTCCTATAACATATCAATAGTCCTGATGAACTCAATATGGTTATATTCTCCTTCACCAGAGAATGCTGGCGATTCTTCTAATTTGGGAATATCTTTGACAGAGACAACATTTTCTCCTAGAAGTGGGGTAAAAATTCCTTTAACAGAAAGTTTTTCTTCAGTCAAAGGTGTAGAATGTCTTGGCATATGTGGTTCATAATTCTTATGAATTTGTTCTACATTTGCAATGATTTCATTCTTTGACTTCTGCCTTTCACTGTCACTTTTTGCTAAATGTGTCGCAAACTGATTTGTATTTTCAACTATCTTCAAGACATGAGCTTGTAGAATCCTAAGTTGGAAATTCATTTTAAATATAGAAATATCTTCCATTTCATCATTCTGAATCTGACATGTACTCTCAATTCTGCTACAAGCATTGGTAATCAAATCTGGCATTTGTGAATTCATACAATTCAGTATATTTTTTGTCATTTCTTTTTAACTCACTTATGTCCAATATGATTCTATTTAACTTTGCATCAAATTTACCAAGTTCTACGTCAATACTAGATTTCACAAAGTGTATTTCATCAATTATTTGCGTGGAAAATTCCCGTTCATCCTTTCTTGTTCCTTGGATGTGAATTCGGTGAGAGTTCTGGCCATGTTGAACACACTGTCCACTGCTGAAGGCTCCAATTTTGGGATCCTGTACCCTTATTGGTAAGGTCTGTGCCAATTTGCTTTGCCTTTGCCCTTGCCTTGATGGCACTTGTGACCTCTCTGCTTCTTCTGAGGTCCTTTGGGCTTTTCTTTGGATACTTCTGGAGCTGGTTTGGAGCTGGTAGACGCCACTGAGGCCTCCGTCTCCAAAGCTGGAGTCATTTCCAGTTCCTTCTTCTGGTCTATGGATAAAAGACTTTGGTTCTTCAACCAATTCTTTATCTTTTTGACCTTGTCTTTGCAAGACAGGGGGCTCCATCCTCCTAAGAGTCCTATGGTCTTCTCCTGACCCAGAAAGCTCTTGATGTGTAAGTAGGAATTCATGGCCCCCTGCCAAAGGCTTGGGCATATTTCCCACTCCTCTTCTTTGGCTGCTCTGAACCAGGTTTTGTACTGGCATTGATATATCTCTATTGCTGCCACTTGAAAATGGTTCAGCCCTGGAAATATTGTCATGAATCAGTTCAGGCTCAGAATTCACGTCCAAATCTGTGGGTATAGACCTTGGGGAATGGGGGGCAACTCTGGCATCCTCCGAATGTGTCTTTCTTGTGGAAGACTTGGAACTTCTGGTTTTGGTCTTGCCTCTTCCTTGTCCACATCCATCTGGTTGGACTGAATAGTTGCTTGCATTTCTGGTATGCACCATGTTCACGTCAATTTAAAGATAAAAGGTGAAAATATAAGATAAAATACACACCTTTTGGTGGTAATTTAGCCTTTTCTGAGTTAAATAAGGTGCCTCTTTTAGCAATTTGCACCTAAATAATGTCTTCAGATTCTGACCAGTGATATATCTTTTACTGAGTCTATTTCTAGCTTCACAGTATTTGATTAAAGACACTAGAAAAAAAATTATAAAAGAGAAAAATTATTTTTTATACTTTTTAAAATATTTTTAAAGATTTTTTATAAGTTTTATTTTTTTTTATATTAAAAAAATTATTCTTTTTAAAGAAAAAAAATTAAAATTTAAGATTTTGAATGAAAATTAATTCAGAGTAACTCAAAGAATAATTTTATAAGTTTTTGGATGTGAAAAAGCCACGTGTAAAAACAGTATAAAATTAAACCAAATTCCTCAATGAAGAAGATTTGGCAACTCCAGGCCTATCACCCTCAGGGGAAGAGTGTGTTTGAGTTGAGCAGTGTTGACACATGCATATACACATTGAGGAATAGCGGCGGGTTGTCATCGTTGCAGGAATTGGGAGTACGGTTGGTTTGTGTATAAATATCTATGGCTGATGTGAAAGTGTTTAGGAGTGTTATTAATTGGAAAAAAAATTGAGTGATTATTTATGAAGGGGGAGATGATTTGAGCCATCTGAGAATTTTATCCCATTTGTAATGGTGCGTGAGCATGAAAGAAAAAAATTATTAAATTAATATATTTTAGAACTTAAAAATATATTAAGGGTACAAGGTTAAAAAACACGGCCAGGCCCCCAAATGTAAGATGTGACTTTGAAACTGATGGTAATATCACTATTAATCAACAGTACCGTGTCTGTTCTTATGAAATAAAATAATAAAATATTATTATAACCAAAATTAAATAATTAAAGAATTATTTCTTTCACGTGTTAACCACTACTAGTGATTTTAACAGTGAGCAAGTAATTGTCTACTAGAATCAATTACAAGAAGATTTTAATAATAAAACTTCTTTTAGTAAAATAATAAAATTATTTTAATATATAATTATTTTTTGCAAGAATAATTATAATGATATTTCTTGAAGAAAACTAATTTTAGAGAAAAACTTTAAGAATTAAAGATAAATCACTCACTAATATTCCAAAGAGCTTATTGAAAGATAAGATCGAGAGATTTGACGTGGAATTGTGGATTTTAAGGATCAAAATGGATTTATAACAGTATTACAACAATATATAGTTGGATTATATAATTTCACGTCTTTCTGAGTGATTCTGAAAGATTTAAAATATTTAAGAATAGCTGTAACTAATACTTACTTGTTGGTAATAATGATTTAAAATGATAATAAGATGATGATTTGGAAAAAACAGCAAGAAGAGGCTTCTTTGAAGTCAACAACAGCTCACAGAGGCGTGCCATGGAGTAAACTGAAAACCAGTGGGTGAGAAAACAATAAACCTTTTTGGATTATTGATTGCATCATCTGTTGTCATATAAGATTATCATAATTACTTAATTGATGCTTTTACGTGACTACCAACCCCAATATGGTTAAGAATAAAAGGAGTAACATCTGTAAATCTTCTTTTATTCCAAAATAATCATTGATTTCTCAAAGTTATCAATGTTATTGCCAATTCCATCACAGGTTGTAATTACTGTGAATTTTTGAAGATTCAGTGTTTCACATAGAATAGTCAAAAATGCACTGTAAGTAAAACTTTGGATTTTACTAGTAAAACTGTAATTTCTTTTGGTTGTACCATAGATAATACAGTTCTCCATTAGTCCTGAAAGTTCAGAAAGATTCATTAAGAGCTGTATTTTTGATGAATTTTTGAAGTTTTTACCTCATTTCTACATAGAATTGCAAATATCAGTGTTTCACCGGTTGCTATGAGGTAAATCAATAGATACAAGTCCAAAAAGGGTTTTAATTACTCTTTTGGGGTTTATCCATCGAAAGTCATTAGGAATTGACATGGCTACAGGAGTCTAAGTAGCTCTTTACCTCCTTGGCATGTCAGAATAGCAGGTTATTTGCTATTTTCTTAAGTTTTACTGTAGCTGTAACATTGTAACCAAGTTCCCAAAAGGTTTTAGTTTACCAATTAGGCCAAGATCAGCCATGGATCCAAGCTTTGGAGCTGTCCACGCCTCTGAGGCCTCAGAAGTTGGGCACCCTGGCTCTCTTTGGTGTCTTTTGTCCCCCTTGCCTATTTTTCACGTCAAAAAAGTAATTTAAGCTTCAAGTGAGATATCCACTATGGGTGTACCAAAAGTCCATTTAAGAATACCATGATATTAAGTGCTCAAAACATGCATAACACTATTCTTGGTGTATATGTAACTTGGGATTTCTCACTTTCCCATTATTTTGGCGTGAAATTAAGAAAAACAAAAATTTTCACATATCTTTTATGTGGTATTGAAGTATTTTCCATTTTACCACATCAAAGAGTGAATTTGAGCTTATTCACTCTATCGAGCTACCCTAGGTGAATTTTAGTGTAGAATCCAAATCTGGCCTTAAATCCATGGATTTACTTACTGAATAAAAAGGTATTCATCTTTTATGAAATCAAAAATGATACATTTTGGATATATGCATAATTCAAAATTTCTTATTAAGATAATTGTGTCCTATTTGGGTATGTAAAATATACCACAAGGCTCACATCTCCATAATTTTCAGTGATTCCTTGATTTCTAGAAATTGATGGAGTATCCCTAAAGTTCCAAATTTTTCCTTCTTGAACTCTTCATCTTCTGCTTTCCAAATTAAATATTAATTAATAATTTGGTCTTTTCACATTAATTCTTCCCCATAGGATCCAAAAATCGGTGAATTGGCTATGTTGGAGGTAATTGATATTTTTTTAAAAAAACCTTATTGATTAATTTATTGATTTTATTAAGGCAGGAAGTCACTGCCTATAGTTTGACTTTAGCAACATCAAAAAGAAACTAATGACACATTTTATGAAATATACTAATACATTATTGATGAAATAATCTTGATGATATTTCTTTTACTGAGAGTTGACCTCCCCCAAGTGGGAAAGGTGAGTTTTTGTTGAGCAATTTGGCCAAAATATGGTCTTTGAGGGCTTCCACAAAGGAATTCCTTTTTTCAATTTCTGGTTCCTATATTAATTCTGACCACCATAAGTCTTCATCAATGAATATGTATCCATTTGAAACCCATTTCAGTATTCCTGTTTGAAATGTTGATCCATTCAATCCAAGGTACCATTATGCCCAAATTTGATTGGAGTAGATTCCTCTTGTTGGTAATATTCCTATTAAAAATTTCTTATTCAAGAATTTATTTGCAAAGTTTACTTTAATTTCCTCTTCAGCTAATAAATCTAGGAATTGGATTTTTTAATCTTACTCCTTGAAGGTGACATAAATATTTGTATTCACATAAAATTTCTTGAGCTTCATCTGCATAAATGCCTTCAAAGGTAATATATGGCAAGTAGAGGTAGTTGTATTCATTTTCTAAGATGGAGTATGTTTCATCAACTTCATTGGGAGGTTTCTTGATGAATTGAGGGTTTTCTAGTTTCTATCCATAAGCTTCTTCTTTGTTGTTCAAGGGTCTATCCAAGAAGTTGATATGGTATGTTTCTTGTAAATATTTGTCTCTTTCTTCCATAATGCTAATTTTTTTCTACTTAATTGATAATTTCTTCATCTGAAAGCTCGTTATGTTCACTAAATCTGACTTCCTTCCTTTTGGGTTTAGCTTTGAAAGGGGTTTCATTTATTTTCTCATTTCCATTCACAAAATTCTGGAATGCTTCTTCAATATTGTTAGTTATCTTGTAAATTATATGAGTTAATTTCTCTTTGGTTGTTGAGTCTTCAGGTTTTCCTTTGAGGGTTTTTGGCCATTTTTTGTTTTTTAAGTCTTGGCCACATTTATCAATTTTTGAAGATATGAATAACTCTTGGGTCTTCTGGTTCAAATTGATTATGGTATTGTCTCTTGTTCAATTTTGAAACTTCTTTCCTGGGGTATTTCTGAGAAATTTTTCCATATTGCATAAATCCATTCCTCTGAGTGGACCAGTTTTGCATCCAATTGCTTGAGTTTTGCATAAGGGAATTCATAATCTTCTTTGATCAGGCTCTTGATAGCTGAGTATTTTTCCTTGTTTATGGGAAAATTATAACCTAATTTTATTTTTTTTCCAAGAAAGGTCTTCCAATAACTGTATGGAAAGATCCTTTTGAAATGAAAAAATTGCTTTAAGTTTCTTCACCTGAAGCCAGAATGATGTTAGTAAATTATGAAAGTGCCACTTATGAAGCAGTATGGCCTCCAATTCCCCTAAGATTAGTTTTAATATTTCTTTTGGTGAGGGAAAAATTGATTGCTATTTCTTCTGGTATGAATTTGAGCTCTTTCCCAGTGTCCACTAATTCTCTGATAGGATATTCTTCCTTTCCACTGAAGATTTCTATAAATTCCAAAGGACAGGCGTAATGAATATTGGGCTTTGGTATCTCTTTTAATCCAAATGATAATAGTCTTCCTTGAAGGTCCATTAAGTTGAGTGATTTAATTTTCTCCTTGTCTTTTTTTCTGATAATTCCTGTAGTTTATGGACAAAATTTGGTGACATCCTCAGAATTTCTTCAATGGTAAAGTTGATCTGTTGTTGCATAATTTTCTTGATATTTTTTCAATTTCCAATTTGGTTTCAACTTGTTTCTTTTGAGGTTTTCTGAAGTTATTTTCTTCTTTGGGAATTTCTTCATCTTCATTCTTATTGAAAACATTTTCAATTTCCTCCTCAGGTTGGTCTGGTTTTTAAATATTTTAATTTTGGAATTTGGTGGGTATTATGACTCTTTCTTCTTCTTTTTCTTCTTCAAAAGAATCTTCTGGAATAGCTGCTTTCTTCTTTGGCTTTTGATTTGAGCTTGTCTTTCCATTATTTGTTTGGTTTGCCTTAGTCCAATGTGTGATTGAAAGGTGTCATTTTCTGAGGAAATAGTAGGGGATTTCCAATTTTAATAAAATTCAAAATTTTCAATTTGGGTTATTTTTTCTTCTGATTTCTTTTCCTTATACTTAACCTCTTCTTCTGGTTTCTGTTTGACCACAGGCTTCTCCATAGCTTTATTTTTGGGTTCTAATTGTTCTTTTGAAAAATCCCTGGCCATGACTTTGAAACTTTCATTTCCATCCATAGGTACTCTATCATAATTGGGGAATAAGTAAGATTATACTTGAGTTGTCACAATTATTCTGTCCAAATCTTCAGCAAGGTGAGTGCACCTAGTCACTGAATAGCCTTCTTCCTTGCAGTAAGCACATTTCCATTGTTGTCTTGGAGACATCTGAGATTGTATGTAGGGTTGATAACTGGAGGAAAATAGTAGTAAGATATTCCTTGTCCTGTATGGATGATTATTTTAGGGGAATATTTATTCTTGAGTATTGTTCCAGTTCCTTCTTGGTGGATGAACTGATTCTGATATGGTTTTGAGTTGATTTAAAGCTTCTTTGACAGATTCTTTTCCTTAACTTCTTGGTTGAGGTTCTGTTTGTGGAGGAATTTTGAGCCTGTGAGGAAGTCCCTTTACTTTTTTTAGAACTTCATCCCAGCTTTCATCCTCAAATCTTGTCTTCTTTTCTGGAGGCTTTGGTTTAGAGAGTTATTTTTGCTTAATAAATACCTTGATCTCCAGGTCCTTTTCAATGTATAATTTCAAGATCTCCAATCTTGGAATGATGTAGCCTCCATCCAAAGATTGAACCATGGCCCTTTCCTTAATCATTTCCTTGTAAATTTATTTTTAAACACTAGTTGAAAGGCTGGCCGCTATTTCTTGATTATGATTGATATCACCTGGGATATCTTGTATCTTTTGAGGTAAATGATGATTTATTAATATTCCCCAAGGAGTTTTGTGTACTGTGTAATATTTCTTATTCCACCTTCTTTACTGGTTTCTGTGTATAAATCAGTTATTGAGGATAGCCTTTATATTATTTCAGGTGAGACTGTCCCCCATTTTCTTTTCATATCTAATTTCAATTAATCCCAATCAGAGGTTTTATATCCTAGCATTCCTTCAAGATGATAGCTGATTTCTTCATCCTTTGTCCAAAATTCTATTTGCCTTACAATGTCTCTTCCACTTTCTCCTCAAATTTCTGAAATATTTTTAACTTTTTTGATAAATCTTTCAACATCCTCACCATCAAACCACAAGCTGTAGTCTTTGGCTCTCATCTTGACTATTTGAGTAGTATCTCTTGGAATTTCTTGATGTAATGTAGTTGGGATTTAGGCAGAAATGTTTATTCTTATTGGTAAGGTTCTTGGTCTTTGTTCTGTATAAGATGTTGATGTCACCATGGGTCTTGCATAAGGTGAAGGGGATCCATGTTTCCTTAATGATATTGGAAGAGTGGTCTGTTCTTCAAGTGGATTATTTTGTGGAGTATAACTTTATGGTCTTTTAGTTCCTTTTTGATTAGTTCTAGTAATTTCTCTTGCATTTTCAGCTTTCTTGGATGAAATCTTTCTGTTAAAGACACTCCTTCCTTTCCTTCAACAGGCCCTTCATTAAGTTTTTTCTCCTGGATTTCTTCAATACTGGCAGGTAATTTTGATGATTAAGGTTTATCCATTTTTGATTGGTTGATTT
Source organism: Austropuccinia psidii (assembly GCA_023105745.1). Taxonomy (NCBI): domain Eukaryota; kingdom Fungi; phylum Basidiomycota; class Pucciniomycetes; order Pucciniales; family Sphaerophragmiaceae; genus Austropuccinia; species Austropuccinia psidii. Next base: position 30,983,992 of record JALGQZ010000008.1, read on the forward strand.
CTCTCTTTGATTTGGGTTTTGAGTAATTGAGTTCATTTGTTCCAAGGAGATCAAGAAAGAATTTTTCCACAACCGTCAAGTTTTGTTTATTGGTTCTTGGTGTTGCAATAGGAAAATTAGAATATATTCCTGAACCATCTCCTAATTTTGTTTCTTTTTTGGGGTGGATAATAGTAATGGTCAGATTTATTTGATGATTGAGATTCTTCAGATGATGGTTTTGGCTGATTTTGATTTTTTGACTAAAGCTTTTGTTATAATAATAATATGCTTTATATAGTTGTTTTTTTGTGGTAATTGAGTTTAATTGAACTTATTTTTGATTGAAGCTTGAGGTTGACTAAGCGACTTTTGGGAACTCCTTGTTTGGGATTGAAATGAGGCAGTTCCTGGAGAGGGAAATCGCAGGTAACTACTTTTGAATATCTGATAACTCCTGTAACCAAGGGTTGCAAAGGTGTATTGCCTTCCTCTCCTAAAATACTGAACAAAATTTTCCTTGAATCTCAAAAACCAAAAAGAGAATTAGTAAGTGACTTTGAAACTTCAGAAGACAAAATTGAGCAGTCTCAGATCAGACCTATTCAATATACCATATGAGATACAATTTCAGTAATTTTGGTTAAATTTGAGTTTTTTTAATGAAATACCTGTCTGTATGATGTTTCTTTTTAGTAAATTTGAGGTGAGTGGTTTGTTCTTGGTGATAAAGGTTTGTTAATATTAATTATTTAAGGTGTTTTGGAAACTTTTATGACAATTTATCAAGGTAATTTTGTAAAGGTAAATTTATAATAGAGTAAATAATTTTTTTAAAGGTTTGTTATTTTTTTCAAGAGTGATGAATAATAAGGTAAACTTTATTTGTTAAATTTAATATGGAATATTCTTTGATATTGGATGTTCAAAGGGCTAACTTAATTTTAAATATTGATAAGTGGTGTTAATTTTACTGGATAAAATATTTCAATAGAGTAGTAACTCTAATGTTGGGTGCTGGATAATTTCATCTCTTTCAATAATAAGATTCCACTGAGCTTAGCTAATGGGTGATCTTCAACACTATACTTCCACTGAGCTTAGTTACTGAGAAAGTACATTTACTATAATATACTGGAATACCTCCCAGGGGAGGGATAACTTATTCCTGTGCTTACAATGTGCAGGGGATATAATTTTTATGGGGTATTTTAAAATTTGGGGGGAGAGAGCCCCCCTACTTATACCCTTTGGGATCCCAGGGTGCCCTCCATGGGAGCTGTCTTTTTCCACTTTCATTCCTCTTGATTCCATCATGTGACTTTGTTTTTTTAATGAGGAATTTTCTCCCATGAGTAAGTTGATTTAAGGTTTGGTGATAATTTTCCTTCTGCACAGGCTCCACGTATCATGTGACTCTTTTTTTGGTGAGCTGGTTATGGTATGATATTCTTGGATTTTCCTTGCATTCATGAGGTGATTTCATTTTGGCTAGGGCTTTTTCTTGTGCACAGCCTCTTTTTTCCCAATGATATGGTGTTGGTGGGTGCAGTAGCACATGATTACCTTTTATTTTCTTTGCATATGTCATATTTTTTAGGCTTGGTAGAAGTGGCTGTTTAAATTATGCAGGTGTCATGGTGGTGTTTCTTATTTTTTTGAACTTTAAAGTGAGGTCAGGTGATCACTTCTTGAATTTATTAGTTTATACATGCAGCCTTATTTAGCTAGTTCTTAGATGCATGAGATGATAAGTGGTGTAAAGAATTTTGATTCTTCCTGAAGGTTTCAAGTGAGGTTAATGTGGATATAAGATAAGGTTTTTTTGTGGCTGTGTTGGGAATAAAGTTCAGGAATTCCATGGGTTTGATCTTTCATAATGTGACTTTCCTATGTTGAATGAAATCTGGCTGTGTAGTTCATGCAGGTGTACCTTTCTTGCTGCATGAGTCCAATGGCTATAAGGGGGTGGAAATCTGCGTGGGGTGTGTAATTTAAAGGGTATTACCTTAGTTGTTGTAACTAGTTTTCTCTATTTAACTTGATTTTTGAATATTCAGAATGAAACTGAATAATTTATTTTATTTTAACACATGCACTTCCCTTTGGTGCCTGTGCCATGGTATTATGAATTAATTCCAGATTCTTGCTGTAAAACTAACATTTTGGTGTGAATTTTCATTGTAAGTCTGCCGTGGGTGGAGTTTAATGCTGTTATGGGCTTCTATGAGCTTGAGCCTGGTGAAGAAAATGGTATGGAATACCACAATGGGTTTCACTGTTAACCTGTGACTCAAACCAGAGCACAAGCATGACAGCCAAATACCATAAACCAATGGTAAAGCCAAGATACCACCAAAACATGGAGCTGAGCCAAATTAGCTCAAAAGGTATCAATTGAAAGAGGAACCTCACCTCTTTCCAAAAACACAAGTCCAATTATTATAGGAAAAAGAGTAACAAAGTTATTCCTGCTCAAAGTTGTTGCTGAGCATAAACCTTAATTTTCACCTCCCATCTGAAATCCAGAGGAAGAGGCTTAACACCATCAAATGTGTATTAAAAATGAAGCTCCAAGTTAGAGCTATCCAATGATACAAGATAAATTAAGCTAGCATCAAAATTACTGAAGTTATGACCAAAATAAGGTCAAATGAGGGGCAAGAAAATATCCACCTTTCATATAACTCTACAGTTTTAGTGTGAGATACCTAAAGTGGGGTCTTTTTGGAAAGAGAACAATAAAGGTTACCTGCTAGCGCCATCCATCTCCCCACATCTTATCTAGAACAAAAGTTATGGCGCAAAATAAGCTTCATACAGCTTTAAGAAAAATCACATATATGTACCCAAATTCTTGTACATGGCATAACTTTGCCATATTTAATGTTTCCCATACCAAATGAGGGACCATTGTGTAGAGCACATTTAGGGCTACAAAATGAACTAAAATTGAGCTTGATATCTCAAAAAATGACTGAGTTATAGCAGTTTTAAGGTGAAAATCCCACAATTGGGCCAATACACCTTTTCTGTGGGATAGTATCCCACAACTCTGCTTACGAGGTGTCAAACAGATGAAAAAGCTTTTTCATACTTCAATACCTTATAGGTTGGTCAATACTGGGGTCCCATACAGGTTATGTACAGCATTCTACGTGTAATACATGTCAGAAGAGGGCTCTGTGGTCCACAGATGAAAGTCTTCACCCCTTATTGGTTAAAACAGCCCAGATGTGGTATCAAAGTGACATCTGAGCCCAATAAAGGCTATAAAGGTATTTTTAAAACTACAAGCAAGTCCTTGGAAGTTAAAACTCTTCACTTCTTCTACATGGAAAGGTCTAATAGACTTTTTCACCCAATTTTGGGATAAAAAGGGAGCTTTTCTCCACCAGAAAAGGTTTCCTCATCCTGTTATTAAATTCCTATTTAGAAAAGTTGTGAAAGGTAGCTATACCCTTAGAAAATAAGTCAGGTATACTTTAAATTTAAGTATTGTAGTTCTTATGATAGTAATCAAGCTGGTAAGACTGCAACCAGAGCTTCCAACAGCGCTTGCCACCACTATTTATTGATAGTAAAGCCCTTATTACTCTATTTTGAACCATTATCAATCTAACCAAAACTTTTTTTATTGATCTTCTAGACTCAGCCTGAAACTTACTTGAACGGGTACAAAATTACATGGTAGAGTGTTTCTGACTCATATTACAAATCAAAATGGGGGTTGTATTTTTGGTTTAAAGAGAAGAGATAATCAATAAATAGGCTGAAGCTTTGTGAATTCTTATATCTTAATATATTATTAGGGATATATCCAAGGAATAGTACCTTGCTGGAAGTTTGGATTTACATTGGTAATTTCAAATGAGAATGAAGTGGCTTTCTCTTTGTACCATTTTGCAATATTTTAAATGGGGAATTCCCATCCACAATTACTTGAGAAATTGGATATTTATAGTAAAGACTTTGAATATGAGATAAGCAATAAAAATTATTAGGCTCAAAGAATTCTGTAACAGGGAAATTCCCATGAATCATTCTGACAGGAAGATTTAATAGAATCCCCACTAAGGCATATTGTTGGTCCATCCTACTTTTGAGAATTCTACAGTCATTTTCCAAAAAGAGAAAAATAGTTCCTTTATGAAAAGGCTGTCTCTTCAGATAGTCCTGGTAGTCTTTATGTCAGGCTGAGTCTATGTTGAAGAGGTAATAAGGCTATTTACAACTAAAACTATGACTGTGACACGGTAAAAAATAGATTTTTAAAGATAAAAGGTTGATAAAAGATGATTGAATTGAGCTTTTAAGGGCTTTACTATGGAAATATAGTGGTGGTGAGCACTGCTGAAAGCCCTGGGTGCAGTTTTATCTGTTGGGTTACAATAATAAAGACTACAATAATTAAGTTTATAATTATACCTGATTATTAACCAAGAGTAAAACTGTTTTTGACAGTTTACTACGTAGGTTATTCAAGAGCAGGATGAGGAAAGGTTTTTGGCTGTGAAAAGCCCTCCTTTTATCCTGAAATTGAGGTGGAAAGGCTGCTAGACCTTTCCATGTAGAGGAAGTGAAGATTTTTCACTCTCTATGACAGGCTTGTGGTTTGCAAACAGCCTGTATACTCTGTATTGGGCTCAGATGTGGTTTTGAAACCACATCTGGGTGGATTTCACCAATACAGGGTGAAAAATTTCATCTGGGGACCTCACAGCCTGATTCTGACGTGTATGACGCGTACAATGCTGTACAGAAACTGTATGGGACCCCAGTATTGACTGACATATGAGGTATTGAAGTAAAAACATGCTTCTTTATCTATTTGACACCTCATATTCATGGTTATGGGATATTATCCCATGGTAAGGCTGTATCTGACAGCAGGTGGGATTTTGACCTTAAAATGGTCATAACTCTGTCAGTTTTTGAGATATCAAGCTCAACGTTGGTTCATTGAATAGCTCTGCATGTGCGCTACACAATGGTACCCAACTTGACATGGTTATCATTAAATATGACAAAGTTATGCCATGTACAAGTATTTTTGTACTTTGGTGTGGTCTGGGCAAAAGCTGTATTAAGCTTGTTTGGCCAATAGCTTCTGTTGTAGTTGAGCTATGAGGAAATGGATGACACCATCAGATATCCCTGATTGTGCTCTTTCCAAAAAGACCCCATTTTAATTATCTCACACTAAAACTGTAAAAGTTAGATGAGAGGTGAATGTTTTGTTCACCCTTATTTGGTCTGAATTTGACCATAACTCAAGTAATACTGGTGCTAGCTCAGTTTGGCTAGCACCATTAGATAGCCCTGGGTTAGAGCTTCATTTTGAATACCCATTTGATGGGGTTAAGCCTCTCCTTCTAGATTTTAGATGAGAGGTGAAAATTAAGGTTTATTCTCAGCAATAACTTTGAGCAGGAATAATTTTGTTATTTCTTGTCCTATGGTGATGGGACTTATATTTTCAGAAAGAGGTGAGTTTCCTCTTTCTTTTGATACCTTTTGAGCTAATTTGGCTCAGCTCCATGTTTTGGTGGTATTTTGGCTATACCATTGGTTTATGGTATTTTAGCTGTCATGCTTGTGCTCTGGTTTTGAGTCACAGGCTGACATACCCTCCCTCTAAAAAAGGCTCATCATTGATGAGACTGTTCAGTCCTACTAGAGGCTCTGAATCTCCTTAGATGAAGGTTCCCATCTGGTATGGCATCCCCTGCCAACCATTTGTCTTTGTCAGCTGTCTGGTTCTTGAATCTGACTAGATATTGTCTCTGATCCTTCCCATTAAGTCTGATTTTTCTGGCCCTGATGATTTTACTCACAGGTCCAGGAAAGTCTCCCTACTTCCACTATTTCTGGTGGAGTGATGTTTTTCTTCCTGGAGGGGAATTTATCCTCCTCTGTTTGGAAGTATGGTTTGACCAGGCTTACTGGAAAGACTGGGTGTTTCCTAGAAAACTCCTCAGTGAGCTTGACCTCTACTGCATTCTTCCCTATCACCTTAATGATAGTGAAGGGCCCTACAAATGAGTCTCTCATCTTCTTGGGTCCTTTGAGATTGTTAAAGTTCAGTGTAGACACTAACACCTGGTCCCCTTCCTTGAAGTCAGGTTCCATATGTGATTTGTCCCACCTCTGCTTGTTATACTCTTTGGCCTCAGCTATGCATTTAGCAGCAGTATCACAGGCTTTCTTCCACATATAATGGAAGTCTTTGGCTGTGGTATGGATGGTCACAAGATTTTTCTTCAAGTGATCCACAGGTAACAGGGGATTCCACCCTTTCTCTACCAGTGCAGGTGTTTTTCCTGTGGTAGAGTGCTGGCTTGTATTATAAGCCAGTTGGACTGCTGGTAAGAGGGTGACCCAATCATGGGTGTATCCCTCATGGTCCTTGTATTCCATGCCATAGGCACAGAACCTCCTGAGGATGTCCTCCATTGTTTGGATCATCCTCTCAGCTAGGCCATCTGTTTGTGGATGGTAAGCTGTGGAAAAAGAAAGCTTGGTGCCAAGCATGTCATATAAATTGGTCCAAAATTCAGATGTGAATTTTGGGTCCCTGTCACTAATTATGATCTTAGGGACTCCACAGGTTGATATGATGTTATTCCAAAATAACAGAGCAGTGTCCATGGCTGTGTCCTCTTTATGGCATGGTAGACATCTCATGCTTTTGCTGAACCTATCAACTATGATTAAGCAGGCATTGTAGTTTTCTTTGCCTCCTGGGACAAGTCCTGTGACCCAGTCCATGTTGATGGTTTCCCATGGGTGTTTGGGTTCTTCTATGTGTTGAAGCAACCCATATTTCTTCCCATGCTTTCTATTTGCCTTTTGGCATCTTTCACAAGTGTTGATGTATTCACTCAACTCTTGCTCCCACTTGGGCCACCAAGCTGTGCTTGCTACCCTCTCTTTAGTCCTGTCCTCACTCATGTGTCCCATGTAGGGGCAGTCATGGCATTCCTGCAGGATTAAAGAGATGTGGTCTCTGTCTATCACTGTGAGTGCACTGGTGTGCTTTTCTCTGTGATAAATCAGGCCATCTATAAGGAAGAATTCATTGTCCTTATAGGCCCTCAACCAGGGTTCCTCCAGCTGGGTTTCCAGTTCTTGGCTCCTGTATTTTTGTTGAAGGAGTTGGAGTAGTATGCTACACTGTTTGTGTTTAGCATATGATTTCAGCACTGCATTGAAAAATTCATTGTGCAGTTCTGAGGAACTTATTCCCAGTATGGGGGTTTCTGTCCCTTCTGAATCAGTGTTTCCACTGTCAAGGGTACCACTCCCTGGTTCCCATTCAGAGAATCTGAAGTTCTTCTTCCTATTTATTTCCATAAAATGGATAGGAATTTTTGCGGCAAATTCAGGGTCATAAGCTGGATTGCTTTTGACATTGTCCAGTGGCCATGTGCTAAGGCCATCTGCATTGGTATGGCTTTTACCTTCCTTGTATATGATGGTCATGTTCCCTCTATACTCCTGGATGGCTATTTGCCATCTCAGCATGTGTCTATTAGTAGTCTTCATGTTTAGTAAAGACTTCAAGGATGTGCAGTCTGTGTAGACTTCAAAGACTACACCCTCCAAATAATAATGGAGTTTTTCTAGAGCCCAGACTAGACATAGACATTACGTCTGGGTGGCCCCATACCTGGCTTCTGAATCTTTCAGCTGCCTGGAGATGTAACATATTACACCTTCTCTTGGTTCACCATCCACAATTTGTCTTTGGTGAAGGGCTGCTCCCAAGCATTGGCTGCATGCTGCATCTATATATAACTTGAATGGTAGTTCAAAATCAGGCAAGATGAGCACAGGTGCATTTGTGAGTTGATATTTGATCCTCTCATATGCATCCCTTCTTTCCTTGGTTATTTCAACAACTACATCCTTTGAGCATAACTTGTATAAACTACTAGTTATGTGGGCAAAGTTTTTGATGTGGTTTCTATAGTAGCTAGCAAATACAAGGAAAGATTGCATCTCTTTGATGTTCTTTGGTACTGGCTTTTGCAGTACTGCTGCTAGTTTGTTCTGGTCAATTGCCAGACTAAGGCCTGAGACTTTGTGTCCTAGAGCTAGTAGCTCTTGTTGGCCAAAATTACACTTTTTAAGTGAAATTCTCAGATTGATGGGTGTAAATTTACTTAGCACTCTGTCTATGTATTGTACATGGTCTTCCCATGTCTCTGAGTATATAATGATATCATCAATATATACTACCATCCAGCCTTCCATTATTTCTTCTTGAAATATGGTGTCCATCATCCTTTGGAAGTGGGCTGGTGCATTCTTGATGCCAAATGGCATCCTGGTGTACTCATATCTGCCCATATGGCATATTATTCTGAGCAACTTCATGGAGTTTGGTTTAACTCCATTTTGGTGGAAGCCTTTCATACAATCCATCTTGGTTATGTATTTAGCTTTGGCCAGCTTATCCAAGGCATGAGGTATCCTTGGTATAGGGTACCTGTCTGCTTTTGTGTAGTTTTTCAGGGCTCTGAAGTCTCCACACAATCTAGACTTGCCATCATGCCAGGTGATTAGGACAGGAGTGGTGATTTCCACTATTTCATTATGTCCAATCTTCCTGATGACATCCATGTCCAGGAGTTCATTGATGTGTTTTTCAATTTCTTTCCTGGTTTCCAGACTTGCTGGATAAGGAGGTCTCCTCAGCATGGGTGGATAAGGTCTTTCCACATCCAGATATAGTTCTATATCATGGCCTTTAATCTTGCCTAGTGGCTCTTCACCAATGGCAAATGCTGGTCTGTTCTTCCTCAGCATCTTCAGTAAACTTAGTTTTTGTTTACTGGTGAGGGTAGTGTTAAACTGTCCCTCCTTGAATTCCTTCAAGAGTTCTTCTAGTGGATCCTGTGAAGATATGTGGTATATATCAAGTGAAAATTTCTTTTCCTTGTTGGTACCAATGTTAATGTGCCTGTTTTTACTGTTGTAAATATCTATGCCATACATCCTCTGGTAATCTGTTCCCAGTAAAAACCCTTGGATGTGGGCATCTGCAAGCACTACAAACTCTGGGTTGATTCTGATATTACCCTTCCTGTGGGGTATAATTATCTCCTTGATAATTGTCCCAATGGAAGTCATTTTCCCTGATGCACTTTTGAAGTTCCTTGCCTTAGTGGGCAAGAGCTGCTTTTCCCAGTTTGGGAAGTGGTTATCCACATAATTTCTGGCCACTATGGATCAATGTGCCCCACTGTCAATGATCAGTGGGTGCTGAGCATTGTCAATACATACAGTCATTTTTGTGGCTGTTCCATGTATATATGCCATTCCTTTGGTTGGTGTAACCAGGAATGTTTGTGCATCTTGTGTGTGTTTGCACAAGTTCTTGTTGGCAGTGTCCTGTGGCATGCCTGCTTCCAACTGTATATCCTGGATTTCCAATGGGGTTTCCTCTTGGTATTCCACTAGAAATTCCTCTCTTGGGTCTTGATCATTATCAGATGGTTCTCTGATGGCATCTCCCATAGAGTCTGATTCAGAATCCTCTGTTGGAGGTTCTTCTTCAGGGACTTTTTCTATAGCATAGACTTTTTTCTTTGCTTTTGGACAGTTGTTGGCATAGTGGTCTGTTGAACCACAATTGTGACAAGAATTCCTTTTCTTTGCCACCTCTGCCACTCTTTCTCTGGGTTTGTCTTTAAACTCTACCCTGAAAGGTTGTTTCTCTTTGAAACCACTGCTCTTATATGGGGTGAATTTCCCTATATTTGTCCTCTTCCTTATGTCTTGTAAGTTATTGGCTATGTCATCTAGAGTGCAATTTTGGTTGCATCTGCATTTCACTGCATGCTCTAATTCTCCTGGCAGTTGTGTCAGAAGTTTGTGATTCCTCATCTGGATGTTCATCTGAGGATCAATGGCTTTAAGTCTTTTAGACTGTCTGAGACACCACTCATATGGATTTTTGTCCACAGAGTATTTGTCATTTTCAAATGACATGGTCTTTTGCCATATCCAAGTTCCATTACTGTACTTTTGGATTATTTGACTCTTCCACCATCACCAGTTTCTTCTGCCATGGATTTCTTTCATTTCTGTGTACCATATACTTGCATGACCTTTAAATGCAGTATTCAGTCTAGCAGTAATCCAGTAATCTGGTATGATGGGTACATCAATGAAGAGTCCATCAATATAATCTGTGAGTTCCATATGATCATATTCTCCTGATCCAGAGAATTTGAGCCAGTTTGAGGCCTCAGGAAGCTGTTTCAAGGCTTCCTTCTCTGAAAAAGACAGGCCATCTCCATCCTGGTATTGTGATGGAGATCTTGCTTTATTCAACATCATGGCATCTGGTTTGATGTCATCTGGCTTATATGGATTCTCCATAGCTTGGCCTTGTGGTTGGGGCTTTAAGCTATGGTAGGCATTAAACAATTTGTTAATGTCTTGATCCAGACACTCCCTGTCCCTTGTGCTGTGGTGTTGTTCTTCAAAGACTTGGTTCAGTCTTTTGTTGGATTCTTCAGAGGCTTTGCTCAGTTGAGCATATCCTTCTTGAAGATTCTTAACTATTTGTTCCAAGGAGGCTTGAGTTTGTCTCATCCTCTCTTGGCTAGCTTTAATTTCTGAAAATTGCTTTGCAGATTGTTCAGCATATTGGGACACTTGTAACCACAGTGTATTACTTTTGATGTTACTCTCAGATGTGACAATGTTATTTTCAGTCTGAGTGGGGGTAATGTTTCTATTACTAGGACTACTGATTCTAGAGTGGTTTACAACTACTTCGGGTTCTTGTGTACTTCCTTTACCAAATCCAACAGCTTCTGGATCATGGGGTCTGACTCTTTCCTCCTCTGGTTGAAGGAGGTTTTGTTCTTGCCCTTGTTTCCTTGTCTTCTCCTGGAAACTTCCTGGAATTGTGAAGAATGGTGACTCTTGGCCACTGATCTGCTGGTGTCTGAATGGTGTGAAGCCACTGGAGAGTTGATTTGGCCTGCTCCTTGTGAACCTGAAGGAATCTGAGTAGGCCCTGTCTGGGTCAACTGTTCTTCTATAGCTAGGATAGTGGCTTGATTCTCCCTTATCCTCTGTGCCCTTGCCTCCAGGAGTCTGTGCTGCCTGGTAGGATTCCAACCTTTGGTGATTACCATAAGGTCTTTGAAGTCTATCTCTTTGAGACAGATCTTCTGGAAACTTGATCCCAGTTCTGCCCAGTGAGTTGCTAGGTTGAACCTCTTGTTGTCCATTCTCCATTGAAATAAATCTTTGAGGAGTTGGTGGATCTGAAGAACTTGATCCATATCCTTCCAGTCCTCTGGTTTGAGGTTTCTGTTGAATTGGAGTGTGAATGGCAAGGTTGATATTATCTCCCTCATTGTTTTGCCATCCACCACTGTGTCCAGGGTGTCCTCTTTCAGGTCTTCTGGTTCTGGACAATCCTCCTCTATCCTCTGGCTGGTTCCTTTGGAAGCCAAGGTCTCTGAGGTATACAGGGGACATATCAGTGTTTGCAAGCAGTCAAAAACTTTATGTTCTTAGGGTATTTACCTTTGACTGTGCCTTGTACAAATTTACTGTCTGCTGACTTGGGCAGTTTGTTTTTGGAAGTTACAACTGGGTTAATAATTGTAATCTTTCCTGTACAAGTGGTTAAGGTTGGTTTACCTTGTATGGATGCAGAGTTTCATGGTTTTCTACTTCTCTGAGTGGCTATTGGTGTCCACTTCTTGGCTGTGATGAGACCTTCACTGTGCCTCTTTCCTTTGCCCTTGCTGCCCTCTGGTTCTGAGGGTGTCACTGGTGTGTTGGCCTGTGACTGGGTCTCAAGTGGGATGTAATTTTCTTCCACTGAAATCAAGGCAGAAAAGGCAGGACTTATGTCAGTTAAGACTTCTTAAAATGCTGGTTTTGCACGTCTAAGATTGGCCTCTGGGCTTGTATGTTACTAAAATGTGCCCTGTATAATGACAGTGTAATTGAATCAACAATTCCACGTCAGAATTACAGCTTTTGGTACCCTGTCACACTGTTTGTGTGCCAGTATCCCACAGATACACTTGTGGTTTTCAAGTGTATTCTGTACAAGTGGTTTTGTATAAGTGTTATTGAGTTAACAATACACTTAATCCACGCCTCAACTGATGGTTTTTCAGTCAGAGGTGTCCTTATTCAGTCAAGAATACAGGACTTATTGATGGCTTATGTGTTTTTATATACAAAACACACCAAAAATAGTTATATTCAGTGGGTATTAGCCACGTGAAAAATACTCTTATAATATGAGTATATATATAAAAAAGGATAAATATATATAAAATATATATTTTAAATAGAGAAATTATGCCTAAAAAAGATAAAACACTGGTTAATAAGTCATAAAGAGAGAAAAGACTTACTTATAAGTACCAAAAAAAGATTTAAAACACGGCCAGGCCCCCAAAATGTCAGGCTGAGTCTATGTTGAAGAGGTAATAAGGCTATTTACAACTAAAACTATGACTGTGACACGGTAAAAAATAGATTTTTAAAGATAAAAGGTTGATAAAAGATGATTGACTTGAGATTTTAAGGGCTTTACTATGGAAATATAGTGGTGGTGAGCGCTGCTGAAAGCCCTGGGTGCAGTTTTATCTGTTGGGTTACAATAATAAAGACTACAATAATTAAGTTTATAATTATACCTGATTATTAACCAAGAGTAAAACTGTTTTTGACAGTTTACTACGTAGGTTATTCAAGAGCAGGATGAGGAAAGGTTTTTGGCTGTGAAAAGCCCTCCTTTTATCCTGAAATTGAGGTGGAAAGGCTGCTAGACCTTTCCACGTAGAGGAAGTGAAGATTTTTCACTCTCTATGACAGGCTTGTGGTTTGCAAACAGCCTGTATACTCTTTATTGGGCTCAGATGTGGTTTTGAAACCACATCTGGGCGGATTTCACCAATACAGGGTGAGAATTTTCATCTGGGGACCTCACAGCCTGATTCTGACGTGTATGACACGTAGAATGCTGTACAGAAACTGTATGGGACCCCAGTATTGACTGACATATGAGGTATTGAAGTAAAAACATGCTTCTTCGTCTATTTGACACCTCATATTCATGGTTATGGGATATTATCCCATGGTAAGGCTGTATCTGACAGCAGGTGGGATTTTGACCTTAAAATGGTCATAACTCTGTCAGTTTTTGAGATATCAAGCTCAAAGTTGGTTCATTCAATAGCTCTGTATGCGCTCTACACAATGGTACCCAACTTGACATGGTTATCATCAAATATGACAAAATTATCCCATGTACAAGTATTTTTGTACTTTGGCGTGGTCTGGGCAAAAGCTGTATTAAGCTTGTTTGGCCAATAACTTCTGTTGTAGTTGAGCTATGAGGAAATGGGTGACACCATCAGATAGCCCTGATTGTGCTCTTTCTAAAAAGACCCCATTTTAATTATCTCACACTAAAACTGTAAAAGTTAGATGAGAGGTGAATGTTTTGTTCACCCTTATTTGGTCTGAATTTGACCATAACTCAAGTAATACTGGTGCTAGCTCAGTTTGGCTAGCACCATTAGATAGCCCTGGCTTAGAGCTTCATTTTGAATACCCATTTGATGGGGTTAAGCCTCTCCTTCTAGATTTTATATGAGAGGTGAAAATTAAGGTTTATGCTCAGCAATAACTTTGAGCAGGAATAACTTTGTTATTTCTTGTCCTATGGTGATGGGACTTATATTTTCAGAAAGAGGTGAGTTTCCTCTTTCATTTGATACCTTTTGAGCTAATTTGGCTCAGCTCCATGTTCTGGTGGTATTTTGGCTATACCATTGGTTTATGGTATTTTAGCTGTCATGCTTGTGCTCTGGTTTTGAGTCACAGGCTGACACTTTACTAATAACTCTTGAGATTTTTCAATACAGACTGAATATGATATAAGTGGGTACATACTTGTACCAAATAAAGATTCATTAAATTTGTACTAATTAATCATGAAATTTCAATGACCATTATAAGTATTGTGTAACTTGGGCTTTTCACCATCTTTTGTTCATTTTCATGGAGTTAGCAATTATTCAAAAGGAATCAACTTATAAGTACCAATATTGTTGAAAGAGTTGTTCTCTGGTGATGTGAGCCTTGAGGTATATCTTACATACCCAAATAGGCCACAATTATCTTAGAAAGAAATTTTGAATTATGCATAACTCATAAGTCATGCATATATCAGAAATTCATCATTTTTGATTTCAGAAAAGATGAATAGCTTTTTATTGAGTAAGTACATCCATGGATTTAAGGCCAGATTTGGATTCTACACAAAAGTCCACCTAGGGTAGCTCCATAGAGTGAATAAGCTCAAATTAACTCTTTAAGGTGGTAAAATGGAAAATACTTCAATACCACATAAAAGATCCGTGAAAATTTTTGTTTTTCTTAATTTCACACCAAAATAATGGGAATGTGAGAAATCCCATGTTAAATATACACTAAGAATAGTGTTATGCATGTTTTGAGCACTTAATATCATGGTATTCTTAAATGGACTTTTGGTACACCCATAGTGGATATCTCACTTGATGCTTAAATTACTTTTTTGACGTGAAAAATAGGCAAGGGGGACAAAAGACACCAAAGAGAGCCAGGGTGCCCAACTTCTGAGGCCTCAGAGGCGTGGACAGCTCCAAAGCTTGGATCCATGGCTGATCTTGGCCTAATTGGTAAACTAAAACCTTTTGGGAACTTGGTTACAATGTTACAGCTACAGTAAAACTTAAGAAAATAGCAAATAACCTGCTATTCTGACATGCCAAGGAGGTAAAGAGCTACTTAGACTCCTGTAGCCATGTCAATTCCTAATGACTTTCAATGGATAAACCCCAAAAGAGTAATTAAAACCCTTTTTGGACTTGTATCTATTGATTTACCTCATAGCAACCGGTGAAACACTGATATTTGCAATTCTACGTAGAAATGAGGTAAAAACTTCAAAAATTCAGTAAAATACAACTCTTAATGAATCTTTCTGAACTTTCAGGACTAATGGAGAACTGTATTATCTATGGTACAACCAAAAGAAATTACAGTTTTACTAGTAAAATCCCAAGTTTTACTTACAGTCCATTTTTGACTATTCTATGTGAAACACTGAATCTTCAAAAATTCACAGTAATTACAACCTGTGATGGAATTGGCAATAACATTGATAACTTTGAGAAATCAATGATTATTTTGGAATAAAAGAAGATTTAAAGATGTTACTCCTTTTATTCTTAACCATATTGGGGTTGGTAGTCACGTAAAAGCATCAATTAAGTAATTATGATAATCTTATATGACAACAGATGATGCAATCAATAATCCAAAAAGGTTTATTGTTTTCTCACCCACTGGTTTTTCAGTTTACTCCATGGCACGCCTCTGTGAGCTGTTGTTGACTTCAAAGAAGCCTCTTCTTGCTGTTTTTTCCACATCATCATCTTATTATCATTTTAAATCATTATTACCAACAAGTAAGTATTAGTTACAGCTATTCTTAAATATTATAAATCTTTCAGAATCAATCAGAAAGACGTGAAATTATATAATCCAACTATATATTGTTGTAATACTGTTATAAATTCATTTTGATCCTTAAAATCCACAATTCTACGTCAAATCTCTCTATCTTATCTTTCAATACGTTCTTTGGAATATTAGTGAGTGATTTATTTTTAATTCTTGAAGTTTTTCTCTAAAATTAGTTTTCTTCAAGAATTATCATTATAATTATTCTTGCAAAAGATAATTATATATTAAAATAATTTTATTATTTTAATAAAAGAAGTTTTATTATTAAAATCTTCTTGTAATTGATTCTTGTAGACAATTGATTGCTCACTGTTAAAATCACTAGTAGTGTTTAACACATGAAAGAAATAATTTTTTAATTATTTAATTGTGGTTATAATAACATTTTGTTATTATATTTCATAAGAACAGTCATAGTACTGTTGATTAATAGTAATATTATCATCAGTTTCATAGAGACATCTTACATTTGTGGGGCTGACCGTGATTTTATCCATAGACTTAGCTTTAATCATATTTTAGACTTCATTTTTGTGTTCTAAAAAACCACCATACCTATCAGATATTACATTTGGGGGCCTGGCTGTGTTTTTTGAACCTTGTACCCTCAATTAATATATTTTTAAGTTCTAAAATATATTAATTTGATAATTTTTTCTTTCATTTTGAAGTTGAAATAATTCTTATTTTTGAAATTGTTTTGGAAATCTTTTTCATTGTGGAATTTGGTTTAATTTTATACTGTTTTTATACTTGGCTTTTTCACATCCAGAAGCTTATAAAATTATTCTTTGAGTTACTCTGAATTAATTTTCATTCAAAATCCTAAATTTTAATTTTTTTTCTTCAAAAAGAATAATTTTCTTAATATTAAAAAATATAAAAACTTATAAAAAATCTTTAAGAATATCTCGAAAAGTATAAAAAAGATTTTTTTCCCTTTTATAATTTTTTTCTAGTGTCTTTAATCAAATACTGTGCAGCTGGCAACAGACTCAGTAAACAATATATCACTAGTCCAGAATCTTCAGAAGCAGAAGCTGAAGACAGTATTGAGGTGCAAATTGCCAAAAGAGGCACCTTATTTAACTCAGAAAAGACCAAACTACCACCAAAAGGTGTGTATTTTATCTTATATTTTCACCTTTTATCTTTAAATTGACGTGAAAATGGTGCATACCAGAAATGGAAGCAACTATTCAGTCCAACCAGATGGATGTGGACAAGGAAGAGGCAAGACCAAATCCAGAAGTTCCAAGTCTTCCACAAGAAATACACATTTGGAGGATGCCAGAGTTGCCCCCCCATTCCCCAAGGTTTGTACCCACAGATTTTGATGTGAATTCTGAGCCTGAACTGATTCATGACAATATTTCCAGGGCTGAACCATTTCCAAGTGGCAGCAATAGAAATATATCAATGCCAGTACAAAAACTGGTTCAGAGCAGCCAAAGAAGAGGAGTGGGAAATATGCCCAAGCCTTTGGCAGGGGGCCGTGAATTCCTACTTACACATCAAGAGCTTTCTGGGTCAGGAGAAGACAATAGAACTCTTAGGAGGATGGAGCCCCCTGTCTTGCAAAGACAAGGTAAAAAAGATAAAGTACTGGTTGAAGAACCAAAGTCTTTTATCCATACACCAGAAGAAGGAATTGGAAACGACTCCAGCTTTGGAGACAGAAGCCCAAGTGGCATCTTCCAGCTCCAGAAGTGTCCAAAGACAAGCCCAAAGGAC
This sequence comes from Austropuccinia psidii, assembly GCA_023105745.1. Lineage (NCBI taxonomy): Eukaryota > Fungi > Basidiomycota > Pucciniomycetes > Pucciniales > Sphaerophragmiaceae > Austropuccinia > Austropuccinia psidii. Next base: position 31,001,275 of record JALGQZ010000008.1, read on the forward strand.
CTCAGAAGAAGCAGAGAGGTCCCAAGAACCATCAAGGAAAGGGCAAAGGCAAAGCCAATTGGCACAGACCTTACCCACAAGGGTACAGGATCCCCAAATTGGAGCCTTCAGCCGTGGACAGTGTCTTCAACATGGCCAGAACTCTCATGGAATTCACAGCCAAGGACCAGGAAAGGATGGACAGGACTTTTCTACACAAATATATCATGTACAAAGAGCTATTAATGTAGAAATTGGTAAACTTGATTCAAAGTCAACTAAAATAACATTGGATATTAATGATTTGAAAAAACATGACAAGAAAGATACTGAATGGTATGAATTAACAAATCCCAAATTTGATTCAATTATAAATGCTTGTAGCGGAATTGAGAGTACATGTCAGATTAAGAATGATGAAATGGAAAATCTTTCTATTTTCAAATGAATGATCAATTTAAGACTCTACAAGACCAGGTCTTAAAGATAGTTGAGAATACCAATGAATTTGCTATACATTTGGCAAAAAGTGACAGTGAAAGGCAGAAGTTAAAGAGTGAAATCATTGCACATGTAGAGCAAATTCATAATAATTATGAACCACATATGCCAAGACATTCTACACCTTTGACTGAAGAAAAACCTTCTTTTAAAGAAAGTTTTACCCCAGTTGTAGGAGAAAATGTTATCTCTGTTAAAGATATTCCCAAATTAGAAGAATGGCCAACATTCTCTGGTGAAGGAGAATATAACCATATTGAGCTCATCAGGACTATTGATATGTTACAGGAAGACTTTAATATACCTGATGAAATCATAGTGGGGAAATTACACTCTCTGTTTACCAGAACTGCAAAGAAATGGTATTACAAAATGAGAATGGATCATGGAAAACATGATTGGTCTTGGTGAAAATCTGAAGTGATTACCAAATGGGCCAACAATTCTTGGAGGTTTAAAATGGAAAATGCTTTTGAAAGTGCCATTCTTAACTCAGAGAAAGATAAACCACTTACTTGGTTCTTCAAGCAAAAGGACAGATTATCTTCCTTACACCCAGATATGTCTGACACTATGATTAATATGAAGATATTAAGAAAGTGTGTAGGAGAACTGGAACATGCTATCAAAAGCAGATGTGTATAACCCTGTTCAACAGAGGACTACATTAATGCAATGGAAGATATCATTACCAGAACAAGAATTGGTAAAACTTGGACTAGAATCCCTATGGAATCCAAGATGGTCCCAAAGATTTCCAGAGAGGATAAAAGACCAGAAAGACCTGTCTTGAAGTGTCATAAATGTGGAAGTACTTCACATTTAGCAAACACTTGCACCAAAAATACAAAAATCAATGAATTTCAAGTCATTGAAGAAATTCAGTGTACAGAAGAGAAAGAGGAGTCTGATCAAGATTCTGCAGTCTCTGAGGATACACCAGTGGAGGACTATCCCATTGAAAACATTACAGCTTTCTTTGAGCTCACAGAAGTCCATACCCACTTGCCACAGTACAGTGAGGATTGCTGCAACCTGATAAATATCCAAGATGCCAGAATGTGTAAAACAAAACCTGCTAGAGGGAAAGGTTAAACTGCTAGAGCATCCTGTATCACATCAGTTTTGATGAGTGATATTGAAGCCGAATTGAATTTGGATACAGGGGCATTTTGCGCTTGTGTAGGCAAAGATTATCTCCAAATTATACTTCCTGGATGGGAAAACCATCTATTACCAATAGAGGGTGTGCAATTTAGAAGTGCCAGGAACAATATGTACCCTTTGGGTATATTAGACACTAGTCTTGTATTTCTACACCAAGCAAGAAGTGTAAGGATGAAAACTGAGATTGTAGTAATGAATAATTGCACATCTCAGCACATCATTATTGGAAATGATTACTTAAATATTTATGGTATTGACATCAATAACCACAAAGGCAGATATTTCACAATTGGGGATAACAAGAGACAAAAATTTGCTTTTTCCAATATGCCAAAACAAATATCTGTGGTATCTTCTGTTAAGGATACTTATAAAGATGAATTTGTGTCTAATCAACTTGTTGAAGCACAAATTAATCCATCATTATCACCAAAAAGAGGAATGAAGTTATTAATGTGTTATACCTATACAGTAAGGCATTTGCCTCTGATAATGAACCATTAGGTGCTATAAGGGGACATGAAGTTGATATTACTCTTAATATTGACAGGTCATATCCTCCAGTACTTAGAAGACCAGCTTATCCAGCCAGTCCCAGAGCTAGAGAAGCCTTGGAAAAACATATCCAAGAGTTAATCCATCTTGGTGTACTAAGGAAAGTAGGCCATAATGAGGAAGTTGAAGTCACAACACCTGTTATTATTGCCTGGCATAATGATAAGTCAAGAATGGTTGGAAATTTCAGAGCATTGAATACCTACACACTTCCAGATAGGTATCCAATCCCTGGAATTCAAGAAACTTTGACTCAATTGTCTAAAGCCAAGTATATAACATCAATGGATGCATTGAAAGGTTTTCATCAAATTTTTTTAATGCCCAAAGCTAAGAAATTACTTAGAATTATCACTCACTGTGGTATTTATGAGTATCTTAGAATGCCATTTGACATTAAAAATGCTCCATCCCATTATCAAACAATGATGAATACCATCTTTCCCACAGAATTGTCTGAATGATCGCTTATCATTTATATTGATGATATTATCATATGTTCTGATTCTTTCTCCTTACACCTTGAAAGACTTGCAAGGGTACTTCACAAGGTTGCAGAAGTGAATATGAAAATTTCACTTAAAAAATGCAATTTTGGTTTTGAAGAACTCAAAGCATTAGGACATATTGTTTCTGGTTTAAGCTTGGGTATTGACAAAAACAAAGTGGCAGCAGTGTTACTTCAACCAATACCCCAGAATAAAAAAGAAATGATGTCTTTTCTTGGGTTTTCCAGTTATTATAGGCAACACTTAAAAGACTTTGCAATTCTAGCCAAGTCACTTTATAGAATCTGTGATCAAAAGACTGTATTTGAGATGACACAGGAGAGAATTAAAGCTTATGAGAAGATAAGGAGAGCTCTTACAGAAGCACCTTTACTCCTCATGCCTCAATGGAATCTTCCTTTTAAATTGTACATTGATGCATGTGAAGATGGATTAGGGGCTGGCCTAAATCAAGTCCAAATCATTGATGACAGACCTACAGAAGGACCAGTTTGTTTTATCTCAATACAAATCAAACCAACAGAGGCCAGATATGGCACAAGCCAAATGGAGTGCTTATGCTTGGTATGGGCACTTGAGGCATTACACTATTATCTTGATGGCAGTGTTTTTGAAGTGATAACTGACTGTAATTCAGTAAAATCACTTCTTAACATGTTAACTCCCAACAGACATATGTTGAGATGGCAAATAGCCATTCAGGAATATAGAGGAAACATGACTATATTTCACAAAGCAGGAAACATTCACAAGAATGCTGATGGACTTAGCAGGTGGGCATTAGCCAACACTCCTGATAACCCAGCTTATGTACCTTTGGAGGCTTAACCACAGATTCCAATTGAAGGGATTAAAATAACTGATATTGGGACTGAATTCTTTTAAGAGGTCAGAGAATGTTATAAACAGGACAAGAATCGCCATATCTTGACTTCTTTATTAGATAAAGACTGCAAAGATACATCTTTGGTCAATGCACTAGATGAAATTTGGAGAAATTCCTATTCTGAGGGAAGATTTCACTTGTTTGATTGGATTATTTACCACAGAACCAAGAATTCTTGTGTAATGACATTATGTAGAAGATTTCTTATTAATACCATTCTTCATGAATGCCATGATAGCATCTACTCTGGACACCTGTCAGAACACAGAACACTTGAGAAAGTAACAAACTGTGCATGGTGGCCATCTTGGAGAAAAGAAACCATTGAATATTGCCATACCTGTGACAGATGTCAAAAGTCAAAGAGGAGTACAGGCAAGAAATTTGGACTTATGATCCATATTCAAGAACCAAAATCCCCTTGGGAAGTTGTTCACATGGATTGGGTCACAGAACTTCCTCCAAGTGGTGACAAAGGTTATAATGCTTGTTTAGTCATTGTAGACAGATATATCAAGACTCCCATATTCTTACCATGGCATAAAGATGACACTGCTATGGATACAGCTCTTCTTCTATGAAGTAGAGTTATTTCTCATACAGGATTATTTAAGAATATCATAAGTGACAGAGATCCCAAGTTCACATCTGGACTTTGGACAAATCTTCATAGATTGTTTGGGACAAAGTTATCATTCTCTACAGCATATCACCCTCAAACAGATAGGCTAGCAGAGAGGATGATTCAATATTTAGAAGACATGATCAGGAGATTTTGTGCTTATGGGTTAGAACTCAAAGACTCAGATGGCTTTACCCATGACTGGTGCACTCTGATACCTGCACTAGAATTGGCATACAAGACATCAGTCCATTATTCCACAGGACAAACTCCTGCTATGTTAGAAAAAGGATGGAATCCAAGACTCCCAGCAGACACACTGAGGAAAGACTTGATTGACATTCATCCTACAGCCTCCAGCTTCAAAATAATGCTTGATAAAGTAAAACATCATGCAAAACAAAGTATGAATGATGCTTTTGACTATGCAAAACAGAAGTGGGACAAGAGTCATAAAGTACCAGACTTTAAAGTAGGGGACTTAGTTCTAGTTTCAACCTTGAATTTTAATAATATCAAAGGCCCAAAGAAGCTTAAAGATTCTTATGTAGGACCTTTTGTTATTGTTGCCGTACATGGAACCAATGCAGTTCAAGTGGAGTTGAGTGGTGAATTGGAAAATAAACACCCCACCTCTCCAGTCAGCTTGATAAAGCCTCATCAACCAGCTGAGAGAATTTTTTCCTTTAAGGAACCCAACTCCTTTAACTGTTCCCAAGTGGAACAGAATGAAGACAAAAAGATAAAGAAATTCATTGAAGGAAGGAGACTTAGGGGTGAAAATCAAAGAGAATATCTTTTCAGATATAGAAATCCAGTACATGAAGATGAATGGCTGTCCAAATCAGAAATACCTGACTCAGATAAACTCTTGAGAAGATTTAGACACGAAAGAAGGCCACAAGCCTGAACATGTCTATAAATGTACTTTAAATTACTTGATCTGAGTGATGTAAAGAGGTTGGACAGTGGACATTAACCCCGCTTTGGGGCCTTTTACTCTTCATACCATTTATATATTGTAGTACAATTTTATTTTTCGGTGGGAGGGAATGTGAGCCTTGAGGTATATTTTACAAACCCAAATAGGCCACAATTATCTTAAAAAGAAATTTTTAATTATGCATAACTCATAAGTCATGCATATATCCAAAATTCATCATTTTTGATTTCAGAAAAGATGAATAACTTTTTATTGAGTAAGTACATCCATGGATTTAAGGCCAGATTTTGATTCTACACAAAAGTCCACCTAGGGTAGCTCCATAGAGTGAATAAGCTCAAATTAACTCTTTAAGGTGGTAAAATGGAAAATACTTCAATACCACATCATCAATACCACATAAAAGATCCGTGAAAATTTTTGTTTTTCTTAATTTCACACCAAAATAATGGGAATGTGAGAAATCCCATGTTAAATATACACTAAGAATAGTGTTATGCATGTTTTGAGCACTTGATATAATGGTATTCTTACATGGACCTTTGGTACACCCATAGTGGATATCTCACTTTAAGCTTAATTTTCTATTTTGACTTGAAAAATAAGCAAGGAGACAAAAGACATCAAAGAGAGCCAGGGTACCCAACTTCTGAGGCCTCAGAGGCGTGGACAGCTCCAAAGCTTGGGTCCATGGCTGATCTTGGCCTAATTGGTAAACTCAAACCTTTACGGAACTTGGTTACCATGTTACAACTACTGTAAATCTTAAGAAAATAGCAAATAACCTGCTATTTTGACATGCCAAGGAGGTAAAGAGCTACTTAGACTCCTGTAACCATGTCAATTCTTAATGATTTTCCATGGATAAACCCCAAAAGATTAATTAAAACGCTTTATGTACTTGTATCCATTGATTTACCTCATAGCAACCAGTGAAACACTGATACTTGCAATTTTTCATAGACATGAGGTAAAAACTTCAAAAATTCATTAAAAATACAATTCTTAATGAATCTTTCTGGAATTTTCAGGACTAATAGAGAACCGTCATATCTAAGGTACAACCAAAAATAATTAAAGTTTTACTAGTAAGATTAAAAGTCTTACTTACAGTCTATTTTTGACTATTCTATGTGAAACACTGAATCTTCAAAAGCTTACAGTAATTACAAACTGTGATGAAATTGGCAATAAAATTTATAAATATGAGAAATCACTGATTATTTTGGAATAAAACAAGATTTACAGATGTTACTCCTTTTTTTTCTTAACCATATTGGGGTTGGTAGTCACATAAAAGCATCAATTAAGTAATTATGATAATCTTACGTGACAACAGATGATGCAATCAATAATACAAAAGGGTTTATTGTTTTCTCACTCACTGGTTTTTAAGTTTGATCCATGGCATGCCTCTGTAAGCTGTTGTTGACTTAAAAGAGGCCTCTTCTTGCTGTTTTTTCCACATCATCATCTTATTATCATTTAAACCATTATTACCAACAAGTAAGTACTAGTTATAGCTATTCTTAAGTGTTTTAAATAGTTCAAACTCAAACAGAAAGACGTGAAATCATAGAATCCAACTATATATTGTTGTAATACTGTTATAAATTCATTTTGATCCTTCAAATCCACAATTCAACGTCAAATCTCTCTATCTTCTCTTTCAATAAGTTCTTTGGAATATTAGTGAGTGATTTATTTTTAATTCTTGAAGTTTTTCTCTGCAATTAGTTTTCTTCAAGAATTATCATTATAATTATTCTTGGAAAAGATAATTATATATTAAAATAATTTTCATATTTTAATAAAAGAAGTTTTATTATTAAACTCTTCTTGTAATTAGTTCTTTTAGACAATTACTTGCTTGCTGTTAAAGTCACTAGTAGTGTTTAACACTTGAAAGAAAGAATTCTTTAGTTATTCTATTGTGGCTATAATAACATTTTGTTATTATATTTCATAAGAACAGTCATAGTACTGTTGATTAATATTAATATTATCATCAGTTTCATAGACACATCTTACACGTGATATGAAGTTGGGTACTAGAAATACTGATTACAAGTTTTTCCAGTCCCAGAATTATCCATTTCAGTAAAACTATGTCACACTTTTGGTATGGAAGGATCAAGAGCCTATTAATAACCATATTACTAAAGCTGAAATAGTATCTAGGATCCAGCCCTGCTTTGTTTATTGCGCATTTTCGTGGTATTGACACTATTTAAAAGAAAAAGGGTTATAAACGGAGCGTTTAGGCATTAATTGACTGTGCAGAACCCTACTTTAAATATACACATCAATATGTAAACATATTATTCAGCTTTTGATACCAATGACCCAAGCTTAAATTTCAAATTGTAAGTAAGTGGAATCACTTCTAGCTAAAATGTAAGGTTTTACTATGAAACAATAAGTAAAAATTAGTAATATTCTACTTATTTTACTCTGAATGTCCTTATGAAATTTAAAGAATAAGATAGCAGGTAACTATAATAATAAAGAATTATTATAATTATGGTGCAAAATATTTCTATTATTAAGTTAATATAATAATATATTTATATATCTAAAAGATTAATATAATGAAATAAATATATTGATATATGATAATTAATATATTTATGGCACTTTATTATTATTAAAAACAAGTAATAAAGTTGTAAAAAGTGGTTTTCCAAAAGGAAAGAAAATTATAACAATGACATTACTAATATTAGAGCTATGAATTAATATAAATACTATTCATATTCATTTAATACTTATTAAAAATTGATAATAAAGATAAATTATTATAAAAAGAGAAAAGAGCCTACTTTTAACATTTAATATAATAGTTTTGAATATGCTTAAACCAAATAATACAAATACAAATACTTAAATTGTATTTACAATAAAAATTGGAAGAAATTGCAAATATTTTTGTTTTTATGTGGAATCAGAGATTTTTAGAGAGATGTCACAAACAACCAATCAAAAATTGATTCAATCACGTCAATATTCATGATTATAATAACGATGAACTTTATTATTTGAATGTATGACAGTTTTAATATAGAAAGAGAAAAGATTTTACCTTTGGCTTAATGATTTAATCTTTTCGTTGCGTCTGAGGGGGAAATAGAGTAAAAAGAGTTCTGTTTACAGTAAGCACTTCCCTCCTAGATTCCAAAATGCTCTTAGTAGACATTTAATTATGGTATCCACTGGAATTGATTCTTATTTTAAGCTTCAGTGATGATTACATCATAATTAAATGACCTTATGTCATTATTATGCCAATATTTAGAGTTATCACTACAACGCTAAGCTTGATGACATCCTAGGCTTGGAAGAAGGATAAAATTGATGGATTCTATCATTATTAAACCTAATCTAATAGTATTAACCATTATAATCACTTATATAACTTTTAAGCTTAGAACAAGATTACAGTGAGTGATCATAAATGATCAATTTTGAGCTCAAACTTTTATCATTAATAGCTTTTAAGTTATTGACTCTGAATCAAATCAGAGGGGGTATTATGATAGCTTAACATGCTTTAATCAAACTTCCAAGAGAATTACATTACTTAATCAATACTCTATTTTTAATGATTTTTCTTGTAACTCATTGTTTTGGTCAAAATTCACAATCTTTTTGGTCAAAATTCACAATTTTAAAGCTCAACCCATGATTTTAAGTGGTTGTACCTTGAATCTAATGATAAAGCAAACATAATCATTCACTTTTGAACTAGGAGAGCCTTAATATTCACTTCATTTTAATTTTGGACCACTTTCACAACAAAGTGGTCAACAGCTATAGCAGTTTTTTTCAATAGACCCTTACAGATTATGACCTTGTTTATATCTTGTCAAATAAGGTTTATATCTGTCTTTCTAAAGTGATTATGTGGTAGCTTTATTTTTGCTTTAAATCTCCATCATGTTTTTTTTAAGAGATATGAGCTATAAACCATGAATATATACAGTGATCATAAAAGTGCATATATTCAGGTTATTCCCTCAAATATCAACTTTTCAAATATGACATGAAATTTTTATAAGTGTATTGCTGAATGGGGAATCCAATGGTACAATGCATTTCAAATGTTGTTTCATTGAGTTCTGAGATTGTCAAGTGTGGATATGAAAATTTGATTGAAAATCAAGTACTTTTCCTGTTCTCAAAATTTGTATAATGTAAAAAATAATTGAAAATAGTATTAAATAGTATTTTTAAGAGAAAACACCCCAATTAAATTATTTTGAACTTTATAAGTATAAAAAAACAATACTCTAAGGATTTATTGTTTTACCCATAATCAAATTCATCCAAAAGGCTACAAAAGAAAGTTCTTCAAGAGAAATTTCAATTGGAATTGATTGAGAAAAGAACTTCAAGTAATTAATTGAAGAACAACATCTTTAAGAACATATATAAAGAGAAAAACTGCCCAAAACTGACCAAAGTGACAAAGTTAACAGTGATTAAAGATGCTTTAATTCAGTTATGGGGTGGTTCAAGGGGTATAAATGATTATGAGAGTTAAAAACAATAATTAAAATAATTTTTTTCACGTGTTTATAAGGTTTAAAATGATATAAAAAGGGTGGTGGGAGTCTTTTATTGATTGGTTTAGCAGTGTTTAAGCTAATTAGAAAAGGAAAAGATTCTAACATGAAGAGAAAAGTGGGGCAAAGAAGACATTCTTTTATAGCCATCACTTTTCTCACTCCAAAAGTAAAATTTACTCTTGTCAGTCGTGAAAAAAACTCTGAAAACAGAAAAGTCAATTATGACATCATTGGGCCCTGGTTTAGGCCAAAAAAAGGGCAGGTTTTAGCCATTTTGGACCCTTAAATCAGCCATTAATATAGTAATACCTGGTCTAGAGCCTTCAAAACACGTCAGAATGTGCGTAGGAGATGTAGAAACCAGTTAAAGCTGTGCTTACTAATATCACTTTAACTTAAGGGTAGTTTTACCCTCTTGGCAACAGTTAAAACTGCCCTGGTTTGTATGAAAACCTCATCATCAATTGGGTCCCAGACCCTGTGATTCAGTTCCAGGCCAAAAGTGATGAACCTTTGCGTGGATTTTGACATCCCACACCTGTCAGCAAGTATTTTGGGGGTCTGGCTCCCCCTTGGAGCTAGAGTACCTTTTCCCCCTCAGAATTAATCTTTCCAATATATTTTTTCTTTAATTCCTCATCATGTAATACAATTGTAATTTAAACATACAATTAAATTGAGTTTCTACAGTACACAACTGTAATAATTGATACCTCAGATGTAGACTACAATTCACTTATGTGATACGCGCCCACATTTTGACATTTCAATTGAAAATACTTCAATTCCTCATAGCTTCTAAACTACACATAACACCTCAATTTTGACACAAAATTTGATGGTGAACACCACATGTGGTGTGAATTGAATTAAGATTTTGAGGATTCTCAACTTTTGTACACAAAATAGTAAAACTTAATTTAAGCTTATTTAGAGTTGAGTTAGAGAAATTTTACCCAGAGGTGACCCCACCTTATTTTTTATGAATAATCCAATGGTGAAGTAATTTTCTTATGTTTATTTATTAGATAAAAAGCTATAATATATTTTATGTAACGTTTTACCAAAAATATTGTAATTTCATTAATTTTATTAAAAATTCATTTTTACTTAATTTTTTCAAGTAAAAATGCATTTTCATAATTTTGAAATTTAATGTAATTTTTATTTTAAGTTATAATTAAATTTTTATTTTTGTCTATAAATTTGTATTTTTATTTTAATTTTCATTTTGATCATATAAGTAAATTCATTTTATTCATATTTGTATCTTGTTTGTTTATTTGTGGTCTTTTGGGTATATGAAAATATCTTTAAAGCTCACATTTCCTCCCCCCAAAAAAGGAATATTACTTTGTAATATTGTTATTTATAGTGTGTCTGAACCTTCTGAAAGTTTTATTAGCTTTAGGTATGTGCTTTTCTGTTACCCATGCATCTTTAAAAGTTGGGTCACTGTACCTAACAAGGTATTCCCTTACTTTATTGGTTCTCAACTTTCTTACTTTGAGAACTTTGGAAATTTTGTTAATACCAGATGATTCAATAGGAGGTATACCTTGGGGAACTTCATTCCTCAAAGGGAATTTTTCAGCATCACTAGATTTATATGGCTTTATCAAGCTCACTGGAAATGTAGGATGCTTATTGCTAAGCTCTTCAGATAATTCTACTTTAACAGCTGTTTCTCCATGGAGGGTTTTAATAACAAAAGGTCCTGCAAAGGAGTCTTTGAGTTTTTTACATCCTTTGATGATATTAGAGTTAGTGGTGGATACAATTACTGTGAGCCTTGAGGTATATTTTACATACCAAAATAGGCCACAATTATCTTAAAAAGAAATTCCAAGCTATGCATAACCCAAAATTCATTTTTTGATTTCAGAAAAGATGAATAACGTTTTATTGAGTAGGTAAATCCATTGATTTAAGGCCAGATTTGAATTCTACACAAAAATACACCTAGGGGGGCTCCATAGAGTGAATAAGCTCAAATCAACTCTTTGAGGTGGTAATCTGGAAAATACTTCAATACCACATCATCAATACCACATAAAAGATCCGTGAAGATTTTTGTGTTTCTCTATTTCACGACAAAAATAATGGGAATGTGAGAAATCCCATGTTACATACACACTAAAAATGGTGTTATGCATGTTTTGAGCACTTAATATTATGGTATTCCTACATGCACTTTTGGTACACCCATAGTGGATATCTCACTTGAAGCTTAAAATTCTATTTTGATGTAAAAAATAGGAAAGGGGGACAAAAGACATCAAAGAGAGCCAGGGTACCCAGCTTCTGAGGCCTTTGAGGTGTGGAAAGCTCCAAAGCTTAGATCCATGGCTGACCTTGGCCTAATTAGTAAGCTAAAACCTTTTGGGAACTTGGTTAACATGTTACAAGTACAGTAAATTATAAGAAAATAGAAAATAACCTGCTATTTTGATGTGCCAAGGAGGTAAAGAACAACTTAGGCTCCTGTAACCTTGTCAATTCTTAATTACTTACCATGGATAAACCCCAAAAGAGTAATTAAAAACCTTTTTGGAATAGTACCAATTGATTTACCTCATAGCAACCAGCCATACACTGCTATTTGCAATTCTACATAGAATTGAGGTAAAAAATTCAAAAATTCATTCAAAATACAATTCTCAATGGATCTTTCTCAAACTTTCAGGACCAATTAAAAACTGTATAGTACATTTAAAAACCAAAAATAATTATACTTTTACATGTAAAATTGAAAGTTTTACCTATGGTCCATTTTTGATGATTCCACGTGAAACACAGAATCTTTGAAAATTTACAGAAAATACATTCTGTGATGAAATTTCCAATAGAATTATTACCTTTGAGAAATCAATTATTATTTTGGAATAAATCAAGATTTACAGTTGTTACTCCTTTATTCTTAACCATAAATGGGTTGGTAGTCATGTAAAAGCCTCAATTAAGTAATTATGTTAATCTTACGTGACAACAAATGATGCAATCAATACTCCAAAAAGTTTTATTGTTTTCTCACTCAATGGCTTTTCAGTTTTCTCCATGGCACCCTCTGTGAGCTGTCTTAGACTTAAAAGAGGACTCCTCTTGCTGTTTTTTTCAAATCATCACATTATTAAATTATACCTTTATCACCAAACAAGTAAGTATTAGTTAAAACTATTTCTTAAGTGTTTTATTTTTTCAGAAATAAATCAGAAAGATGTGAAATTAAATAAATCAACTATAATTTGTTGTAATACTGTTATAAATCAATTTTGATCCATTAAATCCACAATTCCATGTGAAATTTCTCTACTATTATCATTTAAAAGTTTCATTGGATTAATAGTGAGTAATTTATCTCAATTCTTAAAGTTTATTTCTAGTAATAGTTTTCTTCAAGAATTATATTATAATTATCCTTGTAAAAGATAATTATATATTAAAATAATTTTATCATTTTAATAAAAGAAGTTTTTATTATTAAATTCTTCTTGTAATTGATTCTTGTAGACAATTACTGGTTACTGTTATAATCACTAGTAGTGTATAACACATAAAAGAAATAATTCTTTCATTATTTAATTGTGGTTATAATAAATTTTTATTGTTATATTTCATAAGAACAGTCATAGTACTGTTGATTCATAGTAATAATATCAACAGTTTCATAGACACCTCCTACAAGTACTAAATCCCCCACTTTGATATCTGGAGTGGCATGTGATTTGTCCCATTTTTTCTTAGCATATTGAAAAGAGTCTTCCATGAACCTCACTGCATGCTTTCTAGTTTTGTCTAGCATTCGTTTGAAGCTGTAGGATGTATCTCAACCAAATCTTTCCTCAAGGAATCTTGAGGTAATTTGGGATTCCATCCTTTTTCTAGAATAGCAGGAGTTTGATTGGTACTGGAATAAATGGATGGCTTATATGCCAATTCCAGTGCTAGTAAAATGGTACACCAATCATGGATAAATCCATAACAATATTTGAATTCCAGCCCATATGCACAAAGCCTTCTCACCATGTCTTCCAAGATTTGAATCATCCTTTCAACCAGGCCATCAGTCTGTGGGTGGTAGGCTTTAGAGAAGGATAATTTTGTCCCAAATAGTTGGTGAAGATTTTTCCATACTGCTGACGTGAATTTTGGATCTTTGTAACTAATGATGTTTGTGAATATGCCAGTCCATGATACTACTATATTCCATATCAGAAGAGCTGTATCCATGGATGTATCATCCTTGTGACATGGTAGAAAGATTGGAGTCTTACTAAATCTGTCAACAATCACTAGAAAAGTATTATAACTTTTATCACCCCCTGGTAGTAGGCCAGTTATCCAATCCATATGGAAAATTTTCCAAGGTCTGCAGGGTCTTGGATCTTGATCATATTTCCAAGTCTTTTACCAGTGTATTTATTTTCTTTTTGACATCTGTCACTGGTTTTGCAATACTCTGCAACATCTTTCTGCCACATTGGCCACCATATGCAGGTTTTTACTTTTTCTCTTATTTTTTCTTCAGACAGATGTCCTGAGAAAGGGCTGTCATGGAATTCTTTAAGTACAAGATTGATTAATGTGAGCCTTAAAGTTATTCTCATATACTCAAAAGACCACTAAAGATAAATTAAGATACAAATATAAATGAAATAAATTTATTTATAATATAAAAATAAAAAAATTGAAATATGGATATGAATTTATATTTCAAAATAAAAATTCAATTATAATTTAAAAATAAAATTACAATAAAATTTAAAATTATGAAATTATATTTTTACTTGTAAAAATTAAGTAAAAATGAATTTTTAATAAAAATTGTGAAATTAAAATATTTGTGTTAAAAAGTTATAGAAAATATATCATAAACTTTTAACCAATAAATAAACATAAAGAAATTATCACACCATTGGATTCCTCATAAAAAATAAAGTGGGGTCACCTCTGGATGAAATTTGTGTAACCCAACTCTAAATAGGCTTAAATTAAATTTTTAGTATTTTAAATGCAAAAATTGAAAATCCTCACAACTTTCATTTATTTCACACCACATGTGGTGTCAACCATCAATTTTTGTGTCAAAATTGAGTTGTTGTGTTTAGTTTAGAAGTTATGAGGAATTGAAGTGTTTTCAATTGAATTCAATTGAAATGTCAAAATGTGCGCATGTATTACATAAGTGAACTTTGATTTACATATGAGGTATCAATTATTACTGTATTTTAATGTACAATTCAATTGAATTACATATGTAAACTACAAGTATAAGACATGATGAGGAATTAAAGGAAAAAATAAATTGGAAAGATTAAAATTGGGGGGAAAAAGGAACTCTAGCTCTAAGGGGGAGCCAGACCCCCAAAGTCCTTGCTGACTGGCATGGAATGTCAAAATCCATGCAAAATTTCATTAATTTTGGCCTGGAATTGAGTCACAGGGTCTGTGACTCAATTGATGATGAGGTTTTGATACCAACCAGGGTGGCTTTAACTGCTGCCAAGAGGGTAAAACTACCCTTAAGCTAAAACAATGTTAGTAAAAACAGCTTTAACTGGTTTCTACGCCTCCTACACACATTCCGACGTGTTTTGAATGCTCTAGCACAGGTATTGCTATAGTAATGGCTGATTTAAGGGTCCAAAATGGCTGAAAATGGCTTAAACCAGCCCCTTTTTTAGTCTAAACCAGGGTTCAATGATGCCATAATTGGCTTTTCTGTTTTCAGACTGTTTTCCACGACTGACAAGAGTAAAGTTTACTTTTGGAGTAAGAAAATTGATGGCTATAAAATAATGTCTTCTTTGCCCCACTTTTCTCTTCATGTTAAAATCTTTTGCTTTTATAATTAGTTTAAACACTTTTAAACCAATCAAGAAAAGATTCCAACCACCTTTTTGAAATTAGTTCAAACCTTTTAACCACGTGAAAAAATCATTATGATCATTGTTTGTAACTCTTATAATAATTTTTAGCCCTGAACCACCCCAAAAGTGAATTAAAGCATCTTTCATCACTGTTAACTTTGTCGCTTTGTTTCCAAATTCACTCTGGTCACTTTTGGGCATTTTTTTTCTTTAATATTATTTTTAAAGACTTTTTTCTTTAATTAATTGCTTGGATTTCTTTGCTCAATTAATTCCAATTTCAATTGCTCTTGATGAAATTTCTTTTGTAGCCTTAAATATCTCTTGTAGAGTATTTTTGGATACGTTTTTATTGTTGGCAAAACAATAAATCTTTATACTATTATTTTTTTATACTAATAAAGGTCTAAGCAATAAAATTGGCATGTTTTCTTTTAAAAATAATATTTCTTACTATTTTTCATTTATTTTTACCCTATACAAATTTTGAGGACAGGAAAAGTACTTGATTTCAATCAAAGTTTCATATCCACACCTTACATTTGGGGGCCAGCCGGGATATTTTACCTGTGACATAGTTTTTTTTACTCTTTTTTAAGTCTTTTTCTTATATCGAAAAATTAAAAAAAACATATAAAAAATACTTATAATTCAAAAAACCCATAAAAAAATTTTTTTTTCATATTCTAAGTGAGGCTTATATTTTTATTTCTTTTTTTGAAATAACCTTTTTTTCTACTTAATTAATTGGCTTTTTCATTCATTTTAGTGTCTGACAACGTGGTAACACACAAAAACATTGAAATGGCCTCAACAGTCACCAGCATTATCCCTGCAAGTACTGTTATTGTGACTCAAAATAACCAACCTGAACCAATATCTTCTGAATTGATTAACTTGGGTATAAGTAATGCCCTTCAGAAAGCTAAGAATTTGGCCAATAGTAAGTTTTTGACGTAAAAATACTATTTTAAGCCTTTTCAAAATCATAAAATATGCCTTCAACTAATCACAAGCCAGCTATAACCCCTCAAGCAGCTCCCAGAAAGGTAATAGACGTGATTATGGCAGAAGCCAACCAGGTACAGAAGGAAAGGTGTCAGTTTATGACTTCCAAACAACTACAATAGGTCATTCTGATGCTTATAATACAATTTTACCTTCACAAAGAGCTGACACCGCCACAAGAAGCCTCAGTGGACATATACAAAGCCAGCCACAAAGCATACAACAATTCCTTGCAGTACAAGGAGTACCAGATACTTTCAGATCTGTGAAAAAACTGCATGAATTCTTACCTGACTGTGAGAAAATTCCTAGGCCATTCCAATACTTGCAAATTGCTCAATGGATGTCATCCATTGATGGAGAAGAGAAACATGATGCTTTTGACACTAGAATGGAGGAAAAACAATCCTCTACCACCCAAGCAAGTGCCAAAAACAGCTCCAGTGGCCAGCAGCAGCGATTCCAACATCAAAAGCAGCCAAAAGCTCCAAACAAGGGCAAAGGAAAGGCAACAGCCACCAAACCTTACAGCCAGGGCTACAGGATTCCAAAAATTCAACAGGATGCCATGGAAAATGTGTTTCAGATGGCCAGAACAATGATGGAATTACAAAAGAAAGAGGAGGCCAGATTAAAATATCAGAGATGATTTCTGATATTTTTGATTCTATTCCAGAGCTGTATTAAGCTATAACTGATGTAAAAAGTCATCTTTCTGATAAAAATACATCAATTTGTGACAATCTTAAAGCACATAACTTGAGTCTGAGCCAAATCAATGAAACACTTAAATGTTTTGAAAATTTTTTAAAAACAATTAAAGCTTCCAATAATAATAATTCTTTATGCAATAAGATAAATGAATGATCTGCCATTATTAAAGAATTGACAGACAAATATTCTAAATTCAATATTGATGACATGATTGAAACAAGAATAAAACAAGCCATAAATAATATCAAAGAGGATAATAAGAAAGCTCTTGATGATATTTCAAAATCATTTACTGAAGTAAAGACACATATAATTGCCTTGAAAAAGTGTTTTGATACCTCAAAAGAGGAAATTTCAAAATTACCAATAAAGTTAAATGAAGTTATATCTGATAATACTAAACAAACAGAATTATGGAATGAGCTGACATATAAAGAATATGATCATAAAAATAATGTAATAACCTCTATACAAAGCTTACAACATGAATTAAGAAATTCACAAAGGTGTAACAACAGTAAAATGAATGATATTCAACAACTACTAAACACCTTACCAAGAATGTCTACACCTCTGAATCAAAATGAGGGTACAGGGATTCCCAATCCACAAGTATTGGATATTGAAAATTCTCAATTAAAAAATGAATTTTCTACTTCTTTCCATAACTTGGAACCATCAATGGGCCAAGCACTCTTGAAAGAAGTTCCAAAAATTAAGGAATGGCCTCACTTCAGTGGTGAAGGAGAATATGACCATATGGAATTCATCAGAGGAATTGACATGATTAAAGAAGATTTTGAATTACCAGTGTGGGAACTCCTCTGCGTGTGGGATAAAATGAGGCAGTACCTGGAAGGGGAAATTACAAGAAAACAGTTTTGAATTTCTGTTTGAGACTTGTAACCCTTGCTCTGCTCGTGTGCTAGAATAATCTAGACTGCCCTTCCTAATATGCTAAGTTATCTTTACTGAGTTCACCAAATCAATTTTATTATTGATAGTGGCTTGATCAGAAAATATTAGACTCAACAATCTCTAATCAGACTTTGCTCTACTCAAAACAATGGTTATTTAAAACCTTAACAAATAAATTCTTTTTAAAACTTTTAGCAGGCTGAGTGGATTCCACCAGATGATAGTACAACAATATATAAAATAATATAATGACCAAAATAAATAAAAAAGAACAGGAAACACTATCTTCTAATACAAAACCACAAAATATTATTTTCTCAATAATTCTTTAATAAATATAGAAACTAATAGCTAGGATAACAACAATCTTCAATTCTATAAGATGATAAACTTGAAGAGGATCAAAATATATTTTAAGCCCTTTTGATGTGATGGATGGGATAATACTCTAATAATTGCTAATAATTTAGTATAATATGGGTAGTTTAATGTTATGTTTTGCGTTTTGATTTCATAATATATTATATGATCTCTTATGGTTCTTCTTTTTGAAAATAATACTAGCTAACTGCTTTAGGTTTAATATTAATCTTAACTAAACACTAAAGTATTTAATTTTATTTTGTTGCTTGATGATAATTTATTAGGGATTACCCAATAAATACAAATCCACTTTTATTTTAAAAGTAGTAAAATTACTTTGGTTGTGCAGGTTTTGTTTTAAAACAAGCAAAATTACTCTCTTTGAGGAAGTTTTCAACAAAAACTAGCCCCAAACTAATTATAATGGTTAGGTTTTATTTTAAAGCCTACAAAATTACTTTGGTTTGATGGTTTTATTTTAAACCTCTCTAAAAATTACTTTTAAGGATTTAAACACTAAACTCCAGAGACGCCTTGCTCATGAGCTTCAAGCTTTAAGATCCTAATTAAATAAGGCACTAGTCTACCTGCTAGTAAGGGATGAATTAAAGTCTTTTCACACTATTGGTTCTCTTGATCTATGTCAACAACGAACCTCAGTTACTAAGCTTAATTTATCAAAATTTCTAGTATACCTCCTAGAAGAGGCATCAGAAAAAATAAATTCAATTTACAATTTCTAGATGGGGAGAAGGGAAAAAGTTGGAGAGAGGGCCTCTATTTATAGCTGTGGGGCCCTCCATAGGAGTGCAAAGAAGAGGGGACTTAGAAATTTTCAGCCTCTGGTGGTTGTGCAAAGCTGTGCAAACTATTCACATGACACGTTTGTGACATGTGGCTGTGAAATACAGTCAAACCTTAATTTCTGACCCTGGAACCTTTATCTCCATGTATTACTCAATTGATTACTAATCTGTCAGCTGATTTTACTGGATTATAGTTTTTGGGCCTTTGAGGGCTGACTTGTGGGTTAGGTTTCACCTTTTTATGAAAATTCACATAGGACTGATTACCTGTATTCCTTTTGGCCTGTATTACCTGTATTCTTCCTGAAAATTCCTAATTCTTCTCAAATCTTCCCAAAACTTCCTAAATCTTCTTCAACTTCCTAAAACTTCTTAAACTTCTTAAAACTTCCTAAAACTTCCTAAAACTTCTTAAATCTTCCTAAAACTTCTTAAAACTTCTTAAAACTTCTAGAAATTTCATTTTCCCAAAATTCCCAATTTTTAGAACATTGCCACTGTGGCTTGAACCCATGACCTTTCCAGATCTCAGCTTCAGAGACCCTCCTTACCAAATCTTCCAGTTGACCTTTCCTGAGATTCTCAAAATAGTGACCCCATTCACATGTCCCATTCCTTTTCTCTTCAAAAATATTTTTCAAACTTACCAGCCTTGCATAATTTCCTTAAAAGAGGAGCACTATGAAAGACTAATAGATAAAGACAAAATAAAAAAACTAATACATACCATATCCCTTCCAACATCCAGTTCCACTCTTCATTTCTGCAGCTTCAATGAGAAATTTGGGGTTTACATTAACAGAAAAGTTGATGTAATATGGCCTTTTCAATTCAGCAATAAATTATTTCAGTCTTCAAAAATTAATCATTTAATTATCTAAAGGAACTCAATGATGCTTATCCCCTCTTTGGGTGGTTCATAACAGCAAAAATACATCAAATTTCCCAAAATTGATACTTCAAAAGTGTTTTGTTCCACACCTTGAACCTTCTATGTCCCCTACGATGCCTACAACTCTGCCCTTCATTAATTGGCATCCTCATTGTGACTCTGATTATATTAATCACCCAATTGCTTATATTTAAGCATATTAAAAAAATTATATCGAAAAATTATTTACATAGAAAATTGAAAAATGTCTTTGATTTGGGTACTGTCCATCACAATTATGTGTTGGATAGTGCAGTGGGGTGACACTGACAGAGCAAATCTGTGGTCAATTTTCCTTAATGAATATATCATTTGTGTTATTCCATGTTTATTTTACTGTTACTTTTCCCCAAAGGTGATTTCATACTATTGATATCTTCCTTTATTGTAATAATTACCATAAAAATAAAAAATTTATTCAGCTGAACTGTCATGGTATACCACACCAGAAAGATTCCTAACAGCAAGATTTAACACGTGGTTTACCAGATCAGCTCACAGATGGTATATCAAATTGAGACAAGCACATGGACACCAAAGTTGGACTTGGTGGAAAACCCAAATTATCAACAAATGGGCCAATAATGCTTGGAGGTTTAAAGTGGAGACAGCCTTTGAATCTGCCAAATTTAATGCTGATAAAGACAAAGCTTTACCATGGTTTTGCCAACAAAACACCAGATTAACAGAATTATATCCTGCCATCTCAGAATTTATGATTCATAGAAAGATTCTGAGACAATGTGGAGGTGACTTAGAACATGCTGTCAAAAGAAGGACTACTGAACAACCTTCAGCAGAGGATATTCTCAATATATTAGAAGAAGTAACCACCAGAACCAAAATTGGTTCTAGAAGGGTGAATCTCAAAACAAGGTTTAATACACCTTGGAAAGATTCTGTGGACAAAAACCCCAAAGATAATTCTAATAATGTTAAGTATAAATCTGAAGATACAGTCAGAAAGTGCCATATTTGCCAAAGCACCACCAATTTAGCCAATACATGTCCAAAAAGGGGGAAAATCAATGAAATTGATATTGAAAAGGAAGCTGATGTTGAAAAAGATGACATAATTGAAGACAGTTTAGATGATAAGTCATCCATATTTTATGAATCTTCAAAAGATCTAGAAAATATCAATGCCACTTTTGACATCATGGAATCTTATTCCCACTTGCCTCAATTGAGAAATGGTCAACTTGATTTATCAAAAGTTCAAGATGCACAACTTGTGAAAACCAAACCAAATAGAGGGAAAGGTTATACAGCTGGTAACTCCTGTATAACAGAAGTGGTGATTGACAATAAGCCCAATAAACGTTTGCTTGAACCAGGAGCCTTCTGCTCTTGTGTTGGCAAATTATTTCTTAAAACTTGTGTACCAAATTTTGAAGACCAATTGTTACCAATTGATGGTATAAAATTCAATAGTGCAAGTAATGCAAAGAAAGCATTAGGAATTTTTGAGACCAATTTCATATTCCCACACATTAATGGGAATTTAAGAATCACAGTTGAATTGTTTATTATGGAAAACTTCTCTATTACCCATTTTATATTAGGAAATGACTATTCAATCATTTATGGGATAGATTTGCATCACAACAAAGACAGACACTTTACTATTGGAGACAATAAGAGTGAAAGATTTTCCTTTTTACCATTTAAAAAACAAATTACAGTAAATAAAGTATCACCAGTCAGCTTATAACTGGAAAAATTCAAATCTGAACAGTTGAGGGAGGCTGAAGTAAGCCTTTATCTGACTGATAAACAAGAAAATGAACTTTCTTCCCTTTTGTATGACCACAAAGGAGCATTTGCTTCAGACAAAGAACCTCTAGGAGCAATTAGTGGTCATGAAGCTGAAATCATTCTTAATATTGAAAGACCTTATCCACCACTCTTAAGGAGAACTGCATACCCAGAAAGTCCCAAGTCAAGAGAAGCTCTGGAAACTCATATCAAAGATCTTCTAGACCTTGGTGTAATAAGAAGTGTTGGCCAAAATGAAGAGGTAGAAATAACTACACCAGTGATAGTGGCATGGCATAATGGAAAATTCAGAATGGTTGGAGGCTTTAGAGCTCTGAACACTTACACTGTTCCAGGTAGGTACCCAATACCAAAAATCCAAATTGCCCTTACTCAAATATCTCAAGCAGTGTATATAACCACTTTTGATGCCCTTAAAGGATTACATCAAAATTTTGTGACACCAAGAGCAAGAAAATATTTGAGAATTATTGTTTATTGTGGAGTGTAAGAATATTTAAGAATGCTCTTTGGTATCAAAAATGCACCTTCACACTTCCAAAGAATGATGAATAAAATCTTGCCTGAGGAACTTTCAGAGGGATGGTTAATCATTTACATTGATGACATTATTGTGTGTTCCAAGAATTGGGAAGAGCACATGTAGAGATTTTCCAGAGGTTTGACAAAGATTCAATCATTAAACATGAAAATTTCCTTGAAGAAATGCCATTTTGGATTTGAAGAACTTAAAGCACTAGGACATGTTGTATCTTGTTTGTCCCTTGGAATTGTCAAAAACAAGGTTGCAGCAGTATTGCTAAAACCCATTCCTCAGAACAAAAAGGAAATTCAGTCATTTTTAGCTTGTGCAGGATATTACAGGCAACACATTAAATATTTTGCATCCATAGCAAGACCACTTTATAAATGGTGTGACAAAGACACAGTATTTGAAATGACTGTTGACAGAGTCAAAGCTTTTGAGTCTCTAACAGAAGCCTTGACCACTGCTCCACTCTTACTGATGCAAGACTTTAAATTGCCTTTTAAATTGTATATTGATGCATCAGGGGATGGGATGGGTGCTGCACTTTACCAAGTTCAGATCATAAATGATAAACCTGTAGAAGGACCCATATGTCTCATATCCAGGCAAATCAAACCAACTGAAGCCAGATATGAAGCAAGTCAAATGGAATGTCTATGCCTTGTCTGGGCCTTGGAAAAATTGAACTAATTTTAGAGGGATGTGGTTTTGAGGTGAGAACAGATTGTATAGCTGCCAAATCACTTTTAAACATGAAAAAACCCAACAGACATATGCTCAGATGGCAAATAGCCATACAAGAATACAGAGGCAATATGACTATTGTTCATAAGGATGGGAATATTCCCAAGAATGCAGATGGACTAAGAAGATGGCCATTACCAAATAATATTGATAATCCTTCTTATGTCCCAGAAGAGGCTTCACCACAGATCTGAAGAGAAGGAATAAGTGTTACAGACTTGAACACCACCTTCTTTGAAGAAGTAAGACACAGTTACACTCAAGATAATAATTGTAGCATCTTGTGCCAATTACTCAACAAAGACTGTAAAGACAACTCTCTCATACATGCCTTGGATGAAGCATGGAATAAATCTTATGATGAAGGAAGATTTCACCTACTGGATGGTATCATTTACCAAAGAACCAAGCACACATGTGTCATGACAGTTGTGGACAGGTCATTAATCAATCTTGTACTGAAAGAATGCCATGACAGCCCCTTCTCAGGACATCTTTCTGAAGACAGAACTAGAGAAAAAGTGAAAGCCTGTATATGGTGGTCAATGTGGCAGAAAGTTGTTGCAGAGTATTGCAAAACCTGTTACAGATGTCAAAAAGCAAATAAATCCACTGGCAAGAGACTTGGAAATATGATAAAAATCCAAGAACCAAGCAGACCTTGGGAGATTGTCCATATGGATTGGATAACTGGCCTACCACCAGGAGGTGACAGAAGTTAGAATGCTTGCCTAGTGATTGGGGACAGATTCAGTAAAACTCCCATATTTTACCCATGTCACAAAGATGATACAGCCATGAATGCAGCTCTTCTGACATGGAATAGAGTAGTGTCATTGACTGGAATATTTACAAATGTCAGATAGAGTCTATGTTGAAGTAGTAATTAGGCTATTTACAACTAGAACTTAGACTGTGACACGTGAAAAATGATTTAAAATAATGGTGCCCGAGTAAAATAATGATTTAGAATATAATTAAAGGGTTCTACTATTAAGAAATAGTGGTGGTGAGCGCTATTGAGAACCCTGGGTGCAGTCTTACCTGTTGGATTACTATAATAAGGGCTACAATAATTAAAATTAAAATTATACCTGATCTATTACCCAAGAGTCAAACTGTTTTGGAAAGTATACTACGTAGGGTATTCAAGAGAAGAATGAGGAAACAATTCTGAATGTGAAAAGCCTCCTTTTTATCCTGAAATGGGGTGGAAAGGGTGCTAGACCTTTCCACGTAGAGGAAGTGAAAAATTTTCACTCTCTAGGACTGGATTTTGGTTTGCAAACAGCCTGTATAGCCTGTATTGGGCTCAGATGTTGCTCTGAAACCACATCTGGGCAGTTTTCACCAATACAGGGTGAAAAGTTTCATCTGGGGACCTCACAGCCTGATTCTGACATGTATGACGCGTAGAATGCTGTACAGAAGCTGTATGGGACCCCAGTATTGACTGACATATGAGGTATTGAAGTAAAAACAAGCTCCTTTGTCTATTTGACACCTCATATTCATGATTATAGGATATTATCCCATGGTAAGGCTGTATATGACAGCAGGTGGAAATCTGACCTTAAAACAGCCATAAATTAGTCAATTCTTGAGATATCAACCTCAAAGTTGGTTCAGTGTGTAGCCCTGTATGTGCTCTACACAATGGTTTCTTATTTGATATGGGTATCAATGAATATGGCAAAGGTATCCCATGTACATGAGGTTTGTACATTTGCATGGTATAGGCAAAAAGCTGTATTGAGCTTATTTTCCCCATAACGTTTGTTATAGTGTAGATATGGGAAAATTTATCACACCATCAGATAGCCCTGATTGTGCACTTTCCAAAAATACCCCACTTCAAGTATCCCACACTAAAACTGTAGAAGTTAGATTAAAGGTGAATGTTTTGTTCACCCTTATTTGGCCTGAAATTGACCATAACTCCAGTAATATTCGTGCTAGCTCAGTTTGGCTGGTACCATTGGATAGCCCTGGCTTAGCGCTTCATTTTAAATACCCCTTTGATGGGGTTAAGCCTCTCCTTCTGGATTTTATATGAGAGGTGAAAATTAAGGTTTATGCTCAGCAATAACTTTGAGCAGGAATAACTTTGTTATTTCTTGTACTATGGTGATGAGACTTATATTTTCAGGGGTGATTTTCCTCTTTCTTTTGATAAATTTTGAGCTTATTTGGCTCAGTTCTATGTTTTGGTGGTATCTTGGCTATACCATTGGTTTATGGTATTTTGGATGTCATGCTTGTGCTTTGGTTTTGAGTCACAGGCTGACATACCCTCCCTCTCAAAAGGCTCATCATTGATTCATCTGTTCAGTCCTCCCAGAGGCTTTGAATCTACTTGGATGAAGGTTCCCATCTAGTATGGCATCTTCTGCCAACCATTTGTCCTTATCAGCTGTTTGGTTCTTGAATCTGACTAAGTACTGTCTTTGATCCTTCCCATTAAGTCTGATCTTCCTGGCCCTGATGATCTTACTCACAGGTCCTGAGGAATCCTCTACTTCCACTATCTCTGGTGGTGTGAGGATCTTCTTCCTGGAGGGGAATTTACCCTCTTCAGTTTGGAAGTATGGTTTGACCAAACTCACTGGCAAGACTGGGTGTTTCCTTGAAAACTCCTCTGTGAGCTTGACTTCCACTGCATTCTTGCCTATCAACTTAATAGTAGTGAAGGGCCCTACAAATGCGTCTCTCATCTTCTTGGGTCCTTTAAGAGTGTTGAATTTCAGTGTAGAAACTAACACCTGCTCCCCTTCCTTAAAGTCAGGTTCCATGTGTGTCTTGTCCCACCTCTTCTTATTATAATCTTTTGCCTCAGCTATGCATTTAGCAGCTGTGTAACAAGCTCTCTTCCACATATCATGGAAGTCTTTGGCTGTGGGGTGGATGGTCAGAAGACTCTTCTTCAAGTGATCCACATGCAACAAGGGATTCCACCCTTTCTATACCAGTGCAGGTGTTTTTCCTGTGGTAGAGTGCTGGCTTGTATTATAATCCAGTTGGACAGCTGGTAGAAGGGTAACCCAGTCATGGGTATATCCTTCATGGTCCTTATATTCCATGCCATAGGCACAGAACCTCCTAAGGATGTTCTCCATTGTTTAGATCATCCTCTCTGCTAGGCCATCTGTTTGTGGATGGTAAGCTGTGGAAAAAGCAAGCTTGGTGCCAAGCATGTCATACAAATTGGTCCAAAATTCAGATGTGAATTTCGGGTCCGTATCACTGATGATGATCTTAGGGACTCCACAGGTGGATATGATGTTATTCCAAAATAACAGAGAAGTATCCATGGCTGTGTCCTCCTTGTGGCATGGTAGACACCTCATTCTCTTGCTGAGACTATCAACTATGATCAAGCAGGCATTGTAGTTTTCTTTGCCTCCTGGGACAAGTCCTGTAACCCAGTCCATATTGATGGTTTCCCATGGGTGTTTGGGTTCTTCTATATGTTGAAGTAACCCATACTTCTTACCATGTTTCCTATTTGCCTTTTGGCATCTTTCACAAGTGTTAATGTATTAACTCAACTCTTGTTCCCACTTGGGCCACCAAGCTATGCTTGCTACCCTCTCCTTGGTCCTTTCTTCACTCATGTGTCCCATATAGGGGCAGTCATGGCATTCCTGCAGGATCAAGGAGATGTGGTCTCTGTCTACCACTGTGAGTGCACTTGTGTGTTTCTCTCTGTGGTAGAGCAGCCCATCTATAAGGAAGAACCTTTTATCCTTATAGGCCCTCAACCAGGGTTCTTCCAGTTGGGATTCCAGTTCTGGACTCCTGTACTTTTGTTTAAGAAGTTGTAGTAGTATGCCACACTGTTTGTGTTTGGCATAAGACTTCAGTACTGCACTAAAAAATTCATTGTGCAGTTTAGAGGAGCTTATTCCCAATATGGGAGTTTCTGTCCCCTCTGAATTAGTGTTTCCACTGTCAAGGGTACCACTTTCTGGTGCCCATTCAGAAAATCTGAAGTTCTTCCTCCTATCACTTTCCATGAAATGGATAGGTATTTTGGCTGCAACTTCAGGGTCATAAGCTCGATTGCTTTTGACATTGTCCAGTGGCCATCTGCTAAAGCCATCTGCATTGGTATGACTTTTACCTTCTTTGTATATGATGGTCATTTTCCCTCTATACTCCTGGATGGCTATTTGCCATCTCAGCATGTGTCTATTTGAGTCTTCATGTTTATTAAAGACTTCAAGGCTGTGCAGTCTGTGTAGACTTCAAATACTGCACCCTCCAGATAATAATGGAGTTTTTCTAGAGCCCAGACTAGACATAGACACTCAGTCTGGGTGGCCCCATACCTGGATTCTGAATCTTTCAGTTGCCTTGAGATGTAGCAAATTACTCCTTCTCTTGGTTCACCATCCACAATTTGTCTTTGATGAAGGGATGCTCCTAGTCCTTGACTACATGCTGCATCTATGTATAACTTGATTGGTAGTTCAAAGTCAGGTAAGATGAGCGCAGGTCCTCTCATATGCATCCCTCCTTTCTTTGGTGATTTCAAAAACTACATCTTTTGAACACAACTTTTATAAACTACTAGTTATGTGGGAAAAATTCTTGATGTGGTTTCAATAGTAGCTAGCAAATCCAAGCAAATATTGCATCTTTTTGATGCTCTATGGTACTTTATTTTGCAGTACTGCTGCTACTTTATTCTGGTCAATTGCCAGACTAAGACCTGAGACTTTATTTCCTAGAGCCAGTAGCTCTTTTTGGCCAAAATTTCACTTTTTAAGTGAAATTTTCAGATTTATAGGTGTGCATTAACTTAGCACTCTGTCTATGTATTGCACATTCTCTTCCCATGTCTCTGAGTATATAATGATATCATCAATATATACCACCATCCAGGATTCTAATATTTCTTCTTGATTTATTGTGTCCATCATCCTTTGGAAGTGGGCTGGTGCATTTTTGTTGCCAAATGGCATCCTGGTATACTCATATATACCCATATGGCATATTACTCTGAGTAATTTCATGGAGTTTGGTTTAGCTCCATTTTGGTGGAAGGCTTTCATACAATCCATTTTGGTTATGTATTTGGCTTTTGCCAGTTTATCCAAGGCATGAGGTATCCTGGGTATAGGGTACCTGTCTGCTTTTGTGTAGTTATTCAGAGCTCTGAAGTCTCCACACAGTCTAGACTTGCCATAATGCCAGGTCATTAGGATTGGGGTGGTGATTTCCACTATTTCATTATGTCCAATCTTCCTGATGAAATCCATGTCCAAGAGTTAATTGATATGTTTCTCAATTTCTTTCCTGATTTCCTGGCTTGCTGGATAAGGAGGTCTCCTCAGCATGGGTGGATAAGGTCTTTCCAAATCCAGATATAGCTCTATATCATGGCCTTTGATCTTGCCTAATGGTTCTTCACCAATGGCAAATGCTGGTCTGTTCTTTCTCAGCATCTTCAGTAAGCTTAGTTTTTGTTTACTGGTGAGGGTGGTGCTAAACTGTCCCTCTCTGAATTCATTCAGAAGTTCTCCTAGTGGATCTTGAGAAGATATATGGTCTATGTCAAGTGAAAATTTCTTTTCCTTGTTGGTACCAATGATAATGTGCCTATTTATACTGTCATAAATATCTATGCCATACATCCTCTGGTAGTCTGTTCCCAGTAAGAATACTTGGATGTGGGCATCATTAAGCGCTACAAACTCTGTGTTGAGTCTGATATTACCCTTCCTGTGGGGTATAATTATCTCTTTGATAATTGTACCAATGTAAGTCATCTTCCCTGAGGCACTTTTAAAGTTCTTTGCCTTAGTGGGCAAGAGCTGTTTTCCCAATTTGGGAAGTGGTTATCCAGATACGTTTTGGCCACTATGGAGCAGTGTGCTCCACTATCAATGATCAGTGGATGCTGAGCATTGTCAATACAGACAGTCATCTTTGTGGCTGCTCCATGTATATATGCCATTCCCTTGGTTGGTGTAACCAGGAACGTTTGGGCATCTTGTGTATGTTTTCACAAGTGTTTTTTGGCAATATCTTGTGGCATGCCTGCTTCCAACTGTATGTCCTGGATTTCCATTGGGGTTTCGCCTTGGTAATCCACTAGAAATTCTTCTCTTGGTTCCTATTCATCATCAGATTGTTCTCTGATGGCATAGCCCATATAGTCTGATTCAGAATCCTCTGTTATGGATTCCTCCTCTGGGACTTTCTCAATGGCATAGACTTTTTTCTTTGCCTTTGCACAGTTGTTGGCATAGTGGTCTGTTGAACCACAATTGTGACAAGAATTTCTCTTCTTTGCCACTTCTGTCACTCTTACTTTGCGTTTGTCTTTAAACTCTCCCCTGAAAGGTTGTTTCTCTTTGAAACCACTGCTCTTATATGGGGTGAATTTCCCTATATTAGTCCTTTTCCTTATGTCTTGTAACGCGTTGGAAATGTCATCTAGAGTTCAATTTTGGTTGCATCTGCATTTTACTGCATGCTCTAGTTCTCCTGGCAGTTGTGTCAGGAGTTTGTGATTCTTCATTTGAATTTTCATCTGAGGATCAATGGCTTTAAGTCTCTTTGACTGTCTAAGACACCACTCATATGGATCCTTTTCCACAGAGTATTTGTCATTTTCAAATGACATGGTCTTCTTCCATATCCAAGCTCCATTACTGTACTTTTGGATGATTTGACTCTTCCACCATGGATTTCTTTCATTTCTGTGTACCATATACTAGCATGACCTTTAAATGCAGTATTTAATCTAGCAGTAATCCAGTAGTCTGGTATGCTTGGTACATCAATGAAGAGTCCATCAATATAATCTATGAGTTCCATATGATCATATTCTCCTGATCCAGAGAATTTGGGTCAGCTTGGGGCCTCAGGAAGCTGTTTCAAGGCTTCCTTCTCTGAATAAGACCTTCTTAAGGCCCTCCATGGAGAAAATGCTGTTGAAGTAGAGTTATCTGAAGAACTTAGCAATAAGCATCCTACATTTCCAGTGAGCTTGATAAAGCCATATAAATCTAGTGATGCTGAAAAATTCCCCTTGAGGAATAAAGTTCCCCAAGTTATACCTCCTATTGAGTCATCTGGTAGTGAGAAAATTTCCAAAGTTCTCAAAGAAAGAAAGTTGAGAACCAAAAAAGTAAGGGAATACCTTGTTAGGTACAGTGACCCAACTTGTGAAGATGAACGGTTTCCAGAAAAGGACATACCTGAAGCTACTAAACTTCTCAGCAGGCTCAGGCACACTAGAAATAGCAATATTACAAATTAATATTCTTTTTTTTAGGGGGAGGGAATGTGAGCCTTAGAGGTATTTTCATATACCCAAAAGACCACAAAAGATAAATTAAGATACAAATATAAATGAAATAAATTTATTTATATTATAAAAATAAAAATTGAAATATGAATACAAATTCATATTTAAAAAGCAAAATTTAATTATAATTGAAAAATAAAATTATAATAAAATTTAAAATTATGAAATTATGTTTTTACTTGGAAAAATTAAGTAACAATGAATTTTTGATAAAAATTGTGAAATTAAAATATTTTTGGTAAAAAGTTATATAAAATATATTATAACTTTTTATCCAATAAATAAACATAAAGAAATTATCACACCATGGGATTCCTCACCAAAAAAAAAGTGGGGTCACCCCTGCATGAAATTTCTGTAACTCAACTCTAAATAAGCTTAAATTAAGTTTTTAGTATTTTCAATACAAAAATTGAAAATACTCAAAGCTTTAATTTAATTCACACCACATGTGGTGTTAACCATCAATTTTTGTGTTAAAATTGAGGTGTTGTGTTTAGTTTAGAAATTATGAGGAATTGAAGTATTTTCAATTGAGTTCAATTGAAATGTCAAAATGTGTGCATGTATTACATAAGTGAACTTTGATTTACATATGAGGTATCAATTATCACTTTATTTTATTGTAGAATTCAATTGAATTACATATTTAAGCTCCAAGTATAATACATGATGAGGAATTAAAGGAAAAAATAAATTGGAAAGATTAAAATTGGGGGGGAAAAGGAAATCTAGCTGTAAGGGGGAGCCAGATCCCCAAAATCTTTGCTGACTGTTGTCAGATGTCAAAATCCACATAAACGTTCATTACTTTTGGCCTGGAATTGAGTCACAGGGTCTGTGACTCAATTGATGGTGAGGTTTTGATACCAACCAGGGTGGTTTTAACTGGTGCCAAGAGGGTAAAACTACCCTTAAGTTAAAACAATGTTAGGAAAAACAGTTCTAACTTGTTTCTACGCCTCCTACACACGTTCTGACGAGTTTTGAAAGCGCTAGACGAGGTATTGCTATAGTAATGGCTGATTTAAGGGTCTAAAATGGCTAAAAATGGCTTAAACCAGCCCTTTTTTGGTCTAAACCAGGGTTCAATGATGCCATAATTAGCTTTTCTGTTGTCAGACTGTTTTTCGCTACTGACAAGAGTAAGTTTTACTTTTGGAGTAAGAAAATCAATGTCTATAAAAGAATGTCTTCTTTTCCCCACTTTTCTCTTCATGTTAGAATCTTTTCCTTTTATAATTAATTTAAACACTGTTAAACCAATCAATAAAAGATTCCAACTAACTTTTTGAAATCATTTTAAACCTTTTAACCACGTTAAAAATCATCATAATCATTGTTTGTAACTCTTATAATCATTTTTACCCCTGAACCACCCCAAAAGTGAATTAAAGCATCTTTCATCACTGTTAACTTTGTCACTTTGTTTCCAAATTCACTCTGGTCACTTTTGGGCATTTTCTTTCTTTAATATTATTTTTAAAGACCTTTTTCTTTAATTAATTGCTTGCAGTTCTTTTCTCAATTAATTCCAATTTCAATTGCTCTTGAAGAAATTTCTTTTGTAGCCTTAAATATCTCTTGTAGAGTATTTTTGGATAAATTTTTATTGTTGGTAAAACAATAAATCTTTATAATATTATTGTTTTATACTAATAAAGCTATAAGCAATAAAATTGGAATTCTTTCTCTTAAAAATAATATTTCTTACTATTTTTAATTGATTTTTACCTTATACAAATTTTGAGGACAGGAAAAGTACTTGATTTTTAATCAAAGTTTCATATCCACACCTTACAATTAAGGACCTGTCCGAAACTGTCATGACACATGTATGCTTAGTTCTGTGGTAGGTTATACCATCTAGTAAGTGGAATATTTCTTCATCATATTACTTTTTCCATATCTCATCCAAGGCATGTATCAAGGAATTGTCTTTACAGTCCTTAGTAAGTAATTGGCATAAAATGCTACAATTCCCATCCTGAGTATAACTGTTTCTTACCCCTTTAAAGAAAGTGGTTTTCAGGTGTGTAACACTGATTCCTTCTATGGGAATCTGTGGGGAAGCTTCTTCTGGCACATAAGCAGGATTATCCATCTTATCTGGTAGTGGCCATCTGCTCAGTCCATCTGCATTCTTATGAATATTTCCATATTTGTGAACAATAGTCATATTGCCCATATACTCTTGAATATCTATTTGCCATCTGAGAATATGTCTGTTAGGTGTCTTCATGTTTGAAAGTGACTTAGCAGTGGTAAAATCTGTTATCACTTCAAAAAAATATCCCTCAAGGAAGTAATTCAATTTTTCCAAGGACCAGAAAAGGCATAAGCAATCCATTTGACTTGCTCCATATCTGGCTTTAGTTGGTTTGATCTGCCTGGATATGAAACATATGGATCTTTCCACAGGTTTATCATTTATAATCTGGACTTGATGAAGTGCAGCACTCAGCCCATCCCCTGATGCATCAATATACAGTTTAAAGGGTAGTTTAAAATCTGGAATCAGTAAGAGTGGAGCAGTGGTCAAGGCTTGTCTCAAAGATTCAAAGGCTTTGACTCTGTCAACAGTCATTTCAAATACTGTGTCTTTGTCACACAATTTATAAAGAGGTCTTGGTATGGATGCAAAATCCTTAATATGTTGCTTGTAATATCCTGAAAACCCCAAAAATGACTGGATTTTATTTTTGTTCTGAGGCATGGGTTTCAGCAATACTTCTGCAACCTTGTTTCTGTCAATTACAAGGTGTAAACCAGATACTGCATGCCCAAGTGTATTTTGTTCTTTACATCCAAGATGGCATTTCTCTGAAGAAACTTTCATGTTCACGGAATGGATTTTTGTCAAAGCTCTGGATAATCTGTACACATGTTCTTCCCAAGTTTTGGAACAGAAAATGATGTCATCAATGGAAATGATTAACCATCCTTATGAAAGATCTTCAGGGAAAATTTCATTCATCATTCTTTGGAAGTGTGAAGGTGCATTCTTGATACCAAAAGGCATCCTCAAATGTTCATATACTCCACAATGAACGCTAATTCTCAAGTATTTTCTTGCCCTTGGTGTCACCACATTCTTATGAAATTCTTTAAGGGCATCCATAGTGGTTATATACACTGTTTAAGATATGTGGTCAAGGACAATTTGGATTTTTGGTATTCAGTATCTGTCTGGAACAGTGTAAGTGTTCAGAGATCTAAAGTCCCCAACCATTCTAGATTTTCCATTATGCCATGCCACTATGACTGGTGTAGTTATTTCTACTTCCTCTCATGGCCAACCTTTCTTATTACACAAAGGTCAAGAAGGTCATTAATATGAATTTCCCAAGCTTCTCTTTATCCAGGACTTGCTGCATATTCAGGTCTTCTTAAGAGTAGTGGATAAGCTCTCTCAATATTAAGGATGATTTCAGCTTCATGATCAATAATTTCCCCCAAAGGTTCTTTGTATGATGTAAATGCTTCTCTGTGGTCATATAAAAGGGAAGAAAGTTCATTTTCCTGTTTATCAGTCAGATGGAGGCTTATTTCAGATTCATTTAACTGTTCAGATTTTAATCTTTCCAACTCTAAGTTGACTGGTGCTACTTTGCTTACTGTAATTTGTCTTTTAAATGGTAAAAAGGCAAATTTCTGACCCTTATTGTGTCAAATAGTAAAGTATCTGTCTTTGTTGTTATGTACGTCTATGCCATACATGATCAAATAGTCATTTCCCATTATAAAATGGGTACTAGAGCAATTTTCCCATAACAACAAATTCAACCGTGATTCTTAAATTTCCATTAATATGTGGACATATGACAGTGGTATCAAACATTCCCAATTCTTTTGTTGGATTCCTGGAACTATTGAATTTTATTCCATCAATTGGTAACAATTGGTATTCAAAATTTGGTGCACAAGTTTTAAGAAAAGATTTTCCAGCACAAGAGAAGAAGGTTCCTGGGTCAAGTAAAAGTTTAGTGCGTGTATTTTCAACTACCACTTCTGTTATACAGGATTTACCAGCTGTATAACCTTTTCCTCTGTTTGGTTTAGTATTCATAATTTGTGCATCTTGAATTTTTGACAAATAAAGTTGACCATTTCCTAATTTTGGCAAGTGGGAATAAGATTCCATGATGTGAAAGGTGGCATTCATATTTTCTATACCTTGTGAAGATTCAGAAAATATTGATGACTTCTCATTTGAATTTTCTTCAATTATATTATTCTCTTTTTCAACATTGGGTTGTTTTTCAATGTCAATTTCATTGATTTTCCCCCTTTTTGGACATTTATTGGCTAAGTGGGTAGTGCTTTGGCATATATGGAGCTTTCTGATTATATCTGCAGATTTATATTTTATATTATTAGAATTTTCTTTGGGATTTTTTTGCACAGAATCTTTCCAAGGTGTATTAAACCTTGCTTTGAGATTCACCCTACTAGAGCCAATTCTGGTTCTGGTGGTTACTTCTTCTAAAGATTGTTCAGTAGTCCTGCTTTTGACAGCATGCTCTAAGTCACATCGACATTGTCTCACAGTTTTCCTGTGGATCATAAATCCTGACATGTCAGGATACAATTCTGTTAATCTGTATTTTTGTTGGCAAAACAATGGTAAAGCTTTGTCTTTCTCAGCTTTAAATTTGGCAGATTCAAAGGCTGTTTCCACTTTAAATCTCCAAGAATCATTGGCCCATTTGTCAATAATTTGGCCTTTCCACCAAGTCCAAATTTGGTATCCATGTGCTTGTCTCAATTTGATATACTATCTGTGGGCTGATCTGGTAAAAAAGCTGTTAAATCTTGATGTTACCAATTGTTCTGGTAATTAAAAGTATTCTTTGATCATGTCAATACCTCTGATAAATTCCATACAGTCATATTCTCCTTAACCACTGAAGTGAGGCCATTCTTCGAGTTTTGGTACTTTTTTTAAAAGTGCTTGGCCCATTGATCCTTCCAAGTTATGAAAAGAAGTGGAAAATTCATTTTTCAACTGTGAATTTCCAGAATCCAATACTTGTGGATTGGGAATTCCTGTACCCTCATTTTTATTCAGAGGTGTAGACATTCTTGGTAAGGTCTTTAGTATCTGCTCAATTTCATTCATTTTACTGTTGCTACACCCTTTGGAATTTCTGAATTCATGTTGGAAAGCTTGAATCAAATTTATTGATTCAATTTTATACATGTCTTCTTTATGTGTCAGTTCTTACCATAGCTATGTTTTTCTTGTATTATCAGCAGTGACCTGACTCAATTCAATTGTCACTTTTGATACTTCTTCTTTTGAATCATCAAAACACTTTTTCAAGACAATTGCATATGTCTTTGCTTCAGTAAATGAGTTGAAAATGTCATCAAGGACTTTATTTTATCTGTCTTGATAATATTTATGGCTTGTTTAATTCTTGTTTTAATTATGTCATTAATATTGATTTTAGAATATTTGTCTGTTAATTAATTGATAATGGCATATTTCTCACTTATCTTATTGCCAAAAGAATTTGCATTATTAGATGTTTCAATTTTTCTTAAAATGTTCTCAAAACACATAAGTGTTTCATTTATTTGGCTCAGACTTAAATTCTTTATTTTAACATTGTTACAAATGGATGAACTTTTATCAGAAACATGACTTTTTACGTCATTTATAGATTCATATAACTTGGGGATGGAAACAAAAATGTCAGATATCATTTCTGATATTTTAATCTGGCTTCCCCCTTTTTCTGTAATTCAATAATTTTTCTGGCCACCTGAAATACATTTTCCATGGCATCCTGCTGAATATTTTGGATTCTGTAACCCTGGCTGTAAGGTTGTTTCACTGGTGCCTTGCTTTGGCCCTTGTTCTGAGCTGGTGGCTGCTTTTTCATGTTGGAATTGCTGCTGCTGGCTACTAGGGCTGTTTTTGGCACTTGCTTGGGTGGTGGAGGCTTATTCCTCCATTCTGCTGTTAAAAGCATAATGTTCTTCTTTTCCATCAATGGATGCAATCCATTGAGTAACTTGCAAGTGTTGGGATGGCCCAGGAATTTTCTCACAGTCAGGCAAAAATTTATGCAGTTTTTCCAGAGATCAGTGAGGATCTGGTACTTTTTGTGCTGCAATTAATTGTTTTAAGCTTTCTGGCTGGCTTTGTATATGTCCACTGAGCCTTCTTGTGGTGGTGTCAGCTCTGTTTGAAGGTAAAACAGTATTATCAGCTTCAGAATGACATAATTTCCTAATTTGGAAGTCATCAACAGACCCTTGTCCTTCTGTAACTGATTGGCTTCTGCCATAATCACATCTATGACCTTTTTGGGAGCAGCTTGAGGGGTTATAGCTGGCTTTTGATCTGTTTGAAGGCATACTTTATGATTAGAAAAGCTTAAAATATCAATTTTACCTCAAAAAACTTACCATTGGCCAAATTCTTTGTCTTCTGAAGGGTATTACTTATATCCAAGCTAATTAATTGAGAAGAAATTGGTTCTGGTTGATTTTTCTGAGTTATAATGATTGTACTATTATGCTCAGAATTCACAGTACTTGCAGGAATAATGCTTGTTACTGTTGAGGCTGTTTCAATATTTTCTTGTCTTACCACATTGTCAGACACTAAAATTAATGAAAAAGCCAATTGAGTAAAAAAAGATTTTTTCAAAAGAGATATGAAAAATAAAGCCTCACTTATAATATGAAAAAGATTATTTTTTATGCATTTTTTGAATTATGAGTACTTTTATATTTTTTTGCAAATTTCCCAATATAAGAAAAAAGATTTAAAAAGGGTAAAAAATCATGTTACAGGTAAAATATCAAGGCCAGGCACGCAAATGTAAAGTAGGGATATTAAACCTTGTTTAAAAATCAAGTTCTTTTCCTGTCCTCAAAATTTGTGTAAGGTAAAAAGTGATTAAAAATATCATGAAATAGTATCTTTAAGAGAAAACACGCCAATTTTATTATTTGAAACTTTATAAGTATAAAACAGCAATATTATAAAGATTTCTTGTTTTACCAACAATAAAAATTTATCCACAAATATACTACAAGAGATATTTAGCGCTACAAAAGAAATTTCTTCAAGAGCAATTTCAATTGGAATTAATTGAGAAAAGAACTGCAAAAAATTAATTAAAGGACAAAGTATTTAAAAAGGTATTTAAAGGGACAAATTCCCAAAAGTGATCAGAGTGAATTTGGGAATAAAGTGACAAAGTTAAAAATGATGAAAGATGCTGTAATTCACTTATGTGGATGTTCAAGGGGTAAAAATGATTATAAGACTTACAAACAATGATTATAATTATTTTTTTACGTGGTTCAAAGGTTTAAAATGATATAAAAAGGGTGGTTGGAATCCCTCATTAAAGGGCTTAAAAGTGTTTAAACTAATTATAAAAGGTCAAGATTCTTAAATGAAGAGAAAAGTGGGGCAAAGAAGACCTTCTTTTATAACCATAAATTTTCTTACTCCAAAATTCAAATTAACTCTTGGCAGTAGTGGAAAACACTCTGACTACAGAAAAGCCAATTATGGCATCATTGAACCCTGGCGTTGGCCAAAAAAAGGGCTGGTTTTAGCCATTTTGGACCCTTAAATCAGCCATTACCATAGTAATACCTGGTCTAGAGCCTTCAAAACATGTCAGAATGTGTGTAAGAGATGTAGAAATCATTTAAAATGCTCTTACTAAGATTTTCTTATCTTAAGGGTAGTTTTACCCTCTTGGAAACAGTTAAAACTGACCTGGTTGGTATCAAAACCTCATCATCAACTGAGAAACAGACCCTGTGACTCAATTCCAGGCCAAAAGTGATGAACCTTTGCGTGAATTTTGACATCTCATGCCTGATAGCAAGGAATTCGGGGGAGTCTGGCATCCTTGGAGCAAAGATTCTTTTTCCCCCCAGAAATAATCTATCCAACTTATTTATTTTTAATTCCTCATCATGTAATACACTTGTAATTTACACATACAATTCAATGCAGTTTTTACACTACACAACTGTAAAAATTGATACCTCATATGTAAATTACATTTCACTGATATAATACATGCGCAAATTTTGACATTTCAATTGAAAATACTTCAATTCCTCATAACTTCTAAAATACACACAACACCTCAATTTTAATACAAAATTTGACGGTTAACACCACATGTGGTGTGAATTGAATTAAGGTTTTGAGTATTTTTGACTTTTTTACAGAAAATACTAAAACTTAATTTAAGCTTATTTAGAGTTGTTACCCAGAGGTGACCCCATCTTATTTTTTTATGAAGAATCCAATGGTGAATTACTTTTCTTTTGTTTATTTATTGGAAAAAAAGTTAGAATATATTTTATGTAAAATTTTACCAAAAATATTGTAATTTCATTAATTTTATTAAAAATTCATTTTTACTTAATTTTTTCAAGTAAAAATGCATTTTCATAATTTCAAAATTTAATGTAATATTTATTTTAAATCATAATTAAACTTTTATTTTTGTATATAAATTTGTATTTATATTTTTATTTTCATCTTTATAATATAAATAAATTCATTTTAATTATATTTGTATCTTTTTTTGTTATATGTGGTCTTTTGCATATATGAAAATACCTCTAAGGCCCACAGAGATAAATGAGAGTTTATGTCTTTTTTATGGAATTCTTACTTCTTATTCATTAATTGTTGACTTTCCAGAGATTCCCTAAGAATTACATATGTGTATTCTATCTTGGGGATTCTAATGGTGTAATTTATTTCACATGTTTACTCATTAGATTCTAAAGTAATTAACAATTTATGCCTATTTATGGAATTTTAACTTAATTTAATATAACTATTTTAAAAGAATAATTATTGTGAAGTTTTCTTGTGACTTTTTTGGATATGTGGTCATATCTCAAGAGCTCACATTCCCTACCACCAAAAAAGATTATACCACAATCTGATATGGTTAATGAGGGCATCATCCACTGTCATACCTCTTTGTTATACTTTCTTTATCCGGAAGTTCAATAATGCTTCAAATTTCTATTCTTTAGGCCTTTTTTCATTTCTGAACCTTCTTAGTAGCCTATCAGCATTAGTTATATCTTCCTCAAGTAGTGTCACAACCATGGCAATTCACCTCCTTGGATCTCCATATTGCATAACAAGCCACAGTCCTTTTATGGCCAATTGGCTATATCCATCACTAGTGGCCAATATGGCCACATCATCATCTTATGGACCATTTATGGCCATTTGTCTTTTGGGGCCTTCATGGCCCTTCACCTCAATCCGGAAGCCATAGCGGCAATATATTGCCAAATGGGTATTTCTGGTCATTTTCCTCAAAACCAGGGGAAATGGCCCAAATGGCTGTTTTTGGACATTTGCGCACTTTGACACAAAGTGTCCAAAAGACACTTTCCCGCCCTTTGGGCCAGTTTTTGGCTCAGAACCCAAAAGGACCCAGAAACACTGTTCCAAGCTCTGAAGCCATCACATCCATCTTTTCCCCCCAGTCTTTCCATCTCAAGACCTTTGGACATAATCTTCTTTCCAATGCACCAATATGCCATAAGTGATGTTATATATCATTGTGCATCATTTTTCAACATCAATTCAATGGTGGCAATATCAAATGGTCATTTCAACATTCCAACATATCATCACGTAATCAAGGCACCCAATCATTCAGAGGACTCATCAAGGCTCAAGAGCAAGTGTTTCAGCGTCAAAGACCAATCATGCCATCAAGACGTCATTGGATAATTTCATTCACAGTATTCCTCCAAGGAAATACTGTTCAACCATTCTCGAGGGATTCAAGAGGCAGTTCATTAATGTGTCAAGTGTCAAAGCTCCACTCAATCCATCTTGGCAACCACCTTCATTTCAATACAGTCTGAATCCATCAAGAACTGTATTTCATTCTCAAGCATGGGAGATTCATTCAACCCAATTCAATTTCAATATCAGCCAGCTGTATCAATTCCCAAAACAATCAATACAGCCTCAAGGATCAATACATATCAGTTTTCAGCCTGAAGAACTCAAGCTCCCAGCTTTTCACATATACTGGCTACCTTTTCCACCCTGGGGGGTTTTTCCCCAGTTAATTAATATACTTTGATTATATTTTA
Organism: Austropuccinia psidii; assembly: GCA_023105745.1. Lineage (NCBI taxonomy): Eukaryota > Fungi > Basidiomycota > Pucciniomycetes > Pucciniales > Sphaerophragmiaceae > Austropuccinia > Austropuccinia psidii. Next base: position 31,042,116 of record JALGQZ010000008.1, read on the forward strand.
TCTTTATTTATCTTATAATTTTTGTTAAGTGAATACTGGTATTATCAAGTCAGTCATTTAGCACCTTCTCTTTTCTTTCTTTGCCTGTCAATGGATATTTGGTGGTCATATCCTTACTAATTCCATTGTTAATTTTGGAAGGTTGAAACAGTGATTAAGGACTTACTTGGTTGGCTCTTTGGCCATTTGGCTTCTCTTTCCTCTTATTGAATCTCATCTTGTACCTGCATATTTCCTAGAGGAATTTATTCTTTTATTTTTATTTCTTTATTCTTTTGGAGTCTTCCAAGTGAGTTCCCTGATTTCTGAGTGCCAGGCCACTCTTGTTTTCTGTCCAAGAGCCCCTGTGACATTATATTAATTAACTAATAATTTCTTTTCATTCTGTTCATTCTTTATTTATAATTTCATTCACTCATTTCATTGAAATTATGACTCTTTAATGCTTATGAAACTTATGATTCATCGTTACCTCTCAATTTTCTCTCATTCATTCTTCATTATGAAAGTTGTAAGCTGACCCAATTTTATTTTTTGTTTCTCTTTTTTAAATCTTATTTCAAATCATCATTTTTTGAATTCATTCATGATTCAGGCATCATCTTAATTTTCATTTCATTTCAAATTTTTCATCAAGTTATTCAGACACATTCTTCATATCAAGATTCATAATTGATTCATTCTTCAAGAATTTTGATTTTTAAGAAGAACTCACTTGATTTTGATTTGATTGATTGATTTGACATAAAATGATATTGACCTCAAGACAATTGATTGACCTGAAGATTTCATTGATTTTGCTGATTTTTGACATCAAGAATTTTGACATAAATTGATTTTGCCTCAAGAATTCATTTGATTGATTGATTGATTTTGATTGATTTGACATATGATTGATTGAATTCAAGTTTTCATTTGATATTTAATTGATTGATTTACCTGAAGATTTGATTTGATTTATTGATTTTTATTGATTTTCCTCAAGATATTGATTTTGATTTTTGAGTTCAAGCATTCTTTAAAACTGCCTCAGGTTTTCATCTTCAAGTCTTGATTCGTTTTTATTTTATTTCATTTTATCCTGAAATCATGCCCATCCAACACTCACCTCCTGCAAGGCAGACAAGATCTCAGGCCAGAACTCGAGCTGTTCTCACTCCAACTCCAAGGGCTCCTCTTGATGGCACCCCAGCAGTTTCTCAACTGAGGGCCAAATTGGACAGGGGACCCACTTTGGAAGGAGCAGCACTGTCCAGGAAGGAAGCAATAGTTCCAAGAAGATCAAGCTCATTCTCAGGAGTAGTTGGCAGATTTCCAGGAACTTCAAGGACCATTTTCAAGGGTCCAGGTGAAGATGGTGAAGAGGAGGAGGAGAATTCTGTGGAAGAGGAAGCGTCTGATGGTATTGAAGGTGTCCCTGCTCCGGTGGAGGCATCCCAAGGTACTGGAGGGCCAACTCTAGCCCAGTCTAATCAGCTTGCCTCTCATCAGTCTGAACCATCTTTATTGGCCATTATGCAGCAAATGACTAAGATTATGGCCAATCTTCAAGCAGCTTCATCCTCTGAAGCATCAAGACCACCAGCCTTCAAGACTCCATCTATGAAGGCACCAGAATGCTTTGATGGGACTCAACCCTTCAAAATTAGAAGTTTTATTCAGTCTTGTCAATTGATTTTTCATAATGATCCGGCAAAATTCTCTCAAGACAGAAAGAAGGTCCTTTATGCCACTTCATTTCTTATTGGCAGGGCTGCAAAATGGATTGAGCCTTATCTTTCCAATCTCACCAATCAAGATCCAAATTACCTTCTAAATTCATGGAAATTATTTGAATCTCAACTCTTCACCTTATTCGGGGACCCAAATGAAGTCAGAAAAGCTGAAGCAGAATTGGATTCTTTAAGAATGAAAGAAGGTGGGCATGTATCTTTATACATTTCTGATTTCAGAAGTATTGTCTTAAGAATTGGAGATTGGGGTGAAACAGCTCTTATCCATCATTTCAGGAAGGGATTGCCATCCAGGACTTTGGATCAATTGGCCTACCATCCTTCAAGAATTGACTCTCTTCAAGACTTGATGGATATTACCCTGGAGCTTGATACCAGGTAGCATGAGAGGCAAAATGAAAAGAGTCATTATCAAGAGAAGAAGCCAGAAGTCTCAAAGTCAAGTTTTTCTCATCCTCAAAATTCTTCAAGCTCAAGTCATAAGAAGAAGAAGAATTTTCAGAAGAGGGACAAGCCCCATTCTTCTTTATTGAAGAAAGATTTCAAGCTCATGATCTCTGAAAAGGAAAGAAGAATCAAGGAGGTTCTTTCTACCTCTTGTGGTGGGAAGCATAGTCTCGAGTACTGTTTCACAAGGCCTCAAAACAAGCTTACCCAACTGTCAGGCAAATTTCCCAGCCTGGGAAAAGCCTGAGTGAAGATCATGTTGTGTTCAATGGTCTTCACAGTTTTCCATCCAGAGCAAAATTGTGCATTCTGAATACTGGTCTCAAAAATTCCCTTAAATTATTTGTTTTTGCTTCTCTCTCTGATATGTTTTACAGTATTCTCATTGATTCTGGTGCTACTAACTCATTTATTGCAAAGCAGTTTGTTCACAAGTATTCTTTGACCATGTCAGAACTCCCAGAGAAGATTCCCCTTATTATTCTTGACTCCTCAGAGTCTCCTTCCTTATTTGTGACTCACCATACTAGATATATGGTTGAGCTCCCTTCCTTCCCAAGCTTTGAATGGGACTTTTTAGTCATTGATACTCCCAAGGGAGAAGACCTCATATTGGGCTTTGACTTTCTTAATCATTTTACTCCATATATTGATTGCAGGCAAGTGCTGATCACCTTCAATGCTGATCATAAGGACTATCAGGATCCTTCAAAATCCTTCAGTAATGACTTTTCTTCTGCCAAATCATGTGCAGCTCTGGTTGGTGATTCTAGAACACCATCATTTCCATATTCTGTCCATATTCCTTCCCTTAATTCCCATCAGTAATTACTATCATCTAGAGATGAAGTCTTCAAAGAGATTCAAGATGTTGGAGAAGATAATTCTGTATCTTCACTTCATCTCTTATTTGGGAATATGGACCTTCCTCCTTCATCTTATCATGACTCCCTGGAGGAGTTGTGGGATGAAGAGGAAGAGCCAGAAGAAATAGAAACTGTGATGAAGTTTGTTCCTTCTGTTTATCACCAGTACTTGGATGTATTCTCCAAGGTGAAAGGAGAAAAACTTCCTCCTCACCATGCCTGTGATCATCATATCGAGCTGGAGGGGTCTCTACCTCCAGTTGGGGTGATCTACTCTTTATCAAACCAAGAGTCAGATACACTCAGGGCCTACATTTCAGAGAATGTAGAGAAAGTTTTCATCCGGCCAAGCTCCTCTTCAACAGGAGCACCTGTCCTTTTTGTCAAAAAGAAAGATGGTGGCTTACGTTTGTGTTTTGATTACCGCAAACTCAATGCTGTTACTAGGAGGAACAAGTATCCTGTTCTTCCTATGAATCAGCTTCTTACTGTTTTTAGTGGTTCTTCTATCTTCTCCAAGATTGATTTGTGTGCTTCATATAACCTGCTCAGAATCAAGGAAGGTGATGAACGTTTGACATATTTTAGAACTAAATATGGCAGCTATGAGTATTTGGTTATGCCATTTGGGCTGACCAATGCTCCCGCCTCTTTTCAAAACCTTGTCAATGATATTGTTTATGATCTTCTTGATGTTTATGTTGTGGTTTATTTTGATGACATTATGGTCTTTTCCAAATCTGAAGAAGAGCATGTCACTCATGTGTCCACTGTTCTTGCCAGACTCAGAGCCAATAACCTCTTTGCTAAGGCCTCCAAGTGCCTGTTTCATGTTTCTAGTGTAGAGTATCTGGGTTATGTTTTTCCTTCTGAAGGCCTCAAGATGGACCAAGCAAAAGTCCAGCAAATTCTCAATTGGCCACCTCCAAGAAACCTCAAGGCTCTTCAATCATTCCCTGGCTTCGCCAATTTTTAATTCCGTTTCATCAAGAATTATTCAACGAAGATTAGTTCACTCACAAGTTTCCTCAAAAAAGATTCCCGTTTCTCCCTCAATGAGAAAGCTCTTAGACAGTTTCATCAACCCAAAGAGGCATTCACCACTGCTCCAATCCTTCTCTACCCACCATTGTAGAGACTGATGCTTCATATTATGCTTTGGGTGCTGTACTGAGTCAGGTCTCTGACTCAGGAAAACATCCCTTGGCATTTGATAGCTGCAAGCTTCTCCCAGCTGAGCTCAATTATGATATTCATGACAAGGAACTCCTTGGCATAGTATGGGCTCTCAAGCGCTGGAAAGCTTTCCTTCTTTCAATTTCTTCCCCTTTTGAAGTTCTCACTGATCATTCATCACTTCAATACTTCATGTCATCAAAGATTCTCACTTGCCGTCAAGCCCACTTGGCTGAATTTTTATCTGAATTTCATTTCTCAATCACTTACCACCCTGGCCACTTGGCCACCCTTCCAGACGCTTTGTCACGTCGGGACAACGTTTACCCAGAGAGGGGGGAGTATTTCATCAGCAAGAACCCAATGAATTATCAGAAGATAATTAAGCAAGATGAAATTCAAGCCTCAACGTTTTTTGCAGTCAAGGTGGATTCTTGTTCAAATTCAATTGATTCAATTCAGAAGTCATTGTGGCAAGACTCTCAATATAGAAGTAACCTTGAAGATTTGGGTAAAGGTAAATCTGTCCCAGATTATTCTCTTGATTCCTCTTCCAAAATTCTCCTTTTCAAAGATCGGGTGGTGGTCCCAAATGACCCCACAATTCAACTCAATATACTTCAAAAGCGGCACGACTCTCCTCTAGCTGGACACCCTGGCCAAGAGAAGACTATCAAACTTGTCAAGTGGGATTTCCACTGGTCCGGCATGACTCAATTCATCAAGGATTATGTCTCATCCTGTCAACAGTGTTCAAGAAACAAAAATATGCACCACAGGAAGTTTGGACTCCTCAAACCTCTTCCAATTCCAAATGGTCCTTGGATTTGTCTTTCAATTTATTTCAACACTCAATTGCCACTGTTGAATTCCTTTGACTCAATCCTTGTCATAGTGAAAATATTCTCAAAAATGGCAGTTTTTATTCCAACAATGTCTTCAATAACTTCATTATATTTGGCCCATCTATTTATCAAGAATATTTTCTTAAAGCATGGCCTTTCCTCAAGTATTGTTAGTGATAGAGGTACTCTTTTTGTTTCTTCTTTTTGGACCAATCTTTGTCAGCAGCTCAAGATTTCAAGAGATCTGTCAACTGCTTACCATCCAGAAACTGATGGTGTCAGCTGGAGTCTATGTTGAAGCAGTAATTAGGCTATTTACAACTAGAACTATGACTGTGAAACGTGAAAATAGTTTTAAAATAAGAGTTTTTAATAATATGATGGTTTTATAATAAGAGGGTTCTACTATTGAAAAATAGTTGTGGTGAGCGCTATTGAGAACCCAGGATGCAGTCTTACCAGTTGGATTACTATAATAAGAACTACAATAATTAAAACTATAATTATACCCTGATTATTAACCAAGAGTAAAACTGTTTTGGAAAGTTTACTACGTAGGATATTCAAGAGCAGGATGAGGAGACAATTCTGGCTGTGAAAAGCCTCCTTTTTATCCTGAAATGGGGTGGAAAGGGTGCTAGACCTTTCCATGTAGAGGAAGTGAAGATTTTTTCACTCTCTATAACTGGCTTGTGGTTTGCAAACGGCCTGTATAACCTGTATTGGGCTCAGATGTGGTTTTGAAACCACATCTGGGCAGTTTTCACCAATACAGGGTGAAACGTTTCATCTGGGGACCTCACAGCCTGATTCTGATGTGTATGACGCGTAGAATGCTTTACAGAAACTGTATGGGACCCCAGTACTGACTGAAATATGAGTTATTGACATAAAAACATGCTTCTTTGTCTATTTCACACCTCATATTCATGATTATGGGATATTATCCCATGGTAAGGCTGTATATGACAGCAGGTGGGAATCTGACCTTAAAACAGCCATACCTTTGTCAATTCTTGAGATATCAACCTCAAAATGGGTTCGGTGTGAAGCCCTGTATGTGCTCTACACAATGGTCCCTCATTTTATATGGGTATCATGAAATATGTCAAAGTTATCCCATGTACATGAATTTTGTACATTTGCGTGTTTTAGGCAAAAAGCTGTATTTAGCTTGTTTGCCCCATAACTTCTGCAGTAGTTGAGATATGTGGAAGTGGATGACACCATCAGATATCCCTGATTGTGCTCTTTCCAAAAAGACCCCACTTCAGGTATCCCACACTAAAACTGTAGAAGTTAGATGAGAGGTGAAAGTTTTGTTCACCCTTATTTGGCCTGAGATTGACCATAACTCCAGTAATATTGGTGCTAGCTCAGTTTGGCTGGTACCATTGGATAGCCCTGGCTTAGAGCTTCATTATTAATACCCACTTGATGGGGCTAAGCCTCTTCTTCTAGATTTTAGATGAGAGGTGAAAATTAAGGTTTATGCTCAGCAATAACTTTGAGCAGGAATAATTTTGTTATTTCTTGTCCTACAGTGATGGGACTTATATTTTCAGAAAGAAGTGAGTTTCCTCTTTCTTTTGATACCTTTTGAGCTGATTTGGCTCAGCTCCATGTTTTGGTGGTATCTTGGCTATACCATTGGTTTATGGTATTTTGGCTGTCATGCTTGTGCTCTGGTTTTGAGTCACAGGCTGACATACCCTCCCTCCAAAAAAGCCTCATCATTGATGAGACTGTTCAGTCCTCCTAGAGGCCCTTAATCTCCTTAGATGAAGGTTCCCATCTGGTATGGCATCTTCTGCCAACCATTTGTCTTTATCAGCTGTTTGGTGCTTGAATCTGACTAAGTATTTTCTTTCATTCCTCCCATTAAGTCTGATCTTCCTGGCCCTGATTATTTCACTCACAGGTCGTTGGGAGTCCTCCACTTCCACTATATCAGGTGGTGTGGGGCTCTTCTTCCTGGAGGGGAATTTGTCCTCCTCTGTTTGGAAGTATGGTTTGACCAAGCTTACTGGGAAGACTGGGTGCTTCCTGGAAAATTCCTCTATAAGTTTGACTTCCACTGCATTCTTTCCTATCAGCCTAATGATAGTGAAAGGCCCTACAAATGAGTCCCTCATCTTCTTGGGTCCTGTAAGATTGTTAAAGTTCAGTCTAGACACTAGCACCTGGTCCCCTTCCTTAAAGTCAGGTTCCATGTGTGTCTTGTCCCACCTCTGTTTGTTGTATTCTTTTGCCTCAGCTATGCATTTGGCAGCTGTGTCACAAGCCTTCTTCCACATATCATGCAAGTCTTTGGCTGTGGGGTGGATGGTCAGAAGATTCTTCTTCAAGTGATCCACAGGCAACAGAGGATTCCACCCTTTCTCTACCACTGCAGGTGTTTTTCCTTTTGTAGAGTGCTGACTTGTATTATAAGCCAATTGTACACCTGGTAGAAGGGTAGCCCAGTCATGGGTATATCCTTCATGGTCCTTATACTCCATGCCATAGGCACAGAGCCTTCTAAGGATGTCCTCCATAGTCTGGATCATCCTTTCAGCTAGGCCATCTGTTTGGGGATGGTAAGCTGTGGAAAAGGCAAGCTTGGTGCCAAGCATGTCATACAAGATAGTCCAAAATTCAGATGTGAATTTTGGGTCCCTATCACCAATGATGATTTTAGGTACTCCACAGGTAGATATGATGTTATTCCAAAAAAACAGAGCAGTATCCATGGCTGTGTCCTCTTTGTGGCATGGTAGACACCTCATGCTTTTTCTGAATCTATCAACTATTATCAAACAGGCATTGTAGTTTTCTTTGCCTCCTGGGTCAAGTCCTGTAACCCAGTCCATGTTGATGGTTTCCCATGGGTGCTTAGGTTCTTCTATGTGTTGAAGTAACCCATACTTCTTCCCATGTTTCCTATTTGCCTTTTGGCATCTTTCACAAGTGTTGATGTATTCACTCAACTCTTATTCCCACTTGGGCCACCAAGCTGTGCTTGCTACCCTTTTGTGTCCTGTCCTCACTCATTCGTCCCATATAGGGGCAGTCATGGCATTCTTGCAGGATCAATGAAATTTGGTCTTTGTCTACCACTGTGAGTGCACTTGTGTGATTTTCTCTGTGGTAGAGCAGGCCATCTATAAGGAAAAACGTGTTATCCTTATAGGCCCTCAACCAGGGTTCTTCCAGCTGGGCTTCCAGTTCTGGACTCCTGTATTTTTGTTGAAGGAGTTGTAGTAGTATGCCACACTGTTTGTGTTTGGCCTAAGACTTCAGTACTGCACTGAAAAATTCATTGTGCAGTTCAGAGGAGCTTATTCCCAATATTGGAGTTTCTGTCTCCTCTGAATAAGTGTTTCCACTGTCAGGGGTACCATTCTCTGGGGCCCATTCAGAAAATCTGAAGTTCTTTTTCCTATCTATTTCCATGAAATGGATAGGAATCTTGGCTGCAACTTCAGGGTCATAAGCTGGATTGCTTTTGACATTGTCCAGTGGCCATCTGAATTGGTATGACTTTTACCTTCTTGGTATATGATGTTCATGTTCCCTCTATACTCCTGGATGGCTATTTGCCATCTCAGAATGTGTCTATTTGTAGTCTTCCTGTTTAGTAAAGACTTCAAGCCTGTGCAGTCTTTGTAGACTTCAAAGCCTGCACCCTCCAGATAATAATGGAGTTTTTCTAGAGCCCAGACTAGACATAGACATTCAGTCTGGGTGGCCCCATACCTGGCTTCTGAATCTTTCAGCTGCCTTGAGATGTAGCAAATTACTCCTTCTCTTGGTTCACCATCCAAAATTTGTCTTTGGTGAAGGGCTGCTCCTAGGCCTTGACTGCATTCTGCATCTATATATAACTTGAATGGTAGTTCAAAGTCAGGTAAGATGAGCACAGGTCCATTACTGAGTTCATATTTGATCCTCGCATATGCATTCCTCCTTTCCTTGGTTATTTCAAAAACTACATCTTTTGAACATAACTTGTATAAACTACTAGTTATGTGGGAAAAATTCTTGATGTGGTTTCAATAGTAGCTAGCAAATCCAAGCAAATATTGCATCTTTTTGATGCTCTATGGTACTTTCTTTTGCAGTACTGCTGCTACTTTATTCTGGTCAATTGCCAGACTAAGACCTGAGACTTTATTTCCTAGAGCCAGTAGCTCTTGTTGGCCAAAATTTCACTTTTTAAGTGAAATTTTCAGATTTATGGGTGTGCATTTACTTAGCACTCTGTCTATTTATTGCACATGGTCTTCCCATGTCTCTGAGTATATAATGATATCATCAATATAGACCACCATCCCGCCTTCCAGTATTTCTTCTTGAAATATTGTGTCCATCATCCTTTGGAAGTGGGCTGGTGCATTTTTGATGCCAAATGGCATTCTGGTGTACTCATATATGCCCATATGGCATATTATTCTGAGTAATTTCATGGAGTTTGGTCTAGCTCCATTTTGGTGGAAGCCTTTCATACAATCCATTTTGGTTATGTATTTGGCTTTAGCCAGTTTATCTAAGGCATGAGGTATCCTGGGTATAGGGTACCTGTCTGCTTTTGTGTGATTATTCAGAGCTCTGGAATCTCCGCACAGTCTAGACTTGCCATCATGCCAGGTGATTAGGAAAGGGGTGGTGATTTCCACTATTTCATTATGTCCAATCTTTCTGATGACATCCATGTCCAGGAGTTCATTGATATGTTTCTCACTTTCTTTCCTGGTTTCCAGGCTTGCTGGATAAGGAGGTCTCCTCAGCATGGGTGGATAAGGCCTTTCCACATCCAGATAGAGTTCTATATCATGGCCTTTGATCTTGCCTAATGGTTCTTCACCAATGGCAAATGCTGGTCTGTTCTTTCTCAGCATCTTCAGTAAACTTAGTTTTTGTTTACTGGTGAGGGTAGTGCTAAACTGTCCCTCTCTGAATTCTTTCAGTAGCTCTTCCAGTGGATCTTGAGGAGATATCTGGTATATATAAAGTGGAAATCTCTTTTCCTTGTTAGCGCCAATGGTGATGTGCCTATTTTTACTGTTGTAAATGTCTATACCATAAATCCTCTGGTAGTCTGTTCCCAGTAAAAACCCTTGGATGTGAGCATCATCAAGCACTAAAAACTCTGGGTTGAGTCTGATAATACCCTTCCTGTGGGGTAGAATTATCTCTTTGTTATTTTCCCCAATGGAAGTCATCTTCCCTGATTCACTCTTAAAATTCTTTGCCTTGGTGGGCAAGAGCTGTTTTTCCCAGTTTGGGAAGTGCTTATCCAGATAATCTCTTGCTACTATGGAGCAGTGTGCTCCACTATCAATGATCAGTGGGTGCTGAGGATTGTCAATACAAACAGTCATCTTTGTGGCTGTTCCATGTATATATGCCATTCCCTTGGTTGGTGTAACCAGGAACATTTGGGCATCTTGTGTATGTTTGCACAAGTTTTTTTTGGCAATATCTTGTGGCATGCCTGCTTCCAACTGTATGTCCTGGATTTCCAGTGGGGTTTCCCCTTGGTAATCCACTAGAAATTCTTCTCTTGGTTCCTATTCATAATCAGATTGTTCTCTGACGGCATAGCCCATATAGTCTGATTCAGAATCCTCTGTTAGGGATTCCTCCTCTGGGACTTTCTCAATGGCATAGACTTTTTTCTTTGCCTTTGGACAGTTGTTGGCATAGTGGTCTGTTGAACCACAATTGTAACAAGAATTCCTCTTCTTTTCCACTTCTGCCGCTCTTTCTTTGGGTTTGTCTTTAAACTCTACCCTGAAAGGTTGTTTCTCTTTGAAACCACTGCTCTTATATGGGGTGAATTTCCCTATATTAGTCCTTTTCCTTATGTCTTGTAAGGTGTTGGAAATGTCATCTAGAGTGCAATTTTGGTTGCCTCTGCATTTTACTGCATGTTCTAGCTCTCCTGGCACTTGTGTCAGAAGTTTGTGATTCCTCATTTGGATGTTCATCTGAGGATCAATGGCTTCAAGTCTTTTACACTGTCTAAGACACCACTCATATGGATCTTTGTCCACAGAGTATTTGTCATTTTGAAATGACATTGTCTTCTGCCATATCAAAGCTCCATTACTGTACTTTTGGATGATTTGTGTCAGCCTGTGACTCAAAGCCAGAGCACAAGCATGACAGCCAAAATACCATAAACCAATGGTATAGCCAAGATACCACCAAAACTTGGAGCTGAGCCAAATTAGCTCAAAAGGTATCAAAAGATAGAGGAAACTCACCCCTTTCTTAAAATATAAGTCCCATCACCATAGGACAAGAAATAACAAAGTTATTCCTGCTCAAAGTTATTGCTGAGCATAAACCTTAATTTTCACCTCTCATCTAAAATCTAGAAGGAGAGGCTTAACCCCATAAAATGGGTATTCAAAATGAAGCTCTAAGCCAGGGCTATCCAATGGTACCAGCCAAACTGAGCTAGCACCAATATTACTGGAGTTATGGTCAATTTCAGGCCAAATAAGGGTGAGCAAAACATTCACCTCTCATCTAACTTCTACAGTTTTAGTGTGGGATACCTGAAGTGGGGTATCTTTGGAAAGAGCACAATCAGGGCTATCTGATGGTGCCATCCACTCCTTCATATCTCAACTATAACAGAAGTTATGAGGCAAACAAGCTCAATACAGCTTTTTGCCCAAACCATGCCTATGTACAAAAAACCTTGTACATGGGATAACTTTGCCATATTTCATGATAACCATACCAAATTGGGTACTATTGTGTAGAGCCCATACAGGGCTATCCAATGAACCAATTTGTAGGTTGATATCTCAAAAACTGACAGAGGTATGGCTGGTTTAAGGTCAAAATCCCACCTGCTGTCATATACAGCCTTACCATGGGATAATATCCCATAATCATGAATATGAGGTGTCAAATAGACGAAGAAGCATGTTTTGACTTAAATACCTCATATTTCAGCCAATACTGGGGTCCCATACAGTTTCTGTACACCATTCTACGCGTCATACACGTCAGAATCAGGCTGTGAGGTCCCCAGATGAAAATTTTCACCCTGCATTGGTGAAAACCGCCCAGATGTGGTTTCAAAAACACATCTGAGCCCAATACAGGGTATACAGGCTGTTTTCAAACCACAAGCCTTTCCTGGAGGGTGAAAAATCTTCACTTCCTCTACGTGGAAAGGTCTAGCAGCCTTTCCACCCCAATTGCAGGATAAAAGGAGGGCTTTTCACAGCCAAAATCATCTCCTCATCCTGCTCTTGAATAACCTACGTAGTAAACTGTCAAAAACAGTTTTACTCTTGGTTAATAATCAGGTATAATTATAAATTTAATTATTGTAGTCTTTTATTATTGTAACCCAACAGATAAAGCTGCACCCAGGGCTTTCAGCAGCGCTCACCACCACTATATCTCTATAGTAAAGCCCTTCAAATCTCTATTTAATCATCCATTATCAACTTTATTATCTTTTAAAACTATTTTCTACCGTGTCACAGTCATAGTTTTAGTTGTAAATAGCCTTATTACTTCTTCAACATAGACTCATCCTGACAATTTGACTCTTCCACCATGGCCAGTTTCGCCTGCCATGGATTTCTTTCATTTCTGTGTACCATATACTAGCATGACCTTTAAATGCAGTATTCAATCTAGCAGTGATCCAGTAGTCTGGTATGCTTGGTACATCAATGAAGAGTCCATCAATATAATCTATGAGTTACATTAGATCATATTCTCCTGATCCAGAGAATTTGGGCCAAGTTGAGGCCTCAGCAAGCTGTTTCAAGGCTTCCTTCTCTGAATAAGACATGCCATCTCCATCCTGGTATTGTGATGGAGATCTTGCCTTATTAATCAACATGGCATCTGGTTTGATGTCATCTGGTTGATATGGAATATCCATAACTTGGCCTTGTGGTTGGGGCTTCAAGCTATGGTAGGCATTAAACAACTTGTTAATGTCTTGATCCAGACACTCCCTGTCCCTTGTGCTGTGGTGTTGCTCTTCAAATACTATATTCAGTCTTTTCTTGGTTTCTTCAGAGGCTTTTCTCAGTTGAGCATATCCTTCTTGAATATTCTTAACTATCTGTTCCAAGGAAGCTTGAGTTTGTCTCATCCTCTCTTGGCCAGCTTTAATTTCTGCAAAATGCTTTGCATATTGTTCAGCATATTGGGACATTTGTAACCACAGTGTATCACTTTTGATGTTACTCTCAGATGTGACAATGTTATTTTCAGTCTGAGTGGGGGTAATGTTTCTGTTACTAGGACTACTGATTCTAGAGTGGTTTACAACTACTTCTGGTTCTTGTGAGCTTCTTTTACCAAATCCAACAGCCTCTGAATCATAGGGTCTGACTCTTTCCTCCTCTGGTTGAAGCAGGTTTTGTTCTTGCCCTTGTTTCCTTGTTTTATCCTGGAAACTTCCTGGAATTGTGAAGAATGGTGACTCTTGGCCACTGATCTGCTGGTTTCTGAATGGTGTGAAGCCACTGGAGAGCTGATTTGGCCTTCTCCTTGTGAGCCTGAAGGAATCTGAGTAGGCCCTGTCTGGGTTAACTGTTCTTCTATAGCTTGGATAGTGGATTGATTCTCCCTTATCCTCTGTGTCCTTGTGTCCAGGAGTCTGAACTGCCTGGTAGGATTCCAACCTTTGGTAATTTCCATCAGGTCTTTGAAGTCTATCTCTCTGAGACAGATCTTCTGGCAACTTTCTCCAGGTTCTGCCCAGTGACCTGCCAGGTTGAACCTCTTGTTGTCCATGCTCCATTGGAATAAGTCCTTGAGGAGTTGGTGGAGCTGAAGAACTTGATCCATGTCTTTCCAGTCCTCTGGTTTGAGGTCTCCATTGAATTGGAGTGTGAATGGCAGGGTTGATATTATCTCCCTCATTGTTTTTCCATCCATCACTGTGTCCCAGGTGTCCTCTTTCAGGTCTTCTGGTTCTGGAAAAACCTTCTCTGTCCTCTGGCTGGTTCCTTTGGAAGCCAAGATCTCTGAGGTGTACAGGTGACATGTTAGTGTTTGCAAGCAGTCAAAAACTTTCTGTTCTTAGGGTATTTACCTTTGACTGTGCCTTGTACAAATTTGTTATCTGCTGATTTGGGCAGTTTGCCTTTGGAGGTTACAGCTGGGTTAATAATGGTAATTTTTCCTGTACAAGTTATCAAGGTTGGTTTACCTTGTATTGATGCAGAATGTCGTGGTTTTCTACTCTTCTGAGTGGCAATGGGTGTCCACTTCTTTGCTGTTATCAGGCCTTCACTGTGCCTCTTTCCTTTGCCTTTGCTGCCCTCTGGTTCTGAGGGTGTCACTGGTGTGTTGGCCTGTGACTGGCTTTCAAGTGGTATGAAATTATCTTCCACTGAAAAAACAGGAACAAGATGGCTTATGTCAGTTAAGACTTCTGAAGAAATGCTGGTTTTGCACATCTAAGAATGGTCTCTGGGCTTGTATATTATTACAGTGTGCCCTTGTACAATGACAGTGTGATTGAATTAACAATTCCACGTCAGAAATACAGCTCAATGATATTTGGTATACTGTTTGTATTCCAATATCTCACAAAACAACTTGTATTTAGCAAGTGTAAACTGTCAAAAAGTGGTGTATAATAGGGCAATTGAGTTAACAATTTGTCCAACCACGCCTCAACTGTTGCTTTATCAGTATGAGGTGTCTTATTCTACTTGAAAAATAAGGCTGTATTAATGGCTTATGTGATTTTATATGTAAAACACACCAAAAATAAGGGTCTTGTGGTTATTAGCCACATGACAGGTACTCTTTTAAAATGTGAGTAAAAAAGGTGGTATATGTACCAAAGAGTGAATTATATATATAATATATATATATTTAAGAAATATTAAGCCTAAAAAGAACAAAACAAATGTCAGAAAGTGAGAAATAAGACAAAAAACTCACTTATAAGGGTCAAAAAAAGGTTTAAAACACGGCCAGGCCCCCAAAATGTCAGCTGGAGTCTATGTTGAAGCAGTAATTAGGCTATTTACAACTAGAACTATGACTGTGAAACGTGAAAATAGTTTTAAAATAAGAGTTTTTAATAATATGATGGTTTTATAATAAGAGGGTTCTACTATTGAAAAATAGTTGTGGTGAGCGCTATTGAGAACCCAGGATGCAGTCTTACCAGTTGGATTACTATAATAAGAACTACAATAATTAAAATTATAATTATACCCTGATTATTAACCAAGAGTAAAACTGTTTTGGAAAGTTTACTACGTAGGATATTCAAGAGCAGGATGAGGAGACAATTCTGGCTGTGAAAAGCCTCCTTTTTATCCTGAAATGGGGTGGAAAGGGTGCTAGACCTTTCCATGTAGAGGAAGTGAAGATTTTTTCACTCTCTAGTACTGGCTTGTGGTTTGCAAACGGCCTGTATAACCTGTATTGGGCTCAGATGTGGTTTTGAAACCACATCTGGGCAGTTTTCACCAATACAGGGTGAAACGTTTCATCTGGGGACCTCACAGCCTGATTCTGACGTGTATGACGTGTTGAATGCTGTACAGAAACTGTATGGGACCCCAGTATTGACTGCCATATGAGGTATTGAAGTAAAAACATTCTTCTTCGCCTATTTGACACCTCATATTCATGATTATGGGATATTATCCCATGGTAAGGCTGTATATGACAGCAGGTGGGAATCTGACCTTAAAGCACCCATAGCTTTGTCAATTCTTGAAATATAAACCTCAAAATTGGCTCAGTGTGTAGCCCTGTATGTGCTCTACACAATGGTACCTCATTTGATATGGGTATCATTAAATATGGCAAAGTTATCCCATGTACAAGAATTTTGTACATTTGCGTGTTTTAGGCAAAAAGCTGTATTGAGCTTGTTTGCCCCATAACTTCTGAAGTAGTTGAGATATGGGGAAGTGGATGACACCATCTAATAGCCCTGATTGTGCTCTTTCCAAAAAGACCCCACTTCAGGTATCCCACACTAAAACTGTAGAAGTTAGATGAGAGGTGAATGTTTTGTTCACCCTTATTTGGCCTGAAATTGACCATAACTCCAGTGATATTGGTTCTAGCTCAGTTTGGCTGATACCATTTAATAGCCCTGGCTTAGAGCTTCATTTTTAATACCCATTTGATGGGGTTAAGCCTCTCCTTCTAGATTCTAGATGAGAGGTGAAAATTAAGGTTTATGCTCAGCAATAACTTTGTTATTTCTTGTCCTATGGTGATAAGACTGATATTATCAGGAAGAGGTGAGTTTCCTCTTTCCTTTGATACCTTTTGAGCTGATTTGGCTCAGTTCCATGTTTTGGTGGTATCCTGGCTATACCATTGGTTTATGGTATTTTGGCTGTCATGCTTGTGCTCTGGTTTTGAGTCACAGGCTGACAGACGGACAGAAAGAGAGGGTAAATCAGATACCAGAACAGTACCTTTGGATGTATGTCAGTTATCATCAAGATGATTGGAACACCTGTTTCCCTCTGGCTGAATTTGCCTACAATAACTCTGACCACTCTTCAACAAAACAATCACCATTTTTCACTGTTTATGGAAGAGATCCACAATTTGACTCAGTTCACATTACTCAAGATAATTGTGCTGGAAAGTTATCAACAAAATTCCAATAAGTACAGCAAGATGTCAAGAGAGAACTTGAAGTTGCCATAAACAGGTTTAAGAGGTATGCAGATAAAAGTAGAGCAAGTCCACCTGTTTTCAATCCTGGTGGCATGGTATGGCTTTCCTCCAAGAACATCAAATCAACTAGACCCACAAAAAAACTGTCTGAAAGATGGTTTGGTCCTTTTTCAATCTTGAAGAAAGTAAGCACTCATGCCTACCACCTCAAGCTCCCATCTCAATGGAAGTCCATCCACCCAGTCTTCCATATTTCACTCTTAGAACCAGTCAAGACATCAAAAATCCCAAATAGGCATCATGAGCCCCCTCCTCCAATCATCATTGAAGAAGAAGAGGAATGGGAAGTCTCTCAAATACTGGACTCAAAGCTCAAGAGAGGAAAATCATGGTATCTGGTGGAATGGAAAGGTTTCAGTCAAGACCCAGAAAGATCCACTTGGGAACCAACCAAAAGCCTCAAGAAATTTCCTGAACTTGTTGAAGATTTTCATTCATTATATCCTGACAAGCCTGGGCCCAATTCTTCAAGAGCTTGATTCATCATGGTGCTTGGTGGGGAGAGGAATTACCAAAAGTAAGTCCCACTCCTGGTATGAACCTTTAGGGGTATTCTACTCTTCTTTTTGTTGTAAGCATCACCTTGGCCACTCTGTGAGCACTTTTCAATTTTGGACACAGATCTTTGGCATGGCTTTCAACTTCATTTCCAATCTTATGGCCATTTTCACTTGGGACAATGGGCCTTTCACTTTTCAATTCATCCCCAAGACTTCACAATTCAAATTCATTCCTTCAACATTTTTGTTTTCATTTTTATGGCCTTGGAGGGAGTGGTAACTACCAAAAGTAAGTTCCTCTCCTGGTGTGCACTTCCCTGAGGGGTCTACAATCTTGTCAAAACATCACCTTGGCCACTTTGTGAGCACGTGGTATCAAATTTCCCTTTCCAGGTCGTTGGCCAATTTCAAAATCAGTTATCAACCTCCGTGATGAAGATTGGAACCTCCTCAAGATTCAATTCATTTCTCTTTTCTCTTTTCTTTTTCTTTTATTTTCATTTTCATCCTTTATATCAAATTTTATTTTCATTTTCATTTTATCATGTCAAATTTCACATCAAGATTATCATTCATTTCAAACATCATCAATCTTGAAGCCAGTCTCAAAAGCAGATCAAGCAAGTCCTGCATCATATGACAAATTTTTAATATCAGTTATTATTTTATTTTCCTCTTAAAAGAACTTTCCTCTATCCCACTGTCAATCCTTTCCAATAGCCTCAACAGGCTTCACCTTGTATTGGTGTGCAGGAGCTCACCATTTCAAGGTGGGGGGTACTGTCACAACCACAGCAATTCACCTCCTTGGATCTCCATATGGCATAACAAGCCACAGTCCTTCTATGGCCAATTGGCTATATCCATCACCAGTGGCCAATATGGCCATGTCATCATCTTATGGACCATTTATGGCCATTTGTCTTTTGGGGCCTTCATGGCCCTTCACCTCAATCCGGAAGCCATAGCGGCAATTTATGCCCAAATGGGTATTTCTGGTAATTTTCCCCAAAACCGGGGGAAATGGCCCAAATGGCTGTTTTTGGACATTTGCGCATTTTTGCGCACTCTGAGGCAAAGTGTCCAAAAGACACTTTCCCGCCCTTTGGGCCAGTTTTTGGCTCAGAACCCAAAAGTAGCCAAAAACCACAAAGGACCCAGAAACACTGTTCCAAGCTCTGAAGCCATCACATCCATCTTTTCCCCTCTGTCTTTCCATCTCAAGACCTTTGGACGTAATCTTCTTTCCAATGAACCAATATGCCATGAATGATGTTATATATCATTGTGCATCATTTTTCAACGGCAATTCAATGATGGAAATATCAAACGGTCATTTCAACATTCCAACATATCATCATGTCCTCAGGGCACCCAATCATTCAGAGGACTCATCAAGGCTCAAGAGCAAGTGTTTCAGCGTCAAAGACCAATCACGCCATCAAGACGTCATTGGATAATTCCATTCACAGTATTCCTCCAAGGCAATACTGTTCAAGCATTTTCAAGGGATTCAAGAGGCAGTTCATTCATTCAATTGTCAAGTGTCAAAGCTCCACTCAATCCATCTTGGAAACCATATTCATTTCAATACAGTATGGATCCATCAAGAACTGTATTTCATTTTCAAGCATGGGAAATTCATTAAACCCAATTCAATTTCAATATTAGCCAGCTGTATTAATTCCCAAAACAATCAATACAGATCAGTTTTCAGCCTGAAGGGCTCAAGCTCCCAACTTTTCACATATACCAGCTACCCTTTCCACCCTGGGGGGTTTTTCACCAGTTAGTTAATATACTTTGATTTTATTTTATCTTTATTTATCTTATCATTTTGTTAAGTGAATACTCATATTATCAAGTCGATCATTTAGCACCTTTTCTCTTATTCTTTCTTTGCCTGTCAATGGATATTTGGTGTTCATATCCTTACTAATTTCATTGTTCATTTTGGCAGGTTGAAACCGTGATTAAGGACTTACTTGGTTGGCTCTTTGGCCATTTTTCTTCTCTTTCCTCTCTTTGCATCTCATCTTGTACCTGCATATTTCTTAGAGGAATTTATTCTTCATTTTTATTTCTTTATTCTTTGGAGTCTGTAAAGTGAGTTCCCTGATTGCTGAGTTCCAGGCCACTCTTGTATTTCTGTCCGAGAGCCCCTGTGACAAGTAGCCATTCATCTTCTTGAGTTGGTTTTCTATACCTCACAAGGTATTCTCTGTCTTTTTTTTTCTAGTCCCTTCTCTAAGGACTTTTACATTTTTCCTTCCTTCTTCTGCTTCTTCTAGAGGAGGAATTTCAATTGTTGGCTTCTTTATTAGGGGAAATAACTCTTTGTCACTTGATCTGTAAGGTTTTATCAGGCTTACAGGGAAGGCTGGGTGTTTATTCATATGAGCCTTGATGTCTATTTTACATACCCAAATAGGCCACAATTATCTTCAAAGTAAATTCTGAACTATGCATAACCCATAATTCATGCATATATTCAAAATTCATCATTTTTGATTTCAGAAAAGATTAATATTGTTTTTTTGAGTAAGGAAATCCATAGATTTAAGGCCATATTTGGATTCTACACAAAGGTTCACCTTGGGTAGCTCCATAGAGTGAATAAGATTAAATTAACTCTATGAGGTTTTAATATGGAAAATACTTAAATAAAACATCATCAATACCACATAAAGGAATTGTAAAAAAATTTGTTTTTCTCAATTTAACACCAAACTAATGGTAATGTGAAAAATCCCATGTTACATATACACTAAGAATAGTTTTATGCTTGTTCGTGGAGCTTAATACCATGGTATTCTTACATACAGTCTTGATACACCCATAGTGGATATCAGTCTTGAAGCCTGAATTACAATTTCTGACATGAAAATAGTGAAGGGGGAGAAAAGAAAACCAAGAGAGCCAGGGTACCCAGCTTCTGATGCCTCTGAGGCATGAATGGCTCTAAAGCTTAGATCCAGGGATGATCATGGCCAAATTAATATACCAAGACCTTTTGGGAACCTAGTGTCACAACCATGGCAATTCATCCCCTTGGACTTCAATATGGCATATCCATGCCACGTCCAATATATGGCAATTTGGCCATATCCATAAATCCTTGGCCAAATTGGCCATCTAACCTCATTTGGCCTTTTATGGCCATTTCATCATCTGGGCCCAATTTGGCCCCTTCACCATCATCAGGCCTTTCCTGGCCTTTCTCTACCTTTTCGGCAATTTTGGTATTTCCCAGTCAACAGGGGAAATACAGCCCAAGAAGCTGTATTTGGCTTTAAATAAAGTTTCTGCGCATTTGCGCACTTTTTGCGCATTTTGCGCAAATACAACTTTAAGACTGTATGAGCTGTATTTGGCCAAAAACCCGAAAATGGCCAAATACCTCAAAAGACACTCTGACACCTCTGAAGCCTTCCAAAACCAATTTTCACCAATATCCTCCTGGCATCATCTCTAAAGACTTATGGCCATTTTCAACCTCCAATAACCAAAATGCCATATATGGTGTTATACACCATTATGCATCATTTTTCAGAAGCAATCCACTGGCGGCAATATCATCTGGTTATTTCAACTTTCCATCAGGCCATCCAATCACGTCATCAAGAGGATTCATCAAGGCTCAAGGGCAAGTGTCAAAACCTCAAATACCAATGATGCCATCAAGCAGTCATTGGTTATTCTCACTCCAAGTATTCCTTCCAAGGGAATACTGTCAATTCATTCTCAAGGTGTATTCAAGAGGCAGTGCCAAAAAGAATTGTCAAGTGTCAAAGCTCCACTCAATCCATCTTGGCAACCATATTCATTTCAATACAGTCTGGATCCATCAAGAACTGTATTTCATTTTCAAGCATGGGAAATTCCTTCAACACAATTCAATTTCAATATTAGCCAGCTGTATCAATTCCCAAAACAATAAATACAGCCTCAAGGATCAATACAGATCAGTTTTCAGCCTGAAGAACTCAAGCTCCCAACTTTTCACATATACTGGCTACCCTTTCCACCCTGGGGGTTTTTCCCCAGTTAATCAATATACTTTGATTTATTTTATCTTTATTTTCTTTTCATTTTATTTAAGCAAATACTGATATTATTAAGTCAGTCATTTAGCACCTTTCTCTTTCTCTTTCTTTGCCTGTCAATGGATATTTGGTGGTCATATCCTTACTAATTCCATTATTCATTTTTGGCAGGTTGAAACAGTGATTAAGGACTTACTTGGTTGGCTCTTTGGCCATTTGGCTTCCTTTTCCTCTTTGCATCTCTTCTTGTACCTGCATATCTTTTAGAGGAATTCATTCTTATTATTTTTATTCTTTATTCTTTTGGAGTCTTCCAAGTGAGTTCCCTGATTGCTGAGTGCCAGGCCACTCTTGTATTTCTGTCCAAGAGCCCCTGTGACATTATATTAATTAACTGATAATTTCTTTTCATTCTGTTCATTCTTTCTTTATAATTTCATTCCCTCATTTCATCGAACTTATGATTCTTTTATGCTTATGAACTTAATGATTCATTGTAACCTCTCAATTTTCTTTCATTAATTCTTCATTTTGAAAATTTAAAGCTGACCCATTCGTTTTTTTGTTATTCTTTTTAAAATCCTTTTCAAATCATCAAATTTTCATTTCATTCATAATTCAGGCATCATCCTAATTTTCTTTGATTTTCAAATTTTTCATCAAGATATTCAGACACATTATTCACATCAATATTCATAATTGATTCATTCTTCAAGAATTTTGGTTTCTAAAGAATAATTCACTTGATTTTGATTGATTGATTGATTTGACATATTTGATATTGACCTCAAGAGAATTGATTGACCTGAAGATTTCATTGTTTTTGCTGATTTTTTCACATCAATAATTTTGACATAAATTGATTTTTCTTCAAGATTTCATTTGATTGATTTATTTTTGCAAGATTTTGATTTTTGATTGATTTGATTGATTTATTTATTGACTTGAAGACTTCATTTGTGATTTGATTCATTGATTTACTTCAAGACATTGATTTGATTTTGACTTCAAGACTTCATTTGATTTTTATTCATTGACGTACTTGAAGATTTTCATTTGATTCATTAATTTTCCTCACTATTTGATTGTTGACTCTTTTCACTTCAAGCAAATTTTGTTTTTAATTCATTTATTTCAATTTTATTCCTGAAATCATGCCTGTTCAACATTCACCTCTGGCAAGACAGACAAGATCTCAGGCCAGAGCTCAAGCTGTTCTCACTCCAACTCCAAGAGCTCCTCTAGATGGCACCCCATCAGATCCTCAACTGAGGGCCCAATTAGATAGAGGACCCCGCATGGAAAGAGCAGCACCATCCAGGAAGGAAGGAAGAGGGCCCAGAAGATCAAGTTCATTTTCAGGAGTAGTTGGCAGATTTCCAGGAACTTCAAGGACCATTTTCAAAGGTCCAGGTGAAGATGGTGAAGAGGAGGAGGAGAATTCTGTGGAAGAGGAAGAGTCTGATGGTACTGAAGGTGTCCCTGCTCCGGTGGAGGCATCCCAAGGTACTGGAGGGCCAACTCTAGCTCAGTCTAATCAGCCTGTCTCTCATCAGTCTGAACCATCTTTATTGGCCATTATGCAGCAAATGACTCAGATCATGGCCAATCTTCAAGCAGCTTCATCTTCTGAAGCATCAAGACCACCAGCCTTCAAGACTCCATCTATGAAGGCACCTGAATGCTTTGATGGGACTCAGCCCTTCAAAGTTAGAAGTTTCATTCAGTCTTGTCAATTGATATTTCATAATGATCTGGCAAATTTCTCTCAAGACAGAAAGAAAGTTCTCTATGCCATATAATTTCTTATTGGCAGGGCTGCAAAATGGATTGAGCCTTATCTTTCCAATCTCGCCAATCAAGATTCAAATTACCTTCTCAACTCTTGGAAACTGTTTGAATACCAACTCTTCACTTTGTTTGGGGATCCAAATGAAGTCAGAAAAGCAAAAACTGAGTTGGATTCTTTAAGAATGAAAGAAGGTGGGCATGTATCCTTATACATTGCTGATTTCAGAAGTTTAGTCTCAAGAATAGGGGATTGGGGTGAGAGAGCTCTCATCCATCATTGCAGGAAGGGATTGCCATCCAGGATTTTGGATCAATTAGCCTCCCATCCTTCAAGAATTTACTCTCTTCAAGACTTAATGGACGTTACCCTGGAGCTTGATACCAGGTACCATGAGAGGCAAAATTAAAAGAGTCATCATCAAGAGAAGAAGCCAGAAGCCTCAAAGTCAAGTTCTTCTCATCCTCAAAATTCTTGAAGTTAAAGTCATAAGAAGAAGAAGAATTTTCAGAAGAGGGACAATCCCCATTCTTCTTTATTGAATAAAGATTTCAAGCTCATGATCTCTGAAAAAGAAAGAAGAATCAAGGAGGGTCTTTGTACCTATTGTGGTGGGAAGCATAGTCTTGAGTCCTGTCTCAAAAGGCCTCAAAACAAGCTTACCCAACCATCAGTCAAATTTCCCAGCCAGGGAAAAGCCTGAGTGAAGATCATGTTGTGTTCAATGGTTTTCACAGTTTTCCTTCCAGAGCACAATTGTGCATTCTGAATACTGGTGTCAAGAATTCCCCTAAATTATTTGTTTTTTATTCTCTCTCTGATATGTTTTACAGTATTCTCATTGATTCTGGTGCTACCAACTCATTTATTGCAAATTAGTTTGTTCACAAGTATTCTTTGACCATGTCAGAACTTCCGGAGAAGATTCCCCTCAACATTTTAGACTCCTCTGATTCTCCCTCTTTATTTGTGACTCACCATACTAAATATATGGTTGAGCTCCCTTCCTTCCCAAGCTTTGAATGGGACTTTTTAGTCATTGATACTTCCGAGGGAGAAGACCTCATATTGGCGTTCGCTTTCTTAATCATTTTAATCTATTTATTGATTGGAGGCAAGGATTGATCACCTTTAATTCTGATCATAAGGACTATAATGATCCTTCAACTTCTTTTAGTAATGACTTTTCTTCTGCCCAATCATGTGCAGCTCTGGTTGGTGATTCTAGAACACCATCATTTCCGTCTTCTGTACATATTCCTTCCCTTAATTCCCATCAGTCATTACTATCATCTATAGATGAAGTCTTTAAAGAGATTCAAGATGTTGGAGAAGATAATTCTGTATCTTCACTTCATCTCTTCTTTGGGAATATGGACCTTCCTCCTTCATCTTATCATGACTCCCTGGAGGAGTTGTGGGAGGAAGAGCAAGAGCCAGAAGAAATAGAAACCGTGATGAAGGTTGTTCCTTCTGTTTATCACCAATACTTGGATGTATTTTCCAAGGTGAAAGCAGAGAAACTTCCTCCTCACCACACCTGTGATCATCATATTGAGCTGGAGGGGTCTCTACCTCCAGCTGGGGTGATCTACTCTTTATCAAACCAAGAGTCAGATACACTCAGGGCCTACATTTCAGAGAATGTAGAGAAAGGTTTTATCCGGCCAAGCTCCTCTTCAACAGGATCACCTATCCTTTTGTCAAAAAGAAAGATGGTGGCCTCCGTTTGTGTTTTGATTACCGCAAACTCAATGCTGTTACTAGGAAGAACAAGTATCCTGTTCCTCCTATGAATCAGCTTTTTACTGTTTTTAGTGGTTCTTCTATCTTCTCCAAGATTGATTTGCGTGCTGCATATAACCTGCTCAGAATCAAGGAAGGTGATGAACTTTCACCAGGGTGAATCTCGCATCAATCGTCAGCGATTGACTTCACGTCGCACCGCGGTCAGTATAAAATCTTGCTTCAGTCGCGTTAGTGTCACTTTATAGTCACTGGATTTAGTGGGTCACGTCACGTCAGCGTCAAGACAACGTCAATCGTCACATGTGTCACATGAGAATGTCACTCAAAGCCCAAACCCATTTCAACACTATGCGCAACGTTCATGTAATTTCACCTCATTGGCTTCCGCCTCCCCGACGCTTAGCATGCTTACGCACCCGCACCGCCCTCCATCCGGATGAGACTCCGACACTGCCCACCCATCTCCGTCCTCACCACTCCTTACGCTTTCACACCCCCGCCCCTACCATCCTTACGCTTGTGTAGTACCCTCCCGACATGCCTCCGACAACGCTTACCATCCTTACGCTCATGTAGTGCCCTCCCGACATGCCTCCGACACCACTTATGACCCTTACGCTTGTGTAGTGCCCTCCCGACATGCCTCCGACACAGCTTACCATCCTTACGCTTGTGTAGTGCCCTCCCGACATGCCTCCGACAACGCTTACCATCCTTACGCTCATGTAGTGCCCTCCCAACATGCCCCCGACACTGCTTACCATCCTTACGCTCATGTAGTGCCCTCCCGACATGCCTCCGACAACAGTTACCCTCCCTCCCGACATTCTCCCGACACTGCTTACCATCCTTACGCTCATGTAGTGCCCTCCCGACATGCCTCCGACAACGCCTACCCTCCTCACGCTTCCGTATTACATCCATGGTGTACAGTACGGTGGCTTGTTGGCGTACACGATGAACGCAATTGCCGAAATATGCTGAGTGGCCTTCTCTACCAACAGGACCTAAGGGGATATTGGTCAGTATATTCACCATGTTGTGGTTAGGGTTTAAATCATGAGACTCACAAATTAAAACCTAATAAGTGGACTATTTAAGACAAGAATTGTGTCTCCTGTTTTGCCGACAAAACCATTTTATTTCATATCAATCAAATGAACACTTTGCTTAGTCCTTACCTCATGAGCGTTGAATAGTTCAAAAGTTGACTTTAGTAGGTTTCTCACTAGTCAACTTTATTCAATGTCTCACAGGGAAGTGATTTCATTTGCATGATATGAAATAATTTGCAAAACATCGCCTCCTTCAATTTCCCGACAAATCGCATTTTGCAAATGCAATTATTTTACTTGCACCTTTTTTCTTGAATTTGGATCTTTTTATTCAAAAATTTTCAAACAAGTTATCAATCAACTCGTCACCATCTATTTGCTTAATAAACTACCTCCGCTATGGCCTGAACCCCGGGAAATTCAACTGAATTCAATGAACGACCAACTTCAGCCCCGGAGAGTGGAAGTGAAATCTCTGATATTGCCAGTAGTCGTGAATTAGGCATTGAAGTAGAGAGCCAGTCACATGAAGATAATCAAGATCCACCAGTTCTTCCGGAATGTGAGTATGCATCCATCTTGAATATTTCAAATCTCTCAAAACCTGATATTGT
Source organism: Austropuccinia psidii (assembly GCA_023105745.1). Lineage (NCBI taxonomy): Eukaryota > Fungi > Basidiomycota > Pucciniomycetes > Pucciniales > Sphaerophragmiaceae > Austropuccinia > Austropuccinia psidii. The sequence continues at coordinate 31,068,636 of JALGQZ010000008.1, forward strand.
GTCATAGCCTTTATTTCAGGGCAGCCTCCAAGCTCTCAGAAACCAAATTTTAAAAGTTATGAGAAGGAAAAGACTGTTGAACCTTGTGCACCGACAGAAGATGATGGGCAAGATGATGTAATTTTCAGTGGGGAGGTGGAAATTATATCCAAGGAACAATTTGTCTCCAACATTGCTCAAACAATCCCAAGGCTCGAAAAAATCCAAAATGATAGTAAAATTCCTGATTATGTGCGTCAAAAGATTGCTGAAGCCATGAGCCTGCTCAAAATGGATTTGAACCGTAAGTCCATTACTAATTCAAAACAAAATTGATATCAATAGCTGCTTACAATATATGGGCAGGTGTGGAGGTGGGAGAATCTCTACCTGAAGGATCTCGAGTCGTCATTGTATTTCCAGGCAAAGGATTAGGAAAAAGACCAAATATACATGCGACCAAAAAAACAAACAAAAAACGCCGTACCTTTGAAGCCGCAAACGATTCTCGCGATCAAGGTCATGAAATTATCAATGTTGAAGGGGACCATATTGATAATCAACCTCCGCATACTGAACCCCCCCCAATACTCAATGAAACAATCCATGATGAAGCTCCACATACTGAAAGCCCCCGATACCCAATGAAACAATGCATGATGCAACCCCTCCCGCCTCTCCTCGGAATATTCAAGCCTTTCAAGAAAGGGAAACAATTAAACATGATATAATGGGACGAGATATGACTGATATAATTCCCGACGCTGAGCCCAAAGTGTCATCCGCTGCAAATTTTCAAGGAATATTTTTATCCCGCATGGAAGAGTTTGCAGGCATTTTGAATTATCATTCCAATATTTCTCAACAATCATGGAAAAGGGGGCTTGATAATATCAATAGGATTTACAAAAATAGATGGGACAATTTACCAACAAAGGATGCTCATACATTCCTTCCTGTTGGTATTAAGGTGATCAGTAACCGAGAGCTTAAAATGTCGGCCTGGCTGGAGGACCTTGAGATGGCAGGTGAGTTTTATCTTTGTGCATGATACATGATTATTGGCTGTTGACTGGTGATATAAATTGCAATATACAGGGTTAGATTTTTTTAAGCCAACCAAAACAGAAGCGTTTTTTGATCACAACATTTGGAATCTCAAATTGATGAAGGAATCAGCTAAACCTCCAGATAATCTCCCAAAATCTGAACACTCCTTCTTCAAAATGGTTCAGAGCCTTCTTTACCCCGCCAATCCAGTTAAACATTTTTGGGCAAATGTTATGTTTGAATCCATTAGTTTAGTCTCATACGATGTGATTGCACCCAAACCATATGTTGCACCAACATCAAATTTGACCGATCCTCTTGGACTCGAACGGGGAGCAGTTGAATACCTTGCCTCCTGCTTGAGTAAATCAAAGCAACGTGCAACCCAACTCAGCATTGAAGGTGGCGGGGCTGACAATGAGATATCCACAAAGCCGCACAAGAACCAGGAGGATCTAATGGATACAGTTATCCATTTGATGATTGCGTACAACATGGTACGTGCACATACAAAGGTCGAAGTTAATGGCATCAAAGGCAAACTCACAAACTCAAAAAAAAATGAGGCCATCAAAGATCTTTTGACGTGTCACAAGAATCTTGGAATAAATAGAATTTGCTATGGTATATTAGCGGCATTCTGTGCGGCGGGGGTTCATGGTTTGATAGTATGCTCAGATGACTGGAGAACAAGCTCAGTTAAAGGGGCTTTATCACTAATTGACATTTCCGAAAAACTTTCAGAGGGTAAAAATCTAGTGGAGCCAGTGTGGCTATGTACTAATAAGTATATATGTGATTTACTGAATAAAAGTTTCTTCTCATCAGAGTCTTTTAACCCCGCTGTACCTCTTAGATTTGAATTTGCACGATGCTTAGTATTAGACTTTGGTGATGCCTGGGTGGCGAAACGCGGGCTTGGTTCAAGTGATGAGGTCACCTTGACGGTACCCAGGTCAGCTAAACTCACAACCAGGATTGACCCGTTTTAGATTAGCTTTGTACTAGATAGATTGTAATTTAATTTTGCAAAGTTATTTATGAATTTAATAATCATGACTTCCTATCCTACTACTGCCCGGATGCCACAGTCTGAGTACCAATAGTAATTGTACGGCGGCATGCCTCCGTACATCATTGCAAAGACTCCGACAAGACGCAAGCTGAGTCAGGCGATGTGCCCACGAGTAGCACACGCGGGTGCATTGCGGGAAGTCGCGTTTATCACTTCCCGCCAGCCCATAATAGGCCAAATGTTCCTGTGTCTTTCAAGAGGACTAGGATAGCTAGGGATCCGCAGCAGGATGCATATTGCATTTGCATGTGCTTGCAATATTCCAAATGGTTGGATCGGAAAGGCATTGCATGGGAACATCAATGTGTAAAATTGAATAATGCACTATCCACTGCAATTTTCAGGTTCAGGTATTTGAGATCGTGAATTTGCCAAGGTCAGGCGTGAGCTTTCTTTTTAGCCGCAATCAAAAAAGATTCATCCACCGCAATCCAATTTAGGTGATATTAATAAATCAGTAATCATTCAGTTTCATTTCATTTTCTGCTGAAAGCATGCCATTCACGAAAAAAGGAAAAGAGCGTAAAAGGGAACTCGCGAGAAAGCGTCGGGCTGAGGAAGGAAAGTGTGAGTTACTCGCTTAATCTCAGTGTATATATATAGATATATATATATGCTTCCACATTTATGTGGCACCCTCATTGGGCCCCACTGAAGAACATTGGCTTTAGTCGGTTCAGATTGTGCCAATGTCATGTGGGCTCCAACAGGGAAGTCAAAGGAGGTGTGCCAAAGAAAGCTCCTTGGCAGTATCTGATATCTTGTGTGCTTCAACACATAGTGATCCCTCAACCACTCGGGAATAGTAGCAGATCCCAAAACACAAACGAGCGCAAAACGACCCGAATGAATAGGTTGTTTTCCTCCTCTTGCCCAACAGCACAAATATCAATGCCAGTATCAGCAAATATCACCCCAAGTGAAATTCGGAGGGTTGTGGATGTCAATCAGATCAAACGCATTCACTTTGGGCATGTGGCAATTTTCTCTTCAACCGGATTACTCATTGCCCTTGTCGAATTCCGACCATTCACAACAATGAGTGAAGTCGAGGTCAATCAATGGGATGAATTATCACAATTCCTATTTCGCGAAAAGAGATTCACCGACCCGATTGCAACCAATGGAGCATTACTGGAGGGATTTATGTTCGCGATTGGGTGGCGCAAATGCAGCACCAAGAATGAACAATTTGGTCTGTATGGAAGTGTCGGGAAAATTGAAAACGCAAAAGATGAATGGCAGAACCGAGGTCCCAATCTTAGCTCGGTGGGTTGCATTCTAGGTCAATCCTTACGATATGTTGTGGATAATTTATTTTAGAGGATTCAAAATTGCTACAATTCATTGGGGGTTCCGTCTTTTGATCACGTCAACTACGAAGGCGATATTCCGGCAAATCAGGGTGCATTCGAGTTCGCTTCCGCACTCACTTTCACCATGAATGGATTCAAAAACGCACCTCATGTTGATAAGGATGCATCGCTGTATGCTTCGGGATGGTGGTTTCAAGCTGATAAGCGGACCGGCCAAATTCAAAGACATGCGTCAAAGCGGTGTACAGGTGGAAAATTGATTTTCTCAAATGAGCATTTTTGGATTGATCTATCCGCATGTCATGGGCTCATTCAGGTAGTGTGGGCCAGTAGTACATTTGTTCATTATACTGATCCAGCACAGGACAACGAAAGCACGACACTAGTGGGTATGTCCGCACAATGCTCAAGCAGGTTAGCAAAAACAATGCGGCAAAAAAGCCATGGCTATTATGAGATTGCCGAGAGAGCGGGCTATCAAATCAGGGATGGTAATACAATCTCATGCCGATTCAAAGAATGAGGAGATTTGCATGTGTGTTGGGTAAGTAATGGTGGGGTAAGGCAGAGGACAATATACACAAGGATTGGATGGATTCTAGTGCGGGAGATGGGGTGTCTGACATGAAAAAGGGGTGAAGTGGATTATGTACGGTGGCGTGCCATCGTACATCTGTCCTGGTTTGTTGCTATTGTCCAGGATGCCAATGCTTCACATGCAAATCCTCATGCTTGTGCAGGTTCTGACAATGCTAAAAGTTCCTTACGCCTATGCGGGGTGCCAACGCTACACACGCCAATCCTTGGGCCTGTGCAGGCTCCCAAAAATTTACACGCCAATCCTTACGCCTTTACAGGCTTTCGACGATTCACACGCCAATTCTTACGCTTGTGAAGCTTCCCCACAATGCTGAAATTTTCTTGGCCTGTGCAGGATCCCAAGAATTCACACGCCAATTCTTACGCCTGTGGAGGCTCCCAACAATTCACACGCCAATCCTTATGCTTGTGAAGGGTCCCAAAAGTGCTAAAATTCCTTACGCCTGTACAGGCTTCCGACGATTCACATGCCAATCCTTACGCATGGGAGGGTTGCCAACAATGCTGACAAATTCTTACACCTGTGCAGGCTCCCAACAATTCACACGCCAATCCTTATGCCTGTGCAGGCTCCCAACAATTCACACGCCAATCCTTACGCCTGGGCAGCCTCCCGACAAGTCACACACCAATCCTTACGCTTGTGAAGGTTCCAGACAATTTAAACAATTCAATACATGAGTAAGATTAATAGCATGTGACCATAGGAAAGGCCATGTTTTACAAATCTGGACTGGATTGCTCACATACGGGAACCTCCCGCTTTTTTACAGTTAAGAATGGGTATGGCTCTAAACCATGGAAGAAGAAAATATAGGAGAGGATAACGGCAAATATTGGCGCATTTTGAGAAAAAGAGGTTCACGAAAACAAATACTCACTCAAACTCTTGGTGGGGCACTTACAAAAATAATTCTCACGCAATCAGGGTTTTTCTCTAACCAGGAAATAAGTAATTTTTACGTGAACAAAGAATGTAATAGAATTTGAACATAATAATAATTGATTACAAATGATAATTTATTTAAAAGAAAGTATTACAAATGATAAAAAGTGGAAATAATGGGATTTTTTTTAAATTTTTATTTTTTGAGGAATTTGGAGACTATCCCGGTTATGTCCTCCTTTGGATAAGCCTCCAGTGCCTGGGCAAGGAGGCAGTTTAGTTCGTCCCGCAATTCCCGGTGCATCTCATTTCAATGAGCTGCATCCACGAAGTGAATCATGTGGAGCAAGTGACAATGCTCCAACAAGATTCGGTTGATCGAATCGTGGACGATGGCTCGAGGAATCATTAGGGTCGGTCGCAGGTCAGTGAATTCCTGGCGAGCGTCATCGTGGGAATGAGAGGAGCTTGGCACCGGGGGGGAGGAGGCGTTGGGGTTCTCGGGGGCACTGGGGAGGGAACCGGGGTTGGAGTGGAGGGGGGGGAATGGAAGGGGAAGGTGGGCGAGTCAGGTAAGAAGAAGGGGGATGGGGAATTGGGGATCCCACGGGCGTATCGTCGATGATGATTATCGAGCTAGGAGTGGCGGGACGATCTGGAGACGGTCGAAGAAAAAATGAGGAAAAGTGGATGTGGATCAAAGAGAAAAGAGGGGTGACTTACCATAAGCTTCCTCCGTGGATTGCGTAGGAGCCACCTCAGGTTCTGGCTCACAAGTCGTATCGTCTTCAGGTTGTTGGGACGTTGGACTTGGGCCAGGAATAGGTGGCTCTTTGGTTCGGGAGGGCTCTAAAAAAGGAGGAAGAGTCAGTTCACTCGACTCTAAAGTGAAAGTGAAAATGAAATGAAACTTTGGCTGCTTACCGCAGAATAATTCCTCAGACCATCGGGTGCCACTCGGGCCTGGAGTGGGTTGCCGGGGGGTTTGCTCGCGAGGCAAACTAGGAACGGGAGAGTCTTGTGGGGGGGGATTCGGGGGGTTTTGTTCTATGAGAGATGGAAAAAAGTCAGTATTATTGCGTGAAGAGAAATGAGATAAGGAGGAGAAAGAAAACTTACTTTGGCATTTGAATCCCATCGGTGACAAGACATGGTGACAATCAGCCCAAGCTTGAATGTCCTCTTGCCATCGCCATCCTTCATCAGCCGGATAATCACTTCTCTCCGGTCAAGGAGTGAAGTGACCATCGGATGGTGGCCTAGGAGGGGGAGTGGACAAATCGATACTGGAGGGGACAGGGCTAATCGTCCGGAATCGTTCCCGTTGGCCTGTTTGGGGGCCCGGCGTCCATTCACGCTCCAAAATGGTTTCATCATCGTCGACCACAAAGGAGTCCTCGCAAGGGCGTCTTGGGCGAGAACTCCTCTGGCCTCGTGGTCGGAAGGGGCGGACAACGAACAAACATTTCTTGTGTGCTTGTCGGCAAGCATCACAAGCGTCGTTTGTTGTCGAGGGACGAATGCAGGGGATACCCCGCTTGGTGCATAAAGTGCACGACATCTAAAAACAAAAAAATTGGGGTTAGTAACTGAATAGAAAGTAAGCAATCAAGAAAGAAAAGGATGACATACAATGAATTATATAAATTTAAAACGGAATCAAATTAAAAACGCTCTAGTCGGAAGTTTTTAAAAGTCTGGAAGGAAGTCGTGAAGAAAGAAAAATATTAATATCGGTACATAATGTTGACAAAAGTTAAAAAAAGAGATAACGCACGAGGTGGATAGAAGGGAGGTTCTGAACGGATCAGAAGAATAAACAAACAGGCAAAAGGAAGGGAAGTGGGTTTAGTGGAGTGCGAAAGACAAAAATGGAAAGGCAAGAAGACAAAGGGCAATACGCACAAGAAGGACAAACGCGGGTGAGGTTGAACGAAGTGGAGCGGGTGAGAAAGAAAGTGAAGTGCGTGTCGTGTGAAGATGGTCTTTTATACCAGGGTGAAGCTGAGACGATCTCAGCAGTTGCAGCACCCGCAAAAGTCTCAGCTTCAAGGCGTGTGGGCAAAATTGAAGCTGAGTCTCAGCGAATGCTGCAACTGAGAAGTGAAATGCTCGCGTGAGGCAGAAGAACAATGGGGGTCTGGCTGAGTATTGCAATTTATTGAATTGTTAAGCTGAGTCAAATCCCCTTTGTTTCCTTAAATTGCCACCCAATCACCCAGGAGGGTGGTCGTGAGGCCCTTATTGATTGTGCATTGTGGGTGCAATGCACAAGTGACCGCGGCAAGATCACCGGCCTTATGGCCTGGTGATAGTCTTTGAACAAAGGGGGGGGCTGTAAGACAAGTGAATACAGCGTGAGCTTGCCTCGACCCATTGCTCAGGTTTGCTTTCGGGTCATAATTGAAATGCTCAGTGGCTGAACATTTTAATTGCACAGTAATTGAACAATTGATATAACAATATCAAATGCACCGCTGAGTATTGCAATTTATTAAATTGTCAAGATGAGTCAAATCCCCTTTCTTTCCTCAAATAGCCACCCGATCACCCGGGAGGGTGGTTGTAAGGCCCTTGTTGAATGTGCATTGTGGGTGGAATGCACAAGTGACCCATGCAGAAATGCACCCGGTGCATTTGGTCACAAGTGACCGCGGCAATATTACCAGCCGTATGGCCGGGTAATAGTATGTGAACAAAGGGGGGGGCTGTAACACAAGTGAATACAGCGTGAGCTTGCCTCGACCCATTGCTCAGGTTTGCTTTTGGGTCATAATTGAAATGCTCAGTGGCTGAACATTTTAATGGCACAGTGATTGAACTATTGATATAACAATATCAAATGCACCATGCTGAGCCATTGCTCAGTCGTTTTTGTATGCCCACAATCTGAGCATTTGGCACAGCATTGGGTGACATTTCAGCCAGCTGCAGCATTTCACACGCTTTGGTGAAGTGCTCCAAACTGAGCCTTCCAATGAACTATTGCAAAAATAGTTCATTCCATGGCTTTACTGAGCACTTTCACACAGTGCTTTTGACCATGATATGCTCAGCTTGCGTGTGCAAATTGGGTGAAACGCAATCCTGAGCATGTGGCACATGAGCTACGTATATGCAAACAATTGGAAGGTGCATGCACATTCGCTATATGCATGCAGGCTCAAGTAGTATAACACCTTCCTGATCTGTACAGCCAACACTGTAGTACGCAGTACACCTGTGTAAATGTATGCTGCGGGGCAGAGCAAAAGCTGTTCAGCAATGTAACATGAAAATCACGTCAAGCCATTGAGTCATATATCTCAACTGCATCCCTTTGGTGCACCTTTTTTCAGAGCTCTGCCTAACAATGGCATAGACGCGGGTGTAATCCGAGTTAATGAAAGTGGGTCATAATGGGATGACTTATTATTTGGGTAATACACAAACAGTGGATTCACTCCGGTGCCATTGTCGGGGCCAACAATGACTGGCCCTGCTTGTTCATTGCGCGTGCTCATTGTCGGGCAGCCACACGCTTTCATACGCACCCCCCAACGGGTCATACACAGGCAACCTTCACACGCCTGGAAGACATTTTACTGCCAGTGTTCCGACCGGCTAGTTTCTTGGTCGGGTGGTCAGCTTGACTGCAGACGCTCACCTGCTCCCGCGTGGAAACCTGAGACCAATCAGTGTGGATTTGCTTCAGCCTCATCCACATCAGAATAATCCCAGCCTATGATTGCTGAGGCTGGTTATGTTTGCGTGGGTATCTCCCACTGCGGGTAATTTTCTTCACGTTCTCACACGCCCCGCGCAAGTTGTGGCACCTGGCTTGCAGCCAGAAATTCCCTTGGGTGGGTGGCCTCTTTCTCCGGAGTTTTGTACACGCGTGAGGCAAAGACCCTGATCCCAATCTCTGGGGAATAGTAGCCTCCTCAAACGCAATAGGGGTGAATGTAGATGTGGATCATGCCACACTTGCCCCCCTGAAGCCTAGTTGGAATCAGTCATCAAAAACCTTCACGCAAAACCAAAGTCATGTTTGGTGGCACGCCACTGAACATATCTCACCCGCCCACACACAAACATCCCCACAGTGAGATTGCCCTCTGAAACGGCCAACATTGCCCAGTAGGTCCCTGTGCTACAATTAACCTGGGGAAGATATATATGCATCCATGTTCGCTGTCACACCAGCGAACATGACTGCATGCCTCTGATATGCCCTCCACAATAAGTTGCTACAACCCACCCAATTTCGGATATGCTAATGTCAACCTTGTTCCACCAAGGGTTTTGTACCTTGCTGCAGATCCAGCAGTCATATCGGTGCACCCACATTTTGGCCACCTTGCCTTGATATATGCCCCAAATTGGATATGAAAATTATGAGCCCAAGAGGCCCACCCCCATCAAGACCATGCACGTAACCACAGGCCATCCCCCCTTGACCCCATTGCTGCCTCTCATATAAGTTCCCCATCTGCGCCTATTTGTCTTCATTCTGTTTAGCTAACCCTTCCCGATCATATAATTTCCGACTATCCCCAAATAATTTAAAATAGCCATCATGTCAACCCCTTCACAACCACTTTGCATTGGGATGATTAATATTGGTATTCCAATAAATAGTGATATAGCCTTAAATCCTGAGAATTCCCACTTAGCTTCTTGGATTATCATATGGCACAATCAACACAACATATTTGTTTATCTTCCCAATCACCAGCGTGCTATTGGCTCTCTACCTGCAACCCTTTCCAAAATGTTGATACCATTCCTTGGGGCACCAAAAACTTTCATGCACTGTGGTCCTGGTGGGGCATGGATTGAAAATTGCCAATCCAATCCTACTCAAATATTATTTGTTGAGGGAGTATTTATGAATGCTGCAAATGATCCCTCCTCATCTCAGAAACCCAATCTAGCATTGATGTTCTTCACATGGTATCCAATCCTTTTATTCATAATGGAAAGCTTTCAAACACAAGATTTCAAGCTTAAAATGCCCAAAGAATATGACTGTAATACTCATAGTCAATGTCAACTTTTTAATCCATCATTTCCCGCTTCAAACTCAACGCAAGCTTCATATCCTGCTGTTTCATCATTGATTTCCAAGCAAAAACTGATACAATTACCCAGTGGATCAGACCTCCCCATGATGACCCCGCCCCATGCCATTATTCAAACCCCCCTCCTCCCTCATCAAAAGACCGGACTAGCTTTTCTCTGGGATCGAGAAATCCCCAATGGCCAATCAGCCCGTAACCTTTGGGCCACCTCACCCCCAGGATCCACTTTCAATGCCAGGCACATCATTACAAACAAGGTTGTTAGCTCATTTGAATCCCTTTCGACCAATACCCCTCTTGGAGGACTGCTCGCGGATGATATGGGATTAGGTAAAACCATTCAGGCCATTGCTCTAATTGGTACCTCCAAGGAGCGGATGATTGCAAACCCCCATCGCTCCACACCCACCATGATCATCTGCCCCCCTCGCTTAATTACCAACTGGCAATCAGAAATATCCAAGCATGCTCAGGCTGGAGCGCTGCATTCCAAAATCTACCATGGTCCCACTCGTCACTCATTATCCAAAGATGACATCTTAAAATATGATATCATCATCACTTCTTACAATACTGTCACCCAAGAATTTAAGCAAACCAATACCTCTACATCATTCTTTTTTCAAATCAATTGGCATCGTGTAATTTTGGATGAAGCACAGTGAGTGTCTGATCTTAAATGATTCAAATTACCTTTTATATCCAATAACCCTTGCCCCATCTTATAGCTATATTCGCTCTCAATACACTGCCACTCACCGTGCCATCAATAGCCTCCTTTCATCCCGCCGAATATGTTTAACGGGCACACCTATTCACAACACCATTTATGACCTTTTGGGCATAATATCATTCATCACTCAACCCCAGAGCGCCAATCAAGATAACTGGTCACCATTCATCCTGAGTAGTCTTTCCAAAGGTTGCAATGATATCTTGCATTTGGCATTGCGGCATTTAAGTTTGCGCCGCACCAAAACCACACATCTCGAATCCCTCCCCACTATTAGCCATCATTATGAGCTGCTCCCACTCAACCCAACCATGCAGCAAGAATATTCCATATTATATGAAGAATTCCTATCATCCAAAAGCAAAGGACCAGGAGAATTTTTCAGAAATATTAATAAGCTGCGAATATGTTGTAACCATCACATCATGCTTAACACAATTGCGGAGGCGGATTTGGAAGACCCCGAGGGCAGGAGCACTCAGGATAACTCGCCAACAATCACACGAACTATTGTGGATGTCGAAACATGCATGATGAGTAGTAAAATTGCACACCTCCTACAAAGCTTAATGAAGAACAAACAAACAAGGTGTGGTCCAACCAAATCGGTGGTTTACTCCCAATGGACCCAATTTCTAGATTTGTGCATTAATTCTAATATGCATCCATTACCAATTGAATCCATCTGAATTTTTCATATTGTAGAATTGGTATTGCCCTTGCCCATCACTCTATCCTTTCAGCACGAATTGATGGAACAATTACAGCACGAGCACAGGAGAAGGCACTGGAGAATTTCTTCAATAATCCTGAATGTGAAGTACTGATTGCATCCATTGCCGCAGCTGGAACTGGCCTCAATATAACTTGTGCTAATACGGTCTATTTAATGGTGAGGGGACCCCCAAAATTCTGCCCTGATTTGAGGCTCCTGACATCCACATTTCCAGGAGCCCAATTGGAACCCAGCCATTGAGGCTCAGGCTGTTGATCGACTCCATCGTATTGGCCAACAACAACCTGTAAAGGTCATCCACTATATCACTCCTCATTCAGTTGAGGTCAACATGCGGAAGGTACCTTTCAAGATCATCTTTGACCCTAATTGTATTGCTATTCTAAAATCCTTCCTTATGAAAATGCCATTTTCCAAACACCAATAGGTCCAAGAAAAGAAAAAATCATTAACTGCATGAGCCTTACTGATATTATATAATTTGTGTTTGACCAAGTTGATAACTCTTGTTTACCCTGGCATAGGTCCACAATTATGAACACCATGAGTTGGATCGAACTCCTTCAATATTTTCTCAATGAAAATGAGCAATACAGTATTATTTCTAAGGGAGACAGTGATACAGTCCAACTCATATTGTCTATATTCTGACATATTTAGCAAGTTGCATCTTTAAGGATTAATACTCAGATTGTATTACACCTGCACAAATAATTCACAAAATGTTAATTTGTAACGGTGCTATACATTTATATTACTAAGTTATTGTAGAGCATCACCATTCGGCCTAATAACTGGCATGTCAAGTATCTTGAGGGCGCTAGTCTGCATCTTACTACAGCCTTTGAGCCAATCTTGATCAAATACCTGAAATGATAAGCCTTCCGGAATATCACCATCATCTGTCAATCGTAATTCTGGCAATCTCTCAATAGTTTTTTTACCCTTTTTTTTAATGCGATTACAAAACTCTATGTCTCGATCCATTTTTAATACCAATTCATTAAATAACTGGGAGCGCCAGCGTAATCCCACTTTGCGGTAAACTTGATGGCCATTTTCCAGTACCTCCTCAGTATCTGAATATACTCAAGGGTCATTGAATTGTGATGCTAGAATGGGAACTTTAGCCGTATCACACCATTCACGACGGCGCTCACAGGTCTGCACATAATGAAGTAGATCATCATCAGTCTTTGCTCCCAATGAAAAAGAGATACATTAACTAACCCTTTGACGAATCTTCGCGAGCTTTTGATTCTCCTTCTTTTTAACCAAATACTCGGCATCCTTTTGAATAGACTTCCATTCTCTTTTCAAATAAGTGAAATATCGCTCCATTAAAGCCGCCACGACCCCATAGTTATTATGATCCTTGTTCCAACAGTAATGATGATACTCGGTGCTGACCAGTGCAAGACGGAATCTACGGTAAAACACCATAGACATCAGCTCATTGAACGGATGTCGCCATGAGCTCTCCCAGTCCCAAGTGAATCGCTTTAGTCCTAGCTTGTGGAGCTCATTTTCGCAGTAGCTTTGGAAACCCTGAGACTGAACCTGTGTTGATGGCTCATTGAAAACATCCTCAGGGACATATCCGAGATGAACAGCCACTTGAATTGCAATTTCACGCTCTTCTGTGCTTGGTGGTGCTAGTAGTGAGGAAAAATCCTTATCCCTAACTTTGAGTAGGAACAGGCAATGTGCATGTACTGCTGATCTCATTCCATGGACATTCTCTGGAAGTTCTGCTTTCAGCCATTTTTGTTGCTCCTTCTGGCTTGCACATTTCGCCACATTGTGAGCTTTACGAGCCTGGTTCCTTTGCTGTCTGACCTCGGATTGTTCAAGCATACTCTGGGCAAGGCCCATTTGAGGATGGGTGAACTCATTATTTGACTGAGTGCCATGATCATGCGCCGTGAAATTGTCACTCCTTGCTTCATCATTTGTTTCCATTTGAGTCGGAGACATGTTCTCATCCTCATCATCCACCATTTTTTCTCTTGATGAACTGGCATGAGCTGTTCTTGGTTTGGAGGAATATGGATGATGACCTCCAGTGACTTTCTCTTTATGGACCAGAGGTGAAGATGCATAAAGTTCATCACCTGCCATGCACATCATCAGTTAACACATCAAAAAATGAATGAAGACTGGTCATACTCACAATCTTCAATTGGCTCCTGAGATCGGCCTGACTTGCCTTTAGGTGCCATATCTAACCCATGAAACAAACATATCAAATTGTGAAAAAGGTTATACTCCGCAATTAAAATGACTTACTTTGATGAAGCGTCAATCCTGGATTTCCCTCCGACAGACCACTCCAAGTTACATTCTCCAATGGTCTTTTTCGTCGCCCCCCATCCACACGCCTTTCATCACCCACATGAACCTGAGATCCTGATGGAATATTGAGGGTTGGCTGTTTACTTTGGCCAAAGGGATCCTGGGATGCGACTGGATTTCGACCGGGATTAAGGAGGAACTCACGTGGAAATTTTGATTGGGGATTAGCGTGTGATGAGATTTGAGGTGTGCCTTCTGGCCCCTGAGACACATGCGTTTGTGTATTAGTAGGATTTGGGGGAATTGGAGTGACGGAAATATTTGGTATCGACCAAGTGCTTGACGTTGGAGCCTTTGGATTGCCCACATCAATGTTAAGACCTGATACATTCATTGAGGATGCGATAGGGGTTGTGAGAGGAATGTTGGGGCTCAATGGTGACTGTGTTTGAACATATTCTATGCTAGATTCACTATTTGAGTCATGAACAGAACCTGAACGGGATTTATGTGACTTGAAAGATGACATAAGGGCCGAAAAAGTACAGTAATATTTTTAACTAGATAAAACACCTCAGTATTATGATAAAATAGAGTGATATGAGATGAAATCTTTTCAAATTTAGAATAGAGAAAATCTATGAATAGTTGGAACTAAGTGTTGCGTGAAAGTCCAATAAGCCACTTTTTAGGAGAATCCTCCCTGCCTCCTCTTGAGCTCTTCTGCTTTTATCGGAAACCACCCGGCACGGCCTACCACCATATAATGTAATATTTCCTTGATCTCAAAGGGGACCCATCATCCATAAGTAATCATATTTGGTAACATTTCTGCCTCCCCATTGTCACATTTTGTGAATTACCCACAAAAGAGACATCACCTTTTCAAGAAAGGCAAAACAATCCAAATCACACTCCAACCGATTAAAAGCCTGCTGCACTCAAACCAAATACCAAGACTTTAGGTGCACTCCAACCTTTTATGTAATAGAGTTATATCGTTATGTCTGTAATAAGGTTTAAGCCATGTACGATGGCGTGCCAGCGTACATGGTTTGAATGTCAATCCCCTCAAATCAATGTTGACACATCCCTATTGGAACACCCCTCAAGGGTCAAAACCGCAGTATCGCCATGTGTAAATAAAATAGTATATGTATGAGCATTGAGCAGCATGGCATTTTACCCAATTAAACTCCTAACCAATTCCGCCATCCAGATGAGACATGTTACACTCCATCAGCTGTAGCTCACGCACCATTACAAATGGGATAAAATTCTCAGATGGCTCAAATCATCTCCCCCTTCATAAATACTCACTCAATTTTTTTGCCAATTAATAACACTCCTAAACACTTTCACATCAGCCATAGATATTTATACACAAACCAACCGTACTCCCAATTCCTGCATAAATGACAACCCGCCGCTATTCCTCAATGCGTATATGCATGTGTCAACACTGCTCAACTCAAACACACTCTTCCCCTGAGGGTGATAGGCCTGGAGTTGCCTTCACACCTTTCCAATATAAACAGCACATTAAAAAGCTCAAATCAACCATTGCACCCAAATCTCTTCCAAACATCCCTACTTCTGCATCAGGATCTGAGTGCCCACAACTTCTATTGGATCAAACATTCCCAGCTGATTATTCACCACCATGGGCCCAAAGCATCTTCTCCACAGCACCGGGGCTCAATTCAATTGCACAGAAACCATACAGCAGCAGTCAAACCGTTCCCCCACAAGACCTTGGAATGATAATATCTGCCATTCTATCATTAAGGTATAATATACCCCGCAGGGCTTCACGCATTCTCCACCCCGCCCTAAACCTGCTGATCAAGTCCAGCATCTCAAGCTCTGGTGGTCCCCCCATTCCTGAATTCCATATTCCTCAAGATCTGAGTACCATATTTGAACATCTCCAATTGGAGCCAGTGATTCAAAACTATATATGTTGTCCTCAATGTTTCTCTATTAATGGCCTTACTGAAGCAGTCACAACTGACCAACCCCACTGTCAACGCCATAATGACCCAAATGATCATGATCCCCCTTGCACACAATCATTAGGCAGATTCATCTATTCAGTTGAAGCCCACACCCAAAACACCACCAACATGAAGCAAAAATTTATACCAACAAAACATTTCATTTATCAACCATTCAAAAATTGGCTTGCCAGATTTCTCCAGCGGGCTGGAATTATGGAAATTCTGCATCAAAATCAACAATCCCAAACTCCCGAAGATTCCCCAAAATGTGACGTCTGGGATGGATTGGTCTGGAGACGCTTCACTGGCACTAGAAATATCCATGACCCCCCATTCATGTCCATTCCTGGTGCATTGGCCTTCTCCATTTATGTGGACTGGTTTAATGCACATGGAAAGTCCACCCGGTTGGCCAGCCTTGGACCTATCATGCTTATTTGTCTTAATCTCCCCCCAAGTGAAAGATTGAAGCCAGAGAATGTCTATGTTGCAGGAATAATCCCTGGTCCGAAGGAGCCAACTTCCCTTCAATTGAATTATTTATTAATGCCACTCATCAAGGAGCTCAAAGAGCTATGGCAAGGTTACCATTTTTCACCCACCTCAACAGGTCCTTCAGGATCCTTTATCCGTGTTGCCATTCTCACAGCCATTGCGGATGTGGTTGCCATGCGCAAGCTTACTGGATTTATTTCCCATTCAGGCAACCACTTTTGTAATTTTTGCACCATTCACAAAGCTCAAATTGATGAAATTGGTCCTCAACTTCACTACACACGCTCATATCAAAATCATAAATCAACCATTGCCAAATGGCTTCGGGCAACCCCACAACAATGACAAGCAATTTTCTCTGAGTATGGAGTGCGATATTCAATTTTAGAAGACCTTCCATATTGGGATGCCACCAGAATGGTTAATCTTTACATAATGCATAATTTAATACTTGGAATTTTGAAGGATCATGCAACTTTCAAATTGTGCATTCCAGAGTCCAAATCAAAAATTTACCTCAGGTCCCACAGGAAATCCAATGACACCAACAGTTCAGACTCAGATTCCATGACCTCCAACAGCTCTCTTGATAAAATCACATTGAGAGAGGCCCGCTCCCTGAGAAGAGACGCAGCAAAAATAATAAATGAGCCACTCCCCACTACTTCCACCCGAAAAAACTACTTCCCAATGCCCACCCCTAACACAGAACATCCATCTAGTAGTTCTGCGTAGATTCCTTCATTTGATGCCGATTACATCCCCACTTCTGAAATCCCCTCTGAATTGGATATCACTGCACTGAGTGATCACTAGATCAAGGGTGAGGCTCTGGAGCATCTCCGACAAATCATATCTGAGACAATAATTCCCTCATCATGGACAAGAGTACCTCGCAACATGGGTTCCCCCTCTCATGGTAGCTTAAAAGCCGCTGAATGGGCTCTCTTATATAAGGTCTATATTCCATTTTTAATGCTCAGTCAACAGATGTCATTAGATGTACACCAATCTGCCAACATTCAAAGGCAAATGGGCCAGTCAGAAGAACTTGCAAATGAACTAACCAAGAATACATTCCATTTGATTAGTGCTATCAACATTGCCACAAGTTGGACTGTTTCAATAGGAGATGCGACTGCATTTGCTGAACATTGGAAAAAATTCCGCCTTTCAAATCAACTCCTGTTCCCAAAACAGAAAAGTAAACCAAATCATCATTTTGCTGACCATATTCCCGAACTCTTCCAACGTTGGGGCCCAGCACAAGCCTCAGCCACATGGGGTTATGAGCGCTTGATTGGAGTATTTGCAAAAATGCCAACAAATAACAAAATATGTACATCAATTAATAAGATCAATATATTCACATTGATTAAACACCTGAACTGAATAAGATTAACTTCTTGCAACTCTAAATAGATGATATAGATAAAACCTTACTTCAACATATCTGTCGATGTTCCAACCTTTCCGTTCTCCTGAAATCCCCATCCGTGCCATGTGAAATAAAACAGCTTTTCGAATCACAGCCACCTGCCCTGTTCAATGACCATAAATATAACAAACCATCCCGCCATGACCAAGAAAATTATGATTGCCTGGTTGAGTACTTACAGAATTTTCATGCAACAAGGGAAATAGTTGATTGGATCAGCTTAGACACTACCGTGCAATCCACAAGTCGTCTCACCTTGGTATTTTCCAGTTTCAAACATTAATATTGGGAACAATATATTTTCAACTGAATCCAAAAATGTCAGCAACAGTGTGATATGTTTTCTGAGGGGCAACTCACGACGCTTTGGTATTATTAATAGAATTTTTAAAGTCTCTGAGCCATCTAGCATACTGAAGAATAACTTTCTGATCTTAAAAACGTTGAAGATTGATGTGAATTTCTTACCAGATTGGAGGCATCTGAATATTTATAAAGCTGTTGGTTTTGATGATGGACACTTGATTATATCTGAAGAAGAAATAGAAGGTAACTGTGGATTGTATGATAACAAAGCTCTGTCATGTGGACTGCTTGTAATGATAAAGCCGTTATTTCATGAAATTTAGTCTACAGAAATGCAAATATCTCAGATTCATTAGCAATTTTGCTAGTGAAATAACTGCCTCAAAATTTAGTGACAGAGACATGCCATTGTGACAAGCAAAGCCCATTATTTCACATTGCCACAAAGAACTTACTATTTTGACATTGGGTACAGTGTGAATAAGCCAAGTTCAATGATCAAATGACCCACACACTCACCTTTCACAGCATCCAAAATTTCTAACTGCGCCATCATCATGTTGGAAGGGGAAGCGGCCCTTGCGCACACGCCAATGCACACGCAAGCGCACCCGCACCCACACACGCGGTATTGTACGGCGGGCTCTACCAGTGTCACCTGCAAAACGACAATCCCGCTCAGGCGCAGTCCTTTCATGGACAACCTGGTGAAGTCAAACCCCCCGCCAAAATTTCTAACGGCGCCATCATCATGTAGGAAGGGGAAGCGACCCTTGCGCACCCACACCCGCAAGCGCACCCGCACACGCACACGCGGTATTGTGCGGCGGGCCCTACCAGTGTCACCTGCAAAACGACAATCCCGCTCAGGCGGAGTCCTTTTATGGATGACCTGGTGAAGTCAAACCCCCCGCCTACATCAAGACTGGCTGAAGGACCTCTTTGATGTGTGTTTTTGCAAACAGGCGGGTCTTGTGTAATTTTTACCAACCATTGGACGGTTGCGGGATGATCAGGTGGTGAGGAATCTGAGTTGAAGGCACAGGGGAACCAATATTATTGGATGTCACAGGATTTGGTGTAAGACCAGAGTGTGACGTGTGCTCGACGTTTGCTTGACGTGAGCTCGACTTTTATCCTTCTTGACGTTTGCTTGACGTGAAGTCAATCGCCAACGATTGACACGAGATTCGCCCCGGTGTTTTGACATATTTTAGAACTAAATATGGCAGCTATGAGTACTTGGGTATGCCATTTGGGCTTACCAATGCTCCTGCTTCTTTTCAAAATCTTGTCCATAATTTGTTTTATGATCTTCTTGATGTTTATGTTGTGGTTTATTTGGATGACATTATGGTCTTTTCCAAATCTGAGGACGAACATGTCACTCATGTATCCACTGTTCTTTCCAGACTCAGAGCCAATAACCTCTTTGCTAAGGCGTCCAAATGCCTATTCCATGTTTCTAGTGTAGAGTATTTAGGTTATGTTGTTTCTTCTGAAGGCCTCAAGATGAACCAAGCAAAAGTCCAGCAAATTCTCAATTGGCCACCTCCAAGAAACCTCAAGGCTCTTCAATCATTCCTTGGCTTTGCCAATTTTTAATTCCGTTTCATCAAGAATTATTCAAAGAAGATTAGTTCACTCACAAGTTTCCTCAAGAAAGATTCCCGTTTTCCCCTCAATGAGGAAGCTCTTAGACAGTTTCATCAACTCAAAGAGGCATTCACCAATTCTCCAATCCTTTCTCATTTCAATCCTTCTCTACCCACCATTGTAAAGACCAATGCATCAGATTATGCCTTGGGTGCTGTACTGATTCAGGTCTCTGACTCAGGAAAACATCCCATTGCATTTGATAGCCGCAAGCTTCTCCAAGCTGAGCTCAATTATGAGATTCATGACAAGGAACTCCTTGGCATAGTCTGGGCTCTCAAGCGCTGGAGAGCTTTCCTTCTTTCAATCTCTTCCTCTTTTGAAGTTCTCACCGATCATTCATCTCTTCAATATTTTATGTCTTCCAAGATTCTCACTCGCCGTCAAGCCCGCTGGGCTGAATTTTTATCTGAATTCTATTTCTCAATCACTTACCGCCCTGGCCGCTTGGCCACCCTTCCAGATGCCTTGTCACGTTGGGACAATGTTTACCTGAAGTGGGGGGAGAATTCCATCAGCAAGAATCCAAGGAACTATCAGAAGATAATCAAGCCTCAAAGTTGTTTGCAGTCAAGGTGGATTCATTTTCAAATTTGATTGATTCAATTCAGAAGGAAGTGTGGCAAGATTCTCAATATAGAAGTGTCCTTGAAGATTTGGGTAAAGGTAAATCTGTCCAAGATTATTCTCTTGATTCCTCTTCCAAACTTCTCCTTTTCAAATATCAGGTGGTGGTCCCAAATGACCCCACAATTCAGCTCAATATACTACAAAAGTGGCATGACTATCCTCTAGCTGGAAACCCTGGCCAAGAGAAGACTCTCAAGCTTGTCAAGCGGGATTTCCACTGGTCCGGCATGACTCAATTTATCAAGGATTATGTATTATCCTGTCAACAGTGTTCAAGAAACAAAAATATTCATCACACGAAGTTTGGACTCCTCAAGCCTCTTCCAATTCCAAGTTGTCCTTGGATTGGTCTTTCAATGGATTTCATCACTCAATTGCCACTGTCCAATTCTTTTGACTCAATCCTTGTCATAGGGGACAGATTCTCAAAAATGGCGGTTTTTGTTCCAACAATAGCTTCAATCACTTCATTAGATTTGGCCCATTTATTCATCCAGAATATTTTCTCAAAGAATGGCCTTCCTTCAAGCATTGTTAGTGATCGAGGTTCTCTTTTTGTTTCTTCCTTTTGGACCAACCTTTGTCAGCAGCTCAAGATTTCAAGAGATCTGTCAACTGCTTATCATCCAGAAACTGATGGACAGACAGAGAGGGTAAATCAGATACTAGAACAGTACCTTTGGATGTATGTCAGTTATCATCAAGATGATTGGAAAACCTGTCTCCCTCTGGCTGAATTTGCCTACAATAACTCTGACCACTCTTCAACAAAACAATCACCGTTTTTCACTGTCTATGGAAGAGATCCACAATTTGACTTGGTTCACATCACTCAAGATACTCCTGCTGGAAAGTTATCAACAAAAATCCAATGAGTACAGCAAGATGTAAAGAGAGAACTTGAAGTTGCCATAAACAGGTTTAAGAGGTATGCAGATAAAAGTAGAGCAAGTCCACCTGTTTTCAATCCTGGTGGCATGGTACGGCTTTCTTCCAAGAACATCAAATCAACCAGACCCACCAAAAAGCTGTCTGAAAGATGGCTGGGTCCTTTTCCAATGTTGAAGAAAGTCAGTACTCATGCCTACCACCTCAAGCTCCCATCTCAATGGAAGTCCATCCACCCAGTTTTCCATATTTCCCTTTTGGGACCAGTCAAGACGTCAACAATCCCAAATAGGCATCAAGAGCCTCCTCCTCCAATAATCATTGGGGAAGAAGAAGAATGGGAAGTATCTCAAATACTGGACTCAAAGATCAAGAGAGGAAAATTATGGTATTTGGTGGAATGCAAAGGTTTCAGTCAAGACCCAGAAAGATCCACTTGGGAACCAACTGCAAACCTCAATAATTGTCCTGAACTCGTCATAGATTTTCACTAATTATATCCTGACAAGCCAGGACCTAATTCTTGAAGAGCTTGCTTTCTTATGGTGGTTGGTGGGGAGAGGAATTACCAAAAGTAAGTCCCACTCCTGGTATGCACCTTTAGGGGTATTCTAAGCTTTTGTTGTAAGCATCACCTTGGCCACTCTGTGAGCACTTTGCAAATTTTGGACACAGATCTTTGGCAGGGCTTTTCAACATCCAATTCCAAAATTATGGTCATTTTCACTTGGGCAAATGGACCATTCACTCTTTTATTTTGTTTTCCAAGTCTTTCAATTCAATTCAATCCTTCAACATTTTCTGTTCTTTATTTTTATGGCACTGGCGGGAGTGGTAACTACCAAAAGTAAGTTCCTCTCCTGGTGTGCACTTCCCTGAGGGATGTACAATCTTTTCAAAACATCACCTTGGCCACTTTGTGAGAACCTGGCATAAAATTTCTCTTTCCAGGTCCTTGGCCAATTTCAAAATCAGTTATCAACCTCTGTGATGAAGATTGGAACCTCCTCAAGATTCAATTCATTTTTCATTTTTCATTTTTCTTTTCTTTTCTTATTTTAATTTTCATTCTTTATTTATATTTTATTTTCATTTTAAATTTTCTTTTATCACGTCAATTATCACACCAAAAATTTTCATTCATTTCAAAATTAAATTCAAAATCATGAAGCCAATGTCAAAAGAAGATCAAGCAAGTCCTGCGTCAAATGTCAAATTTTTAATATCAGTTTTCAAATTTTTTATCTTACTCAGTCCTCTTGAATCACTCTCTCAAAAGCTTTCCAATAGCCTCAACAGGCTTCACCTTGTATTGGTGCTCAGGAGCTCACCATTTCAAGGTGGGGGGGTACTGTCACAACCATGGCAATTCATCCCCTTGGACTTCAATATGGCATATTCATGCCATGTCCAATATATGGCAATTTGGCCATATCCATAAATCATTGGCCAAATTGGCCATCTCACCTCATTTGGCCTTTTATGGCCATTTCATCATCTTGGCCCAATTTGGCCCCTTCACCGTTATCAGCCCTTTCCTGGCCTTTCTCTACCATTTGGGCAATTTTGGTATTTCCCAGTCAACAGGGGAAATACAGCCCAAGAAGCTGTATTTGGCTTTAAATACAGTTTCTGCGCATTTCTGCGCATTTGCGCACTTTTTGCGCACTTTGCGCAAATACAGTTTTAAGACTGTATGAGCTGTATTTGGCCAAATACCTCAAAAGACACTCTGACACCTCTGAAACCTTCCAAAACCAATTTTCACCAATATCCTCCTGGCGTCATCTCTAAAGACTTATGGCCATTTTCAACCTCCAATAACCAAAATGCCATATATGGTGTTATACACCATTATGCATCATTTTTCAGAAGCAATCCACTGGCGGAAATATCATCTGGTTATTTTAACTTTCTATCAGGCCATCCAGTCATGTCATCAAGGGGATTCATCAAGGCTCAAGGGCAAGTGTCAAAACCTCAAATACCAATGATGCCATCAAGCAGTCATTGGTTATTCTCACTCCAAGTATTCCTTCCAAGGGAATACTGTCAATTCATTCTCAAGGTGTATTCAAGAGGCAGTGCCAAAAAGAATTGTCAAATGTCAAAGCTCCACTCAATCCATCTTGGCAACCATATTCATTTCAATACAGTCTGGATCCATCAAGAACTGTATTTCATTTTCAATCATGGGAGATTCATTCAACCCAATTCAATTTCAATATTAGCCAGCTGTATCAATTCCCAAAACAATCAATACAGCCTCAAGGATCAATACAGATCAGTTTTCAGCCTGAAGAACTCAAGATCCCAACTTTCACATATACCGGCTACCCTTTCCACCCTGGGGGGCTTTTCCCCAGTTAATTAATATACTTTGATTTATTTTATCTTTATTTTCTTTTCATTTTAGTTAAGCAAATACTGATATTATTAAGTCAGTCATTTAGCACCTTTCTCTTTCCCTTTCTTCACCTGTCAATGGATATTTGGTGGTCATATCCTTACTAATTCCATTATTCATTTTTGGTAGGTTGAAACAGTGATTAAGGACTTCCTTGGTTGGCTCTTTGGCCATTTGGCTTCCTTTTCCTCTTTCCATCTCATCTTGTACCTGCATATCTTTTAGAGGAATTCATTCTTATTATTTTTATTCTTTATTCTTTTGGAGTCTTCCAAGTGAGTTCCCTGATTTCTGAGTGCCAGGCCACTCTTGTATTTCTGTCCAAGAGCCCCTGTGACACCTAGTTACCAAGTTAAAATCTCATTAAATCATAAGAAAATTGCAAATAAACTAGTATTTTGACATGAGAGAGAGATAAAGAGCAGCTTAGACTCCTATATCCATGGCAATTCTTAAAGATTTTCCATTGATAAAACTTAAAATAGTAACTAAAACCCTTTTTGTACTAGCATCCATTGATTTACCTCATAGCAACCTGCCATACTGTGATATTTGAAATTCTACATAGAAATGAGGTAAAAACTTCAAAAATTCATTAAAAATACAATTCTTAATGATACTTTCAGGACCAATGGAGAATTGTATGACCCATAACAGAACCAAAAATAATTATGATTTCATAGGTAAAAATAAAAGTTTTACTTACTGTGCATTTTTGATAATTCCATGTGAAATACGGAATATTCAAAAATTCAAAAAAAATACAACCTGTAATGAAATTTACAATAGCATTGATAGATTCAAGAAATTAATTTTCCTTTTTAAATGAAAGAAGATTTAAAGCTTTTACTCCTTTTATTCTTAACCAGAAATGGGTTGGTAGTCATGTAAAAGCTTTAATTAAGTAATTATGATAATCTTACGTGACAAAAAATGATTCCATCAATAATACAAAAGGGATTATTATTTTCTCAATGGTAAGCCTCTGTGAGCTGTCTTTGACTTAAAAGAGGCCTCCTATTGCTTTTTTTTCCAAATCATCCTATTATCCAATTATAACTTTGTTACCAACAATTAAGTATTAGTTAAATGTTTCTTGAGTGTTTTAATTATTTTGGAATCAAACAAGAAAGACGTGAAATTATAGAAATCAACTATATATCATTGTAATACTGTTATAAATTATTTTTGATCCCATAAATCCACAATTTATGTGCCCAATCTCTCTACCATATTCTTTCCAGGGTTCATTGAATATTAGTGAGTGACTTATTATTGATTCTTAAAGCTTTTCTTCAAGGATTATATTTAGAATGATTCTTGTAAAAGACACTTAGATATTCAAATAATTTTATTATTTGAATACTTCTTTTAAGTGATTCATGTAGACAATTACTACTTACTGTTATTTTCACTAGTAGTGTATATCAAGTAAAATAAACAAATAATTGATTGATTATTTAAATTTTGGTTATAACAATTTTATTATTATATTCATGATAACAGTCAAATTATTGCTGATTAATAGTAATATTATCAACAATTTCATAGATGCATCTTAAAATGCATTAATTCACCTGTGAGGTTTAGCTGCACAGAATTTGGTCCACGTAGTGATTTTATCATTAATGGTCCTGCAAAGGAATCTTTCAATTTCTTTGGGCCTTTGATATTATTAAAATTCAGAGTTGATACTAAGACCAAGTCTCCTACTTTGAAGTTAGGTGGTTTATGAATTTTATCCCATCTTTCTTTTTCATACTTGAAAAAGTCTTGCATACATCTGTTTGCATGATGTCTTGCCTTGTCAAGCATCATTTTTAAACTACTTGCTGTTGGATGTATATCCACTAAGTCCTTTTTAAGAGTATAATATGGAAGTCTTATATTCCATCCTTTTTCCAACATCGCAAGTGTTTTACCAGTTGAAGAAGGGATTGATGTTTTATATTCCAGCTCAAGAGCTGGTATTAAGGTACACCAATCATGGGTAAAGCCATCAGAGTCTTTGAATTCTAGGCCATACTCACAGAATCTTCTGATCATATCTTCTGAGGTTTGTATCATTCTTTCTGCCAGACCATCAGTTAGAGGGTGGTAGGCTGTGGAGAATGATAACTCTGTTCCAAACAGGTTATGGAGGTTTTTCCATAATGCTGAGGTTAATTTTGGGTCTATGTCACTTATTATATTTTGGAATTGTCCTGTATGGCTAATGACCTTCTTCCATATCATTATGGCTGTTTCCATAGCTGTGTCATCTTTGTGACATGGTAAGAACATTGGAGTTTTTCTGTACCTTTCAACTAATACTATGCATGCATTATAACTTCTGTCTCCTCCTGGAGGTAAGGCTGTTACCCAGTCCATGTGAACTATTTCACAAGGTGATTTTGGTTCTCAAATTTGGATCATCATTCCCAATTTCCTTCCTGTGTCTCTGTTTGCTTTTTGACATATTTCACAGGTTTGAAAGTATTCTGAAACATCCTTTTTCCAATTTGGCCACCAAGAGCAGGTTTTTACCCTTTCTAGTGTCCTGTATTATGAGAGATGTACAGATGAAACACTATCATGAAATTTATGTAGTATAGTTTCTATAAGAGTTCTATCTGTTGAAACCATAACACATGTATGTTTAGCCCTCTGATAGAGGATTTTATAAAGAAGATGGAATATTACTTCATCATATGCTTTTTTCCATTCTTCATCTACTTTGGATGAAAGTGATGGTTCTTTACAGTCTTTCATTAAAAGTTGGCATAAGATATGACAGTTCTTGTCCATTTTATATCTCTCTTTAACTTTGTCAAAGAGCTCTGTGCCAATATCTGTGACACATACGCCTTCTATAAGATGTTCTTCCTGTGGTACCCATGCTGGGTTTTCATGTGTATTCTCTAAAGCCCATCTGCTCAGACCATCTGCACTTTTATGAATATCTCAATATTTATGAGCTATATTCATATTTACTCTCTATTCCTGGATAGCAATTTTCCATCTCAGAATGTGTCTATTTGGTGTCTTTATGTTTAATAAACATTTTACAGCATTACAGTCTGTTATCACATCAAACACTGTTCCATAAAAAGAATAGTGAAATTTTTCTAAAGCCCATACTAGGAAAAGACATTCCATTTGGATTTCTCCATTTCTTTCCTCTGTTGGATTAATTTGTCTTGAAATAAAGCAAATTTTTCCTTCAACAGGTTTATCATTGATGATTTGTGTTTGGTGTAGTGCAGCACCTAGTCCCTCTCCACAATCATCAATTTACAGCTTTAAAGGTAGTTTCCAATTTGGAACTAGAGGAAATGGGGAATTTTTGAGGGAAGTTATCAATTCCTCATATGCTTTAACCCTTTCTTCAGTCATTTCATAGACTTTCTGTTGGTCACAGAGCTTTTACAAGGATTTTGAAATTATTTCAAAGTCTTTTATATGCTGTCTGTAATAACTAGCAAATCCTAGAAATGATTGCATTTCTTTTTTGGTTTGGGGAATTGGCTTCAGTAGTACTTCTGCCGCTTTGTTTTTAACTATGCCTAAGCTTAGTACATATACAACATGTCTTAGTGCTTTCAGTTAACTGTATGAAAAATGACATTTTTTCAAGGAAATTTTCATATGTACTTGTACTATTTTTTGCAAGACCCTTTCTATTTCTGTTAAGTGGCTGTCCCAGGTTTTTGGGAAAGCTATGATATCATCAAGATATATATTGAACCATCATTCTGATAATTATTCAGGAAATATGGTATTCATCATTATTTGATAATGGGAAGGTGCATCTTTTATACCAAATGTAATTCTTAAGTATTCATAAATTCCAAAGTGTACTATCATCCGCAGTAGTTTTTTGGCATTGTCTGTTAAGACATTCTTTTGAAAGCCCTTTAGAGCATCCATGGCTGTATTGAGCTTAGCCTGTAACAATTGTGTTAACGTCTCATGGGTTCTGGGTATTGGATATCTGTCAGGGATAGTATAGGTATTTAAAGCTCTAAAGTCCCCTACCATCCTTGATTTTCCATTATTGTAAGCTATAATGACAGGTGTAGTGACCTCCACTTTTTCATTATGCCTTACTTTCCTTAATACTACAAGGTCCATTAATTCTTTAATGTGTACCTCTAAGGCTTCTCTAGCTCTTGGGCTAGCTGGGTAAGCTGGTCTTCTTTAAAAAGGTGGATAAGGTTTTTCCACATCAAGAATAATGTCTACTTCATGTCCAATTATTACACCTAGTGGTTCTTTGTCAGTTTCAAAGGCATTTTTGTATTTAAACAAGAGATCAATCAGTTTTCCTTTCATTTTTACTTTTAATTATTGATTTACTTCTGCCTCATTAAGTTGTTCATTTATGAAGGATTGTTTCTCTGGACTTTTCTCTTCAAATTTTATCACTGTAATCTGTAATTTTGCATTTAAAAACCAAATTTCTGCCTCTTATTGTCTCCTATGGTAAAATATCTTTCTTTTGGATTAGAGAGATCTATTCCATAAACTGACAAGTAAAAATTTCCAAGTATATAATGGTTACTAGTACAGTTGTTCATTACTACAAGCTCTACTTTTACT
Source organism: Austropuccinia psidii (assembly GCA_023105745.1). NCBI lineage: Eukaryota > Fungi > Basidiomycota > Pucciniomycetes > Pucciniales > Sphaerophragmiaceae > Austropuccinia > Austropuccinia psidii. The sequence continues at coordinate 31,096,770 of JALGQZ010000008.1, forward strand.
CTTATACATCAGGAAGGGTGAGGAGGAAAAATTAATGTAAAGTCAATTATTCCAAGGGGCTTCATGATTTCACTTGCACTACTAAGTTCAACCTCTTGTATTGGTATACAGTTTTCTTCCCAATCTGGTATAATTGTTTTTATGTAATCCTTACCAACACAGGTACAGTATGCTCCTGTAACTAAATTTGCTTTTGCCTCTTGGTTTTCAACCATTACAATGATTAGACTTTATTTTCCAGCTGTATATACCATTCTTTTTGCTGGCTTGGCTCTATACTGCTTGGCATCTTGTATGTTTCTGAGGCTTGTATCAGATGTTCCAACTTGTGGTAAGTTTGAATTTACATCTATTATTCCATATTTTAAATCAATATTATGAATTTGTGCATTAATAATGTTAATTTCATCACTTTAAGAAGCTTCTTACTCTTCAGTGTCTTTTTCAGACTCAGATTCATATTTTTTGTCATTTTGGTCTTCTTTTTCCACAATTTCATTGATTTTTGCCTTTTTAAGGCAATTATTGGCTAGGTATCCAATACCTCCACATTTATGGCATTTTCTTTGCTCATGGGTGTTGGGTGTATTGGTTTTGAAAGGTTCTTTTTTATCTTTCTTGATAAATGTTTTTTTTGGACTTTGAATGTCCAATTTTTTCCATTTTTTGCCAATTTTTGTTCTTGTCACTACGTCTTCTAGTGCATTGATATACTCTTCTTTGGAGCATTGTTCTATATACCTTCTTTTTAGGGCATGTTCCAGTTCTCCTCCACATTTCTTGATTATTTTCATATGCACCATTTTCTGTGACATTTCTGGATACAGTGCATTTAATTTTTCAACTTGTTTTATGAACCAGGTCAAAGAAGGAATTTTCAAATGCATTTTCTATCTTATACCTCCAGGCATCATTTTTCCACCAAGACCAGGTAGTTTTTCCATTTTTTGCCTTATGCCATAATACCATCTTTTTGAAGATTTTTCAAATAATGAATGTAATCTGGCAGTGATTAGTTCATCTGGTATGTCATTATCTTCTTGTAACATGTCAATTGGTGTAATAAATGACATACAACAATTTTCGTTAAAGATGATAAATTATTATTCATTTCTTGTGAAGATAAAAAAACTATTTTTATTTTCTTTAAGAAGTAAAATACTATTTTAATTCTTTTCAAAGTATTTAAAACATCATGAAACAGAGTTATTTCAATGGGAAATGAGGTTGTTTCATTCTTTGTTCCTCTTTGTCCTTTAATTACATCAAGGTTCTGGCCATGTTGAAGACATTTTCCATGGCATCTTTTTGTATTTTTGGTATTTTGTAGCTTGGGGAATATTGTTTCCTCCTGTTCTTGTTCTTGTTCTTCTTCCCTTCTTGGGGAAGCTGGTTGGCTTTAGTCCTGCTGGTAGAAGCTACTGTGGCTTCTCCCTTGCTTTCCTCCCTCTTTTTGGAATGGTACTCCTTTATCTTTTTTATTTTAGGCTTGGATGATAGTGGATTCCATCCATTGGAGTATCTCCCTTTTCCTACTCTTTGAGGAATTGTTTCATGATGTGCCAGGATTTCATCACTCCTTGGTGGATTTGTGACAACATTTTCCAATCCTTGTCCTTGTAAACTGTGTAGTACTGTTTTTACTGGCTCATATAAATGTCTATTTGAGCCCTCTGAATGTTATTTATATCTTCTGGAGTTAATCATACTTAGCTCTAACTCTTGCTCAGATATTACGGGAACTTCTGGGACTTTCCTTTGGGATATGACACTTCCTTGCGTGGATTCTGTTCCACTGGGGATTTTTCCCTTTTGAGTGATCAACTCTACTTGAGAGTCCAGCTCCATCTGATTGGAGGGAGTCTTGGGATCCTCTTATAGTAGTCATAATTGAGAAGATAAAAAAAGATCCCAGGAAACTAAAAACTCTTTTTATGGCAATTTAAAGAGAGGTACTCACCTTCAGAGTCCTGAATATTTGGTCCTGGAAAGACTAATTTCTTAGCTTTCTTTTTCTTATTGACAATAGTTGTTGGAGAACTTGGACAAGTTTCTTCCAACAATCTTTCAACAGTGGTTTGATTGTACAATGTTGCATTGTCTGCAAACACTAAAAAGAAAAAAAATATAAGTCTTTTTTCTAAAAGTGTTATTTTTGATAAGATATGGAAATCTCAACTTAAAAATTGCTTTTATATCTTTGAATAAATAAAATTAATAAGCAAAATTAGTAAAAAAGAAGAAAAATAACTTTTTTTATATTTTTATTTTTGAAGAATAAAATAAAATTAAGATGATTATTTTTGAAATTAATTTATAATATAAATTTGTTTTTAATTTCTAAATATCTTTTTCAATCACTAGAGTCACTTGAATAAAGTTCTTGTAAGTCTAAGGATGTGAAAGACCAAGTGTAAAAAAGTACAATTTCTTTCTAAATTGATCAATAGCTCTTAAAATAAATAAATATAGAATTACTATATAATGTTATAATCATAAATATAATTTATGATTGGATAAGCAAACATAAAATTTTTTTAAAGGTCTTTTAAGTAAATATCACGACCAGGCCCTAAATGTAAGGTTTGACTATAAAACAATAAGTAAAAATTACTAATTTTCTACTTATTTTACTCTGAATTTCCTTATGAAATTTAAAGAATATGATAAAATATAATATAATAATGAAGGATTATTATAATTATGGTTTAAAATATTTATATTATCAAATGGATATAATAATATAAATTACATATTGAAAAGATTATCATAATAATCTAAATCTATTAATATATTTATGGCACTTTATTATTGTTACAAAAAAATAATGAGGGTGTAAAAAATGGATTTTTAATAATAAAAGCCAATCATAACAATAATATTACTAATATTAGAGTTATGAATTTACATAAATATATTTTTATTAATTTAATAATTATTAAAAAGTAATAAAAAGAGAAAATAACCTACCTTTAACACTTAATGGAGTAATTCTGAATACTTTTACGCCAAAAATTATAAATACAATTTGTTTAAATTGTATTTACAGTAACAATTAGAAGGAAGTACAAATATTCTGGTTTTTATGTGTAATTAGATATTTTAAGAGAAATTTAACAAAAAAAATTAAAAATTTATTTAATCACATCAAAATTGATGATTATAATATATAGGAACTTGATTCTTTGAATATATAAAATTCTTAATATAAAAAAAAGAAATCTTTTACCTTTGGTTTAATAATTTAATGTTTTTGTTGCGTCTGAGGGGTAAATTGAGTAGAAAGAGCTCTATTGATAGTGAAGTCTTCCCTCCTAGAGTCCAACAGGCTTCTAGTAGATATGTTATGCTGGTATCCACTGTAATTTATTAGTATTTTAAGGTTTAGTGATGATTGAATCATAATTAAACACATCTTATCTCATTATTACACCATTATTTAGAGTTATCACTATAACTCTAAGTCTGATGACATCATAGGCTTGACAGAAGCCTAAGCTTTGTGGATTATATTATGTTTAATCATAATCTAATAGTGTTCACCAGTTTCATCACTTATATAACTTTTAAACTTAAAATAAGATTACAGTGAGTGATCATAAATGATCAATTTTAAGCTCAAACTTTGATCATCAATAGCTTTTAAGTTATACATGCTACAGCCAATCAGAGAGGGTATTCTGATATATTAACATATTTTAATCAAACTTCTAAGTGCACTACATCATATCGTCAAAACTCTATTTTTGATAATTTTATTGTAACTCATCTTTTCTGTTGAAATTCACTATTTTAAACTTCAAACCATGATTTTAAGGGATTTGACCTTGGATATAATGATAAATCAAACATCATTATTCACTTATGAACTAGTCAAGCCTTGATATCCACTTCACTTGAAGTTTGGACCACTTTCACAACAAAGTGGTCAACAGCTATAGCGATTTTATTCAATACACCTTTACAAGTTATAGCCTTTTTTATAGCTTTTCAAATAAAGTTTGTATCTGTATTCCTAAATTAATTATTTGGTAGCTTTATTTTTGCTTTAACTCTGTAGAATGTGTACTTTAAGAGATATTGTGGGAACTCCTCTTGTGTGGGAGTAAAATGAGGCAGTAACTGGAGGGGGAAATCACAGGTAACTAGTTTTGAATTGCTAATAACTCCTGTACCAAGGGTGGCAAGGGTGTATTGCCTTCCCCTCCTAAAATACTGAACGAAATCTTCCTTGGAGCTCACAAACCAAAATAAAATTAGTAAGTGGCTTTACAACTGCAGAAGACAAAATTTAGCGGTCTCAAATCAGACCTATTCAATATATAAGAATAAAAAGAAATGTCAGTAATTTGGTTAATTTTTAGATTTAATGAAATACTTGTCTGTTTTAATCTTAATTTTTTAGTGAAATCAGAGTGAGTTGTTTCTTCTTGGTTAAAAGTCCTTTGTAAGATGAGTTTTTTAAGGTGTTCTGGAAAATTTGATGAGTGTTGATAAAGGTAATTTTTTCAAGGTAAAGCTATAATAGAGTGAAATAACTTTTTAAAGGTTTGTTTTTTTAAGAGTGTTTAATAATGGGATAAAATAGTATTTGTTAAGTTTAAGAGGCAACATTCTTTGATATTGTATTTTTAAAGGGGTAAGTAATTTTAAGGTCTTGATAAATAGTGTTAATTTTACTGGATAAAATATTTTAACAGAGTAGTAACCCTAATCTTGGGTACTGGATAATTTTTAGTTTCTTTTTTTTAATAATAATAAGACTCCACTGAGCTTAGCTACTGAGTAATCTTCAACACTATACTTCCACTCAGCTTAGTTACTGGGCAAGTAAATTAACTATGATTCTCTGGACTACCTCCCAGGTGAGGGATGACTCATTCCTGTGCTTGAAATTTGCAGGGGATATAATGTGCATGGGGGTAGAGAGCCCCTCTATTTATACCTTTTGGGAGCCCAGGGGGGCCTCCATGGGAGCTGGCTTTTTCCACTTTAATTCCTCTTGATTTCATCATGTGACTCCATTTTTGGTGAGGACCTTTCTTGAATGGGTCAGGTGATAATTCTATCTCTGCACAGCCTCCATTCATCACATGATCGTCTTTTGGTGAACTAATTATGATGTGATATGCTTGGATTTTACTTGCATGCATGAGGTGATTTCATTCTGGCTGAGGATTTTTCTTGTGAATAGAATTTTTTCTGTCACATGATATGCTGTTGGTGGGTGCAGTATCACATGATGACCTTGTATTTCCTTTGCATATTTCACTTTTAGTCTTGGTAGAAGTGGCTGTGTTTCTTCTTTTGAGCTTGAAAATGAGGTCAGGTGATAATTTCTTTCACTGATTACTTAACTGTTTTTTATGAGATGATGTGATTTTCCAGTTTGAAACATGCTGTGCATGGTCATGTGGTTGAAATTTCATTAAAATTGTGTACTTCATGAAGCTTGTTGTAACTAGCTTTGGTTTGCATGAGGTGATTAGTGGTGTAAATAATCTTGATTCTATTTTGAGGTTTCAAGTGGGGTCACTGTGGATATAAGATAAGGTACTCTTGTGTCTGTGTTGTAAATGCATTGCAGGAATTCCATGGGCTGGGCTTTGAATCATGTGACTTTGAATGCAAGTTGGCTGTGTAACTAATACATGTGTCATTTTCATCCTGCAGGAGTCCTGTGGCTATAGAGGGGTGTAAAGCTGGGTGGGGTGTGTAATTTAAAGGGTGGTACCCTACTTGTTGTAACTATTTTACTATATGTAACTGGATTTTTAAATATGCATAATGAAATTTAATAATTTATTTAATCACATACACTTCCCTTTGGTGCCTGTGCCATGGTTTTATAAGTGAAATCCAGCTTCTTGCTGTAAAACTGACCTTTTGGTGTAAAACTTGAGTGTAAGTCTGCCTGTAGGCTGTGATTACTGTTGTTATGGGGTACTATGAGCTTGAGCCTGGTGAAAAAAATGGTATGGAATACCACAATATGAGCTAGAAACCATTAATATATGCACTAATCATGAAAGTGCATATATTCAGGTTATTTCCTTAAATATTGACTTTACAAATATGAAATGAAAGTGTTATATGTGTATTTCTTCACATAGAATCCAATAGTACAGTTTATTTCTCATTTTTTCTCATTTTCTTCTGAGATAAATGAGAATTGAAGTCTTTTTTATGGTATTCGTACTTATTATTCATTAATTATTGACCTTACTCATATGCCATAAAAATGATATATGTGTATTCTATCATGGGGAATCTAATGGTTTGGCTTATTTCAAATTTTTACTCACTAGATTCTAATGTGATTAAGAGTTTATGCCTATTTAAGGCAGTTTCACTTATCTTAGGATAATTATTTTAAAAGAATAATTATTGTAAGGTTTTCTTATGACCTTTTTGGATATGTGGTCATATCTCAAAGGCTCACATAATAAGTACCAAGTCATTTGGTACTTAATCTTTAGAAACTAGGAAAATGTGGCCGTACATACATAGAAAAATATGTGTTTGATATCTCTAGGAATTTCAGGAATGGTAAAAGTGGATTCAGCCTCCTAGCATAAAATCCTTCCTTAAGGGGGATAACATAACTAATGAGTATGAGCTGACAATGTACCCACAAGAAAGCTCTAAGGTCTATGATACAGATATCTGTATTCATTAAAGCATTGGTGTTAGCATATTCCAAGGCCAGGGCCTGTTGTATTAAACCTAAAGAACCACACTTTTTCAGAGTTTTTCCTTTGCATGTAATTATGTTTAATTTCTAAGTAAGCTTTAATTACCATTTCAGCACTTTAAATTAACCTTTAATTGATTATTTTGTAATATGAAATTAACTGTATTGCACAGTCTCCTGTACAGCTGTAGAGCCCATACACATTGAATTAGAAATTTTATGTAATGTAAGGTAAAATCTGCATAACAATGTGCTAATTCTAAATTGAAAAGCTCTAATGACCTCAGAAATATGGGCCTTTGGATCTGGCTATGTATTGGCCTGAGCATATTGAAGAATGATTGTATTTTGCAGTGAACTACTATACAGCTCTTCTTAGTTGAAGCTTAAGAATACTAAAACTACATGTACAATGGGCTCCATGTGTTGTATACTGCCTACAGTTATACTGAGTTTAAGGGTACTTTACAGCTTCAATTGAAGTATACATGACAAGGATGTAATTCTTAGGTTGATTTGATGTGATTCAATGGTAATTAATATTTTTCTGAGAAAGGAGAATTGTTGACATGTGAAGGCTGATTTCTGGAAAAAGGTTGTTTACAAAATTGATGTAACTCCTACAGGCTCTTTCATTTGAATTTTGAAGGAAGAAAATCCAGTGGGTGGTAATTTTATAACTGTCTAAATTATTTTTTATGACTTTATCCTCATAGAATATGTCCAGGTCATCTATAACTGAGCTGGATTTAATGTTCATTTGGTGAAAACTTATAAAATCACACTTTCATCATAGCCCTTTACTCTGAATATGGTACAATATAGAATTCCTCATAGCTAGTTCAAAGCTTGAAGTTCTTACACACCCTTTGTTTGAATTACATCAATACTAAATTTCAAATTTCATAATCCGAATTCTCCTACCTGTGAAATCTGCAGCCAGAGGTGAGTGGTTTGGACTTCTTATCTAGGACATCTGGCCTATGACCAGTTTTCCAACTCCCACCAATATTGCTCTTTGGTGAAAGGACAAGGAGGCCAAGCAGGCCCCCCTCCTTCTCATGGCCAACAATATAATCCCAGTTTTCATTCATATGTGGCACCTGATGATGAGCCGATCCCAAGACAAAAAAAAGAACACCATCACCCCTTTCTGGTGGTTGAGAAAAGCACCCCAGAACCCAATCAGTTCCACCTCCTTATTGGGGTACTTAAAAAACTAACTCTGGCCCAATGAAACCCAGGCCATTATGTTCCAGCTATAATAATGCACAATCATAAAAAAGATGTGAAGTCATGGGATTTCAAACATGGAGTATATATGCCTTTAAGATTTGAAGGTATGTAAAATATCTGGTGTCTTTCCTTTTCTTTTTTGAAATTCTTGGCTTTATAATTCTAAAAAAACCATTTTCTGCTAAGGTTCAATCCACCACAAAGTCACACATTATATGAAACCTTTGTACCCAGAATAAACCAAATTTTTTTCTGTCAATTCCTCTACTCCTGCTTCAAAATACACAAGGACTACCTCACCAGTCACTTGAAAGCCAGTTCCAGGCCATGAAAGACACATAAGACCCTTCCACCTTCTCATGGACCAATTGTGATTCTTAAAAAAGATACAATGGATAATACATCATCAAATCATGAAGATAATAATGCTCCAAACAACTTGGATCACAAAAACCCAGAAGCTATTCAAAATGTTACCCCAAATTTCCAAAAGAAAAAATTTATTCTCATCTTCCATGTCAACTCCTGTTAAGTAAACTCCAAATACTATTACAGAACCTTGTGAAACATTGCCACCACAACAGGATCTCATGTTGAATCAGGATTCAAAGAAAGATTTTTCAGGTCCAAAGGGCTCCCCAAGTGCCAAACCAAACTGGAAAATGCTCAAGAGCCCCTGGGTTCATACCCTGAAGATAATCAAGCCACTCATCATTTTGTGACAAAAGATGAAGATAAACTTCGCACTTCTTATTAATATGAAAGGGGTGCACCTCCAAGTCAGTCAATTGATTCATTTCCTGAACTCCAAATTCTTCAGTTCCAAAAAGTTTCACCACACCAAGTCATTCCAAAAAGTGCAGTTATATTTGGCTCACTGGCTCTAAGAAATGAGTTTTTGGGAAGTTTCCAAAAACTTGTTTGGATTAGTCCTCAGAGGAGTGAGGAATCACCCCATAGTTTTGATTTGAGTGTGGGTAAATAATGAATGACACAAATATTGAATACTTTCTTACTGATATAGAGGGTGCTTGATTCTTATATTTAGTAAATTCTTTATAGGGAATTTTTTCAGAATTATATACTATTTGTAGCTCCATCAATTATTATGCAATTTTTTTTGAATTTAGTCTTTCAAGAAATTTATATTATGTATTTCATAACTACATAATATTAGTGGGTCCTGAAATTTTTCCTTTAATTTTTAAAATATCAAGTGCAATTAAAGAAATAAATGCTAAAGTAAGAGGAACTTAGTTTTTGCAGATGAGAATTTGGACAACATGATTTTAAACTGGTACTTGTGGTGCTAAAAAGGTGATGAGTTTAATTGAGAATAAAATTCTCAAAATATCCTTCTATGCTGAATAATGAGGAAAAGAGGTGGTTGTCCTTTGTAAGGGCTTTATCAAACATACTTTATTCTACTTATTTTCACTCCATTTAACAGTGTGATGAGTTTAACTACAATAATGGGGCTCATCAGGTCACAAGTATGTGTTCCCTTGTGAAACATAACTTACTTCATTCCACAAAGGATCAAATTTTCAAAGCCAAGACAATGAAAAAGAAAAAATTAAATTTTAGTAACTTTATCCTTTATGCCTTTGAGAAGTTTTGTAGACAAATTATCTGTTTTCATATTTTACTTTTTATATGGTATTATTACCTCCTATCTCCATGTTGATGTTTCATAAAAGAACTTGATAAGATTTTTCTTTAAAATGAATCTTTTGGGTACCCACCAATTATCTTTTTCATACTTTTCCCACATTCAAAAACATTATTTTCTTTATTCTAACTAATAATCATAAGGAGGATTCTCTTAATCTATACTTTATTCCTTCACTAAAAATTATTAATACTTTATTCAACTTCTTTTTTTGGTTAAGCTCATTCAATGTCATTTTCAAACTCCTTCTGAGCTCTTTAACATTAATTCTATTTAGATAATAAGGAATCTGTTGAGCTCATTAAAGGAAATTCTCCTTCAAGTCCTAATTTATCACTCATGACACCAGTGGCATCATCAATTAATCTTTCTTCTCTCCAAGCTCAACAAGATTTCACTGTAATTGGAGCTTCAAAAGTAATTCACAGAATCACAATTAGCTCACCTACATATCCTAAAAGTACTAAACCTGTCATTAACAAAAGCTCTTATTTGAGGAATTATTACTCTATCCTGCTGTTCAATTCAAATCAAGTGGAAACATGAGGATTAACAAACAACCAATGTTAAAGAAAGATATGGTATCCAAGGCAAATGCAAGGGAACTCAAAAAGCATGGGAATGCTGGAGATAGGAATATTTTTGAGGGAGGAAAGGGTAGTGTAATTATCCCAGATATGAGTTTTTTTGACAACTAATTATTCAGAAGGAATGAGGACCAATTTCTTTCAAATTTTTCTCATAAGAAGAGTTTCCTCTTGGGTGAAAAACTCTTAGAACAATAGAATTAAGGGTTGAGAATGTGTATCCTTGTAATTGAGATCTTTGAAATCATCTGGAAAAAGTATCAAATTTTTCTAAGGAAGATGATGAGAGTTACTTTTCAGGATCTATCACTTCTTCACCTTTGGGGAATAAGGGAAAGTAAAAAGGCTTAGAAAATCCTTATAATAATAGCTATGAGTTCAATCCAAATCAGAATAAATGTGATGAAGCCAATATACACATTTATTATCAAATGCAAACAGAAGAGTTATCAGATAATCTAAATCAGCCAAACTATCTACCAAGCACATCTGGAGGGCTGGGAGATCCAGGTTCAAGTACTCAACCTGGGCCAGGTTGGCATCCCCAATATGATTTAGAATATCAGTTTTTTGATCAATCATAGGGCCATTCTCAGAAAGGGGAAAACAAAAAATACAGATTATCTCAAAAGCTTCATCCAAAAAGTAAAGGCTGAATTCTTTCAAGGGCCAGATTCCCAAAATCGTTCATGTTATTAGAACCAAAGTTTATCAGAATTTCTGGTTCCTTCTTAATGTTCCTAACCAATATTTAAAAAAACTCTAATAACCACCAACCCCTTTAGAAAGGAAAGTGGCAGTTGAAGTTGTGGGTTATTTGGGATACTTTACAGTAGAGACCTTTGATGACCAATCCACACAAATTGAATCATGAGCTTTCTGTAATTATTTTCAAAATGAGCTTCACAAGCTGGGTCTTCAAATATTCACATGGGATTTGGAAACCTCATGGCCACACCCATTCTATTTTACTGTACCTTCCTCCTTGCACTTTTCAGCATATAATACCATCAGTCTTTTGGGATACAGATCAAAAAACCCATGGATTCTTTTAAAGCTTGATATAATGATACTTTTCATATTTGTAAAAGGAATGGAATGAAGTTCCACAAAAAGGGATAAGCAAAGGGTATTGAAGATTTGGGAAAAGGTATGTATCTTTTTGATATTGGTAATCTCAACTTTTTCTTAGGAATTGTTTGATAATTATAAATTAGCTATTCTAGCCTCATAGTTTGATTACCCAATAATTTGTGCAGATAATGAGTAATTTGAACAAGATGGAAAAATATTTTTGTGGAAGATTGGGTGGAATGGTGCTTAGTTTTTTTCAATAAGTTGATTGAAAAATTGATAAAGATATTTCCATGGGATTCCACATAAAGAAGAAGAATCCACAGTTTCCAAACTGACTTCCTGCAATCAGAAGTATTGATGAAGGTGATATTCCAAACAAGTCTTTAACTCTGAATGGTTAAATGGCTTAAGCAAACCAGATATAGAAGCCCCTGAAATGTTAGACATTCCAATTGTCAATTGAAATGGGGATTCATTTCAATAAGCTACTATTGTATAGAAACAGTTTATTTATATATACTAGTTTATCTTATCATTGTTACAGGAATTTTTGATTTGGGAAGTACAAGGTATTTTTTCACTTTATATATTGAAAGAATTGTCATATTTGAGCTCTTAACATGTAGTAAATTCAATTAATTGAATATACTTAATGAAAATTCACTAATTTGAATGGGATTACCTCCATTTTCTGAAGTATTTGCCTCAATCTTTTATTAGTTGGATGATATAAAGGATCTGTAGTTCTAATTCACTATTAATTGCGGTCCCTCACCTATTCATTATGGCTCCTTAATACATGTTTCTACAAAAAACACCTTCCCACCTCATAGGGGATATTCTAAAAAACTCATTTCTCAAAAAAATGTAGTTTGTAGCATATCACTTCATATTTCATTTTCTTCTTCCTTTAATTATTGCCATTTTGTTCAGAAAGTTATTTCCTAATTGAACCATCTCCTTCATTTCCAAAAGAGGTAATTCATTTGTCTTTATGGGATTTATTTTAACTACACCAGAGGGTCTATATATTCAAAATTTTGGAATTTTTTGTTCCTTTTTTTTCAAACAGCTCTAGCTCCTTACCTACCAATTGAGCATACCTTCAAACTGAAGTAACCATTTTAGCCCAGCTACTATGCTTCACTTAATGGTTAATTCATATTTCTCTCACATGTAATGTCCCTCCCTCAAAAAGGAATTTCACAAAACCACTTTCTTCAAAAAATTTGTTTCTTCCCTTACCACTTCTTCTTAGTTCTTTTTCTTCACAATTACCAATTAAACTTGTTTTAATGAAATTTTTTCCCAGCCCTTTTCTTACTAATTGAACCATATCAGCCATTTCCCAAAGATTTAATGTATTTGTTTTTATTGGTTTCATTTTAACTACACAAGCTGGTCTATATTAAAAGTTTTGGAATCTTTTGTTCTTTTTCTTCAAACAGCCCCAGCTCCTTACCTACCAATTGAACATACTTCTGGACTCAAATTACCACTTTAACCCTAAATTCCGGCTAAATTTGTTTCATAATACAGATCTCTTTAGAGATTCTCCTTTCTATCTCAAAATTAATTTCAGAAAAACCATTTTATTTGAAAATTAGACCTTAAGAAACTTCTTCTCTATTATCTATAGAGCTGGTAGTCCCATTCTATTAAACTCTTTCTTAATATATTCGAGGTAGATGCTTTCCTGTGAAAGACTCACTAAGCCCATTTTTGGGGCTTTAAGATGTTACACAGGATAAAAGTGAATCATCTTCTTGTTTCGGGAATAGTAATACTAACTTAATAATTCTTGAAAATATTTGTTGTTTTTTCTCAAGCAGATTTAGTGCCCTACCTACAAGATAAACAAACCTTTTTACTTGAAGAAAAATTTTGTCTCTTCATCCTAGAGTTATCTTTCTATTGATGAAAACGTTTCCAGAGCCACTCCTTCCTATCTCAAAAGTTATTTTAGGAAACTCATGTTTTTTAGAAAACTGTTCCTTCCTTAGAGCTGGGGCTATAAAACAAAGAGCATTTCAATATTATCGCAAAGGCAACAGCAATTCTCAATCTTGTCATTGATCTCGACTTCAGAATAAAAAACCTAGGTTTTTAAACATTAAATCATTATTTTAGATCTTTTCAATTTTGTTTTGAAGTTTTCTTTAACCCAGTTCCTTCTAAAGAGCTTTAGATAAAGAATTGAACTCCGTTTTTTTAGAAAAAACCCCTGTTTTTTTGAGATTTAATTGAAAAATATCATCATTATATTAATTCAGGCCTTGAAATACTTAATGATAAATAAATCTCTCCTTCCTCAAATATAGTCTTTTATATTAGTAATTTCATTAAATTTAATGAGATGAATTATAATTAGAAAGAAAAGTTAATTTTTTTTTTCAATTTTGAATTTAACAAATCCCTTTCCTATCGAAGCTTCAATAATCAAGAGAAAGAATGACTGGTTCTATGTTTTCTATTGGCTGGAATTCTTTAAGACTTGGTCAATTAACCATTGGTTGGTATATCTCTTCTTCCAACATTTTAAAATACATCCCAATGTATTATCACCTAAGCAACAAGATTCCTGAAGTGGCTGGAATTCTCCAGGAATTTCTTCAAAACCAGTCTTTAACAATATTTCAAAAAGAAACAAATATATGACTGAAGTTGGAATTCCTGATTTTGAAATTTTTCATTCTTCTAATTCTGAAACTGCATCTTTTTGGAATTAGTTAACATATACAATCAATAATTTTTCTAACTTTCCGCATTGTAATAGAATTTATCATTCTTAATTTGCTTCTTTTTTCTCTATTCCAATATCCAAAAGGATGTGAGTATTATTTTCAATATTTATGATCTATTTAATGAGTTTTTAGTATTTCCGGGCTATTCAATTGATCTAATCTTAAAAGGAATACAGCCAGGAATTTCTTGAATGGTGTGACAAGAAAAAATTGTTCAACATTTTAGACTTTATCCAGAAAGTATATCCTCTGGATTTTCCCAATATTATCAATCTCATTACCAATTTCTAGAAAGACTTACAGCGTTTTCAAAAATTAGATGAGGAAAAATATCTAATTTCAGTGTAGATTATAATACCCAAATTGTAACTAGATTAACCTCTACTTTGAAATAGGATTTCTTTTTAAAAAAATATTTTTCTGTTATATTAATTTAATTCTTTAAGATGATAAATTACTTTAGAAGTTGAGATTTCAACTTTTGATTTAAGAAATTTATGAGAAATTTCATAAACTACCGATAAGATTAAGAAATCCACTAGATGATGAAGATAGTAGTAATAACGTTAATAAATTTATAAATTGATTATAATATTGATGAGTTAATTATAAGACTAATAAATTAATTCCAAAACTAATAAATTAATCATAAAATTCATAGATAAATGATAAAATTAATAACTAAATCATAAAACTAATAAATCAATACTAAAAATAATAAATTAAGGGTGTGGGTAAAAACACATAAGCAAATTGGTAAAAACATGTAAGGGGTTCTCTGAGCCCATTTTTAATTAAAAATGAAACACAACCACGCCTGTATTGGGCCAAAACATGCCCAAAAGAGCTTTTTTCCCCACAAAACCTCTCTAACTCCCAATTGTTTCAGATTTTATTTTCCCAGCCCCCCCCCCAAAAAAAAAGCGCCAAACACTCAAATAATCCACATTATCCCCACCCCAAACCAGTTTTTTTAAAAAAACAGCATTACCAAAGCCATTTTGAAAAGCTTTTCACACTTTTTTTTCTTTTTTTCCCCCAAAGACTGCATTTTCCACCACAATAACCTGCATTCAAGCCTCTCAATTTTCAATTTTTTACCTTCCCGCATCCATTGACCCCACATTCAAATCACTTCTTTTCATTTTTCACACCTTTTTTCACTTCTTTTTCACATTTTAAAAAGTTCTTACCCCATTCCAAATTCCCAAATCCCCCTTTTTTCACTTTTATACATATTTTTCCTTCAAAAATGCTTCAACCCCCACTGAAGGTGAATTTCAGACCCTTGTGCTTCTTTGGTAACATATGCATAATGTTGCCAGGGCTCAGGGGTATGCTGTGTCCACCTTGAGGTCCAATATGACCCACAACCAAATTGAAATAGGTTGTGACAGGTCTGGGACTCCAAATGCCAACAAAATCCCCTCCAAAACAGTCACTTCAAGAAAGCTTGACTGTCCTTTTAGAATTTATGCTAGAAAATATGCCAAGTGGCAGAAATCACCCCAATTCTTCTAGATTTTAATGATGTTTTGACTGGAAAAGTCCCATTTGATCAAATTCCCAAGAGTCAAGAGGATGATAAATATTATGAAGACACACTAAAATGCAAGAATATCCGTGGAATACCTCAAGGAGCCAAGAATAGAAATAAAAAATCGAAACAAAAGAGAACCATCAAGATTTTAAATTATTGAAAGTCAATCCACGAAAAGAGGAAGACACCCATCAAAAGTAAGCAGTAAAACAACATCAAGATCACAGTCAAATGTCCCCTCTTCAATTATGGAAGTGGACTCATCTGAAGATTCTGAGGTCTCATTATCTAAATCAATTAGTTCATAAGATTCACTACCCTCAGCAACTGAATTAAATAAATTAGAAGTCACCCTTAGAAGGTCCAGAAGATTGGCAATCGGAAGCCAAACCTCACAAAGAAAATAACACAAGCCTGCAACCAGTTTGAATAAATATGATGCAATTGACTTGATCTGTGAGCATTGTCAAAGCAATTATCACACAAGTGATGAATACTTCAAGCTTTTTGTGAGTTTCTGATTCTTTTTAATGTATATTTCTCTTGTTTATTTTTATATTTATTCATTTTTTGACCCTATTTTATCAGATAACTGGCTCAGAAGACTTGCCCAAGTTCATATTGAAATACACCTTCAAGGCAATCAATGTCCAGGGTGATGGAAACTGTGGCTACAGAACAGTGTCCCACTACATTTACAAGACTCAAGATCAATTGGCTGATGTCAGAGGTGACTTGGCTGAAGAAATTCAACAAAATCAAGACCTTGATGAAGCCATGAACACCTTAATTCCCTCAGTATCCTCTTATTTGGACATAATTGAATGGTATGAAGATGTTGGCCAGGCTCCAAAAAGCAAGTGTATTTCCATTCCTGACAAGGGGGATCCAATTGCAAATAAGTATAAAATACCAGTTTTCTTTTATTCCCCAGTCCGATCTTCTTCTTTGTTCCATTATTTCTGTCCTCCAAATGATAATCCCCCATTTCCATCTGCTTCTTGGATAGCTGTGCTCATTTTGTTCCTTTGGACATAATAATTTCTTACTGTGAATTGGGAGATTCATTCCCAACCACAAGCCCTGGGGTGGGCTGATAAATTTAAGAAACACAGAATGTTGTATTTGTCCAATCTTCCTCCCCCTCTCAGAAAAAACCCACTATTTTCAGGTTGATTCTGATTGATTGATTTTTGTATATACAATTTATGCCAATTATCCCCCTCCTCAGTCTCCTTTTTTATCAAACATTGGAGCTTTTTTACTTAGAAATAGTCATATTACAAACAAAGAAGAAAAATGAAAAAATACACTTATTGCCCCTGCACTTGCTGTCCCACCAAAACAATTCCCCAAAATCATGGGCTTCTGGTTCTTTATTTTCCAGATTGAACCCTTCAATTTAAAAAGGAATGAAGGAAATCAATAAGTGGGAATTTATTAAATTAACTTTTTAAAAATAGGCATATTACAATGATGGGAAAAAACATTTGAAAAAAAAAACCTTTTTGTGCCTTCACTTGTCCCACCAAAAAAAATTCCCAAAATTATGGGCTTCTGGTGCTTTATTCTTCAGATTTAACCCTTCATTTCAAAAAAAAATAAGGAAATTCATAAGTGGGAAGATTTTAAATGAATTTTTGAAAAAAATATGCCATTTTGGCATATTGGCCAAATTTGTGAAATTTGGCAAAAAAAAAATTAAAAAAATTTGTGCATATTAACATGCCAAGTCGGGAGAAATATGGCAAAAAAAATCAAAAAAATCCTCAAAACTGAGCCTGAGGAATTGTTTTTGAAAAATAAGGTTACTTATGTGTTTTTACCATAAATTGGTTAAAACACGTAAGGGCTTATGTGTGTTTACCAACACCCTAAATTAATTCTTAAATTAATCTTAAAATTAATAAATAAATTGTAAAGTTGATAAATTGAGGATAAAATTAATTGAACAATTATGAAATTAGTAAATCAATTATAATATTAAGGAATTTTATATAAAATTAGTAAATCAATTTTAAAATCAATTCATTATAAGATTATTAAGTCAATAATAAAGATTACCAACAAAATATAGAATTAATTGATTGATTATAAGCTTAATACACTAATTGTAAAACTGATAAGTAAGATATAAAATCAGTATATTAATGATAAGATTAAATTGATAAATTAATTATGAGATGAATCAATTTGTTCTCAAATCAATATAGTAGTTTTGAAATTGGTAGATTAATTAGAAAAAATTGGTAAATTATCATGTTAAAATGGTGGGCCTTGTTCAATACCAAAAAGGGAATATTTTTGACTTCATGACTGAAAGACTTTTGACTTCATGACTGAAATATTTTTGACTTCATGACTTAAATATTTTTGACTTCATGACTGAAATATTTTTTTAAAAATGTGGAATTTATTCAGTACCAATGTGCATTCCTTTTTTTCTCTGCATCAAGAAATTTATCCTTTTTTGAATTGGATTTTTTTTCTTTGTTTATGGAACCAAATTTTTAAAACTGTAGGCTCTTTTCAGTACCAATGTTCATTCTATTTTTGTTGTATTAGGCATTTTTTTTTGCCTTGGTTTGGGAAATAATTTTTTTTCAAAAATAAATGAAAATGCTTTTTTTGTTGAATTGGGAATCCTAACTTCTTATGATGGGGGATTTTCATACCAATAATGAAATTTATTTTGCCTCATTAGAGAAATGTTTTTTGATAAAAATGCAGGATTTATTGAGTACTTGTGTGCCTCCTTATTTTGCTGGATTAGGGAAATTATTTTTTTAAAATGGAAATTTTTGGATACCAACAAGGATTTTTTTGCTTTGATAGGGAAATCATCTTGATAAAAATGCTGGATTGGTTTTTGCTGGAATATGGAATTTATTTTGTTAAAATGGTGGGAATTTTTGGTACCAACAAGGAATTGTTTTTGACCTCATTTGGGAATTTTTTTTGTTATAAATGTGGGATGTATTTGATACCAATAAGGAATTTTCCTGGCTTAAATAGGAGACTAATGTTTTTAAAACTGAAGGCTTCATTTACCTCATTTTGTAATGATTTTGACTTGAGTGGTTAAAATTAAGTGCTTAAATGTTCTCCAGTAATAGCATCTAAATCATTGACATATATATTATGTATGTCAGAGTGTTTCAGTTTCTTGATAGTTCCTTTATATGAGTGTGAAGGGAATGTTGATTAACCCTGAAATAGGACTTCTCACTGAGTGACATGAGATAGGATTGAGTTTTACACCTCCTTGAATTGAAGTCAAGCACCAGTACTTTAAGCCTTATTTGCCCTGGTGTACGATGTGTTTTTCATGATTTAAATAATTTGACTGAGTTAATACACTAATTTTTTAATATATCAACTCCTTGCGGTATTAATACTTTTGAGTATTTTCTTTTATGTTGTCAAGTAATCTTGGACCTTTTTAGGAATCTCTGAAAGTTCTTAATGTAATGTTTGTTTAGTGGTTACTTTTCTGTACCTAGATTTTTTTGTTACATTTTTTCATTTTACTTTAATCTTATAAGAATATCTTGAAGTAGAAAGTATTTTCTTGATGTGATGTAAGGCTTACACTAATATTAATTTCCAGCCTATCTGCCTAAAATTAGATTAACTTTCCTTCCAGAATGATATTTTCTTCACTTGGCCCTTGGAACTTCCTCTTTCCCACTCAATATTTTGTCTTTTTTTTTGGCTGGGTTTTCCTTCCTGTCTCACTTTTTGAATATCTTAATAGATTTAAATTCTTGACTTCTTTACTTTAAAAAATTGAAATTCATTCTTCAAAAATAAAAACAATATACAACCATCAATTGTTGTGGTTATGGGTATACTTCATATATCCTATAAATTCTTCTTTTAAACTTCAATTAACAAATAAATCAGGAAGGAATTCTCACAAAAAATTAAAGATATTGCACTTGAAGCACCAAGTCAATGAGAAACAATCTTGATTATTTTCTTGTAACAAAATATATAAATGTATAAGAAATGAAAACACAATCATCTCATTTTCTCAGCTCATTCCTCTTCAATTCTTTTCCAATTTTTATTTAATTCAAATTTTTTCAGCATAAATCGCATTTTTGGCAAAGGCTTTAACACCATAATTATATGTATCATTTGAAAACATGGTCTTTGACTATTTCTATCTGGAATTTCATCATCCCCAGATCTTCTGGAGCTTTTTGATTCATGAGTATTAGTAATTCTTTGTGTTAAAAGAAGCTATTTTTTGAAATCTTTTGATGCTATTTTCTTATTACCAATACAGCCAATGGTAGTATAATCCCAAATACAAATACTTGAATAGCTTTGAAGGCCATTTTTTTAGTAAATAACTCTTAATTTTCAATTATTTAGGTTCTTACTGATATATATTATTAGTTTTTGACACATATAAGCTCTTTCTTCATTGATCTAACTCTTATATACATCTTGAAGGGATAATTCAGGTCAATAAATATCTGTCAAGGATATACTCTTGAAAACAATATGACTGATATAGCCTCCAATAATTCCTCTTCCAACCATTTAATTACCTCATTCACAATAAAAACTGATATGATTGATTCTATCTCTCATAAAATCCCCCTTTAAATACAAAACGGACTTAATATGGAATATCTTAAGAAAGCTTATGTACTGGAAAAATGGATATCTTAAGCAGTTCCAACTCCCCAGATGGTAAAAACTCAAAAAAAAAAATAATAACATAAATATCCCACCTTGAATCTTATTTGATACAAAGCTCATAAAAGCAAGAAAATTCCATCACAATATTTAATATCTCTTACGATGATATAAAGATCAACACTCTTTTAATTAATCCTTGCACAAGATTGAACCCAACTTATGAGACTTTGGAATATGCATTGTTTCCAAAATATGTTTAAAATTAGTTCTGTAGCCCAACAAATATGCAAAAGCTTGAATATCATTATTAAAATCTAAGAAATTAAAGGTAATCATTCAATTTCTTTATCCATCAAACAAATAAATGGTCATTAGATGAGATTTGAATTATCTAACTACTCATTCTACCCTATTACTTCATGCATGACTAATCAAGGGGATTCAATAGGTAAGATGATTTCAATTTATTTTAATCCTCATTTTTCACTTAATTCAATTACAAGATTTTCAAAGTTACTAAATCCCAAAAAAATTAACCAGAAGCTTAAGAAATGCTATTAAGTGTGTTAAAAAACCTTAGTATTTTGCTTTACAAGACAACACCTCAGAAATATTTAAAACATCTCTTGACCTTTGCTTTAAGCTCAAGTTTTTCAAGAGTTAATCTTGAAAAATTGAGCAGTTCTGTAAGAAAGCTCTAAATCTTTCTTGAAGAAAAAGCAAAGGCAAACTTGAATGGGATAAATTCAACTGTAAATTTTGGAGAGAAAGAAATCTGTATCTTTTAATGAGATTTACAGATCAACTTCAGCTGAAGGAAGTATATTGGAGTATGAACTTTAGTGGTTCTTTTCAAAAACAAGAACACCAAAGCCTACCAGTATTTCAAAAAATTCAATATTCAGAATTATTTTATTCCCCACCCTTGAATTTATTGTTTGTGAATAATTAGCTATACCAACTACTGGTTCCCCATCTGAAAGGATATTTTCTGATGGCAGGAAGATTCATGGTTATCAATCAGTATCTCTTCCAGTAATTCTTGTAGAACAATTAAATATTTTTTAAAAAAAATCATGTACATTTCTGCCCCTATTTAAATTATGATGAATTAGTTTTATTTTTTTGGACATTTTTTGTTTGAAATTCATATTTCTCATATGAAAACTTCAAGTATAAAAACTTGATGAAACTGGCCATTCTTGAGCTTTATGAAATGATTATTCTTTTCCTTCAAATTTTTGAGACTGAAATTAAATTTTGATTAATGAAGATTAAAGAAATTGATCATTTTCATTCAATAATCAAATGATCAATATCATAAATCTATAAGTATTCGTCAAAACTTCAAATTAAAATCTTCCTTTTTTCAACAAAATCAATAATTAATTTAATAATTTTTTTTACTATTTCAAGCCGTTAAGACTAGTTAAACATTTTCAGAATTGATTGGTATGGCCTACTAAGTTTTAAAAAGTTAAGGCAATTCATTTTCTCATATTTGTAGTCTATAACTCGTTTAATTTTACTTTTCTAAAGTTCGATAGAATACCCTCTTATTAGAAATTCAATTTGAATGCAATAAGATTTCTTAGATTACTATTCAATGGCTTTCTTGGTAATACTTAAAGGAAAAGGCAAACCCATATCATTGTATGTATGTCACTCGAAGCTTCCAAGATTGTAACTTATTGAAATATGCTCAAATACACTTGAATGGATATAATAAATGTTGGATTTCTATCTTGAGTATTGCTTTTCGAAGTATATGTGATGTGTCTCATGAGACAACTTCTTCAAAAACTAATAAACATTCAAAAACAAGCAAACTAGAATTTAAGGTTTCCAACAGGCTTCGACCTTTTTATCTAGATCAGGTCCTAGGTTTGAAACTCCAACTACCTCAACAAAGCATCAGTTTGAGGTAAGATTTGGGTGAATCTTATCAAGGCTAAAGTGATTGCAAAGCTATAATGACGGATAGGTAGTTTTCATGCGAACATACATTCAGTAACGATACTTGCGCTATTTTTTTCCACTGGAGCGACCTGTGAACTGATTGATGACTTTATTCCCTGCTTTTACAAGAAACCCAAAAACAATTATCACTTGGAGAAAATTCATTACAAACTCGGAGATAGAATTGAGGGAATGCAGCGTGAGGCTTTGGTACACGGGCCGATTGCTACTAATATAATGAGCCTACCTTGGGTACAATGTACCGGATGAACAAATGATATGGATCTCAAATATTTTACCAAGTATGAATCAAAAATCTAGCTAATTTCGAGACAGTCTTCT
This sequence comes from Austropuccinia psidii, assembly GCA_023105745.1. Lineage (NCBI taxonomy): Eukaryota > Fungi > Basidiomycota > Pucciniomycetes > Pucciniales > Sphaerophragmiaceae > Austropuccinia > Austropuccinia psidii. Next base: position 31,119,277 of record JALGQZ010000008.1, read on the forward strand.
CAAGTCAATGCCAACTTATGATTGAAAATTGAATGGAGTCGCACGGACCCCATCTCGCCGTGAAGGGCGATGGCACATCAGCTGTATCTTGAAGGGAAAAGTTTTGAGAGAGGGCAGGCCCCAGTTGCCGATCAATTATAAAGGTTGCCTGATTTGGATTTAACCTGAGTTCGTGTTCTTCAAAGACCCAATTTGTTGAAAACTTTTCGAATCCCAAGTTCTATTTGTTGCCACCAGACAATAGACAATTAGGATTTAGAAAAACGAAATTGCCGAAAGACGGTTTCGAGCGTATTTTACCCATATGTTATGTCAACAAGAAGGGAAGCAACCAAAACGAATTTTGAGTTAGCATTTAAGAGTAAGTTGGATGGTGAAGAACACAAATCATGTAGGCTAACCATAAATAATTTCTGGCTGACTGTGTTATCTATTGAAATTTTGACGAAAAAAAAGTTGATCGCAGGCATAGAGAACGTAGGCTTGATGAAAGGCAAAGGTTGAGCGGAAACGAGAATATGAATGTAAGATATAAATAATTTAAGGACTTCGGTCGCCAAGCCAAGTCGGCGATGTTTCTTTGAGGCAATCATGATTTCTAATTCGGCTTTTTGGGCACCATTTTCGGAGGATTCTCTTGTCGAGTTTAAAGAGTCGTCAGGTGACAAGAATAAGTTAACATCACCGCTTTGGCCAAAAAGAAAAAGCCAACCCAAGAACAATTCAGTCAATATGATCGTAGCCAATAGGTCGTTGATAACATACATCATTTGGTCTAGGTTTTGATGAGATCTCTGGAACGTTGCCAAATCGGTATCACCAATGGGTAGCGAAGTATGCCGCTCCAGAATAATAAACGTTAGTTCTGTAAGGCGCCGCCAATTGAGAAGACGTCAAAAGGAAAGCATTAGAATGCGAAAGGATGTCCCCTGAAGTCTTGATTTGTGTTGCCTCGAGAGCTGAAGTGGAAAAAGCTAGACTGGTACAGACTGTCCTCATCCATAGCCCAACGCTGGCACATTTCGTATTCTTCTTCAAGCGATAAGGGCTCACTAGCCGTACTTTCTCTGAGCTCTTGATCACACATCCATTCGTGATATCGGGCGACATGTTCTACCCTTTGGCCAAGCAATAAAGCAGCAAGTGTTAGTAACCAGCCATCGCAAAATGATGTGAAACAATGTATTAACCATTCCGATATGGGACCAAGACCGTTCGAGGGCCTATGATGGCATGATTTCGATTGACATACATCAAAGCTTCAATGATGGAACCAAATGTCAATTCGTGATGGATTTGGGTGATAAATTGAGTTGAATACGTCGAATCGTCGAAGCCTTGCAGTGGAAGTCAAAACCACTGCGATGCTGGCATCACAACCGACCTGTTTCCACCCTGCCTTCAGGCCTAGATGACATCCAAAACTCTGCACTCCAAGGCGTGGATGCCTGAAACAAAACATTCTGGGCTTGTCTGTCTGGCACCTATTGAAGACGTGTTGGCTACAGAAATGCTGAGCCACCCAACAAATGAGATAAAATAGAAAGCAGCATTCTAAATTCCTAGACTGATCATCTTTCTTGGCATCTATCAATGAGAATCACACAGCCCAAATTGGGAAATGTAGCAAAAGCAAGTCAGGCAGAAAATTAATATAGGAGACAAAATCAGAATGGGGCAAATGACACCAGCTCTAAAAAATCCATCAGGGCAACCCTCAAAAGGCAACACAAGAGGTCCATAACAACAAATACTACTAAGTGTTCCAGGGGCCTTCTATTGGCGTCATTGGACAATTTAATGGCCAAAAAAACTGCAGTTTGGTCAAAATGTTTTTGAGCCTCTTTTTCTTGAGAAAAACTCTTTTCAGTTATACTTATTGGCACTTCTCGAAATCTTCCAACATAAAATGAAATAAAAAAAAAATCTCAAAAGTTTTTTGATAATACTTTATAGAAATTGAATTTTTCTTTTAACCTTTGAATATGGTTTGATTAATTAAAATATATGATAATACCAAAACGCGCCTTCAAAGACTCTCATATTTCTAAAAAAAAACTGAATGTTTACATTCATAAAATGATTTTATTTGTATTTAGATATATCTATAATCAATATTCACTAAATTATGAGAGCAAGACCACTAAGAGTAAAATAAGTTATTAGTTAAGCCTCAAAAATAAATATGATATGTTACTGGTAGTAAATCAATGGTATAACCCAAATTAACCATTATTATTTTTGAGATTAATATCAAAAATACTTGTCAAGTTTTATTTTAAATGTTTCATATGTAATACAAAGAAGAATATTTTCAATGAAAAGGAAGTCTTTCAACCGAGATATCTTACATCAGACATGATATATGATTTAAATATTAAATAATATTTCAAAGATAAGCTTTTTATTCAATAATTAGTTTGTGTCTCTAATCATTATTTAATTCAAGAAATATGAATATTGAAAAAGCATAAAAATGAATTCTAAGCTTATAAAGATAAAGCTTTATAAATAGATGAATACAGAAATACAGAAATAGACAAATAAATAAATAAATGAATTAATGGATCAAGTGTTGTGGAAAAAGAATTTGATTATTTTATTGAAGATATATAAGAACTTTCTGGCGCCCCTTCACAATTTTAAAAACAAGTCAAGACCTTTATTTCAAAAAGATTTCAAAACTCCTGCAAAAAAACACCCTGAGGCATTCTTTTTCAAATATTTTTTCACCCCCCCCAGAAAAGCGCAAAGAAATACCCCAAAAAAACCCCCCCTAAGCAACCTTTCTTTTTCAAAAAATTCTTCAAAACAAATTCTATCAAATCTGTCCAAAACCTTTTTATATTTTTTCCCCCCAAAAGACCCCATTTTTTCAAAAATGACCTTATTCCAAGGCCTTTTTCACCTCTTTTTACTTCAACAATAATTGAAATTACCTTTATTTCACTTTTCTCTTAAATTATCCATTTATTAACACTTTTTTATCACTTTTCCCATTGTTTTCATATTTTGAAACATCATTTCTCACTTCAGAAACCCCCAATTCAGTCACAACCATGGCAATTCACCTTTTGGACCTCCTTATGGCATATCCATGCCATATCCAGTTTATGGCAATTTGGCAGTATCCATAATTATTGGCCAAATTGTCCATTTCACTATCTAGGGCCAACTTGACCCCTTCATCATAATCAGGCCTTTACTGGCCAGTATTTACTTTTGGGCACTCTTAGGTATTTTCCGGGCAACAAGGAAAATACAGCCCAAAAGCTTGTATTTGGCTTTTTAAGCTTTAAATACAGATTTGGGAATTTTTCACAATTTGCATTATTCAGCCATAATATTCCATTTTTCCATTTAATATGGGACATATGCCCAAATGGCCATATTAGGCTATTTGGGGCTTAATTGCCAGTTTTGGCCATTTTTTGTGTACTTTGCACAAATATAGTTTTAAAGCTGTATAAGCTTTATTTGGCCAAAACACCCAAAAACATTTTGTCACCTCTGAAGCCACCCAAAACTCATTTTTCACCCATACCCTCCTGGAATCCTTCCAAAAGACCTTTGGACACTTTCACCCTCTAATAACCAAAAGTGCCATAAATGGTGATATACACCATTATGCATCTTTTTTCACAAGCAATCCAATGGCACCAATTTCAAAAGGTTATTTCAAAATTCCATAAGGCTATCAAGGCACCACATTATCCAGAGGATTCATCAAGGGTAAAGAACAAGTGTCACTCTCAAATATCAATGTCACCATCAAGCCATCATTGCATATTCTCATCCACAGTATTCCTGCAAGGGAATACTGGAAGTTCAATTCTCAGGGGATATTCAAGAGGTAGTTCCACACCAATCTTTCAAGTGTCAATGCTCCATCAATCCACCTTGGCAACTTCATTCATTAAATACATTCTGGATTCATCAAGACCTGTATTTCAATCATACACCATGGGAAGATCATTCAACCCAGTTCATTTCTAAATTTAAGAAGGGATAAATTCCATCAGACAATCAATACAGCTTCTGGTATTCAATACAGATCAACTGCTAGGTTGAAGTTATCAACCTCTCATCTTTTCACATATACCAGCCTCCTTTGACCCTGGGGGGTTTTCCCCCCAGTTAATTAATATATTTTGATTTTATTTTATCTTTCTTTATCTTATCCTTTTTGTTAAGTGGATACTGATATTACAAAGTCAGCCATTTAGCACCCTTTATCTTTTCTTTCTTTTCCTGTCAGTGGATATTGGTGGTTATATCCTTTAATAATTCCATCGTTCCTTCTTACAGGTTCAAGAAGTGATTAATGACTTACTTGGTTGGATCTTTGGCCATTTGGCTTCTTATTTATCTTATTGCATCTCATTCTTGTACCTGCATATTTCTTATAGAACTTCATTTCTTTTACTTTATCTTCTTTACTCTTTGGTGTCTTCCAAGTGAGTTCCCTGATTACTGAGTGCCAGGCCACTCTTGGTTTTCCCAAGAGCTCCTGTGACATTATATTAATTAACTCATAATTTATTTTCATCCTGTCCATTATTTATTTATAATTTCAATCACTCATTTCATCAAAATTATGACTCTTTAATGCTTATGAACCTTATGTTTCATTGTAACCTCTCAATTTTCTCTCATTAACTCTTCATTTTGAAAATTTAAATCTGACCCAATTTTCTTTCTCTTTTTTAATCTTTATTCAAATCATCAATTCAATTCAATTCGTAATTCAGGTTTCATTTTATTTTGAATTGATTTTCAAGTTTCTCATCAAATTACTCAGACACATTCTTCACATCAAGATTCATATTGATTAATTCTTCAAGAATTTTGATTTCAAAGAAGAACTAACTTAATTTTGATTTGATTAATTGATTTGGTATAAATTGATATTGACTTCAAGAAAATTGATTGACCTGAAGATTATTTCTTTTACTGATTTTTCACATAAAGAATTTTCCATAAATTGATTTTTCCTCAAGAATTAATTTGATTGATTGATTTTATGCAAGGTTTTCATTTTGATTGATTTGAAATATTTACTCATTGACTTCAAGATCTCATTTTAAAGGTGATTCATTGATCTACCTGAAGATTTCATTTTGATTTATTGACTTTTCTTCAAGATATTGATTTTGATTTTGACTTCAAGTTTTCCCTTTGAATTTCCTCAAGTTGTTTCACTTCAAATTTTGATTTTATTCCTAAAATCATGCCTTTTCAACATTTACCTCCTGCAAGAAAGACAAGATCTCTGGCCAGACCGCAAGCTGTTCTCACTCCAACTCCAAGAGCTCTTCTTGACAGCACCCCAGCAGTTCCTTAACTGAGGGTTCAATTTGGAAGGAAGAGGGCCAAGAAGATCAAGTTCCTCTTCAGGAGTAGTTGGGGGTTTTCCAGGAATTTCAAAGGTCCTGGTGAAGAGGAGAATGAGATTTATGTGGAGAAGGAAGATTATGATGGTACTAAAGGTGTTCCTTCTCCTGTGGGGGCATCCCAAGGTACTGAAGGGCCAACTATAGCCCAATCTAATCAGTCTGAACCATCCTTATTGGCCATGATGCAGCAAATGACTCAGATTATGGCCAATCTTCAAGCAGCTTCATTGTCTGAAGCATTGAGACCACCAGCCTTCAATACTCCATCTATGAATTTACCAGAATGCTTTGATGGGACTCAACCCTTTAAAGTCAAAAACTTCATCCAGTCCTTCTAGCTTATCTTTCATAACTATCAGGCAACTTTATCTCAAGACAGAAAGAAAGTCCTTTATGCCACTTAATTTCTTATTGGCAGGGGGCAAAATGGATTGGGACTTACCTTTCCAATCTCACCAATTAAGATCCAAATGACCTTCTTAATTCTTGGACTTTTCTGGAATATTGACTCTTTACTTTATTAAGGGATCCAAATGAAGTCAGAAAAGCTGAAGCAGAGTTGGATTCCTTAAGAATGAAAGAAGTTGGACATGCTTTATTATACATTGCTGATTTCAGAATTTTGGTTTCAAGAATTGGAGATTGGGGTGAAAGAGCTCTCATCCATAATTTCAGGAAGGTATTTTCATCCAGGATTTTGGATCAATTGGCCTCCCATCCTTGAAGAATTGACTCTCTTCAAGACTTAAGGGATATTAACCTGGATCTTGATACCAGGTAACATAAGAGGCAAAAGGAGAAGGGTCCTTTTCAAGAGAAGAAGCCTGGAGCCTCAAAGTCAATGTCTTCCCATCCTCAAAATTCTTCAAGCGCAAATCTAAAGAAGAAGAATCTTTGAAAGGGGGAAAAACCCCATTCTTCTTTGCTGAATAAGGACTTCAAGTTGATGGGTTCTGAAAAAGAAAGAAGAATAAAGGAGGGCCTATGTGCCTATTGTGGTGGGAAGCATAGTCTTTAGTACTCTTTCAAAAGACCTCAAAGCCAGCTTTCCCAACAATCAGTAAAATCTCCCATTGAGGGAAATTCCTGAGTGAAGATCATGTTGTGTTCAATGGTCTTCACTGTTTTCCATTCAGAACACAATTGTGCATTCTTAATACTGGTGTCAAAATTCTCTTGAATTTTTTGTCTTTTATTCTCTCTGATGTGTTTCACAGTATTATCATTGATTGTGGTGCTACCAACTCATTTATTGAAAAGCAGTTTGTGTAAGGTGTGATTATGAAACTTTGATTAAAAAATCCAGTACTTTTCCTGTCCTCAAAATTTGTGTAAGGTAAAATATAATTAAAAAGAGTATGAAATAGTATTTTTAGAGAGAAAAAATGCCAATTTGATTGTTTTTAACTTTATAAGTATAAAGAAATAATATTATAAAGATATATTGTTTTACCAACAATAAATATTTATCCAGAAATACTCTACAAGAGATATTTAAGGCTACAAAAGAAATTCCTTCAAGAGCAATTTCAATTGGAATTAATTGAGCAAAGAACTGCAAGAAATTAATTAAAGAAAAAGGCTTTAAAAGGATATTTAAAGAGAAAACAGGCTCAAAAGTGACCAGAGTGAATTTGGAAACAAAGTGACAAAGTTAATAGTGATGAAAGATGCTTTAATTCACTTATGGGGTGGTTCAAGGGGTAAAAATGATTATAAGAGTTACAACAAAAGATTATAATGATTTTTCACGTGGTTAAAAGGTTTAAAATTATTAAAAAATGGTGGCTGTAATCTTTTATTGATTGGTTTAACAGTGTTTAAACTAACTATAAAAGGAAAAGATTGTAACATGAAGAGAAAAGTGGGGCAAAGAAGACATTCTTTTATAGCCATCAATTTTCTTACTCCAAAAGTAAAATTTACGCTTGTCAGTCGTAGAAGAAACTCTGACAACAGAAAAGCCAATTATGGCATTATTTAACCCTGGTTTAGACCAAAAAAGGGCTGGTTTTAGCCATTTGAGACCCTTAAATCAGCCATTACTATAGTAATACCTGGTCTAGAGCCTTCAAAACACATCAGAACGTGTGTAAAAGATGTAGAAACGAGTTAAAACTGGTTTTACTAATATTGCTTGAGCTTAAGGGTAGTTTTACCCTTTTGAAAACAGTTAAAACTGCCCTGGTTGGTATCAAAACCTCATCATTGTCAGCCTGTGACTCAAAACCAGAGCACAAGCATGACAGCCAAAATACCCTAAACCAATGGTATAGCCAAAATACCACCAAAACATGGAGCTGAGCCAAATTAGCTCAAAAGGTATCAAAAGAAAGAGGAAACTCACCTCTTTCTGAAAATATAAGTCCCATCACCATAGGACAAGAAATAACAAAGTTATTCCTGCTCAAAGTTATTGCTGAGCATAAACCTTAATTTTCACCTCTCATCTAAAATCTAGAAGGAGAGGCTTAACCCCATCAAATGGGTATTCAAAGGGAAGCTCTAAGCCAGGGCTATCTAATGGTGCTAGCCAAACTGAGCTAGCACCAGTATTACTTGAGTTATGGTCAAATTCAGACCAAATAAGGATGAACAAAACATTCACCTCTCATCTAACTTTTACAGTTTTAGTGTGAGATACCTAAAGTGGGGTCTTTTTGGAAAGAGAACAATCAGGGCTATCTGATGGTGTCATCCATTTCCTCATAGCTCAACTACAACAGAAGTTATTGGCCAAACAAGCTTAATACAGCTTTTGCCCAGACCACGCCAATGTACAAAAATACTTGTACATGGGATAACTTTGTCATATTTAATGATAGCCATGTCAAGTTGGGTACCATTGTGTAGAGCTCATACAGAGCTATTCAATGAACTAACTTTGAGCTTGATATCTAAAAAACGGACAGAGATATGACCATTTTAAGGTCAAAATCCCACCTGCTGTCAGACACAGCCTTACCATGGGATAATATCCCATAACAATGAATATGAGGTGTCAAATAGACAAAGAAGCATGTTTTTACTTCAATACCTCATATGTCAGTCAATACTGGGGTCCCATACAGTTTCTGTACAGCATTCTACGCGTCATACACGTCAGAATCAGGCTGTGAGGTCCCCAGATGAAAAGTTTCACCCTGTATTGGTGAAAACCGCCCAGATGTGGTTTCAAAACCACATCTGAGCCCAATAAAGGGTATAAAGGCTGTTTTCAAACCACAAGCCTGTCATAGAGAGTGAAAAATCTTCACTTCCTCTACGTGGAAAGGTCTAGCAGCCTTTCCACCTCAATTTCAGGATAAAAGGAGGGCTTTTCACAGCCAAAAGCCTTTCCTTATCCTGCTCTTGAATACCCTACGTAGTAAACTGTCAAAAACAGTTTTACTCTTGGGTAATAAACAGGTATAATTATATATTTAATTATTGTAACTCTTATTATAGTAACCCAACTGGTAAGATTGCACCCTGGGTTCTCAATAGCGCTCACCACCACTATTCTTCAATAGTAGAACCCCTTAAATATATTATAAATCATCTTTTAAATCAAAAACTCTTATTTTTAATCAATTTTCTACGTGTCACAGTCATAATTCTAGTTGTAAATACTCTTATTACCACTTCAATATAGACTCAGCCTGAAAATCATCAATTGAGTCACAGACCCTGTGACTCAATTCCAGGCCAAAAGTGATGAAATTTTGCATGGAGTTTGACATCCCACGCCTGTCAGCAAGTATTTTGGGTGCCTGGCTCCCCCTTGGAGCTAGAGTACCTTTCCCCCCAGAATTAATCTTTCCAATTTTTTTTTAATTCCTCATCATGTAATACACTTGTAAACCACACATACAGTTAAATTGAGTTTGAAAGTACAAAACTGTAATAATTGATACCTCATATGTAAATTACAGTTGACTTATGTAATACACACACACATTTTGACATTTTAATTGAAAATCCTCTAATTCCTCATAACTTCTAAGCTACACACAACACCTCAATTTTAACACAAAAATTGATGGTTAAAACCACATGTGGTGTGAATGAAATTAAGGTTTTGAGGATTTTCAACTTTTGTACAGAAAATACTAAAAACTTAATTTAAGCTTATTTGGAGTTGAGTTACAGAAATGTTACCCAGAGGTGACTCCACCTTATTTTTTATGAGGAATCCAATGGTGAATTAATTTTCTTAAGTTTATTTATTGGATAAAAAGTTATGATATATTTCATATAACCTTTTACCCAAAATATTTCAATTTCATAAGTTTTATTAAAAATTCATTTTTACTTGATTTTTCCAAGTGAAAAAGCATTTTCATAATTTGAAATATTAATGTAATTTTTATTTCAAATTATAATTAAATTTTAATTTTTGTATATAAATTTGTATTTATATTTTTGTTTTTATTTTGATGATATATGTAAATTAATTTTATTTATATTTGTATCTTATTTTGTTATTTGTTGTCTTTTGAGTATATGAAAATACCTCTAAGGCTCACATTCCCTCCCCCTAAAAAAGAATATTGCTTTGTAATATTGTTATTTCTAGTGTGCCTGAACCTTCTGAGAAGTTTAGTAGCTTCAGGATGCAAAATCTTCAATATGTTGCCTGTAATATCCTACAAACCCCAAAAATGACTGAATTTCTTTCTTGTTCTGAGGCACAGGTTTCAGCAATACTGCTGCAACCTTGCTCTTGTCAATTCAAAGGGATATACCAGATACTACATGTCCCAGTGCTCTAAGTTCCTTAAATGCAAAATGGAATTTCTTTAAAGAAATTTTCATGTTTACAAATTGGATTTTTGTCAAAACTCTGGATAATCTGTACATAGGTTCTTCCCAAGCTCTTGAACACACAATAATTTCATCAATGTAAATTATTAACCATCCCTTTGATAGCTCTTCAGGGAAAATTTCATTCATCATTTTTTGAAAGGGTGAAGGTGCATTCTTGATACCAAAAGGCATCCTCAAATATTCATATACTCCACAATGAGCAGTAATTCTCAAGTATTTTCTTGCCCTTGGAGTCACTAAGCTCTGATGAAATCCTTTAAGGGCATCCATAGTGGTTATATACACTGCTTGAGATATCTGGGTAAGGGCAATTTGGATTTTTGGTATTGGGTATCTGTCTGGCACAGTGTATGTCAGGCTGAGTCTATATTGAAGTGGTAATAAGGGTATTTACAACTAGAATTATGACTGTGACACGTAGAAAATTTATTTAAAATAAGGGTTTTGGGTTTTTTAAAGATGATTTATAATATAATTAAGGGGTTCTACTATTGGATAATAGTGGTGGTGAGCACTACTGAGAACCCAGGGTGCAATCTTGCCAGTTGGGTTACTATAATAAGAGTTAAAATAATTAAATAGATAATTATACCTGTTTATTACCCAAGATTAAAACTCTTTTTGACAGTTTACTACGTAGGGTATTCAAGAGCCGGGTGGGGAGACAATTCTGGCTGTGAAAAGCCTCCTTTTTATCCTGAAATGGGTTGGAAAGGGTGCTAAACCTTTCCACGTAGAGGAAGTGAAGATTTTATCACTTTCTGGTACCGGCTTGTGGTTTGAAAACAGCCTGTATAGCCTGTATTGGGCTCAGATGTGGTCTTAAAAACAACATCTGGGCGGTTTTCACCAATACAGGGTGAAAATTTTCATCTGGGGACCTCATAGCCTGATTCTGACTTGTATGATGCGTAGAATGCTGTACAGAAATTGTATGGGACCCCAGTATTGACTGACATATGCGGTATTGAAGTAAAAAAATGCTTCTTTGTCTATTTGACACCTCATATTCATGATTATGGGATATTATCCCATGGTAAGGCTGTATATGACAGCAGGTGGGATTTTAACCTTAAAACAGCCATAACTTTGTCAATTCTTGAGATATCAACCTCAAAAATGGTTCAGTGTGTAGCCCTGTATGTGCCCTACACAATGGTACCTCATTTGATATGGGTATCATTCAATATGGCAAAGTTATCCCATGTACAAGAGTTTTGTACATTGGTGTGTTTTAGGCAAAAAGCTGTATTGAGCTTGTTTTCCCCATAACTTCTGCAGTAGTTGAGATATAAGGAAGTGGATGACACCATCAGATAGCCCTGATTGTGATCTTTCCAAAAGGACCCCACTTCAGGTATCCCACACTAAAACTGTAGAAGTTAGATGGGAGGTGAATGTTTTGTTCTCCCTTATTTGGCCTATAATTGACAATAACTCCAGTAATATTGGTGCTAGCTCAGTTTGGCTGGTACCATTGGATATCCCTGGCTTAGAGCTTCATTTTGAATACCCATTTGATTGGGTTAAGCCTCTCCTTCTAGATTTTAGATGAGAGGTGAAAATTAAGGTTTATGCTCAGCAATAACTTTGAGCAGGTATAACTTTGTTACTTCTTGTCCTATGGTGATGGGACTTATATTTTCAGGAATAGGTGAGTTTCCTCTTTCGTTTGATCCCCTTTGAGCTGATTTCGCTCAGTTCCATGTTTTGGTGGTATCTTGGCTATACCATTGGTTTATGGTATTTTGGCTGTCATGCTTGTGCTCTGGTTTTGAGTCACAGGCTGACAGTGTAAGTGTTCAGAGCTCTAAAGTCCCCAACCATTCTAGATTTTCCATTATGCCATTCCACTATGACTGGTGTATTTATTTATACTTGCTCATTATGGCCAGCTTTCCTTATTACACCAAGGTCTAGAAGTTTTAATATGAATTTCCAGAGCTTCTATTGATTTAGGACTTTCTGGATATGCAGGTCTTCTTAAGAGTGGTGGATAAGGTCTCTCAACATTAAGGATGATGTCAACTTCTTGACCAATAATTGCCCCCAAAGGTTCTTTGTCTGATGCAAATGATTCTCTGTGGTCATATAAAAGGGAATGGAGTTCATTTTCCTGTTTATCAGTCATATGGAGGCTTATTTCAGCTTTATTCAACTGTTCAGATTTGAATCTTTTCAACTCTAAGTTGACTGGTGCTACTTTACTTACTGTATTTTGTCTTTTAGATGGTAAAAAGGCAAATTTTTGATGCTTATTGTCTCCAATAGTAGAGTATCTGTCCTTGTTGCTATGTAAGTCTATTCCATACATGATCAATTAGTTATTTCCCAATAGAAAATGAGTACTAGCGCAATTTTTGATAACAACAAATTCAACAGTGATTCTCAAATTTCCATTAATATGTGGAAATATTTTATTGGTCTCAAATATTGCTAATGTTTTCATTGGATTACTTGCACTATTGAGCTTTATGCCATCAATTGGTAACAATTGGTCTTAAAAATTTGGTACACAAGTCTTAAGAAAAGATTTGCCAACACAAGAGCAGAAGGATCCTGGGTCAAGGAAAGATTTCGTGGGGTTTTTGTCAATTACCACCTCTGTTATACAGGAGTTACCAGCTGTATAACCTTTCCCCCTGTTTGGTTTGGTTTTCATAAGTGGTACATCCTGAATTTTTGACAAATAAAGTTGACCCTTGCTTAATTGTGGCAAGTGGGAATAAGATTCCATGATGTCACAAGTGGAATTGATATTTTCTATATCTTTTGAAGATTTAGAAAATATTGATGACTTATCATCTGAATTTTCTTCAATTATATTATCATCTTTTTCAAAATCAGGTTCTTTTTAAATGTCAACTTCATTTATTTTTCCCTTCTTTAGACATGTATTAGCTAAGTGGGTAGTGCTCTGGCAAATATGGCACTTTCTGATTATATCTGCAGATTTATACTTAACATTATTAGAATTTCCTTTGTCATTTTTGTCCACAGAATCTTTCCAAGGTGTATTAAACCTTGTTTTGAGATTCACCCTAATAGAACCCATCCTGGTTCTGGTGGTTACTTCTTCTAATATATTAATAACATCTTCTGCTGAAGATTTTTCAGTAGTCCTGCTTTTGACAGCATGCTCTAAGTCACCTTCACATTGTCTCAGAATCTTTCTGTGGATCATAAATTCTGACATGTCAGGATACAATGCTGTTAATCTGTCTTTTTGTGGGAAAAACCATGGTAAAGCTTTCTCTTTATAAGCATTAAATTTGGCAGATTCAATGGCTGTTTCCACTTTAAGCCTCCAAGCATCATTGGCCCATTTGTTGATAATTTGGGCTTTCCACCAAGTCCAACTTTTGTGTCCATGTGCTTGTCTTAATTTGATATACCATCTGTGAGCTGATCTGGTAAAAAAGGTATTGAATCTTGCTGTTACCAATCTGTCTGGTAATTCAAAATCTTCTTCAATGATGTCACTTCCTCTGATGAATTCCATATGTTCATATTCTCCTTCACCACTGAAGTGAGGCCATTCTTTAAGTTTTGGTACTTCTTTCAAAAGTTCTTGGCCCATTGATGGTTCCAAGTTATGAAAAGGAGTGGAAAATTCATGTTTTAACTGTGATTTTTCAACCTCAAATGCTTGTGGACCACAAATTCCCGTGCCCTAATTCTGATTCAAAGGTGTAGAAATTCTTGGTAAGGTGTGAAGTAATTGTTCAATATCATTCATTTTACTATTGTTACACCTTTGGGAATTTCTAAATTCATGTTTTAAAATTTGTATTGAATTTATTACATTAGTTTCAAAATTATCTTCTTTTTATGTTAATTCTTGCCATAGTTCTCTTTGTCTAGTTTTAGAAGAAGTGATCTGATTCAAATTCATCGTTAATTTTGATATTTCCTCCAATGAGGTGTCAAAACAATTTTTCAAGGCAATTGTATATGTCTTTACTTCAATAAGTGATTTTGAAATATTCTCAAGAGCACTTTTATTCTCCTCTTTGATAGTACTTATGGCTTGTTTTATTCTTGTTTCAATTATGACATCAATATTGAATTTTGAATATCTGTATGTTAATTCTTTAATAATGGCAGATTGTCCATTTAATTTATTCCCAAATGGATTCTCATTATTGGAAGTTTCAATTGCTCTTAAAACTTTTTCAAAATACATAAGTGTCTCATTTATTTGGCTCAGACTTATGTTGTTTGTTTTAAGATTGTCACAAATGGAGGAATTTTTATCAGAAACATGAGCTTTTATGTCATTTGTATCCTCATACAACTCTGGGATAGCATCAAAAATTTCAGAAATGATTTCTAATATTTTAATCTGGCTTCCTCCATTTTTCTGTAATTAAATAATTGTTCTGGCCATCTGAAATACATTTTCCATGGCATCCTGCTGAATCTTTGGGATTCTGTAACCCTAGCTATAAGGTTTTGTGGCTGGCCCCTTGCTTTTGCCTGTGTTTTGATCTTGTGGCTGCTTTTTTACATTGGAATTGCTGCTGCTGGCTACTGGGGCTGTTTTTGGGACTGGCTTGGGTGGTGGAGGGTTATTCCTCCATTCTGCTGTTAAAAGAATAATGTTCTTCTTTTCCATCAATGGATGCTATCCATTGAGTAACTCGCAAGTGCTGGGATGGCCCAGGAATTTCTCACAGTCAGGCAAGAATTCATTCAGTTTTGCCACATATCTGAAAGGAGCTGGTACTCTTTGTGCTGTAATGAATTGTTGTAAGCCTTCTGGCTGGCTTTGTATATGTCCACTAATGCTTCTTGTGGCCGTGTCAGCTCTGTTTGAAGGTAAAACAGTATTGTCATCTTCAGAATGACATAATTTATTAACTTGGAGGTCATCAACTGACCCTTTTCCTTATGCAACTGATTGGCTTCTGCCATAATCACATCTATGACCTTTTTGGGATCTGCTTGAGGGGTTATACCTGGCTCCTGATCTGGTTGAAGGCATATTTCATGATTAAAAGGCTTAAAATAAGTATTTTTACATCAAAAAACTTACTATTGGCCAAATCCTTTGTCTTCTGAAGGGTATTACTTATATCCAAGCTAATGAATTGAGAAGAAATTTGTTAAGGTTGATTATTCTGAGTTATAATAACATTAATATTATGTTCAGAATTCACAGTACTTGCAGGCATAATGCTTGTTACTGTTGAGGCTGTGTCAATATTTTCTTGTCTTACCAGGTTTTGAGACATTCAAATTAATGATAAATCCAATTGATTAAGTAAACAAGATCTTCTCAAGAGAGAAAAAAAATAAAGCCTCACTTATAACATGAAAAAAATTATTTTTTATGGATTTTTTGAATTATATATTTTTTTCATATGTTTTTAAATTTTACAATATAAGAAAAACAATGAAAAAAGAGTAAAAAAATTATGTCAAAGGTAAAATATCATGGCTGGGACCCCAAATGAAAGGTGTGGTTATGAAACTTTGACTAAAAAATTGAGTACTTTTTCTTATCCTCAAAATTTGTGTAAGGTAAAATATAATTAAAAATAGTATGAGAAAGTTTTTTAAGAGAAAACACGCCAATTTTATTGCTTTCAACCTTATAACTATAAAACAATAATATTTTAAAGATTTGTTGTTTTACCAACAAGAAAAGGTTATCCAAAAATACTCTACAAGAGATATTTAAGGCTACAAAAGAAATTCCTTCAAGAGCAATTTCAATTCGAATTAATTGAGCAAAGAACTGCAAGAAATTAATTAAAAAACAAAGTCTTTAAAAGGATATTTGAAGAGAAAACAGGCTCAAAAGTGACCATAGTGAATTTGGAAACAAAGTGACAAAGTTAACAGTGATGAAAGATGCTTTAATTCACTTATGGGGTGGTTCAAGGGGTAAAAATGATTATAAGATTTAGAAACAAAGATTATAATGATTTTTTCACGTGGTTAAAAGGTTTAAAATGATTAAAAAATGGTGGTTGGAATCTTTTATTGATTGGTTTAACAGTGTTCAAACTAATTATGAAAGGAAAAGATTCTAACATGAAGAGAAAAGTGGGCAAAGAAGAAATTCTTTTATAGCCATCAATTTTCTTACTACCAAAGTACAATTTACTCGTGTTAGTCGTGGAAAAAACTCTGACAACAGAAAAGCCAATTAAGGCATCATTGAACCCTGTTTTAGACCAAAAAAGGGCTGCTTTTAGCCATTTTTGGCTATTTTTAGCCATCTTAGACCCTTAAATCAGTCATTATGTGAGCCTTAAGGTATATCTTACATACCCAAATAGGCCACAATTATCTTAAAAAGAAATTTTGAATTATGCATAACTCATAAGTCATGCATATATCCAAAATTCATCATTTTTGATTTCAGAAAAGATGAATAACTTTTTATTGAGTATGTAAATCCATGGATTTAAGACCAGATTTGGATTCTAAACTAAAACTCACCTAGGGTAGCTCCATAGCATGAATAAGCTCAAATTAACTCTTTGAGGTGGTAAAATGGAAAATACTTCAATACCACATAAAAGATCCGTGAAAATTTTTGTTTTTCTTAATTTCACGCCAAAATAATGGGAAAGTGAGAAATCCCATGTTACATATACACTAAGAATAGTGTTATGCATGTTTTGAGAACTTAATATCATGGTCTTCTTACATGGACTTTTGGTACACCCATAGTGGATATCTCACTTGAAGCTTAAATTACTATTTTGACGTGAAAAATAGGCAAGGGGGACAAAAGACATCAAAGAGAGCCAGGGTACCCAACTTCTGAGGCCTCAGAGGCGTGGACAGCTCCAAAGCTTGGATCCATGGCTGATCTAGGCCTAATTGGTAAACTCAAACCTTTTGGGAACTTGGTTATTATGTTACAGCTACAGTAAAACTTAAGAAAATAGCAAATAACCTGCTATTTTGACATGCCAAGGAGGTAAAGAGCTACTTAGACTCCTGTAACCATGTCAGTTCTTAATGAAGCTCCATGGATAAACCCCAAAAGAGTAATTAAAACCCTTTTTGGACTTGTATCCATTCATTTACCTCATAGCGACCAGTGAAACACTGATACTTGCAATTCTACATAGAAATGAGGTAAAAACTTCAACAATTCATTAAAAATACAATTCTTAATGAATCTTTCTGAAACTTTCAGGACTAATGGAGAACTATATTATCTATGGTACAACCAAAAATAATTACAGTTTTACTCGTAAAATTTAAAGGTTTACTTACAGTCCATTTTTGACTATTCTACATGAAACACTGAATCTTCAAAAATTCACAGTAATTACAACCTGTGATGAAATTGACAATAACATTGAGAACTTTGAGAAATCAATAATTATTTTTGAATAAAAGAAGATTTACAGATGTTACTCCTTTTATTCTTAACCATATTGGGGTTGATAGTCACATAAAAGCATCAATTAAGTAATTATGATAATCTTACGTGACAACAGATGATGCAATCAATAATCCAGAAAGGTTTATTGTTTTCTCACTAACTGGTTTTTCAGGTTGCTCCATGGCACACCTCTATGAGCTGTTGTTAACTGAAAAGAAGCCTCTTCTTGCTGTTTTTTCCACATCATCATGATCTTATTAATCATTTATATCAGTATTACCAACAAGTAAGTATTAGTTAAAACTTTTCTTAAGTGTTTTATTCTTTCAGAATCAATCAGAAAGACGTGAAATCATAGAGATCATTTATATATTGTTGTAATACATTTATAAATTCATTTTGATCCTCTAAATCCACAATTCTACGTCAAATCTCTCTATCTTATCTTTCAATAAGCTCTTTGGAATATTAGTGAGTGATTTATCTTTAATTCTTAAAGTTTTTCTCTAAAATTAGTTTTCTTCAAGAACTATCATTATAATTATTCTTGCAAAAGATAATTATATATTAAAATAATTTTATTATTTTAATAAAAGAAGTTTTTATTATTAAAAATGTTCTTGTAATTGATTCTAGTAGACAATTACTTGCTCACTGTTAAAATCACTAGTAGTGCTTAACACATGAAAGAAATAATTCTTTAATTATTTAATTGTGGTTATAATAATATTTTATTATTATATTTGATAAGAACAGACATAGTACTGTTGATTAATAGTGATATTATCATCAGTTTCATAGTCACATCTTACACATTACTATAGTAATACCTAGTCTAGAGCCTTCAAAACACATCAAAATCTGTATAAGAGGCGTAGAAACCAGTTAAAACTGTCTTTACTAATATTGTTTGAGCTCAAGGGTAGTTTTAACCTCTTGGCCACAGTTAAAACTGCCCTGGTTGGTATGAAAACCTCACCATCAATTGAGTCACAGACCCTGTGACTCAGTTCCAGGCCAAAAGGGATAAACCTTTGCATGGACTTTGACATCCCACACCTGTAAGCAAAGATTATGGGGGTCTGGCTCCCCCTTGGAGCTATAGTACCTTTTCCCCCCAGAATGAATCTTTCCAGTTTATTTTTTTCTTTAATTCCTCATCATGTAATACACTTGTAATTTACACATACAATTCAATTGAGGTTTAAAGTAAAAAACTGTAATAATTGATACCTCATATTTAAATTACAGTTAGCTTATGTAATACATGCACACATTTTGACATATCAATTGAAATTCCTTCAATTCCTCATAACTTCTAAGCTACACACAACATCTCAATTTTAACACAAAAATTTGTGGTTAACACCACATGTGGTGTGAATAAAATTAAGGTTTTGAGGAGTTTCAACTTTTGTACATAAAATAATAAAAACTTAATTTAAGCTTATTTAGAGTTGAGCTACAGAAATCTTACCCAGCGGTGATGCCACCTTATTTTTTATTAGGAATCCAATGGTGACGTAATTTTCTTAAGTTTATTTATTGGATCAAAATCTATAATATATTTCATGTAACCTTTTACCAAAAATATTTTAATTTTATTAGCTTTATTGAAAATTCATTTTTACTTAATTTTTTCAAGTAAAAATGCATTTTCATAATTTTAGAATTTAATGTAATTTTTATTTTAAATTATAATTGAATTTTTATTTTTGTATATAAAGCTGTATTTATATTTTAATTTTTTCTTTTTATAATAAAAATAAATTCATTTCAATTATATTTTTTATCTTATTTTGTTATTTGTGGTCTTTTGGGTATATGAAAACACCTCTAAGGCTCACTGTTTGTTCACAAGTATTCTTTTACCATGTAAGAACTCCCAGAGAAGATCATTATTATTATCTTGGACTCTTCTGAGTACCCTTCTTTATTAGTGACTTACCATAATAAATAGATAGTTGAGCTTCCATCCTTCCCAAGCTTTGAATGTGACTTTTTAGTCATTGATACTCCCAAGGGAGAAGACCTCATATTGGGCTTTGACTTTCTTAATCATTTTAATCCATCTATTGATTGGAGGCAAGTTCTGATCACCTTTAATGCTGATCATAAGGACTATTTCTTTCCTTATAATACTTTCAGTAATGACTTTTCTTCTTCCAAATTATGTCCAGCTCTGATTGGTGATTCTAGAACACCATCATTTCCATCTTCTGTCCATATTCCTTACCTTAATTCCCATCAGCCAATACTGTCCTCTAGAGATGAAGTATTCAAAGAGATTCAAGATGTTGGAGAAGATGATTCTGTATCGTCACTTCATCTCTTTTTTGGGAATATGGACCTTCCTCCTTCATCTTATCATGACTCCCTGGAGGAGGTGTGGGATGAAGAGGAAGAGACAGAATAAATAGGCACTGTGATGAAGCTTGCTTCTTCCGCTTATCACCAGTATCTGGATGTATTCTCCAAGGTGAACACAGAGAAACTTCCTCCTCACAGCGCCTGTGATCATCATATTGAGCTGGAGGGGTCTCTACCTCCAGTTGAGGTGATATACTCTTTATCAAACCAAGAGTCAGATACACTCAGGGCCTACATTTCAGAGAATGTAGAGAAAGGTTTCATCTGGAAAAGCTCCTCTTGAACAGGAGCACCTGTCATCTTGGTCAAAAAGAAGAATGGTGGCCTCCATTTGTGTGTTGATTACTGCAAACTCAATGCTTTCAATAGGAAGAACAAGTATCCTGTTCCTCCTATGAATCAGCTTCTTACTGTCTTTAATGGTTCTTCTATTTTCTCCAATATTGATTTGTGTGTTGCACATAACCTCCTCAGAATCAAGGAAGGTGATGAACATTTGACATGTTTTAGAGCTAAATATGGCAGTTATGATTATTTGGTTATGCTGTTTGGGCTCACCAATTCTCCTGCCTCTTTTCAGAACCTTGTCAATGATATTTTTATGATCTTCTTTATTTTCATGTTGTCGCTTATTTTTATGAAATTAGGGTCTTTTCCAAATCTGAGGAAGAACATGTCACTCATTTTTCCAGTGTTTGTTCCAGACTCAGAGCCAATGGACTCTTTGCTAAGGCCTCTAAGTCCCTATTTCATGTTTCTAGTGTAGAGTATTTGGGTTCTATTGTTTTTTACGAAGGCCTAAAGATGGACCAAGCAAAATTCCAGCAAATTCTCAATTGGCCCTCTCCAATAATTCTCAAGGCTCTTAAATCTTTCCTTTGATTTGCCAATTTTGCCACCATTTCATCAAGAATTATTCAAAGAAAATTAGTTCACTCACCAGTTTCCTCAAGAAAGATTCCCATTTTCCCCTCAATGAGGAAGCTCTTAGACAGTTTCATTAACCCAAAGATTCTTTCACCACTGCTGTAATCCTTTCTCACTTCAATCCTTCTCTACACACCATTGTAGAGACTATTGCTTCTTATTATGCCTTGGGTGCTGTACTTAGTCAGGTCTCTGACTCAGGTAAACATCCCATTTCATTTGATAGCCACAAGATTATTCCAGAAGAGCTCAACTATCAGATTCATGACAAGTAACTCCTTGGCATAGTCTGGGCTCTCAAGTGCTGGAGAGATTTTCTTCTCTCTCTTTCTTCCCCTTTTGAAGTTCTTACCAATCATTCTTCACTCCAATACTTCATGTCTTCCAAGCCCCCTGGGCTGAATTCCTATCTGAATTTCATTTCTCAATCACTTACCACCTGGGCCACTTGGTAAACCTTCCATATGCATTGTCAAGCTGGGACAATTTTTACCCAGTGAGGGGGGAGGATTTCATCAGCAAGAATTGAATGAATTATCAAAAAATAATCAATCAAGATGAAATTCAAGCCTCTGAATTCTTTGCAGTCAAGGTGGATTCATTTTAAAATTCTATTGACTCAATTAAGAAGGCATTATGGCAAGATTCTCAATACAGAAGTATTCTTCAATTTTTGGGTAAAGCTAAATCTGTCCAAGATTATTCTCTTCATTCCACTTCCCAACTTCTCCTTTTCAAAGATTGGGTGGTTGTTCCAAATGACCCCACAATACAGCTCAGCATTCTTCAAAAGCGGCATGACTCTCCTCCAGCTGGACATTCTGGCCAAGAGAAGACTATGAAACTCATGAAGGAGGATTTTCACTGGTTTGGCATGATTCAATTTATCAAGGGTTATGTCTCATCCTGTCAACAGTGTTCAAGAAACAAGAATATTCATCACAAGAATTTTGGATCCCTCAAAACTCTTCCAATTTCAAATGGTCCTTGTATTTGCCTTTCTATGGACTTTATCACCCAACTTCCACTGTCCAACTCTTCTGATTCAATTCTGGTAATAGTGGACAGGTTCTTAAAAATGGAAGTATTTATTCCAACAATGTCTTCAATCACTTCATTAGATTTGTCCCATTTATTCATCAAGAATATCTTTTCAAAGCATGGCCTTCCTTCAATAATTGTCAGTGATAGAGGTTCTCTTTTTGTTTCTTCCTTTAGGACCAATCGTTTTCAGAAGCTCAACATTTCAAGAAATCTGTCAACCACTCACCATCAAGAAACTGATGGACAGAGAGAAAGGGTAAATCAGATACTAGAACAGTACCTCTGTGTGAGCCTTAGAGGTATTTTCATATACCCAAAAGACCACAAACAAAAAACTAATATACAAACATAAATAAAATAAATTTATTTACATTATTAAAATAAAGGTTAAGATATAAATATGAATTGATATACGAAATCAAAAATTTAATCATAATTCAAAAATAAAATACGTTAAATTTGAAAATTGTAAAAAAATTAAGTACAAATGAATTTTCAACAAAATTACCTAAAATAAAATAATTTTGGAAAAAAGTTGAATAAAATTTAACATAACTTTTTTCTAACAAATAAACATATAAAATTTATTTCACCATTGGATTCCTAATCAAAAATTAGGTGGGGTCACCTTTGAGTGAAATTTTTGTAGCTCAACTCTAAATACGCTTAAATTAAGTTTTTTGTATTTTCTGTATAAAAGTTGAGAATCCTGAAAAACTTAATTTAATTCACATCAAATGTAGTGTTAATAATCAATTTTTGTGTTAAAGTTGAGGTGTTGTGTATAGTTTAGAAGTTATGAGGAGCTGAAGTATTTCAGTTGAATTCAATTGAATTGTCAAAATGTGCACATGTATTATATAAGTGAACTTTGATTTACATATGAGGTGTCAATTATTACATTAGTGTACTGTAAAACTCAATTGAATTACATATGTAAAGTGTAACTATAATACATGATGAGGAATTAAAGGAAAAAATAAATTAGAAAGATTAAACTTGGGGGGGGGAAAGGAACTCTAGCTCTAAGGGAGAACCAGACCCCCAGAATCCTTGCTGACAGGCATGAGATGTCAAAATACATGCAAACCTTCATCACTTTTGGCCTAGAACTGAGTCACAGGGTCTGTGACTCAATTGGTGATGAGGCTTTGATACCAACCAGGGCAGTTTGAACTGTTGCCAAGAGGGTAAAGATACCCTTAAGATCAAACAATCTTAGTAAAAACAGTTTTAACTGGTTTCCACTTCTCTTACATTCATTCTGACGTGTTTTAAAGGCTCTAGGCCAGGTATTACTATAGTAATGGCTGATTTAAGGGTCTAAAATGGCTAAAACCAGCCCTTTTTGGTCTAAATCAGGGTTCAATGATGCCATAATTGGCTTTTCTGTTGTCAGAGTGTTTTCCACGACTGACAAGAGTAAATTTTACTTTTGGAGTAAGAAAATTGATGGATATAAAAGAATGTCTTCTTTGCCCCACTTTTCTCTTCATGTTAAAATCTTTTCCTTTTATAATTAGTTTAAACATTGTTCAACCAGTTAATAAAAGATTTCAACCAACCTTTTTATATCATTTTAAACCTTTTAACCACGTGAAAAAATCATTATAGTCATTTTTATCCCTCAACCACCCCAAAAGTGAATTAAAGCATCTTTCATCACTGTTAACTTTGTCACTTTGTTTCCAAATTCATTCTGGTAACTTTTGGGTGTGTTTTCTCTTTAAATATCTTTTTAAAGACTTTGTTCTTTAATTAATTGCTTGCAGTTCTTTGCTAAATTAATTCCAATTCAAATTTCTTTTGAAGAAATTTCTTTTGTAGCCTTAAATATCTCTTGTAGAGTATTTTTGGATAAATCTTTATTGTTGGTAAAACAATAAAATTTTATTATATTATTTTTTTGCACTTACAAAGTTCAAAACAATAGAATGGGTGTTGCTTTTCTTTCAAAATAATATTTCTTACTATTTTTAAATAATTTCACCTTATACAAATTTTGAGGACAAGATAAGTACTTGATATTTTATCAAAGTTTCATATCCACACCTTACATTTGGGGGCTCAGCCATGATATTTTACCCATGAAACTTTTTTTACTCCTTTCTAGTCCTTTTTCTTATATTGAAAAATTCAAAACATATAGAAAATACTTCTAATTCAAAAAATACATAAAAGAATAATTTTTTTTATTATACGTGAGGCTTATATTTTCATTTCTTTTGGTGAAATACCTTTTTTTCACTTAATTAATTGGCTTTTTCATTAATTTTAGTGTATGACAAGGTGGTAAGACAAGAAAACATTGAAACAGCCTCAACAGTTACCAGCATTATTCCTGCCAGTACTGTTAATTCTGACCATAATAGTACTATCATTGTGACTCAGAATAATCAACCTGAACCAATTTCCTTTGAATTAATTAACTTGGATATAAGTAATACTCCCCAGAAAGCTAAGAATTTGGCCAATAGTAAGTTTCTTGACATAAAATCACTATTTCAAAGCTTTTTACTCATAGAATATGCCTTGAGCCAGATCAGGAGCCAGCTATAGCCCCTCAAGCAGCTCCCAGAGAGGTCATAGACGTGATTATGGCAGAAGCCAATCGGTTACAGAAGGACAAGGGTCAGTTGATGACCTCTGGATTAATAAATTGTGTCATTATGAAGCTGATAAAGCTGTTTTACCTTTAAAAAGAGCTGAAACCACCACAAGAAGCCTCAGTGGACATTTAAAAAGCCAGCCAGAAGGCTTACAGAAATGCATTGCAGCACAAGGAGTACCAGATCCTTGCAGATCTGTGGAAAAACTGCATGAATTCTTACCTGACTGTGAGAAAATTCCTGGGCCATCCCAGGACTTGCAAGTTGCTCAATGGATGGCAGCCATTGATGGAAAGGAAGAACATGATGCTCTTAACAGCAGAATGGAGGAAAAACAACCCTCCACCCCCAGCCAAGTTCCAAAAACAGCCCCAGTGGCTAGAAGCAGCAATTCCAACATGAAAAAGCAGCCATAAGCTCAGAACAAGGGCAAAGGAAATGCACCAGCCACAAACCCTTACAGCCAGGGCTACAGGATTCCAAAGATTCAACAGGATGCCATGGAAAATGTATTTCAGATGGCCAGAACAATGATGGAATTACAAAAGAAGGAGGAAGCCAGATTAAAATATCATCAATGATTTCTGATATGTTTAATTCTATCCCACAACTGTATGAAGCTATAACTGACTTAAAAAGTCATGTTTCTGATAAAAATTCATCAATTTGTAACAATCTCAAAACAAATAACTTGAGTCTGAGCCAAATAAATGAAACACTTATGTGGTCTGAAAAGGTTTTAAGAACAAATAAGACATCCAATGATGATAGTTATTTTGGAAATAAGATAAATGAACAATCTGCCATATTTAAAGAATTAACAGACAAATATTATAAATTCAATATTGATGACATAATTGAAACATGAATTAAGCAAGCCATCAATATTATCCAGACAGATAACAAGAAAGTCCTTGATGACATTTCAAATTCATTTACTGAAGTAAACACATATACCATTGCCTTGAAAAAGTGTTTTGATGCTTCACAAGAAGAAGTATCAAAATCATCAATGAAATGGAATCAAGTCACTGCTGATAATACAAGACAGAAAGGTTTATGGAAAAAACTGACACATAAAGAAGACATGTATAAAATTGAAGTAATAAATCTAATACAAGCCTTCCAACATGAATATAGAAATTCCCAAAGGTGTAGCAACAGTAAAATGAATGATATTGAACAAATAATCAACACCTTACCAAGAATATCTACACCTCTGAATAAAAATGAGTGTACAGGAATTCCCAATCCACAAGTATTGGATTCTGGAAATTCACAGTTAAAAAAATGAATTTTCCACTTCGCTTCATGACTTGGAACCATCAATAGGCCAAGCACTTTTAGAAGAAGTACCAAAACTTAAAGAATGGCCTCACTTCAGTGGTGAAGGAGAATATGACCATATAGAATTCATCAGAGGAATTGACATGATTAAAGAAGATTTTGAATTACCAGAAAGATTTGTAACAGCAATATTTAACACCTTTTTTACCAGATCAGCTCACAGATGGTATATCAAATTAAGACAAGCACATGGACACCAAAGTTGGACTTGGTGGAAAACCCAAATTATCAACAAATGAACCAATGATACTTGTAGGTTTACAGTGGAAACAGCCTTTGAATCTGAAACGTTCAATGCTGATAAAGACAAAGATTTACCATGGTTTTGCCCAAAAAAAGACAGCCTAACAGCATTATACCCTGACATGTCAGAATTTATGATTCATAGGAAAATTCTAAGACAATGTGGAGGTGACCTAGAGTATGTTTTCAAAAGCAGGACTACTGAACAATCTTCAGCAGAAGATATTATTAATATATTAGAAGAAGTAACCCCCAGAACCAAGATTGGTTCTAGTAGGGTGAATCTAAAAGCAAGTTTTAATACACCTTGGAAAGATTCTGTCAACAAAAATCGCAAAGAAAGTTCTAATGATGTTAAATATAAACCTGCAGATGTCATCAGAAAGTGCCATATTTGCCAAAGCACCGCCCACTTAGCCAATACATGTCCAAAAAGGGGAAAGCTCAATGAAATTGACATTGAAAAAGACAATAATATTGAATAAAATTCAGGTGATAAGTCATCAATATTTTCTGAGTGTTCAAAGGATATAACAAATATCAATGCCACCTTTGACATCATGGAATATTATTCCCACTTGCCACAATTAAGAAATGGTCAACTTGATTTGTCAAAGATTCAAGATGCACAACTTATGAAAATCAAACCAAACAGGGGAAAAGGCTATAAAGGTGGTAACTCCTGTATAACAGAGGTGGTAATTAATAACAAACCCACTAAACCTTTACTTTACCCAGGAGCCTTCTGCTCTTGTGTTGGCAAATCTTTTCTTAACACTTGTGTATCAAATTTTGAAGACCACTTTTTACCAATTCATGGCATAGAATTCAATAGTGAAAGTAATCCAATGGAAGCATTGGGAATCTTTGAGACCAATATCATACTCCCATATATCAATGGAAATTTAAGAATTACTGTTGAATTTGTTGTTACTGAAAATTGCTCTAGTACCCATTCTATATTGGGAAATGACTATTTGATCATGTATGGAATAGACTTACACAACAAAAAAGATAGATACTTTACTATTGGAGACAATAAGTATCAAAAATTTGCCTTTTTTCCATTTAAAAGGCAAATTACATTAAGTAAAGTAACAGAAATCAACTTATAGCTGGAAACATTCAAATATGAAAAGTTAAATGAAGCTTAAATAAGCCTTCTCCTGACTGATAATCAGGAAAATGAACTTTCTGCCTTTTCATATGACCAGAGAGAGGCATTTGAATCAGACAAAGAACCTTTGAGAGCAATTATTGGTCATGAAGTTGACATCATCCTTGATATTGAGAGAACATATCCACCACTCTTAAGAAGACCTGCCTATCCAGAAAGTCCTAAATCAAGAGAAGCTCTGGAAATTCATATTAAAGAACTCTTAGATCTTGGTGTAATAAGAAAGGTTGGCCATAATGAGGAAGTGGAAGTAACTACACCAGTCATAGTGGCATGGAATAATTGAAAATCTAGAATGGTTGGGGACTTTAGAGCTCTGAATGCTTACACTGTTCCAGACAGATACCCAATACCAAAAATCTAAATTGCTCTTACCCAGATATCTCAAGCAGTATATATATCCGCTATGGATGACCTTACAGGATTTCATCAGAATGTGGTGACACCAAGAGCAAGAAAATACTTGAGGATTATTGTTCATTGTGGAGTATATGAATATTTGAGGATGCCTTTTGGTATCAAGAATGCACCTTCACACTTCCAAATGATGATGAATGAAATCTTCCCTGAAGAGCTTTCAAGAGGATGGTTAATCATTTACATTGATGACATTATTGTCTGTTCCAAAACTTGGGAATAACATATGTACAGATTATCCAGAGGTTTGACAAAAATCCAATCTGTCAACATGAAAATTTCCTTAAAGAAATGCTATTTTGGATTTAAAGAGCTTGAAGCAGTGGGACATGTAGTATCTGGCTTATCCCTTGGAATTGACAAAACTAAAGTTGCATCAGTATTGCTGAAACCTATGCCTCAGAATAAGAAAGAAATTCAGTCATTTTGGGGGTTTGCAGGATATTACAGGAAACATATTAAAGATTTTGCATCCATAGCAAGACTCCTTTATAAGCTATGTGACAAAGACATAGTATTTGAAATGACTGTTTAAAGAGTCAAAGCCTTTGAATCTGTAAGACAAGCCTTGACCACTGCTCCACTCTTATTGATTCCAGACTTTAATCTGCCTTTTGAGATTTATATTTATGCATCAGGAGATGGACTTGGTGCTGCACTTCATCAAGTCCATATTATCAATGATAAACCTGTTGAAGGGACCATATGTTTCATATCCAGGCAAATTAAACCAACTGAACCCATATATGGAGCAAATCAGATGGAGTTTTTATGCCTTGTTTGCGCTTTAGAAAAACTCAATTATTTTCTGGAAGGATGTGTTTTGGAAGTAATAACAGATTGTACCGCTGTTGAATCACTTTTGAACATGAAAACACCCAACAGACATATGCTCAGATGGCAAATATCCATACAAGAGTATAGGAGCAATATGACTATTGCTCATAAAGATGGGAATATTCATAAAGATGAAAATGGACTAAGAAGATGGCCATTACCAAATAATATTGATAATCCTGCTTATGTGCCAGAAGAAGCTTCCCCACATATGCAAATAGAAGGAATAAGTGTTACAGACTTGACCACCACCTTCTTTGAAGAAGTAAGAAACAGTTACACTCAGGATAAGAATTGTAGCATCTTCTGCCAACTACTTAAAAAAGACTGTAAAGACAACTCTCTAATACATGCCTTGGATGAAGTATGGAAGAAATTTTATGATGAAGGAAGATTTCACCTACTGGATGGTACAATTTACCACAGGACCAAACACACATGTGTCATGACAGTTGTGGACAGGTCATGAATCAATCTTGTACTGAAAGAATGCCATGACAGCCCCTTGTAAGGGCATCTGTCTGAAGAAAGAACAAGAGAAAAAGTAAAGACCTACATATAGTGGCCAATGTGGCAGAAAGATGTTGCAGAGTATTGCAAAACCTGTGACAGATGTCACAAGGCAAATAAATCCACTGGAAAAATACTTGGAAATATGATGAGATCCCAAGAACCCAGCAGACCTTGGGAAATTGTCTATATGTATTGGGTAACTGGCCTACCACCAGGAGGTGACAGAATTTATAATGCTTGCCTAGTGATTGTAGACAGGTTCAGTAAAACTCCAATCTTTTTACCATGTCACAAAGATGATACAGCCATGGATACAGCTCTTCTAATATGTAATGGAATAGTGTCATGGACTGGCATATTCACAAATATCATTATTGACAGGCATCCCAAATTAACTTCAACACTGTGGAAAAATCTTCACCAATCATTTGGCACTAAATTTTCTTTCTCTACAGCCTACCACCCACAAACTGATGGTCTAGCTGAAAAGATGATACAAACCTTGGAATACATGGTGGGAAGAATTTGTGCAGATGGCCTTGAAGTAAAAGATTGTGATGGATTCAATCATGATTGGTGTACTCCTCTTCCAGCACTAGAATTGGCATATAAGACATTGATTCATGCCAGTACCAATCAAACTCCTGCTATTCTAGAAAAAGGATGGAATCCCAAGTTACCTCAAGATTCTTTAAGAAAGGATTTGGTTGAAATACATTCTACAGCTGCCAGCTTCAAAGCAGTGCTAGACAGAGCTAGAAAGCATGCAGTAAGATTCATGGAAGACTCATTTGCATATGCTAAAGACAAATCAGACAAATCACATGCCACTCCAGATTTCAAAGTGGGGGATTTAGTACTAGTATCCACCACCAACTTCAATGAAATCAAAGGATGTAAAAAGCTTGAAGGCTCCTTTGCAGGACCTTTTGTTATTAAAGCCCTCCATGGAGAAAATTCTGTTAAAGTAGAATTATCTGAAGAGCTTAGTAATAAGCATCCTACATTTCCAGTGAGCTTCATAAAGCCATATAGATCTAGTGATGCTGAAAAGTTTCCCTTGAGGAATAAAGTTCCCCAAGTTATACCTCCTATTGAGACATCTGGTATTAAGAAGATTACCAAAGTTCTTAAAGAAAGGAAATTAACAACCAAAAAAGTAAGGGAATACCTTGTTAGGTACAGTGACCCAACTTGTGAAGATGAATGGTTAGAAGAAAAGGGCATAGCTGAAGCTACCAAGCTTCTCAAAAGATTCATACATACTATAAATAACAATATTACAAAGTAATATTCATTTTTTAGGGGGAGGGAATGTGAGCCATAGAGGTATTTTCATATACCCAAAAGACCACAAACAAAAAATTAATATACAAACATAAATAAAATGAATTTATTTAAATTATTAAAATAAAAATTAAAATATAAATATGAATTTATATACAAAATCAAAATAATTATATGAATTACTACATGAAGAAGAAATTTACAACACCCTAGGAACTTGAAGAAATTTAATTTTAAAGAAAGGAGGACTTTTTAGAGAACTGCTAACTGAACAAGAATTCAAGATATTGGAAACCTTCAACAATTTAAAAATTCAAGACAAAAAATTAAACTATTACAATGACTTAAAAGTAAAGAATGTCATTTCAAAAATTCAAAATCTACACAATTAATTTTACATTGTATAACTTTTTTTACCTTTTTTTTGTGTTACCAAATGTGAGCCTGCAAGCCTGAAAAGAATTACATGCTACACAAACCCCAAACACTTTCATTGAATTTTCTTTGAATTATTTCAATTCATCTGTGTAAATTTGCTTTTAATTTTGTTTTCTGCTATTTTTTGCTTACAAGTCATACATTCAAGATTAGTTGTTATAGTGATCTTATTTACAAGTCACTCATTCAATTTTTGTAGCTATAGAAACATTGTTGCATCTTGTTTCTATAACACCCTTTTACCTTGTTGATATAGTGACTTTGCTTCTATAGCAACCACATATTGGTTTTTTCATATATTGTTACTATAGCAATACCCTTTATGATAAAATATGTATTAGTCTATTTTTGTTATATTTTGATTTTGTACCTAAAGCATTTAAGAGGAACATTCTGCTTGAAAATGATTCCTCAGAGCTCTTATCAATATAAATTGTTTACAATTAAAATTACTTAATTTTAATTTAGAAAATTTAGTGCTCTCACTTTTAAAAGTGATTCAATTCACTTTACCCAGTTATAGTACCATTGAATATTAAATCCCAACAGTACTCTATTCTAAACAGGAGTGACACGTCTATTACTTATAATAATAGTATTCCACTACAAATTATTTTATTAAAATTACTAATAATTAGACTGGAAGCCATGCTAGAGGCCCCAGGCTAACACTCTGGATGCATGTCAGTTATCATCAAGATTATTAGAGCACCTGGCTGCCTTTGGCTGAATTTGTTTACAATACCTCTGATCACTCTTCAACAGAACAATCACCATTTTTCACTGTTTATGAAAGAGATCCACAATTTGACTCTGTTCACATTACTGAAGATACTCCTGCTGGAAAGGTATCAACACAAATCCAATCAGTACAGCAATATGTAAAGAGATAACTTGAAGCTTCCATAAACATGCTTAAGAGGTATGCAGACAAAAGTACAGCAAGTCTACCTGTTTTCAATCCTGGTGACATGATATGTCTCTCTTCTAAGAGCATCAAATAAAATAAACCCACCAAAACACTGTCTGAAATATTTTTGGGTCCTTTTCCAATCTTTAATAAAGTCAGAACTCATGCCTACCATCTCAATGGAAGTCCATCCATCAAGTCTTCCATATTTCACTCTTAGAACCATTCAAGAAATCAACAATCCCAAATAGGTATCAAGAGCCTCCTCCTCCAATTATCATTGAAGAAGAAGAGGAATGGGAAGTCTCTCAAATACTGGACTCAAAGCTTTAGAGAGGAAAATTATGGTATTTGGTGGATTCAAAAGGCTTCAGTCAAGACCCAGAAATCTCCACTTGGGCACCAGCTGAAAACCTCAAGAATTATACTGGACCTGTCAAGGATTTTCATTTTTTACATCCTTAAGAGCCAGGAATCAATTCTTCAAGAGCTTGATTATCCATGGTGCTTGGTGGGGAAAGGAATTACTAAAAGTAAGTCCCACTCCTGGTATGCACCTTTGGAGGTATTCTACCCTTCTTTTTGTAAGCATCACCTTGGCCACTCTGTGAGCACTCTGCAATTTTTTGACACAGATCTTTGCCAAGCCTTTCAACATTATCTCCAAGCTAATTGTCATTTTCACTTGGGAAAAAGGACCATCCCTTTGTTATTTTATTTCCAAGTCTTTACCCTTTCCAATTCATTCATTAAACAATTATTTTAAATTATGGCACTGGCAGGAGTGGTAACTACCAAAAGTGAGCTCCTTTCCTGGTGTGCACTTACCTGAGGGGTCTAAAATCTGTCAAAAAATCACCTTGGCCACTTTGTGAGAACCTGGCATCATATTTTTCTTTCCATATCCTTGGCCAATTTCAAAATCAATTACCAACCCCTGTGATGAAGATTGAAGCCTCCTCAATATTTGTTTCTTTTCATTTCTCTCTTTTTCTTCTTATTTTAATTTTCATTCTTAAATTTTTTATTTTTATTTTGAATTTTTCTTTTATCACATCAAATTTCATGTCAAAAATCATCATTTATTTATACCCATATCCATCATCAATCATTAAGCCAATGTCAAAAGAAGATCAAGCAATTCCCATGTCATATGCCAACATTTTACTATCAGTATGGAATTTTATTTCTCAAAAGAACTCCTCCATATCTCTCTCTCAAACTCTTTAAAATAGCCTCAACAGGCTTCACCTTGTATTGGTGCTCAGGAGCTCACCATTTCCAGATGGGAAGTACTGTCACAACCATGGCAATTCACCTCTTGGACCTCCATATGGCATATCCATGCCATATCCAGTTTATGGCAATTTGGCCAAATTGGCAATTTCACCTTTTCTGGCCTTTTATGGCCATTTCACTATCTGAAGCAAACTTGGCCTCTTCGTCATCATCAGGCCTTTCCTGGCCAGTATTTGCTTTTGTGCACTCTTAGGTATTTTCCAGTCAACAGGTAAAATACATCCCAGAGCCTTTATTTGACTTTTTAAGCTTTAAATACAGATTTGCACGTTTTTCTGCATTCAGCCATATTATGCCATTTTCCCATGTAATATGGGAAATATTCCCAAATGGCCATATTAGGCCATTTGGGGCTTAATTTCCAGTTTTGCACATTTTTTGCGCACTTTGAAAAAAAAACAGCTTTAAAGCTGTATAAGTTGTATCTGGCCAAAACACCCAAAAACACAAGACACATTATGAAAACCCACTTGAATTAAAAAATGAACATGGAAGACCTCAATTTTTCAAATAACTTAAAAATTACTCAAGATAAGAGTAAGTGTTCAATTTGAATCCACATGCACAACAAGATCAATGTGAGATGTGTCTATGAAACTCTTGATAATATTACTATTAATCAAGAGTACTATTACTGTTCTTATGAGATAAAATAAATAAACTTATTATAATTTCAATTGATCAATTAATTAATTAATTAATGATCTCTCTTAATTTCTATACACTACTAGTGATTATAATAGTAAGCAGTAATTGTCTACTAGAATAAATTACAAGAAGTATTAATAAAAAACTTCTTATTAAAATAAGATAAAAGTATTTTAATGTATAATTATTTTTTTCAAGATTTATTATAAAGATAATTATTGAAGAAAACTATTACTAGAGAGAAAATTTAGTAATTAAGTAAAAACACTCACTAATACTCTAATAATATCTTGAAAAGGATTGGTAGAGTAATTTGAGAGATTAATTGTTTATTTAAAGGATCAAAATTGGTTCATAATGATGATAAAGAATTATAATTCTTAAAAACTATCAGAAATGATATATTTTTATCATTTAATGTCTTTCTTATTCATTTAGAAAGATTTGAAACACTTAAGGAAAAAAATTAACTAATACTTACTTGCTGGTACTAAGGATATAATTTAATCATATGATGATTTAGAAAAAACAGCAAGAGGAGGCCTCTTTTAAGTCAACAACAGATCATAAAGGTGAGCCATGGAGCAAACTAAAAATACAATGAGTGAGAAACCATTAATCCTTTTTGTATCATTGGTTACATCACCTGTTGTCATTTAAGATTATCACACCAGGGCAGTTTGTATGTGACTAGTTAGCCAGTCATATAATGTGTCCTTTCTGTGTATTGAAAATAGCTTTTAATGTGGAATTAAAATGAAAAATATATAGCTATAAGATGAACTTTTAAAATTGCAAATAAGAACTTCATGAACTTCAGTATTAAATTTCTCTTTCATAACTGGAATAGCTCAATATATCATTAAAAGAGCCTTTCATAATTTAACAATCATATTTTCAAAGAAAACTACATTTATCAGAAGTGGGGTTTTCAGTATTTTGAGAACTCTCTTTTTCTTATCAAGAAGGCATTGTTCAGGATTTCCCACCCTTGAAAATTATTGAAAGATCAATAAATATTTTATAATTTGTGTTTATAAAGTCAGAACAAAAGAAATATTAAATTACCCTTTGAATGTGCATATTAATTTTAATGATCTATTTCATTACTTAATGGTCTCCCAAATTAGGCTATCAATTACACAGTCATTGTCTAAGAATTATGTTAGACAGGAAGAATATCCCTAAATTAATCAATGAAAAAAATGGGAGTTTGATAAATTAATAATTAATATTTATTTTTTAGGAGCACCATTCATTTCAGAAAAAGGTCATCATGTCTCAATATGAGCCTTAAACTTTGATTGAGATCACAGAATAAAAATTTATCGATATCTAAATATCATATATTATGAAATGGTTTTGGGAACCAATATAAAGAAGGCTCAGCTATAACCATATATTTCAAATTCAAAAATTCAATCATTTTAAACTGGTACACACTTCTTTCTTATGTGAAACACACCACCAAGACTTTTTGAAAGAAGCTCTGTGGACAAGGATTCATACTTTTCTGAAAGATAAGCAATTGAAATCCTTAGAGGTTTCAAAGAGGATTGTATAAGATACCCCTTTCACATGCAGATATCATCATAAGTAAAAATTCTGTTTTAATTTCATCTTTCAGGTAAAGAGAAGCTTCTTTATTGTATTGGAATTTTAAAAATTTCACAACATATGTTTGCTAAAAACATTCTTTCATAGTTAGTATTTTAAATATACAAACATTTGTGTCACCAGTAATATGTTTTTGATGATTTTGTTTTTATAAAAGATATTTTTTTGGTTTAAATTGTTCATAATCTACCACAAAATTAAATTCTGTTCCAATATAATCAGAAATTTAGTAGTAATCAAAAAGGTTTCAACCAAGAATATATGAATTTGAGCTCAAATATGGGAAATTTGGGCATTATTTCTTATGTGAAATTCATCTTCACAAGTATTTTGGGTACTGGAAGCTATTAAGAGCATTAATTCCATAATTATGACATTTTTTTCATCTTTTGTAAAATTTCAGATTATATCTGAAGTATGCCACTGGAACTTAAAATTTTGCATTCTATTTACTGGAGAAAAATGAAGTCGTGAGTTTTATTCCCTCCTGTAAGGTTTAAATTGAACCCCACTTTTTCCAAGAGGAATATGTGAGCTATGAGATGTCTTTAGGCAGGGGAAAGTGACAGGTTACTCAGATTCTATAGAGCAGTGTGCAAATGAACTATATTATCCGCTTTGAAATACATTGCTTATTATACTTTCTGTTACACCACTCACTCTCTCAAGCCATTAACCAATACGAACTTGAAAAATGTTAGTGTTTTTAAAGAGTTAATATTCCAAAAATTATCAAATGACAGCTGAGGTTCTCCATCAGCTTCTTTCATTTCCTCTTATGATGAACCTCCCTCAAAAGCTGCTTAAAATCATTTCACCTTTATTTTCAAACACATGGAATCACTCAGTATATTCCCATTTACTTTCAGTGATGAATCATCAAAATAATTCCTTCCAATTCTAAAAAGGTTGGGGGTTGGCTTATATCACCTTGTGCAGACAGCCCCCACAAGCTAGCTTCAAGCTCCAGAGTTAATTCATATATGGTAGTGTAAAAAAACCCCCAGAACCAGCTTCAAATGGCCAGGGTGGTTTGATACCACTATTGTGAAAGGCCTTATGACACCATTTCAAAGACTGTGGGTTTGGTTACCAAAAGGTGTGGTGAAAAACTCCATAAATCCAAATAACAATGGGAGGGGTTCTGTTTCCAACAACCCCCCAAGGCCAGCTGTAAAAGCCCATGAGGTTGTTTGAATCTGATAGTGCAAAAAAACCCTGAGACCAGTGGTAAAAGGCCGGGAATTTCTTGCATTAGATAGTGCAAAAACCCCCCAAAACAAGAAATAAAATACTGGGGGTTGTTTTCATCAGCTATTTCAAACAACCCCCTGAAACTGGTGGTAAAATGCTAGGGGTAGTGAGCACCAGCCTCTGCAGTGTTTTAATATTTCAGGTGGGCCCTGGCGGAACCACTCCAGCAAAACACTGAGGAATAATGGGTAGTTTCTCTCTACAAAAGGAGAGCATGGGAGGTTCTCTATTGATGTTAGAAAGGAAAACCTCATTGCCTGCCACAGGGGTGATTTGAACCCATGACAAAGTGAGGAAGTAGTGCAGATGCGAGGCTTACCAACCACCCCCGGAAAACACCCGATGTGAAACCCCCCACATTGCACAGTCGTCAAACTGACAAAGTTCTTACATTGTACTCTACTGACCCCGCTTCAAGAATGAGCTGTTCCTAGAAGTATTTTGCATTTCTCTTCATTCTTATGCATCCAAATCAATCATATTCTTCTCAAAATTAACTATTTTATTTTTTTTATTTTGCAGCAATCTGATTTCTGAAACTTTTTAATTTTCAATAACTACTCTTCTCAATCTTAACAGATTACAAACACCTCAAAACTAGTGCACCTTTCCAATGGAAGTTTGTACTTTTCCCAAATGTCGACAGCAATGGTCATACACGCCAAGGACTCTTTGTTCATCAAACTACTAGGTCAAGACATTGGGCGCGATTCTCACAAGAAGACAATGGAATCTCCAAAATTCTTCCAAAGCTTTCACTCAAATCAACTCCACAAACAATTGTTTTTTCCGCTGACAAAGTTAAATTTCTGATTTTGAGGATGAAACAGAAAACTTACCAGAAAGAAGCACCAAATTTGAAATTCTCTGTAAGTCCCAATCCCAATCTTTTTTTGGAATCATGTGCTAATCTATGATTTATGTTGAATCCATAGCCCTTATAATGCACTTAATCATGTGGCTTCATTTAGTTTGTGGACTCAGAAAGCTCAACTGCCAAAGAGCAAGGGATTACATTGTTTAAATTTTTGAATCAGTTTCCAGAAGATTTGGTTTTGATCACAAGTTTATTTCTTCCATTCCACATGATGTCCGAAAAATCGGCAAACATTTGAACTTGCAGCCTTCCCTTGAGCAATATGTCTGTTTCCCAAAGTGTTTCTTGTTGTATGATATCAAAATAGCACCAGACGACTGTGGTTATCAAGCTTAGTCAAAAAGTCAGCCATGTGGTTCTGGGTTGTTCAAAACAAATACATTCCTAGGATTACTGAGACCTGAACTTTTTTCCAACTATCAAAAGAAAAAACAAATTTATCATCAAGGTTTGATTAGGCTTTCACGGCAGTGTCAACCAAGAGTTTCAATTTCAATATTTGTAACACAAAGTGTAACTCAATGGCTAAAGTGGTTCCTCAGCTTACGTATTGTTGAGGGATGTATTTATAAATGGGCACATGAGTTAGAAGCTGTAGATTCCGATTTCATTTGTGATGTGGCTCAAGGAACATTTTGGAAAAAGCTATTTCCATTGAAAGGTGAAGGTTCAGAGCTTTGCTTAAGGTTTTCAATGTTCACTTATTGGTTCAACCCACTCAAGAATAAGCTCGCTGGAAAACAATCATCAATTGGACTTATTGCTCTAGATTGCCTCAATCTCCCACCATGTCTCTGGTATCAAACCAAATATACCTGTCTGGCAGGCCTTATCCCTTCACCCAATCAGCCAAAAATGTATTAATACCATTGGTAAATGAACTTTACAAATTTAATAGAGGAATAATCATACAAACATCAAAATACCCTTGTGGACGGAAGATCACTGTGAAATTAGCAACATTAGTTGGTGATATTGCTGCAGTTCACAAAGCAGCAGGATTCAAATCACACTTGGACACAAAGGTTTGCTCATGGTGTGATCTCAATGCATCTGATTGTCATAAAATGGCTCTAGAATGTCTCTAACAGGATGGAAAGTCTTGGATGCGGCACAAAGCTGAAAAGACACTCCATCTGAATTTAGCCAAGAGAAGTTAGCAATGAGGACTGGAATTTTCTGGTCAGAGCTCAATCGCCTGCCTTACTGGGATCCTGTTGTCAATGTCACCTTAGGGGTGATGCACAACTGGTTTGAGGGGGTTCTACAACATCATTTCATAAGCTGATGGGGATTCAATTACATCAATATTTCACAGGAGCATGATAATCTTGAAGCTTTCGAGACATTCCAGGAGTCACCAGGAGAAGATAGCGAGATGTCTATTGACAAAGAAATAAATAATGAAGACTCGGGCTATCTTACAGAAGATATCAAAAGAAGCATCCAAGAACGAATTTGCAAAGTGATTGTTCCAAAAGGAGCTACACGGATACTTCCATTGGTGGGTAAATCTCAGATTGGAAAACTCAAAGCAAGTGAGTGGAACTCCTTGTTTTCAATTTATCTTCCAATGGTATTTCTTGAATTCATGTGGGGAATAGCAATAAACAATTATACTCAAAATTTGTTTGATATGCTTTTGAATTTTGGAGCACTTGTGCGATGTACCAACATTGTTGGCGCGAAGGCTGTCAAACAAGAAGATTCTACAAGATTTGCTAAAAACTACAATACATATCAAAAAACATCATTAAAATTATTTCCCAAATGCCGACATGTTCCCAATCATCACTATGCAATGCATATACCAGATCAGCTAGAATTTTGGGGCCCACCTATGGGAATATTGGAATTTTCAGGAGAGCGTCTTATTGGTGAACTTCAAAATTTGAAATTCAATTTCTTTCCAGGTTTTCTTTTCTCTATTTTTTTTCATTTGAATTACTTTTTTTGATTTCTTTGAATTCAAGGTGCAATGGATGCAACGCTTATGTTAAAGTTTTGTCAAAGGCAATGGCTAGAGGTTTTAAACAAAGATAAAAATGATCCCGAAGGCACACCTTTAAATAAAAAAGTAGAATTGAATGATGACACATATTACGCCTTGTTGGAATACTTACAACAAAGCCATCCCAATTTGTGTGATCACATGATGCTCCCTCATCCATCCAGCTCATTAGTACTTCAAAGTTTTGCACAAAACTTCAAATCAATAAGCTGGGTCAAAGGCTCAAAACTATCAACAGAACCTCCTAATGACTTTATCAAATTCAAGAATGGAAAACAAGAAAAACTCGTAAAAGCTATTTACATTTTGGACCTGTGTGAGGAAGAAATTCATTCAGGTCCATTGATAGTTTTGGAGGAGTACAAGGTAGTAAGGAACAGAGATCAATTTTTTGAGCACGTCGACACCTTTCTAAATGGTTTGGATCTAGCCCACGTTGTACCATCACAAAGGCTGTGCTTCATTCCTGTGAAAGATGTTTTGGGATTGGCTGCTTACCTTTGCCTCCCAGCTGGTTGACTAGGTAGAAAAAAGATAAGCTTTCTTTTTCGATATATTAATAAATTTGTAGGTCTTGAAAGAAAGCAAGGTTGAGCTTCCAGCTCATGATCATTGCACATGTTTTTATACATATGTATCTATTTCTTGAAGGGTCTTTTTCAACACAAGCTTTTTTTGGTGTAATAGAAGGAGTACTACTCCATGGTATATGATGAAAAGTGGAGGAGATTAGATCATATCAGGAAATAGAGGTTCCAAAAAATCTGATTATTCATTTTGCCAAACCCTTGAGACATGAGGTAAAAAATGGGTACAACAGCTATTTCCAAACTACTAAAATAAACAAGATACTGAAATACAACACCAAACAAAGCCAAAGCTAAAGCTTGACCCTGCTGTTTTTTCAAACAAAGAGGTCGGCATCTTCCTAAAGAATACATAAAATTCTTCTAATTACACACATCCTTCCAATCACCATTGCTAAATCCAACTCTTTGTATGTTGAACCTATGGTACTATCAATCAACTCAATTAGAGCTTGAATTTCCTGTATTTGGGACTTCCTTTTTGATATGTTATACCAAAAGGAAGTGCTGCATTTGCCTTTTTGAAGCAATAACTTCAGTTCTTTTAGATATATCATATTAATGAGCTGGATTTATTAGAAAGATAAAATACCTTACCTGATCATCTTCCTCCTTCATATGTTCTTTGAGCTACTTCCAGAATACCTTCTGATCCATGCGCTTGGGCTCTTTCCCAAAACAACGGCTTTACTATGAGTAAGATTGGGACCTTTAATAAGCTGTGTTCCCAAGCATAGTCGTCCATCCATGCTTAATAAAAAAACAATCAGTATTGTCAAAAATAAAAAAAGGATATGTTTCAAATAAATATACCAAAAAAATTACAACCCTTGCCTGAAGAAACATTTATTGAAGATTCGTGAGGACAATGTACAAAAACTCTCTTCTTTTGATTCATACCAAGGACAGCAAAGGTTGGTTCATTGCATTTTCATAAGAAAAGCTTTGCAAAATATACTGTGGAGGCCAAAAGGTTGATGAAGCTAGTAAGAGGTGACATTATTTGGTTTTTCGATAAGAGCAAGCGGTTGGATGTGAGCTGAAGAATTTGGTTTGGGGATAAATTGTTTATTCAAGGTGACATGGGTGCATGTTTCTTATTTTATTTTTTTTCCTTTGACATGTTGAGCACAC
This sequence comes from Austropuccinia psidii, assembly GCA_023105745.1. Classification (NCBI taxonomy): domain Eukaryota; kingdom Fungi; phylum Basidiomycota; class Pucciniomycetes; order Pucciniales; family Sphaerophragmiaceae; genus Austropuccinia; species Austropuccinia psidii. The sequence continues at coordinate 31,160,382 of JALGQZ010000008.1, forward strand.
ATTATCTTTCTTTGTGGAGAAATAAATCCTTTCTTCACTAAGCCATAGTTTAGTGCACCATCAACCTCAGTTTGTAGTTTGACAAAGAAAAATTAGCAATTTAGGAAGCCATTTTGAGACTTAGTTTCTGGATTACATAAGGAGATTTTTTTCAAGAAAAAGCACTATGTACATACAAAAATGTAAAACATCAAACACATGGAAAAGAGGGAAAATCACAAATTAACTAAACAAGTTTTCTACCTAGTACGGCTCAATGACCAAATCAATATCACCAATTGCCTGCCCACTCATTAGTTGAAGACAAGCCTGATCCCCCTACCACAGATTGAGTCAAGTCATGTCTGTGTGCCATTTCTGTATCTCCATCCAAGGGGGGATCAAATTACTGTTCTTCAAAGTTCTGAATTTCCAAAATTTCCTCCATGTTATTATCATTGCTTTCAGAAATCTCATTGATAATTTTGGCCTCATCATTGTTGCTGTCTGAATCTTCATTGTCCTTTGCAATCTCATGTGAAAGGTTGTATGAAAAGGTGTATTGCTCCCAACAATTCTCGGTGAAGTTGCAGTCGCTAAGCCTTTCATCTTGATGTTGTATACCACAGATGCATTGGGATGCATCAGGTAAGAAGGCAACATTGAATGCATCAGCTAAAACTGTTTTTTTACCATATGGGCAAGTATTGAACCAGGCAGGATCAGAAAAGTCTATTGGAAGGCCTTTGGGAAGCTGATAATAACGTGAAGTACTTGGGGAATCTACTTCAATTCGGTTTCTTCTTTTTGATCGTTTTTTCTCCATTCTTTCTGCTTTCTCAATTTCTTCATTGGCTCTTCACATGAACTTATTTGCATTTTCTGAACAGAATTCAAGCTTATTTATCTTGTAGGTGTTCTGTCAGCCTGTGACTCAAAACCAGAGCACAAGCATGACAGCCAAAATACCATAAACCAATGGTATAGCCAAGATACCACCAAAACATGGACCTGAGCCAAATTGGCTCAAAATGTATCAAGAGAAAGAGGAAACTCACCCCTCTCTGAATATATAAGTCCCATCACCATAGGACAAAGAATAACAAAGTAATTCCTGCTCAAAGTTGTTGCTGAGCATAAGCCTTAATTTTCACCTCTCATCTAAAATCCAAAAGGAGAGGCTTGACCCCATCAAATGGGTATTCAAAATGAATCTCTAAGTCCGGGATATCCAATGGTACTAGCCAAACTGAGCTAGAACCAGTATTACTTGAGTTATGGCCAAATTCAGGCCAAATAAGGGTGAACAAAACATTCACCACTCATCTAACTTTTGCAGTTTTAGTGTGAGATACCTAAAGTGGGGTCCTTTTGGAAAGAGCACAATTAGGCCTATCTGATTGTGTCATTCATTTCCCCATAGCTCAACTAGAACAAAAGGTATGGGGCAAATAAGCTCAATACAGCTTTTTGCCTAAACCATGCAAATGTACAAAATTCTTGTACATGGGATGACTTTTCCATATTGAATGATACCCATATCAAATGAGGAACCATTGTGTAGAGCACATACAGGGCTACACACTGAACCAGTTATGAGGTTGATATCTCAAGAATTGACAAAGTTATGGCTGTTTTAAGGTCATATTCCCACCTGCTGTCATATACAGCCTTATCATGGGATAATGTCCCATAATCATGAATATGAGGTGTTGAATAGAAAAGAAAGCTTGTTTTTACTTCAATACGTCATATTTCAGTCAATACTGGGGTCCCATACAGTTTCTGTACAGCATTCTATGTGTCATACACGTCAGGATCAGGCTGTGAGGTCCCCAGATGAAAATTTTCATCCTGTATTGGTGAAAACTGCCCAGATGTGGTTTCAAAACCACATCTGAGCCCAATACATGCTATACAGGTCTTTGCAAACCACAAGCCTGTCTCAGAGAGTGAAAAAATCTTCACTTCCTCTACATGAAAAGGTCCAACATCCTTTCCACCCCATTTTAGGATAAAAAGGAGACTTTTCACAGCCAGAATTGCTTTCCTCATCCTGCTCTTGAAATCCCACGTAGTACAACTGTCAAAAACAGTTATACTCTTAGAAAATAATCAGGTATACTCTTAATTTAGAAGTATTGTAGTCTTTATTATTGTAATCCAACAGGTAAAGCTGCACCCAGGGCTTTCAACAGCGCTCACCACCACTATACTAGTAGAGTAAAGCCCTTTTACTTTAAATTAGATAAATTATCATCATTATTACCATCATCATATATCTTTATAAACCATTTTTACTGTGTCACAGTCATAGTTAAAGTTGTAAAACACTATTATACATCTTTATCATAGACTCAGACTGACATGTTCTTTGAAATATACTCATTGTCACTATGAGCATCAGGGTTAGACAATATCTTCAAGTATCTCTTTGGAAAATTATTTTCAACCCCAAATTTATAGCGAATATTGCAAATCTGTAAAAAAGCATGTAAGTAGGTAAAATAGTAAGAATACATAGTGTTTTAAGCTCTTACCAGTTTCCTTGATAACTGAATGGCTGCTTTTTCTTGGTCCTTTTGGTGCTTTCCAGATTCTTTTGCCTCCTTATTGAATTGTTCAGTCATATAGTAATGAACATAGTGGCTGTATGTTGAATGGAGTAATGGAATCTCATTGAAATAATGTAGATTAACATTCATGTGCTCATATGCACCTCCAATGGCAACCTGGTGAAATCTTTGAATTTCACTGATGCGACAGGCTTTTTTATACAAGGTATTGCTTGCATCTTCAAGATTTGGGGCCCATCAACGAGTTCCCAGCTTGGATGTATAAAATGAAAAAATCTTTTATAAATATTATACCCTTCCCAACCTTTTTTCTTCCAGGTTGAACTCCTTTCAGTGTCAAAACCTGGCCATGAGGAATAAGTGGTATACTTGTTTTGCTTTTGGCCATCTTTTGAACTTCTTCTGGACTTTTAAAGCAGTTACTAAGTTCTTTAAGCAAAGAGTTGTTGAGAGCAATAAGGACTGCATGTGGATGCTCCATCCCCCAAAGAGACTTGATATGTATGTAAAATGCATCCTAAAGTCACATCTTTGTATCAGCAATATATAAAAACCACTTTTGTTTTTGTAAAAATAATTAAAACATGCCTTTGTGTTCTTAAAATCTGCAGGTGTTTTGCTCATAATTAGATGATATGGGTTTGACTTGTGTGAGCGATTATGATTTTTCTGAAACATGGTGTTCTGTTTTTTAGGTACCTTTGACCTATTATGTGGTGGGCAACTTTGTTTCTTTGCTTGTTGATTATTGTTATATTTTTTTTCATGTAAAGATTTATCTATTTGAAGGTGGTTGACTTTCTCTAAAATAGCCTGATACGCATTTTGTGATTGTTGAAGTTGCTGCTGTAAGAAGGAAATTTGTTGATTTTTCTGGTTGATTATATGATCAGAATCAGGTTCTGCTAGTGGGTCATCTGGATCAGCGTAATTGAAAGCTGTGAATCTATTAAAACTCATTGTGGCTTTCTAAAAATAAAGATAGAAGAATAGAAATAGACTTTATGAGTTTTGTCAAAAGAGCAGCAGTAATATTTTATGATTGGGGAGATTACTCAAAGTTTTTTGGTAACGCTACGATAAAGCTCAATGATGCATAAGAAAGGATCAAAAGAAAAACGTGTGTACAGAAGCATGATATTGGTTGTCCATTTCCAACGCATTGAGGGTTTAGAGTGAATTGAAAGGTTGATGAGGAAGCTGTAAGGATTTAATTGAGCATTTTGTTGAGCTGTCAAAAAAAACTTTACTGGAAGACAACAGTGCAATGTAAAATGCCCTTTATCAGGTGATTGCCAGGGGTGAACTAAGAGAGGAACAGTCAGATGTTGCCAGTTAATCCACAAAGACTTTCCTCAGCAAAATAAAATCAAGAAAAAAAATTCTTATGAGTTTTTTTCAAAAAAACTATTTCTGTACTAGTTTTTTGTCAAAAACCTACTTTTGTACTAGTTTTCTTTGAAAAAAAACTATTTGTGCAGTGGTTTCTTTTAAAAAAACTATTTTGTAACAGTTACTTTTCAAAAAAAAATATTTTTTCCCTAGTTGTCCTAAAAAAAAAAACCATATTTGTAATAGTTTTTTGCAAAAAATCATTTTTTTACTAGTTGTTTTCAAAAAGCAATAATTTTACTATTTTCTTTGGAAAGACTTCTTTCTTGACTAGGTTTTTCCAAAAAACTGTTTTTTTGCTAGTTTCTTCAAAAACTATATTTTTACTATTTTTAAATAGTTTTTCAAAAACAAATTTTAACTAATTTTTTCAAAAACGACTTTTTTGAAAGAAGGTAGCTTTCTTTAAAAAGATCAACTTTTTCAAGGTTACTCTTTTTTTGGTGTAAAAGCTATATTTTGTCAAAGAAACCAGGTAGTTTTTTAACATAAAAACACTTTTTTTAAAATATTAGAAGGAAAATTTATTTTTCTAGGAAAGCTTTCCAAATTAACTTTTTCTTTTGAAATTGTTGTTTTTTTCTGAAAAAGATAGATTTATTTGCAAGGAAACTTTCTTTCAAAAAAACTAAGCTATCAGTAATTTTTTTTTTAACGAGAAAATATTTTCCTGTTCAAAGATGTTATTTCTTTTGAGTAGAACTACCTTTTTCTGAAAATCAATTCTTTTTTTCAAAAAAACTGAGACCACCCAAAAAGCTTTTTCAAAGAGTCATTTTTTTGCTAAAGACCTAATTTCTCTAAAAACCTTTAATTTTATTCAAACTGAATGATTTCATTTAAAACTCCAACTTTGAAACAAGAAAACCTTTCTAAAAAAACAATCAATGGCATTTAACTTGATAAAAAAATATTTTTCTACTAAGTAAAGTGTTTTTTCAAAAAAATCTGAGTTTTCTGGACCAAAGAAAAATATTTTTTTTACCAAAAAATTTTTTAAAAAATTATTCTCATAATTACCCAAAGCAAAAGACCTTTCTTATACAAAAATTAACTTCAGAAACCCTTTTTTGAGTTCAAAAGAAACATGAAATTCCGGAAGGAGTCTTAGAGTATCACTGACTTTGTAAGATTTGAAAATTAAAATGTTATCATTCAAAAATACAATTTGTAGATCTCATAGAAAAAATAACATTTAATTTTTTTGGATCACACCTAAATGCAAAAATAATATTTATCAATCCTGCATAAAGATATCAATTCACATGTGTCAAGAACATTATCTTTTGAAACAGAAAAAACCTGATTTAGAACTTCTTTGAGCTATAAAATTCACCAAAAATGAGAAAAGTAGTAAATCTATAGTGTCTATTGAATTATTCATTGCTTCAAACTATTTTTGACATTAAAAATTATTGTATTCTCCTCCATTTGTTGAGGTTATCACTTAATTTACTCTCAGTGATCTTAATAAGTACTCTTCTCTTCTACATATTAAATTTGGTTATCTCGAATACTTGGGAATTTCCTTTATTTCAGCTTCCTGAAAAAATATAAATATCAACTTCAGTATATTTTGAGAACACAAGATGGGTTAAAATTTATTATCTAATGGATAATTACTTCATTTATTTCAAATACTTTTATAAATTATTCTCACTTAAAATTCCTGACCATTCTGTAAGCTAAAGGAATTAAAATACTAGTTGTTGGAATTCTGGAACTCTAGAAGAAATCTTACTGAAATTTGTATGTTTTGTGACTTTTACTGTTGGATGAATTTATTATTATAGTCAAGTCCTTTTCTTGAGAGAAATCAAAATACTGTATTTCCACCTAATAAGAATAAAACAGGAAGATTCAAGTGATAACATGGTAAAAAGAAAGTCAAATATTAAGAAAAATCAAAGTATTCCAAAGAGCTCTCCTGATCATAATGTGTGACTGGCCAGAAAGTTACACCAAAATTGCTCTGGTGTCATAATTACTTAATTGAGTCATTTTATGTTACTACCAATCCATTTATGGTTAAGAAAGAGATTAACAGAAAATCTTACTCTTCTCTTATTCAAAAATAAAAATTAGTTTCTCAAAGCTATTAATGTTATTGGGAATTTTATCAGAAATTGTATTTTCTGTGGATTTTTGAGGATTGAGTGTTTCATATGGAATCATCAAAAATGGACTGTAATTCAAACTTTCAAGTTGTAGTAGGAAGTCATAATTCCTTTTTATTTTTATATGGAATATCTCTTTCTCCATTGGTGCTGAAATTTTCATAAGGACTCAATGATAATATTATTTTGAATGATTTTTGAAGTTTTTTCCATGTAGAAGAGCAAATAGCACAATTATAGTTGGTTGCCATGAGGTAGGTTCATGGATACTGGTCCAGAAAGGGTTTTGGCTACTCTTTTGTAGTTTTTCCATGGAAAATAATTGATAATTGACATGATTAAAGGAGTCAGAGCTGCTCATTACCTCCTTGACACATCAAAATAGAAGCTTAATTGCTATTTTCTGATGATTTAATGAGACTCTCCCTTGGTAAATAGGTTCCCAAAAGTTTTTGGTATACTTATTGTGCCATTGTCTGCCATTGATTAAAGCTTTATATGTCAGCCTGTGACTCAAACCCAGAGCACAAGCATGACAGCCAAATACTATAAATCAATGGTAAAGCCAAGATACCACCAAAACATGGAGCTGAGCCAAACCAGCTCAAAAGGTATCAAAAGAAAGAGGAAACCCATTGCTTTCCAAATATACCAGTCCCATCATCATATGACAAAGAATAACAAAGTTGTTTCTGCTCAAAGTTGTTGCTGAGCATAAACCTTAATTTTCCCCTCTCATCTGAAATCCAGAAGAAGAGGCTTAACCCCATCAAATGGGTATTTAAAATACTGCTCTAAGTCAGGGCTATCAAATGGAACTAGCCAAATTGAGCTAACACCAGAACTACAGAGGTTATGGCCAAAATAAGGCCAAATGAGGGTGAATAAAATATTCACCTCTCATCTAACTTCTACAGTTTTAGTGTGAGATACTCAAAGTGGGGTCTTTTTGGAAAGAGCTCAATCAGGGATACCTTATGGTGTCATTGATTTCCCCACATCATATCTATAACAAAATTTATGGAGCAAATAAGCTCCATACAGCTTTAAGAAAAATCATATTTATATACAAAACATCTTGTACATGGTATAACTTTGCCATATTGAATGATAGTCATATCAAGTGAGGTATCATTGTGTAGAACACATCCAAGAGTACATGATGAACCAACTTTGAGCTTTATATCTCAAAATCTAGCTGAGTTATAGAAGGTTTAAGGTCAAAATCCAACAATTGGGCCAAGACACCTTTTCTGTGGGATTTCATCCCATAACCCTGATTATGAGGTGTCAAACAGATTAAGAAGCTTGTTTATACTTCAATACCTCATAGTTAGGTCAATACTGGGGTCCCATACAGGTTCTGTACAGCATTCTATGCATAATACACATCAGAAGAGGGCTGTGTGGTCCCCAGATGAAAGTTTTCACCCTGTATTAGTGAAAACTGCCCAGATGTGGTTTCAAAGCTACATCTTATCCCAATAAAGGATATATGGGCATTGTGAAAGCCACAAGCCAGTCCTTGGAAGTGAAAAATCTTCACTTCCTCTATGTGGAAAGGACTAGCAGACATTTTCACCCAATGTTAGGATAAAAAGGGGCCTTTCCTCCACCACAAAAGGTTTACTCATCCTGTTTTTAAATTCTTATGCAGTACAGCTTTCCAAGAGATTTATGCTCTTGGAAAACAAGTCAGGTATACTTTAAACATAAGTATTGTAGTCTTTATTTTTGTAACCCAACAGGTAAAGCTGCAACCAGGGCTTTCAGTAGCACTCACCACCACTAATTTTATTAGTAAAACCCTTAATATCTTTAAAATAAAACCTTTTTTAATACTTCTTATCAATTTAACAGTCATAGTTAAAGCTGTATACACCTTTATTTCCACTTTATCATAGACTCAGCCTGACATTAGATGTAAGGTTTGTCTATGAAACTCTTGATAATAATAACAATATCAGGAGTACTATGACTGTCCTCAGTAGAAAAATATAATATAACAAAATATTATAACCACAAATTAAATTTAACTATTAAAAAATAATTATATTAAGAAAAATAAGTTTAATTATCATTATATAATATAATAATAATAAAAAAAATTAATAATTATAATAAACTATAGTTATTCTATTATTGTTATAGTCACTGAAAGGTATAACAATAAGAAGTGTAAAGCTCTCAATGAGACAATGACACGTGGAAAATATAAGTATTTAACCACTTATAAATATTATAAATATTATTTATATAAAGAAATTATAACACACTGTGAATATATAACTCCTATAGAAAAATTCTATACAAAAAAACTATAGAATTTTTAGAAAAGACTTACTTACCATATATATTTATTACAGCAAGTCAAATACAAAAGCTATTATATTAAATAATTATTATAAGTTAAAAACACGCCAAAAATCAATATTTGGAAAGTTTAAACAGCATTTTATAATAAAAATATGATTAAAGAGTCTTTCAGAGGAATTGTTGGATTTTTAAAAGATATGTTAAAGACTATAATTTTATAAAATAAAATATATTATTGGTGATGAAAACATCAATCTGAATTCTATGATTTCAATTCTTCAATTCAAAATTTATAAAGAATCAAATAGCTTAACAATTACTTTGATAATAAGATTTTATATTTAATAAACCTTTACCAGTTTAAATATCTAATATGATTGGATTGGATTGATTTGATAGACAAAAACAGTGATGAATAGACTCTTTTTATGCCTGCAGAGCATCTCTCATTATTCATAATGAATTGAGAGGGCGTTCTCAGGTAAAAGCTGAAAAACCATGCTTAAAAATGAAGTTCTTAACCTAATATAACTTCTTTTTAATTCCAGTTTAAATTTACTGGTGTTATTCTTAACTCCAAGTAGCTTTAATCCTCATTCAAGTTAATCATTATGAGTTTTAATATAAAATAAGTTTATTTATATTAAGGTTAATCACATGAAAAGCTTAAAAATAAAGCTTCAAGAAAAAATTTCTTAAGCTCAATTTTTAATTAATTTGTGAAGAAATCTTAATTTTCTCTAAGTAAAATTAAAAGAGTAATTTTCCAGGCTAATGAACAAGAAAATCTGTTTTTAAAATATACTTAAAATTTAATGTATACACAGATACCATTGAGTTGTAATCTGTGTGAAATTTAAAGCAAATCCATTAAGATTTGAGTTTCTGATTAATTTTTGTAGTTATTGCTATTTTTCCATGTGAAATAGAAATACACACTAAACCTTAACTTTTAATAAGGTTTTAATGCTTGAAACTTTGAATATTTAAGATTATTTAAGCTATGACAGCTCTTAAACCTTTAATTCCAAGCTTGCATATTGGGATTTACCCTTTGGCAGCTTGAAATTCCTGTCCAACTTGGAATAAAAACAGTTTAAGCTTTAAGGTTGAATCAAATTCTAATGTTAAGGTTTAAATAAGGTTTAAAATCTTCCAATACATGTATAGAACCCTAATTGAATCCTTGCAGATCCAAAAAGCTGGGTACCCCAGCTCTGTTTGGTCTTTTTCCTTTGTCCCACCTTTTTGAATGGATTTTGCCCTTTCATTCATTCAAAGCCATATTATGGCCTTAAACACTTTTAAATTGAGCCCACACAGGATTTACATCTTGTATGCCAAATCCTTAGCCAATTCAGCAAATATACACAACACCTCAATTTGAACTAAAATCTTGGTAAGCTTGCATAAACCTTATGCAGCTTTGAATTTAAGCTTATTTAAGCTTAAATTTAACGATTTTGAAAAAATGTTGAAAAAGTTACACTAGTATTGTGAGATTCTTAAATCTTGCAATAACTTAAGAAATAAGTATTTTTGGGTATAACACCCTATGGGTGTGCCCTGGGTTATTTTTTGGTGTAGAATCCAAAAATGACATTATAATTGTAACTTTGTTTATCCCAAGAAAGTTTTTACTTATTATTTATTATTTTTTGTTTTAATATCAACTGTAAATTCTGTTCAAGCCTAAATCAGCTGTATATAAAGCTATTTGTGGCCTTATGGGTATTTCATATATACCTCACAGACTCACATTCCCTACCACCAAAAAAAATTGTACCACTATTTTCTTGAGTAGTCTACCTGCAAGTTAATTTGGGGGGGTATCTTCCACTTTCCAACCTCTCTACTTATACTTTTACATATGTAAAGCACACAATTCAGATGTTTTATTGAGGAATTGGTCTTCTCTCATCTCTGAATATTCTGAGAAACTTTTGGGAATCACGTATCTTCTCTGCTAAAATCCATTCATCTTCATGTTGTGGATTTCTGTACCTGACCAAGTATTCTCTTTCATATTTTCCCCTAAGTCTTCTTTCTTTCAAGACTTTTAGTACTTTTTTCTCTTCACTCTGATCAAGTGGAGTTACTTCTAAGGGTGTTTCATTTCTCAAAGGAAATAATTCCTTGTCACTCGAATTCTAATGCTTTACCAGACTAACAGGGAAAGTTGGATGTTTATTTTCCAATTCTCCTGAAAGTTCTACCTGTACTGCATTTGTCTCATTAAGGGCTTTAATAATAAATGGTCCTGCAAAAGAATCTTCCAATTTCTTTGGACTTTTAATATTATTAAAGTTCAAGGTTGAAACTAGTATTAGTTCCCCTACTTTGAATTCTGGGTTTTTATGACTTTTATCCCATCACTGTTTAGAATATTCAAAGGCATGATTCATTCTTTGATTTGCATGATGCCTCAATTGATAAAGCAATAATTGAAAGCTTGAAGTAGCTGGATGAAACTCAACTAAATCTTTCTTCAAAGTATCAACTTGAAGTTTAGGGTTCCATCCTTTTTCCAACATTGCAGGAGTCTTTCCTGCTGAAGCATGGATAGAAATCTTATAGGCTAATTCTAATGCTGGTATAAGAATACACCAATCATGGGTAAAGCCATCAGAGTCTTCAAACTCCAGGACATAATCACAAAGTCTTCTGATCATGTCCTCAAGGGTTTGAATAATTCTTTCTGCTAACTCATATGTCTGTGGATGGTATTCTGTTGATAATGATAGTTTTGTACCCAAACGCATATGTAGATTAGTCCAAAAGGCTGATTTAAATTTTGGTTCTTTATCACTAATGATATTTTTAAAGAGACTAGTATGGGATATGACTCTGTTCCAAATCAAAATAGCTGTATCCATAGCTGTGTCATCTTTATGACATGGTAAAAAGATTGGGGTTTTGCTATATCTATCAACAATGACAAGACATGCATTGTAACTTTTATCACCTCCAGGTGGTAAGGAAGTTACCCAATCCATATGAACCACCTCCCATGGGGTACGCGGTTCTTGGATATGAATAATTAAACCAAATCTTTTACCAGTAGCTTTATGGGCTTTCTGGCATCTATCACAACTATGACAGTACTAAATGACATCTTTTCTTTAAGATGGCCACCAGGCACATGTCTTGATTCTTTCCATTGTTCTATCTTCAGACAGATGTCCAGAATAAATGCTATCATGGCATTCCAGTAGTATTGTTTTGATTAAAATTCTACTACATAAGACCATGACACATGTGTGTTTAGACCTATGATATAAGATACCATAAAACAAATGGAATCTTCAATTGTCATAAGATGTTTTCCAAATATCATCCAAAAAATTACCCAAGGATGCATCTTTGAAATCTTTGTCAAGTAGAGAAGTAAGAATATGAAAATTATTATCTTGCTTATAGCTTTCTCTCACTTCTTAAAAGAATTCTGTCCCCACATCTTTGATGTTAATTCCTTTTATTTTAATTTGAGGTTCTGCACTTGTAGTAACATAGGCAGGATTGTCAGATGTATTGGGTAATGCACATCTACTCAAGCCATCAGAATTCTTTTTAATATTTCCATCTTTATGTAGTATGTTCATATTGCCTCCATACTCCTGAATAGCAATCTGCCATCTTAACATGTGTATTTTTGGAGTATTTATGTTAAGAATTAATTTTACTGTGTTACAATAAGTAATTACTTCAAACACACTACCATCACAATGATAATGAAGTTTTTCCAGAGCCCAAATAAGGCAAAGGCACTCCATTTGGCTAGCTCCATGTCTGGCCTCAGTAGATTTTATTTGTCCTGAGATAAAACAAATTGGACCCTTGTAAGGCTTGTCATTGACAATTTGAATTTGTGAAGAGCTGCACCTAGGCCTTCACCACATGCATCAATATACAGCTTGAAAGGAATTTTCCAGTCTGGAATCAATAATAATGGTGCATTAGTCAAGGAATACTTTATTTCTTCATATGTGTGAATTCTTTCCTGTGTCATCTCAAATACAGTTTGTTTATCACAAATGCTGTACAATTATTTGGCATGGACTGCAAAATCTTTAAGGTGTTATCTGTAATAACTGGAAAACACTAAGAAAGACATCATTTCTTTTTGTTCTGGGGCATTTGTTCCAGTAAAACTGCATCAGCCTTGTTTTTATCAACACCAAGGCTCAGTCTTGACACTACATGTATTAGAGATTTCAGCTCATGAAACCCAAAATCACATTTTTTAAGAGATATTTTCATGTTCAGTTGAATAATTTTTCGAAGTAGTAATTAAAGTCTCTCTAAATGCAATTGGCAGGTTTCTGAACAAATGATAATGTCATTAATATAAATGATTAACCATCCCTCTGATAATTCATGTGACAAAATGGCATTCATCATTCTTTGATAATGTGAGGGTGCATTTTTAATACCAAAAGGCATCCTCAATTATTCATAAATACCACAATGAGAAATAACTCTCAATAATTTCCTAGAATGAGTTTTTGAATCATTCTGATGGAAACCTTTAAGAGCATCCATAGACGTGATAAATTTTGCTTTGGATAATTGGGTCAAAGGCTCATGGATTCTAGGGATTGAAGACCTATCTGGAATAGTGTAGTTATTCAATGCTCTAAAATCACCAACCATCCTTGATTTATCGTTATTCCAAGTAAGGATTACAGGCGTTGTGACTTCTTCTTCATTGTGCCCAACCTTTCTAAGAACTCTTAATTTCATTAGTTCATTAATATGACTTTCTAATGCTTCTCTAGCCCTAGGGCTAGCTGGGTATGCTTATCTTTTTAATAGTGAAGGGTAAGGTGTTTCCACATGAAGCATAATGTCCACTTCATGGCCTTTGAGGGCTCCAAGTGGTTCATTATCAGAGGCAAAATCCTCTGTATTGAGAGAAAATTTCAATAAGTTCTTCCTTCATTTCTAAAGTTAGTTCAGTACTAATTTGTGCTTCAATCAACTGATGTGACACAAATTTTTCTTTATTAACATTCTTTACTTGTCTAATGACAGTTATTTCTCCGTTTTCTAGAGGAAAAGCAAATTTTTGCCTTTTATTTTCCCCTATAGTGAAATATCTGTCTTTTTGATTATTAATATTAATTCCATAAATATTGAGATAATCATTTCCAAGTATAAATTGTTATGAACTACCATTATTCATAACAACAAATTCAACTTTTAATCTGATACTTCCTGCAGGATGAGGGAATATCATTGCTGCTTCAAAAATGCCCAAGGGGTTCATATCTTGGCTAGTAATGCTGAATGTTATACCTTCAATTCACATTAATTTTTCTTTCCAATTGGTATAAATCCTGTGAAGGTAATTTTTTCCAACACAAGTACAAAAAACACTTGATTCAAGATGTAACTTGGCTTCTCTGTTGTTTATCACAATATTATTGATACAAGATGCTCCAGCTGTATATCCTTTACCTCTGGCAGGTTTGTTTGTCTGAATTTTAGCATTTCTCACATGTACGGGATCCATGCATTCATCACTGTACTGTGGTAAGTGAGTATGTACCTCTGTGACTTCAAAGGAAATATTAATATTTTCTATACTAAGTTCATCTGGTACTTCCTCTTCTTCAGAAGGCTCAGAATCACTGTCACGTAAGTATACATTATTTGCTTATTTTTTGTCTTCAACTTTATCTATTTCTATCTCATTTATTCTTGTCTTTTTGGGAAAAGTGTTTTCCAAATGAGATGTACCTCAACATTGATGACATTTCAAAGGAGCCTTGTCATGTGGTTTATTAGGTTTTGGAATTGGTTTCCCACAGGTCTTGTTATCCATTGGGGGCTTATACCAATTCCTTCCAATTTCCTTTGTAGTTGTGATGTCTTCCATGGCATTGATATAATCATTTGTAGAGCAAGGCTCAAGACATCTGCTTCTTATAGCATGCTCAAGGTCACTGCCACATTTTCTTAATACCCTTTTATGTACCATTGTTTCAGAAATATCAGGATGAAGAGCAGCTAATTGGTCTTTATGTTTAAGAAACCAAGACATTTGCTTGTCCCTCTCAATATCAAAAATGGCTTCTTCAAAAGAATTTTCCATTTTAAATCTCCAGGAATCATTTTCCCATTTGGAAATAACTTGTTCATTCCACCAAGGCCAAGAATGTTTACCATGGTCTTGCCTCATTTTGTAATACCATTTCTTTTCTGATTTGGTAAACAGGGAGTGTAATATGGCACTTATGTATTCATCTGGTATGTTAAAGTCTTCTTTGAACATATCAATTGTTTTCATAAATTCCATATCATTATATTATCCTTCACCACTGAAGGTTGGCCATTCCTCTAATCTTGGAATGTCTTTAAAATTACAAGCAGTCTCCACTTCTGCATTACTTGAAATTGTATGATGTAAGTCATTATTTGAGTTTACCACATTTCTATAAAGAATTGGTTTGTACTTTCTTGGAAATTCATTCTTCAGTGATACATTATTAGTACTTGATTGAATATCTTCTTTCAATTGAAGTCTTTCTTTATCACTTTTTTCCAATTGTTCTTGGAAAAGAGCTGCATTGTGGCCAGTTGAGTCTTCCAAGTTCTAAACTTGTATTCTTAATTCTTTCAACTTTCTAGTTATAAAAGAAATAGAATTGTCATCTGGTTGATTGAGTAGAGAAACTTTAGACTAAATTCTTGCACAAATTTGCGTCACAGACAAGATATTGTCTTTATTCACATTTTCTAGACCAATTATGGTCTTTTGTGACTCTTTTACTTGTGATATATCTCTACCCAACTTCTGTTGGATATACTCAAAATGATTAAACTTTTCTAAAATTTCTTTATTACAAATTTCAAAAGTAGTTACAAGTTTTACAAGGTCTACTTCTTTGAAAATGATTGGTTCAATCTTTCCTCCTCCTTGTTTTTGAATTCCATCAGAGTTATTGCCATGTTGATAGCATTTTCCATGGCTGTCTTCTCTTTCTTTGGAATACTGTGATTCTGTGGGTAAGGCTTGTTCCCCTAGTATTTTGCCTTTCCCTTTGCCTTTTTCTTTCCCTTCTGATTGCTCTTGGGGGTTTTCTTGTCCTTGTTTGGCACTTGTTGAGTTGGATTTTTGCTTGTTGAGGCTTGGGGAGCTTCCACTGGGCTGTTGTCCTTTTCTTGGGCCAACTTCTTCTTCTGATCCTCTGAAAAAATGCTTTGGTTTTTCATCCAATATTTTATCTGTTGGACTTGTCCCTTGCAGGACATGGGTTTCCAACCCCTCAAACGTTCTTCTGTCTTTTCTGGGCCCATAGACTTTTTCACTTTAAGATAAGAGTTCATTGTGCCTATCAAAAGACTTGGAAGAAGTTCCCACTCTTGCTGCTTTGCCACCATAAATCAATTCTTGTACTGAGACTGGTATATCTTTATTTTTGCCTTCTGGAAATGATTCAGGTCTGACAACAGGAATAGCAGTCATTTTAGCTTCTGGACTTTTAATAAGAGTTTTAAAGGTTCTGGCTAACCTTTGGGAACTGGTGGAAGCTCTGGCATCCTCCATTTGTTCCTCTCCTCTGGGCTGACATTCTTGTCTTTTGGTTTTTTGACTTGAATGTCCTGGTCCAGATCCATTTGATTTTATGGAACAGTTTCTTCCACTTTCAGTAGGAGTCATTTCACATTAATGTTAAGAAAAAATGGACTAAGAAGTGAATTTAATTCACCTTCTGGACCTTTGAAGGGTTCTTTGGGAATCAAACCCCTTGGTGCTGGGCTGGTTTTAATTTCAATACTAGACTCTGATGCCTCAGAGTGTGAAGAAATTTCTCTGATGGATTACACTAGAGAAAAGGAAAATATAAGTTATTTTATTCAACAATAACAGTAACTTATAAGCTCAGCTTATTGGATAAAGTTTTTTTAATGTAATTCATGGCAAATTACATCAAAATTAAAGAAAAATGTCTAAAGAGTAAAGAAAAAATGTTTTAATAAAGATTTTTAAATTTTTTATTTTATTTTGTATTTTCTTTAAGGAAATAATAATTATGAAATCAATTAGTTGTTAATCAAAATTGTATTATTATTCACTTTATACTAGAATAACTCAAAGAATAAAATTCAAGTCTGTGATGTGAAAAAGCCACTGGGTATACAAAAGAAATTTATTCCAAGTCACTCAATAGTATATTGTTACAAACAATATTCTTGAAAAAAAATGTAACTTTATTAATATTATAAAGATTATTTATAAGGGATAAGTCCCCAAAAAAGGAAATATTA
Source organism: Austropuccinia psidii (assembly GCA_023105745.1). Classification (NCBI taxonomy): domain Eukaryota; kingdom Fungi; phylum Basidiomycota; class Pucciniomycetes; order Pucciniales; family Sphaerophragmiaceae; genus Austropuccinia; species Austropuccinia psidii. Next base: position 31,177,036 of record JALGQZ010000008.1, read on the forward strand.
AGATAAATATGTCAATTTTATGTCAAAAACAGAGTAAAATAAGGTCTATAATATGACTTATGTCCCAAAAATTGGTTAAAAGTATGGCTAGGCCCCCAAATGTAAGGTTTTTCTATGAAACACTTGATAATAGTAACAATATCAAGAGTACTATGACTTTCCTCAGTAGAAAAATATAATATAACAAAATATTATAACCACAAATTAAATATAATTATTGAAAAAAGTTAATTATTATTGTATGATATAATAATAATTAAAAAAATTGATAATTATGATAAATTATAATTATTCTATTATTGTTATAGTCACTGACAGCTATAATAATAAGAAGTGTCAGCCTGTGACTCAAAACCAGAGCACAAGCATGACAGCCAAAATACTATAAATCAATGGTATAGCCAAGATACCACCAAAACATGGAGCTGAGCCAAATTAGCTCAAAATGTATCAAAAGAGGGAGGAAACTCACCTCTTTCTGAAAATATAAGTCCTATCACCATACAAAAAAGAATAACAAAGTTATTCATGCTCAAAGTTATTGCTGAGCACAAACCTTAATTTTCACCTCTCATCTAAAATACAGAGTAAGGGACTTAACCCAATCAAATGGGTATGCAAAATAAAGCTCTAAGCCAGGGCTATCCAATGGTACCAGCTAAACTGAGCTAGAACCAGTATTACTGAAGGTATGGTCAAATTCAGGCCAAATAAGGGTGAACAAAACATTCACCTCTCATCTAACTTCTACAGTTTTAGTGTGAGATAACTAAAGTGGGGTCTTTTTGGAAAGAGCACAATCAGGGCTATCTGATGGTGTCATCAATTTCCTCATATCTCAACTATATCAGAAGTTATGGGGCAAACAAGCCCAATACAGTTTTTTGCCTAAACCACGCATATGTACAAAAATCTTGTACATGGCATACCTTTGCCATATTTAATGATATCCATATCAAATAGGGTATCATTGTGTAGAACACATACAGGGCTACATACCGATTCAGCTTTGAGGTTGATATCTCAAGAACTGACAAATTTACAGCTGTTTTAAGGTCAAAATCCTACATTCTGACCAATACAGCCTTACCATGGGATAATATCCCATAACCATGATTATGAGGTGTCAAACTGACAAAGAAGCATGTTTATAATTCAATACCTCATAAGTCAGTCAATGCTGGGGTCCCATACAGTTTCTATACAGCATTCTATGTGTCATACACATCAGAAGAGGGCTATGTGGTCCCCAGATGAAATTCTTCACCCTGTATTGGTGAAAACTGCCCAGATGTGGTTTCAAAACCACATCTGAGCCTAATACAGGATATACAGGTCCTTGCAAACCACAAGCCTGTCTCATAGAGTGAAAAAATCTTCACTTCCTCTACGTGGAAAGGTCTAACAGCCCTTCCACTCCATTTCAGGATAAAAAGGAGGCTTTTTACAGCCAAAATAGCTTTCCTCATCCTGCTCTTAAATTCCTATGTAGTACAGCTGTCAAAAACAGTTATACTCTTGGAAATTAACCAGGTATAATTATAATTTTAATTATGGCAGACTTTATTATTGTAACCCAACAGGTAAAGCTGCACCCAGGGCTTTCAATAGCGCTGACCACCACTATTCCACAATGGTAAAGCCCTCTTATTTTTATTATAAACCCTTATCATCAACAAATACTTGTATTTCAAACATTTATCACTATGTCACAGTCATAGTCAAAGTTGTAAAAAGTCTCATTACTGCTTGATCATAGACTCAGCCTGACAAGAAGTGTAAAGCTCTCAATGAGACAATTACACATGTAAAATATAAATATTTTACCAATTATAAGTGATATAAATATTATATATATAAAGAAATTATAACACACACTGTGAATATATAATTCTTATAGAAAAATTCTATATAAATAACCTAATAATAGATATAAAATTATAGAGCTTTAGAGAAAAACTCACTTATAATATATATTCAATACAACAAGTCAAATACAACAGTTCTTATATCAAATAATTATTATAATTTAAAAACACACCAAAAATCAATATTCTAAAAGATAAAAAAACTTCTTATAATAATGAATATGATTAAAGAGTCTTTAAGAGGAATTTGTGAATTGTTAAAAGATATTTTTTAGACTATAATTTTATAAATTAAAATATATTATTGGTGATTAAAACAATAATCTGAATTCTATGATTTCCATTCTTCAATTTAAAATTAATAAAGAATAAAATAACTTAAGAATTACTTTAATAATAAGATTCTATGTTTAATAAAACGTTACCTGTTTAAATGTCTAATATGATTGGATTGGATTGAATTGATGGACAAAAACATGAACGAATAGACTCTTTTTACATTTGCAGAGCATCTCTCATGAGTCACAATGATTCTAAAGGGCGTTCTCAGGTCAAAACTGAAAAACCATGCTTAAAAATAAAGTTCTTAACTTAAGGTAACTTATCTTTCATTCCAGTTTAGAGTTACTGGTGTTATTCTTAACTCAAAGTAGCTTCAAACCTCATTTAAGTTAATTATTTTGAATTTGAATATAAAATAAGCTTAGTTATATAAAGGTTCATCACATGAACAACTTAAAAATAAAGTTTCAAGCCAAAATCTCTTGAAAGAAATTTTTAATTAATTTTTAAAGAAATCTTAATTTTCTCTAAGTATAATTAAAAAACTAATTTTCCAGCCTAATTACCAATAAAACCTTTTTATAAAAGATACTTAAAATTTGATGTATACACAGATAAAATTGAATTGTAAGCTGTGTGAAATTTCAAGCAAATCCATAAAAATTTGGATATTTAATGAATTTCTGAAGTTATTACTATTTTTCCACCTAAAATAGCAATACACACTAAAACTTAACTTTTGATAACGTTTTAATTCTTGTAAATTTAAAGATTTAAGATTTTTTAAGCTTTGACAGATATTAAAATTTTGATTTCAAGTCTGTATATTGGAATTTACCCTTTGGCAGGTTGAAATTGTTTTCCAAATTGGGATAAAAACAGTTTAGACTTTAAGGTTTGATCAAAGTCTAATCTTAAATTTTAGGTAAGATTGAAAATCCTCCATCACAGGTGGACAACCGCCATTTAATCCTTGCAGATCCAAAAAGTTGGATACCCCAGCTCTGTTTGGTCTTTTTCCTTTGTCCCACCTTTTTGCATGGATTTTGCTCTTTTATTTATTTAAAGCCATACTATGGCATTAAACACTTTTAAATTCAGCCCACACAGCATTTACATCCTGTATGGCAAATCCTTAGCCAATTCAGTAAATATATACAACACCTCAATTTTAACTAAAATTTTGGTAAGTTTTCATAAACCTTATGCAACTTTAAATTTAAGCTTATTTAAGCTTAAATTTCACAATTTTGAAAAAAATGTTAGAAAAGCTACACTAGTACTGTGAGATTCTTAAATCTTGAAATAACTTAAGAAATAAGTATTTTTGGGTATAACATCCTATGGGTGTACCCTAGGTTATTTTTGGTGTAGAATACAAAAATGACATAATAATTATAGCTTTGTATATCCAAAAAGAATTATAATTATTTTTTGCTATTGTTTATTTTCATTTCAGCTGGAAAGTCTGTTCAAGACTAAATTAGCTTTATATAAAGTTATTTGTGGCCTTATGCGTATGTCATATATTGTAAGGTGTGGACATGAAACTTTGATTAAAAATCAAGTACTTTTCCTGTACTTAAAATTTGTATAAGGTAAAATTATTGAAAAATAGTAAGAAATAGTATTTTAAAAGAGAAAATACACGAATTTGATTGTTCTTAACTTTTCAAGTATAAAACAATAATATAATAAAATTTATTGTTTTACCAACAATAAAGATTTATCCAAAAACACTTTACAAGAGATATTTAAGGCTACAAAAGAAATTTCTTCAAGAGCAACTTCAACTGGAATTAATTGAGCAAAGAATTTCAATAAATTAATCAAAGAACATAGTCTTTAAAAAGATTTTTAAAGAAAGTAAAATGCCCAAAAGTGACCAGAGTGAATTTGGAAGCAAAGTGACAAAGTTAACAGTGATGAAAGATGCTTTAATTCACTTTTGGGGTGGTTCAGGGGTAAAAATGATTCCAAGATTTACAAAAAATGATTATAATTATTGTTTCACGTGGTTTGAAGGTTCAAAATGATATTAAAAGGGTTATTGGAATCCTTTATTTCTTGGTTTAACAGTGTTCAAACTAATTATAAAAGGAAAAGATTCTAACATGAAAAAAAAGTGGGGCAAAGAAGACATTCTTTTATAGCCATCAATTTTTTTACTTAAAAAGCAAAATTTCCTCTTGTCAGTCGTGGAAGACACTCTGACAACAGAAAAGCCAATTATGGCATGATTGAACCCTGGTTTAGACCTAAAAAGGGCTGGTTTTAGCCATTTTAGACCCTTAAATCAGCCATTACTATAGTAATACCTGGCCTAGAGCCTTCAAAACACCTCAGAATGAGTGTAAGAGACATAGAAACCTGTCAAAACCGTTTTTACTACGATTGATTTATCATAAGGGTAGTTTTACCCTCTTGGAAACAGACAAAACCACCCTGGTTGGTATCAAAACTTCATCATCAATTGAGTCACAGACCCTGTGACTCAATTCCAGGCCAAAAGTGATGAACCTTTGCATGGATTTTGACATCTCACGCCTGTCAGAAAGGATTTTGGGGGTCTGGCTCACCCTTAGAGCTAGAGTTCCTTCCCCCCCCCCCCAAATTTAATCTTTCCAATTTATTTATTCCTTTAATTCCTCATCATGTATTATACTTATAATTTACATATGTAATTCAATTGAGTTTTACAGTACACTACCTTAATAATTGACACCTCATATGTAAATCAAAGTTCACTTATGTAATACATGTGCACCTCTTGACAATTCAATTGAATTCAATTGAAAATACTTAAATTCCTCATAACTTCTAAAATATACACAACATCTCAATTTTAACACAAAAATTGATGATTAACACTACATTTTATGTGAATCAAATTAAGGTTTTGAGGATTCTCAACTTTTATACAGAAAGTACAAAAAACTTAATTTAAGCTTATTTGGAGTTGAGTTACAGAAATTTCACTCAGAGGTTATTCCACCTAATTTTTCATAAGGAATCCAATGGTGAAATAAATTTTATATTTTTAGTTGCTAGAAGAAGAGTTATGATAAATTTTATCTAACTTTTTTCAAAAATTATTTTCTTTTGGGTAATTTTGTTGAAAATTCATTTTTACTTAATTTTTTCAAGTAAAAATGTGTTTTTACAATTTTCAAATTTAATGTATTTTCTTTTTGAATTATAATTAAATTTTTGATTTTGAATATAAATTCATATTTATATTTATATTTTAATTTCTATTTTAATAATGTAAATAAATTAATTTTATTTATGTTTGTACATTAAATTTTTGTTTCTGGTCTTTTGGGTATATGAAAATACCTCTAAGGCTCACATATGTACCTCACAGGCTCACATTGGAGATATCCATGCATCAGAGGCCTCAGATCTTGGGTACCCTGGCTCTCTTTGATGTCATCTGCCCGCCTTTGCTATTTTCATGTCAAAAATAGTAATTCAGGCTTCAAGACCTATACCCACTATGGGTGTACCAAACTTGATGTAATCATAATTCAATATCAAGATCCACAAACATGCATAGCACTATTTTTAGTGTGTATGAAACATGGTACTTCTCACATTCCCATTATTTTGGTATGAAATTGAAAAACACAAAAAGAAATTACGACTTGGTCATGTAGTATTGACAATGTGTTGTTGAAGTATTTTCCATATTACCACCTCATAGAGTTAATTGAAGCTTCTTCACTCTATAGAGGTACCCTTGGGGAATGTCTGTGCATAATCTAAATATGGTCTTAAAGCTAGGGATTTACTTACTCACAAAAAGGTTATTCATCTTTTCTTGAATAAAAAATGATAAATTTTGTATATATGCATTACTTATGGGTAATGCATATTTCAGAATTCATTTTAGTAATAATTTTTGCCTATGAGGGAATGTAAAATATACCTCAAGACTCAAAATGAAAATCACAGTGGATTGTTCCCCCTTAAATTATCCAAGTGGAGTAATATGAATATTCTGAGGCCTCATTACACAATATATAACTTCAATCAATTCATTACCCTCAGAAACCTACTTTAATTAATATGAAAAATAAGTAGTCACCCTCAGAAGGTCCAAAGGATTAGCCAATAGAAGTATAATCTCACAAATAAGAGCTCAAATTCCCAAATACACATTGAAGATTTATGATTCAATTATGACACAAGTTATGAATGCTCCAATATTTTTTCAAGATCTTCATTCATTTTAATTTAAATGATTTTTTATTCAAATATTTACTTTTTTTATTAGCCATATTATTAGGTAACTAGCTCAAAAGAGTTTCCAAAATTCATTTTTGATATACACCTTCAAGCCCATCAATTTCCAGGGTGATGGAAATTGTGTCAATAGACCAGTATCTCAACACATTTTGAGGAAAAGAGATCAATTGTCTGATTTCAGAAGCAATTTGACTGCATAAATTTGAAAACATCAAGACCTTTATAAAAAATGAATACCTTGGTATCCTCAGTAAGTTCTTATTTGTAAATAATTGAGCGGTATGGAAATTTTTTCAGGCTCCACAGAGCAAGTCTTTCCAGGACTTACATGCAGTATCCAAGTGCAAATAAGTATCAAATACCAGTTTTTTTATTCCACTGTCCAACCTCTCTCTTTTTTACCTTATTTCTCCCCTCCAAATGAAGATCCACCCATTTTCATCTGGTTCTCTCATAGAATCTCTCCTTTTTTTCTGAGGTATGTCATCATTTCTGTCAGCCTGTGACTCAAAACCAGAGCACAAACCTGATATCAAAATACCAAAAATCAATTGTAGAGAAATAATGCCATCCAAAAGTGACCTTAGTCAGAAATGCTAATAAAGGGCTTTAAAATAAAGAGGAAAGTCACCTCTTTCATAACCATAGGATTAGTAATTACAGAGTTATTCCAGCTCAAAACAAGAGCTGATCATAAACCTTAATTTTCCCCTCTCATCTAAGATCAGAGGAAGAGGAAGAACCCCATAAAACTGGTTTTTTAATTGAAGCTCTCAATGACGGCTATCTAATGGTACTAGAAAAATTGAGCTAGAATCAGAACTACAGAAGCTATGGCTAAGAATAAGCTGAATGAGGGTGAAAAATATATTCACCTCTCATCTAGCTTCTACAGCTTTAGTGTGAGATACCTAAAGTGAAGTCTTTTGGAAAGAGCACAATGGGGACTTTTTTATTAAGCCATTTTTTTCCTTATAGCTCATCCAGAAAAAAGTTTTGGATCAAACAAGCTCAATACAGGATTAATAACAAATTCACATATTGATAATGGAGTTTCAAATTGGTATAGCTTTGCCATATTTAATTCTAGCCATACAAAGTGAGTAGCCATTTTGTATAACCTATCAAGGGCTAAGAAATTGGTCACTTCTGGGCTCTATATCTTTGAAACTGAAAAGCTATTCAGGCTTTAATATTATAGTCCCAAACTAGCCAGTATGGGATCTTACTGTGGGACAGCTGTCCTTATAATTTGATTAACAGCTAACCAATTGAATTGAATTATTTTATTCTTTAATTTCTCATGAGCTATGAAAGAATTTTCTGTACAGTTTATGATGCATCAGAAGCACCACAACATACATTTAAACTCCATTGGTGAAAATGTTCACCCTGTATGGGGTAAAAACTACAAATTGGGGCTCTAAAACCACATTTCCGCCCAATACCAGTATTTATTGAGTGTATATAACCAAAAGCCATCCCAAAGTCACCATGAAAAGGAAAGCTCCCCCTGCTATCAAGGGTAGAAGCTCCAACCCACGTCCAACCTTCTTTTAACCTGGGTCTTAACCTTGAAATGTTTTTGCAGATACTATCAGCTACAGCTTTTGTAGTTCAGAATTTTACCCAATTAAAATATAATATTATGGACTTCTCATTATTTTTATTTGTTTCCTCATAAATTACATATTTGCTATCCATTGATAGAAAAACATAATGAATGCAGCTCATTCCTAAAATTTAAAGAAACTTATTCCATGAACATCTGTTGGAAAATCTTTCATAAATTCCACTGTCTGTTTTATTTGAGATAATTAATTCACCTCACATGTGACGACTATTATAGAATGTTAATTTGAAGATTATTTTTAATTCAAATATTGAAACTTTAAAGAATAACTTTACAATAAATGAAAAAGTTTGAAACCAAATTTTCCACCATATCATATTTTTCTCTTGTATTCAATACTTTATATTTTTATTAAAATCTATAATCCAGAACCTAAATATTTTATTCCTCCACAAACATATCACGCTTAATTCCTCATTCATATCCCACCTTTGTGTGAGAAAAATACTATATCTGAAAGTATTTGAATTGTAATGTCTAGCTAGTTATTTGTATAATTCAGGAGTGGAGGTTTTCTTTTAAATCTTTGCACTCTTATCTCAATTTGTAATAATTTTCAGGTCAAATCACTAATCAAATCTTCAAAGATTTTTTTAACATGATGGAAAGGGCATATTATTAAAGTTCTGTACCAATTGTAATTTCCTTTCATTTTGAGCTTAGTAATTGTGAGCCTTAGAGGTAATTTCATATACCCAAAAGACCACAAATACAAAATTAAGATATAAATATCAATAAAATAAATTTATTTATATTATTAAAAGAAAGATTAAAATATAAGTATAAGATTATATTCAAAATAAAAAAATTAATTACAATTTAAAATTAAAATTACATTAAATTTTGGAATTATAAAATTACATTTATACTTGAAAAAATTAAGTAAAAATGAATTTTCAACAAAATTGTAAAAAAATAAATAAATTTGGAAAAGGGTTAAATAAAAATTATTATAGCTTTTTATCCAATAAAGAAACATATAAAAATTATTTCACCATTGGATTCCTCATAAAAAATCAGGTGGGGTCACCTCTGAGTGAAATTCTTGTAAGTCAACTCTAAATAAGCTTAAATTAAGTTTTTAGTATTTTCAATACAAAAGTTGAAAATCCTCAAAACTTGAATTTAATTCACACCACATGTGGTGTTAACCATCAATTTTTGTGTTAAAATTGAGGTGTTGTGTTTAGTTTAGAAGCTATGAGGAATTGAAGTATTTTCAATTGAATTCAATTGAAATGTCAAAATGTGCGCGTGTATTACATAAGTGAACTTTGATTTACATATGAGGTATCAATTATTACTGTATTTTACTGTACAATTCAATTCTATAAGTATAATACATGATGAGGAATTAGAGGAAAAATAAATTGGAAAGATTAAATTTGGGGGGGAAAGGAACTCCAGCTCTAAGGGGGAGCTAGACCCCCAAAATCCTTGCTGACAGGCGTGGGATGTCAAAATTCATGCAAAAGTTCATCAATTTTGGCCTGGAATTGAATTACAGGGTCTGTGGACTCAATTGATGATGAGGTTTTGATACCAACTGGGGTAGTTTTAGCTGTTGCCAAGAGGGTAAAACTACCCTTAAGATAAAACAATCATAGTAAAAACAGTTTTACCTGGTTTCTACGCCTCTCACACACATTCTGACGTGTTTTGAAGCCTCTAGGCCAGGTATTGCTATAGTAATGGCTAAAAATGGCTTAAACCAGCCCTTTTTGGGCTAAACCAGGGTTCAATGATGCCATAATTGGCTTTTCTGTTGTCAGACTGTTTTTCACGACTGACAAGAGTAAATTTCACTTTTGGAGTAAGAGAATTGATGGCTATAAAAGAATGTCTTCTTTGCCCCACTTTTCTCTTCATGTTAGAACCTTTTCCTTTTATAATTAGTTTAAACATTGTTAAACCAATCAATAAGAGATTCCGACCACCTTTATTATATCATTTTAAACCTATTAACCACGTGGAAAATCATTATAATCATTGTTTGTAACTTTTATAATCATTTTTACCCCTGAACCACCCCAAAAGTGAATTAAAGCATCTTTCATCACTGTAAACTTTGTCACTTTGTTTCCAAATTCACTCTGGTCACTTTTGGGCGTGTTTTCTCTTCAAAATAATATCCTTTACTATTTTTAATTGAGTTTTACCTTGAACAAATTTTGAGGACAGGAAAAGTACTTGATTTTTTAATCAAAGTTTCATATCCACACCTTACAGTAATCCTTGGGACAATATGCTCCTTCAAAAAATAGACTTTACTTTTTTCTTAATTTTTGAAGGTTGTTTTTCATTCCTCATCATTATTCACACTCAATAAGTTTTCTCACAACTTTGGAAAGAATGAAGGTATTAAGTTTTCATGGTGGCTATATCTTGCTCAATCTTCCTCATCCTTAACCAAATTACGCATTGCAAAAAATTTTGATTTTTTCTTTTCAAGTTGTGTTAGTAGTCAAAATATTATTATTTTAAAATTTCTCTCCCAAAAAGTGCAGATCATCATCTTGCAAAATTTCAATGAAAGTCCAAGTTCATTTTTCTTTTGAATTACAGCTTTATCATTCATTTTTAATTTGTTTTTGTTATGGAAATGAGACTTGATCTTGAACATTTTAACCATTTTTTCAATCAGTAGAAAAAAATCAATTTTTGGTTTAATTTTTTTCCTTTGACATTTTGTTTTTATGTTGTCATTGTTTATTATTTTTTAGAACACAAAGAAACTTCTCTTTTATTCTTTTCATTTTTCTCATTCCACTTTTTGAATTTGTTGTTATTATTATTTTTTTGTATTTAAGTTTCTCTTATTTCTAACTTCTTTTTTTTGTTTTTTTTGGGTTGTGGGGTGCAAATACCCCAAATCAGTGTTTCCACACTGATTTTGAGTATTCCACCCACCAAAAGAAATGATTAAAAAAAGAACAAAAAAAATAAAAAAAATATTAAAACAATAAAAAAATCAAAAATAAAATAAAAGGAAAGAAACAGAAAAAAATCAAAAAAAATCAAAAAAAATCAAAAAAAAAATCAAAAAAAAAAATCAAAAAAAAATCAAATAAAAAATCAAAAAAAAAAAACCAAAAAAAAAATCAAAAAAAAAATCACAAAAAAAATCAAGAAAAAATCAAAAAAAAAATCATAAAAAAAATCAAAAAAAAAATCAAAAAAAAAATCAAAAAAAAAAACCAAAAAAAAAATCAAAAAAAAAATCAAAAAAAAAATCAAAGAAAAAATCAAAAAAAAAATCAAAAAAATAATCAAAAAAAAAATCAAAAAAAAAAATCAAAAAAAAAATCAAAAAAAAAATCAAAAAAAAAATCAAAAAAAAAATCAAAAAAAAAATCAAAAAAAAAATCAAAAAAAAAATCAAAAAAAAAATTAACAAAAAAAATCAAAAAAAAAAAAATCAAAAAAAAATCAAAAAAAAATCCAAAAAAAAAATCAAAAAAAAAATCCAAAAAAAATCAAAAAAAAAATCAAAAAAAAAAATCAAAAAAAAAATCAAAAAAAAAATCAAAAAAAAATTACCAAAAGCAAAAAAAAAAATAAAGAATAAACAAATTAAAGAAAATAAAAATTTTGAAATGAAAAAGAAATAATTTTTGAAATCAAAAAATTCAAAAAGCTTAAAATTTTCAGCAATTCATAACTCCAACAAAAGTAAAATTAGAAAATTGAACAAAAACAACTAAGAAAACAAAAAAAGGTGTATAAATATAAAATAAGAATTAAAAGTAAGAAATTAAAAAAATTAAAATTCGAAAATTTCAAAATAATTAACCACAAAAAAGAATGAAATTAAAAAAAACATAAAAACATAAAATAACTAAAAATCAATGAAAATTACCAAAAATTGAAGAAATGAAAAAATTACAGAAAAAGGAATAAAGTTAAAAAATAAACACAAGCCAAAAATTCAAAAATTCAAAGAAATAAATAAAATTACAAGCTGAATGAACTAAGTAAAACACTCAAAAAAACATGAAAAAATGAATAAATATTGATATGATTGAAAATAATATTGGTTACACATGGAAATGATTTCACAAAAAGATGATATAAATAAAGGTAAGGAAAAATTGAATTAATATGAAATAAAGAATAAATTGTTTGAAGATCGGTTGGAGGAATAAGGAAGAAGGCTTCCTTAGAAATTTCTATATATTTCAAAAGCCACACACTTTTATGTTAAAAATACCTGTGTCTCAAAATAAATTTGAGTAAAAATTTACGTGAAATTTCATGCTTGTATCATAACATCATCAAAAGAGAATGAGAAAAGCTCAAATGCTAAACATATTTCATGTTCCAAAATAATCAACAATACTATATAGGGTCTTTGTTTGAAATTATTCAATTCATTTTATGCATAAGTGATTTGTGTTAATCACGACAGACATGCTCTTTTCTGTTTTATAATTCAGTTATGTATAAGAATAATTGAATATTGAGTAATGTAATATCTAATTTGTGTCCAACTTTACCACAACCCAGCCAATGCAAGCAGTTCAAACACAGGTTTGAGCCAAATTTGAATGAAGGTTAAAATAGGTTTCATCTTAAGTTCCAAAGAAAGTACAAAAGAACACAAAGACTTTTTAGGAGTTATTTATTAATATGATGAATTCTTGGGGAATCAATAATTTGACAAATGGACACAATGTTTGATCACTTAGAAGTTTATTCAGAAATTCCAAAGAGAATTTGAAATATTACTTTGATATTCTTTTACTTGTATATCTGAATATTTCATACCAAGTGTTTTTATCCATAAAACAAATTTCAATAATATTGCAAACTCTTACATAGAGAAATTTATTGAAGTATTAATTTCTTGAAGTTTAAAAAATATTCCATTAAAAAAAATTCTTGAAATAAACATTATTTCAATTTCTGAAGCTAGATAGTAGAGCTATGATATCTTAATAATCATTTGAACTGTGATTAATAATTCCAAATGGGCCTAAAAATAAAATCCTATTACCTCCACCCTTTTTTGCCTCAATCAAGAAATCACAGGAATAAGCCCAAATTATGACCATGAGTTTTTTGCATTTTTTCCCCATTTGGTAAAATAATCTTTGAAAAACAATGTTTTTTTGGAGAATAAATGGTCATTTTTTCTATATGGCAACATAATTTAGTTTGCAACAAGGATATAAATATCAACTCCTCATTTTCAGCTTCTACCATTTCATTTTTGGAAATAATGATAGAAACAATTTCTGAATAAAGGAATTAAATAATGTTTCTTTTTGAAAAATTTAAGTCATGAATATATGGGCTAAAACCATACTTCATGAACAAATGCCATATTAAAGGCTTCTACCATATTATGATTTCTAAATCAATGTCAATGTGTATATAGATGTATTCTTACTAATCTGAATCAAATTTTTAGCTTGAAGGAAGCATTGAAAAAATGCAAGGGACATTCAAAATCATAAGATTTTTTTATAATTTCCTTTTGAGATTAATAAATTTAGCATTGCCTTTTCTAGAGCTCATTTATTCAATTAAATTATTTGAGGATTTGAATTGATCATTTTGAATATTTTTTCTTGTTTTGTGGAGAAAAAGGAAATATATTATCATACTTTTTTGGTTATAAGAAAGATTTTAAGGGTATCATAAATTACAAATATCTGAAGTGAGGATTCTTCGAATCACAGGATTTTATATATTCAAGGCTTACGAAGTACATATCATGACCAAAATATGTTTAATTAAGCAATTAAATGGGCTACTTAAAAAATGTAAGCTTTTCCATTAGTATTATCTTATTGGATTAATTTAAATATCATTTATGAAAGATTCTTCAACTTATACTCAATCATGAATGATCGATTGAGATTTGTTCATTGGGAGGGGGGTTTTAAATGAAATATATAACTCTAAAACCCAAAAACAGATTCTTTTGGAATATTATTATGAATAGCTTCATAACGTTCTAAATATCTATAAATTGATTTAAACTTATATAATAGTCAATTTTTTTTCTCAAGAGTGTTGATTTTAGTTTTTTTCAATTAGCTCCCAATAGCTATATAAAAGTGTGCCTATTTTTTCCAAGAAGAATTCCAACTGGATGAAGCTAATTTGTAAATTACAGAAGATAATTATGAATTTCAAAAGATCACTATGGTGATCATGCTATTCCTACTACAAAAATGGGAATAAATAAGTAATTTTGAAATAAACCTGAAATATTTCTATAAAATACATAATTCTCTTTGAAAAAATAAGTATGAGAAAAGTTAATAAGCATATGATTAAATTTGAATTTCATGAAAATAATTACTTATCATAATTGAGATTTGAGCCTACAAAAAACCTTTCAGATTGATTCTCCATTCTTATAATATATGCACCTTGGTAAAGAATTTCAATTTTAATAAAACTATTATCAATTTTGAAAATTAGAGAATATGAGTGTAAAATTGAGTTTTGAAAATTTTAGTTTTAAGAGGGAGGAGTAACCCATTAACCTCTTTTTCATTTTGAAAGATCATTGTAAGATTGTGCCACAGCCATAGATACAAGCAGGGCATTACCATTCATTACTAATGGGAAATCTTCCAACACCTAAAAAGCAAGGAGTTTCATTGAAGATTCACCAAATACAGCTTCAAACCTCAATACAGCTCAATACAAGCAAAACCCAAATACAGGATTCACCAAATACAGGCCTGCCCTCAATACAGGTGCAAACACCTGTATTGATTCAAATAACTGTATTGGATACACCAATAAAGGTTCACATCTCAAATACAGGTTCTTCAATCATAAAGTCATGGTTTCTCAACACTCAAACTCCAGGCTGGCATTTTTTCACATATAACAGCCCCCTTTCACCCACCTGGGGGTTTTCCCCCAGTTAATTAAAATATTTGATTTATTATTAATATTATTTTGTTTCTCACTCAGAATTTTTATTTTATTAATTATTAGGTAGTCTTAGCCTTCCCTCACCTGTTTCAGCAGAGTCCTGGCGGCCATATCCTTTATTAATCCTTTTCTCTTTTCTGAACAGGTTGAAACAGTGATACAGGATTATTTATGGTTGGCTCTTTATTATTGATTTTGTTTTTCTCTCATGTCTTTTAATGCTATTATTTTATGAATAGGAGTTTATCTCTTATCTCATTACTCTTATCAATTGAGTATTTATTATGAGCCCTCCATAAGTAAGTCTGTTCACTGAGTGCCAGGCCCTCTTCATTTAGAACAGCCCCTGGACAGAGCTCCTATTTTCCTTGGAAAAAAGTCAGATATTGACAAACTCAGTAAAAATTAATTTCCCCAACACAGTATTATATAATTAATTATTTTTAATAATATTATTTATATAAATTATAAAACAGTGCATAATTTAATCCTATCAAGTGATATATTTTAAATTTTTGAATATATTAAATATCTTTCGATATGGCAAGAAATGATTTTTTATTCACAAGAGCTGTAAGACTCTTTCTATCATGGGAAACAGGTGTGAAATTGATTAAATCTTCCATTTTGAGTAATTGGAATAACAGACTTCCTCCAGTTTAAGTTGAGGTGTTGCATTTCAAGGATACTAGAGATAGAGAGAACTATTCTCAGTGAATTTTCTTTGGGAAATAATACTTTTGGACCTGATATTGACAAAAAAAAACAAATTGTTTATCAATGGCTAACGAAGGGAGTTATATATTTGAACTGGTATTCAACCTATTAAATCAGGATCAATTAAGCTTTTGTGACAAAAAGAGTATTATACATATTTTTTTGTTTTTTTTGCGTAAGAGAAATTAATAATGAGTGATTATTTGAAGAGAAATACTTCTATGAAAATAGTTTTTAGGTTGGAAATATTGAAATTTGATAGAAGAACTTGAATAGGGAAAAACATATAAAAAAGGATTATGATCACAGATGGTGAAGGAAAGTATTATAATTTTTAGAAATGTGAAAGAAAATTCTTCATGACTCATGGTCTCAGCTTGATTTCAACACATTTAGGCTTTTTGGCAAAGAAGCTGGTGAAATGAAGGATATTTGAAGATTTCCAGAAGATACATGATTAAATTATTTTGTAATATGTATTTCTCAATATTCAATATCCATCTTGGAAGATGCCCACATAACAATAGCAAGTTGGAAGCTGAGTTGGACCTGAAACCTCTTCCAGAAGGGATAGATTTTTTTCATGATGAGTAGTGAAACCTTTCACTCTGTGGTTGTGTACAGAGGTAATCAACCTCCCACTACCCCAGAATAAGATAAAAGGAGCTTTATCCTCACCAAAAGGCAAATCTATCATCCTGTTCTTAGTATTCTTACATGTTATAGCTTCTTAAAGAAGTGGTACCCTTAGAATGAAGCAGGTATAACTATTTTAAACCAACAGATCAGCACTGCACCAAGGGCTTTCAGCAGAACTCACCATCACTAATAATCATTGGTAAAGCCCCAACACCCATATTAGTCATCTTTGAATCATATAACCACACAATTATCATGATTATTTTGGTGTCACACTCAGAGTTATAGCTTTCTATTATCATTGCAAAGCTATTTCATAGGGTCACACTGAAAATTTATAAATTTCTTCATGTCCACCATATTACTATGAATTAGGAATTTCATGTGTGACCACAAGCCTTGGGGTGAGTTTATAGATTTAAGAAGCACAAAATGTTATACTTTTCCAACTTCCCTCCTTATTTTAAGAAAAACTCACTATTTCAAAGGTTGATTCAGATTTGAATTATTCTTTTCCTTTTTTTATATACAATTTCTCGCAGTTATCCCCCTTTCAAGTCTTATGTACTTCTTAAATCCCTCCTCAGTGAATTGTTTTATTTGAGATATCCCACTTTTGTACTTTCAAACAGTCATATTCCAAAAATTTGAAAAAAAAGTAAAAACAAGCCTTTTTTGGGCCTGAAATTGTCACACTCCACCCAAAAAAATATCAAAAATATGGGCTTCTGGTTTACATTTTTTAAGATTTACCCCTTAATATTTTCTCAAAAATAAAAACAAAACAGGGAAATTCATAAATGGGAACTTTAAAATTAACTTTTGAAAAATTTGGCCATATTTCAAGCTTGGTCAATTTTGACAAATTTGGAAAAAAAAATAATGAAATAATTTGTGGCTTTTAAAATCTGACAAATGGAAGAATATGGCCAAAAAGAAGCAAAAATTCCTCAAATGTTAGCCTGAGAAATTTAACTAAAAGATAGGATCCCCTTAAATTATTTTACCACAGCTCTAAAATAATAAATAAAGAAATACAATTCTTACATAAAACTCTTTTATTAACTCATTTATTCTAAATTTGAGCTTTCAAGCAGCCTATAGATGCTCATCAGACATAAATATATAGTAAATTAATTTCTTACAGATAGATTCTTGATTATTTCAAGTTTCAAATATATGATGAATTTTTAACAAAATTATTCTATTCTTGATTTATCAAATATATCACAATATTAAGATTTACAATAGAATGTATTTTTATTTGATTTTTTTTATAACAATCATATTGATGAAATTGATAATTTTTTATTTTTAAATTTCGTTTTTCCTTTTTCAATTTGATTAAATTATTTTGAAAGATATTAAGAATTATTCTATTTCAAACAATTCAATGAAATAAATTTCAATGTTTTTAAAAAATTTCATATGTTATTGACTTCAATATGTATAAAATATGAATCTTAAGGAAAGATATTTTTATTCTTATGATTTCTCATTCATTAATAAAGACTTTAAATAATCAGGAATATTTTTTTTAGACCTGGTTAATTGTTGTTTTTTGAAACTTATTTTGAGATCAATGTTAAATAATTTTCATTTCTAATCTTTTGAACTATTTTTTCAAAAATTATTGAAATTTATTTGATTCCTTTGTTAAATTTTTAATCTATTATTCTCACAATCTTAATAAAAATAAAATAATCCACAATATCTAATGCAACTTTATATTACCAATTGTATGCATTAAAAAAGCTGGAAAATGTTATTTGAAATTTTTAAGAAGCCTCTTATGCTCAATATTCTGTTGATTCTCGTGAAAATACAAATAATAAGGAGGAGGTATACAACAAAATCAGTGAAAACACAAACATCACTAAATTGAAGCCAGCCAAAGCTCAAATTTAAAGATCTGTTCAAATATTTAGATGGAATACTCACAAAGAAGCTCAAGAGCCTTGTAAGATAATGGAACTTGAGAAAATAAATTATCAGAAGGTCAATGGGGAAGCCAAATTCCACCATCAAGTAGAAAAGAATATCACCAATCATCAAAGGCATGGTAGCCACAATATTTGACTTTCTTGGAGAAAATATATTACAAATAGGTTTTTAAATTTCATCATGAAGTTTAGGAGAAATCATGTTAATTCAGATATCACCTCAAACAGCTTCATTCCTTGGTCTGAATATTTTAAAAATAAAAAACATAGTAAAATGTAGTATTATAGCTTTAATTATTTCCTGTTTGAAACCTTCGATTTTAGATATTAGAATTTAATTACTAATTATAGGTTAGCTTCAATTTGAAATCTTTTATTCTAGACCAAATTGTTATTTACTCAAAAATATTGGGTTATCAAGGATTAATGAAAAACCACTTATGTTTACGGTTTATATTAAGAACTCCAATGTCATCACATAAAAAGAGAGGTATTCATTTCAAATAGATTCTAAGAATTTCATTTCATAGGGTGAATTTTTTGTGAATTTTAGGTATGTGGTATTTTGAAACAATTTAATGTAAGTCAGTCAGAAATTGATGACAGTGGAATGAAATATGGCCAATTTTCATTTTCACGAAATAAGAGAAATTTTCATAAATATTTAGCTTCAAGTAATGAACAATATTCTGGTAGTTACAAGGATATTTCATAAAGTTAAAATGATAATAAGAGTCATGAAGGAGGATATTTAAATGAATAAAATGGCTATTCTCACAAAATTTCACCTTAAAACCAATTGATGTTGAATTTTTAAAACATTTTGTTTCCTCATGTGAATTTGTTTGGGAAAAAAGCTAAGAATATCCATTCAGTTTGGGATCAACATGGAAAAATCTCAATCTCATGAGGAACACAAATAATAGCATGCAGCACATGATAGGGCCCTTAATTATCATAATTCCAAATGGTCAATAAAGGAATCAACAGAAAATTGAAAGAGAAGCAGTTAGTAGAATTGAGGAATAAATAATGTGAGAATAATACCAATCATTATATTACTTCTTCAATGTAGAAATTGATGAGCATTTTTGTGAGCCTGTGAGGTATGTATGACATACCAATAAGGCCACAAATGATTATATATACAGCTGATTTAGTCTTCAACAGACTTTTCAATTTGGTTTAAAATAAGAAATAACAAAAAAGAAGTATAACTTTTTTTGGGTAAACAAAATTATAAATATTATGTAATTTTTGGACTCTACACCAAAAATAACCTAGGGTACACTCATAGAGTGTTATACCAAAAATTGCTTATTTTTTATGTTATTCAAATATTTAAGAATCTCACAGTACTAATGTAAATTTTTTAACATTTTTTTAAAAATTTTGAATTTAAGCTTAAATAATCTTAAATTTAAAGTTGCATAAGGTTTATGCAAACTTACCAAAATTTTAGTTAAAATTGAGGTGTGGTGTATATTTACCGAATTGGCTAAGGATTTGCCATACATAATGTAAATCCTGCGTGAGATCAATTGAAAAGGGTTTAAGGCCATAGTATGGCTTTTAACAAATAAAAGGGAAAAATCCACGCAAAAAGGTGGGACAAAGGAAAAATACCAAACAGAGTTGGGGGACCCAGCTTTTTGGATCTGAAAGGATTCAATTAGGGCTCTCCACCTGAATTGGAGGATTTTAAACCTTATTTAAACTTTAAGATTAGACTTTGATCCAACCTTAAAGTTTAAACTGGTTTTATCCCAATTTGGACAGGAATTTCAAGCTGCCAAAGGGTAAATCCCAATATGCAGACTTGGAATTAAGGTTTTAAGAACTGTAAAAACTTAATTAAGCTTAAAAGGCTCAAATAGGCTCAAAAACTTAAGGTTAGAATCATTAAAACCTTATCAAAAGTTAAGGTTTAGTGTTTATTGCTATTTTACATGAAATAGTAATAGCTTCAGAAATTCATTAAAAATCCAATTCTAAATGGATTTGCTTGAAGCTATCACACAGCTTGAAATTGAACATTATATATATATAACTTAAATTGTAAGTATCTTTTATAAACAGATTTCCTGGGTGATTAGCCTGGAAACTTACTCTTTTAATTATTCTTGAAGAAAATTGAGATCTCTTTAAAAATCAATCAAAAATTGAGCTTAAGATATTTCTGCTTGAAACTCTATTCTTCATCTTCTCATGTGATGAGCTTTAATATAAATAAACTTATTTTATATCAAAACTACAAATAATTAGCTTAAATGAGGATTAAAGTTACTTGGAGTTAAGAATAACACTGGTAACTTTAAATTGGAATTAAAAATAAGTTACCTTAAGTTAAGAACCTTATTTTTAAGCATGGTTTTTCAGTTTTGACTTGAGCACGCCTTCTATATCCATTATGAATCATGAGAGTTGCTCTGTAGACATAAAAAGAGTCTTTTCATCACTGTTTTTGTCCATCATCAATTATCAATCCAATCATATTAGACATTTAAACAGGTAAAGTTTTATTATATATAAAATCTCATTATCACAATATTTCTTAAGTATTTTATTTTTTAGAAATCTTGAATTAAAGAATTGAAATCATAGAAATTAGATTATTGTTGTAATCACCTATAATATATTTTATTTTATAAAATTATTTTCTTTGAAATATCTTTTAAAATCTACCAATTCCTCTCAAAAGCTCTTGAATCATCTTTTTCATCATAAAAAGTTGTTTTATCATTTAAAATATTGATTTTTGGCGTTTTTTTAACTTATAATAATGATTTAATATAATAACTGTTGTATTTGAATCGTTGTATTAAATTTATATTATAAGTAAGTTTTTCTCTGAAATTCTATATCTCTTTTATCTATTTTTAGTTTTTTTATATAGAATTTTTCTATAAGAATTATTTCTGTGCAATGTGTGTCATAATTCTTTTATAGATAATATTTATATATCATTTATAAGTAGTTAAATATTTCTATTTTCCACATGTAATTGTCTCATTAAGAGCTCTACACTTCTTATTGTTATAATCTTCAGTGACTATAACAATAATAGAATAATTATAATTAATTATAATTAGTATATTTTTTAATTATTATTTTATATAATGATAATTAAATTTATTTTTTATATAATTATTTTTAATAACTATATTTAAATTTATGGTTATAATATTTTATTATATTATATTTTTCTACTGAGGACAGTCATAGTACTCTTGATATTGTTACTAATATCAAGAGTTTCATAGACAAACCTGAAATTTGGGGTCCTGGCTGTGATTTTAACCAATTTTTGGGACATAAATCATATTCTGGACCTTATTGTACTGTTTTGTGACATAAAATTGCCATATTCACTTTGATATTGGCTTTTTTGGGACTTATCCCTTATAAATAATCTTTATAATATTAATAAAGTAATTTTTTTCCACAATATTGTTTGAAACAATATACTATTGAGTGACTTGGAATAAATTTCTTTTTTCTGGATAGTGGGTTTTTCACATCACAAACTTGAAATTTATTCTTTGAGTTATTCTAGTATAGGGTGAATAGTACTACAATTTTGATTAATAACTTATTAATTGCATAATTATTATTTCTTTGAAGAAAATATAAAATCAAATGAAAAAATTCAAGAATTAAAAATCTTTACTAAAAACATTTTTTCTTTAATCATAGACATTCTTCTTTATTTTTGACATAATTTTCCATAAATTACATTAAAACAACTTTATCCAATAATCTGAGTTTATAAGTTATTTTCATTGTTTAATAAAATAACTTATTTTTTTTTCTCTAGTGTCATCCATCAGAGAAAGTTCTTCAGACTCTGAAGCCTCAGAGTCTAGTATTGAAATTCAAACTAGCCCAGCACCAAGGGGTTTAATTATGAAAGAACCC
The DNA here is from genome assembly GCA_023105745.1 of Austropuccinia psidii. Taxonomy (NCBI): domain Eukaryota; kingdom Fungi; phylum Basidiomycota; class Pucciniomycetes; order Pucciniales; family Sphaerophragmiaceae; genus Austropuccinia; species Austropuccinia psidii. Next base: position 31,199,187 of record JALGQZ010000008.1, read on the forward strand.
TTTAAAGGTCCAGCAGGTGAATTCAATCCATTTCTTAGTCTTAATTGCTTTATATTGATGTGAAATGACTCCTACTAGAAGTGGAAGTATCTACTACATCCAATCAAATGGATCTGGACCAGGACATTCAAGTCATAAATCCAAAAGACAAGAATTTCAGCTCAGAGGAGAGGCACAAATGGAGAATTCCAGAACTTCCACCAGTTCCCAAAGGTTAGCCAGCACCTTCGACACTCTTATTGAGATTCCAGAAGCTGAAATAACTGCTATTGCTGTTGAGAGACCTGAATCACTTTCAACAGGCAACAATAGAGATATACCAGTCTCAGTACAAGAACTGGTTTATGGGAGCAAAACAGAAAGAGTGGGAACTTCTCACAAGTCTTTGGATAAGCACCATGACCTCATATCTTCAAGTGAAGAAGTTCATGGGGCCAGAAAAGACAGAGGAACTTCTGAAGGGTTGGACACCCATGTCTTGCAAAGGACAAGTCCAACAGATAAGATCTTGGTTGAAAAACTAGAACATGTTATTGGAGGACCAGAAGAAGAAATTGGCCCAAGGAAAGGAAAACAGCCCAGTGGAAGCTCCTAAAGCTCCACAAGCAAAAGTCCGCCTCAATAAGTGCCAAACAAGCCCAAGCAAACCCCAAAGACCAACCAGAAGTGCAAGCAAAAGGCAAAGCCCAAGTGGAACAAGCCTTACACGCAGAATTACAGTATTCCCAAGAAAGAGAAGACAGTCATCGACAATTTGTTAAATATGGCAAGAACTCTGATGGAATTCAAAAACAAGGAAGAGAAAAGATTGAGCCAATCTTTTCCAAAGAAGTAGACCTTGTAAGGCTTGTAAACCAAATTGAAACTTGTAATAAAGAGATTATAACAAAGCTCAAAACATGTGAGTATATCCAACAAAAGTTGGGTAATGAGATACTGCAAGTGAAAGAGTCACAAATGACCATAATTGGTCTAGAGAATATAAATAAAGACAATATCTTGTCTTTGACACAAATTTGTTCAAGAATTGAGTCTGAAGATACCTTACTCAATCAATCAGATGAAAACTCTATTTCTTTGATAGTGAGACAGTTGAAAGAATTAAAAATACAAGTTCAGAACTTGGAAAACTCAACTGGCCACAATGCAGCTCTTTTCCAAGAACAATTGGAAAAATTGATAAAGCAATACTTGAATTGAAAGAAGATATTCAATCAAGTATTAATAATATATCACTGAAGAATGAATTGCCAAGACACCCCACACTAATTCTGGACAGAAATGTGCTAAACTTGAATAATGACTTACATCATACAATTTCAAGTAATGCAGAAGTGGAAACTTCTTGTAATTTTGAAGAAATTCCAAGATTAGATGAATGGCCAACCTTCAGTGGTGAAGGAGAATATAATCATATTTAATTTATGAAAACAATTGATATGTTTAAAGAAGACTTTAACATAGCAGATGAATACATAAGTGCCAGATTACACTCCCTGTTTACCAAATCAGCAAAGAAATTGTATTACAAAATGAGACAAGACCATGGTAAACATTCTTGGCCTTGGTGGAAAGAACAAGTTCTTTCCAAATGGGAAAATGATTCCTGCAGATTTAAAATGGAAAATTCTTTTGAAGAAGCCATTTTTAATATTGAAAGGGACAGGCCCATGTATTGGTTTATTAGACAGAAAGACACATTAACTGCTCTTCATCCTGATATGTCTGAAACAATGGTACATAAAAGGATATTAAGAAAGTGTGGTGGTGACCTTGATCATTCTATAAGAGGCAGATGTATTGAGCCTTTCTCTACAGAGGATTATATCAATGCTATGGAGGACATCACTACCAGAACGGAAATTGGTAGAAATTGGTATAAACCGTCAATGGACAACAAGATCAGTGTGAAACCAATTCCAAAACCCAATATACCACATGACAAAGCTCCTTTGAAATGTCATAAGTGTGGATGTACATCTCATTTGGCTAATACCTGTCCCAAAAAGACAATAATCAATGAGATAGAAATTGGAAAAGATGACACAAGATAAACAGATGATGTCCCTGTACATGAAAGTGATTCTGAGCCTTCTGAAGAGGAGGAATCACCAGATGAGCTTAGTATATAAAATATTAATGTTTCCTTTGAAGTCACAGAAGTGCATACTCACTTACCACAGTACAGTGATGAATGTATGGATCTCATACACATACAAGATGCTAAAATGCAAAAACCCAAGCCTGCCAGAGGTAAAGGTTATACAGCTGGATCATCTTATATCACTAATATTGTGATAAACAACACAGAAGCCAAGATACATCTTGACTCAGGTGCTTTTTTCACTTGTTTTGGAAAAAATTATCTTGACAAGATTTATACCAACTTGCAAGACAAGATAATGCCAATTGAAGGTATAAAATTCAGCAGTGCTAGCCAAAATATGCACCCCTTGGGTATATTTGAAGCAGCAATGATATTTCCTCATCATGCAGGAAGTATCAGATTAAAAGTTGAATTTGTTGTTTTGAATAATTGTACTTCACAACACTTTATACTTGGAAATTATTACCTCAATATTCATGGTATTGATATTAATAATCATAAGTACAGGTATTTCACTATAGGGGAAAATAAAAGACCAAATTTTGCTTTTCCTCTACAAAAAAGAGAAATAACTGTCATTAAACAAGTGAAGACTGTTCTCAAAGAGAAATTTGTGTCAGATCAATTGATTGAAGCACAAATTATTCCTGAATTAACACCATAAGTGAAGGAAGAACTTATTACACTTTTTTTTTCAATACAAGGAAGCCTTTGCTTCTGATAAAGAACAACTTGTGGCTATCAAAGGCCAAGAATTGGACATCATTCTTAATGTGGAAAGACCTTACCCTCCACTTTTACGAAGACCAGCTTACCCAGCTAGTCCTAGGGCCAGAGAAGCATTAAAAAGTCATATTAATGAACTAATGAAACTGGGAGTTCTTGGAAAAGTTGGACACAATGAAGAAGTAGAAGTCACAACTCCTGTAATCAGTACTTGAAATAATTATAAATCAAGGATGGTTGGTGATCTTAGAGCACTGAATACCTACACTATTCCAGATAGGTATTCAATCCCTAGAATCCATGAGACTTTGACCCAATTATCCAAAGCAAGATTTATTACCTCTATGGATGCTTTTAGAGGCTTCCATCAGAAAGTTTTAACACCTCATGCTAGGAAATTATTGAGAATAATTGCTCATTGTGGCATTTATGAATACTTGAGGATGCCTTTTGGTATTAAAAATGCATCCTCTCACTATCAAAGAATGATGAACACCATTTTCCCACATGAACTTTAAGAAGGATGGTTAATCATTTATATTGATGACACTATCATTTTTTCAGAAACCTGGAAATTGCATTTAGAGAGACTTTCATTAGTACTTAAGAAAATTCTTCAAGTTAACATGAAAAAAATGTAATTTTGAGTTTCATGAGTTGAACGCTCTATCACATGTAGTATCAGCGCTGAGCCTTGGTGTTGATAAAAACAAAGTGGCTGCAGTGTTACTGAAACAAATGCCCCAGAACAAGAAAGAAATGATGTCTTTCTTAGGGTTTTCCAGTTATTACAGGCAACACCTTAAAGATTTTGCAATCCATTCCAGATCATTGTACAAGATTTGTGATCAACAAACTGTCTTTTAAATGAAACAGGAGAGGATTTGAACATATGAAAAGATCAGATATCCCTTGATCAATGCACCATTATTACTGATGCCATACTGGAAACTTCCTTTCAAGCTTTATATTGATGCATGTAGTGAGGGCCTAGGTGCAGCTCTTCATCAAATTCAAATTGTCAATGACAAACCTTTTGAAGGTCCATTTTTTTTTATTTCAAGACAAATCAAACCTGCTGAGGCCAGATATGGAGCTAGCCAAATGGAGTTCCTTTGCCTTGTTTGGGCGCTGGAAAAACTTCATTACTATCTTGATTGTAGTGTGTTTGAATTAATTACTGATTTTGATGCAGTAAAATTACTTCTTAACATGAAAACTCCAAACAGACACATGTCAAGATGTCAGATTACTATACAGGAGTATAGAGGTAAAATGACTATAGTACATAAAGCTATAAATATTCACAAAAATTCTGATGTCTTAAGTAGATGGGCATTACCCAATACACCTGAGAATCCTGCCTATTTTCCCACAGGTTCAAAACCTCAAATTTCAATTGAAGGAATTAACATCGCAAATGTTGGAACAGGATTCTTTGGAGAAGTTATAGATAGCTATAAGGTTGATAAGAATTGTCATATTCTTACTTCTCTACTTGAAAAAGATTGCAAAGATGCATCCTTGGCTAATTTTTTGGATGATATTTGGAAAACATCTTATGAGAATTGAAAATTCCATTTGTTTTATGGTATCTTATATCATAGGTCTAAACACACATGTGTCATGGTCTTATGTAGTACAATGTTAATTAACACAATACTGCTAGAATGCCATGATAAAATTTATTCTGGACATCTGTCTGAGGACAGAACAATGGAAAGAGTTAAGACATGTTCTTGGTGGCAATATTGGAGAAAAGATGTCATTGAGTACTGTCATAGTTGTGATAGACGACAAAAAGCCAATAAAGCTACTGATAAAAGATTTTGTTTGATGATTCATATCCAAGAACCAAGTACCCCATCAAAAGTGGTTCATATGGATTGGGTAACTGCCTTACCACCTGTAGGTGATAAAAGTTACAATGAATGTCTTGTCATTGTAGACAGATATAGCAAAACACCAATCTTTTTACCATGTCATAAAGATGACACAGCTATGGATACAGCTCTTTTGATTTTAAATAGAGTCATATCCCATACTGGTCTCTTAAAAAATATCATTAGTGATAGAGACCCAAAATTCACATCAGCCTTATGGACTAATTTATGCAAGCTTTTGGGTACAAAATTATCATACTCAACAGCATACCATCCACAAACAGATGGGTTAGCAGAAAGAATGATACAAACCTTTGAGGACATGATCAGAAGATTTTTTTCTTATTTCCTGGAGCTTAAAGATTTTGATGGCTTTACCCATGATTAGTGTACTCTTATACCAGCATTGGAATTAGCCTACAAGACCTCCATCCATGTTTCAAAAGGCAAAAGTCCTGCAATGTTGGAAAAAGGATGGAACCCTAGACTTCCATTTGATACTTTGAAGAGTGATTTAGTTGATACTCATCCAACTTCTTCAAGCTTCAAGTTATTTCTTGATAAAGTAAGTAATCATGCAAATCAAAGCATTAATGATGCCTTTGAATATGCTAAACAGAAATGCGATCAAAGTCATAAAACCCCAGAATTCAAAGTAGGGGACTTAATACTAGTTTCAACCTTGAGCTTTTATAATATCAAAGGTCCAAATAAATTGAAATATTCCTTTGCAGGACCACTTATTATTAAAGCCCTTCATGGTAAAAATGCAGTACAAGTAGAACTATCAGGAGAATTGGAAAATAAACATCCAACTTTCCCTGTTAGTCTGGTAAAGCATTAGACTTCGAGTGACAAGGAATTATTTCCTTTGAGAAATGAAACACCCTTAGAAGTACCTCCACTTGATCAGAGTGAAGAGAAAAAAGTACTAAAAGTCTTGAAAGAAAGAAGACTTAGGGGAAAATATGAAAGAGAATACTTGGTCAGGTACAGAAATCCACAACATGAAGATGAATGGATTTTAGCAGAGAAGATACGTGATTCCCAAAAGTTTCTCAGAATATTCAGACATGAGAAAAGACCAATTCCTCAATAAAACATCTGAACTGTGTGCTTTACATAATTGAAAGTATAAGTAGAGAGGTTGGACAGTGAATGATACCCCCACCAATTAACTTGGGGGTATACTACTAAAAGAAAATTGTGGTACAATTCTTTTTGGTGGTAGGGGATGTGAGCATGTTAGGTATGTATAACATAGCCATAAGGCCACAAATGATTTTATATATAGCTGATTTAGTCTTCATGTTTAAGGCTATAGTATGGCTTTAAATAAATAAAAGGGCAAAATCCACCCAAAAAGGTGGGACAAAGGAAAAAGACTAAACAGAGCTGGGGTACCCAGCTTTTTGGATGTGCAAGGATTCGATTGAGGTTGTCCACCTGTATTGGAGGATTTTAAACCTTAATTTAACTTTAATATTAGACTTTGATCCAACCTTAAAGTTTAAACTGGTTATATCCCAATTTGGATAGGAATTTCAAGCTGCCAAAGGGTAAATCCCAATATTCAGGCTTGAAATTCAGATTTTAAGAACTCTCAAAGCTTAATTAAGCTTAAAAATCTTAAACAATCTTAAAACCTTAAGTTTACAAGCATTAAAACCTTATCAAAAGTTAAGGTTTGGTGTGTATTGATTTTTTATGTAGAAAAATGATAATAACTTCAAAAATTCATTGAAAATTTAATTCTTAATGGATTTGCATGAACATTTCACACAGCTTACAATTTCATATTATCTATATATAAATTAAATTTTAAGTATCTTTTATAAACAGATTTCCTGGGTAATCAGCCTGGAAATTTACTCTTTTAATTTTACTTAAAGAAAATTGAGATTTCTTTAAAAATTAATTAAAAATTGATTTTCAGAGATTTCTGCTTGAAAATCTATTTTTAAGCTTTTCATGTGATGAAATTTAATATAAGTAAGGTTATTTTATATTAAAACTTATAATAATTAACTTAAATGAGGATTGAAGTTACTTTGAGCTGAGAATAACACCAGTAAATTTAAACTGGAATTAAAAGGAAGTTACCTTAAGCTAAGAAGCTCATTTTTAAGCATGGTTTTTCAGTTTTGACCTGAGCACACCCTTCAAAACCATTATAAATCATGAGAGATTCTCTGTAGACATAAAAAGAGTCTTTTCATCACTTTTTTTGTCCATCATCAATTATCAGTCCAATCATATTAGACATTTAAACAGGTAAAGCTTTATTATATATAAAATCTTATTATCAAAATATCTCTTAAGTATTTTATTCTTTATAAATCTGAAATCAAAGAATTGAAATCATAGAAACTAGATTATTTTTGTAATCACCTATAATATATTTTATTTTATAAAATTATTTTCTTTAAAATATCTTTTAAAATTCACAAATTCCTCTCAAAAGCTCTTTAATCATATTTTTTATCATTTAAAATATTGATTTTTGGCATTTTTTTAGCTTATAATAATTATTTAATATAATAACTGTTTTATTTGAATTGTTGTATTAAATTCATATTATAAGTAATTTTTTCTTTAAAATTTTATATACTTTATATTTATTATTAGTTTTTTTATATAGAATTTTTCTATAAGAATTATTTCTGCACAGTTTGTGTTATAATTCTTTTATAAATAATATTTATATATTATTTATAAGTGGTTAAATATTTATATTTTCCACATGTAATTGTCTCATTAAGAGCTTTACACTTCTTATTTTCATAATTGTCATTGACTATAACAATAATAAAATAATTATAGATTATTATATTTATTATATTTTTCCTTCTTCTTCTATATAATAATAATTTTTTTTATATAATTATTTTCAATAATTCTATTTGAATTTTTGATTATAATATTTTATTATATTAAGTTTTTCTACTGTGGAAAGTCATAGTAATCTTGATATTGTTACTAATATCAAGAGTTTCATAGACAAACCCTACAATTTTTGTAATGAGTAATATTGTAAACCCAAAGGGTTTCTTAGGAAATTAAAACTCATGGATCTTGGGTATATTTTGGTAATTAAAATTGTCTCTATTATTTGCTTTTAATAGCAAATCTTAATAGGATACTTAGATATTGTAGTGTGAACTTAATTATGGAACTATTTAATATATATATTTTTTTTCAAAAAAATATATACTCATCTATGTTTCTGAGAGATTCTTAAAATATCATCATAGAAAATATTAATTTGGTAAATATTAAAAATTTGTCTAAAAATTGATATAAAAAAATTCAATATCTGATTGAAATTTAATTAATAGTTTATTCAAAAAACTTATCTTCCAAGAGTATACCTTGAATTTTTTGTGAGATTGAATGAACAGTTACATTTCGGCAGACAACACAAATCCTAGCATGAAATAAAAAAAAATACACTTGCAATTTTTATAAATACATTAAATTAGTCATTGTCACAAGAAAAGTCTAGTACAGTTTTGCAGATGAGATAGTCACACTTAAGGAGATTATAGATAAAAGGTGAATGAATTTGGATATTTCATGAACATATAATTCTCTTAGCTCACAGAAATATTTAATATTAATTGTGTATTAATTTCTGCAATTAATATTAAAATTCTTTTTAATACTCAAAACCAAAATAGTCAATAGTATTATCACAATGAGCTCATGTAAATCTGCAAAGTTTTACTGGGAAATAAAATTACAGGGAAAAAATGAAATTTTGCTAAAAAAATTTCAGAAAAAGAAGTTATAATTTAACCAGGTGAAATAAATATCCAAAGAGAAGAGCCATGAAATCAGTACCATCAACAATACTTTTGAAAATAAAGATGCAAAAATTAAGCAATCAGAGGCACAAAATTAACTTTCATTAAAAACTCTAAAAGAACCTCTTGAGATACTTCTATAAAATGGTAATTATATGTTATTTTTTATTAAAAATTCACTTTAATCTAAAATTGAATATTTCCCTTAGTTACACAAGTCTAATAATGTGTATTTTCATCTATAATTTCTTGCTATATAGCTCAAAAAGTGAGTAGAGTGTATTTATTATTTCTATTTTTAATCATCTCATTTCTTCTTCAAAAATTATTTGATACCAACTCATTTTTATAAGGTTAAAGAAAGATTTTTTCAATTAATATCTCAAATAATTTGTTTATTTTGTATAATATACTTATGAACTTATCTCATACAAATCATTTACTAATGTAATATCTTTTTTCATTTCCCTAAAAAACAGCTTACAGATCTTCTCTAAGCCATGCCATTATCATTTATTTATTCCATTCTTATTTTCCAGAAAATTTGCCCCATTTCTGTTTGATATGTTGTGTAATATCATACATTCAACAATTACCTTTCCTGTATTCAAGGGTACTATTGCTTGGGGAATGATTAAGAAACAGAAGGAATTTTTCAATAACTCAAAATTTTTCTCAGAAATAATACTAAAAGGCAAGCTTATTTTATTGTGGTGATATATATTTTTCATATTTATAAATTTAAATTACTCACCATTTCGATCAATGCATAGTGTTGAAGCTTATATGCTCTTCATATTGACTATTCATGGATAGCATAAGCATGCGATATTTAGATTAATAACCCAAACCAACAATAAGTTAAAAAATTAGTGGTAATAAAAAGTCCTGGTAAATCTGATATTTTGAAAACATTCCGCTGTAATGTACCAGCCCAGGAGAATCCCCAAATACCTATGGTATTTGGTATGAGCAGTTAATGAGAGCCAACTTATATTAGAAAATTACTTATATTTCAAGGTTTACAATGGCTTTCCACAATAAATTGAAAAGAAAACGAATGCCATCCTTTGAAATTCACATACAACTTCCACTGATCATTAGGTGGTTGCATTATAGGTATGTGGGTGTCATTTATGGACCCAGCTATGTTACTAAGTACTTTCCTTCTAAATTACACTTTGATTGAGATCTATGCATAAGTTTCAGAAGTTTCGGTAAGATATTGAAAAATAATGCATTAATACATACAAATACCCTAAAAGTGATTAAGTAATAAGCTTAACTTACCTTATGGTTTTATAATGTAAAGCTAATAAAATATCTTGAACTAAAGCTTATGAGATCTTTAAATCTGTAGGATTTCCAATTTTTCATAAATGGCCAACTGTGTCGTAAGAGCTTCCATGTCCCCTTTGATAAAGGGTGACCCCAGCTTTCTCTTTGATTTGTAACTCTTGAATATGTTTGTGATTTGAATTTGGCACATATTCTTATATAGAATGTACTAACATGAAAAATTCTTGGTGGCTTATTTGAGAACAAAACAAATAAAACAGCTTTTTTCATCAAGTTTTTCATATTAGCATGGATTGAAATGAAATTCATTTCAAATGGCTTGGCAACAGCAAATCCTTGTGTATTAATACCAAGATAAATGATGATGAAAGAAAATATATAATATAAAAACGGCATACTTAAGTTCTGGGTCATTTATTGGTGAAAGGAAATTGTGGTTATAAGTTTTTTGAAAGGAAATTTTTCATAAATGAGCTGTGATTTTTGAAAAATTTGAAATCAAAATAATTTAAAATTAATCTTAAAATTAGTTTCAAAACCCAACCATGAATCAGGCCTTAAAATATAGTTCATTTTGACTTTGTTACTATATAATATATTTGTAAATAAATATAACTAATAAAAAGAACCTTTTTTCATTGATTCACTTATATGCATATATAAATATATATTCATATTTTTTATTTGGAGAAACCTTTTTCTTGATATCAGAAATTAGAGTTTGAGGCTTAAATTTTTCTTCAATATTAAAAAAAAAACATAAACCAAAGTACTTTTTCCAAGAAAATGAATAATAATTAGAAAATGAATTAAGGTATAAGAATTAATTTTAAGCAATTTCTTTTTTCATAAATAGAGAAAGTTAGCTCAAATGGTATATCCGTAATATAAATTTTATTATTTGAATAAATAATCAAAAAAAAAAATATTTTCATACAAAAAGTTTTTTTTCTATTAATAAAAATTTGATTTTCTTTTGAATTTTGGATTTTGAGTGAAATGTTGGTAAAATTAAGAGGTTTTTTTTTTATCTTTGTCTGAATAAGTTATTTTTAATTATGATTTATAATTAACACTTTAAGTAAAATGAGACTCTTTAAAAGACATTAATGATTAAAAAGATTTCTTTATCCTTAGATTTATTGAAATTATTCTAGAGTTATTTTCGGATTCCTACCAAATTTATACAAAAAAAGAGCCAGTGATCATCAAATTTCATCAAAAGAACAAGTTTTATTTATTGAAAAGGTTGTTTAGGATTTGTTTTAAAGACTTGAATTAATTTGACTTTTATGATCTTGAGAACTAGTTCAATTTTGAATGAACTCTTTCAAATGCAAAAGCTGACTTGAACATTTTGTTTTGTGATTTTATTTTGATCAAAATTAAAAAATTGTTAAATTTGCTTTCAATTGATTAAATTGTGTCCAAAATTTCAAGTAAATTGTTCCATAAGATGAGTTTTTTGAATGAATTTTTGTTAATTTGCTCAGGAAAGACTTTTAAGTGGGATTTCTTAGCTAAGATGACCTTGTAGCCAGTTGATAGTCATTCGAACTCATAGGACGCCCTAATGCAGACGCTCATTGGATGGTTGGTCATCATCTTTAAAATTTATTTCTTGTCTGTTTGAGTGAATTTTCTCATTCCTTTTAAATTGAATTAAAATTTTCGATTTCAAAATTTCTTAAATTTCCAATTTCGATCTTTCGAGGACATTTTCTTTTAGGAAGATGACCCATCGCCTCTTGACCGATCCCAGCCTTGCTTCGGGCCATCCTGCTTCTCATCATCCCTTCCTCCTTTTGAGCCAGCATGGTCCTCCCAAAGCCAACGATCCCATTCGGTTGAGGCAGCTCGTACTCGATTACCTATGCCATCAGTGCTTCGTGGATACGGCGTCGGCCTTCGCTACGGAGTCTGCTTCTAGCTTGAATCGCCTGGAGGCTCAGAATGCGAGTCATCAGCCTCAGAAGGTCGTCCTGGAAAAGAATCTTAATCTCAATGGATCTCATTCAAATCTTGCCTTGAAGGATACCGTCATCGAGAGGACAGTTTGCTTTGATTTGGACGATGACGGCGATGCTGAGATGGGCGATCTTGTCTCCAACAATCAAGATCATCAGGTCCTCGATTCTTCAAATTCTTCTGTCGTTCCACCTCAACTTGATCCTTCAGCAACTAATCAATCTATCATCAATCAAAGCAATTCAATCAGTAAAATTAATGACATTTCATCCCTAAAATCATCTCAAATAGACCTCAATCCATCTTACCCCGATTGGTCCGCCCTTGACATTCAAACAACTCGAGTGAGATTAGGTTAGAGACCCTTCCTTGCATTGGCTAATTTGATTTAGAGATTATTCAACTAACATCTCATTGTAATCTTGGTTCAATCCCTCTACAGAAATCAAGGGGCACATCATGAATGGTCGAATCAAAGAGGCCATCAAATCAATCGAGTCCCATTTTCCAAGCGTCTTGGGGCCATCTTTGATGTCAAAGTCTACCATTAACTCATCCGCTATGCCCTCATTAGGCCCTTCAAATTCTAAATCGTCTTCCAAACCTCCCAGATTCAAACCAAATAGAGTTTCATTTACAAATCGACCACTAAGTGGCACATCATCTAATCCCTTAACTCCTACCCTTGGTGAATCAAAAGCATCCAATCTTAACATCAACTCTGAAAAAGCATCTTCTCAAAACTTACGGCAAAATGTCTTCAAAACAAATGAGTCTAACTCAACTTCCAATCTTAACAAGACTTCATCAATATCTCATTCTCATCAATTTCCTCATGCAATCTTTGGATCCTTAAACCCAGCTCACATTGCCCTCAACTTGCAAATCCAATTTTTTGTCGAATTTGTTCGTTCAATCTCCCAAAATCAACCTCATTCGTCTAATGGAATCGACCATGATCATGATCATCATCTTCCTCCTGTCAACCCATCTCATGAAAACTCACATAGACTTGGGAAAATGCCTGAAAATCTGGCTCGGAAAATCCCAAAAGCCTCTTCACCAGCTAGCCATCCTGGTCCATCTAGTACGATCATCAATGATTTATCAAACTCAGTTGGTGGCTTGAGTGATGACACTTCAACAACTTCTTCGAGCGTTTCAACTCGAACAACATCATTAGCTTTATCTTTACCTCATTGTCGAGCATTACACGATTTTGTTCATCAACTTCCTGAGCCAGTCGAACGCGCCATCTTTGCCAAGGAATTAGAAAATGTGGCCGGCCTTTTAGCTTATGTTGATCCGTGGGATAGCCCCATTAAAAAGTACCTTGATCAGAGCAGGAGAGATTTATTAGCAGAAAGAGTGAATGCTGCAATTCTAGGTCAGTCTTTTTTTTATTTTCCAAACCATTAAAATATTATTTAAGAATAGTCCCCCAGCCTCAAGTTTTATCTAGAGGAAGAGCGCAGAAAAATTAATCAGATTGTTTAATTTCGATATACAGTTCATTTGGGTAGGTCTCCTACTTCAATTCTTAAACTTATTGCTCAACAAACCTGTTTTACTTGGTCAACATTGAATGAACTGGGAGAAAGAATTCCTTGTCCAACACAAGATGATAAAAATCAAACAAAGGTTAGTCCAATTTCAAACTTGATTTTTCCAATTTCAATTTGTTTCTGAACTAAATTATGTTTTGTTCTCATCAAATTGCTTTCGCACCTACTTATTCAAAAACAATACTCTTGGTTTCAGCCATGCAACTTGTTTAATTTAAATGAATTTGTAAACCTACATGAGATTGACGAACCATAAAATCAAAGTTTTGTTTTAGATTATATTATTATTATTACTATCGGACAAGACAAAAAGTTAATGTAATGAAGATTTTTTTTCAAAAAAAATCACTCTTCATGAATCAAATTAAGCATTTAACTGCAATAAAAAAAGAAAAGCTGAAGTCCTTTCTCTTTTGTTTTGTGGCACGATTGACTCAGTCAAGATTTGACTTTTTCTGTTGGAAAACAGGCTGATTATCACGCGATCTGCATTTCCCATCTACTTAACTTTTTCTCTTTAGCAAATCATCTCGCTTCATCCACTTGATTATATGTAGACTATTTCAACTTAATGATAAATATCAAACAATGAAACAATGTAGCTTTTTAAATCAAAACATGAGGCGTCATCAAACATTACGCGCTCGAGTTCAAAATGAAAATAAATAAATAAATTAAAATTATAAGAAATCTGAGATATGGTCTGTCAAGTTTATTTAGCCGTTTTTCAGTATTGTAGCTAATATAACTTCAATATTTTTATTAGGGGGATTCAGTCTTGCTATGAAACGCAAATCTGGTTTCTCCAAATCAGACTGTCTGATTGATCAGTTCAGGCATAACTGATTTGGTGAAATCTCACAGAAATACTGCTAACATCGCATGCCAATACAGCTGGTATGCCTAGCTCCCAAACCCGCCTTAAGGGCCATGCAAAAATTCCAGCCTCAAAATCCTCACACTCTTATACTTCTATCCACTACCCACCAACAACTTTTTCGTTTTTTACACTATATTCCATGAGGTAGTGATTCTCTCAATGCCAAACCATTCTGATCATATGGAGCCCTTCATGAACTTCAAATGAAGAGATCTGGGCAGAGGATTTCTTTCCAAACCAAGATTTCTCAAAATAACTTAGCAAAGGTTACATGAGGTGTCTGATTTGTCGAGGCTTGGTGTCTGAAATGGCCATTTCTCATGCCAAAATTCTCGCCCAAATCAGAAATTCATTTAAGACAAAAAAAGGACATTTGTGCATAAGAGCGATTTACAATTGTGGAGCTCAATCTTTGGCGAAAATGATGAATTTTGGCTTCCTAATTCTTGAGGCAAAAACACCCTGAGAAATTGCAAAATCAGACGAAGAAAAACCCAAGTCAGGCAAGACCCGGAGTATTTGGAGGGAATGTGGGAAACTCAATCAAGCAAGTTCCTTCGCTGGTTTTAATTTTTTTTGCTTGACGCCGATTCCTTTTTTGTCTCTTCGCGTCCGAAATCAAGATAGCTTGCCGTTTTCAAATCCAATTATCGATTTTTTCTTTCAATCATCATCCAAAATTCATTATTCTTCATTCATTTGGTTAATTTTTGGGATGTTTTCAAACATTTTCCTGGTAAAAGATAAGGCATGGAGTCACTGCTTTATTTCAGGCAACCTTCCAATCTTCTTTGCAAAGAGAAAGTAATGAATTAAATGCCTTGGGTGGTTGAAGGTTTGTTTGATCTTGTTTCATTGTCACAAATGGTTTTATAAATGAGGGTTGATCTTGCATTTCAGATGAATCCAAATGAGTCAAACACCCAGCCACATTGGGTAAACTACAGACCAAGGCACCTAGAAGATTGATTAACTTCAGGGTCACCTGAAGGGAAATTTGGCTGTGCTTTGGGTCAACTTCAAACCCAATCACATGGACTATCTGGGCAGGGTCATGATATAGGATGAGAAGCCAAGGGATACTTGCCAGGTGTTAACACAATGTCTGCTCATGAAACCTGAGTTGTCATGTGTCTGCCAGGAGACTTAGGTATGCATCAATGCATGTACCATCTGCCTGGAAGTGACAATGTGGTAGCAATTAACCCATTCAGCTTCTGAGGCTCTCCAAAATGGCATTCAGGTGGCCAATTCAAGATTATTGATATATTTCTTCAGTCCTTTTGAGGAAAAAGCACTCCAATCACTTCTTGCAAAAGCTCTCTGCCAATACCACCAGTAGTCTAGCTTGGTCACTTTCTATGCTACTACACTCCAATGCCTGGGAAAGAAATCAGAAAATGGATGTTTCACCCAATCATCAACCATACAAAAATGCCAATGCCATCCTCCCTCATGCTTCAACAGGGAAACAAACACATGATAAAAATCACCCAGATTCCCCATAATAAATGATCAAACAAATGATTTGTTTTTTGAACAATGACCTATCCACACAGAAACCCTCCCAAACCTTGAACAAAAACCAAATAAAACTCCTCTTTAACCAATTGAAAATCTTAAAAAGAATAGTCAAACTGACAGACCAACATCAGATGATGCAAACTTTACAAAATAAATAATACATTTTTTGGGTCACTTAAAATGTTTCCCCACTGACACAGCTATCCAGATTGCATCTTGGACATAAGTTTTTTCAAAAAACTTGAAGAATGCTATCAACCTCAGAAAAGCACAACAAGGAAAAAAATTGGACAAGCCCAAAGCTCCCCAAAAATTCAGAATTAAATTAGTTCAAAAAGGCATCCCTTGTCATATGTACCCTACCAGGCTTCTCAGAGCTTAAGAAAACCTCAGAAACAGAAATAAAAAACAAAATAAATGAAATATTGGGAGTGATACATTCTAAAATTGATAGAAAGAGAATCAAAAAAGAAGAAATTTTGATGTTACCTTCAAATTAAGGGTGCCAAATATGGAATTTCAAGAGTGTTTGGCCTATATCACACCCTTCCTGGATTAAAGCTCTGTTTATTTCCTTTTTCTATCCTGGAGAGACAAACAGAAATCATTTTTTTCCATTTTTTTTACTTCATGTTCAAGTTTTATTAATATTACTGTTTTTGGGAACCTTATTGGATTCTCTGGCCCATCCTGTTCACTGTTTTATTTTGGAATTTTAAAAAAATCTCTTGACTATGTCAAAGAATGGTTGAGGTTTTCTAAAGTAAAATACTGTTTTTATGGGATTGGAAAGCATCTTTATTTCACCTTAATTAAATATTTATACTCCCAAAATTTTTGAATTCTAATTTTTACCAAAGAAAATAAACAGTTGAAATATTTAATTCAAAAAAAAAAACATCAAAATTTTCCTAGAAATATTCCTTATACTTATCCATGGCTTCCTAACCACCTTTGAACCTTACACCCCATCTCAGTTAATGGACTTAGGAGTACAAAACAAAACAGACCCACTCATAATTCAATCAGAAAGACGGCTAGAGGAAATCAAAGGGATCTTTATTTCTCCACATACTAGAGAAAGCAATGGCTTCAAAGTTTGAATTATCATGTACCCCTTATCAAGGAGAAAATTGTGCTAGAATCACCCCCAGTGCTTTGAATTCTAGAAAATTGCACGAAATTCCCCTTGGTTTAAAAACCATCCCTTGAGTAGAAAATGAAAGAAACCTCAAAAAGACAACTACTCCCCCAACTACAACACCAATTAAATAACAACTACCTGAAATAAATTAATTTCTCAGGAAAAAAACATCCCAAGATAAAGCAATGAACACCTTTTAAGAGCAATTTTCACATCCAACATGGTCACAAACATGCTAAAAATTGACATAAGCCATCTGAAACACAAGAAGAATCACTGGAGGGCTTAATTTTATTAATTTTTATTCTCCTCTTCCCTCTCTGTAAGCTTAACATAAGAATCATATATCCAATCATACATTAAAAGGCTCTTAACCTTAATTTAATTTTCATAAAAATTAATTTTTCTGTAAAAAAAAGAGACATATAATAAATTAACCTGACAGATCCATCCATAAATATATTTAACTTGATTAAGCTGTTTTTTCCATTGGGATGGGTGGAATTTATTTTACACAATATATTTAATGTTTTTTATCAATTAAAACATAAATTATTAAACCACTTTTAATATGAAATAAATTATTATATATAAATTATATATTATTAAAAATAAAAAAAAATTTGGATTTCCAAAGATTTTAAATAATAAATAAAATTATAAAAAGAAGATTTTTTACCTTAATAAAGATTTTTCAAGGAATTATTTTGGATTTTTTTTTTTCATGATATTTTGATTTTTTTTTTTGTGGTTTTATTTGTAATAAATTTATATTTTTCTTTATAATTCAATATATTATTTTTTATTAAACTAAATTAAAAAATTTCATAAAAAATTGAATATTATGAATAAAATATTAATAAATAATATTTTAAATCTTATATATACATTTTAAAAAAATAAAAATAAAAATGAATCATAAAGAAAATAAATAAGAAATTTATTAAAACTGATTTTTTTTAAGTTTGGTTAAAAGAAAATTATTTTAGTTTATTATAAAGTATGATATTTTAAATCAAAAGAACTTTTTAAAAATTTAAATTAGTTACTATTATTAATTATTTCTTTAATTAATTAAAAAAAAATATTCCAAATGATGGATCCTCTTTTAACTATTCCCATCAGATAAATTTTAATGTATGACTTAACAATTCAGTGGAACTCATTAAAATCAACCCTTTCAAATAAGCTAGTAAAATTAGTTGGGAAATAACCAAGTAAAGTGAAGGTGAATCTGATTTAAGTTCTAAAAGTCAAAAGTTGAATAAAAAGAATGAAATAAATGTATATCCAATGGTTACAAAAAGCCAAATTTCACACAGAATTATTGAAAAAAACATTTTCAGTTAGTATATAAGATAAAGATAATTATAATTAGCCTTTCAGGAAGAGTATAAAGACTATCATAGGACAGTTTTTAATGAATTTCAAAACTTCTTATGAGCTATTTACAGGATAGCTAAAAAAGTTTAATCTAGAACTTAATATTAATATATGTAATTTTACACAGATTCTTAGAATATATAAAAATAAACAAGTCACTTTGAAGTTTATTTTTTAATAATATGAGTAGAGGATTAACTAAAAAAAATATTATTGTATTGAAACTTTGGAAAAACTTAATTTTATGTTTCCATATTATAATTTGATGGATAGTGTTTTTTGGCAAGAAACTAAATTTGGTTAATTTTAAAAAAGCTAAATACTAAATAAATAAGCTCCAATAATTTATTGGAGAAATTTAAATAGAGTTTTGGTGAAACCATGTAAGCTCTTATGTGATTTTATAAAACAATTATGTGTTATTTTTACCAACTTTTGTCTAAAAGAATATAATTTTAAGGTAAAACATCAAAAAAAAAAATTTTCTGAAGAAGCTCCTATAACTAAGTCTATGGATATTATTTGTATTTATTTCTCATTTTTTTGTTTTCTATGGTGAATTCTCAAAAATAGAATTATGTAATATTTTTCAAATTTATAATTTATATTATAAATAATATTCTAAATGATAAATATGAAAAAATATGACATAAATCTATGTGATTTATAAGCCAAAATAGAAAACAGAAAACAAGAAATAAATAAAAATAATATCTTAAAAATTAGTTGAAGTTTCTTATTAAAAAACTCCCTTTTTTTTTAATGTTTGACCATAAAATTATGTGCTTTTGGCCAAAAATTGATTAAAAAAAAACATCATTTTAAGCTCTTATCAGTTTTTAACAAAATTCCTACCTGATTTTACCAAATAACTTTAGAAAATTTCTAATTTTGAAGGATAAAATAATAAAAATTAAGGTCTCTAAGCCTATGAGCTACAGCAGAGAGTGGTGAAATTTCAACAAAGAATTCCTTTCAGCTCCAATAAAAAGATGAAGATTAATTCATAATGCATTTTGAGTAGCATTTTAAGTTTACTTGATGTCTGAAAAATTCTTTAGAAGAGTTTTAAAAAAATCCCTGAATTTTATTAATGAATTTACAGAACAAAAACTTGAACAATTCCATATAATTGTTTTTTTTTTTGAAATTTTTTATTTCATTAAAGAAGGGAGAATAATATTAAAAGAAAAGAATGAAGAAGAACTTGAATTATAATTCCATATGAATTCTCAATAGAAAAAGAAAAGAAAATAATAAAAATAATATGAATATAATATAGGGTGTTGGTAAACACACGTAATTATATGTTAAAAAGACATAAGGGGTGGTTTTTAAATGAAATATGGCTATTTATGGCATTTTTAAGGCCATTAATGGCATTATTAATTCCATCAATGGAATTGTTAATGCCATTTATGGTATTTTGAAGGCCATTGATGCCATTTATGGCATTGTTAAGGCCACAAATGACATTAACAATGCCATTTATGGAAATTTTAAGGCTATAAATGACATTAACAATGCCATGAATGGCATTTTTAAGGCCATTAACGCCATTTATGGCAATATTAATTTCATTTATAGCCTTACCAATTCAATAAATGGCATTTTTAATGGAATTTATAGCCTTAAAAATTCCATAAATGGCATTGTTATTGTCATTTTTGGCCTTAACATTTTTAGTAAAAACACGTAAGGGCTTACGTGTTTTTACTAAAAGCTTACGTGGGTTTACCAACACCCATAATATAAATAGAGAAAGAATTTTTGTGACAGATAATACCAAAAAGAAAAGATAAGGAGAAATTTTGTATAAATATTTTCAATTTTGGATTAGAAAAGGTAGTATTTTAGGGGGAAATCACAGGTCAAAATTCTTTAATTACTTAATATTCATTTAATAAAGGGCTCTAAGTTATATTAGGTACCCCTTTAGAAATGCTAAGAAATCTTCTTATATAAATTAAAGAATAAATATTTAAGATTGTGGATTTCAAAATGCACAAAACTTTAAAAAGTCTCTATGAGACCTAATAATTGATGAGATAAATATTCCATAGACTTAAACTATAAAAAAACTAGTTTAATGACACAATATTATAATTTGAAATTATTATCCAAATATGATTGTATATATCTTTAAGATATAATAATATAAATGAATAATATTTCACATGTGGAGTGATATCCGTTTTAAGGTAATAATATATATTATAAGAGTATATTTCATAATTTAAGACTAATATCTAATATGATAGATATAATAATATATATAATGGAGCAGAACGTTTGGAACTAATGCATGAGTACCTTATGACAACTGAAATACAGTATTTAAGTGAGTTTAAGGGACTTTTATGCAAGTTTTATGGCTTTTTACCAAGTTTATAAGGGTGTTAAATAACGATATATTTGTAAGAGATTATATTTTGAAGTTTATTTCATAAGTGTTTTTATGACCAATATCAACTAGCAATATATATTTAATGGAAAGATTTAACCTTTAATAAATTAAGGATATAATAATAATCATAAAAATTCAAGTATAAATACTAATATTAAGGATAATAGTATCTTTGCTAGATGCTATATGCTCAATGATAATAATTCTGTTATAATAATAATTAAATATTAAACCTTGTATTTCATAATGTAGGTTTTTTAATCAATAATATAAGAATGATACCAATATTTGCTTGTGAGATTTAGTAATGAGCTTATAATTCATTCTACCAGTTATCCTACTAGAATAAAGATGGATATATTATTTTAATTGAGAATTGGATTTGCATTTGATGAGAAAATATTTCCATGAGAAACAGGGAAACTGAAGTAGATAGGCCCTCTATAGAAGCACTCAAAACAAGAGACCTGAAAAAAACTCCCTTGAGATATTTGAATTGGTGGGTGTTTCAAAATGGTATAAGTGTATAAAGATATCCAATTTTTTTTATGTATATTTAAACATTATAAAATCTAAGATTGCTTATGGACAGCCTTGAGCTAATTTTTCTGGGGAAAATGTTTGAGATTTTTTAATTTTATACAAATAAGGCACCATATGTTTTCTAAGTTTTCCCATATCTTGAAGCATATTTCCTATCAAAATAAAGAGTTATGTTTCTGGAAAAAAATTCATTAGATACTGTAATTCGATGAGGTATTTTAAATTTTGGATGATAAATTGGATCAACTCTTGAATGATTATGTTATCTTAAGTTTTTTACTAGTGAATATTTTGTTTGATGATGTGATCTGAATTGATTATTTCTCCATAAGCTTGGTAAATTGAATCATTTCCCATTTTTTGATTACGTAATCTTATTAAGCTTTATTTGGTGTTACTTTAGAAATGGGGTGATTTAGTATAGGCATTGCGCTATTTTCTTATATTAAAATGTAATTTGGACTAATTAAACTATTCAGTTTTGACATTATTTCAAACCTGTATGGGACTTTCCATGCATGAACTAAATAAAAGTTCAATTTAATTCTAAATTTTCATGATAAAGATGTATATTGATATAGTTTAGACCATTTTATGAAATAAAAGTTATTTTGTTGACTTTAATGCTTAGTGATCTAATATTTTTGGCGGATTTAGAGTGAATACACTGTTACATTTCTCTCTTGTATGAGAAATTTTGTGTTTCCTGTTACTTCAACTGTATTAACTATGTTATCTTATGCTGTGAAGGTCATATGTAATTCTCTTTTTGTAAGTTAATGATACTCATTTAATTATAAAATATCCTGTTTCATTTCTGTATTTAATGCTAAGTTTTTTTCAAAACTTATGATGATATTCATATTTTTGATTTGGAGGTGATTCTTTGCATTTTGAAAATTTAACCATTAAATGTGCTTGGAAATAGTCTAAAAAGGAAGTTGATACCACAACATGACCATGGCTATCAGTTAGAAAAAGAGCACATGGAATGCTGATTTCAATTATAAAAAGAGATAATTAGGAAGGAGGCTACGGTTAAGGGGAAAGGAAATAGTCTGTTGATTGAAAAAAATATGCTGTTATCCGGTAGGGGTAGCCAAGGCATTTAGAATTCATTAATAATATTTTGCATCTTAGTGAATTCTGGGGTCCCTTCTCTTATTTTTTGGATCTTTTTATGGCTGTCATTCGACTCATGCATAAGTAGTGTAGATATTTGAATGATTAATACATTCAATTCTTTTTATGAAATTAAAACTCATTGTTTCATGATTTAAGCACATCTCACAAGATTTAGGAAACGAGGATATTTTGAGAGATAAATTGTTTGTAAACTCTTATTTTTCTTATCAAGAATTAATTGGATTTTTAATAAAAGAACTTCAATTCTAATTTGAATTTTAAGAGAGGGTTAATTGATTTATCAGGATATATCTAATTATTTTAGTTATTGAAAGTAAATCAAATCAAAAAACCACTTAAAGAAAAGAAACTTGAAATTAATGTAAATTCAACTTCTTAATTGGCTAGTGTCCCTGTATATTATAATTTTCTATAAGATATCAAATACTTGAAAAGGAGGTATACTTAGCGCACAAAACATAAATGAGCTCAAAATATTTCCAAACATTTTCAGGTATTGTGAAATTTATGAAAGAAGCACATTTTTAGTTTTAGTACCATTCCATTTGATAGGCCCTATTATAATAAGAACCGTTAGTCATGCTTAAGAAAGATACAGATTTTTATTAAAGATCAATATTTCCAAAAAAAAGGTTATGATTATGTTTTAAAAATTATTTAATTTCTCCTTCAAGCTAAATCAGTAGAATTCAAAAGCACATATAATTTTAATTTATTGAGTAATTTTTGTTTCATTTTTATCTAAATGAATAATTCAACTATTTAAATCAGGTATGTGATTCATTTTTTTTGATATAGATACAAAAGTTAAATTATGTTATTGAATAATTATATTAATATTAATCTAAATTTGGAATCAAAAAATGAGTGTAACATGTTATATTTTTAAAGAAAATTTCCTTTTTCTCTATGTTGAAATGAAATTTTGAGTTTAATCCCACTTTCTTTATGAATTCTTACAATAGATTTGTAGTTTTTGCTGATTTTTTTCAATCTTAAATTCTTATATATATAAAAAAACAGAAAACTTTAATTATTAAAATGAAATAAATTATATGGTCATAAAAACCTATTTATGAGTATAAAATGAAGTTCAATTTTCAAATTGAATTTGAATTTTTTTTGTTGATTTTAGGGTTCTGGTAAAAGAATGTAAACCCTTACAATTGAAAGTTTTTACAAATTTATTTCCGAAAAAAATAAGGGGCCCCTTTCTTCAAAATTAATCCCTCAGGCCAAGATTTGAGGCATATTTCATTTTTTGGCCATATTTTTTTATTTGTTGGATATCAAGTTCCCCAAAGGTTTTCACTATTTTTTTGCCAAATTTCTTCAAATTGGCCAATTGAGCAAGATTTCCAAACTATTTCAACAATTCTCTAAACGAATTCTCAATTACCACTTTCCCTGATTTATTTTTCAAAAAGAAAGGGTCAAACTTGAGAAACATAAACCAGAAGCCCATATTTTTGGGAGGGAAAAGTTTAGGCCCAAAAAGGCATTTTTTGCATTTTCAAAATAATACTATTTGAAAGCTCAAAAGTGCCAGATTTTTAATGAAAACCAGCTGAGGGGGCTTCAAAAAGTAAATCAGACTGGGAAGGGGGATAACTGGAATAAATTTTAAATAACACAAATTAAATATTAATTTGAATCTGAATACAACTCCAAAAACAATTGGGTTTCACTGAAAAGGAGGAGGAAGGTTGGCTAAGTATATAAATTTGTGCTTCTTAAACTTACTGTCACAGCCAAGGAGGCAGGGGCATTACCAATCATCTTCAACAATCATTACTTCATTGATACCCTTCAAAAACCAATCAGCAACAATCATTATTTCATTGATACCCTTAAAACCCAATCAGCAAGGGGGTTTCATTCTACATTCTCCAAATACAGTTTCATACAGGCAAGACCCAAATACAGGCCTGTCATCAATACAGGCGCAAATACCTGTATTGACTGTATAACCTGTATTGGATTCACCAATACAGGATTCAATCCCACATCCAACTTCTTCCAGCATACAGGCCATTATCTCAACACTCAAACTCCAAGGCTGGTATTTCTCACATATACCAGCCCCTCTTCATCCGCCTGGGGGTTTTTCCCCCAGTTAATTAAAATATTGGATTTATTATTTAATATTATTTTATTTCTCATTAAGAAATATTATTTTATTATTTATTAAGTTAGTCTTTGCCTTCCCTCACCTGTTCAGTAGAGTCCTGGTGGCCATATCCTTTATTAATCCTTTTCTCTTTTCTGAACAGGTTGAAACAGTGGTACAGGATTATTTGTGGTTGGCTCTTTATTATTGCTTTTGTTTTCCTCTCATATCTTTTAATTCTTATTATTTTATGACTAGGAAATTATTATCTTATTTCATTACTCTTATCATTTGAGTTTTCCTTCTGAGCCCTCCATAAGTAAGTCTGTTCACTGAGTGCCAGGCCCTCTTCATTTTAGAAGAGCCCCTGTGACATTATTTTAATTAACTCATAATTGCTTCTTTTTCTTTGATTCATTTTATTCATTTCTCCCATTCTTCAATTATGATCTCTTCATGATTTTATGATTTTTATGATTTTTATGATTTCATTATCTCTAATCAATTTTCATCTCATTCATTTCATTCAAATGAAAATTGATTCTCTTTCTCATTTAAAAAATTCTGCTGACCATTTCACTTTATTCTTTATCATTCTCATTTCTCTTTTTGTCTGAATTCAGGTTTTTATCAGGTTATTTGAGTGGAATTATTTGGGTTAATTGATTCATCATTCAGGGATTTTATTGATTTGGGGTATTCAGTGATTTTGGTTTTGAAATTTCTCAAGTTTATTGATTGATTCCTCAATACATTGATTTCACCTCAAGATTTTGAATTGACTTTGATTGAATTGAATTGATTGACTTGATTTGACTTTGTCATCTTCACTCTTCAAGATTTATTCATATTGATTCACTTCAAGACTATTGATTGATTTCTCAAGTTCATCAAGATTCTCAATTGATTGTTTTGGTCAAGCCTTCTTTTATTCAAAGTATCATCAAGTTTTTATTCATTCTTCTTTCATGATGCCAGTTCAGCATAGCCCACCAGCCAAGAATACAAGATCCCAGAGACATCAAGCTGTTCTCACTCCTATAGCAAGGGCTCCTCTTGACCGCACACCATCAGTTCATCAACTGAGTGCAAATTTGGACAGAGGACCACCAATGGAAGGAGCAGTACCCTCCAGAAGAGGAGGTGTGAAGTCTAGAAGATCAAGATCATTCTCTGGACTATTGGGTGGTTATCCTGGTGTTTCTCAAGGGCCTAGAAGTAGATTGGGGGAAGCTGAAGATGAGGAGGGGGAGGAGTCTGTGGAAGAGGAAGAATCTGAGGAGACTGAAGTGGCAGCTGCCTTGGCAGGTGCTCCTGAAGCTCCTGAGGCTCCAAATCTAGCCCTTTCTAATAAACCTTCTGTCTCTCCAGCTGAAACAAATTTCCTCAAGATGGTGGAGCAAATGACTCAGTTTATGGGACAACTCACTCAAGCAGTTGCCCCAAGGGACACTTCAAAAGTACCTGCATTCAAGACTCCATCAATGAAGGCACCTGATTCTTTTGATGGTACTAAAGCTCATAAATTGAGAGGATTCATTCAATCCTGTCAATTAATCTTTCATAATGACCCAGAAAACTTCTTCTCTGACAGGAAGAAGGTGCTTTACTCAACTTCTTTTCTTACTGGTAGAGCTGGCAAATGGATTGAACCTTACCTCTCAAATATCTCCAATGAAGACCCTTCTTATCTCCTCAATAACTGGCAGTTGTTTGAAACCCGGTTATTCACTCTGTTTGGTGATCCCAATGAAGTCAGAAAAGCTGAACAAGAGTTGGACATTTTGAGGATGAGGGAAAGTGGTGAAGTTTCCTTGTACATAGCTGATTTCAGAAGTTTAATGTCAATAATTGGAGACTGGGGGGAAAGGGCCTACATTCATGTGTATAGAAGAGGCTTGGCATCAAGATTGTTGGAACAATTGGCTTCTTACCCTGGAACTTTTGATAGTCTTCAAGAACTCATGGATATCACCTTAGAATTACATACCAGGTACCATGAGAGGCAGAAGGAAAAGGGCAGTCATCAAGAGAAGACGCCTCCAATCAGTGAATCCAACTCTTCCAAGCCCCCTCAAAGTTCATCATCAAAAATGCCTTATCACAGGAAGAATAAGAAGGGGATGAATTTTCAAGTGTCCAAAGACAAGCCTCACTCTGCTCTCCTCAATAAGGACAACAAATTAATTGGTTCTGAAAAGGAGAGGAGGATTAAAGAAGGCTTGTGCAATTATTGTGGTGGTAAACACCCATTTGAAAAATGCTTCAAGAGGCCTGAGAATAGGCAAGGGTCATCAAAAGGCTTCCCTAGCAAGCAGGGAAATGCCTGAGTGGGAATCATGATGTGTTCAATGGTTCTCAATTATTTCCTTCAAGAGCAGAATTGTGCACTCTGAATACTAGTGTCAAAAAATCTTTGAAATTTCTTATTTTATCTTCAATCTCTGATATTTTTTATAGTATTCTCATTGATTCTGGTGCTACAAACTCTTTTATTGCAAAGAATTTTGCTCTCAAGTACTCATTGACCATGTCAGAGCTCCCTGAAAAGATTCCTCTTTTCATTTTGGATTCCAATGAATCCACTTCCCTCACCCATTATACCAAGTGGGTTGTTGATTTACCTTCCTTCCCAAGCTTTGAATGGGATTTCTTTATCATAGATTCATCCAAGGGAGAGGACCTGATATTGGGCTATGATTTTCTTTACCATTTTAATCCCATTATTGATTGGAAAAATGGATTGATCACCTATGATTCTAGTGGTATTATTTCTTCTACTAGTAATGACTTTTCCACTGCTGTCAACAGTGTTGCTCTGGTTGGTGAACTTAAGACACCTTCCCTTCCTCCTTCTGTCCATAACCCCTCCATTTTTCCCTCTCAGTCATTACTTCCATTAATAGATGAAGTCTTCAAAGAGATAGAAGATGTTGGAGAAGATGTTGCTATATCTTCACTTCATCTCTTTCAAGGGGATATGGACCTTCCTCCTTTATCTTTTCATGCCTCCCTGGAGGATCAGTGGGATTAGGAGGAAAAGCCAGAAGAGATTGAAGCTGTGCTGAAGGTAGTCCCTCCTGTTTATCACAAATATTTGGATGTATTCTCCAAAGTGAAAGCAGAGAAACTTCCTCCACACCGTGCCTGTGATCATCATATTGAACTGGAGGGTCTTCTACCTCCAGTTGGTGTTATCTACTCTTTATCAAAGAATGAGTCAGAAACACTGCAGGCCTACATTTCAGAGAATGTAGAGAAAGGTTTCATCAGACCAAGCTCCTCCTCAACAGGAGCACCTGTCCTTTTTGTTATAAAAAAAAGGATGGTGGTCTTTGTTTGTGTGTTGACTACCGCAAACTTAATGCTGTCACTAGGAAGAACAGGTATCCTGTTCCTCCAATGAATCAGCTTCTTACCGTATTCAAAAGTGCTACTATCTTCTCCAAGATAGATCTGCGTGGTGCTTATAATCTCCTGAGAATTAAAGAGGGGGATGAGCATTTAACTGCCTTGAGAACCAAATATGGTAGTTATGAGTATTTGGTTATGCCATTTGGCGTAACCAATGCTCCAGCTTCATTCCAAAATCTGGTGAATGATATCTTTGCAGATTATCTGGATATTTTTGTTGTAGTGTACTTAGATGATATTATGGTCTTCTCTAGCTCTTTGGATGAACATGTTAAACATGTGGCCTCTGTTCTCCAAAGACTAAGAGACAATAATTTGTTTGCTAAAGCCTCCAAGTGTGGAATACTTGGGCTATGTTGTTTCAAGTGATGGCCTCAAGATGGATTCTTCAAAGGTTCAACAAATCCTCAATTGGCCTCAGCCCAAGAACATCAAGGCCCTCCAATCTTTTCTTGGCTTTGCCAACTTTTATCGTCGTTTCATTAAAAATTATTCCAAAAAAATCTCTGCTCTCACCTCCCTCCTTAAAAAAGATTCTCCCTTTACCTTCAATGAGGAAGCTCTTAGTCAGTTTCAAATACTCAAAGAAGCTTTCACCACTGCTCCTATTCTCTCTCATTTTAATCCTTCTCTACCAACTATTGTAGAGACTGATGCTTCTGATTATGCCTTGAGTACTGTACTGAGTCAGGTGAATGACTCAGGAAAGCATCCCATCGCATTTGATAGTCGTAAGCTCTTACCAGCTGAACTCAACTATGAAATTCATGACAAGGAACTCCTTGGCATAGTTTGGGCTTTTCTCCTTTCTCTTTCTGATTCTTTTGAGGTCTTGACAGACCATTGTTCCCTTCAGTATTTTATGTCCTCTAAAGTCCTTACTCGTCGTCAAGCCCGTTGGGCAGAATTTCTATCTGAATTCCACTTTATCATCACTTACCGCCCAGGCAGGCTGGCCACTTTACCAGATGCCTTGTCACGTCGGGACGACGTGTACCCAGAGAGGGGGGTGGATTTCATCAGCAAGAATCCTCAAAATTTTCATCAAGTTCTCAAGCAAAATTAAATTCAAGAGTCAAGATTCTTTTCAATAAAAGTTGACATTTTTTCAGATGTAGTTGATCAAATTCAAAGACAAGTATGGAAAGACAAAGATTATAAGGAAATCCTCAAGAAATTAGCAAGAGGAGAATCAGTCCCAGACTATTCTCTTGAACCTCAAGCAAAATTGTTATTGTTCAAAGATAGAGTAGTCATTCCAAGAAATCATGAAATTCAATTGGACATTCTTCAGAAGCGTCATGACTCACCGTTGGCTGGCCATCCTGGCCAGGAGAAGACCCTCAAGCTCATCAAGAGGGATTTTTATTGGGCTGGCATGAATCAAATTATCAAGGACTATGTGTCCTCATTTCAGCAATGTTCAAGAAACAAGAACATCCACCATAAGAGGTTTGGATTACTCAAGCCTCTTCAAATTCCATCTGAACCTTGGAATTCTTTATCAATGGACTTTATCACTCAATTTCCCTTGTAAAGAAACTTTGATTCAATTTTAGTAGTTGTAGACAGATTTTCAAAAATGGCAATATTTATTCCAACCTATTCAACAATCACTGCTTTGGACTTAGCTCAAATACTTATTAATCATGTCTTTTCCAAACATGGTCTTCCAATCAGTATTGTTAGTGATATAGGTTCATTATTTGTTTCATCATTTTGGACTCAATTGTGTCAGCAGCTCAAGATATCAAGAGATCTTTCAACTGCCTTTCACCCTGAAACAGATGGACAGACAGAGAGGGTAAATCAGATTCTAGAACAGTATCTCTGGATGTATGTCAGTTACCATCAAGATGACTGGCACACCTGGCTCCCTCTGGCTGAATTTGCCTATAATAATGCAGAACATTCATCAACAAAACAGTCTCCATTCTTCACTATTTATGGAAGAAATCCCAGCTTTGATTCAATTCACATTTCTCAAGATACACCTGCTGGAAAGCTATCATCAAAACTCCAATCAATACAGCAAGTTGTTAAAGAAGAATTAGAGTCAGCAATAAAGCGTTTTAAGAAGTATGCAGATAGAAATAGAGCAATTCCACCTGATTTCCAACCTGGGGACAAAGTATGGATAGCTTCCAAGAACATCAAGACAACAAGACCCACCAAAAAGCTTTCAGAAAGATGGCTGGGACCCTTTGAAGTTCTCAAGAAGATTGGCAGCCATGCATATCACCTCAAGTTGCCTCAACAATGGAAGTCAGTTCACCCTGTTTTCCATGTGTCCTTGTTAGAACCAGTGAAGCAATCAACTATCCCAAATTGACACCAATTGCCACCACATCCAGTAATAGTGGAAGAGCAAGAAGAATGGGAAGTGGCTCAGGTTCTGGACTCAAAACTCAAGAGAGGTTCATTGTGGTATTTAGTGGAGTGGAAAGGATTCAATGAAGACCCAGAAAGAACAACTTGGGAACCAGCTTCAAACCTTACCAACTCCCCAGACCTTGTCAAGGATTTTCACACTTTGTATCCAGACAAGCCTGGCCCAAATGCCTCAAGAGTTTGATTTATGGTGCTTGGTGGGGATTGGAGTTTATGAAAGTAAGTTCCTCTCCTGGCATGCACCTTTAAGGTGGTATTCTACCCAAATTTGTTGTAAGCATCACCTTGCAATTTTTTGGACAGGTTCAGAAGGCCTTGCAACATCATACCCTCAAGATTTGGACCTTTCATCAAGATATGGCCCAATCTTTCTCTTATTTTCTTTTTTTCTTTAATCATTCCATAAATTATCTTTCAAGAAATTCATTACCACAATTCATGTTATGGAATAATTTCTTTTCATTTATGGTGCTTGGTGGGGAGTGGAAGTTATGAAAGTAAGTTCCATCTCCTGGTATGCATCCCTGAGGGGTCTACTTCTTGTAAAACATTACCTTGGCCATGCTGTGAGCATCAAATGCTTGATTTTATCTTTCAGAACATTTTGGCCAAAATCAAGCAACTCACCACAAGAAGGAAAACCCTCAGGCATTTTTTATTTCTTTCTTTACTCTCTTTTCCTCTCAATTCGTTTTCATTTTTATTTTTTATTTCATTTTCTTTTACTTGTAGCTTTTATTTTTATTTTTATTTTTATTTCTTATTTCAAAAAGCAGTAGTCATCACTCCCATATCACATTTGGGGAGTCAATTCATTCAATAATCAAAGAGCAAAACACTAGTAATGGTAAAGACCACTTACAGATAACCCTCATCAAAACTTCAAGTCAGCCTTAAACTCATTCCTTAAGATCAAAATTGAAAGCCAAAACCCAATCAGAAAGGCATTTATGGCAATTGACCAGTCAAGGAGGAGATAAGAAGAAAGACATTCAGGAAGAAATCAAGATCAAAAAGGAAAACCCTGCTTCAAATGGCCCAATTGGCCAATTTCATGAATTTCTGCACTTTGGCACAAGTGGCCATATCAAACCTCAAAACTTCAAAATAGCTCAGTTTTATCATTTTTCATCAAAATATGCTTAATTAGGCATATTGGAAAATTTGCTCACTTTTGCGCAAAAGGCCTGTTTATCTTGTCAAAAGGCTCCAAAAGGCCTTTTTGGCCAATTTCATCATAATTGCGCATTTTGCGCAAAAATGCGCAAAATGGCCAGAACACTTTATAGGCCATTTCTCCATCATCAATCAACTTTTTCAATTTTTTCACCAATATATGCCATTATGGCATATATGCGCATTTGCGCACTTTGCGCAAAAATGCGCAAAATGGCCAGAACACCTTATAAGGCCATTTCTTCATCATTAATCAATTTTTTCAATTTTTTCACCAATATGCGCATTTGCGCATTTTGCGCAAATTGGCCAAAAACCCTTTTAATCACAAAATCAGGGATTTTGGCCAGGACTTCTGAAATGGTCCAAAACCTCAAGTATTGGCCACTTTATGCCAACACTCTCAAGATTCAAAATTATGATGAAATCATGTGTTCTTGGGACATAAGCCCAGGTCACCCCCTTTTCAAAAGCCATGAGGACTCAAGAAAAGTTTAGTGAAGACACTCAAGACAAGAATAAACATAATTTAAGAAGAATGAAGGCATTTTGAAGGAAAAGAGGGAATTCAGAATTAAGATCAAGGGGAAGATACCTACAAGTGATTAAATGAAGATTTTTGTTTGATTATTGATTGAAGAAGAAAGTTTAATGGGATACATTTAAGGAATTGGGGGAAAGAACTGTATGGATTGATTGCAAGCTCATCAACACTCACTATACTTATGGTGCTCAGAGCTCACCACTTTCAAGAGGGGGAAAATGTCACAGCCAAGGAGGCAGGGGCATTACCAATCATCTTCAACAATCATTACTTCATTGATACCCTTCAAAACCCAATCAGCAAAAATCATTATTTCATTGATACCGTTCAGAACCCAATCAGCAAGGGGGTTTCATTCTACATTCTCCAAATACAGTTTTCAGACCTCAATACAGTTTCATACAGGAAAGACCCAAATACAGGCCTGTCATCAATACAGGCACAAATACCTGTATTGACTGTATAACCTGTATTGGATTCACCAATACAGGATTCAATCCCACATCCAACTTCTTCCAGCATACAGGCCAGTATCTCAACACTCAAACTCCAAGGCTGGTATTTCTCACATATACCAGCCCCTCTTCATCCGCCTGGGGGTTTTTCCCCCAGTTAATTAAAATATTGGATTTATTATTTAATATTATTTTATTTCTCATTAAGAAATATTATTTTATTATTTATTAAGTTAGTCTTTGACTTACCTCACCTGTTCAGTAGAGTCCTGGTGGCCATATCCTTTATTAATCCTTTTCTCTTTTCTGAACAGGTTGAAACAGTGGTACAGGATTATTTGTGGTTGGCTCTTTATTATTGCTTTTGTTTTCCTCTCATATCTTTTAATTATTATTATTTTATGACTAGGAAATTATTATCTTATTTCATTACTCTTATCATTTGAGTATTCCTTCTGAGCCCTCCATACGTAAGTCTGTTCACTGAGTGCCAGGCCTTCTTCATTTTAGAAGAGCCCCTGTGACACTTACATTACCACCTCAGGGATTTTTTTTGAGCATGAAATTCCCAATTAAGAATAATGGGGGGGGGGCAGGGATATCTTCAGAAATGATGACATCCAATGGAACAAAATGGGAGAAGCTCTCAAAAAACAGATGAAAATTTATGAATTGTCCTTTGGAAAAGAGAGATAAGACATAAAAAGAGAAATATTTGACTTTTGAATAAAAATACTGGTCTTTGATACTTATATTTGAAATTCTATCACCCATATCAGGAATGGGCATTGGGTTGGGCTGTGGAGCCTGGTCAACAGCTTCATACCACTCAATTATTTCAAAATAAAGGCTTACTAAGGGTTCCAAGGTATTAATTGCTTGATAAGGGTCTTTTTTTGAACTTCTTAAGTCAAGTCACCTATGACATCATCCCATTGATCTTGTATCTTGTAAAAATAATGAGATACTTTTATATAGCAACATTTTCCATCAACCTGGACATTGATTTGGCTGAAAGTGTCTCTCAATTTTTTTGGAAAGTCTTCTGAGCCAGTTACCTAAGAGAAATTGTTGAGATAAGCAAAAAACCCTCCATTGAAATGAATTAAGAGCTCACAAGAATCATATGGCATTAATCACTTGTTATAATTTCTTTTGAAGCTCTAACAGGTTGAATCAATGGCCTCATAAATTTTCAAAGTGGTTGCAGGCTTGTGG
The DNA here is from genome assembly GCA_023105745.1 of Austropuccinia psidii. Lineage (NCBI taxonomy): Eukaryota > Fungi > Basidiomycota > Pucciniomycetes > Pucciniales > Sphaerophragmiaceae > Austropuccinia > Austropuccinia psidii. The sequence continues at coordinate 31,232,876 of JALGQZ010000008.1, forward strand.
CACTTTATTTCTGAGGTTCTTCTGCTCTTGGGCAATTTTTGAATTCAGTGAGCCTTCCAGTATAATTTAAATACTGAAATAGGCCCGAATTGATATTGAAAGGAATTCTTAAATATACATAACCCATAAGTAATGCATATATTCAAAATTCTTCATTTTATATTCTAAAAAAGATGAAAAACTCTTTTGTGAGTACATAAATCCATGGATTTGAGTCCATATTTGGATTCTACAAGATGATTCACCCAGGGTAGCTCCATAGAGTTAATAAGCTTAAATTAACTATATGAGGTTGTAACATTGGAAATAATTCAACACCACATGATCAACATCCCATATAAGAATTGTGAAAATTTTTCTTTTCATGACAAAATAATGGGAATGTGAGGAATTGAATGTTACATATACACTAATAATAGTGGTATGCATGTTTTTGGCACTTAATATTACTTTATTCTCACATACAGGTTTGACACACCCATAGCAGATATTGGTCTTGAAAACTGAATTACTATTTTTGACATGAAAATAGCTAAGGGGGAAATGTCACAGGGTCTCTTATGGAAGCAAGAGTGGCCTGGAATTCAGGAATCAAGAACTCACTTTGAGTGATCCAAAGCAATAAATAAATAAAAAGGAATATATATCTTTAAAGAAGATTAAGAGTAAAGACAAGTATGCCAAATATAAAAGAGAAAGGAAGCCAATGGCCAAGATAATAAGAAAGCCAAAAGCCAAAGAGCCACACAAATTAATCCTCAATTCACTGTTTCAGCCTTCCAGAAAGAACAATGGAATTAGTAAAGGATATGAACACCAATATCCACTGACAGGCAAAGAAGAAAAGGTGCAAATGACTGACTTAAGATTATCAGTATTTACTTTAATAAAAGAAAAGAAAATAAGGATAATAATAAATCCAATATATTAATTAACTGAGGAAAAAGTACCCAGGGAAGAAAAGGTGGCCAGTATATGTGAAAAGTTGGAAGACTGATCCTGGTGGGTTGATCCCTGGCTGTATTGACAATTTTGGGTCAATACAGATCTGGCCATCTTGAAAATTGAACTATGTGATGGAATTCCCACAGTGAAATATAAATTAGCCCAAAAGGGCCAAGGCCATACAGCTTTCTTGAATACAACCTGTATGGACCAATTGTGTAAGGTGTGGATATGAAACTTTGATTAAAAATCAAGTACTTTTCCTGTCCTCAAAATTTGTACAAGGTAAAATATAATTAAAAAATAGTATGAAATATTATTTTTAAGAGAAAACATGCCAACTTCATTGTTTTCAATTTTATAAGCATAAAGAAATAATATTATAAAGATTTATTGTTTTACCAACAATAAAACTTTATCCAAAAATATGCTACAAGAGATATTCAAGGCTACAAAAGAAATTTATTCAAGAGCAATTTCTATTGGAATTAATTGAGAAAAGAACTGCAAGCAATTTATTAGATAACAAAGTCTTTGAAAAGATATTTAAAGAGAAAACACGCCCAAAAGCAACCAGAGTGAATTTGGAAACAAAGTGACAAAGCTAACATTGATGAAAGATGCTTTAATTCACTTATGGGGCGGTTCAAGGGGTAAAAATGGTTATAAGAGTTACAAAAAATGATTATAATTAGTTTTTCACGTGGTTAAAATATTAAAAATGATATAAAAAGGGTGGTGGGAATCTTTTATTGATTGGTTTAACAGTGTTTAAACTAATTATAAAAGGAAAAGATTATAACATGAAGAGAAAAGTGGGGCAAAGAAGACATTCTTTTATACCAATCAATTTTCTTAATACAAAAGTAAAGTTTACTTTTTTCAATCGTGGAAAACACTGTGTAAACAGAAAAGCCAATTATGGAATCATTGAACCCTGGTTTAGAACAAAAAAGGCTGGTTTTAGCCATTTTAGACCCTTAAATCAGCCATTACTATAGTAATACCTGGTCTAGAGCCTTCAAGGAATGTCAGAATGTGTGTAAGAGAGACATAGAAACAAGTTAAAACTGTTTTTAATAATATTTTTTTAACTTAATGGTAGTTTTAACCCCTTGGCATCAGTTAAAACTGCCTTGGTGTGTAAATTACAGTCCAATTATGTAATACATGTGCACATTTTGACATTTCAATTGAAAATACTTCAATTCCTCATAGCTCATAAAATACACACAACACCACAATTTTAACACAAAAATTGATGGTTAACACCACATGTGGTGTGAATTAAACTGAGGTTTTGAGGATTTACAAATTTTGTACAGAAAATACTGAAACTTAATTTGAGCTTATTTAGAGCTGAGTTACAGAAATTTTACCCAGAGGTGACCGCACCATGTTTTTTATGAGGAATCCAATGGTGAAGTAATTTTCTTAAGTTTATTTATTGGATTCAAATGTATAATATATTTTATGTAACGTTTTACAAAAAAATATTTTAATTTCATTAATTTTATTAAAAATTCATTTTTACTTAATTTTTTCAAGCAAAAATGCATTTTCACAATTCTAAAATTTAATGTAATTTATATTTTAAATTATAATTAAATTTTTATTTTTTATATAAATTTGTATTTCTATTTTAATTTATATTTGGATAAAATAAAAAAACTTATTTTATTTATATTTATATCTTATTTTGTTATTTGTGGTCTTTTGGGTATATGAAAATACCTCTAAGGCTCACATTCCCTCCCCCTAAAAAAGAATATTACTTGAAAACACTGTTACTTCTAGTGTGTCTGAACCTTCTTCTAATTTTAATAGCTTCAGGTATGTCCCTTTCTGCTAACCATTCATCTTCAGAACCTGGGTCACTGTATGTAACAAGGTATTCCCTTACTTTATTGGTTCTCAACTTTCTTTCTTTGAGAACTTTGGTAATCTTTTTAATGCCAGATGATTCAATAGGAGGTATAACTTGGGGAACTTTATTCCTGAAAGGAAATATTTCAACCTCACTAGATCTCTATGGCTTTATCAAGCTCACTGGAAATGTAGGATGCTTATTGCAAACTTCTTCAGATAGTTCTACTTCAACAGCATTCTCTCCATGGAGGGCCTTAATAACAAAAGGTCCTGAAAAGGAATATTTGAGATTTTTAAATCCTTTGATGTTATTGAAGTTAGTTGTGGATACAAGTTCCAAATCACCCAGTTTAGAATCTGGAGTGGCATGTGACTTGTCCCATTTGTCCCTAGAATATGCAAAAGACTCTTCCATGCACCTTACTGCATGCTTTCTAGCTTTTTCTAGCATTCCTTTGAAGCTAGCAGCTGTAGGATGTATTTTAACCAATTCTTTCCTCAAGGAATCTTGAGGTAATTTGGGATTCCATCCTTTTTCTAGAATAGAAGGAGTTTGATTGGTACTGGCATGGATGGATGTCTTATATGTAGTTCTAGTTCTGGTAAAAGAGTACACCAATAATGAGTAAATTCATAAAAATCTTGCATTCAAGGCCATATGCACAAAATATTCTTACCATATCTTCCAAGGTTTGGATCATCCTTCCAGCTAGACCATCAGTTTGTGGGTGGTAGGCTGTAGAGAAGGATAATTTTGTCCCAAATAGTTGGTGAATATTTTTCCATCGTTCTGAGGTGAATTTGGGATCTCTGTCACTAATGATGTTTGTGAATATGCCAGTCCATGATATTACTCTATTCCATATAAGAAGAGCTGTATCCATGGCTGTATCATCCTTGTGACATGGTAGAAAGATTGGAGTCTTACTAAATCTGTCAACAATTACTAGGCAAGAATTATAACTTCTGTCAACCCCTGGTGGCAGGCCAGTTACCCAATCCATATGGAAAACTTCCCAAGGTCTGCTGGGTTCTTGGATCTTGGTCATATTTCCAAGTCTTTTTCCAGTGGATTTATTTGATTTTTGACATCTTTCACAGGTTTTGCAATAGTCTGCAACATCTTTCTGTTACATTGGTCACCATATGCAGGTTTTTATTTTTTCTCTTGTTCTGTCCCCAGACAGATGTCCTGAAAAAGGGGTGTCATGGCATTCTTTGAGTACAAGATTGATTAAGGACCTGTCCATAACTGTCATAACACATGCATGCTTAGTTCTGTGGTAAATTATACCATCCAGTAAGTTGAATATTCCTTCATCATATGATTTTCTCCAGATATCATCTAAGGCACGTATCACAGAGTTGTCTTTACACTCCTTAGTAAGTAATTGGCATAAAATGCTACAATTTTTATCCTGAGTATAACTGTTTCTTACCACCTCAAAGAAAGCGGTGTTCAGGTCTGTAGCACTGATTCCTTCTATAGGGATTTGTGGGGAAGCATCCTCTGGAACTTAAGCAGGATTATCAATATTATTTGGTAATGGCCATCTGCTCAGTCCATCTGCATTTTTTATGAATATTCCCATCTTTATGAACAATGGTCATATTTCCCCTATACTCTTGTATGGCTATTTGCCATCTGAGAATATTCCTGTTAGGAGTCTTCATGTTTAAAAGTGACTTTAAAGCAGTACAATCTGTTATTACTTCAAAAACACATTATTCCAGAAAGTAATTTAGCCTTTCTAAGCCCCAGACAAGGAAGAAGCACTCCATTCGACTGGCTCCATATCTGAATTCAGCTGGTTTGATCTTCCTGGATATGAAGCATATGGGTCCTTCCACAGATTTATCATTGATAATCTGGACTTGATGAAGTGCAGCACCAAGCCCATATCCTGATCCATCAATGTAAAGCTTAAAAGGAATCTTAAAGTCTGGCATCAGTAAGACTGGAGCAGTGGTCAAGGCTTGTCTCAAAGATTTAAAGGCCTCGACTCTGTCAGCAGTCATTTCAATTACTGTGTCTTTGTAACATAATTTGTAAAGAGGTCTTTCTATCGATGCAAAATCCTTAATATGCTGCCTGTATTATCCTGCAAACCCTAAAAATGACTGAATTTATTTCTTGTTCTGAGGCATGAGTTTCAGCAATACTTCTGCAACCTTGTTCTTGTCAATTCCAAGGGATCAACCAGATACTACATGTCCCAGTGCTGTAAGTTCTTTAAATGCAAGATGGAATTTCTTTAAAGAAATTTTCATGTTTACAGATTGGATTTATGTCAAACCTCTGGATAATCTGTACATATGTTCTTCCCAAGTTTTGGAACAAACAATAATGTCATCAATGTAAATAATTAACCATCCTTCTGAGAGTTCTTCAGGGAAGATTTCATTCATCATTCGTTGGAAGTGTGAAGGTGCATTCTTGATACCAAAAGGCATCCTCAAATATTCATATAATCCACAATTAACAATAATTCTCAAGTATTTTCTTGCCCTTGGTGTCACTCAATTCTGATGAAATCCTTTAAGGGCATCCATAGTGGTTATATACACTGCTTGAGATATCTGGGTAAGGGCAATTTGGATTTTTGGTATTGGGTACCTGTCTGGCACAGTGTAAGTGTTCAGAGCTCTAAAGTCCCCAACCATTATAGATTTTCCATTATCTCATGCAACTATGACTGGTGTAGTTATTTCTAATTCCTCATTATGGCCAATATTTATTATTACACCAAGGTCTAGAAGTGCTTTAATATGAATTTCCAGAGCTTCTCTTGATTTAGGACTAGCTGGATATGCAGGTCTTTTTAAGAGTGGTGGATAAGGTCTCTCAATATTAAGGATGATGTCAACTTCATGACCAATAATTTCCCCCAAAGGTTCTTTGTCTGATTCAAATTCCTCTCTGTGGTCATATAAAAGGGCAGAAAGTTCATTTTCCTGACTATTGGTCAGATGAAGGCTTCTTTCAGCTTCATTTAACTGTTCAGATTTGAATCTTTCCGACTCTAAGTTGACTGGTGCTCCTTTACTCACTGTAATTTGTCTTTTAAATGGCACAAAGGCAAATTTTTGACACTTATTGTCTCCAATAGTAAGGTATCTGTCCTTGATTTTGTGTAAATCTATTCCATACATGATTAAATAGTCATTTCACAATATAAAATGGCTACTAGAGCAATTTTCCATAACAAAAAATTAAACAGTGATTCTTAAATATCCATTAATATGTGGAAATATGACATTGGTCTCAAATATTCCCAATTCTTTCATTGGATTACTTGCACTATTGAATTTTATGCCATCAATTGGTAACAATTGGTCTTCAAAATTTGGTACACAAGTCCTAAGAAACTATTTTCCAATACAAGAGCAGAAGGCTCCTGGGTCAAGTAAGCATTTAGTGGGTTTGTTTTCAATTACCACTTCTGTTTTACAGGAGTTACCAGATGTATAACCTTTCCCCCTGTTTAGTTTGGTTTTCATAAGTTGTGCATCTTGAACTTTTGACAAATCAAGTTGACCATTACTTAATTGTGGCAAGTGGGAATAAGATTCCATGATTTCAAAAGTAGAATTGATATCTTCTATATCTTTTGAAGATTCAGAAAATATTGATGACTTATCAACTGAATTTTCTTCAATTATATTATCATCTTTTTCAACATAAGGTTCTTTTTCAATGTCAATTTCATTGATTTCCCCCCTTTTGGACATGTATTGGCTAAGTGGGTGGTTCTTTGGCAAATATGGCACTTCCTCATTATATCTGCAGATTCAGACTTAAAATTATTAGAATTTTCTTTAGGATTTTTGTCCACAGGATCTTTCCAAGGTGTATTAAACCTTGTTTTGAGATTCACCCTACTAGAATCAATCCTGTTTCTGGTGGTTACTTCTTCTAATATATTAATAATATCTTCTGCTGAAGATTGTTCAGTAGTCCTGCTTTTGACAGCATGCTCTAAGTCACCCCCACATCGTCTCAGAATATTTCTGTGGATTATAAATTCTGACATGTCAGGATACAATGCTGTTAATCTGTCTTTTTGTTGAAAAAACCATGGTAAAGCTTTGTCTTTATCAGCATCAAATTTGGCAGATTAAAAGGCTGTTTCCACTTTAAATCTCCAAGATTAATTGGCCCATTTGTTGATAATTTGGGTTTTCCACCAAGTCCAACTTTGGTTTCCATGGGCTTGTCTTAATTTGATATACCATCTGTGGGCTGATCTGGTAAACAAGGTGTTAAATCTTGCTGTTACCAATATGTATGGTAATTAAACATTTTCTATAATCATGTAAATACCTCTGATGAATTCCATATGGTCATATTCTCCTTCACCACTGAAGTGAGGCCATTCTTTAAGTTTTGGTACTTCTTTCAGGAGTGCTTGGCCCATTGATGGTTCCAAGTTATGAATAGAAGTGGAAAATTCATTCTTTGACTGTGAGTTTTCAACCTCCAATACTTGTGTCTTTGGAACTCTTGTGCCCTCATTTTGATTCAGAGGTGTAGAGATTCTTGGTAAGGTGTTCAGTATTTGTTCAATATAATTCATTTTACTGTTGCTACACCTTTGGAAGTTTCTGAATTCATGTTGGAAGGCTTGTATAAAATTGATTACTTCAATTTTATTCATGTCTTCTTTATGGGTCAGTTCTTGCCATAACTCTGTTTTTCTTGTATTTATCAACAGTGACTTGATTCAATTTCATTGTTAATTTTGATACTTCTTCTTGTGAAGCATCAAAAGACCTTTTCAGGGAAATTGTATATGTCTTTACATCAGTAAATGAATTTGAAATGTCATCAGGGACTTTGTTGTTATCTGTCTGGATAATATTTATGGCTTGTTTAATTCTTGTTTCAATTATGTCATAAATATTGAATTTAGAATATTTTTCTGTTAACTCTTTAATAATGGCAGATTGTTCATTTATCTTATAGCCAAAAGAATTTTCATTATTAGAGGTTTTATTTTTTGTTAAACCTTTCTTAAAACACATAAGTGTTTCATATATTTGGCTCAGCCTTAAGTTGTTTGTTTTATAATTGTCACAAACGGATTAATTTTCATCAGAAACATTAGTTTTTACATCTTTTATAGGTTCATACAACTCTGATATAGAATCAAAAATGTCAGAAATCATTGCTGATATTTTAATATGGCTTCCTCCTTTTTCTGTAATTCCATCATTGTTCTGGCCATCTGAAATACATTTTCCATGGCATCCTGCTGAATATTTGGGATTCTGTAGCCCTGGCTGTAAGGCTTTGTGGCTGGTGCCTTGCCTTTGCCCTTGTTTTGAGCTGGTGGCTGCTTTCTCATGCTGGAATTGCTGCTTCTGGCTACTGGGGCTGTTTTTGGCACTTGCTTGGTGGTGAAGGGTTGTTTTTCCTTAATTCTGCTGTTAAAAGAATCATGCTCTTCTTTTCCATCAATGGATGCCCTCCATTGAGTACTTGAAAGTGTTGGGATGGCCCAGGAATTTTCTCACAGTTAGGTAAGAGTTCATGCAATTTTTCCACAGATATTCAAGGATATGGTACTCTTTGTGCTGCAATGCATTGTTGTAAGCCTTCTGGCTGGCTTTGTATATGTCCACTGAGGCTTATTTTGGTGATGTCAGCTCTGTTTTGAGGTAAAATAGTATTATCAGCTTCAGAATGACATTATTTTCTTTATTTGGAGGTCATCAACTGACCCTTGTCCTTCTGTAACTGATTGGCTTCTGCCATAATCACGTCTATGACCTTTTTGGGAGCTTCTTGAGGGGTTATAGCTGGCTCCTGACCTGGTTGAAGGCATGTTTTATGTTTAAAAGGCTGAAAAATAGTATTTTTACATCAAAAAACTTACTATTGGCCAAGCTCTTTGCCTTCTGAGGGGTATTAACTATATCCAAGCTAATTAACTCAGAATAAATTGGTTCGGGTTGATTATTCTGAGTTATAATAACTGTACTATTATGGTCAGAATTCACAGTACTTGCAGGAATAATGCTTGTTAATGTTGAGGCTGTTTCAATATTTTCTTGTCTTACCATCTTTTCAGACACTAAAACTGATGAAAATGCCAATTGATTAAGTAAAAAATAATTTTATTCTTCAAGAGAGATATGAAAAAAATAAAGCCTCACTTATAATAGGAAAAAAGTTGTTTTTTATGGACTTTTTAAATTATAAGTATTTTTTATATGTTTTTAAATTTTTCAATATGAGAAAAAAAGCTATAAAAAGAGTAAGAAATTATGTCCCAGGTAAAATATCACAGCTGGGCCCTCAAACGTAAGGTGTGGATATGAAACTTTGATTAAAAATCAGGTACTTTTCCTGTTCTAAAAATTTGTATAAGGTAAAATATGATTAAAAAATGGTATGAAATATTATTTTTAAGAGAAAACATGTCAAATTTATTGTTTTCAATTTTATAAGCATAAAAAATAATATTATAAAGATTTATTGTTTTACCAACAATAAAACTTTATCCAAAAATATTCTACAAGAGATATTGAAGGCTACAAAAGAAATTTATTCAAGAGCAATTTCTATTGGAACTGATTGAGCAAAGAACTCCAAGCAATTAATTAAAGATCAAGGTCTTTGAAAAGATATTTAAAGAGAAAACACGCCCAAAAGCAACCAGAGTGAATTTGGAAACAAAGTGACAAAGCTAACATCAATGAAAGATGCTTTAATTCACTTATTGGGCGGTTCAAGGGGTAAAAATGATTATAAGAGTTACAAACAATGATTATAATTGGTTTTTCACGTGTTTAAAATATTTAAAATGATATAAAAAGGGTGGTGGGAATCTTTTATTGATTGGTTTAACAGTGTTTAAACTAATTATAAAAGGAAAAGATTATAACAAGAAGAGAAAAGTGGGGCAAAGAAGACATTCTTTTATAGCCATCAATTTTCTTACTCAAAAGGTAAAGTTTACTCTTTTCAGTCATGGAAAACACTCTGTCAACAGAAAAGCCAATTATGGAATCATTGAACCCTGGTTTATACAAAAAAAGGGTGGTTTTAGCCATTTTAGACCCTTAAATCAGCCATTACTATAGTAAAACCTGGTCTAGAGCCTTCAAAGCATGTCAGAATGTGTGTAAGAGACGTAGAAACCAGTTAAAACCATTTTTACTAATATTTCTTTAACTTAAGGGTAGTTTTACCCTCTCGGAAACAGTTAAAACTTCCCTGGTTGGTACCAAAACCACATCATCAATTGAGTCACAGACTGTCACAGGGGCTCTTATGGAAGCAAGAGGGCCTGGCACTCAGGAATCATGAGCTCACTTGGAGGGCTCCAAAAGATAAAGGAATAATAAAGATTGATTTCTTTAAAGAAGAACAATGGAGAGACAAGTATGCCAAAAGATAAAAGAAAAGATAAGAAGCCAACCAAGTGAATCCTCAATTCACTGTTTCAACCTGCCAGAAAAGGGAATGGAATTAGTAAAGGATATGACCACCAATATCCACTGAAAGGTGAAGAAGAAAAAGAGAAAAGGTGCTTAATGACTGACTCAAGATTATCAGTATTAAATTTAATAAAGTAAAAGAAAATAAGGATAACAATAAATCCAATATATTAATTAACTGGGGAAAAAGTCCCCAGGTGCTGAAAGGTGGCCAGCATATGTGAAAAACTGAAAGACTGATCCTGGAAGGTGGATCACTGGCTGTATTGTCTGAATTGGGCCAATACAATTATGGCCATCTTGAAAATGAACTGTGTGATTGAATTCCCACAGTGGAAGATTGAATTGGCCCAATTGCGCCAAGGACATACAGGTTGATTGATTGACGCCTGTATGGACCAATTGAGTTGTCCAAGGAGTATTGAGTTACTTGATTACTTGACAACTGATTGAAAGACTGTATAGCCTCTGAGAATGCCCTTGGAATAATCCTGAATAAAATTGCCAACCAAACTCCTGCAGGGCCAGGTGATTGGGATCCTTGAATGGTCCCCTGATTGCCGCCATGGATTGCCAGACTGATGAGCTGAAAGGTCCTCCTTCGAAATGGGCGTTGGATTTTGGGACCTTGATTTGGAATTGTGGAATTTGGTCCTGAAAACGTCACCATTGAATTGTTGAGCAAAAATGGTGCATAATGGTATATAATACCATATATGCACCACTGCTGCAACCTTGAGTACGGGGTGCATGGAGGAATGGAAAGATCCCCCTTAAGTTGAGGGGAGTGCTTGCTGAGCTGGTCTGGTGGCCTCTGGTGGTTGCCAGAGGCCATGGCTGGAATAATGTTCCATGGTGGTCCTACGGGTTCTATGGCCATTTTGGTGTCTAAAGGGTTTTTGGCCAAAATTGGGTCCAAGGGATTGGTGGCCAAAAATTGGCTAAGGTGGGTCCAATTGTGGTTTGGGACCCACCTGGCTGCCCCCTTTGGCCTCATTGGATTAGGCCAAAAGGGGCCTAATTGGCCTACGGACCATGGACTGTGATTATGGCCCACGGGCTGTAGAACCCGCAGGGGGCCTAAATGGCCCAAATAGGCCATTTAGGCCTGAACCCCCCTAATGAAAGGGGGTGGCCCAAAACCAAAGGTGATGGCTGGGGGCCTGGAGGCCCCTAGAATACAAAAGGACCCCCCAGGCCCAGAATCAAAGATAAAGGCCTGGGGGCTGGTGAGGTGGAAACTGGCCAAGGAGGCCAATGATGGCAGGATATGGCCTGAGGCCAGAAATGGCCAAATGGCCATAGAGCACCAGAGGGGACCAATTGGCCATAAAAGATGTGGCGTGGTCAATTTGCCCCAGCTTGGTTCCAGGTTAGAATCGCCACAACACCCATGGATGAGGGCCAATCTTCATGGTTGTGACAGTACCCCCCTACCTTGAATGGTGAGCTCCTGAGCACCAAGATAAGGTAGAAGCCTGTTGAGGGTATTGAGACAGATTGGACGTAGGGATTCCAGGGGTATTTGAATCTTGAAAAGGAAATTTTTTGAACTGATAAAAGTGTTCGCATATGAATTGAGGTTGACTTGGTCTTCTCTTGACATTTGGTTTTGAAAATGTTGAAGACATGATTTGGCGTAAAGATTTTGGCATTAAGATTTATGAGAAAAGAAAAGAAAAATAAAATAAAAGAAAAAAAAAATTTTGAGGGGGAGTCCAATCTTTATCACGGATTTTGACAGTGGCCTAGGACCTGGATAACAGAATTTGATGCCAGGTGCTCAAAGAGTGGCCAAGGTGATGTTTTGAAAGATTGTAGGCCCCTCAGGGAAGTGCACACCAGGAGAGGAACTTACTTTTGGTAGTTACCAATCCCGCCAGTGCCATAAATAAGAAAAAATCTTGATAAAAGAATGTGTTGAACAGATAATAACTTGGGAAGGAAAATAAGAAGGGAATGGTCCATTTGCCCCAAGTGGAAATGGCCATACATTGGAGTTGATGTTGAAGGCCAGGCCAGAAGATCTGTGTCCAAATTGGAAAGTGCTCACAGAGTGGCTAAGGTGATTCTTACAACAAAGAAGAGTAGAATACCCCTAAAGGTGCATACCAGGAGTGGGACTTACTTTTGGTAATTCCTCTCCCCACCAAGCACCATAAAAATCAAAGCTTTTGAAGAATTGGGTCCTGGCTTGTCAGGATACAAAGAATGGAAATCTTTGATGAGTTCAGGACAATTCTTGAGGTTTTCAGCTGGTTCCCAAGTGGATCTTTCTGAGTCTTGACTGAAACATTTCCATTCCACCAGATACCATAACTTTCTTCTTTTGAGCTTTGAATCCAGTACTTGAGAGACTTCCCATTCCTCTTCTTCTTCAATGGTGATTGGAGGAGAAGGCCCTTGATGCTGATTTGGGATTGTTGATGTCTTGACTGGTTCCAAAAGGGCAATATGGAAGACTGGGTGGATGGATTTCCATTGGGCTGGAAACTTGAGGTGGTAAGCATGAGTACTGACTTTCTTCAAGATTGGAAAAGGACCCAGCCATTTTTCAGACAGTTCTTTGGTGGGTATGGTTAATTTGATGTTCTTGGAAGAAGGCCATACCATGTCACCAGGATTGAAAACAGGTGGACTTGCTCTACTTTTATCTGCATACCTCTTAAACCAGTTTATGGTACCTTCAAGTTATCTCTTGACATCTTGGTGTACTGATTGGAGTTTTGTTGATAACTTTCCAGTAGGAGTATCTTTAGTTATGTGAACTGAGTCAAATTGTGGATCTCTTCCATAAACAGTGAAAAACGGCGATTTCTTGGTTGAAGAGTGATCAGAATTATGGTAGGCAAATTCAGCCAGAGGGAGCCAGGTGTTCCAATCATCTTGATGATAACTGACATAAATCCAAAGATATGGCTCTAGTAGCTGATTTACCCTCTCTGTCTGTCCATCAGTTTCTGGATGGTAAGAAGCTGACAAATCTCTTGAAATCTTGAGCTGCTGACAAAGATTGGTCCAAAAGGAAGAAACAAAGAGAGGACCTCTATCACTGACAATGCTTGAAGGAAGGCCATGCTTTGAAAAGATATTCTTGATGAATAAATGGGCCAAATCTAGTGGAGTGATTGAAGACATTGTTGGAATAAAAACCACCATTTTTGAGAATCAGTCCACTATGACAAGGATTGATTCAAATGAATTGGACAGTGGCAATGGAGTGATGAAGTCCATTGAAAGACAAATCCAAGGACCATTTGGAATTGAAAGAGGTTTGAGGAGTCCAGAATTCTTATGATCAATATTCTTGTTTCTTAAACACTTTTGACCGGATGAGACATAACCCTTGATGAATTGAGTCATTCCAGACCAGTGGAAATGCCGCTTGACAATTTTGAGAGTCTTCTCTTGGCCAGGGTGTCCAGCTATAGGAGAGTCATGACGCTTTTGAAGAATTCTGAGTTGAATTGTGGGGTCATTTGGGACCACCACCCGATCTTTGAAGAGAAGAAGTTGGGAAGAGGAATCAAGAGAATAATCCTGAATGGATTTACCTTTGCCCAATTCTTCAAGGATACTTCTGTATTGAGAATCTTGACATAATTTCTTCTGAATTTAGTCAATCAAATTTGAAAAAGATCCCACCTTGACTGCAAAATACCTTGAGGGTTGAACTTCATCTTGCTTAATGAGTTGTTGAAAATTCATTGGATTCTTGCTGATGAAATCCTCCCCCCACTCCGGATAAACATTGTCCCGACGTGATAAGGCATCCATAAGAGTAGCTAGGCGGCCAGGGCAGTAAGTGATTGAGAAATGGAATTCAGCCCAGTGGGCTTGACGGCGAGTGAGTACTTTGGAGGACATGAAGTATTGAAGGGAAGAGTGATCGGTGAGAACTTCAAAAGGGGAAGAAAGAGACAGGAGAAAAGCCCTCCAGCGCTTGAGAGCCCAGACTATGCCAAGGAGGTCCTTGTCATTAATCTCATAGTTGAGCTCTTCTGGGATAAGCTTGCGACTGTCGAATGCAATTGGATTTTTTCCTGAGTCAGAGACCTGACTCAGTACAGCACCCAAGGCATAATTGGATCCACCAGTCTCTACAATGGTGGGTAGAGAAGGATTGGAGCGGTGGTGAAAGCCTCTTTGAGTTTGTGAAACTGACTAAGAGCTTCCTCATTGAAGGGGAAACAGGAATCTTTCTTGAGGAAACCGGTGAGTGAACCAATCTTCTTTGAATAATTCTTGATGAAACAGCGGCAGAAGTTGGCAAAGCCAAGGAAAGATTGAAGAGCTTTGAGGTTTCTTGGAGGTGGCCAATTGAGAATCTGTTGGACTTTTGCTTGGTCCATCTTGAGGCCTTCAGAAGAAAAGACATAACCAAGATACTCTGCACTAGAAACGTGAAATAGGCACTTGGAAGCCTTAGCAAAAAGATTATTGGCTCTAATTCTGGAAAGAACAGTGGACACATTAGTGACATGTTCTTCCTCAGATTTGGAAAAGACCATAATTTCATCCAAATAGACCACAACACAAACATTAAGAAGATCTTGGAAAATATCATTGTCAAGATTCTGAAAAGAGGCAGGAGCATTGGTGAGCCCAAATGGCATAACCAAGTACTCAAAACTGCCATATTTGGTTCCGAAGCATGTCAAATGTTCATCACCCTCCTTGATTCTGAGCAAGCTATATGCACCACACAACTCAATATTGGAGAAGATAGAAGAACCATTGAAAATATTGAGAAGCTGATTAATAGGAGGAACAGGATACTTGTTATTCCTAGTAACAGAATTGAGTTTGGGGTAATCAAGACACAAACGGAGGCCACCATCTTTCTTTTTGACAAAGAGGACAGGTTCTCCTGTTGAAGAGGAGCTTGGACGGATGAAACCTTTCTCTACATTCTCTGAAATGTAGGCCCTGAGTGTATCTGACTCTTGTTTGGATAAAGAGTAGATTACCCCAACTAGAGGTAGAGACCCCTTCAGCTCGATATGATGATCACAGGTGCGGTGAGGAGGAAGGTTTTCTGATTTCACCTTGGAGAATACATCCAAATATTGGTGATAGACAGAAGGGACATCCTTCAACATGCTTTCTACTTCTTCTGGCTCTTCCTCTTCATCCCACAACTCCTCCAGGGAGTCATGATAAGATGAAGGAGGAAGGTCCATATTCCCAAGGAAGAGATGAAGCAAAGATGGACAGAAGATGGAATTGATGGTGTTCTAGAATCACCAACCAGAGCTGCACATGATTTGTCAGAAGAAGAGTCATTACGGAAAGAATTAGAAGGATCAGAATAGTCCTTTTGATCAGAATTAAAGGTCATCAGCCCTTTCCTCCAATCAATAGAAGGATAAAAATGATTTAGAAAGTCAAAGCCCAATATGAGGTCTTCTCCTTTGTCAGTATCAATGACTAAAAAGTCCCATTCAAAGCTTGGGAAGGAAGGGAGCTCTACCATATATTTAGTAGGGTGAGTCAAAAATAAGGATGGGGTTTTAGAGGAGTCCAAAATGATAAGAGGAACCTTCTCTGGGAGTTCTGATGTAGTCAATGAGTACTTGTGAACAAACTGCTTTGCAATAAATGAGCGTGTAGCACCAGAATAAATGAGAATACTGTAAAAAACATCAAAAAGAGAAGAAAAAAAATTTAAGAGAATTTTTGACACCAGTATTCAGAATGCACAATTGTTCTCTGGAAGGAAAACTGTGAAGACCATTGAACACAACATGGTCTCCACTCAGGCTTTTCCCTGGCTGGGAAATTGGCCTGACAGTTGGGTAAGCTTGTTTTGAGGCCTTTTGATACAGGAATAAAGACTATGCTTCCCACCAAAATAGGTACAAAGACCCTCTTTGATTCTTCTTTCTTTTTCAGAGCTCATGAGCTTGAAGTCCTTATTCAACAAAGAAGAATGGGGCTTGTCCCCCTTCTGAAAATTCTTCTTCTTCTTATGACTTGAACTTGGAGAATTTTGAGGATGAGAAGTACTTGATCTTGGGGCTTCAGGTTTCTTCTCTTGATAGTGATTCTTCTCCTTTTGCCTTTCATGGTACCTGGTATCAAGTTCCAGGGTAACATCCATTAAGTCTTTGAGAGAATCAATTCTTGAAGGATGGGAGGCCAATTGATCCAATATCCTGGATGGCAATCCCTTCTTGAAATGATGAATGAGAGCCCTTTCACCCCAATCTTCAATTCTTGAAACCAAACTCCTGAAATCGGCTATGTATAGTGAAACATGGCCAACTTCCTTCATTCTTAGTGAATCCAATTCTGCTTCAGCTTTTTTGACTTCATTTGGGTCACTAAATAGAGTGAAGAGTTGAGATTCAAATAAAGGCCAAGAATTGAGAAGGTTATTGGAGCTTTGATTAGTGAGATTGGAAAGATAAGGCTCAATCCATTTTGCAGCCCTGCCAATGAGGAATGAAGTGGCATAAAGGACCTTCTTTCTGTCTTGAGAGAGGTTTTCCGGATCATTATGAAAGATTAATTGGCATTACTGAAAGAAGCTTCTGAATTTGAAGGGCTGAGTCCCATCAAAGCATTCTGGTGCCTTCATAGATGGAGTCTTGAAGGCAGGTTGTCTTGATGATCCAGAAGAAGAAGCTGCTTGAAGATTGGCCATAATTTGAGTCATCTGCTGCATAATGGCCAATAAAGATGGTTAAGATTGATGAGAGACAGGCTGATCAGACTGGGCTAGAGTTGGTCCTCCAGTACTTTGGGATGCCCCCACAGGAGCAGGAACACCTTCAGTACCATCAGACTCTTCCTCTTCCACAGAGTTCTCCTCCTCATCATCATCATCTCCATATTGAACCTTGAGACTGGTTCTTGAAAATCCTGGAAAGCTTCCAACCACTCCTGATAATGAAATTGATCTTCTTGGCCCTCTTCCTTCCTTCCTGGATGGTGCTGCTCCTTCCATGTGGGGTCCTCTATCCGATTGGGCCCTCAGTTGAGGAATTGCTGGGGTGCCATCAAGAGGAACTCTTGGTGTTGGGGTAAGAGAAGCTTGAGCTCTGGTTTGTCTTGCAGGAGGTGAATGTTCAATGGGCATGATTTCAGGAATAAAAATCAAAATAAATGAATAGAATCAAAATTTTCTTGAAGTACGGAATCAACAATCAAATCTTGAGGAAATCAATGAATCAATTAAAATCTTCAGGTACGTCAATCAACCAAAATCAAATGAGTCTTGAAGTCGAAGTCAATATCAATGAAAATCTTGAAGTAAATAAAATCAATAAACAATCAAATCTTTCAGAGAAAATCAATCAGTCAAATGAATTCTTGAGTCAAAATAAATTTATGTCAATTCTTGATGTGAAATTCAGCAAAATCAATAGAAATCTTCAGGTCAGTCAATTTTCTTAAATTCAATGTCAATTATATCAATTAGTCAATCAAATCAATTATCAAGTGAATTCTTCCTGAAAATCAAAATTCTTGAGGAATAAAATCAAATTGAATCCTGATATGAAGAACGTGTCTGAATAATCTGATGAGTAATTTGAAAATCAAAATGAAAAAACGCTTAAATTATGGATAAAATGAGATTGATGATGATTGAAATTAAGATTGAAAGATATAAAAAAAATTGGGTCAGCTTTCAATTTTCAGAATGAAGAATGAATGAGAGGAAATTTAGAGGTGACGAAGAATCATAAAATTGATAAAACGTTAAAGAGTCATAATTTTGATGAATGAATGAATGAATAAAATGATGAGGAATGAATGAATAGAATAGAATAAATTATGAGTTAATTAATAGAATGTCACAGGGGCTATTATGGAAGCAAGAGCGCCTGGCACTCAGGAATCATGAGCTCACTTGGAGGGCACAAAAAGATGAAGGAATAATAAAGATTGATTTCTTTAAAGAAGAAGAATGGAAAGACAAGTATTCCAAAATATAAAAGAAAAGATAAGAAGCCAAAAAACAAAGATATTAAAGAAGCCAAAGGCCAAGAAGCCAACCAAGTGAATCCTCAATTCACTGTTTCAACCTGCCAGAAAAGGGAATGGAATTAGTAAAGGATATGACCACCAATATCCACTGACAGGCAAGGGAGAAAAAGAGAAAAGGTGCTGAATGACTGACTAAAGATTATCAGTATTAAATTTAATAAAGTAAAAAAAATAAGGATAACAATAAATCCAATATATTAATCAACTGGGGAAAAAGTCCCCAGGTGCTGAAAGGTGGCCAGCATATGTGAAAAACTGAAAGACTGATCCTTGAAGGTGGATCACTGGCTGTATTGTCTGAATTGGGCCAATACAGTTATGAAAATCTTGAAAATGAACTGTGTGATTGAATTCCCACAGTGGAAGATTGAATTGGCCCAATTGGGCCAAGGACATGCAGGTTGATTGATTGACGCCTGTATGGACCAATTGAGTTGTCCAAGGAGTATTGAATTACTTGATTCCTTGGAAACTGATTGAAAGACTGTAGAACCTCTGAGAATGCCCTTGGAATAATCCTGAATAAAATTTCCAACCCAACTCCTGCAGGGCCAGGTGATTGGGATCCTTGAAGGGTCTTCTGATTGCCGCCATGGATTGCCAGACTGATGAGTTGAAGGGTCCTCCTTTGAAATGGGAATTGGATTTTGGGACCTTAATTTGGAATTGTAGAATTTGGTCCTGAAAACATCACCATTGAATTTCTGAGAAAAAATGGTGCATAATGGTATATAATACCATATATGCACCACTGCTGCAACCTTGAGTACGGGGTGCATGGAGGAATGGAAAAATCCCCCTTAAGTTGAGGGGAGTGCTTGCTGAGCTGGTCTGGTGGCCTCTGGTGGCTGCCAGAGGCCATGGCTGGAATAATGGTCCATGGTGGTCCATGGCCAAAATTGGGTCCTATGGGTTCTATGGCCATTTTGGTGTCTAAAGGGGTTTTGGCCAAAATTGGGTCCAAGGGATTGGTGGCCAAAAATTGGCTAAGGTGGGTCCAATTGTGGTTTCGGACCCACCTTGCTGCCCCCTTTTGGCCTCATTGGATTAGGCCGAAAGGGGCCTAATTGGCCTACAGACTGTGGACTGTGATTACGGCCCGCGGGCTGTAGAAGCTGTAGGGGGCCTAAATGGCCCAAATAGGCCATTTAGGCCTTAACCCCCTAATGAAAGGGGGTGTCCCAAAGCCAAAGGTGATGGCTAGGGGGCCTGGAGGCCCCTTGAAGACAAAAGGACCCTTCAGGCCTGGGGGTTGGTGAGGTGGAAACTGGCCAAGGAGGCCAATGATGGCAGGATATGGCCTGAGGGCATAAAAGGATGATTGGGGCCAGAAATGGCCAAATGGCCATAGAGCACCAGAGGGGACCAATTGGCCATAAAAGATATGGCGTGGCAAATTGGCTCCAGGTTAGAATTGCTGCAACACCCATGGAGGAGGGTCAATCTTTGTGGTTGTGACACAGACCCTGTGACTCAATTCCAGGCCAAAAGTGATGAAATTTTGTGTGGATTCTGACATCCCATGCTTTTCAGCAACGAATTTGGGGGTCTGGCTCCCCCTTGGAGCCAGAGTACCTTCCCCCCAGAATTAATCTTTCCAATTTATTTTTTCTTTTAATTCCTCATCATGTAATACACTTGTAACTTACACATACAACTGAATTGAGTTTTACAGTACACAAATGTAATAATTGATACCTCATAAGTCAATTACAGTTCACTTATGTAATACATAAGCACATTTTGACATTTCAATTGAAAATGCTTCAATTGCTCATAACTCATAACCTACACACAACACCTAAATTTTAACCCAAAAATTGATGGTTAACACCACATGTGGTGTGAATTAAATTAAGGTTCTGAGTATTTTCAACTTTTGTACAGAAAATACTAAAACTTAATTTAAGCTTATTTAGCGTTGAGTTACAGAAATTTTACCCAGAGGTGACCCCACCTTATTTTTTATTAGGAATCCAATGTTGAAGTTATTTTCTTAAGTTTATTTATTGGATAAAAAGTTATAATATATATGATGTAAGCTTTTACTAAAAATATTTTAATTTCATTAATTTTATGAAAATTCATTTTTACTTAATTTTTTCAAGCAAAAATGCATTTTCACAATTTTAAGATTTAATGTAATTTTTATTTTAAATTATAATTAAATTTTTATTTTTGTATATAAATTTTTATTTATATTTGAATTTATATTTTGATAATATAAATAAATTTATTTTATTTATATTTATATATCATTTTGTTATTTGTGGTCTTTTGGGTATATGAAAATACCTCCAAGGCTCACAAGTTGAATGGTCCAAGGGATACTGAAGTACCTGATGCCTTGAAAACTGATTGAATGCTAGATAACCTCTTGAAATCTCCCTTGGAAGAATCCTGAAAGGAAGTACAACCCAACTCCTGCAGGCCCAGGTGGTTGGGGTTCTCAAATGGTCTTCTGGTAGCTGCCATGGATTGCAAGATTGAATTACTGAAAAGACTTCCTTCAAAATGGGTGATGGATTTGGGGACTTGGTTTGAAATGGCCTAATTTGTTCCTGAAACCATCACCATTGGATTTCTGATCAAAATTGGTGCATAATTGTATAATACACCATATATGCACCATTCCTGAATCCATGGTGCAGAGTACATTGGTGAAGAAATGTCTTTCCCCTGAATGAAGGGGAAACCTTTGTGAGCTTGATTTGGTGGCCTCTGGTGATTTCCCAAAGGCCAGGGGTTGAAAGTGGCCAATTAGGATCCAGGGGTTCTTTTGGCCATTTGTGGGACAAATTTGGCTCAGGTGGGCCCACTTGGCCCCTTTTGGCATCATTGGATTTGGGCCAAAAGGGGCCTAAGGGTCCCACAGACCATGGGCCATGAATTACAACCCGTGGACCGTAGAGGCTGTAGGGGTTCTAAATGGTCAAAAAACCCCATAATCAAAGGGGTGGGCCCAAGCATCCTGGTGGTGGCTAGAGGGGCCAGAGGCCCCTGGAAGTCCAAATACACCCTCTGGGCCCAAAACAAGGGAATTGGCCTGGGGGTTGATGAGGTGGATAATTGGCCAAAGAGACCAATGAGAGCAGGATATGGCCTGGGGCCATAAAAGGGAAGTGACAGGTGGTGTGGCCCAAAGGCCATAAAACACCAATATGGAACAATTTGCCATAAAAATGATGACATGGCCAATTAGCCATAAAATGAGGTCAGGCTAGAATTGCCACAAACACCCATTGGGGGGTGATTACACATGGGTGTGACAGTATCCCCCACCCTAAATGGTGAGCCCCTGAGCACCGGACCAAGGTAAAAGCATGTTGAGCCTGTTGAGAAGGATTTGACGTAGGGATTCCACAGGTATTTCATCTTGACAGAAAGGTTTAAGACTGGTACGAGGTTGGCATATGATGTGAGGATTATTTGGTCTTCTTTTGACATTTGGCTTTTGAAATTTTGATGAGCTGAATTGACACAAAGATTTTGGCATCAAGAATATAGAAGGAAAAATTCTGAAGAAGCATAGAGAGAGAAAAATAAAGAAATATAAAAGAAAGATAATAAAATAAAATAAAGAGAAATGAAATCTTTAGGGAATGCTTATTTGAATTGGCCAGGGACCTGGAAAACAAGATTTGATTCCAGGTGCTCACAGAGTGGCCAAGGTGAATCTGGCAACAAAAATAATAGAATACCTATAAAGGTGCATACCAGGAGTGGCACTTATGTTTGGTAATTCCTCTCCCCACCAAGCACCATAAATGATCAAGCTCTTGGAGAATTAGGTCCTGGCTTGTCAGGATATAAAGAATGGAAATCCTTGAGAAGTTCAGGGAAATTCTTGAGGTTTTTGTTTGGTTCCCAAGCGGATCTTTCTGGGTCTTTACTGAAACCTTTCCATTCCACCAAACACCCTAATTTTCCTCTCTTGATCTTGAAATCCAGAATTTGAGAGACTCCCCATTCCTCTTCTTCTTCAATTATGATTGGAGGAAAAGGCTCTTGATGCCAATTTGGGATTGTTGATGTATTGAATGGTTCAAGGAGGGAAATATGGAAGACTGGGTGGATGGACTTCCATTGGGATGGGAGCTTGAGGTGGTAGGCATGAGTGCTGACTTTCTTCAACATTGGAGGAGGACTCAACTATCTTTCAGATAGTTTTTTGGTGGGTCTAGTTGATTTGATATTCTTAGAAGAAAGCCATACCATGTCAACAGGATTGAAAGCAAGTGGACTTGTTCTACTTTTATCTGCATACCTCTTAAACCTGTTGATGGAAACTTCAAGTTCTCTCTTGACATGTTGCTGTACTTATTAGATGTTTTTTGAAAACTTTTCAGCAGGAGTATCTTGAGTAATGTGAACTGAGCCAAATTGTGGATCTCTTCCATAATCAGTAAAAAACAGTGATTGTTTTGTTTAAGAGTGGTCAGAGTTATTTTAGGCAAATTCAGACAGAGGGAGCCAGGTGTTCCAACCATCTTGATGAGAACTGACATACATCCAAAGGTACTGTTCTAGTATCTGATTTACCCTCCCTGTCTGTCCATCAGTTTCTGGATGGTAAGTAGTTGAAAGATCTCTTGAAATCTTCAGCTGCTGACAAAATTGGTCCAAAAAGAAGAAACAAAGAAGCGAACCTTTATCACTAACAATGCTTGAAGGAAGGCCATGCTTGGGAAAGATATTACTGATGAATAAATGGGCCAAATCCAGTGAAGTTATTGAAGAAATAGTTGGAATAAATACTTCCATCTTTGAGAATCTGTCCACTATGACATGAATTGAGTCAAAAGAATTGGACAGTGGCAATTGAGTGATTAAATCCATTGAAAGACAAATCCAAGGACTCTTTGGAATTGGAAGAGGTTTGAGGAGTCCAAACTTCTTGTGATGAAGATTTTTGTTTCTTGAGCACTGTTGACAGGATGATACATAAGCCTTGATAAATTGAGTCATGCTGGACCAGTGGAAATCCCGCTTGACAAGTTTGAGAGTCTTCTCTTGGCCAGGGTGGCCAGCTAAAGGAGAATCATGATGCTTTTGAAGAATGCCGAGTTGAATTGTGGGGTCATTTGGGGCCACCAACCAATCTTTGAACAAAAGAAGTTGGGAAGAAGTATCAAGAGAATAATCTTGAACAGATCTACCTTTACCCAATTCTTGAAGGATACTTATGTACTGAGAATCTTGCCATAATTTATTCTGAATTTATTCAATCAACTTTGAAAAACATTCCACCTTGACTGCAAAAAATATTGAGGGTTGAACTTTGTGAGCCTTAGAGGTAATTTTATATACCCAAAAGACCACAAATACAAAATTAACATATTAATATAAATAAAATAAATTTATTTATATTATTAAAATAAAAAACAAAATATGAATATAAAATTATATTCAAAATAAAAAAATTAATTACAATTTAAAAATAAAATTACATCAAATTTTGAAATTATAAAATTACATTTATACTTGAAAAAATTAAGTAAAAATGAAATTTTAACAAAATTGTGAAAAAATAAATAAATTTGGAAAAAAGTTAAATAAAATTTATTATAACTTTTTATCCAATAAATAAACATATAAAATTTATTTCACCATTGGATTCCTCATAAAAAATCAGGTGGGGTCACCTCTGAGTGAAATTCTTGTAACTCAACTCTAAATAAGCTTAAATTAAGTTTCTGGTATTTTCAATACAAAAGTTGAAAATCCTCAAAACCTTAATTTAATTCACACCACATGTGGTGTTAACCATCAATTTTTGTGTTAAAATTGAGGTGTTGTGTTTAGTTTAGAAGTTATGAGGAATTGAAGTATTTTCAATTGAATTCAATTGAAATGTCAAAATGTGCGCGTGTATTACATAAGTGAACTTTGATTTACATATGAGGTGTCAATTATTACTGTATTGTACTGTACAATTTAATTGAATTACATATGTAAAGTATAAGTATAATACATGATGAGGAATTAAAGGAAAAATAAATTGGAAAGATTAAATTTGGGGGGGGAAAGGAACTCCAGCTCTAAGGGGGAGCTAGACCCCCAAAATCCTTGCTGACAGGCGTGGGATGTCAAAATTCACGCAAACGTTCATCACTTTTGGCCTGGAATTGAGTTACAGGGTCTGTGGACTCAATTGATGATGAGGTTTTGATACCAACTGGGGTAGTTTTAGCTGTTGACAAGAGGGTAAAACTACCCTTAAGATAAAACAATCATAATAAAAACAGTTTTAACTGGTTTCTACGCCTCTGACACACATTCTGACGTGTTTTGAAGGCTCTAGGCCTGGTATTGCTATAGTAATGGCTGATTTAAGGGTCTAAAATGGCTAAAAATGGCTTAAACCAGCCCTTTTTTGGTCTAAACCAGGGTTCAATGATGCCATAATTGGCCTTTCTGTTGTCAGACTGTTTTTCACGACTGACAAGAGTAAATTTTACTTTTGGAGTAAGATAATTGATGGCTATAAAAGAATGTCTTCTTTGCCCCACTTTTCTCTTCATGTTAGAATCTTTTCCTTTTATTAATTAGTTTAAACACTGTTAAACCAATCAATCAAAGATTCCAACCACAACTTTTTAATCATTTTAATCCTTTTAACCACGTAAAAAAAAATCATTATAATCATTGTTTGTAACTCTTATAATCATTTTTACCCCTGAACCACCCCAAAAGTGAATTAAAGCATCTTTCATCACTGTTAACTTTGTCACTTTGTTTCCAAATTCACTCTGGTCACTTTTGGGCATGTTTTCTCTTTAATATTCTTTTTAAAGACTTTGTTCTTTAATTAATTGCTTGCAGTTCTTTGCTCAATTA
Source organism: Austropuccinia psidii (assembly GCA_023105745.1). Taxonomy (NCBI): domain Eukaryota; kingdom Fungi; phylum Basidiomycota; class Pucciniomycetes; order Pucciniales; family Sphaerophragmiaceae; genus Austropuccinia; species Austropuccinia psidii. The sequence goes on from JALGQZ010000008.1 coordinate 31,257,971, forward strand.
ATTCCAATTGAAATTGCTCTTGAAGAAATTTCTTTTGTAGCCTTAAAATATCTCTTGTAGAGTATTTTTTGGATAAATTTTTATTGTTGGTAAAACAATAAATTTTTATAATATTATTGTTTTATACTAATAAAGTTATAAACAATAAATTTGGCGTGTTTTCTCTTAAAAATAATATCTCTTACTATTTTTAATAGAATTTTACCTTATACAAATTTTGAGGACAGGAAAAGTACTTGATTTTTAATCAAAGTTTCATATCCACACCTTACATTTGGGGGCCCAGCCGTGATATTTTACCTGTGACATATTTTTACTCTTTTTAAATCTTTTTTCTTATATTGAAAAATTTAAAAACATATAAAAAATACTTATAATTCAAAAAATCCATAAAAAATAACCTTTTTTTTCATATTATAAGTGAGGCTTATATTTTTATTTCTTTTTTAAAATAACCTTTTTTTACTTAATTAATTGGCTTTTTCATTAATTTTAGTGTCTGACAACGTGGTAAGACAAGAAAACATTGAAACAGCCTCAACAGTAACCAGCATTATCCCTGCCAGTACTGTTAATTCTGATCATAATAGTACTGTTATTGTGACTCAAAATAACCAGCCTGAACCAAGATCTTCTGAATTTATTAACTTGGACATAAGTAATACCCTTCAGAAAGCTAAAAATTTGGCCAATAGTAAGTTTTTGACGTAAAAATACTATTTTAAGCCTTTTTTAACCATAATTATGCCTTCAACCAGGTCAGGAGCCAGCTACAACCCCTCAAGCAGCTCCCAAAAAGGTAATAGACGTGATTATGGCAGAAGCCAACCAGGTACAGAAGGAAAAGGGTCAGTTGATGACTTCCAAACAACTAAATTGGGTCATTCTGAAGCTGATAATACTATTTTACCTTCAAAAAGAGCTGACACCGCCACAACAAGCCTCTGTGGACATATACAAAGCCAGCCACAGTGCATACAACAATGCACTTCAATTCAAGGAGTACCAGATCCTTGCAGACCTGTGGAAGAATTGCATGAATTCTTACCTGACAGTAAGAAAATTCTTGGGCCATCCCAACACTTGCAAATTGCTCAATGGATGGCATCCATTGATGGAGAAGAAAAACATGATGCTTTTGACACTAGAATGGAGGAAAAACAACCCTCCACCACCCAAACCAGTGCCAAAAACAGCCCCAGTGGCCAGCAGCAGCAATTCCAACGTGAAAAAGCAGCCACAAACTCCAAACAAGGGCAAAGGGAAGGCAACAGCCCCAAAGCCTTACAGCCAGGGCTACAGAATCCCAAAGATTCAGCAGGATGACATGGAAAATGTATTTCAGATGGCCAGAACCATGATGGAATTACAGAAGAAGGAGGAAGCCAGATTAAGGTTCCAGAAATGATTTCTGACATATTTGATTCAATCCCAGAGTTGTATAATGCTATAAATGACATGAAAAAACATCTTTCTGATAAAAATGAAACCATTTGTAACAACATTAGAACAAACAACCTGAGTCTGTGCCAAATTAATGAAACACTTATGTGTTTTGAAAAGGTTTTGAGAACAATTAAAAATTCCAATAATGATAATTCTTCTAACAATAAAATAAATGAACAATCTGCCATTATTAAAGAATTAACAGATAAATATTCTAAATTCAATATTGATGACATAATTGAAACAAGAATTAAACAAGCCATAAATATTATCAAGACAGATAACAAGAAAGTCCTTGATGACATTTCAAATTCATTTACTGAAGTAAAGACATATACCATTGCCTTGAAAAAGTGTTTTGATGCTTCACAAGAAGAAGTATCAAAATTATCAATGAAATTGAATCAAGTCACTGCTGATAATACAAGACAGACAGAGTTATGGCAAGAACTGACACATAAGGAAGACATGTATAAAATTGAAGTAATAAATTTAATACAGAGCTTCCAACATGAATACAGAAATTCCCAAAGGTGTAGCAACAGTAAAATGAATGACATTGAACAAATACTGAACACCTTACCAAGAATGTCTACACCTCTAAATCAAAATGAGGGCACAAGAATTCCAAATCCACAAGTATTGGATCCTGATAATTCACAATTAAAAAAATGAATTATCCACTTCTTTTCATAACTTGGAACCATCAATGGGCCAAGCACTCTTGAAAGAAGTTCCAAAACTTAAAGAATGGCCTCACTTCAGTGGTGAAGGAGAGTATGACCATATGGAATTCATTAGAGGTATTGACATGATCAAAGAGGATTTTGAATTACCAGACAGATTGGTAACAGCCAGGTTTAACACCTTGTTTACCAGATCAGCTCACAGATGGTACATCAAAATAAGACAAGCACATGGACACCAGAGTTGGACTTGGTGGAAAACCCAAATCATCAACAAATGGGCAAATGATGCTTGGAGGTTTAAAGTTGAAACAGCCTTTGAATCTGCCAAATTTAATGCTGATAAAGACAAAGCTTTACGATGGTTTTGCCAACAAAAGGACAGATTAACAGCATTATATCCTGACATGTCAGAATTTATGATCCATAGAAAAATTCTGAGACAATGTGGACATGACTTAGAGCATGCTGTCAAAAGCAGGACTACTGAACAATCTTCAGCAGAGGATATTATCAATATACTAGAGGAAGTAACCACCAGAACCAAAATTGGTTCTAGTAGGGTGAATCTTAAAACAAGGTTTAATACACCTTGGAAAGATTCTGTGAACAAAAACCCCAAAGAAAATTCTAATAATATTAAATATAAATCTGCAGATACAGTCAGAAAATGCCATATTTGCCAAAGCACCACCCATTTAGCCAATACATGTCCAAAAAGGGGGAAAATCAATGAAATTGACATTGAGAAGGGACCAGATGTTGAAAAAGAAGACATAATTGAAGACAATTCAGATGATAAGTCATCCATATTTTCTGAATCTTCAAAAGATATAGAAAATATCAATGCCACTTTTGACATCATGGAATCTTATTCCCACTTACCACAATTGAGCAATGGTCAAGTTGATTTATCAAAAGTTCAAGATGCACAACTTATGAAGACAAAACCAAACAGAGGAAAAGGTTATACAGCTGGTAACTCCTGTATAACAGAAGTGGTGATTGACAACAAGCCCACCAAACTTTTGCTTGACCCAGGAGCCTTCTGCTCTTGTGTTGGAAAATCTTTTCTTAAGACTTGTGTACCAAATTTTGAAGACCAATTGTTACCAATTGATGGTATAAAATTCAACAGTGCAAGTAACCCAATGAAAGCATTAGGAATCTTTGAGACCAATGTCATATTCCCACACATAAATGGGAATTTAAGGATCACAGTTGAATTTGTTGTTATGGAAAGTTGCTCTAGTACCCATTTTATATTGGGAAATGACTATTTAATCATGTATGGGATAGATTTACATAATAACAAAGACAGATACTTTACAATTGGGGACAATAAGCGCCAGAAATTTGCCTTTTTACCATTTAAAAGACAAATTACAGTAAACAAAGTATCACCAGTCAACTTAGAGTTAGAAAAATTCAAGTCTGAACAGTTAAATGAGGCTGAGATAAGCCTTCATCTGACTGATAAACAAGAAAATGAACTTTCTTCCCTTTTGTATGACCATAGAGGAGCATTTGCTACAGACAAAGAACCTCTGGGAGCAATTATTGGTCATGAAGCTGACATCATTCTTAACATTGAGAGACCTTATCCACCACTCTTAAGAAGACCTGCTTATCCAGCAAGTCCAAAATCAAGAGAAGCTCTAGAAATTCATACAAAGAACTTCTAGACTTTGGTGTAATAAGAAAAGTAGGCCACAATGAGGAAGTAGAAATACCTACACCAGTTATAGTGGCGTGGCATAATGGAAAATCCAGAATGGTTGGGGACTTTAGAGCGCTGAACACTTACACTGTCCCAGAAAGATACCCAATACCAAAAATCCAAATTGCCCTTACTCAAATATCTCAAGCAGTGTATATAACCACTATGGACGCCCTTAAAGGATTCCATCAAAATGTGGTAACACCAAGAGCAAGAAAATACTTTAGAATTATTGTTCATTGTGGAGTGTATGAATACTTAAGGATGCCCTTTGGTATCAAAAATGCACCTTCACACTTCCAAAGAATGATGAATGAAATCTTCCCTGAAGAACTCTCAGAGGGATGGTTAATCATTTACATTGATGACATTATTATCTGTTCAAAGACTTGGGAGGAGCACATGTACAGATTATCAAGAGTTTTGACAAAAATCCAATCAGTAAACATGAAACTCTCCTTGAAGAAATGTCATTTTGGATTTAAAGAACTTAAAGCACTAGGACATGTTGTATCTGGTTTGTCCCTTGGAATTTACAAAAACAAAGTTGCAGCAGTATTATTAAAGCCCATGCCTCAGAATAAAAAGGAAATTCAGTCATTCTTAGGTTTTGCAGGATATTACAGGCAACACATTAAAGATTTTGCATCCATAGCAAGACCACTTTATAAGTTGTGTGACAAAGACACAGTGTTTGAGATGACTGTTGACAGAGTCAAAGCTTTTGAGTCTCTAAGAGAAGCATTGACCACTGCTCCACTCTTACTGATGCCAGACTTTAAATTGCCTTTCAAGCTGTATATTGATGCATCAGGGGATGAACTGGGTGCTGCACTTCACCAAGTTCAGATCATAAATGATAAGCCTGTAGAAGGACCCATATGTTTCATATCCAGGCAAATCAAACCAACTGAAGCCAGATATGGAGCAAGTCAAATGGAATGTCTATGCCTTGTCTGGGCCTTGGAGAAATTGAACTACTTCTTAGAGGGATGTGTTTTTGAAGTAATAACAGATTGTATAGCTGTCAAATCACTTTTGAACATGAAAACACCCAACAGACACATGCTCAGATGGCAAATAGCCATACAAGAATACAGAGGAAATATGACTATTGTTCATAAGGATGGGAATATTCATAAGAATGCAGATGGACTAAGCAGATGGCCATTACCAAATAATATTGATAATCCTGCTTATGTGCCAAAAGAAGCTTCACCACAAATTCCAATAGAAGGAATAAGTGTTACAGACTTGAACACCACCTTCTTTGAAGAAGTCAGAAGCAGCTATACTCAAGATAAGAATTGTAGCATCTTATGCCAATTACTTAACAAAGACTGTAAAGACAATTCTCTAATACATTCCTTGGATGAAGTATGGAGAAAATCTTATGATGAAGGAAGATTTCACCTACTGGATGGTATAATTTACCACAGAACCAAGCACACATGTGTCATGACAGTTGTAGACAGGTCATTAATCAATCTTGTACTGAAAGAATGCCATGATAGTCCCTTTTCAGGACATCTGTCTGAAGACAGAACAAGAGAGAAAGTAAAGACCTGCATATGGTGGCCAATGTGGCAGAAAGAAGTTGCAGAGTATTGCAAAACCTGTGACAGATGCCAAAAGGCAAATAAATCCACTGGCAAAAGACTTGGAAATATGATAAGAATCCAAGAACCAAACAGACCTTGGGAAATTGTCCATATGGATTGGGTAACTGGCCTACCACCAGGAGGTGACAGGAGCTATAATGCTTGCCTAGTAATTGTGGACAGATTCAGTAAAACTCCAATCTTTTTACCATGTCACAAAGATGATACAGCCATGGATACAGCTCTTCTGATATGGAATAGAGTAGTGTCATGGACTGGGATATTTACAAATATCATCAGTGATAGAGATCCCAAATTCACTTCAGCACTATGGACAAATCTTCACCAATTATTTGGCACTAAACTGTCTTTCTCTACAGCCTACCACCCACAAACTGATGGCCTGGCTGAAAGGATGATCCAAACCTTAGAGGACATGGTGAGAAGATTTTGTGCATATGGCTTTGAATTCAAAGATTGTGATGGATTGACCCATGATTGGTGTACTCTGTTGCCAGCACTGGAATTAGCATATAAAACATCAATCCATGCCAGCACCAATCAGACTCCTGCTATTCTAGAAAAAGGATGGAACCCCAAGTTACCCCAAGATTCCTTGAGGAAAGACTTAATTGAAATACATCCCACAGCTGCTAGCTTCAAAGGAAGGCTAGACAAAGCTAGAAAGCATGCAGTGAGATGCATGGAGGACTCTTTTGCATATGCTAAAGATAAATGGGATAAATCACATGCAACTCCAGATTTCAAAGTAGGGGACCTAGCACTTGTATCCACCACTAACTTCAATAACATCAAAGGATGTAAAAAGTTGAAAGACTCCTTTGCAGGACCTTTTGTGATTAAGGCCCTCCATGGAGAAAATGCTGTTGAAGTAGAGTTATCTGAAGAACTTAGCAATAAGCACCCTACATTTCCAGTGAGCTTGATAAAGCCATATAAATCTAGTGATGCTGAGAAATTTCCCTTGAGGAATAAGATTCCCCAAGTTATACCTCCTATTGAGACATCTGGTGCTAAGAAAATTACCAAAGTTCTTAAAGAAAGGAAATTAAGCACCAAGAAGGTAAGGGAATACCTTGTTAGGTACAGTGACCCAACTTGTGAAGATGAATGGTTAGAAGAAAAAGATATACCAGAAGCTACCAAACTCCTCAGAAGATTAAGACACACTAGAAACACCAATATTACAAAGTAATATTCTTTTTTTAGGGGGAGGGAATGTGAGCCTTAGAGGTAATTTTATATACCCAAAAGACCACAAATACAAGATTAACATATTAATATAAATAAAATAAATTTATTTATATTATTAAAATAAAAATCAAAATATGAATATAAAATTATATTCAAAATAAAAAAATTAATTACAATTTAAAAATAAAATTACATCAAATTTTGAAATTATAAAATTACATTTATACTTGAAAAAATTAAGTAAAAATGAAATTTTAACAGAATTGTGAAAAAATAAATAAATTTGGAAAAAAGTTAAATAAAATTTATTATAACTTTTTATCCAATAAATAAACATATAAAATTTATTTCACCATTGGATTCCTCATAAAAAATCAGGTGGGGTCACCTCTGAGTGAAATTCTTGTAACTCAACTCTAAATAAGCTTAAATTAAGTTTCTAGTATTTTCAATACAAAAGTTGAAAATCCTCAAAACCTTAACTTAATTCACACCACATGTGGTGTTAACCATCAATTTTTGTGTTAAAATTGAGGTGTTGTGTTTAGTTTAGAAGTTATGAGGAATTGAAGTATTTTCAATTGAATTCAATTGAAATGTCAAAATGTGCGCGTGTATTACATAAGTGAACTTTGATTTACATATAAGGTGTCAATTATTACTGTATTGTACTGTACAATTTAATTGAATTACATATGTAAAGTATAAGTATAATACATGATGAGGAATTAAAGGAAAAATAAATTGGAAAGATTAAATTTGGGGGGGAAAAGGAACTCCAGCTCTAAGGGGGAGCTAGACCCCCAAACTCCTTGCTGACAGGCGTGGGATGTCAAAATTCACGCAAAAGTTCATCACTTTTGGCCTGGAATTGAGTTACAGGGTCTGTGGACTCAATTGATGATGAGGTTTTGATACCAACTGGGGTAGTTTTAGCTGTTGCCAAGAGGGTAAAACTACCCTTAAGATAAAACAATCATAATAAAAACAGTATTAACTGGTTTCTACGCCTCTGACACACATTCTGACGTGTTTTGAAGGCTCTAGGCCTGGTATTGCTATAGTAATGGCTGATTTAAGGGTCTAAAATGGCTAAAAATGGCTAAAAATGGCTTAAACCAGCCCTTTTTTGGTCTAAACCAGGGTTCAATGATGCCATGATTGGCTTTTCTGTTGTCAGACTGTTTTTCACGACTGACAAGAGTAAATTTTACTTTTGGAGTAAGAGAATTGATGGCTATAAAAGAATGTCTTCTTTGCCCCACTTTTCTCTTCATGTTGGAATCTTTTCCTTTTAATAATTAGTTTAAACACTGTTAAACCAATCAATCAAAGATTCCAACCACCACTTTTTAATCATTTTAATCCTTTTAACCACATAAAAAAAATCATTATAATCATTGTTTGTAACTCTTATAATCATTTTTACCCCTGAACCACCCCAGAAGTGAATTAAAGCATCTTTCATCACTGTTAACTTTGTCACTTTGTTTCCAAATTCACTCTGGTCACTATTGGGCGTGTTTTCTCTTTAATATTCTTTTTAAAGACTTTGTTCTTTAATTAATTGCTTGCAGTTCTTTGCTCAATTAATTCCAATTGAAATTGCTCTTGAAGAAATTTCTTTTGTAGCCTTAAAATATCTCTTGTAGAGTATTTTTTGGATAAATTTTTATTGTTGGTAAAACAATAAATTTTTATAATATTATTGTTTTATACTAATAAAGTTATAAACAATAAATTTGGCGTGTTTTCTCTTAAAAATAATATTTCTTACTATTTTTAATAGAATTTTACCTTATACAAATTTTGAGGACAGGAAAAGTACTTGATTTTTAATCAAAGTTTCATATCCACACCTTACAAACTTCATCTTGCTTAATGAGTTTCTGAAAGTTCATCGGATTCTTGCTGATGAAATCCTCCCCCTTCTCCGGATAGGTGTCGTCCCAACGTGATAAGGCATTGGGAAGAGTAGCTAGGTGGCCAGGGCTGTAAGTGATAGAAAAGTGAAATTCAGAAAGGAACTCAGCCCAGCGGGCTTGGCGGAGAGTAAGAACTTTTGATGACATGAAGTATTGCAAGGAAGAGAAATAAGTGAGAACTTCAAAAGGGGAAGAGAGAGAAAGAAGAAAATCCCTCTAGCACCTGAGAGCCCAGACTATGCCAAGGAGTTCCTTGTCATGAATTTCATAGTTGAGTTCTGCCGGAATACGCTTGCAGCTATATAATCCAATGGGATGTTTTCCTGAGTCAGAAACCTGACTCAGTACAGCACCCAAGGCATAGTTGGATGCATTGGTCTCCACAATGGTGGGTAGAGAAGGATTGGAGTGGTGATGAAGGCCTATTTGAGTTGGTGAAACTGACTAAGAGATTCCTCATTGAGGGGAAAACAGGAATCTTTCTTGAGGAAACCGGTGAGTGAACTGATTTTCTTTGAATAATTCTTGATGAAACGGAAGTAGATATTGGCAAAGCCAAGGAAGGATTGAAGAGACTTGAGGCATCTTGGAGGCAGCAAATTGAGAATTTGCTGTATGTTTGGTTGGTCCATCTTGAGGCCTTCAGAAGAAATAACATAGCCTATATATTCCACACTAGAAACATGGAATAGGCACTTTTAGGCCTTAGAAAAGAGGTTATTGGCACTGAGTCTGGAAAGAACAGTGTACACATGAGTGGTATGCTCTTCCTCAAACTTGGAAAAGACCATAATGTCATCCAAATAAAACACAGCATAAATATCAAGAAGATAATAGAAAATATCATTGAAAATATTTTGAAAAGAGGCAGGAGCATTGGTGAGTCCAAATGGCATAACTAAATACTCATAACTGCCATAATTAGCTCTAAAAGCTGTCAAGTGTTCATCACCCTCCTTGATTCTGAGAAGGTCAAATGCACCACGCAGATTGATCTTGGAGAAGATAGAGGAACCATTAAAGACAGTGAGAAGCTGATTCATAGGAGGAACAGGATATTTGATCTTCCTAGTAACACAATTTAGTTTGCATTAATCAACACAAAAACAGAGGCCACAATCCTTCTTTTTGACAAAGAGGACAGGTGCTCCTGTCAAAAAGAAGCTTGGCTGGATGAACCCTTTCTCTAAATTCTCTGAAATGTAGGCCCTGTGTGTATCTGACTCTTGGTTTTATAAAGAGTAGATTACTACAACTGGAGGTAGAGACCCCTCCAGCTTGATATGATGATCACAGGCATGGTGAGGAGGAGGTTTCTCTGCTTTCAACTTGGAGAATACATCCAAGTACTGGTGATAAACAGAAGCAAAAACCTTCATCACAGTTTCTACTTATTTTGGCTCTTCCTCTTTATCCCACAACTCCTCCAGGGAGTCATGATAAGATGAAGGAGGAAGGCCCATATTCCCAAAGAAGAGATGAAGTGAAGATAAAGAATTATCTTCTCCAACATTTTGAATCTCTTTGAAGACTTCAGCTCTAGAGGATAGTAATTACTGATGGGAATTAAGGGAAGGAATATGGACGGAAGATGGCAACGATGGTGTTCTAGAGTCCCCAACCAGAGCTGCAAATGATTTGGCAGAAGAAAGGTCATTAATGAAAGGTCTTGGAGGATTATAATAGTCCTTATGATCAGAATCAAAGGTGGTCAGTCCTTGCCTCCAATCAATAGATTGATTGAAATGATTAATAAAGTCAAAGCCCAATATGAGGTCTTCTCCCTTGGGAGTATCAATGACTTAGAAGTCCCATTAAAAGCTTGGGAATGAAGGAAGATCAACCATATACTTGGTATGGTGAGTCAAAAATGAGGAAGGGGACTCAGAGGAGTCCAAAATGATAAGAGGAATATTCTCTGGGAGTTCTGACATAGTCAAAGAATACTTTTGAACAAACTGATTTGCAATAAATGAGTTGGTAGCACTGGAATCAATGAGAATACTGTAAAAAACATCAGAAAGAGAAGAAAAAACAAAGAATTTAACAGAATTCTTGACACCAGTATTCAGAATGCACAATTGTTCTCTGGATGGAAAACAGTGAAGATCACTGAACACAACATGAGCTTCACTCAGGCTTTTGCCTGGCTGGGAAATTGGCCTGATGGTTGGGTAAGCTTGTTTTGAGGCCTTTTGAAACAGGACTCAATACTATGCTTCCCACCAAAATAAGTACATAGACCCTCTTTGATTCTTCTTTCTTTTTCAGAGTTCATCAACTTGAAATCTTTATTCAATAAAGAAGAATGGGGCTTTTCCCTCTTCCAAAAATTCCTCTTCTTCTTTTGACTTGAGCTTGAAGAATTTTGAGGATTAGGATAATTTGACTTTGATGATTCAGGCTTCTCCTCTTTTTTCCTCTCATGGTACCTGGTATCAAGCTCCATGGTAACATCTATTAAGTATTGAAGAATGGGAGGCCAATTGGTCCAAATTCCTGGATGGAAATCTCTTCCTCAAATGATGGATGAGAGCTCTTTCACCCTAATCCCTGATTCTTGAGACCAAACTCCTGAAATCAGCAATGTATAATGATACATGCCCACTTTCTTTCTTTCTTAAAGAATCCCATTCTGCTTCAGAATTTCTGACTTCATTTGGGTCTCCAAATAGGGTGAAGATTTGGGATTTGAATAATTTCCAAGAATTGTGAAGATAAGTTGGATCTTGATTGGTGAGATTGGAAACATAAGGCTCAATTCATTTTTCAGCCTTGCCAATGAGAAATGAGGTGGCATAAAGGACCTTCTTTCTGTCTTGAGAGAAGTTTGCCAAATGATTATGGAAAATTAATTGACAAGACTAAATGAAGCTTCTGAATTTGAAGGGCTGAGTCCCATCAAAGCATTCTGGTGCCTTCATAGATGGAGTCATTAAGGCTGGTGGTATTGATGAATCAGAAGATGAATCTGCATGAATATTGGCCATAATTTGAGTCATCTGCTACATGATGGCCAATAATGATGGCTCAGAATGATTAGAGACAGGCTGGTTGGACTGGGATAGAGTTGGCCATCCAGTACCTTGGGATGCCCCCACAGGAGAAGGAACACCTTCAGTACCATCAGACCCTTCCTCTTCCACAGAATTCTCCTCCTCCTCTTTACCAGGACCTTTGAAAGTGGTCCTTGAAAGTCCTGGGAATCTACCAACTACTCCTGAAAGTGAAATTGATATTCTTGGCCCTCTTCCTTCCTTCCTGGATGGTGCTGCTCCTTCCATAGTGAGTCATCTGTCTAATTGGGCCCTCAGTTGAGGAACTGCTGGGGTGCCATTTATAGGAGCTCTTGGAGTTGGAGTAAGAACAGCTTGAGCTCTGGCCTCAGATCTTGTCTGTCTTTCAGGAGGTGAATGATGAAGGGTCGTGATTTCAGGAATAAAAAATTAAAATAAATGAACACAAAATTGAAATTTGAGGATTAAAAGCTTGAAGAAAATCAACTGGAAAACCTGAAGTCAAACTCAAAAATCAAAATCAATGTCTTGAAGAAAAATCAATTAATCAATGAAATCTTGAGGTAATCAATCAATCAAATGTCAAAGTGAATTCTTCAAGTCAAAATATCAATAAGTCAAATAAATCAAAATCAAAATATTGCAAAATAAATCAATCAATCAAATGAATTCTTGAGGCAAAATCAATATTATGTCAAAATTCCTGATGTGAAAAATCAGAAAAATCAAATGAACTCTTCAGGTTAATCAATTTTCTTGAGGTCAATATCGATTATGTCAAATCAATCAATAAAATCCAATTCAAGTGAGCTCTTCTTAAAAATCAAAAGCCTTGAAGAATGAATCAAATATGAATATTGATGTGAAGAGTGTGTCTGAATAATTTGATGAGAAACTTGAATATCAAATGAATTGTAAGATTACACCTGAATTATGAATGAAATAGATTTGATTATTTGAGATAAAATTTAAAAGAGAAAACAAAAATAAAAATTGTGTCAGCTTTCAATTTTCAATAATGAATAATGAATGAGTAAATTGAGAAGTGATGATAGATAATAGAGTCCATAAGCATTAAAGAGTCATAATTCTGATGAAATGAATGAATGAAATTATAGAGAAAGAATGGACAGAATGAAAAGAAACTATGAGTTAATTAATCTAATGTCACAGGGGCTCTTATGGAAGCAAGAGTGGCTTGGCACTCAGGAATCAAGAACTCACTTGGAGGGCTCCAAAAGAATAAAGAAATAAAAAGGAATATATTTCTTTAAAGAAGATTAAGAGTAAATACAGGTATTCCAAAGATAAAAGAGAAAGGAAGCCAATGGCCAAGATAATACAAAAGCCAAAAGCCAAAGAGCCAACTAAATGAATCCTCAATTCACTGTTTCAACCTGCCAGAAAGAAAAATGGAATTAGTAAGGGATATGACCACCAGTATCCACTGACAGGAAAGGAAGAAAAGGTGCAAATTACTGACTTAAGATTATCATTATTTACTTCAATAAAAGAAAATCAAATAAGAATAATAATAAAGACAATATCTTAATCAACTGAGGAAAAAGTCCCCAGGGAAGAAAAGGTGGGCAGGATATGTTAAAGGTTGAAAGGCTGATCCTGGAGGGTTGATCCCTGGCTGTATTGACTGTGTTGGGTCAATACAGATCTGGCCATCTTGAAAATTGAACTGTGTGATCGAGTTCCCACAGTGGAATATGAATTGGCCCAAAAGGGCCAAGGCCATACAGCTTGCTTGAATGCAACCTGTATGGACCAATTAAGTTGTCCAAGGGATACTGAAGTACTTGATGCCTTTACAGCTGATTGAATGCTTGATAACCTCTTGAGATTTCCCTTGGAAGGATCCTGAAAGAAAGTACAACCCAACTCCTGCAGGGCCAGGTGGTTGGGGTCTTCAAATGGTCTTCTGGTAGTGCCATTGATTGCAAGATTGAATGACTGAAAATACTTCCTTTGAAATGGGTGATGTATTTGGGGACTTGGTTTGAAATGGCCTAATTTGTTCCTGAAATCATCACCATTGGATTTCTGATCAAAATTGGTGCATAATGGTATATCATACCATATATGCACCATTCCTGAATCCATGGTGCAGAGTACATTGGTGAAGAAATGTCTTTCCCCTGAATGAAGGGGAAACCTTGCTGATATTGATTTTGTGGCCTCTGGTAACTTCCCAAAGGCCAGGGGTTGAAAGTGGCCAATAAGTGGTTCTTGGCCAATTTGGGTCCTGGGGTGCTTTTGGCCCTTTGTGGGACTGATGAGATTGGGTCCCACCTGCCCCCCTTTGGAATCATTGGATTTGGGCCAAAAGGACCCTAAGGGTCCAACAGACTGCGGTCCGTGGCATACAGACCATGGGTCATTGATTATGGCCCACGGACCATAGAGGCCATAGGGGGTCTAAATGGCCCAACAACCCTGTAATCAAAGGGGTGGGCCTAAGGAAACTGATGGTGGCTAGAGGGGCCAGAGGCCCCTGGAAGTCCAGATGGACCCCCCAGGCCCAAAACAGGGGAATTGGCCTTGGGATTGGTGAGGTGGATAATTGGCCAAAGAGGCCAATGAGAGCAGGATATGGCCTGGGGTCATAAAAGGCCAGTGACAAGTGGTGTGGCCCAAAGGCCATAAAACACCAATATGTACCAATTGGTAATGGAAATGATGACATGACCAGTTGGCCATAAAATGAGGTCAGGCTAGAAGTGCCGCAAACACCCATTGGGGGGGTGATTACATGTGGTTGTGACAGGGAAAAGACATCAAAGAGAGCCACAGTACCTAACTTATGAGGCCTCTGGAGTGTGGATAGCTCCAGTTATTAAATCCATTGGTGAGAATCACCCAATTAGTCTATTCAAAACTTATGGGAACTGGGTTACCAAGTTAAAGTCCCATTAAATCATGATAAGATAGCAAATAAGCTGCTATTTTGATGAGACAAGGAGGTAATGAGGAGCTCTGAATCCTGTAACCATGTAAATTATTGATTATTTCCATGGATAAACCCTCAAGGAGTAATTAAACTACTTTTTTACTAGTATCCATGCATTTACCTCACGGCAACCAGCTATTACTATGCTATGTGCTTTTTCTATGTAGAAATAAGGTAAAGACTTCAAAAATTTATTAAGAATGAAATTTTTAATAAATATTTTGGTACAGATTAAGAAAGGGATCATCCAAATGAAAACCAAAAATAATTATGACTTCATAATTGAAATTAGAAGTTTTACTTACAGTCCATTTTTGGTGATTCCATGTGAATAACTGAATTTCAAAAAATCACAGAAAATACAATCTGAAATTAAATTTCCAATAACATTAATATCTTTGAGAAATGAATGTTTATTTAGAAAGAAAAGAAGATTAAAAGCTGTTACTCTTTTATTTCTTAACCATAAATGGGTTGGTAGTCATGTAGAATGACTTAATTAAGTAATTATAATAATCTTATGTGACAAAAAATGATGTAACCAATCATCCAAAGAGGATGACTTATTTCTCAATCATTACTTTTTCAGTTTTCTCCATGGAAAATCTTTGTGCAATGTTTTTGACTTAAAAGAGGCCTCTTATTTCTGTTTTTTCCAAATCATCTTATAATTCACTCATATCATTAGTACCAACAAGTAATTATTAGTTAAAGTGTTTCTTGAGGGTTTTAGATCTTTAAAATAAATCAGAAAGATGTGAAATAATATAAATGAAATGTTTCTAATAGTGTAAAACTGCTATGGTTTTGTATTACTGTTATAACTAAATTTTCATCCTTTAAATCCACAAATAATATGTCAAATCACTGTACCGATTCTTTTAAAGGTATTATTGGAGTATTAGTTAGTGTTTTCACTTAATTTTCAAGTTTTTCCTCTGGAAAATTTTCTCTTTGAGAATTATCTTCATAATTACTCTTGAAAAAGATAATTATACATTGAAATAACTTCATATCATTGCAACAAGAAGTTTTATTATTAATTATTCTTGTACTTTATTCTAGTAGACAATGACTTCTTACTGTTATAATCACTAGTAGTGTTTAAAAGGTCAAAGAAAAAATTAAGTAATTAATGAATTATTTGTGGCTATGATGAATTTATTTATTATATTTTGTAAGAAAATTCATATTACTCTGGATTAATAGTAATATTATCAAGGGTTTCATAGACACATCTTACGTTTGGTGGCCTGGCTGTTTTTCTTCAACCCTGAACCCTTAATTAATATATCTTTGTGCTTTGAAATATATTAATTTAATTTTTTTCTTTCATTTTCAATTTGCAATTATTTCTATTTTTGGAATTTTCTTGAAAATATCTTCAGTGAGGAATTTGGCTTAATTTTATATTGTTTTACATGTAGCTTTTTTCACATCCAAGAGCCTATAGAATTCTTCTTTGAGATACCTAGAATTAATTTTTGATTGAAAATCTCAAATTTGAATTTTTTCTCTTTGAAAATAAATAATTTTTCTTATATAAAAAATAATAAAACTCATTAAAAATCGTGAAGCAATTTCTAAAAAAAGAATAAAAAATAATCTTTTCTCCTTTACAATTTTCTCTAGTGTCTTGAATCAAATATATTTCAGCTTGTAATAAGCTCAGTAAGAGCTATATTACCAGTCCACAATCTTCAGAGTAAGAATATGAAGGGATATTGAAGTGAAAATTTCTAAAAGAGGTACTTTATTTGAAACAGAGTTATTCAAAAAACTACCAAAAGGTGTGTGTTATTTGTCTTTATTCTTGATTTGCTCTTAAATTGATTTGAAACTGGTGCAGACCAGAAATGGAAGCAGCTATTCAGTCCAACCAGATGGATGTGGGAAAAGAAAAAGGAAGACAAGGGCCAGACCTGGAAAACCTTCCTCAAGAATGTAAGGTGTGGATATAAAACTTTGAATAAAGATCAAGTACTTTTCCTATCCTCAAACTTTTTATAAGGTACAATATGATTAAAAATGTTAAGAATTGAGATTTTTAAGAGGAAAAAAACGCCAAATATACTGGTTTTTAACTTTATAAGTACAAAACAATAATAATATAAAGAGTTATTGTTTTACCAACAATAAAAATGTGTGAGGATGAAAGTATGATGAAGGTGTAAATAGGCTAAATACAACTTTATCTATGTTTGTGACATGGTAAAATAGTTTGAAAAAGAGTTATAAGGCTGAAAAGATATTTCAATTTAAGATAAAAAGGGCTTTACTATATTTGATATAGTGGTGGTGAGCACTATTGAAAGCCCTGGGTGCAGCTTTATCTGTTGGGTTACAATAATAAAAGACTACAATAATTAAATCTATAATTATACCTGATTATTAACCAAGAGTAAAACTGTTTTTGACATTTTACTACGTAGGTTATTCAAGAGCAGGATGAGGAGATGATTTTGGCTGTGAAAAGCCCTCCTTTTATCCTGAAATTGTGGTGGAAAGGCTGATAGACCTTTCCACGTAGAGGAAGTGAATATTTTTCACTCTCCAGGACAGGCTTGTGGTTTGCAAACAGCCTGTATACCCTGTATTGGGATCAGATGTGGTTTTGAAACCACATCTGGGCAGTTTTCACCAATACAGGGTGAAGATTTTCATCTGGGGACCTCACAGCCTGATTCTGACGTGTATGATGCGTAGAATGCTGTACAGAAACTGTATGGGACCCCAGTATTGGCTGAAATATGAGGTATTGAAGTAAAAACATTCTTCTTTGTCTATTTGACACCTCATATTCATGATTATGGGATATTATCCCATGGTAAGGCTGTATATGACAGCAGGTGGGATTTTTATCTTAAGCCAGCCATAACTCTGTCAGTTTTTGAGATATAATGCTCAAAGTTGGTTCATTGGATATCCCTGTATGTGCTCTACACAATAGTACCAAATTTGGTATGGTTATCATTGAATATGGCAAAGTTATCCCATGTAGAAGGTTTTTTGTACATAGGCGTGGTTTAGGCAAAAAGCTGTATTGAGCTTGTTTGCCTCATAACTTCTGTTATAGTTGAGATATGAAGAAGTGGATGGCACCATCAGCTAGCCCTTATTGTGCTCTTTCCAAAGATACCCCACTTCAGGTATCCCACACTAAAACTGTAGAAGTTAGATGAGAGGTGAATGTTTTGTTCACCCTTATTTGGCCTGAAATTGACCATAACTCCAGTAATATTGGTTCTGGCTCAGTTTGGCTGGTACCATTGGATAGCCCTGGCTTAGAGCTTTATTTTGAATACCCATTTGATGGGGTTAAGCCTCTCCTTCTAGATTTTAGATGAGAGGTGAAAATTAAGGTTTAGGCTCAGCAATAACTTTGAGCAGGAATAACTTTGTTATTTCTTGTCCCATGGTGATGGGACTTCTATTTTCAGAAAGAGGTGAGTTTCCTCTATCCTTTGATACCTTTTGAGCTTATTTGGCTCAGCTCCATGTTTTGGTGGTATCTTGGCTATACCATTGGTTTATGGTATTTTGGCTGTCATGCTTGTGCTCTGGTTTTGAGTCACAGGCTGACAAAATGTATCCAAAAATACTCTACAAGAGATATTTAAGGCTAAAAAAGAAATTTCTTCCAGAGCAATGTAAATTGCAATTAATTGAGAAAATAATTTAAGGCAATTAATATAATAGAAAAGTATTAACAAAGAATATTAAAAAGAAAACACACCCAAAAGTGACCAGAGTGAATTTGTCATCTGGAGTCTATGTTGAAGCAGTAATTAGGCTATTTACAACTAGAACTATGACTGTGACACGTGGAAATAGTTTTAAAATAAGATTTTTTAATAATATGATGGTTTTATAATATAATAAGAGGGTTCTACTATTAAAAAATAGTGATGGTGAGCACTATTGAGAACCCTGGATGCAGTCTTACCAGTTGGATTACTATAATAAGAACTACAATAATTAAAACTATAATTATACCCTGATTATTACCCAAGAGTAAAGCTGTTTTGGAAAGTTTACTATTTAGGATATTCAAGAGCAGGATGAGGAAACAATTCTGGCTGTGAAAAGCCTCCTTTTTATCCTGAAATGAGGTGGAAAGGGTGCTAGACCTTTCCACATAGAGGAAGTGAAGATTTTTCACTCTCTAGTACTGGCTTGTGGTTTTCAAACAGCCTGTATAACCTGTATTGGGCTCAGATGTGGTTTTGAAACCACATCTGGGCAGTTTTCACCAATACAGGGTGAAGATTTTCATCTGGGGACTTCACAGCCTGATTATGACGTGTATGACGCATAGAATGCTGTACAGAAGCTGTATGGGACACCAGTATTGACTGACATATGAGGTATTGAAGTAAAAATAAGCTTCTTCATCTATTTGACACCTCGTATGCATGGTTATAGGATATTATCCCATGGTAAGGCTGTATATGACAGCAGGTGGGAATCTAGTCTTAAAACATCCATACCTTTGTCAATTCTTGAGATATCAACCTCAAAATTGGTTCAGTGTGTAGACCTGTATTTGCTCTACACAATGGTACCTCATTTGATATGGGTATTGTTGAATATGGCAAAGTTATCCCATGTACAAGAATTTTGTACATTTGTGTGTTTTAGGCAAAAAGCTGTATTTGAGCTTGTTTTCCCCATACCTTCTGCTGTAGTTGAAATATGGGGAAGTGGATGACACTATCAGATAGCCCTGATTGTGCCCTTTCCAAAAATACCCCACTTCAAGTATCCCACACTAAAACTGTAGAAGTTAGATGAGAGTTGAATGTTTTGTTCACCCTTATTTGGCCTGAAATTGACCATAGCTCCAGTAATATTGGGGCTAGCTCAGTTTGGCTGGTACCATTGGATAGCCCTGGCTTAGAGCTTCTGTTTGAGTACCCATTTGATGGGGTTAAGCCTCTCCTTCTATATTTTAGATGAGAGGTGAAAATTAAGGTTTATGCTCAGAAATATCTTTGAGCAGGAGTAACTTTGTTATTTCTTGTCCTATGGTGAAGGGACTTATATTTTCAGAAAGAGGTGAGTTTCCTCTTTCTTTTGACACCTTTTGAGCCGATTTGGCTCAGCTCCATGTTTTGGTGGTATCTTGGCTATACCATTGGTTTATGGTATTTTGGCTGTCATGCTTGTGATTTGGGTTTGAGTCACAGGCTGACAGAATTTGGAAACAAAGTGACAAAGTTAATAGTGATGAAAGATGCTTTAATTCACTTATGGGGTGGTTCAAGGGTAAAAATGATTATAATGATTTTTTTCACATGGTTTAAGGTTTAAAATGATTTAAAAAGGGTTGTTTGAATATTTTAATGATTGGCTTAACAGTGTTTAAGCTAATTATAAAAGGAAAATATTCCAACATGAAGAGAAAAGTGGGGCAAAGAAGACATTCTTATATAGCCACCAATTTTCTTACTCCAAAAGTAAAATTTACTCTTTTCGGTCGTGGGAAACACTCTGACAACAGAAAAGCCAATTAAGGAGTCATTGAACCCTGGTTTGAACCACAAAAGGGCTGGTTTCAGCCATTACTATAGTAATACCTGGTTTTAAGCCTTCAAAACATGTCATAATGTGTGCAAGAGGCTTCAAAGACAGTTGAAACTGTTTTTACAAAGATTTTTTTTACCCTTTTTGGCAACAGTTAAAACTCCCCTGGTTGGTATCAAAGCCTCATCATCAATTGAGTCACAGACCCTGTGACTCAACTCCAGGCCAAAAGTGATGAAAGTTTGCATGAATTTTGAAAACCCATGCCTGTCAAAAAGGAATTTGAGGGATTCTGGAATCCTCGGAGGAAAGATTCCTTTCCCCCCCAGAATTAATTTTTCCTATTTATTTTTGCATCAATTCCTCATCATGTATTATATTCATAATTTACATATGTAACTCAATTGACTTTTTACAGAAAATAACTGTAAGAATGGATATCTCATATTTGAATCAAAGCTCACTTATGTAATACATGCACAAATTTTGACATTTCGATTGGAAATACTTCAATTCCTCATAACTTCTAAACTATGCACCACACCTCAATTTTAATACAAAAATTTATTCTTAACACAACATGTGGTTTGAATTAAATGAAGGTTTTGAGGATTTTAAATTTTTATACAGAAAATACTTGAAGCTTAATTAGAGTTGAGTTACAGAAATTTTACTCAGAGGTGACCCCACCATATTTTTTTTATGAGGAAAACAATGGTGAAGTAATTTTCAAATTTTTATTTATTGGATAAATAGTTATCATAACGTTTATCTAAGTCTTTCCCAAAAAAAAATTAATTTTAATATTTTTGTTGAAAATTTATTTTTACTTAACTTTTTCAAGTAAAAAGGTGTTTTAACAATTTTGAATTTCAAAGTCATTTTATTTTTGAATTATAATTGCAATTTCAATTTTATATATAAATTTTATATTCATATTCTTTTTGTTTTTTGTAATATTAATAAATTTATTTTATTTAGAATTATATCATTTTTATTCTTTGTGGTCTTTTGGGTATATAAAAATACCCCTAATGCCCACATTCCCTCCCCCTAAAAAGTAATATTACTTTGTAGTATTGTTATTTCTAGTGTGTCTGAACATTCTCAAAAGGTTGGTAGCCTAGGGTATGTCATTTTCTGCCAACCATTAATCTTTACAAGCTGGGTCACTGTACCTGACAAGCTATTCCCTTACTTTTTTAGTTCTCAACTTCCTTTCTTTGAGAGCTTTGGTAATTTTCTTTGCACCAGATGATTCAACAGGAAGTATATGATGGGGAACCTTTTTCCTCAAGGGGAATTTTTCAGAATCAGTAGATTTATAAGGCTTTATTAAGATTACTGGAAAAGTAGGCTGCTTATTACTAAGCTCCACAGATAATTCTACTTCAACAGCATTTTCTCCATGGAGGGACATAATGACAAACGTTCCTGCAAAGGAGTCTTTGAGCTTTTTACATCCTTTGATGTTATTGAAGTTAGTGATAGATACAAGTACTAAATATCCCACTTTGAATTCTGGAGTGGCATGTGATTTGTCCCATTTGTCCCTGGAATATGAAAGTGAGTCCTCAATGCACCTTACTGAACAATTTTTAGCATTTTCTAGCATTCCTTTGAAGCTAACAGCTGTGGGATGTATCTTAACCAGATCCTTCCTCCAGGAATCTTAGGGTAGTCTGAGATTCCATACTTTCTCTAGAATAGCAGGAGTTTGATTGGTGCTGGCATGAATGGATGTTTTATATTCCAACTCCAATGCAGGTAAAAGGGTGCACCAATAATGCATGAATCAATCACAATATTTGAATTACAGAACATATGCACAAAATCTTCTGAACATGTCTCCCAAAGCTTATATCATTCCTTCAGCTAGACCATCAGTTTGTGGGTGGTAGGCTTTAGAGAAAGATAATTTTTTTCCAAATAGCTGGTGAAGGTTTTTCCATAGTGCTGACGCAAATTGTGGGTCCCTGTCACTAATGATGTTTGTGAATATGCCAGTCCATGATACTACTCTATTCCATATCAGAAGAGCTGTATCCATGAATGTATCATCTTTGTGACATGTAAAAAAGATTGGAGTCTTACTGAACCTGTCAAAAGTCACTAGGCATGCATTATAGCTTCTGTCACCCCCTGGTGGTAGACCAGTTACTCAATCCATATGGAAAATTTCCAAAGGTCTGCTGGCTTCTTGTATTTTTATTATATTCCTAAGTCTTTTTCTAGTGGATTTATTTGCCTTTCAACATCTGTCACAGTTTTTGAAATCATCTTCAACATCCTTTTTCCTGGATAGTGGGAATTTGTTCCATGATGATGGGAAAAATGAGGGAGGACCTTTATTTATAGCTTTTGGGCCTGTATAGAGCTTCTCAAAACAGGGTACTTAGAAAAAATCATAGTTGAGAGGTTTTAGCTGGTGAGATGTGTAGTTTGGGTGTAGCATGGTGACACGGGCTCCAAGTTCTGACCAATGAGATTAAGCTGTCACATCAATTGGTAATTATAGGTATGTACCCAGAATTAATTTGATGTCTGACCAATTCTGATAGTTCTTGAATTATTTGTGTTTTGTATTTGAAAGGATTAGTCAGCTTCTGTGCAATTGTTGTCCATTTTGATGTCCAGCTTATGGGTTATGTTAAATTAATTCTTTTTTTAAAAAAATATTGTCTGTTTTCTTCCAAAAATGTTTTATTCTTCTGTTTTGGTTTTCTTATTCTTCTCAGAACTTCCACAAACAATAATTTTGAGATTGCCTTCAATGTGGCTTGAACCAGCTACATGACCAATCCAGAGGTGAATAGCTCCTTCTTGTCAGCTGACACATTGGGGAAATTCCTGATGTTGCAGCATTACATTATGTAATGTCAAGCAACCTTACAGTTGACATTACACTATTTTCCCTTAGTAGCATTATTTAATTTTGCAATTTTTTTATGATCAGGCTCTTTATTCATATCTTTGCAATACTGATTCCTTTTTTAATTTATATACATCATCTGCAGCTACAGTAGCTATGTAGAAATCAATTTAAATAAAAACAATTTGACCCTGATATAGAGAAATTCCTGTGCCAAAGCTATGTTGTTTAACATATTAATACAGGAGCTCATGTAAAATTAAAAGATAAAATTTATCACGTACATTTTAAATTTCTTGGAAAATAGCATCTTTAAACATCCTCTGCATATGTGCCAATGGAACCACTTTTCAAAATATGTCTACCCAGTGAATGTTCAAGCTTCTCAGTTAAAGAAAATTAATCAAAAATCTTGTATAGAACAGGGGGTGTCAAAGTCACCAAATCCTGCCTTAAAATAACATGGGATTTGGAGCCCAAATACCAACACTAAATCCCGGGTTTTTTATGTGTAAATCACATGGCATTTTAACTGAGTCCCCTGGTATTTTGACCAAATCCCACGCATCTGGGATTTCAGTTTGAAACCTAACCCAAATGAGTATTCACAATTCATACCTGTACAACATATTCTTCCACACTCCATTTTTGACAATATGACCAAGCAGCTTACAGTCCATTTATACTTCTTCATCCATATAATAATGCCTTGTTCCAAAGCAAGACAAATCAAGGCAGATATAAATATCACCTCTGGCCTGCCACATCCATCAGGTCACTTAATAGATACAGATTATTTAACAATAATTAATTGGCTTTCAGTCAAATCCAATTTTGAGTCATGTTTTGGTACTAGTGGTTCAACATCTATTGGAAGACCTCCTTCATCAAATCAGCATGGATTTCAGCTTATGGCCATCAAGGTCAACAAAAAATCACAAAACTGCCTAAACGTTAGCTCAAGCAGCATCCGAGGTTGATGGCAAACATATAAAAAGAAGTATATGGCAGAAATAAAGTTGAAAGTTTAACTGGGGCTGGGATAATGGAAGAAGATGAGAGTAAAGGAATCAAATCAATAAGTTGAAAGCTTGAAATAATGTGTCCTTGCTAGGCTGAAATGGATGTTCTCTTTGGCCACAAGCCCAATGTCACTCCCATTTCAAGCTATGATTCACAAGAAAAAGACAGCTTAAATGGTAATTATGATGTCAATGTTTTTCTTGATAAGGTAAGTTATCTTCTCTTCCTTTTTTTACCTGTGATAATTAAACCTCATTTGCTTTTTGAAGGAGAATAATGGTTTGGAATCACCACTCAATATGGTTTCTTTGCTTCATAATGAAGATGACTTGGTTCAAGCAGAAAACCTTCAAGGTGAATCAGTAAGTATGTTCAAGCCTGATACTTATGAAATCCATTGTTGATTATTTCTCCTTTGACCAGAAAAGTAAATCCATAATGCATTCAACACAAAAGCGTAATCAAGCATGGACACCCAACTTGAATGACAAGAGTGGTTCTAGGAAAAGCACATGGATATGTTTTCACCAACATATGCAAATCTGCTTGAATCACAGCAAAAGGGTATTTTTTGAATTTATGGTTACTCTTATCAATCCTACTGACAAAATGCATGATTTTTAGCCCGTGAAACCAGTGAATATTCTCATTTGGAGTGGGACAGGGAGAGGTGGAATGAAGAGAAAGCAAGCAAAATGGAAAAGCAATGGTTTGAACAAGTCAAGCTTCAAAAGAAAATGAAGTTTGAGGAGAAGAAACATACAAAGAAATATGGAATTTTGAATTGGAATTTAAGGAAAAGCAATGCCAGATGGATCTCACTATAGCGGCATTGTCATCAAGCAGGCCAATTGCGGAGCTGGAACGCATTCTGAAATTAATCAATAATAAGTAGCATATTAGGTGTACATCATGTGATCATTTTATATGTGGTGATTTGTTAAATAAAACTGATTTTTATGTGTAATTCTTGATCTTATGTCATGAAATCTAACTGCACTTTATTACCAAATTAAAAATTCAATTTTTATGCATAATTGGGGCACTAACTTGCAATTGATCTTATTTAATGAAATTTAATTGCAATTTATTACAAAATTGACAATTTGGGCAAATTTTGCATCAAGACTTTATGTGAAGTCTGTTCCAAATGAAATTGATGGCTCCCTCCATATTTCCTTTCTTTTGGATTTTTTGCCAAATAAAAGTTAATGACCACTTTTTTCCTTTTTTTTGAAATGGTATTTAATGTCATTTTATTGTTTTATTTTTTTAATTTTTTCATCTTTTCCTATATGTTTCTTATTTTTTATTTTGAATTGTTTCAGCTTTTAATTTTGAAATTTTGTTTTTTATTTTTGATTCTTTATTTGTTTTTTTATTTTTGTAATTTTAATTTTGAATTCGTAATTCCTTATTTTTTATTTTCACCCCTCACTCTTCTTTTTTTTTGTTAGATTATCCAAAATGATTAACTCTTCTTTTTTTAATTCAGGTAAGTAATTTTTTCTTGTTTTTATTTCACAACTCTAATTTTTTTTATAGGTAATTTTTTTTAATTTTATTTTATTGCTTTTACCCACCTCCAAAAACCCCCCACCCATCTCATTCCTCCACCCCAATCACCCTGGAACCTCCCAAAAAGACTCCTGGGAGGTTCCAGGCATTAGGCCTCTCAAATCAATCTGAATCAATTCCAATTGTTTTTTTTTATTTTTTATGTTACTGGCCTCCAGAGGCCATTAACATCATTTATTTATTTATTTTTTTGGAATAATATAATACTAATTTTTTTAAAAAAATCATAATCTTATTTATGATTATTTTTTTATCTAATTAATGATCATTAATTAATTACTGATTTAATTTATTATTCTTTTTTTAAATCATATCATCATTAATCACTAATGAATGTCTTCTTAATTTTTTTTTCAAATCATAATCATCCTTATGATTTGATCTTCTTTTTTTGATCATTATGAATGCTGACCTTCTTTTCTATCATCATCATCATGAATCACTGATGATAATTATTTTTATCATAATCATTTTTAACGTATGATTATTTTTTTCCTTTTTTTTGATAATTATGATTGCTTACCTGTTTATTTTTTTTAGAATAATCATCATGAATCACTGATCTCTTTTTTAAAAAAAAACATAATCATGTTGAGCTTATGATTCTTTATTTTTTTTAAAATTATCATTACTGACTCATGATTGTTTTTAATTTGATTTTTGTTTCATATTCTTATTTATTTGTTGATATAGGAGTGGATTATTTGTAAGGGCTTATTGTGCAATTTCATTCCATTTCAGCCCCCTTCCATCTTCTTTAAAATTCAAAAAAAACCTCCTCCTCCGTCTCACTCTTCAAATTATTCTGATAATGTCATGGTTAGGACTAAACCAGATTCAGAACATCATCAGAATGATTTTGAATGTACTATGCCTCCTCTTTATGTCATTGTTAGGACTAAACCAAATATAGAACAGCATGAGGATAATAATACCAAATCAAATCACAAAAGAAAGCTTACCCGGAGCCAAAGATAACACATCCATGATTCAAAACAGATCATGTCTCACCTTGGCCATTCAAACACAGAATATAAGAACTTTTGAACAATTTCAATTGACAAGAAATCAGCAAATGCATCATGGTTAAAACTTCCATCACTCAACACTCTACCCCCTCCTTATGTACTCATTGATAAAACCAAAAAGCCCTTTTTACCTGTCATCATATATGAAATAACCCCTTTTGATAGTTCTTCTTGCCACTCTCAATTGCTCCAAAGCCTCATAATGACATTAATGTCCTTATCTCAAAATCGACAAGAAATTAAAACAAATAAGCAACTCCTAGGTGGCATTATGAAAGGTATTGGGCTTTGTCCTGGTTCTGACTCTGGAAAATCTGCAGGTGTGTAATCTTTTTTGCTTATTATTTTAATAATTGCTAAGAAATTACAGGACTTTTGGGTATTTACTCCATAAAAACAGGTTTAACTCCTCATCAAGTTGAAACAGATAATAATTAATGGATCAACCTTCATCAATATGATGAATTTGTTTACTCAGGAATCTCCCATTTCTCAAAATTAGCCGCAAATGAAAATCAGTCATTAATGGAAGCAGCCAAATTACTAAATATCAGTCAGCTCAAATTGTCTTCTTAAAACCCAAAGGAAGAATTCAACTCATTTACCAATGTCATTGTCACTCAAGATGGATTTTCCAATAAGCCACATCAAGATTTGAATGATCTCAATGCCTGGACTTGTGGTATATTTTCTTTTGTATCAAAAAAAGATTTCCATCCCCTTCCAACTGTCTTCACCCCCTCTGGACATAGCTGGCAATCCCCCAAATTGAAAATGGAGATTGATTTTCAAAATAACCTGGTATCATGAAAATGCTTTGGAAGACATCAACAATGGTTCATCATACAACAAAACCCCCTCCAGAAATAATCAATAATGACAGAATAACTCATTTTGGATGTTCTTTTCAAATCAACCCTAAATTATTTAATGTAGCCCACCAAAATTTATTCAAAAGTACTTTGAAAGAAATATGCAGGACCAAAAAAAAACTAAAAAATATTAATTGTAAATAGTTTTATTTTTCCAATAACATCTCCACTCTGTTGTATGCCATTAAATTAAGTACATAAAACAGTGGTCCTGATGAAATTCACAATTGACTATCTTCCTATGCCAAAGAAATTGGTTTAAATTTCTCATGCATATTTACCACATCTTCCCCAGTGTTGTTATCGGACGGATTGTCTGCATGTCGTGGATCATCATCCTCATATAGATCAAACCATTCATCACCAATTTGTGCTAACATATTATGTAAAATTGTGCAAAAAACAACCCAACTAACAAAATATTCAATTTCATGATTATCCCTCATTTTATTTTGCATTTCCCTTAGAGAAAACTACTGCCCCTTCAAAATTTCAATTGCATGCTTAATTCTCACCCTTGATTTTGCTAGACAGTAATTGAAAGAACGGTTGTCTTCATTCTGTGCTACAACTCCCTTATATGCCAGAATAATCCAAGGAGAGCTTACATATGCTGAATCGGCAAGTAAGTATTGATCCTTTTCATAAACCTCTTGAGGTGTTTGTGCTATTTTCATATGTTGATAGACATTTGAATCATAAAGTGACCCAGTACAACCAACATGTAGAGCAGTGAACTGTTTGTTGATATTGCAAACCAGTTGTATTGACATAGAATACCTTAATTCTAAACAATAAGTAAAAATTAAAAAAAGAATAAAAATACAACAGCTTGCCTCTTTTTGCAATGAAAATAGGCTTCACCATCATTGGGGGCATGTTGTGATAATGGTATGAGACTCCCATCAATAAACCCAATGCACCCAGGGAAGCCTTCTGCCTGCATTACTTGAGACATCTCTCTTGGTTGTTCTATTGTTGGCCACAAAATCATTTTGTGCTTCAACTTCATTAATATCTGGATGACTCTTTGAGTGTAGAACACAATAGCCCCATGGCTAATTCCAAATAACATTCCAATCTTTCCCAAAGTGGCCCCATTGCCATTTTATCCTTGCCTTGATAGTGCCACAGCCAATTGGATGGCAGGGCTGCATTGTTTGTTTTGTGATGAGTTTTGAAAGGTTTTATCATCTTGAATTTGTGCAACCAATTTTTCAAATGTTTCATGTGTGGTCCTACATAGCTGTTAAAACCTTTCAGATCATAATTTTTATGAATCATTCATTGTATACATGTAATGTGTTGGATATCTTCTACGAGGATTGATTTATCTGTGATGTTATCATATCTAATAATCTTATATATTCCTGCATATCAGAGTCACTATCAGAGTTGAGAGAATCAATGAACTGCAGTGAGTTTAACGTCTGAAGTAAAGGTAGTTTTTGTGATCCCTTTGGCATTCTAAATGAAGAAAAGATGTATAGAAAATGTAATTTGAAATCAAATAACTTAATAAATGACCAGTATATTCAGAATATATGCAATAGAAGGGGAGTTTTATGCAGTTTAACATGCCCTTACTGAGTTATGTGTTGTCAAAATGTCCCTTTAAGCGAAGCTAAAGGCATTATTTTAGTATCAAAACATGGGATTTGGTACCAAAAAACCTGGGTTTTTGTATCTCAAAGTACCTCACATCTTGAGGTGTGGGATTTACCAAATCAAAAAAAGTTAATGCTGTATTTGGAAAAAAAACTTGGTATTTTGAGTGTGGGATTTGGTAACTTTGACTGTGAGCTTTTGAGATATGACCACACATCCAAAAAGGCCACAGAAAAATTTCTGTAATAATTATACTTATAATAATTATCTCAAAGACTAGTAAAAATACAATAAATAAGTACGAAATCTGAATTAACTCAGAATATAATGAGTCAAAATTTGAAGTAAATTATGCCATGAGATTCCTCATGGTAAAATACACATATTTCATTTTTATGGCACATCTGAAAAGTCAATAATTACTGAAGTATAAGTAGATGTCAGCCTGTGACTCAAAACCAGAGCACAAGCATGACAGCCAAAATACCATAAACCAATGGTATAGCCAAAATACCACCAAAACATGGAGCTGAGCCAAATTAGCTCAAAAGGTATCAGAAGAAAGAGGAAATTTACCTCTTTCTGAAAATATAAGTCCCATCACCATAGGACAAGAAACAACAAAGTTATTCCTGCTCAAAGTTATTGCTGAGCATAAACCTTAATTTTCACCTCTCATCTAAAATCTAGAAGGAGAGGCTTAACCCCATCAAATGGGTATTCAAAATGAAGCTCTAAGTGTAAGGTGTGGATATGAAACTTTGATTAAAAATCAAGTACTTTTCCTGTCCTCAAAATTTGTATAAGGTAAAATTCAGTTAAAAATAGTATGAAATATTATTTTTAAGAGAAAACACGCCAAATTTATTGTTTATAACTTTATTAGTATAAAACAATAATATTATAAAAATTTATTGTTTTACCAACAATAAAAATTTATCCAAAAAATACTCTACAAGAGATATTTTAAGGCTACAAAAGAAATTTCTTCAAGAGCAATTTCAATTGGAATTAATTGAGCAAAGAACTGCAAGCAATTAATTAAAGAACAAAGTCTTTAAAAAGAATATTAAAGAGAAAACACGCCCAATAGTGACCAGAGTGAATTTGGAAACAAAGTGACAAAGTTAACAGTGATGAAAGATGCTTTAATTCACTTCTGGGGTGGTTCAGGGGTAAAAATGATTATAAGAGTTACAAACAATGATTATAATAATTTTTTCACGTGGTTAAAAGGATTAAAATGATTTAAAAGTGGTGGTTGGAATCTTTGATTGATTGGTTTAACAGTTTTAAACTAATTAATAAAAGGAAAAGATTCTAACATGAAGAGAAAAGTGGGGCAAAGAAGACATTCTTTTATAGCCATCAATTCTCTTACTCCAAAAGTAAAATTTACTCTTTTCAGTCGTGAAAAACAGTCTGACAACAGAAAAGCCAATTATGGCATCATTGAACCCTGGTTTAGACCAAAAAGGGCTGGTTTAAGCCATTTTTAGCCAGTTTTAGCCATTTTAGACCCTTAAATCAGCCATTACTATAGCAATACCAGGCCTAGAGCCCTCAAAACACGTCATAATGTGTTTCAGAGACGTAGAAACCAGTTAAAACTGTTTTTACTATGATTTTTTTATCTTAAGGGTAGTTTTACCCTCTTGGCAACAGCTAAAACTACCCCAGTTGGTATCAAAACCTCATCATTAATTGAGTCCACAGACCCTGTAACTCAATTCCAGGCCAAAAGTGATGAACTTTTGCGTGAATTTTAACATCCCACGCCTGTCAGCAAGGATTTTGGGGGTCTAGCTCCCCCTTAGAGCTGGAGTTCCTTTTCCCCCCCAAATTTAATCTTTCCAATTTATTTTTCCTTTAATTCCTCATCATGTATTATACTTATAATTTACATATGTAATTCAATTCAATTGTACAGTACAATACAGTAATAATTGACACCTCATATGTAAATCAAAGTTCACTTATGTAATACACGCGCACATTTTGACATTTCAATTGAATTCAATTGAAAATACTTCAATTCCTCATAACTTCTAAACTAAACACAACACCTCAATTTTAACACAAAAATTGATGGTTGACACCACATGTGGTGTGAATTAAATTAAGGTTTTGAGGATTTTCAAATTTTGTATTGAAAATACTAAAAACTTAATTTAAGCTTATTTAGAGTTGAGTTACAAGAATTTCACTCAGAGGTGACCCCACCTGATTTTTTATGAGGAATCCAATGGTGAAATAAATTTTATATGTTTATTTATTGGATAAAAAGTTATAATAAATTTTATTTAACTTTTTTCCAAATTTATTTATTTTTTCACAATTTTGTTAAAATTTCATTTTTACTTAATTTTTTCAAGTATAAATGTAATTTTATATTTACAAAATTTAATGTATTTTTATTTTTAAATTATAATTAATTTTTTATTTTTAATATAATTTTATATTTATATTTTGACTTTTATTTTAATAATATAAATAAATTCATTTTATTTATATTAATATGTTATTTTTTATATTTGTGGTCTTTTGGGTATATGAAATTACCTCTAAGGCTCACACTAAGCCAGGGCTATCCAATGGTACCAGCCAAACTGAGCTAGCACCAGTATTACTTGAGTTATGGTCAAATTCAGACCAAATAAGGTTGAACAAAACATTCACCTCTCATCTAACTTTTACAGTTTTAGTGTGAGACACCTAAAGTGGGGTCTTTTTGGAGAGAGCACAATCAGGGCTATCTGATGGTGCCATCCATTTCCTCATAACTCAACTACAACAGAAGTTATTGGCCAAACAAGCTTAATACAGCTTTTGACCAGACCACGCCAATGTACAAAAATACTTGTACATGGGATAGCTTTGTCATATTTAATGATAACCATGTCATGTTGGGCACCATTGTGTAGAGCCCATACAGGGCTATTCAATGAACCAACTTTGAGCTTGATATCTCAAAAACCGACAGAGTTATGACCATTTTAAGGTCAAAATCCCACCTGCTGTCAGATACAGCCTTACCATGGGATAATATCCCATAACCATGAATATGAGGTGTCAAATAGACAAAGAAGCTTGTTTTTACTTCAATACCTCATATGTCAGTCAATACTGGGGTCCCATACAGTTTCTGTACAGCATTCTACGCGTCATACACATCAGAATCAGGCTGTGAGGTCCCCAGATGAAAATTTTCACCCTGTATTGGTGAAAACTGCCCAGATGTGGTTTCAAAGCCACATCTGAGCCCAATAAAGGGTATATAGGCTGTTTGCAAACCACAAGCCTGTCCTGGAGAGTGAAAAATCTTCACTTCCTCTATGTGGAAAGGTCTAGCAGCCTTTCCACCTCAATTTCAGGATAAAAGGAGGGCTTTTCACAGCCAAAAACCTTTCCTCATCCTGCTCTTGAGTAACCTACGTAGTAAACTGTCAAAAACAGTTTTACTCTTGGTTAAATAATCAGGTATACTCTTAATTTAAAGTATTGTAGTCTTTATTATTGTAATCCAACAGGTAAAGCTGCACCCAGGGCTTTCAACAGCGCTCACCACCACTATATCTCTATAGTAAAGCCCTTTAAATCTTAAATTAAATCATTTATTATCAATCTTATCATCTTTTGAAACCATTTTTACCGCGTCACAGTCATAGTTAAAGCTTGTAAATACTCATATACACCTTTATCATAGACTCAGCCTGACAGTAATAATACCTAAAAAAGGTATAAAGACTTATTTAACTCAGAAACCAATGAAGCAACATGTAAAATGAATGGTACCATTGGATTATCCATAAATATCTACATATAAAACAATTATCAAGCTATTCTCTAAAGTCAATATTTAAGGAATTAAGCTGAATATATGCACTGTTTTGGTCAATGCATATATTCATGGTTTTTAGCTAATATCTCTTGAAATATACAAGATAGAGAGATAATACAAAATTAATGTCACCATGTAATTACTGTAAGAACATAGATATGAACTTTAACTCACAAGTTATAAACAAGGTTAAAAATTGTAATGGATTATTGAATAAAATCAATGGAGCTGTTGACCACTTTGCTGTGAAAGCTGTCCAAACATAGGAAAAATTAGACAGTCACATTCTAATAGTTCATACGTGAAGAATGATGTTATTTCTATTATAATATTCAAGGTATAACCCCTTGAAATCATGGTTTGAAGTTTAAAATATTAAATTTTGACAGAAAAGATGAGTTACAAGAAAAATCATCAAAAATAGAGTTTTGATTATTTAATGAAATTCTCTTGGAAGTTTGATAAGGACATGTCAAGCTATCATAATTCACTTCCAGAATAGCTTTAGCGTGTATAACTTAAAAGGTATTAAAGATCAAAGTTTAAGCTTAAATTTGATCATTTATGATCACTCACTGTAATCTTATTTTAAGTTTAACAGTCATATAAGTGATAAAGCTGGTGAATAATATTAGATTATGATTAATACTAATAAAATCCACGAATTTCAGGCTTCTGCAAAGCCTATGATGTCATCAAACTTAGAGTTATAGTGATAACTCTAAATAATGTTGTAATAATGAGATAAGATGGTTTGATCATGACGTAATCATCACTAAACCTTAAAATACTGATCATTTCCAGTGAATACCATCAGTAAACGTCTACTAGAAGCCTACTGGACTCTAGAAGGGAGGTATTTACTATAAATAGAGCTCCTTTTGCTCTATTTCCCCCTCAGACGCATCAAAACATTAAAAAAAATTACGTCAAAGGTAAAATCTTTATTTTATATATATAAATCTTTTATATTATTATAGACCAAAGATAATATTTATTATAATCATCATTTTTGACGTGATCAATCCACTTGTTCTGCTGTTTTGTTATAATTGTCTCAAAAATCTCAAATCCACATAAAATCAAGAAAATTTGTAATTTCTCTTATTTTTTATTTTAAATACAACTTAAATAAGCTGTATTTATATTATATGGCATAAAAATATTCAATATTATTATACTAAGTGTTAAAATCAGGTTATTTTCTCTTTATTATTGCTTTAAATGATTCTTTAATTAATCTAAATAGTATTTATATTAATTTACAACTTTAATATTAGTAATATTATTGTTATTAATTGTTTTTTATTAATAAAAAACAATTTTTTACGCCTTTATTACTTGTTGGTAACACTAATAAAGTGCTTTTAAATATATTAATTATTATATATTAATATATTTATCTATTCAATAATATAATTATTTTTACTCCTTGATTATAATAATTCTTTATTCTTATAATTACTTTTATCTTATTTATTTTATTTATAAGGACATTCAGAGTACAATAAGTGAAATATTATTAACTTTTACTTATTGTTTCATAGTCAAACCTTAAATTGACACCCCCTAATTATACTATATAATCCTACTAAAGTTTGCTCTGATTCTTTGGCTTTTGTAGAAAATTCTTTCTTGAGTTATTCTATTTTGGAAGATAATTTTTGAATGTTTTTGCTCATAATATTTATTGAGTGGTGCTTAGGAATTGCGGCCAAGAGTGGCAATTAATTTATTTTTCTGCTTTTGTCAATGGGTATTTTTAAATAGTAATATAAAACCGATAAAAAGGTATATTTGATTATGTTCTATTAAAAGATATAGAACAAGGAGTGAATTAGAGATAAGAAATAATGAGTAAAATTCATGTGATATTATGTCACAAAGAAGTAACAAGATACACAATAGCAGTATATAATGGAACATTGAAAAGAGGGAAGGCAATGCAAAGTAAATAATGAGATCTAGGAAAATTAGGGGGATGAGAATGAGAGTTTTTTACTGAGATTAGTGAAGTAGAATAATAAAAAAAGTAATTATTGTGAATTGAAAGCTGGTCTGAAAAACTATTGAGGGAGAAAAGGAACAATGACCAACACTTTAATCAATTGTTGATGGTATTTAAATGGTAAGTTGCATCTTGATCCTTCAATTAAATGTGTGCCATTTTTCTTATTCTAAGCCGCAGTATCCTTTGATATCTAATTTTTATGTTTTACTGAGCAAAATAACACCACCAACCTGAACGTTTGGCCTTTATACCAACAGCTTTAATTGCATGAAAATTGTATCAGTCCTTCAATTTTTGTTTTACGTAAATTAAATGAGCTTAAAAACTAATTGACGTACCTTTGAATGTTATAGTAGTGTATCTAGTTTGTACAAAATGTGAAACAAAGGTTTTGTGCAAGATCATGGTTGTAAAAACTTGCTGCATGGTAGCCTTGAGGAGAGGATTGAGCTTGTCTTAGGTTTCAAGAATCCACATGTGGCTCAGGTTTCTGAGCTGAGCAACCTCAAGTATTTTCTCATTAAGTTTCTGCAACATCTATTTAAAAACAATCAAACATTTTCCATACAAACATCCAAAGTTGGGCATTTCCTATTTCTTCTTTCCTTTCAAGTTGCTGATCTTTTCATTTTCATCCATCAGTTGCTCAAATGACTTGAAAAATTCCTAAGGT
The DNA here is from genome assembly GCA_023105745.1 of Austropuccinia psidii. Lineage (NCBI taxonomy): Eukaryota > Fungi > Basidiomycota > Pucciniomycetes > Pucciniales > Sphaerophragmiaceae > Austropuccinia > Austropuccinia psidii. The sequence continues at coordinate 31,293,572 of JALGQZ010000008.1, forward strand.
GTTTTCAAAATTCATATGAATTTGATGATTTATCAGAGTCAGTTTTTTAAACCATTTCCCCTTTGATCATAAGAAATCTCAGCTTTATCACAACTGATACTTTACAATGTGTTTTTTCTTTTTTCTCCTAAGTATTACTTAAGCATTTGTTTGAATCCAAAAAAAAATCATTTTTCTTTTTATGTTTCAGTTTTCTGTTTCACTGTATGCTTTACCATTTGCATTGGTTTACAAATTATTATAAGTCTTCTTCCTTTTTGATAGTTTTTGTGTTATCATCCTTGTTTTTTGTCACTGGATAAATTTGCTTTCAAAGGTTTTCCATTACAAACCCAAACCTTACTTACTATATTTATCAAATTGAAATTTTAAAATGAATCCTTCACCTTATCTCTTTTCTGGTTCTACTCATGGCTAGAACAACTTTTTTTTCACAAGCCTCACAGAATCAAGAGATCAAAGACCTTAAAATTACAATTGCTGAAAGGGATGGGCTGATCTCAACAGTTATGAGCAAAGTAAAAGCTTTGGAGGTCAAAACAGCATCAAAGAAGACAAGGAAAACAAATGCAAGTTCTGAAAGTCAAAAGTCTATACCAAGTGATCATTGAAAATCAGGAAATAAAAAGAAACCAAAAAAATTAAATCGCAGTAAACAAAGAAAATTGCATGAAGACCCCACAAAACAACACCCTCTCCAGATGCTTACCTGTGAAGTGCTGGCAGATTCTGATTTTACAAAGGTGGGTTTCATAAGAACTGGTTTAATTGATGATTTTTTTCCTACCTCATCTTCATTCTAGGAAGCATTCTATGTCCATATAAGAATACTTTGGGCTATGATTGAAAAACAACCACTACCAACTTCACCTGATAAATCACTCCTCAAAGAATTCAACGAGAAATTTTTCAACAATTATCAAATTCAAAATGCAGCCAACAGTAACACAGGAGCAACTCTTATAAGTGAGAAAGAGGTTCAGAAATTACGTGATTCTTGTGCAGGACACAAAAATATTGGAGAGAATATAGTCAACCTGAATGAATTTTACCTCCTTTCAAAAGTGGGAATTTGTATTTGGGTGCCAGATCTTGAAGGGGCACCACATTCTTTATACAACAAGGCCTGTAGAATCATCGCCCTCATGAAATTCCAGCAGGCTGCTTGTAGTGGGGCATATCAATATATGAGAGCAGACTTGAAATACTTGAACAACATCAACTTACTACATCGTGCATATGATCATTTTGTCCCTTATTGCATGACAGAGAAGTTCAAGAAAGAGAATAAAGAAGCTGGAAAAAATCTGATGGACAGCGCAAAGGGAGTTACCCAAAGAAGGCAACAAAGGGTAAGATCTTTCTTTTTGCTAACCATTTCTGCATTGTCTTACAAAATATTTCTTGAAATAGCTTTGTAGGAAACAATACAGATTGGCAGTGGCTAACAATTACCCAAACCAATATTTAAAATTCCTTTTGGATGTGAATTCACACAGTGACAATGAATTTATCCCTCAATACAATGCTTATGCCATAAAGACTTTGAGTTATTGCTCAGATAGTGCAAATATATATATTTTTTAATTCAGACTGCAAGATGCATGTAAGTGACAAGCTTGCAGGAGTTCCACCCCATTGCGTCCACACTGTCATCCATGGGTCCCTATCAATTCAAAATTCAAAATGACTCCAAAACAAGTGCCAGTGGGCTTTCCCCCACCAAAGTGGTTCAACAACCTTGACCATGCACAGCAATTTTCAATAGCAAATACTAGACAAGTAGCATTCATCCCAACAAAGGACATTTCCATGAGCAAGCATCTCAATCTCAATGAAAACCTTTGCAATAAGGCATTCAATGAGAAATTCTGGCCTGTAGTCACAGAACCATATGATCTATCTCATGAGATAGTTGAAAGTAGTGAATATGATGATGACAAAGATTATAGCGAAAGAAATGAGCTTTCTGATGGAGACTTGAGCTATTTGGATAGTTTGGAAGAAGACAAAAGTGATCATGGGAATGTGGAAGACACTGAGGAAAATCAAGATTCCCAAGTTAGATGGACACCAGATGTAGCTGACGAAATGGCAGATGCATTCAAGTAGGCACAAAGAAATGGACCTTATGATTTTTTTGAAGAAGGCTTTAATCAACGCGTATGGAAGTAGATATTAGCTTTCTAGCTCTAACTATTACTCACCTTGTAACAATTGATATTTTCTGGTTATGTACACTTCTTTTAATATAGCTCATGGTTTTTTTTATATAGCGGTATCCATCTCATAGTAATAAGAATTCTGATATTGTGTTTTCTTTTATCAAAAAATATATTTGAGCTTTAGTTACATTTTAAACAAGAAAATTTAATATTTTTTAAATTAAGCCTTATCAATTGGAATATTGAATTTCTTGCCTTTGTAAAGTATAATGTAATCCGTAATTCATGAACCCATGCGCTTGTTCTTGAGAGTACAAAGGAATTCTGTGAGAATAGTAGTAGAAGAATGGGGCAAAGAAAGTTCCTGCTATCTGGCTTTCCCAAATTTTCAAACCCTTTACCCAGACCTTTTCCATTTTAACCTTTACCACCCCTCAATTTACTCTTCCTGCCATTTTTCTTACTTTAGCTTGATCTCACAAAAGGAGTGTGCCTACTAGTGTAGTTAAGGTCTCAGAAACAACTGCTCATAACACCAAACCCTTATTTTGTGACTGTCCCGATCCAATGTTTTTGTTGATGGGAGTAGCCCAAGAAAATCACATCCACTTAAATTGCCCCCACAAAGATCCAAAAGATTGTTGGTCAAGTGGCTGCAAATTCTTTGGTCAGTTTATTACCCAAGCTGTTTGGACCTCATAATAGTATTAATTAGATATTTTTACAACTCAGTATGGCTTTATTATTGCGCATTAAAGCAAAAGCTTTACAAAATACCAATTCTGGTTGCAGTACACCCAACGTTTTTGGAAAGCATCAAAGTAAAAACTTTGGATAATGTGGCGATTTCTATTAGAGCCACAATTGGAGATACCAAAGATTCTGGTCAGTATAATACAACATTATTATAATACAAATTTTCTTGAAACACTACTTGATGATTGTTTCAAATAGTGTCATCATTTGAAGAATTGGAAATCAAAGGAACCTTCAAAGCGGACCAAGCCCAGGACCTTCATGGTGTAATAAAGATTATTTATTGAACTCTCACCATCCCAAAAAAAGACTGTAATCTTTCAATGATTATGGGGAGAATATGTCTTATGAAAAAAGTCTTGCGTACTCTAGCTGAAGACGCTGATCTGTCTGCATTAACTCACAGAACAGCTTGAAGTGATCCAGGATTCATTACCAGTTTGAAATTATGTTTTGGTTTTAATAGATACAAGTTTTAGGGGTTTTTGTGATGATATGAATTGTAAATACTTATGTTAACGGTCAATGGATTTATGCCACTAGACCCTATGTCTAGATGAATACATGAGAAACTTAAAGCTAAGGGGTTAAAAAACAATAAAAAAGGTTTTTCCATACCAGTAAGTAAATATATTGATAATGATGAAATGTCATATTTAAACAGATTTATTATTTGAAACATCAGAAATAAATTAATTTTAAATTAACACAAAGATCATTTTTGATAGGAGTAATGATTATTTTTAGATTTAAAACAATTGTCTAATAATTTCATATCAAGAAAACATTTTAAATTTAATGGTAGAAATTTTAGCAATGTGAAATTCAAAAACGGAGAATAGGAGAATGAGCCTTTTGAATTACATATTTATTGTCAGGCTGAGTCTATGATGAAGGTTTAATAAGGCTATTTACAACTTTAACTGTGACTGTGACATGGTAAAATTAATTTAAGAGAAGTTTATAATGGATAATAAAAGCTTAAAATTGAATAATAAGGGCTTTGCTTTTGTAAAATAGTGGTGTTGAGCGCTGTTAAAAGCCCTGGGTGCAGTCTTACCAGTTGGATTACTATAATAAGAACTACAATACTCAAGAACTTGAATTATAACCTGATTATTTTCCAAGAGTATGATTTTTTTTCACAGTTTTAGTATGTAGTAATTTGAGAGGAGGATGAGGAAACCTTTTCTCATGGAGAAAAGGCCTCCTTTTACCCTAAAAAGGAGTGGAATGGCCCTCTGGACCATTCACATAGAGGAAGTGAAGAGTTTTTCACTTCAGAGTAATGGCTTGTGGTTTTCATAGCTCCTGTATTCTCTGTATTAGGCTCAGATGTGGCTTTGAAACCACCTCTGGGAAGTTTTCACCAATACAGGGTGAACATTCTCATCTGGGGACCACATAGCCCTCTTCTGACATGTATGATGCGCAGAATGCTGTACAGAACCTGTATGGGAACCCAGTATTGAATGAACTATGAGGTATTGAAGTATAAACATGCTTCTTTGTCTATTTGACACCTCATAATCATACTTATGGGAGAATATCCCACAGTAAGCCTGTATTGGTCTAACTGTGGGACTTTGAGCTTAAAATTGCCATACCTATGCCAGTTTTTGAGATATCAAGCTCAATGTTGGCTCATTGTGTATCCCTAGATGTGCTCTACACAATTGTACCTCATTTTTATGGCTATCATTAGCTATGGCAAAGTTATGCCATGTACAAGATTTCTTGTACATATATATGTTTTACTTAAAAACTGTATGAAGCTTGTTTGCCCCATACCTTTTGCTCTAGATGTGGTATGGGGAAATGGATAGCACCAACAGGTAGCCCTGATTGTTTCCTTTTTAAAAAGACCCCACTTTAGGTATCTCACACTCAAACTGTAGAAGCTAGATAAGAGGTGAATATTTTATTCATCCTTGTTTGACCTTATTTTGGTCATAACCTCTGTAATTCTGGTGCTACCTCAGTTTGGCTAGTACCATTGGATAGCCCTGACTTAAAGATTCATCTTGAATACCCATTTGATGGAGTTAAGCCTCTTCCTCTGTATTTCAGATCAGAGGTGAAAATTAAGGTTTATGCTCAGCAACAAATTTGAGAAGGAATAACTTTGTTATTCTTTGTCCTATGATGATGTGACTTGTATATTTAGAAAGGGGTTAGATTCCTCATTCTTTTTATATCTTTTGAGCTTATTTGGCTCAGATCCTTGTTTTGGTGGTATCTTGGCTATACCATTGATTTATGGAATTGGTTTTCATGCTTGTGCTCTGGCTTTGAGTCACAGGCTGACATACCCTCCTTCTAAAAGAAGGCTCATCATCTATGAAACTTTTCAGTCCTCCTAGAGGCTCTGAATCTTCCTGAGTGAAGGTTCCCATCTGGTATGGAATCTTCTGCCAACCACTTGTCTTCATCAGCTTTCTGGTTCTTGAATCTGAGCAAGTATGGTCTTTGGTCTTTACCATTAAGTCTTATCTTCCTGACCTTGATGATTTTACTCACTGGCCCAGGGGAGTCTTCCACTTCCACTATCTCTTGTGGGGTGGGGTTTTTTCTTTCTAGAGTGGAATTTATCCTCCTCTGTCTGGAAGTATGGCTTGACTAAACTCACTGGGAATACTGGGTTCTTCCTAGAAAATTCTTCTGTGAGTTTGACTTCCACTGCATTTTCCCTATCAATTTAATGATAGTGAAGGTCCCTAAAAATGAGTCTCTCATTTTCTTAGGTCCTTTGAGATTATTAAAGTTCAGTTTAGACACCAACACTTGGTCCCCTTACTGAAAATCAGGTTCCTTGTGTGATTTGTCCCACCTCTGCTTATTATAATCCTTTGCTTCAGCTATACATTTGGCAGCTGTGTCACAAGCTTTTTTCCACATATCATGGAAGTCTTTGGGTGTGGGGTGGATGGTTAGAAGATATTTCTTTAAGTGCTCCACAGGCAATAGGGGTTCCACCCTTTCTCTACCAGTCAAGGTGTTTTTCCTGTGGTAGAGTGCTGACTTGTGTTATAAGCCAGCGGGACTGCTGGTAGAAGGGTAACCCAGTCATGGGTGTAACCTTCCTGGTCCTTATATTCCATGCCATAGGCACAGAATCCTCTGAGGATTTCTTCCATTGCTTGGATCATCCTTTCAGTTAATCCATCTGTTTTTGGATGGTAAGATGTAGAAAAAAATGCTTAGTACCCAGCATGTCATAGAGATTGGTCCAAAATTCTGATGTGGTTTTTGGGTCCCAATCACTAATGATAATATTAGGTACTCCACAGGTAGATATTATGTTATTCCAAAATAACAGTGCAGTATCCATTGCTTTATCCTCTTTGTGACATGGTAGGAACCTCATACTCTTCCTGAACCTATCTACTATGATCAAGCAAGCATTGAAGTTCTCTTTTCCTCCTGGTACAAGTCCTGTAACCCAGTCCATGTTGATGGTTTCCCATGGGTGCTTGGGCCCTTCTATGTTTTGAAGCAACCCAGACTTCTTCCCATGTTTCCTATTTGCCTTTTGGAATCTTTCACAAGTGTTGATTTATTCACTCAACTCTTGTTCCCATTTGGGCCACCAAGCTGTGCTTCCTACCCTCTATTTGGCTCTGTCCTCACTCATGTGTCCCAAATAGGGGCAGTCATGGCATTCTTGTAGGATCAAGTATAGATGGTCCCTGTCTACTATGGTTAGTGCACTAGTGTGCCTTTCTCCATGGTAGGGCAGGCCATCTATAAGGAAAAACGTCTTGTCCATATAGTCCTTCAACCAGGGTTCCTCTAACTGGTATTCCAGCTCTGGGCTCCTGTATTTTTGCTGAAGGAGTTGAAACAATATGCCACACTGTTTGTGTTTGGCATATGTCTTATCACTGCATTGAAGAATTCCTTATGCAGTTCTGAGGAGCTTATTCCCAGTATGGGAGTTTCTGTTCCTTCTGAATCAGTGTCTCCACTGTTTGAGGTACCACTTTCTGGTGCCCATTCAGAAAATCTGAAGTTCTTCTTTCTATCTATTTCCATGAAATGGATAGGAATCTTGGCTGCTACTTCAGGGTCATAAGCTGGGTTGCTTTTGACATTATCTATTGGCCATCTGCTGAGGCCATCTGAATTGGTGTGGCTTTTTCCTTCTTTGTATATGATGATCATGTTAGCTCTATACTCTTGGATGGCTATTTTCCACCTCAACATGTGTCTATTAGTTGTCTTCATATTAAGTAATACTTGAGTGGTGTGCAATCTGTATAGACGTCAAATACTGCACCCTCCAGATAAAAATGGAGTTTATCCAGGGCCCAGACTAGGCATAGGAATTCAGTCTGGGTTGCTCCATACCTATCTTCTGAATCTTTCAGTTTCCTGGAAATGTAGCATATCACCCCTTCTCTTGGTTCACCATTCACAATTTGTCTTTGGTGTAGGGATGCTCCTAATCCTTCACTACAGGATGCCTCTATGTACAAACTGAATGGTAATTCAAAGTCAGGAAGTATCATGACAGGTGCATTAGTGAGTACATGTTTGATCTTCTCATATGCATCTCTCCTTTCCTTGTTAATTCCAAAAACTAAATCTTTTGAGCATAGCTTGTATAGAATACTACTTATGTGAGAGAAATGTTTGATGTGGTTCCTGTAGTAGTTAGCAAACCCAAGGAAAGATTTCATTTCTTTGATTTTCTTTGGTACTGGTTTTTTCAGTACTGCTGCTACTTTATTTTGGTCTATGGCCAGACTAAGGCCTGAGACTTTATGTCCTAGTGCCAGTAATTCTTGTTGGCCAAAATTGCACTTATTAAGTTAAATTTTCAGAGTTATGGGTGTGTATTTACTCAGTACTCTGTCTATTTACTGCACATAATATTCCCATGTCTCTGAGTATATAATGATGTCATCAATATATACTACCATCCAGCCTTCCAATATTTCATCTTGAAATATTGTATTCATCATCCTTTGGAAGTGGGTTGGTGCATTTTTTATGCCAAATGTCATCCTGGTTTACTCATATATACCCATATGGCATATGATTCTGGGTATTTTAATTGATCTTGGTTTAACTCCATTCTGGTGAAAAACTTTCATACAATCCATTTTGGTTATGTATTTGGCTTTTGCCACTTTGTCTAATGCATGAGGTATCCTAGGTATAGGGTACCTGTCAGCTTTTGTGTAGTTGTTCAGAGCTCTAAAATATTGACACAGCCTAGATTTGCCATCATTCCAGGTGATCAGGACAGGAGTGGTGATTTTCACTATTTCATTGTGTCCAATCCTTCTGATGACATCCATGTCTAGGAGTTCATTGATGTGTTTTTCAATTTCTTTCCTAGCCTCTAGACCTGCTGGGTATGGAGTTCTTCTGAGCACGGGTGGATAAGGTCTTTCCACATCCATATATAGTTCTATATCATGACCTCTCATTTTTCCTAATGGTTCTGCACCCATGGCAAATGCTGGTCTATTTTTCCTCAGCATCTTCAACAAACTTAGTTTCTGTTTACTGGTGAGGGTAGTACTGAACTGGCCCTCTCTGAATTCATTCAGTAGTTCTTCCAGTGGATCCTGGGCAGATATCTGGTATATACCAAGTGAAACTTTCTTCTCCTTGTTGGTACCAATGGTAATGTGCCTGTCTTTACTATTGTAAATATCAATGCCATACATCCTCTGGTAATCTTTCCCCAGTAAGAACCCTTGGATGTGGGAATCATCAAGCACTACAAGCTCTGGGTTGAGTCTGATATTACCCTTTCTGTGGGGTATAATTATCTCTTTAATAATTTTCCGAATGGAAGTCATCTTCTCTGATGCACTTTTGAATTTCTTTGCCTTGGTTGGCAAGAGTTGTTTTTCCCAATTTGGGAAGTGATGATCCAGATAATTTCTGGTCACTATTGAACAGTGTGCTCCACTGTCAATTATCAATGGGTGTTGAGCATTGTCTATTCAAACAGTCATCTTTGTGGCTGTACCATGTATGTATTCCATTCCTTTAGTTGGTGTAACTAGGAATGTTTGTGCATCTTGTGTGTGTTTACACAACTTTTTATTAGCAGTGTCTTGTGGGATGCCTGCTTCTAACTGTATGTCCTGAATTTCTAGTGGTGTTTCCTCTTGGTACTCCACTAGAAATTCCACTCTTGGGTCTTGATCTTCATCAGATTTTTCTCTGATGGAATCACCCATAGAGTCTGATTCAGAATCCTCTGTGGGGTATTCCTCCTCTGAGACTTTCTCAATGGAATAAACTTCTTCTTTGACTTCCAACAGTTATTGGCATAATGATCTGTTGAACCACAATTGTCACAGTAATTCTTCTTCTTAGTCACTTCTGCCACTCTTTCTCTGGGTTTGTTTTTAAACTCCACCCTGAAAGGTTGTTTCTCTCTGAAACCACTGCTTTTATATGGGGAATCTCTCCCTATATTTGTTCTTTTCCTTATCTCTTGTAAGGTATTTTCAATGTCATCTAGAGTGCAATTATGATTGAATCGGCAGTTCACTGCATTCTCTAGTTCTCCTGGCATTTTTTTCAGTAGTTTGTGATTCCTAATCTGAATATTCATTTGAGGACCAATGGCTTTAAGTCTTTTAGACTTTCTGAGGCACCACTCATATGGATCTTTTTCCACAGAGTACTTGTCATTTTAAAGTGACATGGTCCTCTGCCATATCCAAGTACCATTGCTGTACTTTTGGATGATATGACTCTTCCACCATGGCCAGTTCTTTCTGCCATGGATTTCTTTCATCTCTATGTACCAAATACTAGCATGTCCTGTGAATGCTGTATTAAGTCTAGCAGTAATCCAGTAGTCTGGTATGCTTGATACATCAATGAAGAGGCCATCAATATAGTCAATGAGCTCCATATGATCATATTCTCCTGTTCCAGAGAATTTGGGCCAGCTTGAGGCCTCTGGAAGCTGTTTTGAGGCTTCTTTCTCAGAATAAGACATAGTGTCTCCATCCTGGTATTGAGATGGAGACCTTGCCTTATTCACCAATATGGCATCTGGTTTGATGTTGTGAGCCTTGAGGTCTATTTTACATACCCAAATAGGCCACAATTATCTTAAAAATAAAATTCTGAACTATGCATAAGCCATAAGTCATGCATATATTCAAAATTCATCACTTTTGATCTCAGAAAACGTAAATAACTTTTTATTGAGTAAGTAAATCCATGGATTTAAGGCCAGGTTTGGATTCTACATAAAGTTTTACCTGGGGTAGCTCCATAGAGTGAATAAGCTCAAATCAATTCTTTGAGGTGGTAATATGGAAAATACTTCAATACCACATAAAAGATCTGTGAAATATTTGTTTTTCTCAATTTCACACCAAAATAATGGGAATGTGAGAAATCCCATGTTACATATACACTAAGAATAGTGTTATGCATATTTGTGGCACTTAATACTATGGTATTATTACATACACTTTTGGTACACCCATAGCGGATATCTCACTTAAAGCCTGAATTTCTATTTTGACATAAAAAATAGTCAAGGGGGACAAAAGACATCAAAGAGAGCCAGGGTGCCCAACTTCTGAGGCCTCTGAGGTGTGGACAGCTGTAAAGCTTGGGATCCATGGCTGATATTGGCCCAATTAGTATACTAAAACCTTTTGGGAACTTGGTTACCAAGTCAAAACTTCATTATATCATAAGAAAATAGCAAATAAGCTGCTATGTTGATGTGCCAAGGAGGTAAAGAGCAGCTTAGACTCCTGTAACCATGTCAATTCTTAATGAATTTCCATGGATAAACCCCAAAAGAGTAATTAAAACCCTTTTAGGACTAGTATCCATTGATTTACCTCATGGAAAGCAGCCATATAGTGCTATTTGCAATTCTGCATAGAAATGAGGTAAAAACTTCAAAAATTAATCAAGAAAGAAGTTCTTAATTAATCTTTCTGAAGTTTTAACAACCAATTGAGAACTGTATAATTCATATCAAAACCAAAAAGAATTATACTTTTATAAGTAAAATTAAAAGTTTTACTTACAGTCCATTTTTGATAATTCCACATGAAACACTGAATTTTTAAAAATTCACAGAACATACACTCTGTGATTAAGTTTCTAATAAAATTGATAATTTTGAGAAATCAATCATTGTTTGGTAATAAAAGAATATTTACGGTTGTTACTCCTTTTATTATTAACCATATTTGGGTTGGTAGTCATGAAAAGGCTTCAATTGAGTGATTATGATATTCTTATGTGAAAACAGATGATGCAATCAATAATCCAAAAAAATTTATTGTTTTCTCACTCACTGGGCTTTCAGTTTTCCCCATGGCACGCCTCTGTGAGCTGTTGTTGACTTAAAAGAGGCCTCCTCTTTTTGTTTTTTCCAAATCATCACATTATTCAATTATACCTTTATTACCAACAAGTAAGTATTAGTTAAACTTTTCTTAAGTGTTTTATTCTTTCAGAATCAATCAGAAAGACGTGAAATCATAGAAATCAACTATATTTTGCTGTAATCTTTTTATAAATCAATTTTGATCCTTTAAATCCACAATTATCTGTCATATTTCTCTACTATTATCTTTCAATAAGTTCTTTGGAGTATTAGTGAGTGTTTTGTTTAAATTCTTAAAGCTTTTCTCTAGTAATAGTTTTCTTCAAGAGGTATATTTATCAATACATATTAAGATAATTTTATTATTTTAATAAAGAAGATTTATTATTAAATTCTTCTTGTAATTGACTCTTGTAGACAATTACTGCTTACTGTTATAATCACTATGAGTTTATAACAAGTAAAAGAAATAATTAATTGATTAATTATTTAATTGTGGCTATAATAATTTTTATTATCATATATCATAAGAACAGTCATATTACTGTTGATTAATAGGAATATTATCAGAAGTTTCATAGACACATCTTACAGATGTCCTCTTGGTGATATGGATTAGCCATAACATGGCTTTGTGATTGGGGCTTCATGTTATGGTAGACATTAAATAGTTTTTTTATGTCTTGATCCAGACAATCCCTGTCCCTTGTGCTTTGGTGTTGTTCTTCAAAGACTTGATTCAGTCTTTTTTTGGTCTCTTCAGAGGCTTTTCTCAATTGAGAATGTCCCTCTTGAAGAGTTTTGACAATGATGTCCATGGAGGCTTTAAATGTTTCATCCTCTCATGGCTTGCTTGGAGTTCTGAAAGCTGAATTTGAGTTTTTTCAGAATATTGAGACATTTGTAACCACAGTGCATCACTGTTTAAGTTACTCTCAGTTTTTACAACATTATGTTCAATCTGAGTGGGGTTTATATTTCTATTGGTGGGGCTACTGATTCTAAAATTATGTACAACTATTTCTGGTTCTTGTGTACTTCTTTCACCAAGTCTAACAGCTTCTGGATCATTTGGTCTGACTCTCCCTGCCTTTGGTTGAAAGACATCTTGTTCTTGCCCTTGTATCCTTGTCTTCTTCTCGAAATTACCTGGGATTGTGAAGAATGGTGACTCTTGGCCACTGATCTTCTGGTTTCTGAATGGTGTGAAGCCACTGGAGAGCTGGTTTGGCCTACTCCTTGTGAGCCTGAAGGAATCTCAGTATTACCTGTCGGGGTCAGCTGTTCTTCTATAGCTTGGATAGTGGCTTGATTCTCCCTTATCCTGTTTTCCCTCACCTCCAAGAGTCTGAACTGTTTGGTGGGATTCCAACCTTTGTTGATTACAATAAGGTCTTTGAAGTCTATCTACTTGAGACATATCTTCTGGCAACTTTCCCCAAGTTCTGCCCAGTGGGATGCTAGGTTGAACCTCTTGTTGTCCATGCTCCATTGAAAAAGGTCTTTGAGGAGTGTCAGGATTACAGCTTTAAATATGACTGTGACATGCATAAAAAGTATGAAAAAAGGTTTAATTATAAATTAAAAGGGCTTTACTAATGAGAATTAGTGGTGGTGAGTGCTGTTGAAAGCCCTGGCTGCAGCTTTGCTTGTTGGTTTACAATAATAAAAGACTACAATACCAAAGTTTATAGTATAGCTTGATTCTTTTCCAAGAGTATAACTTTCTTTGACATTTGTACTACGTAGGAATTCAAGAGCAGGATGAGGATTCCTTTTCTGGCAGTAAAAAGGCCTCCTTTTATCCTGAAATGGGGTGAAAAGGCTGCTAGACCTTTTCACATAGAGGAAGTGAAGATTTTTCACTCTCCAGGACATGCTTGTGGTTTGCAAAAGACCTGTATAGCCTTTTGGGCTCAGATGTGGTTTTGAAACCACATCTGGGCAGTTTTCACCAATACAGGGTGAAAGGTTTCATCTGGGCACCACACAGCCTGATTCTGACGTGTATGACATGTAGAATGCTGTACAGAACCTGTATGGGACGCCAGTATTGAATGAACTATGAGGTATGGAAGTAAAAACAAGCTTCTACGTCTGTTTGACACCTCATAATCATGGTTGTGGGATATTATCCCATGGTAAGACTGTATTGACCAAACTGTGGGATTTTGACCTTAAAACAGCCATACCTTTGTCAATTTTGGAGATATAAACCTCAGAATTGGTTCAGTGTGTAGCCCTTTATGTACTCTACACAATGGCACATCATTTGATATGGCTATCATTAAATATGCCAAAGTTATGCCATGGACAGGATTTTTGTACATATGCGTGTTTTAGACAAAAACCTGTATTGGGCTTGTTTTCCCTTATAGCTCTTGTTCTGGATGAGATATGGGGAAATTAATGGAGCCATCAGATATCCCTTATTGTGCCCTTTCCAAGAAGACCCCACTTTAGGTATCTCACACTAAAACTGTAGAAGTTAGATGAGAGGTGAATATTTTATTCACCCTTATTTGGCCTGAATTTGACCATACCTTCTGTAATACTGGTGCTATCTCAGTTTGGCTGGTACCATTGGATAGCCCTGACTTAGAGCTCCATTTGTAATACCCATTTGATGGGGTTAAGCCTTTTACTCTGTATTTCATATGAGAGGTGAAAATTAAGGTTTATGCTCATCAACAGCTTTGAGAAGGAATAACTTTGTTATTATTTGCCTTATAATTATGGAACTTGTATATTTGGAAAGAGATGAGTTTCCCCTTTCGTTTGATACCTTTTGAGCTGATTTGGCTCAGATCCATGTTTTGGTGGTATCTTGGCTATACCATTGATTTATGGTATTTGGCTGTCATGGTTGTGCTCTGGTTTTGAGTCACAGGCTAACAAGGAGTTGGTGGAGCTGAAGAACTTGATTCATATCCTTCTAGTCCTCTTGTTTGAGCTCTCTGTTTAATTGCAATGTTAATGGCAGAGTGGGTATGATTTCCCTCAATGTCTTGCCATCCACCACTGTGTCCAAGGTGTCCTCTTCCAGGTATTCTGGTTCTAGACAAGCATTCTCTGTCCTCTGGCTGGTTCCTTTGGAGTCCAAGGTTTCTGAGGTGTACAGATTACATAGCATTGTTTTCAATCAGTCAACAACTTAATCTTCTTAGGGTATTTACCTTTGACTGTGCCTTGTACAAATTTTCTGTCTACTGCTTTTGGAAATTTTCCTTTAGAGGTTACAACTGGGTCAATGATTGTAATCTTCCCTGTACAAGTGGTTAAGGTTGGTTTGCCTTGTATTGATGCAGAGGTTTTTGGTTTTTTATTCCTCTGAGTGGCAATTGGTGTCCACCTTTTAGCTGTGATAAGGCCTTCACTGTGCCTCTTTCCTTTGCCTTTGCTGCCCTCTGGTTCTGAGGGTGTCACTGGTGTGTTGGCCTGTGACTGGTTCTCAAGTGGGATTTAGTACAGGAAAAGAGGGCTTAATGTCAGTTAAGACTTCTTAAAAGGCTGTTTGCACATCTAAGAATGGCCTCTGGGCAATATATTTCTATATTATGCCCTTGTATTATGACAGTTCAATTGAAATTAACAATTACACATCAGAAATACAGGTTATGGATATCTGGTACACTGTTTGTATACCAGTATCTCACATATTAGCTTGTAATTAGCAAGTATAATCAATAAAGTGGTTCTGTAAAATAATATTTCCAATTTGAAACTTTTGTAGATCTCATCTCCTGCTCTTCATTTTAAAACTCTTTTTTATTAATTTTTTTCACATTCTCCAACCCTTCCTACTTGAGGTTAAAAATAATCATTCTTTTTATTTTAATATTCATTGTATGTATTAATTTTCACTTTAACTATACTCTCAATTCACAATCCATAATTATTTGCCTTTTTTTAGATTTTGTTCACTTTGTTCTCCAAGCAGGGTATCCTGTGAAATGACTGATTTCTCTGATGCTTGCTGTCAAGCACAAATGAAATTTTCCTTTTTCATATGCCCCTTCTGACCACAAGCCCAGCAGAGATTTGGCCCCAGACCCACTTATAAGAACTCCTTTGTATTCCACAATTATTGAATTATTCAGAAGCAAGAATGGACCCCAAGATCCAAACAGGTAGATGGGAATGCTTCCCCATGATTAGCCCTGTTCCCTCAAGTATTTATATGTCCACCCCATCTCCCAGGAAACCATCCAATGGTCACTTAACTCCTTGACCAGGATGAAGTGATTAGCCTGGAAATGGTGTGTGGAAATTCAAATTTGGGCTGATTGTCACCATGTCTTGTCTCCCATGGGATTCAAATGCCAAATTAATTTTCTCCATTTCCTTTTCTAATCTATCTTAATGCAATTATATGGACTCATAATCATCACCCATAGAGCAAAACCCACCAAATCTCCTGTTCCCCATATGCCTCACAAACCAACTCTGCAGGAACCCACTCCTGGCCCAAGTGGCACCCAACTTTTTGACAATGTATTCTGCAGTGTCAGCCTGTGACTCAAAACCAGAGCACAAGCATGACAGCCAAAATACCATAAACCAATGGTATAGCCAAGATACCACCAAAACATGGAGCTGAGCCAAATCAGCACAAAAGGTATAAAAAGAAAGAGGAAAGTCACCTCTTTCTGAAAATATAAGTCCCATAACCATAGGACAAGAAATAACAAAGTTATTCCTGCTCAAAGTTATTGCTGAGCATAAACCTTAATTTTCACCTCTCATCTAAAATCTAGAAGGAGAGGCTTAACCCCATCAAATGGGTACTCAAAATGAATCTCTAAGCCAGGGCTATCCAATGGTACCAGCTAAACTGAGCTAGCACCAATATTACTGGAGTTATGGTCAATTTCAGGCCAAATAAGGGTGAACAAAACATTCACCTCTCATCTAACTTCTACAGTTTTAGTGTGGGATACTTGAAGTGGGGTATTTTTGGAAAGAGCACAATCAGGGATATCTGATGGTGTAATCCACTTCCCCATATCTCAACTACAGCAGAATCTATGGGGCAAACAAGCTCAATACAGCTTTTTGCCTAAAACACGCAAATGTACAAACCTCTTGTACATGGGATAACTTTGCCATATTCAATGATACCCATATGAAATGGGGTACCATTGTGTAGAGCACATACAGGGCTACACACTGAACCAATTTTTTAGGTTGATATCTCAAGAATTGACAAAGTTATGGCTGTTTTAAGGCTAGATTCCCACCTGCTGTCATATACAGCCTTACCATGGGATAATATCCTATAACCATGAATATGAGGTATCAAATAGACAAAGAAGCTTGTTTTTACTTCAATACCTCATATGTCAGTCAATACTGGGGTCCCATACAGTTTCTGTACAGCATTCTACGCGTCATACACGTCAGAATCAGGCTGTGAGGTCCCCAGATGAAAATTTTCACCCTTTATTGGTGAAAACTGCCCAGATGTGGTTTCAAAACCACATCTGAGCCCAATACAGGTTATACAGGCTTTTTGAAAACCACAAGCCAGTACTAGAGAGTGAAAAAATCTTCACTTCCTCTATGTGGAAAGGTCTAGCACCCTTTCCACCTCATTTCAGGATAAAAAGGAGGCTTTTCACAGCCAGAATTGTTTCCTCATCCTGCTCTTGAATATCCTACGTAGTAAACTGTCCAAAACAGTTTTACTCTTGGGTAATAATCAGGGTATAATTATAGTTTTAATTATTGTAGTTCTTATTATAGTAATCCAACTGGTAAGACTGCATCCAGGGTTCTCAATAGCGCTCACCACCACTATTTTTTAATAGTAGAACCCTCTTATTATATTATAAAGCCATCATATTATTAAAAACTCTTATTTTAAAATTATTTTCACGTGTCACAGTCATAGTTCTAGTTGTAAATAGCCTAATTACTGCTTCAACATAGACTCCAGCTGACATTTTGGGGGCCTGGCTGTGTTTTAAACTTTTTGGACCCTTATAAGTGAGTTTTTATCTTATTTCTCACTTTCTGACCTTTGTTTTATTCTTTTTAGGCGTAATATTTCTTAAAAATATATATATTTCTCTCTTTTGGTACATATACCACCTTTTTTACTCACATTTTAAAGAGTACCTGTCACGTGGCTAATAACCACAAGACCCTTATTTTTGGCGTGTTTTACATATAAAAACACATATGCCATTGATACAGTCTTCTTTTTTGAGTAAAATAAGACACCTCATACTGATAAACCAACAGTTGAGGCGTGGTTGGACAAATTGTTAACTCAATTGCCCTGTTATACACCACTTTTTGACAGTTTACACTTGCTAAATACAAGTTGTTCTGTGAGATATTGGAATACAAACAGTATACCAAATATCATTGAGCTGTATTTCTGCCGTGGAATTGTTAATTCAATCACACTGTTATTGTACAAGGGCACACTGTAATAATATACAAGCCCAGAGGCCATTCTTAGACGTGCAAAACCAGCATTTCTTGAGAAGTCTCAACTGACATAAGCCTTCTTTTTCCTGTTTTGATTCAGTGGAAGATAACTTCATACCACTTGAAAGCCAGTCACAGGCCAACACAACAGTGACACCCTCAGAACCAGAGGGCAGCAAAGGCAAAGGAAAGAGGCACAGTGAAGGCCTGATAACAGCAAAGAAGTGGACACCCATTGCCACTCAGAAAAGTAGAAAACCACGAAATTCTGCATCAATACAAGGTAAACCAACCTTGATAACTTGTACAGGAAAAATTACAATTATTAACCCAGTTGTAACCTCCAAAGGCAAACTTCCCAAATCAGCAGATAACAAATTTGTACAAGGCACAGTCAAAGGTAAATACCCTAAGAACATAAAGTTTTTGACTGCTTGTAAATACTAACATGTCACCTGTACACCTCAGAGATCTTGGCTTCCAAAGGAACCAACCAGAGGACAGAGAAGGTTTGTCCAGAACCAGAAGACCTGAAAGAGGACACCTTGGACACAGTGGTGGATGGCAAAACAATGAGGGAGATAATATCAACCCTGCCATTCACACTCCAATTCAATGGAGACCTCAAACCAGAGGACTGGAAAGACATGGATCAAGTTCTTCAGCTCCACCAACTCCTCAAGGACTTATTGCAATGGAGCATGGACAACAAGAGGTTCAACCTGGCAAGTCACTGGGCAGAACTTGGAGCAAGTTGCCAGAAGATCTGTCTCAGAGAGATAGAATTCAAAGACCTGATGGAAATCACCAAAGGTTGGAATCCTACCAGGCAGTTCAGACTCCTGGAGGCAAGGGCACAGAGGATAAGGGAGAATCAAGCCACTATCCAAGCTATAGAAGAACATTTAACCCAGACAGGGCCTACTCAGATTCCTTCAGGCTCACAAGGAGCAGGCCAAATCAGCTCTCCAGTGGCTTCGCACCATTCAGAAACCAGCAGATCAGTGGCCAAGAGTCACCATTCTTCACAATTACAGGAAGTTTCCAGGAGAAGACAAGGAAACAAGGGAAAGAACAAAACCTCCTTCAACCAGAGGAGGAAAGAGTCAGACCCTATGATTCAGAAGCTGTTGTACTTGGTAAAAGAAGTGCACAAGAACCAGAAATAGTTGTAAACCACTCTAGAATCAGTAGTCCTAGTAATAGAAACATTACCCCCACTCAGACTGAAAATAACATTGTCACATCTGAGAGTAACATCAACAGTAATACACTGTGGTTACAAATGTCCCAATATGCTGAACAATCTGCAAAGCATTTTTCAGAAATTAAAGCTGGCCAAGAGAGGATTAGACAAACTCAAGCCTCCTTGGAACAGATAGTTAAGAATCTTCAAGAAGGATATGCTCGACTGAGCAAAGCCTCTGAAGAAACCAAAAAAAGACTGAATATAGTCTTTGAAGAACAACACCACAGCAAAAGGGACAGGGATTGTCCGGACCAATACATAAACAAATTGTTTAATGTCTACCATAACTTGAAGCCCCAACCACAATGAAAAGTTATGGATAATCCATATCAACCAGATGCCATGTTGATGAATAAGGCAAGATCTCCATCACAATACCAGGATGGAGATGGAATGTCTTATTCAGAGAAGGAAGCCTTGAAACAGCTTCCTGAGGCTTCAAGCTGGCCCAAATTCTCTAGATCAGGAGAATATGATCATATGGAACTCATAGATTATATTGATGGACTCTTCATTGATGTACCAAGAATACCAGACTACTGGATCACTGCTAGATTGAATACTGCATTTAAAGGTCATGCCAGTATATGGTACACAGAAATGAAAGAAATCCATAGCAGAACTGGCCATGGTGGAAGAGCCAAATCATCCAAAAGTACAGTAATGGAGCTTGGATATGGCAAAAGACCATGTCATTTGAAAATGACAAATACTCTGTGGACAAAGATCCATATGAGTGGTGTCTTAGACAGTCTAAAAGACTTAAAGCCATTGATCCTCAGATGAACATCCAAATGAGGAATCACAAACTTCTGACACAATTGCCAGGAGAACTAGAGCATGCAGTAAAATGCAGATGAAACCAAAATTGCACTCTATATGACATTGCCAACACCTTACAAGACATAAGGAAAAGGACTAATATAGGGAAATTCACCCCATATAAGAGCAGTAGTTTCAAAGAGAAACAACCTTTCAGGGTAGAGTTTAAAGACAAACCCAAAGAAAGAGTGGAAGAAGTGGCAAAGAAGAGGAATTCTTGTCACAATTGTGGTTCAACAGACCACTATGCCAACAACTGTCCAAAGGCAAAGAAAAAAGTCTATGCCATAGAGAAAGTCCCTGAGGAAGAACCTCCAACAGAAGATTCTGAATCAGACTCCATGGGTGATGCCATCAGAGAGCCATCTGATGATGATCAAGACCCAAGAGAAGAATTTCTAGTGGAATAGAAAGAGGAAACCCCACTAGAAATTCAGGACATACAGTTGGAAGCAGGCATGCCACAGGACACTGCTAATAGAAACTTGTGCAAACATACACAAGATGCACAAACATTCCTGGTTACACCAACCAAAGGAATGGCATATATACATGGAACAGCCACAAAAATGACCTTTTGAATTGACAATGCTCAGCATCCACTGATCATTGATAGTGGGGCACACTGCTCCATAGTGGCCATAAACTATCTGGATACCCACTTCCCAAACTGGGAAAAACAGCTCTTGCCCACTAAGGCAAAGAACTTCAAAAGTGCATCAGGGAAGATGACTTCCATTGGGAAAATTATCAAAGAGATGATTATACCCCACAGGAAGGGTAATATCAGAATCAACCCAGAATTTGTAGTGCTTAATGATGCCCACATCCAAGGGTTTTTACTGGGAACAGATTACCAGAGGATGTATGGCATAGACATTTACAACAGTAAAAATAGGCACATCACCATTGGTACTAACAAGGAAAAGAAATTTTCACTTGATATATACCAGATGTCTTCTCAAGATCCACTAGAAGAACTTCTGAAGGAATTCAGAGAGGGACAGTTTAGCACTACCCTCACCAGTAAACAAAAACTAAGTTTACTGAAGATGCTGAGAAAGAACAGACCAGCATTTTCCATTGGTGAAGAACCATTAGGCAAGATCAAAGGCCATGATATAGAACTATATCTGGATGTGGAAAGACCTTATCCACCCATGCTTAGGAGACCTCCTTATCCAGCAAGCCTGGAAAACAGGAAATAAATTGAGAAACATATCAATGAACTCCTGGATATGGATGTCATCAGGAAGATTGGACATAATGAGATAGTGGAAATCACCACCCCTGTCCTAATCACCTGGCATGATGGCACGTCTATACTATGTGGAGATTTCAGAGCTCTGAATAACTACACAAAAGCAGACAGGTACCCTATACCCAGGATACCCCATGCCTTGGATAAACTGGCAAAAGCCAAATACATAACCAAAATGGATTGTATGAAAGTCTTCCACTAAAATGGAGTTAAACCAAACTCCATGAAATTACTCAGGATAATATGCCATATGGGCATATATGAGTATACCAGAATGCCATTTGGCATCAAAAATGCACCAGCCCATTTCCAAAGGATGATGGACACCATATTTCAAGAAGAAATACTGGAAGGCTGGATGGTGGTATATATTGATGATATCATTATATACTCATAGACATGGGAAGACCATGTGCAATACATAGACAGAGTACTAAGTAAATGCACACCCATAAACCTCAAAATTTCGCTTAAAAAGTGAAATTTTGGCCAGAAACAGTTACTGGCTCTAGGACATAAAGTCTCAGGTCTTAGTCTGGCAATTGATCAGAATGAAGTAGCAGCAGTACTGCAAAAGCCAGTACCAAAAAGCATCAAAGAGATGCAATCTTTCCTTGGGTTTGCTAGCTACTATAGAAACAACATTAAAACCTTTTCACACATAACTAGTAGTTTATACAGGTTATGTTCAAAAGATGTAGTTTTTGAAATAACCAAAGAAAGGAGGGATGCATATGAGAGGATCAAATATGAACTCACGAATGCACCTGTGCTCATCTTACCTGACTTTGAACTACCATTCAAGTTATATATAGATGCAGAATGCAGTCAAGGCCTAGGAGCAGCCCTCCACCAAAGACAAATTGTGGATGGTGAACCAAGAGAAGGAGTAATTTGCTACATCTCAAGGCAACTGAAAGATTCAGAAGCCAGGTATGGGGCCACCCAGACTGAATTTCTATGCTTAGTCTGGGCTCTAGGGAAACTTCATTATTATTTGGAGGGTGCAGTCTTTGAAGTCTACACAGACTGCACAGCCTTAAAGTCTTTACTAAACATGAAGACTACAAATAGACACATGCTGAGATGCCAAATAGCCATTCAGGAGTATAGAGGGAATATGACCATCATATACAAAGAAGGTAAAAGTCATACCAATGCAGATGGCCTTAGCAGATGGCCACTGGACAATGTCAAAAGCAATCCAGCTTATGACCCTGAAGCTGAAGCCAAAATCTCTATCCATTTCATGGAAGTAGATAGGAGGAAGAACTTCAGATTTTCTGAATGGGAACCAGAAAGTGGTACCCTTGACAGTGGAAACATGGATTCAGAGGGGACAGAAACTCCCATATTCGGGATAAGTTCCTCTGAACTGCAAAATGAATTTTTTAGTGCAGTACTGAAGTCATATGCCAAACACAAACAGTGTGGCATACTGCTACAACTCCTTCAACAAAAGTACAGGAGTTCAGGACTGGAATCCCAGCTGGAAGAACCCTGGTTGAGGGCCTATAAGGATAACAAGTTCTTACTTATAGATGGCCTGCTCTACCACAGGAAGAAACACACAAGTGCACTCACAGTGGTAGACAGAGACCACATCTCCTTGATCCTGCAGGAATGACATGACTGCCCCTATATGGGACACATGAGTGAGGACAGGACTAAGGAGAGGGTAGCAAGCACAGCTTGGTGGCCCAAGTGGGAACAAGAGTTGGGAGAATACATCAACACTTGTGAAAGATGCCAAAAGGCAAATAGGAAGCATGGGAAGAAGTATGGGTTACTTCAACATATAGAAGAACCCAAACACCCATGGGAAACCATCAACATGGACTGGGTTACAGGACTTACCCCAGGAGGCAAAGAAAACTACAATGCCTGCTTGATCATAGTTGATAGGTTCAGCAAGAGCATGAGGTGTCTACCATGCCACAAAGAGGACACAGCCAGGGATACTGCCCTGTTATTTTGGAATAACATCATATCTACCTGTGGAGTCCCTAAAATCATCATTAGTGATAGGGACCCAAAATTCACATCTGAATTTTGGACCAACTTGTATGATATGCTTGGCACCAAGCTTGCTTTTTCCACAGCTTACCATCCCCAAACAGATGGCCTAGCTGAGAGGATGATCCAGACTATGGAAGACATCCTTAGAAGGTTCTGTGCCTATGGCATGGAATACAAGGACCATGAAGGATACACCCATGACTGGGTTACCCTTCTACCAGCTGTCCAACTGGCTTATAATACAAGTCAGCACTCTACCACAGGAAAAACACCTGCACTGGTAGAGAAAGGGTGGAACCCCTTGTTGCCTGTGGATCACTTGAAGAAGAACCTTCTAACCATCCACCCCACAGCCAAAGACTTCCATGATATGTGGAAGAGGGATTGTGACACAGCTGCTAAATGTATAGCTGAAGCAAAAGATTATAATAAGCAGAGGTGGGACAAGACACACATGGAACCTGACTTTAAGGAAGGGGACCAGGTGTTATTGTCTACACTGAACTTTAATAATCTTAAAGGAGCCAAGAAGATGAGGGACTCATTTGTAGGGCCTTTCACTATCATTAGGTTGATAGGAAAGAATGCAGTGGAAGTCAAACTTACAGAGGAATTTTCCAGGAAGAACCCAGTCTTCCCAGTAAGTTTGGTCAAACCATGCTTCCAAACAGAGGAGGATAAATTCCCCTCCAGGAAGAAGAACCCCACACCACCTGATATAGTGGAAGTGGAGGGCTCCCCAGGACCTGTGAGTAAGATCATCAGGGCCAGGAAGATCAGACTTAATGGAAAGGATCAAAGACAATACTTAGTTGGAATCAAGCACCAAACATCTGATAAAGACAGATGGTTGGCAGAAGATGCCATACCAGATGGGAACCTTCATCTAAGAAGGTTCAGGGCCTCTAGGAGGACTGAACAGTCTCATCAATGATGAGCCTTTTTTAGAGGGAGGGTATGTCAGCCTGTGACTCAAAACCAGAGCACAAGCAGGACAGCCAAAATACGATAAACCAATGGTATAGCCAAGATACCACCAAAACATGGAGCTGAGCCAAATAAGCTTAAAAGGTATCAAAAGAAAGAGGAAGATCACCTCTTTCTGAAAATATAAGTCCCATCACCATAGGACAAGAAATAACAAAGTTATTCCTGCTCAAAGTTATTGCTGAGCATAAACCTTAATTTTCACCTCTCATCTAAAATCTCGAAAGAGAGGCTTAAACCCATCAAATGGGTACTCAAAATGAATCTCTAAGCCAGGGCTATCCAATGGTACCATCCAAACTGAGCTAGCACCAATATTACTGGAGTTATGGTCAATTTCAGGCCAAATAAGGGTGAACAAAACATTCACCTCTCATCTAACTTCTACAGTTTTTGTGTGGGATACTTGAAGTGGGGTCGTTTTGGGAAGAGCACAATCAGGGCTATCTGATGGTGTCATCCACTTCCCCATATCTCAACTACAGCAGAAGTTATGGGGCAAACAAGCTCAATACAGCTTTTTGCCTAAAACACGCAAATGTACAAAGCTCTTGTACATGGGATAACTTTGCCATATTCAATGATACCCATATCAAATGAGGTACCATTGTGTAGAGCACATACAGGGCTACACACCAAACCAATTTTGAGGTTGATATATCAAGAATTGACAAAGGTATGGCTGTTTTAAGGTCAGATTCCCACCTGCTGTCATATACAGCCTTACCATGGGATAATATCCCATAACCATGAATATGAGGTATCAAATAGACAAAGAAGCTTGTTTTTACTTCAATACCTCATATGTCAGTCAATACTGGGGTCCCATACAGTTTCTGTACAGCATTCTACGTGTCATACACGTCAGAATCAGGCTGTGAGGTCCCCAGATGAAAATATTCACCCTGTATTGGTGAAAACTGCCCAGATGTGGTTTCAAAACCACATCTGAGCCCAATACAGGCTATACAGGCTGTTTGCAAACCACAAGCCAGTACTAGAGAGTGAAAAAATCTTCACTTCCTCTACGTGGAAAGGTCTAGCACCCTTTCCACCTCATTTCAGGATAAAAAGGAGGCTTTTCACAGCCAGAATTGTTTCCTCATCCTGCTCTTGAATATCCTACGTAGTAAACTGTCCAAAACAGTTTTACTCTTGGGTAATAATCAGGGTATAATTATAGTTCTTATTATAGTAATCCAACTGGTAAGACTGCATCCAGGGTTCTCAATAGCGCTCACCACCACTATTTTTTAATAGTAGAACCCTCTTATTATATTATAAAACCATAATATTATTAAAAACTCTTAGTTTAAAATTATTTTCACGTGTCACAGTCATAGTTCTAGTTGTAAATAGCCTAATTACTGCTTCAACATAGACTCCAGCTGACATGCAGTAAGAAGAAATTTTTTCCTAATTGAATATTAATGTTAAAGGTAAGTAATCTGACTTTTACTTGTATTTTAGAGCCCTTTCAAGCCAATGAGCCCCTTGTTTGTGTCCCCACCCCACCTGCTCCAAACCCTGGATCCTCAAGTGCCTTCACATGAGCCTGGGCACAAGTTGGCTCCTATTCAATCAAGAAGAAAAATATTTGTGAGTAACCTTTTTTCCCTTAAATGAAAATTCCCAATTCTCCCTAAACCTTATACCATCTTCAGCTTGTCCTGAAACTCCCCCCTCTTGCATCATCATTGACAATATGCCAGTTGGATCCCCCTAATTTATTTTTGGTTGAGACTCCCCCACCTGTTCCCACTTCCCTCTACCACAATACCGGCCATTGCCACCAACATCCCAATTGTCTCATCCCCCTGGTGTAAGGCAGCTCACAATCCCACAATGAGGCTCTGCGGGAATTTACCAACTTGAAACCCGGGCACATGCTTCCTCAAGCCTAGGTCCACAATTAACTAACCAACCCTTGACGGGAATTGACAATCAATCCACATTATTCCCTTTGTGGATTCCACTCATCAAAATGAGAAGAATTGGGAATTCTGAGATTTACTAAATTCACCCCTTGGCAATGCATTGGAGGCCTATTCAAAGGAGCAAATAATGGGGATAGTTTCCAAATTCTTAGCTTTATTTTCACTTTTTTCTTTTTTAATATGCTCATTTACATAATTCATTTGTAATTAATGTATAAAATCTTTACTTTGTCTTATATTATGTGTCTCATTTATGTATTCTTATGTGATCAACAGTGCAAAACACCTTTTTTGTGAAAGCCCAACAAAATGTATTACTAATTACTTCTTTGTGTGAACTTATTTTTTGGAAAATCTTGAAGTACAAATCATTAACACCTTCCCAATTTTCTGCATCCATGGGGCAATATTGTATGTGAGATATTCACTGTAAAGACCCAGTTTCTTCCATATTGGAGCAACCCACCTTAGATGTGTGAACCATTGCCAGTCTCAAGGTCACATGCAATTCACCTGAAATGTGGGAGTATTAAGTGCAGGGATACTGGAAATGCATGTGGAGCACAGGGATTCTGGAAATTCATGAGGATTTGCATGTGAAGTGCAGAGATACTAGACATGTGTGAGGATTTTCATGTAAAACACAGGGATACTGGCAATTCATGAAGATTTGCATGTGAGGTGCTGGGATACTGGACATGTGCTAGGATTTCCATGTGAAGCACAGGGATATTGCATATGAATATGGCCTCAGCCCCTTGTGTGACAATGGGGCATACAAACATGATTGGAGGTCATTCCCTGTTTGCAGGATGACCACCCTCTGGTCTCATTATTGAAAGAAAGTGATAAGTCTGTTTATAGCCTAATTATATGAGCAATAATGTACAGTATGGTGGCATGCCACAATAAATAAGCAATTTTCATCCCTTTCAATTTGAGCCACCATATATCCCAGATTTCTAGCCATTCAATCCTTGTGCATCACTTTGAATAGTGTATACTGTGTTCTGCAGTGTATTATTAGACAGCCTCCACAATTCAAGCATCACACACTTATTTTCCAATCATTTTCCAACAAAAATTCAAAACCAATTCATTATTCCCATTGGAATGAGATTGTATTACCATCCCTAATTGGATAGCTGGCTCCCTCACCAATTTCATAATACCCTTGGCTTTTCCGCCCCATGTTTTTCACTAATATCCTAGACCATTGAGTGGACATTCCCACTAGGGTTGTGAGTTTTCTTTCCTGTTCTGGATCAGTACAATGGATTAATTTACTACTTTCCTACACCACCTGAATGATCCAGTGACATTCAGATATATCAATCCAAAAATTTACATTTGGGAAAATGAAATTTTCCCCAGTACAATGCTTTGATGGATCTTTCTGAAATCAACCAGTAAATTTATCAGCTTTCAACCACCATCCCAAAGAGTTAAATGATGCATCCTTATCAACATGAAGTTATCTTTTGAATTAATTCATGGTGAAAGTCAGAGAAGAGGAAAATTCAAACTCCTTCTTATTTTTGGAAATTTTGTATTCATAGTTAATTTTATTGGAAGAGGGGACTCCCAGTGATTTGTAGTATATTTTAATCTTCTGAAATAGTTTATTTTCAATATACCATAATTATTGACCCACAATGCAACCCACCTCAGTTCTTCCATTCTTCTTTTAAGCCTTCAATTTTCCCAAGATTTACATAAATACCAAATTTTTTGTTCTTTGTGCTGCATTTGCATCACCCAACAGCAAATATAACTCCCTCAAGTGATTCCACATTCCTTGATATTGGATCCACGAAATTTCTTTTGAAAAATAAAAATTTTTAATAATCCATCTCATTGATTGACCTCAACCTCACTCATTGTTGTGAATGGTCTAAATTGAACAAGGGAAATGAGTAATCCAGCCAAAGTGAAAATAGAAATGCAGCTAAAGCTAATGTGTTTGATTTGAGTGAAATCATCAATTCTTTTGAATTTACCTGTAGCTATTTTTTCTGATACAGGCATCAATTCTTTGTGCTTTTATTCAAGTGGAGGAAAAAAACTTATTTCTTTTGGCATTTTTGGCCTTATTTATCTTTCTGGATGTGCCACTATTCACAAGTGGTTGAGAGATCACTTTGTGTTGAAAGAGAGAACAAGATAACAGATGCTTCTGACTACCATTTTCAGAGTGCCTTTTCCAATCCCAAATGGAACCAATTAATACATAGCTCCCAATTCCTATGTGCAAGACCCAATGAGCTTTATCTGACACACATCCATTAGTACCCTGTTGGAGCCCACATGCCATTGGTACAATATAAACCAACCAAAGCCAATTTTATTCCATGGGGCCCAATGAAGGTCCCACATTAATTCCAGCCCATTGATATATATTATATATACCTTGAACATAAATGAGAAACTCACAATTTCCTTCCTCCCCCTAACATTTCCCTGTGGGTTCCCTCTTAAGCCCCTTTCCTTTTTTGTGAATGGCATGCTTGTGCTGAAAAATGAAATGCAACAGAAGGAATATTAACTGTTGTGTGGATTATTATTGTCACTTGGGTTTGTTCTGGTTTGGTGTTTTTTTCTTCTTTCCTGCTGAAAACAAATTTTTACTTTTTACTTTGCAGAATCAGATATCCAAAGTTCCCAATCAAAATCCACTAAAATGTATATTGAATTATTCAATTTGATAGATTTACAGTCCCATCAAATTGGATTCAAATTGCATGACTTGGAATATCAAGAGCATGAGGAAGTGAAATGTGGGCCCCATGGAAATTCCTTAGTGAGCTCTGCTTTAAATTAGTCATCCTAACAATTTTTTTTGGGATAAGTAGTGTGATTTGGCCCATTAGGGGTGAAAGGCAGGAATTGGAATTCTGTAAATCAAAATCTAAAATTCCCACAATGACACCATGTGTTATATCACACAACTGTCCCACTGACCTTTTGACACATTGATAGATTTTTTATGGTGTATGGAGGCATGTCATCATACAAAATTTCTTCATTAACATTTGTACAAAGGGACAAGGAGTAGGATAGGTAGTAATAAGTATTATATTGTTAATTGGAATTATAAATACAAGATACAATATTTGATATTAAGGTGATTTAAAATTGATTAATCTTACCTGACCTGGGTACAGTTAATTTGACCTCTGCATTTGGACCAAAACCCTGCTTTTCCACCCAGGCATCACCAAAGTCTAATACCAAGAATTGTGAAAATTAAAATCTAGGAGGTACAGTGGGGTTGAAATACTCCAATTAGAATAAACTATTATTTAGTAAATTACATATATATTAATTGTTACCTAGCCACACAGGCTTTACTAGCTTTTTACCCTCTGAAAGTTGTTTGGAAATTTCAATTAGTAATAAAGTCCTTTTAATTTGGCTTGTTCTCCAGTAATCTGAGCATACCATAAAACCACCAACCCCTGCCACACAGAATGAAGCTAATATACCATAGAAAATTTTATTTATTCCAAGATTCTTGTGGCAGGCCAAAAGATTTTTGATTCCCACATCTTTCTTCAAACATGTGAGTTTTCCTTTCATTCCGCACACTTAAACCTTTTTATGTGCACATATCATGTTGTATGCAATCAACAGGTGGATAACTGTATCCATTAGTTCCTCCAAGATTTTGTGGGGCTTTGTCAATAACTCATTCTCATCCCTGTCACCTTCAATGGTAAGTTGTGTTGCACATTTATTTCATTTAATCAAGCAGGAGACAAGATATTTGACTGCTCCCTGTTCAGGTCTTGGAGGATTGGTGGGATTATTTTTGGGTTCAATCATATCATATGTGTCAGCCTGTGACTCAAACCCAAAGCACAAGCATGAAAGCCAAATACCATAAACCAATGGTAAAGCCAAGATACCACCAAAACATGGAATGGGGCCAAATCAGCTCTAAAGGTATCAAAATAAAGAGGAAATACACAAGTCCCATGACCATAGGACAAGGAATAACAAAGTTATTCCTGCTCAAAGTTGTTGCTGAGCATAAACCTTATTTTTTCAACTCTCATCTGAGATCCAGAGGAAGAGTCTTAACCCCATCAAATGGGTATGCAAATTGAAGCTCTAAGTAAAGGCTATCCAATGGTACTAGCCAAATTGAGCTAGCACCAAAACTACAGGAGTTATGGCCAAAATAAGGTCAAATAAGGTTGAATAAAATATTCACCTCTCATTTAACTTCTACAGTTTTGGTGTGAGATACCTGAATTGGGGTCTTTTTGGAAAGGGCACAATCAGGGCTATCTGATGGTGCCCTCCATTTCCTCATATAGCATCTAGAACAAAAGTTATGGGGAAAACAAGATCCATACAGATCTTAAGCAAATCATTCATATGTACAAAACTCTTGTACATGGCATGACTTTTCCATATTTAATGATAGCCATATAAAATGAGGTACCATTGTTTAGAACACATCCAGGGCTACACAATAAACCAACTTTGAGCTTGATATCTCAAAAACTGAAAAAGGTATGGTTGCTCTAAGGTCAACATCCCACAGTTAGACCAATACAGCCTTGCTGTGGGATAATATCCCATAACTATGATTATGAGGTGTCAAACAGACAAAGCTTTTTATACTTGAATACCTCATAGGTTGTCCAATAATGGGGTCCTGTACAGGTTCTGTACAGCATTCTATGTGTAATACACGTCAGAAGAGGGCTATGTGGTCCCCAGATAAAAATTTTCACCCTGTATTGGTGAGAACTGTCCAGATGTGGTTTCAAAACCACATCTGAGCCCAATACAGGCTATACATGTGCTTTGAAAACCACAATCCAGTCCTTGGAAGTGAAAAATCTTCACTTCCTCTACATGGAAAGGTCTAGAAGACTTTTTCACCCAAGTTTAGGATAAAAAGGGGCCTTTTCTCCACCCAAAAAAGGTTTCCCCATCCTGCTCTTGACTTCTTACATAGTACAACTGTAAAAAACAGTTATACTATTTGAAAATAATTAGGTTAGAATTATAATATCAATTATTGTAGTAGTTATCATAGTAAACCAACTGATAATTATTGCACCCAGGGCTTTCAACAGCACTCACCACCACTATTCCTCAATAGTAAAGCCCTGTATACCTCATCATCAACATTTATTATCATCAAAAAAAACTTTTTTAATCATTTTCACCATATAACAGTCACAGTCGAAGTTTTTAATTAGTCTTTATTAGCTTCATCATAGACTTGGCCTGACAACATGAGACTAAAATAATGGATTCAAACATAACATTGAGGCAAAAAAATTTAATTGGATTGGAGGTGTAAAGAAGGACCTCAACAATTTTGAAGAAAGAGTGTTCAGATTTTGGGAGATTATATAGAGGTTTTGCTGATTCCTTAATCAATTTGAGATTCCAAATGTTGTTACTTAAAAACACTTTGGTTTCTCTTGCCTTGAAAAAATCCAATCCTATATACTTCAATGTATATTACATGAGTCAGCAACCAAATCTTCATTTAGCATTCACAAATATGAAACTTACATGCATTCTCAAGATCCTCAATCCACTCTGAAATTTCAAGCTCTTGGTTACTAATCACCTTAATACAAAAAGGAAGGAGCTTATCAGCATCATTTGTTGGTAAATCATCCCATTGAGTTTTTTAATTACTATTTATATTATCAAGCCCTCTTTTCCATGATTCTTGAGTAATATTAGAGTAATAATTCAAAAACTTTCCACACTCTCCAATGCAGGATCAAAAATTCCTTGATTATTAGCTGAGGTTGACACTTTTTTCTCAGGTTCAGGCATTTTTTCAGTCATATCTCCATCCCTTGTATCATGTTGAAGCTTCTCACTTTCTTGGGATGCTTGAATATTTTGAGGAGAGGGGGGAGGAGTTTCATCATGTATTATTTCATTGAGTGCCAGGGAGTTTCAGTTTTCCAACTTTCATTATCATTTTAGTTGACTTCAAGATTGACAATTTCATCACCTTGCTCAAGAGAATATTTTTCAGCCTCAGAGGTATGGCATTTTCTGTAGTTTTTTTGGTGGAATTTATATTTGGTCTTTTTCCTAATCATTTTCTTGGAACTCCAATCACCACTTGAGATCATTCAGGTATAGATTCCCTCACCTCCACACCTATCCATATATTGTAATCAGCTGTTGTTTTTAATTTGGTATGCAATCATCAATAAACTTGGAATCAAAATCCATCTTTAGGAGGCTCATTGCTTCACCAATCTTTTGATATACATAATCAGGAATGTCACTATCATTTTGGATGTTTTCCAGCCTTCATATTTTTTGTGTTATTTCTGAAAAAAATTGTTCCTTTGATATAATTTCAACCTCACCACTCAAAATTACCTCATCTTGTCTGACATCTTCTGTTGGTGCACCAGGCTCAACAGTATTTTCCTTCTCATAGGTTTTTGAGGGATTGGAGGCTGAGCTGGAATACAAGCTATAACAAATTTTTAGTTTTGGAGATATTACAAATATTCAAAATGAATATATGCTCACATTCTGTAAGAACTGGTGGATATTGAGTATTTTTAGGTTCCAGGTGCTCTACTTTAATGCCTAATGAATTTCTGCTATTCATATCAGGGAATTCACTTCTCTCTGGGGCATAATTTGGTAGTTGGTTTAATTCTGTTTAAACTCTTGGGGTTCATTGCATTGGTTGGGAAATACAGTAGGAATTTTATTGAGTATATAGATTGTAACAGATTGATGGCTAACTTGAGTGACAGTTGTATAATAAAAAGATAAAAATTTAAGAAAGAGGGTTAGAGTTCTGATTGTGGTGCAAATAAAGTAAATTAAAAATATTATTGATTGATTCACTTTTAGGTAATATTTAAATTGGAGAAATTTTGAAAGGTTGGGGAAAAAAGGAAGTTAAATATCAATTCAAATCAGTTTTATCTTTAGTAAATTTTCTGGAAGAAGAGATATTTGGAACCACAAGCTCACCAGAAGAAAACTTTCCATTCACATCCTTGGAACCTTTCATTAATGTGTATTGCATTTGTAATTCATGTGCGAAATTTGCTTTGTTGAGGAATTCAAGGAGGTGATGTGTTTTGAACTATTTCATATCATTCAAATTCAATAGCTTCCCTTTGAGAAATCAAATAAAATTGACTATTGATAAACCTACCAAAGTCAATTTTTGTACTATTCAAACCTCATGAGGGAAGGACTAAGAAAATTGTTCCATTTGAACTATATGAAATAAAATTATTTTTCCAGAGAAACAAAAGAAAAAATTCCAGTTCCAAATAGTCCACTTATTAGTTTTTTATTTGTGAATATCATGACTTCAAACCTAACCACAACATGGTGAATATCACCACTTATTGAGCCCCCAGGACATGTTGGGGGAGAAGGACACTCACAGCTTTTCTGTGATTTGGTTTATCATATACACCAATGAGCCACTGTACCCTATGGCTCCTAACACTTACTATGAATAAATGTCACTCATATCCACATTTCTCCTCATTCCATGTAATGGAACTGCATTTAGGGAGATCATTAGTCATTGGGAATTGGGGATGAGGTTGGAAAAGAGGATCCAGAAATGAAATAATTTTGTGGGAAAATCTTGACACTGTAAAGTAGGATTAAAGATTTTTATATATATTGGGTGATTAACTAGGGGGTGGGAGTGATATGATGGAAATTTGTGTAAGAAAATGTTTACATAAGTATGAGCATAGGTTTTTGGTGGATATGCTTAAAGCTGTTGTAGTACTAATTTCCCTGTCAGCCCACATAGAAAAATCATGAAGACAAAGTAATTTAAAGAAATAATTCTGGGAAAACACATACACACCAATCTTTGCATGAGTGTATGCATGGTAAATTTCCAAGATGATGAATCAGAAGTGCAGAAGGAGATTTTTTAACGAGCATAAGCATGGTAAATGGCATTGATGATGAGGTAGTGGTGCAGAATCCCATTTTTTTGTGAGAATAAGCATGTTAAATTGCATTAATGATGAGGTGGTGGTGTGGAAGCTGATCTTTGCATGAGTGTAAGCATGGTCAATTGTGGAGATTATGAGGTGTTAGTACATAAGCCAATTCATGCATGATAGTAACCATGTTAAATGGCAGAGATAATCATCCAGTAGTGTGGAAGTCAATTTTTTCATGAGAATGAGCATGCCAAATTGCTGGATTGCACCATAAGGTGTAATTACCCAAATATTGTGATTTCTGTTGATAAGGGTTGTTTCTTTCAGTGGCATGCTCATGTGAAATATTTGATGAAGATTTGATGCAAACCACAAAATCCACTGACAATAATGTTACACTTGGTTGGCTGAAAGCATATTTTATACTGACAGTGGTATGATGTGAAGTCAATCTCCATAAATTGACACAACATTTTTCCTGGGGAGGGTATCATCAAAAATCCCAGATTTGTTTCTTTATACAACAACCCCACCTTAGTCATCTCGCACTAAAATATGAAACCTAGGTGAGAAGTGAATCTTTTATCTGCCATTATTTTGTCTATTGTTGGGCCTAGCTTCTGTAATTTTTATGCTAGACCAATTTGGCTGGTACCATTTGATAGCCCACATTCAGAGCTTCAATTTGATCCCCAACATTATGGGTTTTTGGATTTTTTCTATTTTATATGTTGGAGGTGAAAATTAGGTTTTATTCTCAGCTCTTACTTTAATCTGGAATAATGTTGTTCTCCTTTTCCCTATGGTTATGGGAGATGAATATTAAGGATAAGATAAATTCACTCTTCCTTCTTAATGCTTTTGCAAGAAATTTTTCCTGAATTAACTGTTTATTGGGAATATTTATTTACCATTGGTTTATGGTATTTTTATTCCATTCTTGTGTTATTTTTTGATTCACAGTCTGACAAATGTACATATAAAATAAATAATTATTAGGCTCTATTATAGCTTTAAAAGATTTTATACTCAATTCTAGGAATCACTCACCTCATATTGTGCTACCAGTCAACATTTTATTATCATACTTGACAGTTTCAATTATTTTTCCTGTGTTTTTCTCTTTTGTAAATTTTTCCTATTTTTTTTTGGGAGGTTATCATCTCTTAGATTTAAATTGGAATTCAATAAAAAAGTATTTGCAAACTCAGTTGAGGAGTTTTTAAAAAGAACTATTTGTTAAATTAATACCAATTATTAATAATTTTAAATATATTTTGACTTATAAAATTGTCTATCAAAATTTATCTTATTTCACATGGGTAAGAAAGATTAATATGAAGAGTTCCTTGAATGCAAAAACAAGAAAGAAATATCCCCCTGGAGAAATATTCAAAAGTGGGATCCAATAAAATCTGAAACAATCAATAACTTTTAAATAAAGAAGAAAAAATTCATTGAGAAAACCAGTTCCCATTTTTCAAGAGTCCGATAAACCAATTATTTTTCTTCCAATATAATTTCTTTTTATTAATATTCCTTTCCACTCTTAGTTTCTGAGAAAATTGCTGTTTTTTAGAAGAATTATTAATTACTAATAAGATCGCAAATTTTGCCCAGAACAGTTTTATCTTGAAACATTTCACACAAAATGTTTGCTATTTTAGATAGTTTTGATGAAAGAGTTTATTTGGGATATGGAAATTTCCAAAGAAATTGTCACACAAATTCTCAGCTATATAAATTATTTTTACGCTATATTTCTGTAAATTATTTTGATAAGGTGTTCTAATACCCTAATCTCACCAGCTTCCTGGTGAATAATACCTTCCCAAATTAATTTTGAAATTAAAATTTCAAAACCCTCAAAGTCGAAGATGATGTAAATTTTGATTACAGAACTTTTTCCTATTTTACTCGGATCTTTGAAAATGTTTTTAGATATATTCAACAGAAAAATTGAAATTTATCCTTTAATACCATTACCCACTCACCTCAAAATATATTTTGAATTATTCAATTTTTTCAAGAAATTATTCAAGATTAAAAGAGTAACTGATTTTCTATTCCTGACATTGGTTATTCAATCACCAATTTATATAAAATACTGATATTTTTTCATAAATTCAATAATTTAAATTTTACAAAAATCATTAAGATTACGATAATAATTTTATATTTAATAATAATAATTCTGAATTTAACCACTTATAATTCATCATTTCTACAAAATTTACCATTCTGAGAATCCTCCCTTTTGTTAGGGGCTCATTGTTTAACGCTAGCTCTTGGAAGAAGAAGATTTTAACATAATCCTTCCATTATATTTTAGTAATAGCTTCCTTTACCCTAAAAAGTGGAACTGAAGCTCTCAGAAGTTTTATCTGATGACTCTTCCTTATTTTTTATCTTTTATAAATGATTTTATAGTACTTTTTCAATTATTTTCGTACTCGAAAGCCATAATAAGTTTAATTTTAACTCCTAATATAATTTTAAAAGAAAATTCAAAGGAGTTTCTTTTAATATAAATATGTATTCATGTGTTTATTTTCCCCTTATGAAAATTTTCTCCCAATATTTCCAGGTTTCATAATTTTAAAATTTCAGAAAAAAGAATTTCCCTAAATCAATAATCTCCAATTACTCAAGTTCAATTTTTTAAATAATAAATATATGAAAGTTTGAGTTTCTTTAAAACCCATTAATAGAATTAATTTATTACTAAATTGAGGATTTAAGCCAAAAATTCCCAATTTTAACCCAAAACCTTTGACCAATGAAGCACATCCCAAAATTTGTATTTTTAATTTTATAAATTTCAAACTCAATTTCAAATTATTCAAGTAAATAAAAAGAATCAAAAATTATTTCCCCAAGAAATTATTTTTGATGAAATCCTGAAATTTATCACTTTTTTTCCAAAAAAAACATACAAAAAAATCCTATTAAAGTCAACCCAAAATTACAATTTTTTGAAGGGCAGAATATCTGGAAAATTTGTGGTGAGAATTACGGGACTAGTAACGGATGAATCTATATGAGTATCACCTTGAAAACTCAGTAAGAGCAGAAAAAAGAATCAGATTATTCCTTGTATATATAATACTGATGGTTAAACCAAAGAAAAGACTTAAATATATGTCAAATTTGGAATGAGATTAAGATTTATTAACAAGGTTGGTCTTCTATAGTATATAATTCAAGTAGCAATATTACGTTATAATTCAAAGAGCAAAATGGAATTTTCATAATTAATGGGTAAAAAAATATTTATTTGATCAATAAGTAGCCTGATTCTATATAAGAATTATAATGATCATTATCCTAATTACTAGGTACGATTGACATTTTTATAAAGGCAAAAAATAATGGAGTTAGTAACAAGGAGAAATTTCTCAGGCTTTATTCCTCTTCCCTCCAAAAAAAACTTACAAAGAAAGCAATTATTGATGAAAAAAACCAAAATAAATAAGACTTTATGAATTCATTCTAAAAAAGTTTGCGTTATTGAATTTTTTTTCAAATAATTATATATACTTACCATATATATATATTGGTCAAAAATTACAGAAATACTTCAATCAATAAAAGTTTATATATAATTTAAAACAATTTTTTCAGGATATTATTAACTTATATTATCAATATCTTATGTAACTTCATTTTCAAACTACATTTAAAATACTTTAAACTTGATTAATTATTTAATAACTAATTATAATTTATTTTTTAAATTTTATGAATTTTCCTAAGAATAATCAGCTTCAATAAAAATTAAATTCCATAATTCAAATTTTTTCAGAAAAAAAAATATTCCTCAAAAAAAGATTAAGGTAAGTTTTATAGTTTATTTAACAAGATTAAGAATTAAATGAGTATTAATAAGTAATCAAGATCAATTTTTATTTACTTTTCATTTTAATAAATGATAATAATAATTTTTTTGAAACTTTTATATATTTTTTTTTTTTACTGAAAGACCAAGTTTTAGTAAAAATTATTCGGTTTTATTATGTTTTAACTTCTAAATTAATATTCAATTAGGAATAAAAAATCACATTTTGATTTATAAATGAAAACAATTTAAAGATAGTGTTTTTTTTCTAAATATAAATCTTTAAAAGAAAATTTTGCTTAAATTTATCCCATTGAAAAGAATGAATTTGATATATAAGTTCTTTTTTTCAAGGATATTATGAATTGATACTTACCATGTGATAAATTCACCCTTTCATTACTTTTATTTTTGAAAATTAAAATGAAAAATTTTAAAAATCACCACTTCAATTTAATTATAATACAATTTTTTGTTTTTTCCCAGTTTTTTCATATGTTTTTTGTTTCAAGCTAGCTTTTTTATTAGAATTAAGTAAAAATCTTGTTTTTAATTGAAATATTTACTATCATATCTAATTGATTGTATCATAATGTTGAAAGTTTCAAAAATAACCAGAATAAAGGGAAAAAGGAGGTAAATATAGGAGCTTCTCAAACCTTCAATTGTCTTTTCTTAACTGTAGTAATAATACATTCAATTTTTAAGAAATAATTTAAGTTATTCTAGTGTGAAATGCTTTGGTCTAAAATGCTTAAGGTTCCCCTCAATTATGAGTTTTCTCTGGTTATGCATATCATTTAAGTGTTTTTTTCTGAATTTTTTCTGAAATTATACTTAGTTTCTTTCTGAGAGACTTTTAAGTTGACACATCAAGGCTGATATTTAAACCAGTGGTCTGTGCGGCACACTTTACCAGAACTTGGAGCACTGAGGAATTCCTTAATTATCATTAATCTTATTAAAACATGTGTATCTAAAAACTCTACATAAATTTCCTTGCTTTGTAGGTGAAGTATCATTGAGAAAGATTTTTTTTATAGTTGTATCTTATATCCTTATGTCATATTTTATTGCTTAAGGGGTAAGTTTCTTTTGAAATTGAAATTGGAAGAAGTGTGCTGGGTCCTTAGTCTTACACCATCTTGGAATTAATCTGATAACCAAAGAAAAGAGTTATGAAGAATTTCTAAGTATTTAATTCAGGAGGAAGCGATGCGTGTTTGTTGATGACCTTAAATATTGAAAATTCTCTGAGGTTTGGCTCCTAATATCCTTTTATAGTAGTTATTTAATCCATGTACTTATATTAGCATTTAATAAAAGGGTTGACCCATCTCCTTCAGGATTTTTTTCATATGATATGTTATGGTAGTAGACAAGAGTATGAATATTGGGGATGTGAAAATTACAATTATGGCTTGCTTGAAGTTTTCAGAACTCTGCTAGATTGTAATAGTTCATTTGGAAGTAGCTCCTTGTTTTGTAATTTTGATGGATAAATCTTGTTTTTTTTTTCGATGAAATTGTGGCCCAGGCATTTGAATTTGAAAGTGGTATTGGATCAATTCTTTCAGTGCAGTATCATGGCTGCAATTTTTAAGGGTGAGCTTCTTCTGAAAAAGTCTTTTTAAATTAACCTTAAATGGTGCTTTATGAATTTGGTTTTTAACTATTTTTAATTTTAATGTTTTGTAGAATTTGGAAAGGGTTTTTTGAAGAGAATGAATCATCGATAAAAGTGATAAGTTGGTTTATCTCGTAGTTTTCTTGTCTTTTATTTTTTTTTATGCCGGTCTGATCCATCAGAAGCAGGGTGTGGGACAGGAATGTGGAGAGGAATAGGATTAGAATTATTGTGAGAGTAATTTTTTGAAAGAGAAAAAAAATTCTATTTATTCCATATTTATTCAAAATGGTTGAAGCTGTGTTCCCCAAACTTCTTATGTTTCATAGTAGCAATAACAGATAGCTTCTTTCCTACTCAAAAATAGAACTACCAGAGGTTTCTACTATTATGAGTAATAAAAGTGGGAGCCAATGGCTAACCTTCATATCATAAGAAGCTAAATTCTAATTTTCATAATGAAAGTGTCAGAGTCTATCTGAAGCACGGAAGCTGATTTCTGCTACTATGCAGTTAATTTCTAAGCTTTACTGTAAATTATTTTGAATCCTGTACAGCTTGAAATTAAAGGGCTTGGTTTTTTTATCAAATTTAAAGTATTTCAAGAATAAATTATTGACTCAATTGATTCTTTTGGATGGGGAAAAAGATAATAAATTTGAAAGGAATAAATAATTAATGAATGGGCTTCAAAATATAATGATAGTTCACAAAAAAAACTCAATTATTTTTTTCATTATCAATTTGAAGTTTACTTTAATATATAGAGCTATTGGGTTTTGAGAAAATAAATTATGGAGGCTATGGGTTTTCTATATTTAGTAAGTCAAGCCGTATCAACTGCAATATTTAAGAAAAGAAGAACCTGTTTATTATGACATACTCCAGTTCTTACAGAAATAAAATCAATATATCTAAGGAAAAAATTCAAAATAATTTCAAAATACTCTGAGTTTTAAAAACTTAAACTCAAAAATATAAAGACATAAAAATGCATTTAAGCCTGTATAGAACCATGGATGAAATTGAAGAGGATTTTGGATAGTTTTTGAGATAAAGAAATTTAATAAGCCATGAGATATATTCATTTTCACAAATTTTATAGGCTTGAGGAATAAATTCCATGAGAGATTATTGGAAGACATATTCTAGTTTGTCAAAGATTTAAGAAGATCCATCATGGTAGTTAATAGTAATAAATAGCAATAAGAAAAAAACAAAGACTTCAATTAAAAAAATGGAATTTTTCAATATCAGAATACAAAGGATAAAAAGAATTCATAATAAAAAAGGGTATTGGTAAAAACACGTAAGAGCTTACGTGTTTTCACTGAAAACTTACGTGTTTTTACCATCAATTGGTAAAAACACGTAAGGGATGGTTTTTAAATGAAATATGGCTTTTTATGGCATTTATGATCCCATCAATGCCATTTGTGGCATTAAAAATTCCATTTATGGCATTAACAGTGCCATTAATGGCATTATCAATGAAATATTTCTGATGCCATTAATGCCATTTATGGTATCAACAATGGAATAAATGGCATTAACAGTGCCATAAATGACATTAACAGTGCCATAAATGGCATTAACAATTCCATTAATGGCATTAACAGTGCCATAAATGGCATTAACAGTTCTATTAATGGCATCATCAATGAAATATTATTGATGCCATTAATGCCATTTATGGCATCAACAATGCCATTTGTGGCATCAAAAATGCAACATTTCTGATGCCATTAATGGCATTACTAAT
This sequence comes from Austropuccinia psidii, assembly GCA_023105745.1. Taxonomy (NCBI): domain Eukaryota; kingdom Fungi; phylum Basidiomycota; class Pucciniomycetes; order Pucciniales; family Sphaerophragmiaceae; genus Austropuccinia; species Austropuccinia psidii. The sequence continues at coordinate 31,334,711 of JALGQZ010000008.1, forward strand.
ACCATGAATGGCATTATCAATGCAATAAATGGCATAATGCCATTTATGTAACACCATAAATGGCATTGTTCATTCCATTTATGTAATGCCACAAATGGAATATTTGACTCCACAAATGGAATTTTTGATGCCATTTATGTTATAGTTAAGGCCATTAATTCCATTTTTAAGGCCAATGTTAAGGCAATTCATGCCATCTTTAAGGCCAATGTTAAGGCCATTGATGGCATTTTTAAATGCATAAATGGCATTGTCAAGGCCATTAAATTCAATTTATGGCATTGCTGTAATGCCATTTATGCCAATTTTCTGGCCATAAATGGCATCTGTATGTCATTCTTGATGCCATTTATGGCATTATTATGTCATTAGTGATGCCATTTATGGCACTGTTAATGCCAAAAATCAAATTTTAACTTCCACTCATCATAAATTACATTTTGAATTCAATTTATGTCATAAATGGCATTTTCAATTTAATTACAAACATGAACAAAAAAACATAAAAAAACATGGACTTTTTGGGCTTACAAATGTTCTTGCAAAAAAATACCAAAATGTTGGGCTTCTGGTTTATTATTCTCAACATTCTCAACTTCATTTAAAAAAAAATTGAAGTTCATAAGTGGGAACATTTTTAATGAATTTTTTCAAAAAAATGGGCCATTTTACCAAATTGCCCAAAATAGAAAAATTGGGCAAAAAAAAAAAATTGAAAAAATTTGGGGACCTTCACATCCCATGTTGGAAAAAATATGGCAAAAAAAAATGTTAAAAATTCTCAAAAATGAGCCTGAGGAATTTTTAAAAAAAAATTAGGTCACTTACGTGTTTTTACCATAAAATTACATGTTTTGGCCATAATTTGGTAAAAACACGTAAGGGCTTACATGTTTTTACTAAAAGCTTACGTGTGTTTACCAACACCCTAAGAAAATATCAAAATTGAAAGAGATCAACACTTTGAAATATAATCTCCAATGTTTCTATTTTTATCATTATTAGTCAATTGAGTACAAAGCTGAAAGGTATGGCGCTAAAGTATCACCCAACAAGCTGAGCTCTTTTGGTATAGGCTTTTTAGCTTTAAAATTATTTCCTAAATGCAAGAAGTATCCTTTATTTTGTATTATCATGAGAGATTTTCATCAAATAACTCGCCATTTTGATGGATTTTGTTGCCTTTTTCTGAGGGATTTAAAAGTCCTGAGCTGAAAATCATATCTCACGGGGTAATCAAATCGAATGATTTTGTAAAATATGATTCCTATTCCAGGAACTCTTTAGTTTTAGCTAAGAAAAAGTCACTTGAAAAATTAATTAGCTTGGCTTATAATAGAAAAAGAAACTGTGTTGTCACATGGAGAAAACAATTATTGATGAGGTTGAAATTATGAGATGGAAAGAGTTATCCTGTTGTTTACATACCATAAATCTTAATATGAGAAAGAGTTAGAATGGATCAAGGAGAGTATTTTGAGACAAAAAGTCAAAGTTGCAAAACTAGAAGTAAAATATATTGGTTTTGGAAGGTTGAGTTGTAGTTTTTTGGGGAATATTGGCAAGGTTTAAGGCAGACTTTAAGCTTTTTTTGCAGGCACCACCACCTGGGTGGTGAGAAAACTCAATGGTTCAAGGTGTATTTATGGACAAGTTAGTTAATTGTAGTTCCCTTTAAAAAATTCAAAATTGTTGGTTGAAAGATTTCAAGATTACAAAAGTTTCTCCTTAATAAACTTTACTTTAGTCATAAAACAAAGTATTGAAGACTCTTTTGAGGAAAAAGAATGATATTCCATGTTAAAAATTCCAATTATTTTCCCTTTCAGCTAAAGAAAGTATTGAAAAGCAACCAATTTAATCCCTTTATGATAAAAAATTGAGATAATTTGTCTTGATTAAATTTTGACCCAAAAAAGTGAAGTAGTTTGGCCAAAGACTTCAAAATTTCTTGAATTTATCTACTAAAATCAATCATTTCAATACAAGAATGTCTGATCCAAGTCTTGCTATCTATGCTTTGTGAGGATTTGAGTGATGGCGTCAGTGGTGTGATGATCACCGTCAAGGATCTTAAGTCCGGCGCTAGGCTCAGTCGTGCACGCGTCAAGTGAATTAATTCTGATCAAAACCATTCACCAACATTCATCTCATCTCATCTCATCGCCATCGATATCGATATCGATATCCAATCCCTCAGCGAAACCGAAATAAAATTGATAATTCGTTATTTTGTAGATTTGTCTCACCATAGAACTTCTTGGAATTTGAATTGTAGATGCCCCCCCGTACTCGTGCAGCACCCTCTGATGCTTTTCATGGCTCGTTCGATCCAGGTGTAACGGGACGGTTGGTGTATTCTCTTTTATCGCTAGGCTCATGATTCCACCATAAATTAAATCTAATCTTAACGAATTCGGACGAATCCTGCTAAAAAGTCGAACTGGAATAGCCCCACCTTCAAAAGTTAGGAGAACTTCCAATGGAATTGAAGCCTTTTCAGATTATTGGGCATCTCCAAGAAAAGACCCAAGCTTATCGCCAGAAAAAAACTCTACAAGCTCGAATCATTCAAATACTCCAATTAAGCTTAGCTCATCTAAAAATAAAAATCTGCAAAACAATCAATCTAAAAGGGTCAGAAATGATAGGCCTGATTTATATCATGAGATTGGTGAACGTGGAAGGTTTGAACACATTCATTGTTTTTTGTTTTGTTTTAAAACCTTCGTGCAAGTCTTAGAATTACTTAAATTTTCAATTCCCATTCATCCCCTTTGATTTTTTTTATTAGGAAAACTGGTGTCAGTCCACCATTAAATGCATTGAGGGACGAGAATGGGTTTGAACAATTCGATACTTACCTCATTAAAGCAACCGAGCAAACAAATAAAGAAATTTTAAGGGAAAGAAGAAAAAGCTTGAGAAAATCGCTAAGCGCCGCTAATAAACAATTCGGTAGAAAGTTGTCAGTTGCTACCTTTGTTGATAACGGTGATGAGGACGATGATAATCCAGAATTTTTGGATGAAAGTATGAGTCTTGTCACTCGTGGTCAGTAATTATTATTCATTCAGAAGCTTGCTTTTGTTTTCTAAAATTATTCTTTTGGCTTTTGTCTCTCGCAGAACTTGACTTATCGCACGCTCCTTCCGTTCGCTTTCAGGCTCAGCAATCCCATCAATCCAATCAAAAAAGTTCAAAATCGAAAAATCCTAAATCTAATTCCAAATCATTAGATCACTCAATTCGCACTCCAACCGATTCTGAACTCATTGATTTTGACACAGTTCCTGAGCTTTCCAAAAAGCAACGTACTCAGCAAAGATCTCCAGATCAACCCATGACGGTACGAGATGAAGAAGAAGAAACTAATGATGATGATGATGATGATGATGATGACCAGGGCCATGAATCAATAGTACCAAACCAAGATAATGTTTCAGTTGCGTCTGATCCATCCAATTCTCAGCCGGAACCCATCAATCTCAATCACAACCAAGATCAAGATGTTTCAGTTGGCTTGGATGACATATTAGAAGAAGATGAAGATGGCTCAGACCCCGTAGCTAGCCAGAATGATTCTAAATCCAAATCAATAAAGCTTGCTCAGGCTTCGAATCGCTGGCCATCAAATCGCCATCGTAAGCATGATAACGATTTTTCTCGTTTCAATAGTCTATTCTTGACCTTTGGCTCATACGAGTCTTCATACCTTTCTCAACGGCGCTTCATCAGCTCCATATGCAGGTGTTCGAAGAGGGCAGCGGCGGCGTGTTGAGCCGTTGGCCTATTGGAAAGGCGAACGAATTGTTTACGGTCGTAGTGTCACCCCCGATGGATCCCAACGAGTGATTGGAATGATTGATGTCGTCCGAGTACCGCGTCCGCCTCCCAAACCATTTGCCCAGTTACGCCATCGACGAGGGCAGTCAAGGGTTAAATCCGAAAGTATTCAGCCATCTGTAATCCAGCCGCCACCGGAAGAGGGTTGGGATTCGAAAACAAGCCCCAATGGAGTGGTATATAGTCACACCAAGCAACGAGACTGCGAACGTGCAATAGTTTGTACAAAGCATATGCTAAATGTTAATGTTGAAGATCAAGCTGGAATACATGATTCATTTCAGTTTATAAGAGTTTGCAAGGACGCTGATTATGTAGCTGGTGGTTTAATGTACATTCCGGTGGGGGGTGGAAAACCACTAAAACCTGCCAAAGATAATTTTTACGTGAGTAGCCGAGTGAAAGAGAAAAGCTGCAAAGGTGTTAAAAGTTACCACAAACTATTTTGTTTCGCAGATTTTTACAGTATTAGAAGGGGCTGTATCAGTAAATATACATCGAACAACTTTTGCAGTTGCACCTCATGGAATGTTTTGGGTCCCCAGAGGTAATGAACTTTTTAAAATATTTCATTTTACATCCTCATTCTCTTTTGCCTGTTCTTACATAAATTATGTAATTGATTTTTGTTCTCTTATCAACCATAAAAGGAAATGTTTATGCAATTCAAAATATCAGTAAACGAACCGCCAAATTAGCATTTGCACAAGCCAGAAGAACAACTGGATCAGAGCCTGAATTAGAATCGGATGAAGATGAAGAAAAAATAATTGCAACAGATGAAGACGAAGAAAACAAAGAATGAAATCAAATTATTCCTTAGAAATTTTAATAGGGCAATCATCCATCATCAAGGAAAAGAATTGGAGTACACGCGATTTTTTTTCTATTTCTTGAAATGTTACATACCCTCGTGCACAACATAGGATATACTTTTTATTAGATTATCTTAGCGACCTTTTTTGTTTTTGTTTTTGTTTTATTTTTATTTTTTTGTTATAACAGTCAAAGTGAGTTATTTTTTGTGTAGAATCAAGTATGCTATTTGACTTGAATAATAATTTGAAAGGCTTTTTTCAAAGCACAAGTAAAATCAATTATTGTTTTCAAGTGAAAATAGGAAAGAAAACGAACCAATTTGGGCGCCTACAGTGAATTAAGATATTCAACTAAAATAATGCTGGAGGATGGTTTCTTTTTTTTAAAGAAGCAAAACAAAAGTAAAATAAAAGCCCGTAAAAAGTAAAATTTGAAACATTGGAAAAGCTTAGCCCTTTGATGCTGATCCTTATGAAACTCTTCGTAGAGTAAATCAACCTTGTAATTTTCAGTTTTTTGGAGACCTTCACAACTGGCCGAGGACAGAACTGAAAATTCAAAAAGAAACAAACTGAATTATGTTGTGATGGATAGATGTAAACAAGAAAAAATCAAAATTTGAAAGGATTGGAAAATTTCAATGATATTATATATGTTTGCTTTTGCATTTAAATAGACACCAAATAATTATTAAATCAAGGTGCCTTTTTTTTGCTAAACAAAGATACTAAAATGTGAATTTATTTTACCTTTTTTCTTTTTTTTTTAATTTTTCGGGGTCCATAGAGCCCCTCAAAAATATTGAAGGAAAGTTAAGATATATATTTTTTAAGAATTGTCTTGAAAGAATTTTTGGGTAAAGATAATCTGTCACTAAATAATGATTATAATTGTTTAATTTTAAAAGAGAATTATTATTGATAACAAACAGATCATTGTCTTTTTTTTTGGTTAAATTATTTAAAGAATTAAAAAATCATCATAAAAAAAGAGAAAAGTCTTTTTTTTTTGGCTTTTATGACCTTTTCAATTTTTTTTTCAAAAAAAAAGACACTTCGGATGTAAAAAGGAATTCAATTTTTTTGTTTTTTGAATATAAAATATTTTCAAAAATTTCTATAAAGTTTTCAAATTATTGTTTTTTTTTTTTTCCTTTTTTTTTTTTTTTTTTTTTTTTTTTTTTTTTTGTTTTATAATTACTAAAAAGAACAGAAGGGGAGAGAGAAGGTGCAAATTTCTTTTTTTGGTTAAATTTCAATTTAAAAATATTTAAAATTTAATAATTTAAGGGATTAGAAAAGTAATACTTTTTTTTGGGATTTAAATATAAATAAATCAATAAAGAAAGAAATAATCCATTTTTGAGGTAATAAAAAGATAATTTTGAAAATCTTAAAAATACTCATAATTGAATTAATCAAAAAAAAGACAATTGATATTTATTTATTTGTTTATTTATTTAGGTGTTTACTTAAGGTACACTAGCCTGCTTTCTCTTTTATTTTTGAAATAAATACCAATACAAGTATTTATTTAACATATTTTGGTGTGAATTTAGTATCAACAACATTTTTTTTTTTGATTATGCCATCATTGAATTGTTAAATCAATACTCGAATACTTATATCAAAGTCATTTAACTTGTTTTCATGGTAAAAAAAAACCAACAAAAAATGTATGGTTTCAAAAAAGAAAAAAACACACATGGTTTTCTCTTTTTTTTAGGAAAAGAAAAATTTGGAAAAAATAGTGATAGATTTTTTTTTCAATAATAAAAGAGAAGAAAAATTTGAGGAAAAATAATAAGAAAAGTTTGTTTTTTTTTAAAAAAAACAAACAAACAAACAATATTTTAAGAAAAAGATTTAAGAAAATGAAATAATAAATACCTTTTTTTAAAAAAAAGAAAAAAGAGATAAAATTTAAAGAAAAGATGAATTATATGTAGTTTGTTTCATTTTTATTTTTATTTTGTTCAAAAAAAAAGGGTACATTGTCTCTTTTTTAAAAAAAATATAATAAAAAAGTTACTTTTCTTTTTAAAAAAAAGAGAACCTTTTAAGAAAAAAATTGAATTTTTTTATCTTAAGAATATTTCAAGAAAATGAAACTGATTTTTTTTTTCATCAAAAAATAAACAGTTGAAATTCATTTGTTGAAAAAATAGGAAATATATTATACGCTTTTTGAGTAAGAGATATAATTCTTTAAAGCTACACAGTACCCAAAGATTGGCCTTTTAAGAGGATTGAGCTTAAGTGGCTTAATATACATATTTTGAAGAGATTAAAGTGAGGAAATAATTCCCCTTTTATTACTGATTAAAGTCATATTAACACTGATAAGACCAGAAAAAGGGATTTTTAGAAAATCAAAAGCCCCTCATTTACAATAATGTAAGGTACCATTCATATTTTTTAGCTTATTGCATTTAGAAAGACTCATATTAGGGGGGTTCAAAGTGATGAAATCCCACCTCAAAATAATACAAGATTAAGTCACCAAATAACATACAAAAAAACTAGATTTTCAATCATAAACTGAACGCTTTTTTGGCACAACCCCTAAAATTTTGTTAAAATACCATGTCTTTTGTATTTTGAGATTTGAACCTAACCTACACCCACTTTTATTGATTTCAAATTCATTTTCCATTTTTGCACATTTATGATTTAAATTTCTGTTGTTTATTTTTGCTTTTTTGGAATTCACCAGCTCATTGAAATTCCTTTCTCAAAATTCAATTAAAAAAAGACAGAACTCAAATAATATGTTGACCTTTCCCATAAATCTGGCCCATAAACCCACCCTGATTATTTAATTTTTATAAGATTGATTTAAATTGAGTTTAACTTTGAGGCTTTTTTTGCAACAAGTAATTCAGATCTCATGGGCGTGAGAGCAGGGGCTTCAGAGAAAACATGATTTCAATTTGGAAAAAACATGAATCAAGAATTATTACCAACATAAGATTGTTCATTCAGATCCATGTGCAGCTCATATTATATATGTTCTTTATTAACTAAGTTAAAAAGGACTTAATTATAATTGACTAGATATTTGTTTATACACATCTAATTATATGAAATTTCATTCAATAAATTCTGTAATCATACTCAGAACTATATAGGAAATAATTCAGTATTTGATGTAAATATTGAGCTTCTAATCTCACTCATCACATTGATAATTGTGAAATAACTAATATCTGAGTTCTTTTTATAAGAGAAATCTTTAATAATGATAGATTGACTCAAACAATGCATCTGCAAGACAAAAGTCTCTCATAATTTTTTTTTGATTGATAATAATCAAACTTTAATAAAGACAGCTCAGAAAGTGAAACAAATTGAATCATCCATAACTTTTCAATAAGAATTTAATTTATGATATATACTCCACATTCTGAATTATTTTCCATTCAAAAAATGGGAAGTTGAAATTAATCCATGTGTAAAAAATATGGGGAGAAATATTTACAAGCCTTTTCTCAAGTATTTGTTTCATTGCATAATCTTAATATATTGAAGAATAAGCATAATTAAAGCCAAAGTCTGATGAAAAAAATAATCATTGAAGGGATATGAAATTTCTTTGAAATATCATGGAAATGAATTTAGCTTAATAATTCTCTTCTCATATATGTGAAAATCAAATTTAAAGTTATTTTCACAATTATTAACTTCCAATCAATTTTAACCCAATAGCTTCTATTTTTGACATAAAAAATTATTTTTCACATAAGTTAACCATCTTAAAGCTTTAAATAAAATATTTTGAGGTAAGAATCTCTTGGCTTTTTAATTAAATTCCATTGGAAATTCTTTAATTGCAGCCATATTTTCTTAATTTCACTCAATATACTGAATTAAAATTTATTCAATTATGAAATGAGGTATTTGAAATGAAAAATAGATCAATGATTTTTTTTGAGAAACCCCTTGGACCTATTCACCAAAAAAATACAAAATTGTGATCCTACATAAATATAAAAAGGCACATAATTTAAGCTATGAAAAATATTATGACGAGCTCAATTAAATTTTTTGGTTTTAGATTCCTACTATCACAAATTTTTTCTATTATGAGTCTAAAAGTGCTTGAAGGAGGAACACTTTAGAAAAGTTCTAAATTATCTATATTGTAAATTTATTTTTTTTATAAATTTTTATTGGAACTTTTTAAGTTCTTAAAGTATTTTAATTAACAAGAAGAAATTCCTCTTTTTATGATTTATTTTTTTGAAAAGCTAATCTTAAAAATTTTCAATAGCTACATTACCTTTGGAAAATTGATTGAGGTAATTTTTTTTTTCTGGAATGAATGGCTAGGTCAGATTGATTGAGTAAGCTTACTAAATGTCACAACCATGGATCTCCGTATGGAACATCAAGCCACAGTCCTTTTATGGCCACGTCATCATCTTATGGACCATTTATGGCCATTTGTCTTTTGGGGCCTTCATGGCCCTTCACCTCAACCCAGAAGCCATAGCGGCAATTTATGGCCAATTCCCTCAAAACCAGGGGAAATGACCCAAATGGCTGTTTTTGGCCATTTGGGCTCATAATGCACATTTGCGCATTTTTTTGCACTTTGCCCATTTGTGAACTTTGGCGCACTTTGACGCAAAGTGTCCAAAAGACACTTTCCCGCCCTTTGGGCCAGTTTTTGGCTTAGAACCCAAAAGTGGCCAAAAACCCCAAAGGACCTAGAAACAACTTTCCAAGCTCTGAAGCCATCACATCCATCTTTTTCCCCTCTGTCATTCCATCTCAAGACCTTTGGACGTAATCTTCTTTCCAATGAACCAATATGCCATAAATGATGTCATATATCATTATGCATCATTTTTCAACAGCAATTCAATGGTGGCAATATCAAATGTTCATCTCAACATTCCAGAATATCATCACATCATCAAGGCACCCAATCATTCAGAGGACTCATCAAGGCTCAAGAGCAAGTGTTTCAGCATCAAAGACCAATCACGCCATCAAGGCATCATTGGATAATTTCATTCACAGTATTCCTCCAAGGCAATACTGTTCAGCCATTCTCAAGGGATTCAAGAGGCAGTTCATTCATGTGTCAAGTGTCAAAGCTCCACTCAATCCATCTTGGCAACCACCTTCATTTCAATACAGTCTGGATCCATCAAGAACTGTATTTCATTTTCAAGCATGAGAAATTCATTCAACCCAATTAAATTTCAATATTATCCAGCTGTATCAATTCCCAAAACAATCAATACAGCCTCAAGGATCAATACAGATCAGTTTTCAGCCTGAAGAACTCAAGCTCCCAACTTTTCACACATACTGGCTACCCTTTCCACCCTGGGGTTTTTTTCCCCAGTTAATTAATATACTTTGATTTTATTTTATCTTTATTTATCTTATCATTTTTGTTAAGTGAATACTGATATTATCAAGTCAGTCATTTAGCACCTTCTTTTTTCTTTCTTTGCCTGTCAATGGATATTTGGTGGTCATATCCTTACTAACTCCATTGTTCATTTTGGCAGGTTGAAACAGTGATTAAGGACTTACTTGGTTGGCTCTTTGGCCATTTGGCTTCTCTTTCCTCTTATTGCATCTCATATTGTACCTGCATATTTCTTAGAGGAATTTATTCTTTTATTTTAATTTCTTTATTCTTTTGGAGTCTTCCAAGTGAGTTCCCTGATTTCTGAGTGCCAGGACACTCTTGTTTTCTGTCCAAGAGCCCCTGTGACATTATATTAATTGACTCATAATTTCTTTTCGTTCTGTTCATTCTTTCTTTATAATTTCATTCACTCATTTCATTGAAATTATGACTCTTTAATGCTTATGAACCTTATGATTCATCATCACCTCTCAATTTTCTCTCATTCATTCTTCATTCTGAAAATTGAAAGCTGACCCAATTTTATGTTTTTTTCTCTTTTTTAAATCTTCTTTCAAATAATCATTTTTTTAAATCATTAATAATTCAGGCATCATCTTAATTTTCATTTGATTTCAAATTTTTCATCAAGTTATTCAGACACATTCTTCACATAAAGATTCATATCTGATTCATTCTTCAAGAATTTTGATTTGATTGATTGATTTGACATAAATTGATATTGACCTCAAGAGAATTGGTTGACCTGAAGATTTCATTGATTTTGCTGATTTTTCACATCAAGACTTTTGAGATAAATTTTAATTTTGCCTCAAGAACTCAATTGATTGATTGATTTTCTGCAAGATTCTGATTTTAATTGATTTGACATTTGATATATTGACTTCAAGTTTTCATTTGATATTTAATTGATTTATTTACCTGAAAATTTCATTTGATTTATTGATTTTTATTGATTTTCCTCAAGATATTGATTTTGACTTTTGACTTCAAGCATTATTTCAATTGCCTCAAGTTTTTACCTTCAAATCTTGATTCTTTTTCATTTTATTTCATTTTATCCTGAAATCATGCCCATCCAACACTCACCTCCTGCAAGGAAGACAAGATCTCAGGCCAGAACTCAAGCTGTTCTCACTCCAACTCCTAGGGCTCCTCTTGATGGCACCCCAGCAGTTTCTCAACTGAGGGCCAAATTGGACAGAGGACCCACTTTGGAAGGAGCAGCACTGTCCAGGAAGGAAGGAAGAGTGCCAAGAAGATCAAGCTCATTTTAAGGAGTAGTTGGCCAATTTCCAGGAACTTCAAGGACCACTTTCAAGGGTCCAGGTGAAGATGGTGAAGAGGAGGAGGAGAATTCTGTGGAAGAGGAAGAGTCTGATGGTACTGAAGGTGTCCCTGCTCTTGTGGGGAAATCCCAAGGTACTGGAGGGCCAACTCTAGCCCAGTCTAATCAGCCTGTCTCTCATCAGTTTGAACCATCTTTATTGGCCATTATGCAGCAAATGACTCAAATTATGGCCAATACTCAAGCAGCTTCATCCTCTGAAGCATCAAGACCACCAGCGTTCAAGACTCCATCTATGAAGGCAGCAGAATTCTTTGATGGGACTCAACCCTTCAAAGTTAGAAGCTTTATTCAGTCTTGTCAACTGATTTTCCATAATGATCCGGAAAGCTTTGCTCAAGACAGAAAGAAGGTCCTTTATGCCACTTCATTTCTCATTGGCAAGGATGCAAAATGGATTGAGCCTTATCTTTCCAATCTCACCAATAAAGACTCCAATTACCTTCTAAATTCTTGGCCTTTATTTGAATCTCAACTCTTCACTCTATTTGGTGACCTGAATGAAGTCAGAAAAGCTGAAGCAGAATTGGATTCACTAATAATGAAGGAAGGTGGCCATGTTTCGCTATACATAGCCAATTTCAGGAGTTTGGTTTCAAGAATTAGAGATTGGGGTGAAAGGGCTCTCATTCATCATTTCAGGAAGGGATTGCCATCCAGGATGTTGGATCAATTGGCCTCCCATCCTTCAAGAATTGACTCTCTTCAAGACTTAATGGATATTACCCTGGAGCTTGATACCAGGTACCATGAGAGGCAAAATGAAAAGAGTCATAATCAAGAGAAGAAGCCAGAAGCCTCAAAGTCAAGTTCTTCTCATCCTCAATGTTCTGCAAGCGCAAGTCAAAAGAAGAAGAATTTTCAGAAGAGGGACAAGCCCCATTCTTCTTTATTGAATAAGGATTTCAAGTTGATGAATTCTGAAAAAGAAAGAGGAATCAAGGAGGGTCTATGTACCTATTGTGGTGGGAAGAATAGTCTTGAGTCCTGTTCCAAAAGGCCTCAAAACAAGCTTACCCAACCGTCAGGAAAATTTCCCAGCCAGGGAAAAGCCTGAGTGAAGATCATGTTGTGTTCAATGGTCTTCACAATTTTCCTTCCAGAGCACAATTGTGCATTCTGAATACTGGTGTCAAGAATTCTCTTAAATTCTTTGTTTTTTCTTCTCTTTCTGATGTTTTTTACAGTATTCTAATTGATTCTGGTGCTACACACTCATTTATTGCAAAGCAGTTTGTTCACAAGTACTCATTGACTACGTCAGAACTTCCAGAGAAGATTCCTCTTATAATTTTGGACTCCTCTGAGTCCCCTTCCTTATTTTTGACTCACCATACTAAATATATGGTTGAGCTCCCTTCCTTCCCAAGCTTTGAATGGGATCTTTTAGTCATTGATACTCCCAAGGGAGAAGACCTCATATTGGGCTTTGACTTTCTTAATCATTTTAATCCATCTATTGATTGGAGGAAAGGGCTGGTCACCTTTAATTCTGATAATAAGGACTATCATGATCTTTCAAAATCTTTCAGTAATGACTTTGCTTCTGCCAAATCATGTGCAGCTCTGGTTGGTGATTCTAGAACACCATCATTTCCATCTTCTGTCCATATTCCTTCCCTTAATTCCCATCAGTAATTACTATCATCTAGAGATGAAGTCTTTAAAGAGATTCAAGATGTTAGAGAGTATAATTCTGTATCTTCACTTCATCTCTTCTTTGGGAATATGAGCTTTCCTCCTTCATCTTATCATGACTCCCTGGAGGAGATGTGGGATGAAGAGGAAGAGCCAGAAGAAATAGAAACCGTGATGAAGGTTGTTCCTTCTGTTTATCACCAGTACTTGGATGTATTCTCCAAGGTGAAAGCAGAGAGACTTGCTCCTCACCGCACCTGTGATCATCATATTGAGCTGGAGGGGTCTCTACCTCCAGTTGGGGCGATCTACTATTTATCAAACCAAGAGTCAGATACACTCAGGGCCTACATTTTAGAGAATGTAGAGAAAGGTTTCATCCGGCCAAGCTCCTCTTCAACAGGAGCACCTGTCCTCTTTGTCAAAACAAAAGATGGTGGCCTCCGTTTGTGTGTTGATTACCGCAAACTCAATGCTGTTACTAGGAAGAACAAGTATCCTGATCCTCCTATGAATCAGCTTCTTACTGTTTTCAATGGTTCTTCTATCTTCTCCGAGATTGATTTGCGTGGTGCATATAACCTGCTCAGAATCAAGGAAGGTGATGAACACTTGAAATGTTTTAGAACTAAATATGGCAGCTATGAGTATTTGGTTATGCCATTTGGGCTCACCATTGCTCCTGCCTCTTTCCAAAACCTTGTCAATGATATTTTTTATGATCTTCTTCATATTTATGTTGTGGTTTATTTGGATGACATTATGGTCTTTTCCAAATCTGAAGAAGAACATGTCACTCATGTGTCCACTGTTTTCTCCAGACTCAGAGCCAATAACCTCTTTGCTAAGGCCTCCAAGTGCCTGTTTCATGTTAATAGTGTAGGGTATTTGGGTTATGTGGTTCCTTCTGAAGGCCTCAAGATGAAACAAGCAGAAGTCCAGCAAACTCTCAATTGGCAACCTCCAAGAAACCTCAAGGCTCTTCAATCATTCCTTTGCTTTGCCAATTTTTACCGCCGTCTCATCAATAATCATTCAAAGAAGATTAGTTCACTCACAAGTTTCCTCAAGAAAGATTCCCATTTTCCCCTCAATGAGGAAGCTCTTAGACAGTTTCATCAGCTCAAAGAGGCATTAACCATTGCTCCAATCCTTCTCTACCCACCATTGTAAAGACTGGTGCATCAGATTTAGCCTTGGGTGCTGTACTGAGTCAGATTTCTGACTCAGGAAAACATACCATTGCATTTGATAGCCGCAGGCTTCTCCCAGCCGAGCTCAATTATGAGATTAATGACAAGGAACTCCTTGGCATAGTCTGGGCTCTCAAGCGCTGGAGAGCTTTTCTCCTTTCACTTTCTTCCTCTTTTGAAGTACTCACTGATAATTCATCACTTCAATATCATGTCATCAAAGATTCTCACTCACCATCAAGCCCGCTGGGATGAATTTTTCTCTGAATTCCATTTTTTAATCACTTACCGCCCTGGCCGCTTGGCTACTCTTCCAGATGCTTTATCACTTTGGGACAACATTTACCCAGAGAGGGGGGAATATTTCATTAGCAAGAATCCAATGAATTATCAAAAAAGAATCAAGCAAGATGAAATTCAAGCCTCAAAATTCTTTGCAGTCAAGGTGGAAGCATTTTCAAATTTGATTGAATCAATTCAGAAGTCATTATGGCAAGATTCTCAATATAGAAGTATACTTCAAGATTTGGGTAAAGGTAAATCAGTCCAGGATTATTCTCTTGATTCCTCCTCCAAACTTCTTTTTTTCAAAGATTGGGTGGTGGTCCCAAATGATCCCACAATTAAACTCAGCATACTTCAAAAAAGGCATGACTCTCCTCTAGCTGGACACCCTGGCCAATAGAAGACTCTCAAACTTGTCAAGTGGGATTTCCACTGGTCCGGAATGACTCAATTCATCAAGGATTATGTCTCATCCTGTCAACAGTGTTCAAGAAACAAAAATATTCACCACAAGAAGTTTGGACTGCTCAAACCTCTTCCAATTCCAAATGGTCCTCGGATTTGTCTTTCAATGGATTTCATCACTCAATTGCCACTGTCCAATTCCTTTGACTCAATACTTGTAATAGTGGACAGATTTTCAAAAATGGCAGTTTTAATTCCAACAATGTCTTCAATAACTTCATTATATTTGGCCCATTTATTCATCAAGAATATTTTCTCAAAGCATTTCCTTCCTTCAAGCATTGTCAGTGATAGAGGTTCTCTTCTTGTTTCTTCTTTTTGGACCAATCTTTGTCAGAAGCTCAAGATTTCAACAGATCTGTCAACTGCTTACCATCCAGAAACTGATGGACAGACAGAGAGGGTAATTCAGATACTAGAACAGTACCTTTGGATGTATGTCAGTTATCATCACGATGATTACAACACCTGGCTCCCTCTGGCTGAATTTGCCTACAATAACTCTGACCACTCCAACAAAACAATCACCGTTTTTCACTGTTTATGGAAGAGATCCACATTTTGACTCAGTTCACATCACTCAAGATACTCCTGCTGGAAAGTTATGAACAAAAATCCAATCATTACAGCAAGATGTCAAGAGAGAACTTGAAGTTGCCATAAACAGGTTTAAGAGGTATGCAGATAAAAGTAGAGCAAGTCCACCTGTTTTCAATCCTGGTGACATGGTATGGCTTTCTTCCAAGAACATGAAATCATCCAGACCCACCAAGAAACTGTCTGAAAGATGGTTGGGTTCTTTTCCAATCTTGAAGAAAGTCAGCGCTCATGCCTACCACCTCAAGCTCCCATCTCAATGGAAGTCCATCCACCCAGTCTTCCATATTTCACTCTTAGAACCAGTAAAGACATCAAAAATCCCAAATAGGCATCAAGAGCCTCCTCCTCCAATCATCATTGAAGAAGAAGTGGAATGGGAAGTCTCTCAAATACTGGACTCAAAGCTCAAGAGAGGAAAATTATGGGATCTGGTGGAATGGAAAGGTTTCAGTCAAGACCCAGAAAGATCCACTTGGGAACCAACCAAAAACCTCAAGAATTGTCCTGAACTTGTCAAAGATTTTCATTCATTATATCCTGACAAGCCTGGGCCCAATCCCTCAAAAGCTTGATTAATTATGGCTCTTGGTGGGGAGAGGAATCACCAAAAGTAAGTCCCACTCCTGGTATGCACCTTTAGGGATATATTACTCTTCTTTGTTGTAAGAATCACCTTGGACACTCTGTGAGCACTTTGAAATTTTGGACACAGATCTTTGGCATGGCTTTCAACTTCATTTCCAATATTATGGCCATTTTAACTTGGGACAATGGGCCATTCTATTTTAAATTCATTTACAAGACTTCAAAATTCAAATTCATTCCTTCAACATTTTTGTTTCATTTTTATGGTACTGGCAGGAGTGGTAACTACCAAAGATAATTTATTCTCCTGGTGTGCACTTCCCTGAGGGATCTACAATCTTGTCAAAACATCACCTTGGCCACTTTGTGAGCACCTGGAATCAATTTTCTCTTTCCAGGTCCTTGGCCAATTTCAAAATCAGTTATCAACCTCCATGATGAAGATTGGAAGCCCCTCAAGATTCAATTCATCTTTCTTTTCTCTTTTCTCTTTCTTTATTTTCATTTTCATTCTTTATATTAGATTTTATTTCCATTTTCACTTTATCATATCAAAATTCATCTCAAAGAATATTCATTCATTACAACATCATCAATAATGAAGCCAATCTTAAAAGAAGACCAAGCAAGTCCTGCATCATATGACAAATTTTTGATATCAGTATTATTTTATTTTCCTCTTGAAAGAACTTACCTCTATCTCACTCTAAATCCTTTCCAATAGCCTCAACAGGCTTCACCTTGTATTGGTGCTCAGGTGCTCACCATTTCAAGGTGAGGGGTACTTTCACAACCATGGCAATTCACCTCCTTGGATCTCCGTATGGCATATCAAGCCACAGTCCTCTCATGGCCAATTGCCCATATCCATCACCAGTGGCCAATATGGCCACGTCATCATCTTATGGACCATTTATGGCCATTTGTCTTTTGGGGCCTTCATGGCCCTTCACCTCAATGCGGAAGCCATAGCAGCAATTTATGGCCAATTGGATATTTCTGGTCATTTCCCTCAAAACCAGGGGAAATGGCCCAAATGGCTGTTTTTGGCCATTTGGGCTCATAATGTGCATTTGCGCACTTTGACGCAAAGTCTCAAAAAGACACTTTCCTGCCCTTTGGGCCAGCTTTTGGCTCAGAACCCAAAAGTGGCCAAAAACCCCAAAGGACCCAGAAACACCTTTTCAAGCTCTGAAGCGATAACATGCATCTTTTTCCCCTCTGTCATTCCATCTCAAGACCTTTGGACATAATCTTCTTTCCAATGAACCAATATGCCATAAATGATGTTATATATCATTATGCATCATTTTTCAACAGAAATTCAATGGTGGCAATATCAAATGATCATTTCAACATTGAAACATATCATCATGTCATCAAGGCACCCAATCATTCAGAGGACTCATAAAGGCTCAAGAGCAAGTATTTCAGCATCAAAGACCAATCATGCCATCAAGGCGTCATTGGATAATTTCATTCGCAGTATTTCTCCAAGGCAATACTGTTCAACCATTCTCAAGGGATTCAAGAGGCAGTTAATTCATGTGTCATGTGTCAAAGCTCCACTCAATCCATCTTGGCAACCAACTTCATTTCAATACAGTCTGGATCCATCAAGAACTGTATTTCATTTTCAAGCATGGGAAATTCATTCAACCCAATTCAATTTCAATATTAGCCAGCTGTATCAATTCCCAAAACAATCAATACAGCCTCAGGGTTCAATACAGATCAGTTTTCAGCCTGAAGAACTCAAGCTCCCAGCTTTTCACATATACTGGCTAACCTTTCCACCCTGGGGGTTTTTTCCCCAGTTAATTAATATACTTTGATTTTATTTTATCTTTATTTATCTTATCATTTTTGTTAAGTGAATACTGATATTATCAAGTAAGTCATTTAGCACCTTCTTTTTTCTTTCTTTGCCTGTAAATGGATATTTGGTGGTCATATCCTTACTAATTCCGTTGTTCATTTTGGCAGGTTGAAACAGTGATTAAGGACTTACTTGGTTGGCTCTTTGGACATTTGGCTTCTCTTTCCTCTTATTGCATCTGATCTTGTACCTGCATATTTATTAGCGGAATTTATTCTTTTTTTTATTTCTTTATTATTTTGGAGTCTTCCAAGTGAGTTCCCTGATTACTGAGTTCCAGGCCACTCTTGTTTTCTGTCCAAGAGCCCCTGTGACACTAAAATATTATATTCCTTATTAATTATATTCTTTGGTATTTCAAAATTTAATTCCTTTTTGATAAAGGTGATATGTTCATTTGGAATTTAAGTATATATAGATTTTTGTATATCAAAAATTCAAGTTCATCAGTTAATTAATTGTACATTAAGCTCAAAAAATAAGTAGCTCACTCAATAATATATCATCTAAGATTTAGTTCCACAATTTCTTTTAATTTGATTTTTTTTAGGAATTATCAAAATTAAACTCTTTGTCTCTTTATTGTTTTTGAAATGGCTGGAAATCATATAACATGATTACATATCTAGAACATAATAGAAAATTATTATTACTCAAAGCTTCATTTGTTACTAAATTTTCTAAGTATTATTACCTGATTTGAGAGTTTGTATAGGCTTACCTTATACTTAGCTTAATATTATTGAAATATTTCTTTCATATTTAACAAGGGAGTTTTAATTAATATATTGAATAATTCATTTTAATGGAAAAGGTAATATATACTATGAATATCAATTTTGCTACGATGAAATCATGTTATGCAAGTAATGGAGTGGTTCCCTTGGTAAGGGAAAGATTTCCAAAATAATTTTGATAATTTTATCAATAAATACATTATAAATTATCTTATTGAGATTGAATATCTCTTTTGGATTGATATTTGTTGATATAAAGAAGTTTGTGCAAAAAATATAAAGTAAATCAGAACCAATTTTTTCAAAGGATTTTTTGGTAGAATACCATGAAAATAATGAAAAATAAGGGAAATTAGAATATCTATTATCTCAATGGGGGTGAAATGACTGTCTTAATAGGAACCAGGCTACTTTTAAAAGCTTAATATAAGGATTAAGTATGATAGCTTTGAAATATCATTAGTTACTCAGAGATTAGGTTTTCACCCACTTTAAGGTCTTTTAACTCAAATACCTACTATAAGATGCTATTCTGACTTATACCTTTGGAGTCTTTATTAAGATTGTATTATTTTATATTTTAGTAGTATGTTTTCTTTTTCAAATTGAGAGAAATGAGTTGAATTTGGTAAAGGGTGGCTATTTGATTCTTTTTAGAAAATTGTCATATATGAATAAGAAAGCCTATCATGTAAGGAATCAAATATTTTCTTTCAAATAGAATTTAAGGGGAGTTATTTATTGAATGAGCTTGTAGATTTAGTCATTATTCACAATCTTCATGTTATTACATTATCTTCTCCAATAAGAAAGCTTTCTTGAAATTGGGAATCATGAGAGAAAAATGCACAATAATAGCACCTATTGAGCTCCAGAAAATAAAAAAATACTAGAAAAAACACCATTTTTCTCTTCAGGATGAGAGTCTCATAATATCTATTACACAATAACTTAATTCATTCATTTTAAATCTATAGGACTACTCAAAAGTATTTCTTCATTTTAAAGAAGACTTGGAAGGAAGTCTGGGAAAACCATATATACTTTTTTGGTATGAAGAATGCAAAACGTTTTCCCATGAGAGAAATTCGAAGTTATTTCTAGAGAATAAATATAAGAATTAAAAGATATAAAAAACTATATGATAAGCTTAGATAATAATGATTCATTTTGAAGCTGGTCTTTATTTCAAAATATTTATGCATGAAGTATGAAAAGGTGCTCAAGATATAAATTGATTAAATTTTATTTTTGATTAAAATTTTCAAATAGAATGCAACATCTCACTTCCAGAATATTTATATTGAAAGGTGTTTTGGGAGAAGTTAATATACAGTTTTGAGAAGAACGGGTTCTTGTATAATCTTAGAGCCGACCTCTCAAAAAGGGAAAAAGAGACACTACATTTGAAATTTGTTTTTGTTTCCAACAAAAGACATTAATAGTTCATATTTAGAAATAATATACTCTTGGTTCTTGATTATAAGAGTTCTTGTTGTAGTTAATAACTTGAAAATGGTGATTTCGGGAAATGAGTCATAGATACTGATTATTCCTCAGTTCCAATTATAATAATTAAAAGGTTAAGTTTGAAAAATATTTTAGTTCAAAAAAATCCAAACACATATTGGAAAAAGAGTGTTTAAAGGACAGATCTATGATAAATTTATCAAGAAAAAAGTCAAAACTATTACTGTAAGGTTTAAGATATTAAATTAAATGAGAATATTTCTTTTGTGTCAAGGAGTGGTAACCAGGATTATTATTATTAACTAAATCTAAATAAAACTTTTTTAAAGGGTTTTTGATATATTTAAATCTTTGAAAAAATAGAAATACTAAAAAAATAACTATAACACTATTTGGAAATAAAAATGGAAATTTCAATAAACATTTAGTACTAAAGGAGTTGTTTTACTTCCTCACACCTAAATGGTGAAGCTATTGACTCTGAATTCTTCCTTTTTATCAAAAATTTTCAATGAAGGCCTTGTATTCTCCAACGTGGGCTTATGGGCTCAAAAATGGTACATTAACATAAGATGTACATATTGTCAGTAGTAGAAAAACTAGCAGAAATCTCAAGTTACACATAAAAAAAGGTGAGGACCATGATTGATAATTATACACAATTACTATAATAAAAAACATTTTCAAGAAATGAATGTATCATATAACACCAATCTGACAAATACCCAGAATTTTGATAAGATATCTGATAACACAGATATCAAAGTAAAGATTTGGAGGTATAGAGCTTCATTCTATTCTAAAAAAAATGAAGTTTTTATATTTTATCCAATTCATATTGTGAATTTATACTTCTGATATAGTATGGTAGTTCTGTAAATATTCAAAGCTTTATTTGAATTGAGAAAGCATAGCTTCCATTATGAGAATTGATTTTTAGACCTTGGAAAATAAAAATGATAAAATTTTGAAATTATTCATCAGATATCCCCAAAAAAACCCTGTCTAATAAGATTATGGGAGAAACTCATTTAGAGAGATGTGTGGTTAAAGCTTCAAATTTTGTTTTCATACTATTCCATGAATGTAGGAAAATGCAAAGATGTATTCATTAGTATGATCAGCTTGAGAAGGAGAATTTTGATAAGAATCTTCAAGGCCTTATTCCAACAACCTTCCATGATAGGAATATTATATAGCTGTTGATCCATGATCAGAGGTGAAGTATTGAATCTCTCATAGCCTCTTCTCAAGTACAGAAAAATTTGTCTTTAGTTTTGTGAATTTAAAATTATTCATGATGAAAATTTTACTTACAGAATAAGAGATTGATATTGAGTTTATTTTTACATACAGTCTTCAGCCAATTGGAAATTTTGGTCAAAATGGAATTATTCAGAGTGAATCCTTTTTATTTTGAAGGTTTTTGTAAGGTTTGACTATGGAAAAATAGGTAAAAATTACTAATATTTGACTTATTGTACTCTGAATGTCCTTATAGATGAAATAAATAAGATAAAAATACTTATAATAATAAATATTTGCTATAATTATGGCGTAAAAATAATTATATTATTAAGTAAATATAATAATACAAGTTATAATATAAAAGAGTGATAAAATAAATAAATATATTAATATTTAATAATTAATATATTCAACAAAACTTTATTATTTTTACCAAAAAATAATGAAGGCATAAAAAATTGTTTTTTATTAATGTAACACAATTGATGAAAATAATATTACTAATTTTAAAGTTATGTATTAATATAAATAGTATTTATATGAATAAAAGAATTATTAAGAATCATAATAGAGAGAAAATATTATAATGAGAGAAAATAACATACTTTGAACACTTAATATAATAGTTTTGAAAGCTTTTATGCCAAATAATGTAAATACACCTTATTTAACTTGTATTTACAAATAAAAGTAAAAGAAATTACCAATATTCTTGATTTTATGTGGAAATAAGACTTTTAAGAGAATTCTAACAAAAAAATTTAAAAATTGGGGTAATCATGTCAAGATTGATTATTATAAATAGAGATTGCCTTTTGTCTTCAATAATATAAAAGATTTATATATAAAGAATAAAGATTTTACCTTTTGATTTAATTGTTTTTGAGGCATCTGAGGGGGAAATAGAGTAAAAAAAGCCCTATTTATAGTAAATTCCTCCTTCCTAGAGTCCAAAACGGCTTCTAGTAGATGTGTACTGATGGTATCCACTTGAGTTCATCAGTATTTCAAGGTTTAGTGATGATAACATAATAATTAAACCATCTTATCTCATAATCACACCATTATTTAGAGCAATCACTATAGCTCTAAGTTAGATGAAATCATAAGCTTTGAAGAAACCTAAACTTTGTGTATTCTATTAGTTCTAATAATAAACTAATAGTCCTAATCAATTTTATCACTTATATGACTGTTGAACATAATTTAAGATTACAGTGAGTGATCATAAATTATCAATTTTCAGCTTAAACTGTGATAATTAGTAACTCTGAAGTTTTACACGCTAAAGCTATTCAAAGAGTGAATTCTGATATCTGGGAATGTCATTATTAAACTGCCAAGAGAATTTTATTAAATCATAAAAACTCTATTTTTGATGATTTTTCTTGTAACTCATCTTTTCTGTCAAAATTTACTATTTTAAACTTCAAAACATGGTTTCAGGGGGTTTTAACTTGAATATTAAGATAAACAATACATAATTATTCACATATGAGTCAGTAGACCCTGAATATCTCACTTTATTTTAAGTTTGGACCACTTTCACAACAAAGTGGTCAACAGCTCTAGCAATTTTGTTCAATAAACCCTTACAAGTTATAACCTTGTTTATAATGTGTCAAATAAAGTTAATATATGTATTTTTACAGTAGTTAAGTGGTAACTTTATTTTTGGCTTAACTATCCATAATGCATGGTCTAAGAGATATGAGCTAAAAACCATGAATATATGTGCTGATCATAAAAGTGCATATATCCAGGTTAGTTACTTAAATGTTGACTCTAAAAATATGGAATGAGAATCTTATATGTGTAGTTTTTCATGGGTAATCCAATGGTATAATTAACTTCAAATGTTGCTTCATTGGTTTCTAAGTTAAATAAGATTTTTTGTCTTGTTCAGGATATTATTACTTATTATTCAGTAATTATTGAATTTACAGATATGCCATAAAATTGATATATGTGTATTTTACCATGAGGAATCTAGTGGTGTAATTTATTTCAAATTTTCACCCATTAGATTCTAATTTAATTCAAAGTTTGTGCCTATTTATGTAATTTTCATTTGTTTCAAGATAGTTATTATAAGTATAAATATTACAGAAACTTTGATGTGACCTTTTTGGATATGTGGTCATATCTCAAGGGCTCACATTTCCTACCACCAGAAAAGATTGTACCACAATATGATATTGTTAATTAGGTTATCATCCACTGTCCCACCTCTTCAATAGACTTTGTTAGTCTTGAAGCTCAATAATGCTTAATTTTCTATTCTTTAGGTCTTCTTTCATGTCTGAACCTTCTTAATACTTTATCAGAATTTGTTATATCTTTCTCAAGTATCCATTAATCTTCTTGAGTTGGGTTTCTATAAATTACAAGGTATTTGCTTTCTTTTTTGTTTCTTGTCCTTCTTTCTTCAAGGACTTTTACAATTTTCTTCTCCATCCTCTAAAGGGGGATTTCAAGTGGGGGTTTATTTCTTAATGGGAATAATTCCTTGTCACTTGAGCTGTAAGGTTTCATTACACTTACAGGGAAAGCTGGGTGTTTGTTCATTAATTCACCTGTGAGCTCTAGTTGGACAGAATTAGGTCCATGTAGTGCTTTTACCATAAATAGTCCTGCAAAGGAATCTTTCAATTTCTTTGGACCTTTTATATTATTGAAATTTAGAGTTGACACTAAGACCAAGTGTCCTATTTTGAATTCAGGTGATTTATGGATTTTATTCCATCTTTCTTTTAAATATTTGAAAGAATCTTGCATACATCTTCTTTCATGGTGTATTGCTTTGTCAAGAATGTTTTTCAAAACTACTTGCTGTTGGGTGTATATCCACTAAGTCTTTTTTGAGGGTATCATAAGGAAGTCTTGGATTCCAACCTTTTTATAGCATTGCTGGTGTTTTTACAGTTGAATAATGGATTGATGTTTTATATGCCAGTTAAAGACCTGGTATTAATGTACACCAATCATGGGTAAGGTCATCAGAATCTTTGAATTATTTTCCATAAGAACAGAATCTCCTGATCATGTCTTCTAAGGTCTATATCATTCTTTCTGCTAGACCATCAGTTTGGGGGTGGTAAGCTGTTGAGAATGATAATTTTGTTCCAAACAGGTTATTGAGGTTTGTACATAATGCCTAAGTGAATTTTGGGTCTCCATCACTTATGATATTTTGAATAAGCCTGTGTGGCTAATAATTTTATTCCATATCATTATGGCTGTGTCCATAGCTGTGTTATACTTGTGACATGGTAAGAAGACTGGAGTTTTTCTGTACCTGTCAGCTAATACTAGGCATGCATTGTAACTTCTGTCTCCTCCTGGAGGCAAGGCTGTTACCCAATCCATGTGAGATATTTCCCAAGGGGATTTTGGTTCTTGGATTTGGATCATCATTCCAAATTTCTTTCCTGTGGCTCTGTTTGCTTTCTGACATCTGTCACAGGTTTGGAAGTATTCTGCAACATCTTTCTTCCAATTTGGCCACCAAGAGCAGGCTTTTACCCTCTCTAGTGTTCTGTCTTATGAGAGATGTCCAGCTGCAACACTATTATGACATTCATGTAGTATAGTGTTTATCATAGTTCTATCTGTTAAAGCCATAAAACATGTATGTTTAGCTCTATGATAGAGGATTCCATCAAGGAGGTGGAATCTTCCTTCATCATATGATTTTTTCCATATTTCATCTAGCTTTGATGAAAGTGATGGGTCTTTACAGTCTTTCATTAGAATTTTTCATAGGATATGACAGTTTTTGTCCATTTTATAGCTTTCTTTAACTTGGTCAAAGAATTATGTGCCAATATCTGTGACACATATGCCTTATATATGGTGCTCTCCCTGTGGTACCCATGCTGTATTTTCAGGTGTATTTGCAGGAGCCCATCTACTAAGACCATCTGCATTTTTATGAATATTACCAGATTTATGAACTATAGTCATATTTCCTCTATATTCTTGGATAGAAATTTTCCATCTTAGCATATGTCTATTTGGAGTTTTCATATTTAATAGAGATTTTACAGCATTTCAATCTGTAATTAAATAAAACACTGTTCCATTGGAATGATAGTGTAATTCTTCTAAAGCCCAAAAGGCCTTCCATTTGGCTTGATCAATACCTTGCTTCTGTTGGCATTATTTTTCTTTAAATGAAGGAAATCGGTCCTTCAACAGGTTTTTCATTGATGATTTGTGTCTGGTGTAGTACAGCACCTAGCCCTTCTCCCCAAGCATCAATGTATAGCTTAAAGGGTAGTTTCCAATCTGGCATTAGAAGAAATGGGGCATTTGTCAAGGAATTTTTCATTGTTAATATGCTTTGACTCTTTCTTAAGTCATTTATTAGACTGCCTGTTGGTCACAGAGCTTATACAAGGATTTAGAAATTCTTGCAAAGTCTTTCATATGCTGTCTGTGATAACCAGCAAATCCTAGAAATGATTGAATTTCTTCTTTGATCTGGGTAATTGGCTTCAATAGTACTGCTGCTACTTTGCTTTTATCTATTCCCAAGCTTAGTCTAGATAAAACATGTCCTAGTGCTTTCAGTTCAATGTATGAAAAATGACACTTTTTCAACGAAATTTTAATGTTTACTTGTACTATTTTTTGAAAGACTCTTTCTAGTCTTGTTAAGTGACTTTCCCAAGTTTCTGCTAAAACTATGATATAATAAATATAGATAATCAGCCGTCCATCTGAAAGTTCTTCAGGAAATATGGTATTCATCATCCTTTGATAATGGGAAGATTAATGTTTTATATCAAATGGCATTCTTAAATATTCAAAAAATCCACAGTGGACTATTATCCTCAATAGCCTTTTGGAATTATCTGTTGATACATTTTGATGGAAACCATTTAGAGCATCCATGGCTGTGATGGCCTTAGCCTGTGACAATTTTGTTAATGTCTCATGGATTCTGGGTATTGGATATCTGTCAGGGATAGTATAGGTGTTTAGAGCTCTAAAGTCCCCTACCATTGTTGATTTTCCATTATTCTAAGCTATGATGACAGGTGTAGTGACCTTCACCTGTTCATTATGTCCTACTTTCTTTAATACTCCAAGGTCCATTAATTCTTTAATGTGTACCTCTAAAGCTTCTCTAGCTCTTGGGATATCTGGATAAGCTGGTCTTCTTAATGAGGGTGGATAAGGGTTTTCTACATTAAGGATTATGTCTACATCATGTCCAATTATGGCACCTAGTGGTTCTTTGTCATTTGAAAAGGAATTTTTGTATTTAAATAAGAGGTCAATAAATTTTTATTTTGTTTTTTTCTGTTAATTATTGATTGAATTCTGCCTCTTTAAGTTGTTCATCTATGAAAAAATATTCTTCTGGGATTTTTTCTTCATTCTTAATGACTGTGATTTTTTTTTGTTATTTAAGAAGCCACATTTTTGCCTTTTATTTTCTCCTATGGTAAGATATCTATCCTTTTGGTTAGAGATATCTATCCCATAAATTGAAAAGTAATAATTTCCAAGTATAAAATGGTTACTAGTGCAGTTGTACATTACCACAAACTCTACTTTCAATATGATACATTGTGAAGGATGAGGAAAAATGAGTGTTAAGTCAATCATTCCAAGGGGCTTCCTGCTTTCACTTGCACTACTAAATTTGACTTCTTGTATTGGTATAAGTTTTCCTTCCCAATCTGGTACAATTGCTTGTAAATAACTCTTACCAGCACAGGTACAATATGCTCCTATGTCTAAGCTCACTTTTGCCTCTTGGGTTTCCACCATGAAAATACTTATACTTGATTTTCCAGCTGTATATCCAA
This sequence comes from Austropuccinia psidii, assembly GCA_023105745.1. Lineage (NCBI taxonomy): Eukaryota > Fungi > Basidiomycota > Pucciniomycetes > Pucciniales > Sphaerophragmiaceae > Austropuccinia > Austropuccinia psidii. The sequence goes on from JALGQZ010000008.1 coordinate 31,362,037, forward strand.
TTCCTTTTCCTGGTTTGGTTCTATACAATTCAGAATCTTGTATGTTTTTCAGGTTTATGTCAGATATTCCAGCTTGTGGTAAGTTTGAATTGACATCCACTGATTCATATATTAAATAAAAATTATTAATTTGTGCATGCATTATATTAATTTCATCACTTTCCAAAGTTTCTGATTCTTCAGTGTCTTTTTCAGAGTCAGATTCTTCTTCTTTGCTATTGTGGTCTTCTGTTTCCACAATTTCATTGATTTTTGCTTTTTTAAGGCAATTATTGGCTAAGTGTTGGATACCTCCACATTTGTGGAACTTTCTTTGCTCATTACTGTTGGATGTACTGGGAATGAAAGGTTCTCTTGGTTTATCTTTCTTGATAAATGGTTTATTTAAACTTTTAATGTCTAATTTCTTCAAAGTTCTTCCAATTTTTGTCCTTGTCACTATGTCCTCCGGTGCATTGATATACTCTTCTGTGGAGAATGGTTCTATACACCTACTTCTCAGGGCATTTTCCAATTATCCTCCACATTTCTGAAGTATTTTCATGTGTACTATTTTTTGTGACATTTATGGGTACAGTGCATTTAATCTTTCAGATTGTTTTAAGAACCAAGTCAAAGGCTTATCCTGGTCTGGGTCAAAGAATGAATTTTCAAATGAATTCTCTATTTTGTACCTCCAGGAAGCATTAGCCTACTTGGTGATTATTTCTTTTTTCTACCAAGACCAGGTATTTCTGCCCTTTGTTTGCCTTATCCCATAATACCATCTTTTTCTGCAGATTTCTCAAATAATGAGTGTAATCTGGCAGTGATTAATTAATCTTGTATGGCATAATATTCTTGTAACATGTCAATTGTTTTAATAAATGACATATGGTCATATTCACCTTCTCCTATGAATATTGGCCATTCTTTTAATTGAGGTGCTTCCTTCATCAAGATTTGGTTATTGTATTGATGAATAAATTCTGTTATTAATGGATTTGTTATTTACTCTTTTGGTTTAACTGGAATTCTTATTTGGGAAAATGGGGTTGATAAATTTGGCATGTTTAAGTAAGCCTCACTTATTTTATACATTTTTCAAGTAATAAGTCTCATTTCATTTTGAGTTTGATATTTAAGACTCATTCTTCCTTCATCACTTTTTTCTACATGGTCTAGAAGCAATTGTTGGTGTGATTAAGTATTTTCTTCAAATTTTTCCACAGAAATACTTAATTTGTGGAATTTTTCTGTAAGATTATCAATAACCATGTCATAATTGATTGTCAAAGTTTGTTCTTTAATATCTTTTATTTAATTAGAAAATTCCTGTTGTCCTTGTATTAATTTCTGAGCATTGTCAATTAAAACCTTTGGTTTATTATTTTCAACCATAAATTTAATTTTATCAATTTATTTCTTATTTTGTACAGCAATCTTTGTTAAAGATGATAAGCTATTATTCATTTCTTGTAAATATAGTAAGCTGTTTGTAATGTCTTTAAGAAGTAAAATACTATTTTCAATTTCTGTTAAAGTATTTAAAATATCAGGGGATAAAGTCATTCCTTTTGGAAATGAGGTTGTCTCATTCTCTGTTCATCTTTGTCCTTGAATTTTGTAAGGTTTGTCTATGAAACTCTTGATAATAGTAACAAAATCAAGAGTACTATGATTGTCCTCAATAGAAATATATAATATAATAAAATATTATAACCACAAATTTAAATATAATTATTAAAAATAATTGTATAAGAAATATAAATTTAATTATTATTATAAAGATATAATAATAAAAAAAAAAAATAATTATAATAAATTATAATTATTCTATTATTGTTATAGTCACTGACAGTTATAACAATAAGAATTGTAAAGCTCTTAATGAGACAATTACATGTGGAAATATGAATATTAACCACTTATAAATAATATAAATATTATTTATAAAAGAATTATAACACACACTGTGCAGAAATAATTCTTATAGAATAAAATTCTATAAAAAAAATATAGAACTTTAAAGAAAACTTACTTATAATATTTATTTAATACAACAAGTTAAACAACAACAGTTATTATATTAAATAATGATCATGAGTTAAAAAAACGTCTAAAATCAATAAATTTAAGGATAAAACAACTTTTTATGATAAAATTGAAGATTAAAGAGTTTTTAAGAGGAATTTGTGGATTTTGAAAGATATTTAAGATGAAAATTTTATAATATAAAATATATTATTGATGATTACAACAGTAATCTGAATTCTATGAATTCAATTCTTTAATTTACAATTAATAAAGAATAAAATAGCCTAAGAATTACTTTAATAATAAGATTTTATAAATAATAAAACTTTACCTGTTTAAATGTCTAATATGATTGGATTGATAATGAATGATGGACAAAAACAGTGATGAAAAGACTCTTTTTATGTCTTCAGAGCAGCTCTCATGATTCATAATGAATATAGAGGGCGTACTAAGGTCAAAACTGAAAGACCATACTTAAAAACAAAGTTCTTAACTTAAGGCAACTTGTTTTTAATTCCAATTTAAAGTTACCAGTGTTATTCTTAACTCCATGTAACTTTAATCCTCATTTAAACCAACTATTTTAGGTTTTTAATATAAATGAACTTATTTATATTAAAGTTCATCACATGAACAGCTTAAAAATAGAGTTTCAAGCAGAAATCTCTTAAACTCAATTTTTAATTAATTTTTAAAGAAATCATAATTTTCTTTGAGCTTGGTTAAAAGAGTAAATTTCCAGGCTAATTACCCAGGAAATTTATTTATAAAGGATACTTTAAATTGAATTTACATATAGATAATATCAAAATATAAGCTGTGTGAAATTTTCAAGCAAATCCATTAAGATTTGGATTTTTAATGAATTTCTGAAGTTATTGCTATTTTTCCACATAAAATAGCAATACACACCATACCTTAGCTTTTGATAAGGTTTTGATGCTTGTAGCTTTAAAGTTTTAAGCTTATTTAAGGTTTTTAAGCTTCATTAAGCTTTGACAGTTCTTAAAACCTTGATTTCAAGTCTGCATATTGGGATTTACCCTTTGGCAGCTTGAAATTCCTGTCCAAATTGGGATAAAACCAGTTTAAACCTTAAGGTTGGATCAAAGTCTAATCTTAAAGTTTAAATAAGGTTGAAAATCCTCCAATACAGGTGGAAAACCTTAATTGAATCATTGCAGATCCAAAAAGTTGGGTACCCCAGCTCTATTTGGTCTTTTTCCTTTGTCCAACCTTTTTGCGTGGATTTTGCCCTTTTATTTATTTAAAGCCATACCATGGCTTTAAACCCTTTTAAATTTAGCTCACGCAGGATTTACATTCTGTATGGCAGATCCTTAGCCAATTCAGTAAATATACACCACACCTCAATTTTTACTAAAATTTTGGTAAGTTTGCATTAACCTTATGCAACTTGAAATTTAAGCTTATTTAAGCTTAAATTTAACAATTTTAAAAAAATGTTAAAAAAGTTACATTAGTACTGTGAGATTCTGAAATCTTCTAATAACACAATAAATAAGTGTTTTTGGGTATAACACCTTATGGATGTACCCTAGGTTATTTTTGGTGTAGAATCCAAAAATGACATAACATTTATAACTTTGTTTATCCAAAATAAAGTTATACTTATTTTTTGTTATTTTTTATTTTAATTTCAACTAAAACATCTATTTAAGACAAAATTAGCTGTTTATAAAATCATTTGTGGCCTTATGGGTATGTTATACATACCTCACAGGCTCACATTCCCTACCACCAAAAAAAAAAATTGTACCACAATTTGTCTTTTGTAGTTTACCCCCAAGCTATTTGGGGGGGGTATAATCCACTGTCCAACCTCTCTACTTATACTTTTAAGTATGTAAAGCACACAATTCAAACTTTTTATTGAGAAATTGGTCTTCTCTCATGTCTGAATCTTCTGAGAAACCTTTGGGAATCAGGTATTTTGCTTTCTACAATCCACTCATCTTCATGTTGTGGATTTTTATACCTGACTAAGTATTCTCTTTCATTTTCCCCTAAGTCTTCTTTCTTTCAAGACTTTTAGTACCTTTTTCTCCTCACTTAGATCTAGTGGGGGTACTTCTAAGGGTGTTTCATTTCTTAAAGGAAATAACTCCTTGTCACTTGAAGTGTAATGCTTTACTAGACTGACAGGAAATGTTGGATGTTTATTTTCCAGTTCTCCTGACAGTTCTACTTGTACTGCATATGTCCCATGAAGGGCTTTAATAATAAATGGTCCTGAAAAGGAATCATTCAATTTATTTGGGCCTTTAATATTATTAAAGTTCAAGGTTGAAACTAGTATTAAGTCCCCTACTTTGAATTCTGGGGTTTTATGACTTTTATCCCATTTCTGCTTAGCATATTCAAAGGCATCATTCATGCTTTGATTTTCATGATGTCTCACTTTATCAAGCAATAGCTTAAAGCTTGAAGCAGTTGGATGAATGTCAACCAGATCTTTCTTCAAAGTATCAATTGGAAGTTTGGGGTTCCATCCTTTTTCCAACATTGCAGGGGTCTTGCCTGTTGAAGCATGGATGGAGGTCTTGTAGGCTAATTCCAATGCTGGTATAAGAGTACACCAATCATGGGTAAAGCCATCAGAATCTTTAAGCTCCAGGCCATAAGCACAAAATCTTCTGATCATGTCCTCAAGGGTTTGAATCATTCTTTCTGCTAACCCCTCTGTTTGTGGATGGTATGCTGTTGAGAATGATAATTTTGTACCCAAAAGCTTATGTAAATTAGTCCATAAGGATGATGTAAATTTTGTGTCTCTGTCACTAATGATATTTTTAAAGAGACCAGTATGGGATATTACTCTATTCCAGATCAAAAGAGCTGTATTCATAGCTTTGTCATCTTTGTGACATGGTAAAAATATTGGTGTTTTGCTATATCTGTCTACAATAACAAGACATGCATTGTAACTTTTATCACCTCCAGGTGGCAATGCGGTTACCCAATCCATGTGAACCACTTCCCATGGGGTACTTGGTTCTTGGATATGGATCATTAGACCAAATCTTTTACCAGTAGCTTTATTGGCTTTCTGGAATCTATCACAACTATGACAGTACTCAATGACATCTTTTCTCCAAGATCGCCACCAGGCACATGTCTTAATTCTTTCCATTTTTCTGTCTTCAGACAGATGTCCAGAATAAATGTTATCATGGCATTCTAGTAGTATTGTGTTAATCAACATTCTAATACATAGGACCATGACACATGTGTGTTTAGATCTATGATATAGTATACCATCAAACAAATGGAATATTCCATTATCATAAGATGTTTTCCAAATATCATCCAGAGAATTAGCCAATGCTGCGTCTTTGCAATATTTGTCAAGTAGAGCAGTAAGTATATGGCAATTTTTATCTTGCTTATAGCTTTCTCTAACTTCCTCAAAGAATTCTGTTCCCACATCTGTGATGTTAATTCCTTCAATTGGGATTTGAGGTTCTGCACTTGTAGGAACATAGGCAGGATTTTCAGGTGTATTGGGTAATGTACATCTACTTAAGCCATCAGCATTCCTGTGAATGTTTCCAGCTTTATGTACTATGGTCATATTGCCTCTATACTCCTGTATAGCAATCTGTCAGCCTGTGACTCAAAACCAGAGCACAAGCATGACAGCCAAAATACCATAAACCAATGGTATAGCCAAGATACCACCAAAACATGGAGCTGAGCCAAATTAGCTCAAAAGGTATCAAAAGATAGAGGAAACTCACCTCTTTCTGAAAATATAAGTCCCATCACCATAGGACAAGAAATAACAAAGTTATTCCTGCTCAAAGTTATTGCTGAGCATAAACCTTAATTTTCACCTCTCATCTAAAATCTAGAAGGAGAGGCTTAACCCCATCAAATGGGTATTCAAAATGAAGCTCTTAACCAGGGCTATCCAATAGTACCAGCCATACTGAGCCAGCACCAATATTACTGGAGTTATGGTCAATTTCAGGCCAAATAAGGGTGAACAAAACATTCACCTCTCATCTAACTTCTACAGTTTTAGTGTGGGATACCTGAAGTGGGGTATCTTTGGAAAGAGAACAATAAGGGATATCTGATGGTGCCATCCACTTCTTCATATCTCAACTATAACAGAAGTTATGAGGCAAACAAGCTCAATACAGCTTTTTGCCCAAACCACGCCTATGTACAAAAGACCTTGTACATGGGATAACTTTGCCATATTCAATGATAGACATACCAAATTGGGTACCATTGTGTAGAGCACATACAGGGCTATCCAATGAACCAACTTTGAGCATGATATCTCAAAAACTGACAGAGTTATGGCTGGTTTAAAGTCAAAATCCCACCTGCTGTCATATACAGCCTTACCATGAGATAATATCCCATAATCATGAATATGAGGTGTCAAATAGATGAAGAAGCATGTTTTTACTTCAATACCTCATATGTCAGCCAATACTGGGGTCCCAAACAGTTTCTGTACAGCATTCTACGCGTCATACACGTCAGAATCAGGCTGTGAGGTCCCCAGATGAAAATTTTCACCCTGTATTGGTGAAAACCGCCCAGATGTGGTTTCAAAACCACATCTGAGCCCAATACAGGGTATACAGGCTGTTTGCAAACCACAAGCCTTTCCTGGAGAGCGAAGAATCTTCACTTCCTCTATGTGGAAAGGTCTAGCAGCCTTTCCACCCCAATTTCAGGATAAAAGGAGGGCTTTTCACAGCCAAAATCATCTCCTCATCCTGCTCTTGAATAACCTACGTAGTAAACTGTCAAAAAAAGCTTTACTCTTGGTTAATAATCAGGTATACTCTTAAATTAAAGTATTGTAGTCTTTATTATTGTAACCCAACAGGTAAAGCTGCACCCAGGGCTTTCAACAGCGCTCACCACCACTATATTCATTATAATAAAGCCCTTTTATTTTAGATCAAATCCATCTTAAACCTTTACAAATCATTCTTAAACTATTTTCCACGTGTCACAGTCATAGTTTTAGTTGTAAATAGCTTTATTACCACTTCATCATAGACTCATCCTGACACAATCTGCCATCTTAACATGTGTCTGTTTGGAGTTTTCATGTTAAGAAGTGACTTTACTGCGTTACAATCAGTAATTACTTCAAACACACTACCATCAAGATAGTAATGAAGTTTTTCCAGAGCCCAAACAAGGCAAAGGCACTCCATTTGGCTAGCTCCATATCTGGCCTCAGTAGGTTTAATTTGTCTTGAAATAAAACAAATTGGACCTTCATAAGGCTTGTCATTGACGATTGGAACTTGATTAAGAGCAGCTCCTAGACCTTCACCACATGAATCAATATACAGTTTGAAAGGAAGTTTCCAGTCTGGCATCAATAATAATGGTGCATTGGTCAAGGCATACTTGATTTTATCATATGCTTGAATTCTCTCCTGAGTCATTTCAAAAACAGTTTGTTGATCACAAATTCTGTATAATGATCTGGCATGAATTGCAAAATCTTTAAGGTGTTGCCTGTAATAACTGGCAAAACCTAAGAAAGACACCATTTCTTTTTTGTTCTGGGGCATCTGTTTCAGTAAAGCTGCAGCCACTTTGTTCTTATCAACACCAAGGCTTAGTCCTGAGACTACATGCCCTAGAGCTTTTAACTCATGAAACCCAAAATTACATTTTTTAAGAGAAATTTTCATGTTCACTTGTAGAATTTTCTCAAGTACTAATGAAAGTCTCTCTAAATGTAATTGCCAGGATTCTGAACAAATGATAATGTTATCAATATAAGTGATTAACCATCCCTCTGATAATTCATGTGGCAAGATATTATTCATCATTCTTTGGTAATGTGAGGGTGCATTTTTAATACCAAAAGGCATCCTCAAATATTCATAAATACCACAATGAGAAATTATTCTCAATAATTTCCTAGCATGAGGTGTCAAAAAATTCTGGTGAAAGGCTTTTAGAGCATCCATGGAAGTGATGAATCTTGCTTTGGATAATTGAGTCAAAGTCTCATGAATTCTAGGGATTGGATACCTGTCTGGGATAGTATAGGTATCCAGTGCTCTAAAATCACCAACCATCCTTGACTTATCATTATTCCAAGTAATGATTACTGGGGTTGTGACTTTTACCTCCTCATTGTGTCCAACCTTTCTAAGAACTCTCAGTTTCATTAATTCATTAATATGATTTTCTAATGCTTCTCTAGCCCTAGGGCTAGCTGGGTAAGCTGGTCTTCTTAATAGTGGCGGATAAGGCCTTTCCACATTAAGCATAATGTCCACCTCATGGCCTTTTATAGCCCCAAGTGGTTCATTATCTGAAGCAAAGGCTTCCCTGTATTGAAATAAAATCTCAATAAGCTCTTCCTTCATTTCCAGTGTTAACTCAGGACTAATTTGTGCTTCAATTAATTGATTTGATACAAATTTTTTTCTTAGTAACATTTTTTACTTGTTTAATGACAGCAATTTCTCTTTTTTCTAGAGGAAAAGCAAATTTTTGTCTTTCATTTTCCCCTATAGTGAAATACCTGTCTTTATGATTATTAATATCAATACCATAAATATTGAGATAATCATTCCCAAGTATAAAGTGTTGTGAAGTACAATTATTCATAACAACAATTTCAACTTTCAGTCTTATACTTCCTGCAGGATGAGAAAATATGATTGCTGCTTCAAATATACCCAAGGGGTGCATATTTTGGCTAGCACTGCTGAATGTTATACCTTCAATTGGCATTAATTTGTCTTGCCAATTGGTATAAATTTTGTCAAGATAATCTTTTCCAACACAAGTGCAAAAAGCACCTGAGTCAAGATGTATCTTGGATTCTGTGTTATTTATCACAGTATTAGTGATACAAGATGACCCAGATGTATAACCTTTACCTCTGGAAGGTTTGGTTTTTTGCATCTTGGCATCTTGCACATGTATGAGATCCATACATTCATCACTATACTGTGGTAAGTGAGTATGTACCTCAGTGACCTCAAAAGAGACATTAATGTTCTCTATACTAAGTTCTTCTGATACTTCTTCTTCTTCTGAAGGCTCAGAATCACTTTCATGTAAAGATACATCAGTTTCTTTTGTGTCTTCCACTTTTTCAACATTTATCTCATTGACTCTTGTCTTTTTTGGACAAGTGTTTGCCAAATGAGATGTGCTTCCACATTTATGACATTTCAAAGAAGGTATTTCATGTGGTTTATTTGGCTTTGAAATTGGTTTCCCACTAGTCTTGTTGTCTATTGGGGTTTTGGACCAATTTCTTCCAATTTTTGTTCTAGTAGTGATGTCCTCCATAGCATTGATATAATCTTCTGTAGAGCAAGGCTCAATACATCTGCTTCTTAAAGCATGCTCAAGGTCACCACCACATTTTCTTAATATCCTTTTATGTACCATTGTTTCAGACATATCAGGATGAAGGGCAGTTAACCTGTACTTCTGTTTAAGAAACCAAGTCATGGACCTGTCCCTCTCAATATTAAAAATGGCTTCTTCAAAAGAATTTTCCATTCTAAATCTCCAGGAATCATTTTCCCATTTGGAAATAATTCGTTCTTTCCACCAAGGCCAAGAATGTTTACCATGGTCTTGTCTCATTTTATAATACCATTTCTTTGCTGATTTGGTAAATAATGAGTGTAATCTGGCACTTATGTATTCATCTGGTATGTTAAAGTCTTCTTTGAGCATATCAATTGTTTTCATAAATTCCATATGATTATATTCTCCTTCACCACTGAAGGTTGGCCATTCCTCTAATATTGGAATGTCCTTAAAATTGCAAGCAGTTACCACATCATGACTTCAAATTTTATGATTTAAATCATTATTCAAGTTAAGAACATTTCTGTCAAGAATTGGTGTGGATTGCCTTGGCAATTCATTTTTTAGTGATATATTATTGATACTGTGGTATTCCATACCATTTTTTTACCAGGCTCAAGCTCATAGTACCCCATAACAGCAGTAAATCCAACCTACAGGCAGACTTACACTCAAATTTACACCCAAAAGGTCAATTTTACAGCAAGAAGCTGGATTTAACTCATAAAACCATTGCACAGGCACCAAAGGGCAGTGTATGTGTTTAAATAAATTATTCAATTTCATTATGCATATGTAAAAGTCAGGTTACATATAGTAAACTAGCTACAACAAGCAAGGTACCACCCTTTAAATTACACCCCCTTACAGCCACAGGACTCATGCAGCAAGAAAATTACACATGCATTAGCTACACAGCCAACTTGCATTCAAAATCACATGATGCAAAGCTCAACTCCATGGAATTCCTAATCATAATTATTTACACCACTCATCACCTCATGCAAACCAAAGCTAGTTACAACAGGCTGCATGCAGTACACAATTTTAATTAAATCTCAACCATATGACTATGCACAGCATGTGTCAAACTCAAAAATCACATCATCTCATACATCACAGTAAGTTCATCAGTGCAAGAAATTATCACCTGACCTCATTTTAAAGTTCAAAAAGAAGAAAAACAACCATGACACCTGCATAAATTACACAGCCACTTCTACCAAAACTAAAATAGGACATATGCAAAGGAATTACAAGGTAATCATGTGATACTGAATCCACCAACAGAATATCATGTGACAGAAAAAGGCTGTGCACAAGAAAACTCCTCCGCCAAAATTGAATCACCTCATGCATGCAAGGAAAATTCAAGAATATCACATCATAATTAGTTCACCAAAAGACAATCATGTGATAAATGGAGGCTGTGCAGAAGAAAATTATCACCAAACCTTAAATCACCTGACCCATGCAAGAAAGGTCCTCACCAAAAATGGAGTCACATGATGAAATCAAGAGGAATTAAAGTGGAAAAAGACAGCTCCCATGGAGGGCCCCCTGGGCTCCCAAAAGGTATAAATAGAGGGGCTCTCTCCCCCCAAATTTCAAAATCCCCCCCCATGCAAATTATATCCCATGCAAATTGTATCCACTGCACAGTAGGAGCATAGGAATAATTCATCCCTCACCTGGGAGGTAGTCCAGTATATTATAGTAAATTTACTTGCCCAGTAGCTAAGCTCAGTGGAAGTATAGTGTTGAAGATTACCCAGTAGCTAAGCTCAGTGGAATCTTATTATTATTAAAATAAAAAAATAAAAATTACCCAGTACCCAAGATTAGGGTTACTACTCTATTGAGATATTTTATCCAGTAAAATTAAACAATTTATCAAGAATTAAAATTAACTTACCCCTTTAAAAAATCCAATATCAAAGAACCTTACCTCTTAAACTTAACAAATACTATTTTATTATTAACCACTCTTAAAAAAAATAATAACAAACCTTTAACAAATTTTTTTACTCTATTATAGCTATACCTTGACAAAAGTACCTTTATCAAGACCAATCAAATTTTCCAGAAAACCTTAAATAACCCATCCTACCAAGGATTTATCACCAAGAAGAAACAACTCACCTCAATTTAACCAAAAATATTAAAATTAAACAGAAAAGTATTTCATTAAAATCTCAAATTTAACCAAAATAACTGACATTATTTTCATATTATTTATTGAATAGGTCTGATCTGAGACTGCTGAATTTTGTCTTCGGCAGTTGTAAAGCCACTTACTAATTTTATTTTGGTTTGTGAGCTCCAAGGAAGATTTTGTTCAGTATTTTAGGAGGGGCAGGCAATACAACCTTGCCACCCTTGGTTACAGGAGTTATTAGCAATTCAAAACTAGTTACCTGTGATTTCCCCCTCCAGGTACTGCCTCATTTTAATCCCACACAAGAGGAGTTCCCACATCTGGTGTCCCAACAGTGGCAGACAACCTCAACTTCAATAAAAAAATCAATTAAATTTCAATCAACTAGAGAATTCTTAACTACTCCAAGAATACTTTTTTATAACAAAAACTGGAGTCAAATAATCAAAATCAGCCAAAACCATCATCTCAAGAATCTGAATCATCAACTCGCTCTGACCATTACTATTATCCACCAAAGCAAGAAACAGAACTAGGGGAGGAATCAGAGAAATACTTTAATTTTCCTATTGCAACACCAAGAACCAATAAAAGGGACTTGAAGGTTGTGGAGAAATTTTTCCTTGATCTCCTTGAAAGAAATAAAATCCATAACTCAACACCAAAACAAAGGAAGAAATAAATAAATCAAAAATGGATAAACCTTCATCATCAAAATTACCTGGTAGTATTGAAGAAATACAGGAAGAACACCTTAATGAAGAAACTTTTGAAGGACAGGAAGAAATGTCTTCAACAGAGAGACTTCAGCAGAAGATGCTAGAAATGCAAGCAGAATTACTAGCACTAATAAAAAAGGAAGGGAAGAATAAATAATCAAGTTATACTCCACAAAATAGTCCACTTGAAGAACAAACCACCCTTCCAAGATCATTCAGGCAGCATGGATCACCTTCACCTTATCCTAGACCCATGGCCACATCAACACCTTATACAGAACAAAGACAAAGTACCTTACCAAGAAGAGTCAACATTTCTGCACAAATACCAACCCCATTACATCAAGAAATTCCAAGAAACACTACTCCAATAGTAAAAATCAGAGCCAAGGACTATAATCTGTGGTTTGATGGAAAGGATGTGGAAAGATTCATCAAGAAAGTTGAAAATATTTCAGAAATTGAAGGAGCAAGTGGAAGAGACATTGCAAGACAAATAGCATTTTGGACAAAAGATGAAGAAATCAGTTATCATATCGAAGGAATGCCAGGATATGAAACAGCTGATTGGGATCAATTGAAAGTGGATATGAAAAGAAGATGGTGAACAGTCTCACCTGAAAGAAGATACAGATTATCCTCAATCACTGATTTATTCACAAAAAGTCAACAAGAAGGAGGAATAAGAAACATGACTCAATACAGAAAATTCATTTGGGAATATGAAGCAATCATAACTTACCTCAAAAGATATCAATATATCCAAGGTGATATCAATCATAACCAGGAAAAATTGGCAAGCCTTTCCACTAGTGTTCAAGAATCAATTTACAAAGAAATGATTAAAGACAGAGCTATGGTTCAAGCCTTGGATGGAGGTTACATCATTCCAAGATTGGATATTTTGAAATTATACATTGAACAAGACTTGGAGGCCAAGGTACTTATCCAACAAAAAGAATTTTCTAAACCAAAACCTCCAGAAAAGAAAGCAAGATTTGAGGATGAAAGCTGGGACGAAGTTTTAAAACAAGTAAAAGAACTCACCCAAAAGATCAAAAATCCTCCACAACCAGAGCCTCAACCAAGAAATGAGGGAAAAGAATCAGTTAAAGAAGTGTTAAATCAACTCAAAACACTTTCAGAAGCAGTTAATCCACCAAGAAGGAACTGGAACAATAATCAAGAGCAAAGGTTACCTCAAAATAATCAGCCATACAGGCAAAGGAATCCTTTACCACCATTTTCATCCAGTTATCAGCCATACATACCAGCTCAAATGGCCCCAAGACCACCAATGAAATGTGCTTATTGCAAGGAAGAAGGACATTTAGCAACTAGATGCACTCACCTTGCTGAAGATTTGGACAGAAGAATTGTCAGAACCCAAGGAGAATCTTACCTCTTCCCCAATTATCAGATAGTACCTATGGAAGGAAATGAAAGTGCCAAAAACATAGTCAGAGCTTTTGCAAAGGAACAAGAAGAACTCAACAAGAAATTTATGGAAAAACCTACTGTCAAACCAAAACCAGAAGAAGAGATTAAGCCCACTGAAAGGAAATCAGATGATAAAACAACCTCAATTGCTCATGTTGAAGAATGGTCAAATTGGAAACCACCTACCATTTCCTCAGCCAATGACCCCTTTGAATCACATATTGGACTAAGACAGACAAAACAAAGAATGGAAAGACAATCCCAAAATCAAGAGCCAAAGAAGAAAACAGCTCTTCCAGGAACTTACATTGAAGAAGAAAAAGAGGAAGAAAGAGTAATAATTCCCACCAAATTCCAAAATTCCAATATTCCAAAACCAGACCAACCTGAGGAGGAAATTGAAAATATTGCCAATAAGAATGAATATGAAGACATTCCAAAAGAAAAGAAAGTCATCAAACCTCAAAAAAAACAAGTTTAAAGCAAACTAGAAATTGACAAAATTATTAAGAAAATCATGCAACAAAAGATCAACCTCACCATTGAAGAAATCTTGAGGATGTCACCCAATTTTGTTCATAAATTACAAGAATTATCAGAAAAAGACAAGGAAAAAATTAAATCACTCAACTCAATGGATCTTCAAGAAAGACTATTAACATTTGGATTCAAAGAAATACCAAAGCCCAAGATTCATTATGCTTGTCCTTTGGGATTTGTGGAAATCTTCATTGGAAAGGAAGAATATCCTATCAGAGCATTGGTGGACACTGGGGCAGAACTCAACATTATACCAGAAGAAATAGCAATCAAAGCTTCACTCACAACAAGAAATCTTAACATGAACCTTAGGGGAATTGGAGGCCATACCACTTCATTGGTTGCACTTTCAGAATTTACTCCAATCATTTTGGCTTCAGGTGAAGAAACTCTAATTCACTTCTTCATTTCAAAAGGATCTGTCCATACAGTACTTGGTAGACCTTTCTTGGCAGACAATAACATTAGGCTGGAATTCTCCCACAAGCAAGGGGAAATACTAAGCTATCAAGAACCTGATAGAAGAAGATTATGCATGTCAATATGCAAACCTCAAGCACTTGGATGGCAAACTGGACCACCTAGAGGAATGGATTTATGCAATATGGAAACATTGGTCAGAAATAACCCAGGAAAGAAGTTTCAAAATGCAAAAAGAGACAATACCATAATCAATTTAACCCAGACGACCCAAGATTTATCCATATCTCCAAAAAGTGATAAATTTGGCCAAGATTTACAAAATACCCAATGGCCAAACAAGCTCAAAAGACAACTTGAAGACACAACCTCTGAAGATGAATTACCCAATATAAGCTACAAGCCAATTGACAATAAAGAAGAAACATTCCAAATTTTGGTGGATGGAAATGAGAAAATACATGGAAACCCTTTTAAACCTAAACCCAAAAAGAAGAAAGTCAGATTTAGTGAGCATCATGAGCTCTCAGATGAAGAAACTATCAATGAAATAGAAAAAGACCTCAAAATTAGGGAAGAAAGAGACAAAAATTTAAAAGACACATACCATATCAACTTCTTGGACAGACCATTGAAAAACCAAAAAGAACCTTATGAATGGCAACTGGAAAACCCTGAATTTATCCAGCAACCTCCCAATGAGGAGGATGAAACAGAATCCATCTTAGAAAATGAATACAATTACATTTACCTGCCATACATCACCTTTGAAGACATTTATGGGGATGAAGCTCAAGAAATTTTATGTGAAGATAAATACTTATGTCATCTTCCAGGATCAAACTTGAACAATATCCAATTCTTAGATTTATTAACTGAAGAGGGAATTAAAGGTAACCTTGAAAATCGATTCTGGGATGAAATATTTGAAATGGCCACACTACCAAGAAGAGGACTTTACTTCAACCAAATTTGGGCCCAGTGGTACCTTGGATTGAATGGATCAAAATACCAAACTGGAAGATTGAAATGGGTTGGAGATGGATATATATTCATTGATGAAGACTTATGGTGGTCATAATTTCCATCAGAACCAGAAATTGAGGAAATAAATAGCTTTGTGGAAGCCCTCAAAGACCTGATTTTGGCCAGTTTACTCAACAGACACTCACCTTTCCCACTTGGGGAAGCTCAACTTTGAATAAAACCAATAAAATCAAGATTTTTTTCTCTAAGTATGTATCAGTATCACCCATAAAATGTATCATTAGCTTCTTTATTTATTTATTTTATTTTTTCTCTCAAAGGGCAGTGACTTCCTGCCTTATCAAAGAAGAAATTCATCAAAAAAATCATTTATTAAAAAATAAAAAATAAAAATATAAAAAAAAAAAACTTACAAAAATATATCAATCACCTCCACCATGGCCAATTCACCAATTTTATGATGCTATGGGGAAGAATTAATAAAATAAGACCAAATTATCAATGAAGAACTTCATTGGACACCAGAAGATGAACATTTAAATAAAGAGAACCTTTGGCACTTTAACGATAATTCATCAATATCAAGAAACCAAGAAATTGAATAAATCAAGGAATTTCTGAACATTTTGGAGGTTTATGACAAAACCAATAATCAAATTACTCAAGAATCAATGGACCAATTAAATTTCAAACCATCAAGGCCCATCTTAAAGACACATAACAGCTCTAAAAATCAAAAATCAAACAAAAAAGTCAGATTTAAATTAAATTAATCATTAGGCAGTGACCTCCTGCTTTATCAAAGAGGAAAATAATTCTTACCAACCAAAATCACCATTTTACTTCACCAAAGCTCAATCATCACTAGGCAGTGACCTCCTGCCTTATCAAAGAGGAATATAAACTGTCATCAAATAAAAATCATCAATTTAACTCACCCAAATCAAAAAATCACCAGGCAGTGACCTCCTGCCTTATCAAAGAGGAAAATCATTTCTTAGCAATCAAAATCACCAATATCACTCACCCAAATCATAAAAATCACTAGGAAGTGACCTCCTGCCTTATCAAAGAGGAATATCAACTCTCATCAAATCAAATTAATAATTTCACTCACCAAAAAAAAAAACAACTAACCAATTGATCACTAGGCAGTGACCTCCTGCCTTATCAAAGAGGAAAATAATTTCTCATCAACCAAAATAATCAATTTCACTCATCTTCAAATCAAGCATCACTAGGCAGTGACCTCCTGCCTTATCAAAGAGGAATATTCAAATTCTTAGCCAAGAATCAACATCCAAACCCCATTAAACCTATCCTCAAACTAGTTTGGTAAATAAAATATTATTATTACCTTAACACTCCAAATACTTCAAAATGGAATCATGGCCATTACTTGAAGAAAATCCCTGGTCATTGGACACACAAACCATCTGCATAGAAGAAAAAGAAGTCTGGGCCAATTACATCAATCCACAAGAATTAATTGAAAATCCTGACTGGTTCTTTAAAATAAAGCCAGAACCCTGTCCTGATATTTACACCATTGTCCTTCCATATATTGAGTTTGAGGACATCTTTGGAAAAGAAAACTCACCATTAGAAACTGTCATATCTCATCCATGGAAAGAATTACCTGGATTCAACCTTACAAAGTATGAATTCTTAGAGTTACTGACCTGGGATGGAATGGATGGAAACCTTGGAAACCCATACTGGAATGAAATATTCCACATGAATAAACACCTCAGGAAATCACTTTTTTGGAGGACATGGGAATCCCAAGAATGGTTTAACCTCCAGGATTTTCAAATTAAAAGTGGAACAATCAGCAAGATCTCAAGAAATTATATGGTAAAAAATGCCATATGGGAATATCATTGGGAAGAAGAACTTATACCAGCAATCCTCAGAATCAAAAATCATAGAACTCAATTTAATACAGAAGACTGGGACTCTATCTGTCAAGAATACCTGTTTAAAGCTCTAAAAGGAGAACAAGGGAGGGGAGGTAAAATTATCAAACTGCAATTATTGAAGAACCTGCTTGGTCAAAGGAATTTATGACAAGAAATCTCACCTGCTAAGTCCCTATTTCTTTTTTTAAAATCCATCCTATTTTCATTATTATTCATTTCTTCTATTTATTATTTTATTCTTATTTCATTTTATTTCTTATTATTATTTAATTTTTCTTTGATAATCAACCTAAGAATAAAAAAATAAAAAAAATAAAAGCTTCACTTCATTTAAGATTTGAAGGAAGAAATAAAATATAGACTTACTTGATGTTGAAGATTATTTTTATGATTATATTTCTCCTTTTCTGAAAATGAAAACAAAATATAAATAAATAAATAATCATAATCACTAATTCTAAAAAAAAAACAATAACAACATAAATAAATAATAAAAAATCAATAATTCATTCTAAAAATAAAAAAGCATACAATAAATAAATCAAAAGAAAGAAAATCAGTTTCAATTCAGTTTGTATGAGTAGATGATAAAAAGCAGAAACTTACATGATACTGAAAAATTATTTAGTTATTTATTTGCCTTCTTTCCTATTTTTCTACTTTTTTTTAAAAATAATAATAATAATAATAACAATATAATAAATTAACAGTTTAAAAAGGGAGGAAGAAAAAATTCTTCTTAATTCATACTCAATTTTAATTAAGAGATAATCCTATTAATATAATAAAAAAGATTAAATATACTTATAGAAACATCATAAAGAATCAATTAAAGACTATAATTTTGGATTCATTGTTACTTCATCTTATTTATTACTATTTTATCACTTTACCCTTTTATTTCATTACTTTATTATTTCTAGTATTTTACTTCTTTTAAAAGGAAGAAGAGAGGAATTAACTTTTTATTTAATTGAGTTTATGCTAGATACTCAAATCTCCACTCAACTTTTGGCTCAATTAGTTCTCTTTTGGTCTTCAAGCTCTTGGTAATAGCAATTTTTGCAAAAAAAAAGCCTTTTGGAAACTTCAAATAAAATCAAAATTCAAAAACAAAAAAGGAACATGCATCAAATACCAAACCCAACAAAAAAAAAACTCAACATGCACAAGTCTATTTTTTTTTTTAAAAAAAAATGGAGAAATGAAATAAAGTCACTAAGTCTTTATTTCTTTATTACTGAACTAAACGCAACTGAAAGAGTTGTTGAATAACATTCATTACCTCCAAAAAAAAAAAAAAAAAAAGAAAAGCTATTGAGATGCTTCATGAAAGAAGACTCAATAGTTCAAATTTATTTTTTTTACTATACAGGTTTCTTCCACAGCCAACTTAGCATATGAAATTTAAGTTAATATGCCTGGCAGGCTCAAAAAGTTTAGTTAAATTGTAGAATCTTATGGATATAAAGAGCCGCACTGATTTCTATGAGCAGGAACTCAAGCCTGATAATCGAAAAACTATCTTATATTTTTTGCTTTATTTTATTAATTTATTTATTGATTTTTTTTATTTTGAAAAAAAAAAAGAATGAACAGGGGAATAAATGCTCAAAGAAGGGAGGGGTATTTATAGTCACCGTCAAAACTCCTTACATGAATGATGAAATCCCTCTCAATCTACCTTTGCACTAAAAAAAAGCTAAAACTCTATATCAATATTTGACTAACGCCAACTTACAATGGAGTAGGCTAACTGTACAGTGCCCTGCCAATTGTATGCAAACACCAAGTTCATACAGGCAGGGCCCCTGTATGAACGCCACAAAATTGCGCAGAAATTATTTTTGGGGGGGCTTTGTCTCTCATTGGCAACTTAAGAAAAAAAAAACGCAAGTCATTGATTGCGATTCAGAGAAGAGGTAACAACAAGCAACACAGTAGACAAACAGCATAGAGAGTAAAACAAATTAAACTAAAAAAACCTTGGTGGTCCTAATATGAGGTTGGACCACCACGCTGATCGATGACCATCTGCATCCTCCTTGGCATCGATTGGAGGTAGTCATTGAGGATGCCAGGGTGAATGTCGCTCCAGCAGGACCGAATGGAATGCTTGAGTTCTTCTAAATTTTGAGGTTGGTAAAGCTTTGATATTTGGCTTTTCATCGACTTCCAGATGTTTTCGATCGGGTTGAGGTCTGGTGAATGTGCCGGCCACTCCATCTTGAGTATGCCGTTTTGTTCGCGCCACTGATTGCTGACAGCTGCCGTATGAATCGGCGCGTTGTCTTCCATTAGGAGAAGCCGATGTCGTCCTCTGATCCAGGGTGCTTGCTCCATTTGCTCGACAAAGGGGCAAAGGGCTGGGCGGTAGACCTGTCGGACGATCTCTTGCGAATTCATTCGACCCTCCAAAAATATGATGCTGCTACGGTGAGCAGCACAAAATCCCCCCCAGATCATAACCGATTGACGCCCGGATCGATGGTTGACAGCAAGGTTTTCTAGGAGCCACTTTTCGTTTGCAGTGCGCCAGACTCGGACTTGATCGACTCGTTTTCCCAGCTCAAAAGCCGATTCGTCGGTCCAAATTACTTTGGCCCATTCATTAATCGTCCAGTGCCTATGAGCCTGCGCAAAAGCGAGCCAGCGTTCAAAATCTTGAGGTTGTAAATATGGCTTCTTAGGGGCGATTTGTGAGTGTTTCCCCAGCTTGTGAATCTCGCGTTGAATGGTGCGATTTGACACGTGCAACGTCATTAGGGATGTAACTTGAGCAACGGTAAGTCGGCGACATCGAGTAATAATACGGCTGAGTTGTTGCCGGTCTCGCTCAGTGAGTTTTGTCGGTCGGCCGCTTTTTCGTTGAGTCGTTACGGTGCCGATCTGTTCGTATTTTTGGAATTTATCATAAACAGTCGTCAGAGGGAGATTATTCCACTCTGCGATGGCCCTAAACGAGAGTCCAGCCTGACGCATGCCCATCAATTGGCCTCGAGTTTTAACGTCTAAATATGGCATCTATGGTTGGTAATATCATATTAGCAAGGTGATCTATTTTACAGAAATGAAAAAGCCCCACTCACGAATGGTATATAACTTTGTATTTCCGCGTCTGGATAGAGATGATGGATCAATATTAAATTAAGTAAATACGCAGCAATATGAAAAAGCAACAGCGGCGGATGACGTTGGTTGGAGACAAGGATCGGGGGCCTATTTAACATTGGTGCGTGAATCGTCTTCATACGTGGAATTTCTGAATTCGCGAAGAGGGCAGTGGTCAATGTTGCAAAGTAAAAATTAAAAAAAAAAAAAAGAAATTGAATTGACGTTGACAGTAGGTCTAGAGAAAAAAAAAATTTGATTTTGACGGCCCGCGGGACCAGACTGACCAATGAGAGTAGTCCTTTGGTCAACTTGCTGCGCGCGCGGCCGCATGCTGATACAGGGCCCTGCCTGTATGAACGGTGCGTTTGCATACAAATGGCAGGGCACTGTACTTCCAAATATCAGTATATTTGTGCTTAACCAATAAGCTTAGCCCCACAACCAAAATCGCGGGATAATATAGATCTTACAGTTTAATCAAACAAGAAATGCATGGCTTAGCATGTGGATAGTAGTGTACAAATAACCACGCACCTAGAAGCGCTAAAAATCCTCAGTATCAGGCGATAACACCAAATCAGTCAATAGTAATGAGCTTCAAGAACTCCTCCAATGCAAGATTCCTGAATTCTTCTTCTAAAATAGAATACAATCAATGATGATCAGAAAATCTTTTAGCTCAAAAATTACAAATATGATGAGGCCAATCACTAATTAAATCTTGCATAGGCACCTCATCAAGCAACCTGGCAACTTTCAACATAAGTGAACTAACATAAAACCACGCTACACCAATTCGCAATACAAGTGATTACGGTGAGAAGCTGAAGAAGCTTCAAGAAGACAAATTATAGCTACTACAATCATGGTCAGAAACCCTTCAACATGTCAATGCACAATGCAGGAAATTCATCGGAGGAGGAAGCACTCACTCAAAAGCCATTAGAAGTGCAATATTGTGTTCTTATGTAGTCATACATAAAGGAAGTGAAATGGGGACAGAAATTACGATGTCAAGCCGAAAAAGCTGTATTAGGAATGTTAGCAGTCAGGCACAAACCTTAATCTCATAGTGGGGTTCAAGCGGGACCACTTACGGACCAAATGAAATCACTCTACAGTACAGTACATGCAATGCATGTATAATTTTAAGCAAGAACCATTTTTACGACAGCAGGTGGGTGGATTTAGCTCGGAGGTGGTATTCTATAGCTGCAATTACCACTGAATTGGGTTATGATCACACACAAGCCTTGGGAACACTCGGAAGGTGATTGAAACCCCACCAAATGGGTTTTTGACTGTTTCCGAGGGCCACTATCAACTCCTGGAACCTGGAGGCTAGCCCTGACTCATCTAAACTTGTGAAAATCACAGCTAGAAGAGAAATAATTGGGCAACTCAATTCATTATAAAGGTACTATACCACCTTGTACACTACTAAATAAGAACTAGCCTACCCAACCTCAGTAGACCATGAGGGTCCACTCAAAATAACCAGGACCACTGACGCGACTTGAGCTGAAGCAAAGATATATCCACTAAGCGCAAAAAAAAACTCCAAACCAAGCCATTATCAAGCTAATGGGGGCATCTGGAGGCTATTTAAATAGAAAGACATCAATACGAAGTCCTTCTAGGAACAGTAGAGGGTGTTAGACACCTTCCCACTACCCAAGCACCCAACGCGACGAAATTCTCAAGTACTTCAGAGGTAGTGTAACAGGAGTGCTCTGGCCCTCAACAACAAAACCTACCTTGCCCGACCACATTATAAACCCCATAAGGGGTATATAAGCACTAACACAACTAATTGAGCCACTCATAACCATTATGGCATCTTTAGTGAAGGCAGTTTTGAAGAATAATAAAAAAAACAATAGAT
The DNA here is from genome assembly GCA_023105745.1 of Austropuccinia psidii. Classification (NCBI taxonomy): domain Eukaryota; kingdom Fungi; phylum Basidiomycota; class Pucciniomycetes; order Pucciniales; family Sphaerophragmiaceae; genus Austropuccinia; species Austropuccinia psidii. The sequence continues at coordinate 31,384,594 of JALGQZ010000008.1, forward strand.
CAGTCCTGAACAAGACTTAAAACTGTTTATTTTCTATTTCTTTATTATTAAAGCTGGATATCACTGATGTTTTTTTCTTTTGATCAATTTTCTAAAAAAAATCAAATAAAATAAAAATAAAAAATATAAAAATAAAAATAAAAGAATATAAAAAAAATATATAACAATAAACTAAATTACTGTCAACTGACAAAAGATTGAAACAACATAAAAGGGCCAAAATAACAAGAAAATGTCCTCAGAAAGACATTAAACTGCTGGTTTCTTATTTTATTTCAAATTAACAAAAAAAATATTATTGTTTAATTTTTTACAGGGCTCTAAAAAATAATAATAATAATAAATGCCCTGAGCAAGGCATTAAACTGCTCAAATTTTATTTCTTATGTTTTTTTTACTGATTTTCTCTTTAGTTTAATAATTAGGGGAAATAACTTAAAACTGCTTAATTTCATCTATTATCATTATTTAATTAATTTGATTAACCATGGTTTTTTTTATGAAGAAACAGGGCTACAAACAAAAAAAATAATAATGATATAAATAAAAGTCCTCAGCAATACTTAAAACTTCTTATTTCTCTTTTGTTTCACATTACAATATAATAACTGATCTTGTTTTATTTCACTATAGTTTCATTCACAACTATTTTTAGCTTTGACTATAGGGGATATAAGCAACAGGGCCATAGAGGACAATGCAATGTCCTCAGCAAGACATAAAACTGCTGGTTTCTAATTTATTTTTATTTTTAGTTTTTTATTTACTGAAAGATTCTATCTTAATTTTAACTTATTTAATATTTTTTTCTATTTGAATTTAGGGCATTAAGAGGGGACAAACCCTGGGAAAATTATAGGCTGTGAAAAGCAAGCAGTAAGATGCCCTAAGCATGGAATTAAACTGCTGTTGACCCTGATTTTCAAAAAAAAAAAAAAAAAAAAAGAATGAAAGAAAAGCCCTGGGCAAGGCTTTAAACTGCTCAATTTTATATTATTCTATCATTTTATTGAATTAATTATTTTACTGACAATTTTGTTTTATTTTCTACAGCTTTTATCAATCAATATATATATCAAAATGAGGGTTGAAATGAAGAAATTCCCACAGCATAGCTTAAAACTGGCTATAATAAAAAAAAAGAGAGCCCTAAGTATGGCTATAAACTGCTGGTTTGAAGTTTTCTATCTTGCTTTTTTTTATGCTGATCTTATATTTTATATTTTATTTTATAATTAAGACTTATAAAGGAAAAGCCCTCATCAAGGCTTCAAACTGATGGGCTTAAAAAAATATATATATAAAAATAAAAATAGAACAAAATAACAAAAAGCCCTAAGCAAGGTTTCAAACTGCTATTTTATCTTCTATGCTTTCTTATTATAAATAATAACTATACTAACATATTTTATTTGGCTTCTACAGGTATTCAACATTAATAAAATATTTCTCTTATTTTATAGGCTTAAATGTGCTTTTAAAATAAAGATGAGTCCTCAATAAGACTATAAACTGTTTAATATAACTATAAAACTTGGATTTGAAGATAAATTACATGCCATGAAACCCCAAAGGCAACAATCAGGTGCCTGGACACAAAATATGGTCCTTGGCAAGACCATAAACTGCCCCTTCAAATATCAAAAACAAATCACTAAGATTATCAACAAGGACCAAAGCAAATACAACACATGGTCCTTGGCAAGACCATAAACTGCCCACTCAAATTATCAACAATGATCAAGAAAAAGTAAACAATGGTTCTTGGAAAGACTATAAACTGCATATTTAAAGTATTCAAAAAGATTGGAAAAGGACTATAAAAACAGAAAAAGTCCTAGGCAAGACTCTAAAATACCTGAGGTTTTATTTTTACTTTATTAATTTCTAATTTTATGTCATTATAAAAAAGAATTGGAAAGATGTACTGACTTAAGCTTTTGAACATATTTTTTTTTATTTTTTATTTTTTATCCCAAAATTCAACTATTTATTTTTCCTAAGAATTAGGGGCATATCCCATTCATGATCTCAAGAATATTCTATTTTTTTCTATTATAATTTTCCTACTATTACAATAAGAGCCATTAAATTGGCTCAATGTTTCCACTCAATAATAATAATAATTAAAAAAAACAAAAAAAACAAACAAACTATAAATCAAGACATTTTCTTTAAAAAAAAAGATCAATTTATTTGAAATATTTCTTCAATTATAAGAGAGTGATTGGAACTTGTTTGAAAAGAAGAAGTATTTGTGCCATGAAGGGATTAATTGAACTCTGAAGGAGTTATTTATATTAAAAACTCATAAATTGATGACATAATTTGGGGAATTTACATATTAATAACACCTCAATGTGCTGTTTATTCCAAATGGAATTTTGAAAGCCCCCCAAAAAGAAAACAAGAGTTTTTTTCAATAGTACAAATTTTCAATTTCACTGTTTATATTTTTTAACAACTCAAATGCATTTATGGGTAACAGAAAATCTGAACCATAAAGGGGATGGACTTGAAATAAAGTCTGAGTTACAATGATGATTCCAAAAGGAAGAGTTGTGGCATCATAAGGGTCATTATATGATTAAAGGACTCAAATTATGATCATTCAATTATGTCATATTAATGATAAATACTCTCAAGAGCACCAATTCTTGCTAAATGGCACAACTTACCACCTTTAACCAAAGAGTTCCATGATCTTGATTGTGATTCAGGATTATTTACTTTGAAGTGTCATTTTTACTCAGATATTTCAATTTAAAAGGTTATTTTATTCTTAAAATCAAACAAAAAAAATACCATTCAGTCAAATTTAAAAAAAAATAATATTGAATCATTATCAGAATATAAAATTATGTAAATTTACTGTATCATTATTTATCCTTATCAAAATCACTATAAAAAAATAAGGGGTGGGTAAACTTATTTCTTACACTATCCCTTATAGTGGAAGTTTGGGGGGAATGAGAACATATCCTCTTCAAAATTTGAAAACAAACTCAACAGTTTTAAATGGAGAGGGCGGCCCTCATCCAAACAAATATTATTAATATATATATATATATCAATAAATTAATATTAAAACCAATTTTTTAAATCACCTTATTATTACACTTTTTTATTTTTTATAACAGGTTTAATTCAGGAATTCAGAAGAACAAAAAGGACATAAATTATTTTGAAGAAATAGCAAGAGAATTGGGAAACAACTTATCATAGGACAATTATTCAGAATACTGAAAATGAAGAAGATTACTTATAAAAAAAACAAAAAAACAGGAGTTCCTTATGGATTGACCTTTGTACAACACAAGACCTTGGACACTTCTTTGATTCTGGATTGAAACTCATTTGGAATTCAAGAATCACTGGCCAGAATTTATGGACTGAAGGATTACTCACTGGATTAATTATGAGCTCAGGACTCACTCAACATGAAGGACTAACAAGATAATGTACAACACTCAAATCAAATTGCCCTTGGGATTTTAAAGAAGCTTGAAGACTCAAGAGGTCCTCAGCATGACACTAAACTGCTTCCCCTGTAGACTTGGGCAGGGAAACTTATAAAAAATAATAACAGCCAAGAAGCTGGAGGGGATTGTCCTAGTCAGGAGAAGTGCTGAAGGACCATCTTTGTCCTTAGCATGACAATAAACTGCTCCCTTTGTGTAACAGGAACAAGGGGTTTCACAGGTGTTTAGCATTATCTAATTGGCCAAAATGAACAAAGTGAAGTCTCAAGCCATCAATTAAGACAAGAAAATTCCTTATCAAGAAATAAAACAACCAGAAGAATCTTGCATCAAGTGGGAATCATGAAGATTGAAGAATAAAACAAGAGTCAAGTGGAATCCAAAATCAAGCCCAAAGGAGCTCAAGAATCAAGATAAGCCCTTGGATTAGACCAGGAGGTCCTTGCATGACTTAAACTGCAGGACTTGTATACCTAATATACAGGGGTTACACACCTAGTTGTAGGTCCTGTATGACCATAAACTACATTTTTTTATGGAAGAAAGAAGAAAGAAGAATTGTGAAGACCTCAAGATTTCAGGACACTAGCAAATTCTTAGAAATAAAAAAAAGAGAAGAAGAAACAAAATAACTAATTGAAAATGGATCTCCAAATTTTAGCAGCCAAATACAAATCAGTCCTGAAGAAGGTGAGACCAGTCAATGAGCCAATGCCTCAAGACCTTAACCCACCTTTGGAAAGACCACCTTTGTCAAGAGATCCTTATTAAACACCCTTATCACCAAACCCACCTATATTTCAAGAAACCTTCAAGGTCACCCATGAAAGACTCCAAGCAGTCAATTTTGGCCCACCAGGATGGTTATCAAATGAAGAAATCAATTTACTCAAAAATGTTATTACCTTAAGAGAAAAAGCAATAGCTTTCTGTTAAGAAGAAAGAGGATTACTCAAACACTCATATGGAAAACCTTACAAGATACCAGTAATACCTCATGAACCTTGGCAGAAGAAACCTATTCCTATACCCAAATCAATTTTACCTCAGTTTACTGAATTACTCAGAGAAAGAATCAGGACTGGACTCTATGAGCAATCCACCTCAAGCTACACAAGCCCAATCTTTTGTGTGGCCAAATCAAATGGGAAACTCAGAATTGTCCATGACCTTCAAGAACTCAACAAAGTCACCATCAAGGATGCTGGCTTACCACCTCACATTGAAGAATTTGTAGATGCATTTGCAGGAAGAGCATGCTATGGACTAGGAGACATCATGGGAGGATATGATGAAAGAGAATTAGATGTCACTACAAGACCCCTCACAACTTTTGAAACACCCCTTGGAAGGATGCAACTCACAAGACTACCCCAAGGAGCCACCAGCTCAGTAGCAGTATACCAAGCCCAAATGACCTGGATACTTCAAGAAGAAATACCAGAAAGTGTAGGAATTTTCATTGATGATGGAGGAATAAAAGGACCAAGATCACTTTACAATCAAGAAACACTACCAGAAAACCCCTCAATCAGAAGATTTATATGGGAATATGCCATAACCTTAGAAAGAATTTTATTCAGGATTGAAGAAGCAGGAATTACTATCTCAGGATCCAAGTTTGCATGCTGTGTTCAAGCTTTGGACATAGTAGGGCATGTTGTATCATTCAAAGGAAGAACAATCTCAAAACAAAAGATCAACAAGATTCAAAATTGGCCAACACCTCTCAACAAAAAGGAAATAAGAGGATTTCTTGGTCTTTGCGCCTATGTAAGGATGTTCATTGAAAACTTCTCACAAGTTGCATCACCACTAAGAAGGCTCACCAGAGAAGATGTTGACTGGGACTGGGATCAAAAATGTGAAGAAGCTTTCCATAAGCTCAGAAGAATAGTTGGAGAAGAAATAACTCTCAAGAAATTGGATTATGAAAAAAGGATCAGGAAAAATTAAGCTAGCAGTAGATTCAAGCTACATTGCTGCAGGAGCAGTACTCACTGAAGAAGATAAAGAAGGAAAAGACAGACCAGTATTATATGAATCAATAACTTTTTAAAAATTGGAATCAAAATACTCACAACCCAAATTGGAACTCTGTGGAGTTGCAAGAATTCTCAAGAAGCTACAAACCATACTTTGGGGACAACATTTTGAATTACAGGTTGATGCCAAGGCTTTAATTGAAATGATCAACACCCCTTGCTTACCCAATGCCCACATGACAAGGTGGGTGGCTTTCATTCAACTATTTTCCTTTGACTTGGTACACAAACCAGGGAAAACTTTCACTATGCCAGATGGGCTATCCAGAAGACCAAAAAACTCAGAAGAAGAAGATGAAGATGCACCAGAATTTGATGAAGAAGAAGATTGGATCAAGCCACACCCTGGATTTGGGGCCAAGAATGTAAATTCACTCAATATTTCAGGAGTACAAGTACCAACAAAACAAGAAGGATTTTGGAAAAGAATGCAAGAATACTTAAGTACAATGAAAAAACCACAATCAAGCAAAGATGAAGAGTTTAGAAGGATTAAAAGAAGGTCACCCAACTTTTTCTTGGAAGATGGCCAGCTTAAAATAAGAAACAACCCAAACCCTCAACTGGTGATATCAAGTCAAGAAGCTCAAAGCTACATTTTAAAGTCACTTCATGAAGACATGGGCCATAGAGGGGAAAATGAAACTTACAGAAGAATTAAAGCAAGATTTTGGTGGGAAGGAATGAAGAAATCAGTAAAGAAATGGGTTCAATCTTGCCTAGCCTGCCAAAAGAGAAGTCAAAACTTACAAAGAGAACAAGGAAAATCTACAGCAACATCAACAATCTTTGAAAGGGTAAGTATGGATGCAGTCCATATCAAATCTGGAAGATGGAAGTATATGGTTGTGGCCAGAGATGATTTTTCAGGATGGCCAGAAACATTTGGACTAGTCAAATTAACAGCAAAAGTAGTTTCAGAATGGTTCACCTCAGAATGGATATGCAGGTATGGCTCACCAAAAGAAGTAACTGTGGATGGGGGGCCAGAGTTTGGAAAAGAATTGCAAGATGCAGTAAAGAAAGCAGGATCAAGAATCAGAGTCACCACACCTTATTACCCAGAGTCTCAAGGAATGATTGAAAGGGGCCATAAGCAACTCAAAGATGCATTAGTCAAGATGTGTGGAGAAAATGGAGGAAAATGGAAAAAATATCTACCTTTGGTTACCTTGGCTGACAGAATCTCCACTAAAAGGACAACTGGTTTCTCACCATATGAACTCCAATTTGGACCACTACCAGTATTATCAATTGACATTGAAACAAAAACCTTTTTAGCAGTAGAATGGCACAAAATATCCACAACTGAGGAATTATTGGAAGCCAGAGCCAAGCAGTTGGAAGGAAAAGAAGAGATGAGAAGAAAAGAAGCAGAAAAACTCAAAAAATCAAGGGAAGACTCAATGAAATATTGGGATAGAAGAATGGCACACCAACTAAGATCACCACTCAATCCAGGAGATTTGGTCCTGGTTTACAACAAAGCAATAGAAACTAATTGGAGACTACTTTTCAAAAACAAATGGAATGGACCCTACAGAGTAATCAAACAAATAAACAATGGACCATATGAACTTGAGGAACTTGATGGAACAGAATTAGCAAGAAGATTTGCAGCATCTCAAGTAAAGAGGTTCTACCCAAGAGGGAAGTTGATAAACACAAAAGAAGACACAGAAGAAAAACAAAGTGAAGAAGATGAATCAATAAATGAGGAAGAGGTATTTGAGGAGACCACAGAATCAGATGAAGAATAGGGAGCTCTCACCTGGAATGCTGGGGACAGCATTAAATGGAGAGGGGGATGTGGTATTCCATACCATTTTTTTTACCAGGCTCAAGCTCATAGTACCCCATAACAGCAGTAAATCCAGCCTACAGGAAGACTTACACTCAAATTTACACCCAAAAGGTCAATTTTACAGCAAGAAGCTGGATTTAACTCATAAAACCATTGCACAGGCACCAAAGGGAAGTGTATGTGTTTAAATAAATTATTCAATTTCATTATGCATATGTAAAAATGAAGTTACATATAGTAAACTAGCTACAACAAACAAGGTACCACCCTTTAAATTACACCCCCTTACAGCCACAGGACTCATGCAGCAAGAAAATTACACATGCATTAGCTACACAGCCAACTTGCATTCAAAATCACATGATGCAAAGCTCAACTCCATGGAATTCCTAATCATAATTATTTACACCACTCATCACCTCATGCAAACCAAAGCTAGTTACAACAGGCTGCATGCAGTACACAATTCTAATTAAATCTCAACCATATGACTATGCACAGCATGTGTCAAACTCAAAAATCACATCATCTCATACATCACAGTAAATTCATCAGTGCAAGAAATTATCACCTGACCTCATTTTAAAGTTCAAAAAGAAGAAAAACAACCATGACACCTGCATAAATTACACAGCCACTTCTACCAAAACTAAAATAGGACATATGCAAAGGAATTACAAGGTAATCATGTGATACTGAATCCACCAACAGAATATCATGTGACAGAAAAAGGCTGTGCACAAGAAAACTCCTCCGCCAAAATTGAATCACCTCATGCATGCAAGGAAAATTCAAGAATATCACATCATAATTAGTTCACCAAAAGACAATCATGTGATAAATGGAGGCTGTGCAGAAGAAAATTATCACCAAACCTTAAATCACCTGACCCATGCAAGAAAGGTCCTCACCAAAAATGGAGTCACATGATGAAATCAAGAGGAATTAAAGTGGAAAAAGACAGCTCCCATGGAGGGCCCCCTGGGCTCCCAAAAGGTATAAATAGAGGGGCTCTCTCCCCCCAAATTTCAAAATCCCCCCCCATGCAAATTATATCCCATGCAAATTGTATCCACTTCACAGTAGGAGCATAGGAATAATTCATCCCTCACCTGGGAGGTAGTCCAGTATATTATAGTAAATTTACTTGCCCAGTAGCTAAGCTCAGTGGAAGTATAGTGTTGAAGATTACCCAGTAGCTAAGCTCAGTGGAATCTTATTATTATTCAAATAAAAAAATAAAAATTACCCAGTACCCAAGATTAGGGTTACTACTCTATTAAGATATTTTATCCATTAAAATTAAACAATTTATCAAGAATTAAAATTAACTTACCCCTTTAAAAAATCCAATATCAAAGAACCTTACCTCTTAAACTTAACAAATACTATTTTATTATTAACCACTCTTAAAAAAAAATAATAACAAACCTTTAAAAAATTATTTTACTCTATTATAGCTATACCTTGACAAAAGTACCTTTATCAAGACCAATCAAATTTTCCAGAAAACCTTAAATAACCCATCCTACCAAGGATTTATCACCAAGAAGAAACAACTCACCTCAATTTAACCAAAAATATTAAAATTAAACAGACAAGTATTTCATCAAAATATCAAATTTAACCAAAATAACTGACATTATTTTCATATTAGTTATTGAATAGGTCTGATCTGAGACTGCTGAATTTTGTCTTTGGCAGTTGTAAAGCCACTTACTAATTTTATTTTGGTTTGTGAGCTCCAAGGAAGATTTTGTTCAGTATTTTAGGAGGGGCAGGCAATACACCCTTGCCACCCTTGGTTACAGGAGTTATTAGCAATTCAAAACTAGTTACCTGTGATTTCCCCCTCCAGGTACTGCCTCATTTTAATCCCACACAAGAGGAGCTCCCACAATACTTGATTGAATGTCTTTTTTCAATTAAAGTCTTGCTTTATCACTTTTTTCCAATTGTTCTTGAAAAAGAGCTGCATTGTGACCAGTAGAATTTTCCAAGCTTTGAACTTGTATTTTCAATTCTCTTAACTGACCAGTTATAAAAGAAATTGAGTTCTCATCTGGTTGATTGAGTAAGGTAACTTTAGACTCAAGTCTTTCACAAATTTGCGTCAAAGACACAATATTGTCTTTATTAACATTTTCAAGGCCAATAATAGTCTTTTGTTGTTCTTTCACTTTTAATATCTCATTACCCAACTTCTGTTGGACATAATCAAATGCTTTAAATTTTGCCATGATTTCTTTATTACAAGATTCAAAGTGAGTTACAAGTTTTACAAGATCTATTTCTTTGGGAAAGATTGATTCAATCTTTCCTCCTCCTTGTTTTTGAATCCCATCAAGGTTCTTGCCATATTGAACACATCGTCCATGGCTGTCTTTTCCTTCTTTGGGATTCTGTAATTCTGAGGGTAAGGCTTGTTCCACTTGGGCTTTGCCTTTTGCTTGCCCTTCTGGTTGGTTTTTGGGGCTTGCTTGGGTTTGTTTGGCACTTGTTGAGGCGCATTTTTGCTGATGGATGCTTGAGGAGCTTCCACTGGGCTGGTTTCCTTTCCTTGGGCCAACTTCTTCTTCTGATCCTCTGATAACATGCTTTGGTTTTTCAACCAAGCTTTTATCTGTTGGACTTGTCCTTTGACAGACATGGGTGTCCAACCCATCAGAAGGTCTTCTGTCTTTTCTGGTCCCATGAGCTTCTTCACTTGAAGATAAGATTTCATGGTGACTATCCAAAGACTTGGGAGAAGTTCCCACTCTTGTTGTTTTGACGCCAAGAACCAGTTCTTCCATTGAGATTGATAAATCTCCACGGCTGCTTGTTGGAAATGGTTCAGGTCTAACAGCAATAGCAGTTATGTCAGCTTCTGGACTCTCAATAAGAGGTTCAAAGGTGCTGGCTGACCTTTGGGAACTGGTGGAAGCTCTGGCATCCTCCATTTGTGCCTCTCCTCTGGGAAGACATTCTTGCCTTTTGGATTTGTTTCTGGAATGTCCTGGTCCAGATCCATTTGATTGGATGGAGTAGTTGCTTCCACTTCTAGTAGGAGTCATTTCACGTCAATTTTAATAAAAAATAGAGTAAAATTGAATCCAATTCACCTGCAGGACCTTTAAAGGGCTCTTTGGTTATCAAACCCCTTGGTGCTGAACTGGTTTGAATTTCAATACTGGACTCTGAGGTTTCAGAGTCTGAAGAATTTTCTCTGATGGAAGACACTAGAGAGCATTAAAAATATAAGTTATTTTATCAAATAATAAAAATAACTTATAAGCTCAACTTATTAAATAAAGTTGTTTTGATGTAATTTATGGCAAATTACGTCAAAAATGAAGAAAAATGTCTAAGATAAAAAAAATGTTTTTTAGTAAAGATTTTTATTTTTAAAGATTTTTTATTTGATTTATTATTTTCTTTAAAGAAATAATAATTATGCAATTAACAAGTTAATTAATCAAAATTTTATTATTATTCACTTTATACTAGAATAACTCAAAGAATAAATTTCAAGTCTATGATGTGAAAAAGCCACTAGTTAGACACAAGAAATTTATTCCAAGTCACTCAATAGTATATTGTTTCAAACAATATTCTTACGAAGAAAATAGCTTTATTAATATTATGAAGATTATTTATAAGGGATAAGTCCCAAAAAAGCCAATATTAAGATAAATATGGCAATTTTACGTCAAAAAACAGTAAAATAAGGTCTAGAATATGATTTATGTCCCAAAAATTGGTTTAAAATCACGGCCAGGCCCCCAAATGTAAGGTTTGTCTATGAAACCCTTGATAATAGTAACAAAATCAAGAGTACTATGACTGTCCTCAATAGAAATATATAATATAATAAAATATTATAACCACAAATTTAAATATAATTATTAAAAATAATTATATAAAAAATATAAATTTAATTATTATTATAAAAATATAATAATAAAAAATATTTAATAATTATAATAAATTATAATTATTCTATCATTGTTATAGTCACTGACAGTTATAACAATAAGAATTGAAAAGCTCTTAATGAGACAATTACACATGGGAATATGAATATTAACCACTTATAAATAATATAAATATTATTTATAAAAGAATTATAACACACACTGTGCAGAAATAATTCTTATAGAATAAAATTCTATATAAAAAAACTAATACTAGATAAAAAAAATATAGAACTTTAGAGAAAACTTACTTATAATATTTATTTAATACAACAAGTTAAACAACAAAAGTTATTATATTAAATAATGATTATGAGTTAAAAACATGTATAAAATCAATAAATTTAAGGATAAAACAACTTTTTATGATAAAATTTAAGATTGAAGAGTTTTTGAGAGGAATTTGTGGATTTTAAAAGATATTTAAGATGAAAATTTTATAATATAAAATATATTATTGATGATTACAACAGTAATCTGAATTCTATGACTTCAATTCTTTAATTTACAATTAATAAAGAATAAAATAACTTAAGAATTACTTTAATAATAAGGTCTTATAAATAATAAAACTTTACCTGTTTAAATGTCTAATATGATTGGATTGATAATGAATGATGGACAAAAACAGTGATGAAAAGACTATTTTTATGTCTTCAGAGCAGCTCTCATGATTCATAATAAATATAGAGGGCGTACTCAGGTCAAAACTGAAAAACCATACTTAAAAACAAAGTTCTTAGCTTAAGGCAACTTGTTTTTAATTCCAATTTAAAGTTACCAGTGTTATTCTTAACTCCATGTAACTTTAATCCTCATTTAAACTAATTATTTTAAGTTTTTAATATAAATAAACTTATTCATATTAAAGTAAGTCACATGAACAACTTAAAAATAGATTTTCAAGCAGACATCTCGTAAACTCAATTTTTAATTAATTTTTAAAGAAATCATAATTTTCTTTGAGCTTAAATAAAAGAGTAAATTTCCGGGCTAATTACCCAGGAAATTTATTTATAAAAAATACTTAAAATTTAATTTATATATAGATAATATTAAATTCTAAGCAGTGTGAAGCTTTCAAGCAAATCCATTAAGATTTGGATTTTTAATGAATTTTTGAAGTTATTGCTATTTTTTCACGTAAAATAGCAATACACACCAAACCTTAGCTTTTGATAAGGTTTGGATACTTGTAACTTTAAAGTTTTAAGCTTATTTAAGGTTTTTAAGCTTCATTAAGCTTTGACAGTTCTTAAAACCTTGATTTCAAGTCTGCATATTGGGATTTACCCTTTGGCAGCTTGAAATTCCTGTCCAAATTGGGATAAAACCAGTTTAAACCTTAAGGTTGGATCAAAGTCTAATCTTAAAGCTTAAATAAGGTTGAAAATCCTCCAATACAGGTGGACAACCTTAATTGAATCATTGCAGATTGAAAAAGTTGGGTACCCCAGCTCTATTTGGTCTTTTTCCTTTGTCCCACCTTTTTGTGTGGATTTTGCCCTTTTATTTATTTAAAGCCATACAATGGCTTTAAACCCTTTTAAATTGAGCTCACGCAGGATTTACATCCTGTATGGCAGATCCTTAGCCAATTCAGTAAATATACACCACACCTCAATTTTAACTAAAATTTTGGTAAGTTTGCATTAACCTTATGCAACTTTAAATTTAAGCTTATTTAAGCTTAAATTTAACAATTTTTAAAAAGTGTTAAAAAAGCTACATTAGTACTGTGAGATTCTTAAATATTCTAATAACACAAGAAATAAGTGTTTTTGGGTATAACACCTTATGGATGTACCCTAGGTTATTTTTGGTGTAGAATCCAAAAATGACATAATATTTATAACTTTGCTTATCCAAAATAAAGTTATACTTATTTTTTGTTATTTTTTATTTTAATTTCAACTAAAAAGTCTGTTTAAGACAAAATTAGCTGTTCATAAAATCATTCGTGGCCTTATGGGTATGTTATACATACCTCACAGGCTCACAAATTTCATCAAGGTTCTGACCATGTTGAAGACATTGTCCATGGAATCTTTTTGGATTTTTGGGATTCTGTAGCTTGGGGAATATGGTTTCTTCCAATTATTTTTCTTGTTCTCCTTCCCTTCTTAGGGAGGTTGGTTGGCTTGAGGCTTTCTGGTAGAAGCTACTGGGGCTTCTTCCTTGCTTACCTCTCTCTTTTTGGCATGGTATTCCTTGATCTTTTTTGATTTGTGGTTTGGATGATAGTAGATTACATCCATTGGAGTATCTCACTATTTCCTCCTCTTTAAGGAACCTTTTGAGGATGTGCCAGGAGTTCATCACTCCTTGGTGGATTTGTGGCAAAATTTCCCAATCCTTGTCCTTGTACATGGTGTAGTACTGCTTGTAATGGCTCATGTAAATGTCTATTTGAGCCCTCTTAATTTGATTTGTCCCTGGTGGAGTTGCTCATACTTGGTTCCAACTCTGGTTCAGGAATAATGGGAATTTCTGGGACTTGCCTTTGGGATATGGCACTTCCTTTTATGGATTATTTTCCACTGGGGATTTTGTCCTTTCTTTTCCCTTTTGATGCATCAATTCTAATTCTGATTCCAGGTCCATTTGATTGGATGGAGTATTGGGAACCTCTTCTAGTAGTCATAATTTAAGAAAAAAAATAAAATAAAAAGATTTAAACACAGGAATTTCTTTTTATGGCAATTTTTAGAAAGGAGGTACTCACCTTCAGAGTCCTGAATGGTGGGTACTGAAAAGTATAATTTATTAGTTTTTTTTTTCTTGGTGAAAGTTGGGAAAGTTTCTTCCACCAATATTTCAACAGTGGTCTGATTTTCCTCAGTTGGATTGTCTTCAAAAACTGAAGAGAAAAATAAGTATAAGTCTTTTATAAAGAAGTTTTATTTTTATAAGATTAAGAAGTTTCCACATAAGAATTGATTTTTTATCTTGGAATAAATGAAATGAATAAAGAAAAAAAATGAACCAAAATAACCTTTTTATTTTGAAAGAATAAAATAAAAATGAAGATGATTCTTAAGATTACATTAGAATATAACTTTATTTTGAATTTATAAATATCTCTTTTCATCACTCGGGTCACTCAAAGAAAGTTCTTGCAAGTCTAAGGATGTGAAAAACCACATTTAAGACAGTACAATTGCTTTCCAAATGCCTCAAGAGCTTTTAAAATCAATAAATATAAGACTATTATATAGTTTTTTAATGATAAATATAATTTATTATTTGATAAACCCAATTTGAATCTTTTTAAAGGTATTTTCAAGTTAATACCACAGCCAGGCCCCCAAATGTAAGGTTTGACTATGAAACAATAGGTAAAAATTACTGATATTTTACTTATTGTACTCTGAATGTCCTTATAAATGAAATAAATAGGATAAAAATAATTATAATAATAAATATTTATTATAATTATTGTGTAAAAATAATTATATTATTGAATGAATATAATAATATAATAAATCAATATATTAATATTTAATAATTAACATATTTAAAAGGACTTTATTATTGTTATCAAAAATGATAAAGGCCTAGAAAACTGTTTTCTATTAATGAAAAACAATCAATAGCAATAATATCACTAATATTAAAGTTACATATCAATATAAATACTATTTATATTAATAAAAGAATTATTAACAATAATAATAGAGAGAAAATAACATACTTTGAACACTTAATGTAATAATTTTGAAAGTGTTTACGCCAAATAATGTAAGTGAAACTTATTTAAATTATATTTACAAATAAAAGTAAAAGAAATTACAAATATTCTTGATTTTACGTGGAAATCAGACTTTTAAGAGAATTATAGCAAAACAATTGGAAAATTTGAGTAATCACATCAAGATTAATGATTATAAGTAGATATTACATTTAATCTTTGACAATATAGAAGATTTATATATAAAGAACAAAGATTTTACCATTTGATTTGATTTTTTTATTGTTTTTGATGCATCTGAGCCGGAAATAGAGTAAAAAGAGCTCCATTTATAGTAAATTACTCCATCCTAGAGTCCAAAATGGCTTCTAGTAGATGTGTACTGATGGTGTCCACTTGAATTTATCAGTATTTGAAGGTTTAGTGATGATAACATAATAATTAAACCATCTTATCTCATAATTACACCATTATTTAGAGCAATCACTATAGCTCTAAGTTGGATGACATCATAAGCTTTGAAGAAACCTAAACTTTGTGAATTTTATTAGTTCTAGTAACAAGCTAATATTCCTAATCAATTTTATCACTTATATGACTGTTGAACGTAATTCAAGATTACAGTGAGTGATCACAAATGATAAATTTTAAGCTTAAATTTTGATCATTAATAACTCTAGAGTTTTACATGCTAAAGTTATTCAGAGGGTGAATTATGATATCTTGGAATGTCATTACTAAGATCCCAAGAGAATTCCATTACATCATCAAAACTGTATTATTGAGGATTTTTCTTGTAAGTCATCTTTTCTGTCAAAATTTACTATTTTAAACTTCAAACCATGATTTCAGGGGGTTTTACCTTGAATATTAAGATACAAAATACATCATTCTTCACGTATGAACCAGTAGAGCCTGAATAACTACTTTATTTCAAGTCTGGACTGCTTCCACAACAAAGTGGTCAACAGCTCTAGCAATTTTGTTCAATAAACCCTTACAAGTTATAACCTTGTTTAAATATGTCAAATAAAGTTAATATATGTATTTTTAGAGTAATTATGAGGTAAATTAATTTTTTTGCTTAACTCTCTATAATCTATAGCTTAAGAGTTATGAGCTAAATACCATGAATATATGCGCTGATCATAAAAGTGCATATATTCAGGTTATTTCCTTAAATATTGACTTTATAAATATGGCATAAGAATGTTATATGTGTAGTGTTTCATGTTTAATCCAATGGTTTACTTCATTTCACATGTTGTTTCATTGGTTTCTGTGTTAAAAATAAGATTTTATGTGTTTTTCAGGGTATTCCTACTTATTATTCAGTAATGATTGACTTTACAGATATGCCATAAAATTGATATGTGTGTATTTTACTATGAGGAATCTAATGGTGTAATTTATTGCAAATTTTTACTCATTAGATTCTAAGGTAATTCAAAGTTTGTGCCTATTCATGCCATTTTCACTGGTTTTATGATAATTATTAAGAGTATAATTATTATAAAGTTTTCTTGTGCCCTTTTGGGGTATGTGGTAATATCTCAAAGGATCAAATTTTTACAATATTCAATGTGTTCTCAATGTAAGTTTGATATAATATTTGTTCTCTATAAAGTGTTTGTATCATGTGATGTGGGATTTTCAAAATGAAAAAATATTGAATAAGCTAATTCTTTATTTTCTAAGGATTTGGGCAGAAGAATACTTATCATCTTGAAAGAACTTGGAATACTTGAAGGTCCTTAATTTATTTTATTCTTTTGATTTCTGGGAATAATAAAATTATAATTGATCATTTTTTTTTTGGACTTACATAAGTAAAATTCATGAAAATTGCAAATTTGTATTCATTTACCCCTCAATTGACTCTAGTACTCATTATTTAGAAATAAAGTAATATTTCCAAGAGAGTAAATTTCTCTGTAATATTTTCCTTAATTGAATGCAAAATATTCCTGGAAAAATTCATTGAATTCAATTTCTCAATCAAGCTAATGAATAAAAATTTCAAAAGAATGAATGAAAATATGAATTCTAATTGGATTTTAACATGGGTTGAAATGGTCTTATGTAGGTGCAAATAATCTTAGCTTCCTCCTGACTGAATCAAACAATGAACTATTATGATGAAAGAAAAACTCTTAATGAAAAGGTTTTGTTTTATACCATTTATAAAAAAACTGAAAATATGGAAATGAAATTTTGTATTTGAAAAAAATTGGTGATAAAAGAGCTTTTATTAAATGGAATTTTGATTAATTGCTTTTTAAATTCACTTTTATAGTTAATTTAATAAATAAATGTTTCAAAACCTCACAAGCAGAAATTTGAACATGAGTTGAGACAAACTCTGTGGAAGTTCCAATCTATTGCAGGTTATTTTGAGCCAATGAATGTTTGACTTAGTAAGAGTTAAGAACATCTTCCTAATGAAATGATTTTGGTTTACACAAATATTCAAAATACAGAAGAAAATAGAAAAAGGTTTCATCATCTGAAAAACCTCATTCATGAAAAGAGGAATAAATACACCTTACTATGAAAGCTAACATCTATTCAAATTGGGAATGTGCCATTAGGCTTTAGCACTATGTTGAACCTTTTTTTTGCGCGTTGGAAGAATTAATCTTTCATTTTTAATTATTTATTATTCTTTTATTATTCTCTTATTATTCTTTTATTATTCTTTTATTATTCTTTTATTATTCTTTTATTATTCTTTTATTATTCTTTTATTATTCTTTTATTATTCTTTTATTATTCTTTTATTATTCTTTTATTATTCTTTTATTATTCTTTTATTATTCTTTTATTATTCTTTTATTATTCTTTTATTATTCTTTTATTATTCTTTTATTATTCTTTTATTATTCTTTTATTATTCTTTTATTATTCTTTCATTATTCTTTCATTATTCTCTTATTATTCTTTTATTATTATTTTATTGCTATTTTATTATTGTTTCATTATTATTTTAGGGTATTGGTAAAAACACTTAAGCAAATTGGTAAAAACATGTAAGAGCTTATGTGGTTTTACTAAAAACTTACGTGGTTTTACCATCAATTGGTAAAAACATGTAATTTTATGGTAAAAACACATAAGGGGTGGTTTTTAAATGAAATATGGCTATTTATGGCAGTTCTGATGCCATTAATGGCATTTATGGCATCAACAATGCCATTTATGGCATTAACAGTGCCATTAATGACATTATCAATGGACTATTTCTAATGCCATTAATGCCATTTGTGGAATTAACAATACCATTTATGGCACTAACAATGCCATTTATGGCATTATCAATGCAATATTTCTGATGGCATTAATGCCATTAATGGCATTATCAATTGAATATTTCTGATGCCATTAATGCCATTTGTGGCATTAAAAATGCAAGATTTATGATTCCATTAATGCCATAAATAGCATTATTAATTCTATAAATGGCATTATTAATTCCATAAATGGAATTAATAATGCCACATTAACAATGCCATAAATGGTATTTCATAAATGACATTAAGAATACCAAATTAACAATGCCATTAATGGTATTTCATAAATGACACTAATAATGCCACATTAACAATGCCATAAATGGCATTATTGATGCCATAAATGGAATTATCAATGCAATAAATGGCATAATGCCATAAATGGAATTATCAATGCAATAAATGGAACTGTTAATGCCACAAATGGCATTGTTGATTCCATAAATGGAATTTTTAATTCCATTTATGGTATTGTTAAGGCCATTAATTCCAGTTTTAAGGCCAATGTTAAGGCCATTAATGCCATTTTTAAGGCCATTCATGCAGTTGTTGAGGCCATTTATGGCATTTTCAAGGCCATTAAATTCAGTTTATGGCATTTTCGAGGCCATTAAATTCAATTTGTGGCATTGTTGTAATGCCATTTAGGCCAATTTTCTGGCCATAAATGGCATCTGTATGTCATTATTGATGCCATTGATTGTATTATTATGTCATTTGTGATGCCATTTATGGCACTTTTGATGTCATAAATTGCACTGTTAATGCCAAAAATGAAATTTTAACTTCCACTCATCATAAATTACATTTTGAATTCAATTTATGTCATAAATGGCATTTTCAATTTAAATACAAACATGAACAAGAAAAGTAAAGAACAAAGGACTTTTTGGGCCTAAAAATGTCCTGGAAAAAAAATCCAAAAATTTTGGCCTTCTGGTTTTTTACTCTCAAGATTTTTCCCTTCATTTTAAAAAAATTATGGCAATTCATAAGTGGGAACATATTTAATGAATTTTTTTGAAAAAATAGGCCAAAATGGAGAAATTGGGCAAATAAAGAATTTTGAAAAAATTTGGGGACATTCACATCCCATGTCAGAAAAAATATGGCAAAAAAAATTATAGAAATGCTCAAAACTGAGCTTGAGAAATTTTTATTGAGAATAAGTTACTTATGTGTTTTTACCATAAAATCACATGTTTTGGCCATAAATTGGTAAAACCACGTAAGGCCTTATGTGTTTTTACTAAAAGCTTACATGTGTTAACCAACACCCTTATTTTATTATTATTTTATTATTATTTTATTATTCTTTTTTTATTATTTTATCATTATTTTATTATTATTTTATTATTATGTATTATCATTTGATTATTATTTTATTATTATTTTATTATTATTTTATTATTATTTTATTATTATTTTATTATTATTTTATTATTGTTTTATTATTATTTTATTATTATTTTATTATCATTTTATTATTATTTTATTATTATATTATTATTATTTTATTATCATTTTATTATTATTTTATTATTATTTTATTATTATTTTATTATTATTTTATTATTATTTTATTATTATTTTATTATTATTTTATTATTATTTGATTATTATTTTATTATTATTTTATGATTATTTTATTATTATTTTATTATCATTTAATTATTATTTTATTATTATTTTATTATTATTTTATTATTATTTTATTATTATTTTATTATTATTTTATTATTATTTTATTATTATTTTATTATTATTTTATTATTATTTTATTATTATTTTATTATTATTTTATTATTATTTATCATTATTTTGTTATTATTTTGTTATCATTTTGTTATCATTTTGTTATTTTTTTGTTATTATTTTGTTATTATTTTATTATTATTTTATTATTATTTTGTTATTATTTTATTATTATTTTGTTATTACTTTATTATTATTTTATCATTATCTTATTATTATTTTATTATTATTTTATTATTATTTTATTATCATTTTATTATTATTCTATTATTATTTTATTATTATTTTGTTATTATTTTACTATTATTTTATTATTATTCTATTATTATTTTATTATTATTTTATTATTATTTTATTATTATTTTATTATTATTTTATTATTATTTTATTATTATTTTATTATTATTTTATTATTATTTTATTATTATTTTATTATTATTTCATTATTATTTTATTATTATTCAATTATTATTTCATTATTATTTTATTATTATTTTATTATTATTTTATTATTATTTTATTATTATTTTATTATTATTTTATTATTATTTTATTATTATTTTATTATTATTTTATTATTATTTTATTGTTATTTTATTATTATTACTTTATTATTATTTTATTACTATTTTATTATTATTTTATCATTATTTCATTATTATTTCATTATTATTTTATTATTATTTTGATAATTTTTTACCACCTCTTCAGGGGATTTTTATAGAGACATCACTGATTTCCCATACATTCCCAGTCTTCAGGGTTGATTCATAAATTGATATGCTACCTTGAAACCGCTTATTATTCAAATGATGGCAACAAGACATTTGGCCTTGGAAATTATTTCACATAGGAATTGGCCTTTTTTGGAAATTTCCCATTTTTAAGGAAGGTTGGGCCTTGAAGCTCTTCCCACTTCTTTAGTTTTTGAAAAAATTTCACTGAAGGGGCCTTTACCCAAAAAACAAAGCCAAAATTTTCTTTTGAACAGCCATGTAGCACCCAAAAATCAAAAAGTCACCACAAAGAGGCTTATCCATTTGGTTTTCCATCATGGGTGTTTTTGATGGAAATCTCATAGTGGTCCCCCAAAGGTAAAATGGGCCCCAAAATTAGTTTTTCTAGGATGAATTTTCTGACTTCAGCTGTTAAATGAGCTGAATCAATTTTGAAAATTAAAATTGGTTGGTTGGAAACACATATATTGGGTCTTCATGATTGTTCAGACCAAGGACAAATTTCCAAAAATGAGGCATGATGAAGCCTTGGGAATAATATTTGGCCATTTCTTCTCAGTTAAGGAGGAAATATTGAGTATTTGAGCTTATTAGCATAACAATACATGGATATTTGACTAAATATCTTGGCCCATGTCATTTATGGACACTATGAGGCTCCAGAAACAGCTTTTTTATGGTTAAAATAGGACAAGAAGATGGGGATAACTCCCATTCTGAGAGGAATATAACATGGGTCATTCTAAAAAAAAGAAGCCATAAAATGTCTTCAGCTTTCAAAAAAGAGAAACTGAGAATTGAAGTATGTCATGATATTTTGTATTATTTTCCAAGTAATAGGAGGAGTGTGTTTGATGATAATTGGCCCATTCCATAGCTTCTGGAAGAGAATGTTTCTTTGCATTGATACTTATTGACAGTAAAGAAGAGGTGTTGAATTTAAATGTCACAAAGTGATAATTACTCAAAAAACCCAAGGAGTTTTTGTTTCTGCGGGAAAGAATGTGGAAGACTGGACCTTCAAGTAAAAGAAAATGGGCCTTGAATACATGTTTTAAATTATATAGTACAGTTCTGGCATTGCACCACAGCGAACGCCGCATCAATTTCTGGAAATTGACTTTGTGTCACGAAAAAGTCAATTGGAATTCATTTTAAAGAAACAAGACACTAGATACCTTGGTGCTTTAAAGAGACCTGGTTGTCAATAAGAGGCAATTGACAAAAAATTTTCCGCAGTGTTAGAATGAAATATCTTTTTCTTTCTAGAGCTTAATGGAATTCAAATTTTTCAAAAAAGTCAGAAACCCAACCCACATAGCTAGAAGTCTGTTATAAAAAGACTTTTCTTCTAATTTTCTAGTTCCAAATCATTTCTTACACTTTGAGACATATATTCAGTATCATAAGTATGCAAAGCTTATTAATGCAGAGTGACACTCTCTGGAAGGTGTTGATATAAAAATTTTGTTAAAAACCACTTACTTTGCCTTTCCTCAGAATTTGTATAAGATGAAATTATGTAGGTATAGTAGCTTTGAGGGCTTTTGAAAAAACATTCCAAGATAATAACTATTGTCTTCTACAATATAAAAACCATTATTATGAATATTTATTGTTTCACCAACCATACAAATTTAACCAAGACTACTATAAAAGGGAGAAATCAATATTTGAGCAGAGATTTAAGATGAATATCATGAAGAAAAAAACCCAAACTTTACCTGAGTGACCTTGGAAGAGAAGTGACAAAGCTTACAGTGATGAAGGATGATTTAATTCACTTTTTGGGGTGGCTGAAGGGTAAAAATGGTAACATTTTTCTTCCAATGTAGTTAAAAAATCTGAAATTATTCAAAAAGGGTGGTTGGAATACTTTATCAACTGGCTTAAAAATGTTCAAGTTAATTATAAAAGGGAAATATTCTTATATGAAAAGAAATGATGGGGAAACAAAATAATTCTTCCATAGCCACCATTTTTCTTCCTCCAAAAGTAGAATTTGTTCCAATCAGTCATTGGAAACATATTGGAAACATAAAAGCTAATTATGGTATCATCAACCCTTCGTTTAGATCCAAAAGGGCTTGTTTTAGCCATTTAAGTCTTAGAATCCAGAAACTACTATACATATAGTTTTTAAAACTCCCAAAACACATAATAATGTGTATAAGAAACCTTCAAAATGGCTAAAAGTATTTTTGTAAGCTTTATTTAAGTTAAGGGCTGTTTTAACATATTTAAAACAGTTCAAAACATCCTAGTTGGTATCAAAACATCATTTTCAATTGAATCAAAGATATTGTAATAAATAACAGTCCAAAATTAATTGATTTTTCCAAACATTTTGACATCCCATGTCCTTCAGAAAGGAATTTGAAGTAGTATAGCACCTTCGGAGACAAGATTTCTTTCCCCCTAGAATTTAATCTTTCCAAGTTGGTATATCTTAATTCCTCCACATGTATTATACTTGTATTTTATCATATGTAATTGAATTGAGAGATTACTTCAAACAGCTTTAATTATTTATTCCTCATCTGAAAATTTAAGGTCACTTTTGTCATACACACACAAACATTGACATTTCAATTGAAAATAATTCAGTTCCTCATAGCTTATAAAATACACACCACACCTCAATGGTAACACAAAGAGTTTTTATATATATCACAAGTAGTGAAATTTAAATCAAATTTCTGAGGATTTTCCTATCTTGATACAGAAAATACTTAATACTTAATTTAAGCTTATTTAGAGTTGAGTTAGAGGAATTTCACTCAGAGGTAACTCCACCTGAGATTTAATGGGGAATGTAATGGTGAATAATATTTATATCTTTATTTATTAGGAAAAAAGATCTACTTTTATCTTATAGCTTTTTTCAAAAAATATTTGATTTTTAAAATTCTTAGTTTAAATTTTATTTTTACCTTCTTTTTTCAAGCAAAAACATTATTGAAAATTTTTATTAAATTTTTATGTTTATAGTTTCATTGAGAAAATTCTTTAATATTAAAAATAATTTTATTATTTTCAATCATTAATTGTATCCAAATTTGTTGTCTTTTGGGTACATGAAAATACCTCTAAGGCTCACACTCTCCAACCACATGAAATGAATCCTTAAGGTATGGGATGATGAATTATTGGAACTCCACCATTTCTGGAATATGGGAAAAGGGAGTTTTAAAATTCTCAGAATCCAAAAGATTTAAAATAATAAAGAGAATAAAGTCTAATGAAATTTATCTTGGACCAATCCCTCAATAAGTGGTATTTATTCCCATAACAATCACATTCCAAGTCCAAATCTTCAAATATTTGGGCCAAATTTGGTGTAAATGAGTTATTGATTCCTTCTGAAAATTCCACTATAATTTCAAAAGTCAATATGGAGGATCTTCTTAGGTTTATATCATCTTGAAAAATATTAAAGACTTTATTTTTGACCTTTAATTCAACATTAGACTCAGAAAATGAAGCTATAATTTCAGGCTTAAGATACTGTTCTGAATTATTTATTTCTGGATGGGTTAGTGAATTTGGGGTTGTGTATTGTGAATTTTCTTTGTTTTGGTAGCCTTAATTTTTTCTGTTTTTCATTAAGTACTGTGGGAACTCCTCTTGTGTGGGATTGAAATGAGGCAGTACCTGGAGGGGAAAGTTACAGGTAACTAGTTTTGAATTGCTAATAACTCCTGTAACCAAGGGTGGCAAGGGTGTATTGCCTTCCCCTCCTAAAATGCTGAACAAAATCTTCCTTGGAGCTCACAAACCAAAAAAATTAGCAAGTGGCTTTACAACTGCAGAAGAAAAATATTTAGCAGTCTCAGATCAGACCTATTCAATATATAATATGAAAAATAATGTCAGTAATTTTGATGAATTTTTAAGATTTTTTAATGGAATTCTTGTCTGTATATTTTTTTTTATTTTCAGTGAAATTGGGGTTAGTGGTTTCTTGATGATAAAACTTTAGTCAGATGGCTTATTAAAGGTGTTATGGAAAATTTGATTAGTGTTGATAAAGGTAATTTTTCTTAGGTAAAGTCATAATAAAGTAAAATAACTTTTAAGGATTTGTTATTTTTTTAAAGAGTGGTTAATAATAAAATAAAATTGTATTTTTTAAATTTAAGAGATAAAATTATTTGATATTGGATTTTTTTAAAGGGGTAAGCTAATTTTAAATCTTGATAAATGATGTTAATTTTACTGGATAAAATATTTTAAAAGAGTAGTAACCCTAATTTTGGGTACTGGATAATTTTCTTTTTTTTAATACTAAGATTCCACTGAGCTTAGCTACTGGGTAATCCTCAACACTATACTTCCACTGACCTTAGCTACTGGGAAAGTAAGTTTACTAAAATCTACTGGACTACCTCCCAGGTGAGGGATGACTTATTCCTGTGCTTGCAATGTGCATGGGGGGAGAGAGCCCCTCTATTTATACCTTTTGGGAGCCCAGGGGGCCCTCCATGGGAGCTGTCTTTCTCCACTTTAACTCCACTTGATTTGATCATGCAAATTTGCTTTTGGTGAGTAATTTTCTTGCATTAGTCAGGTGATTTGAGGTTTGGTGATAATATTTCCTCTGCACAGCCTCCATTCATCACATGATGGTCTTTTGGTGAACTAATTATGATGTGATATTCTTGGATTTTCCTTGCATACATGAGGTTATTTCATTTTGGCTGAGAAATTTTCTTGTGCACAGCCTTTTTCTTTCATATGATAATCTGTTGGTGGGTGCAGTGTAACATGATGAATTTGTATTTACTTTGAATATGTCATATTTTAGGCTTGGTAGAAGTGGCTGTTTAATTTATGCAGGTTTCATGGTTTTTTCCTTCTTTTTGAACTTTAAAATGAGGTCATGTGGTAATTTCTTGCACTGATCAATTTACTTTTGTTTATTAGATGATGTGATTTTTGAGTTTGACACATGCTGTGCATAGTCATGTGGTTGAGATTTAATTAGAAGTGTGTACTGAATGAAGCCTGTTGTAACTTGCTTTGGTTTGGATGAGGTGATGAGTGGTGTAAATAATTCTTATTCTGCTTTAAGGTTGAAAGTGGGTTTACTGTGGACATAAGCTAAGGTACTCCAGTGGCTGTGTTGTAAATGAATCTCAGGAATTCCATGGGGTTGGGCTTTGCATCATGTAACTTTGAATGCAAGGTGGCTGTGTAACTAATGCATGTGTAATTTTCATGCTTGAGGAGTGGTGTGACTATAAGGGCTTAAAGCTGGGTGGGGTGTGTAATTTAAAGGTTGGTACCTTGTTTTTTGTAACTAGTTTGCTATATGTAACTTTATTTTTACATATGCACAATGAAATTTAATGATTTTGTAAAACACATACACTTCCCTTTGGTGCCTGTGCCATGGTATTATTAGTTAAGTCCAGCTTCTTGCTGTAAAATTGACCTTTTGGGGTAAAACTTGACTGTAAGTCTACAGGAGGGGTGGAATTTTTGCTATTATGAAGTACTATGGGCTTGAGCCTGGTGAAAACGATGGTATGGAATACCAAAGTACCACAAATGAAGAATGATCTATTTTGATTTTGTTCTTGGCACCTTTTGGTCTTGCTCTGATTTCAGTGGCTGTTTCAGGATCTTGAATAGAGAGAAGTTATGTTATTCCTGACATGAATGCTTCAATAAATCTGATTTCGTCAATAATCTAAATGAAGGGTCTTTATCAAGATTTATTTCCTACTTTTTCCAACCCCTTATTGTTGGAATATTCTCTTTCTTTGAATAAGTCTGCATATTCATCCTCCAACTCAGCCTGTAAGTGCAACATTGTGAGTAAGGAATTGAATGATAAGACAAAAAATAAGCATAAAATAATATTTAACTTCCATTGAGGGTGGAAATATTAGATTTTAAACAGAATTATTTTGATGAGATATGCTTTATTTTATTCTTGCATTAAGATTGTAATACAAATGCTAGAAGGTTTATTGTACTCATAAAACCTTTTCAGGGGATAATAGAAAATAATTCCTGAGAAATGAGAAGCTATTTTGAGAATATTGATTGAGCTCTTGAATTTTTGGTAACAAATACTTGCTCCAGTTTCATGGTGTTTTCTTTCAATGGAAATACTGATGTTTTTGAAAACCTATAATAGGGTCCCAATTGACTGGTTAATATGAGCTTTGATTATAGTATGAGAAAATCAAACTATTGAAGTGAATGACTTGTCTCTATGCGAAATTGTATTGTTTCAGGAGAAAAAAAACTTTTGAAATGGCATTAAAATTTTCGTGAGGTAATTAAAAAAGTATTAAGGGGAGTTACAAAGGTATTTTGACAATTTTTCATAGAACTACTTTTTTCAAGATAAGTAAATGAAATAAAGTAGTTGAGCAAAAAATGATAAATTTTTAGTATGATGGGAAGAATATCAATTTATCCCACTGGTTAATAACTTTCTCTTCCCTTTTGAAGTCCCCCAAAATTGATTGCAATGGGGAAGAGAATTCTTGTTGATTTCTCAAATTCATAGAATTGTATCTGATTTTTGGAATACCCTTTAATATAAATATTAAGTGCAAGATCTCTTTCCAAAGCCAAATCAGGAGGGTGAGAAATTTTATAGTTTTCCAGGACCCTTATTTTTAATTTTTGGAGGGCTTGATAGTAATATCTTTCTTCTATATCCAATAAGAAGTAAAAAAGCCATGGGAATGATATTCTTTGTTAATCTAAATCCAATAATATGTAGAGGTTTGAGTCTATAAACTTGTGTCTTGTGGGTAAAATATATATGGAGGACATAATTAAAGCTCTGTACAAGCTTCAAAGGAAGATCCATAATCTTTCAGAAAGAGAAAACATTCAGTTCGCAACTGCTAGTGTTCTATCAATGCTGGTTTTGAAATTTCTTTAGCAATTCACTATTTTTATTAATTATTACTTGCATTATGATTATAGTAAAAATTATATGTACTTCCCAAATAGTGAGAATTATGAAGACTTAAGTACAATAATAAATCATCTGTTTTTTTTAAAACAAAATTTAAGTTAAGTAATAGTGAGATAAAGTAAGCATTGTAAGATCGATTTTTTCTTTATAGTAAACAGCTTTGAAGCCTTTAATTAAATAAACAAGCTTAATCCCTTCAAAGCTAGAACATATACTTGCACTTCTTCCATATAGGATATAGGAATTCTGGGTATGAGGACTGAATCCTGTTTTTGACTCCAATTTTTCCCTAAACTTACTTGAAAGGAGATCTCAAAAAATAGATGAATTCTTGAGGAAAAAGAATTTCTGGTTCTGGAGTGGAATATCTCACCAGATGAAATTAGTGAATGAAGCTTTGAAGGTTTTCCAACAATAAAGAAAAAATAGTGTTATATATCAAAGATTATTGGAAAATAATAACTTAGCTGTTATTTTTTGTAGCTATAAGCTACAAATGCTCCTCTTGATCGCCTTTCGACTTGAATTTAAGTTGATAATTGTGTAATATAGATTTATTTCTTTTGAAATTTCTCCTTGAATATTTTTTTTAAATGAACAATGGAGTATTTTTTTGTTTTAATATACAAGAGAATGATTCAATAAGAGGAATAAATTAAAAAAAAATATTTATTCCTGAAAACGGATACTCTGTTGAGGAAAAAAAAGGGAATTTCTTGAATAATAAATGTTGATAGCAAGAAGGAAATAAATTCACCATTTAGTTAGAATTCCTTCCTGAAAATAGGGGTTTACATGATACTATTATTGAATGATGATTTCAAAATATGAGAGATAGAGAAGATAGCAATTGGAAAATCTATACTTGTATGTAAAAGGATTTGCAACAGGACTCAACCAATTAATCTCTGATGATTTCAACCATATTAAGTAAGAAAAACATCATAATACATATATAGCAGAAATCATTTTTTGAATAATTAGCTTTTGAAGTATTGATATTCTAATATTCTACCAAACAGTGATATTTAAAAAATAGATCTTTAAGATTACTCTTCAAAATTAGGCTTAAATTGTTCCCCAAAGTATTTATTACTTTATTTCACCTCTTTTTTATTTTCCAATCCTTTCCAAAAAAACTCTCCCATTTTAACTTCCAAATGCAACACCTGCCATAAGGCTTACCTACGTTTCTCAAGGTGACTATTGTTGAAATTGGTTTCATAACAAAAAAATCCTTTTTAAAACAATTTTGAACCTTCTTCATTTGATTGTTATGAATGCAGTAATTTCAAGTTCCTTCATTACCTCAGTTCAATTATTTTTTACATAATAGATTAAATAATCTATTATATAAAATAACTTAGCTTAATTTTTGATAACTTACTTCATATTAAATCTATAGCTTGGTGAAGACATACTTAATTCCAAATTAAAGCTTCTAAATATGAGATTTCATGCACTATTAATATCATATATTTCTGCAAAATATCATAATAAAGGAATTATTTTTTTTTTAAAATTACTAGTAATAATATTCATTTGATGTTTATATGAACGATAATATGGGATAAAGAATTTTTATGAGACTATCAATATTGATTTAAAGACTAAATAATAAATAATATTACTAGAAATTATGAATACTATAATTAACAGCTCAAAATTAATATCAGAACATAATAAATAACTTCAAATCAATTAATTAGTTGAGTTCATATCAAATATCAAATTAACTTTATGAAAATGACCCTCATATTCTATAGTTTATGTCCCAAAAGTTTGAATCTGGTGTGGATATTTATTTATTTCCGACTTGTTTCTGTTATCTTCCACAAAGGAACCTTTCAGGTACTACTTTTTAGCTGGCTTCCCAAAAAATATGCTGAAAGCCATCAAGTAGCTTCAAAACTAAATAAGTATTCCAGAAAAAATGGAATTTCCATCCGTTTCAATCCATTAATTATGGGTAAGCTGTCTGAATTTACATTTCTAGTTATATCAGCTTAGTTATTTGTGATGAGATTTTGTATGATGAAATAAGGAAGTATGTTTAGGGAGAAGTTATTGGTAAGTCCTTTTTAAAATTTAGAATTTTCCAAAAACTATGGCTTCAAGACTCCTGGGCTTCCCCTCATAGTAATATGGAGTATTCAGCCAACAGAGAGTCAGAAAATGAAATAAAATCTGTGGCTTAAAAATGTAGAATACTCATAAGTAGTCTCTCAATCAGGACTATCAACAGAAATATATGAAAAAATATAGTTTAATACTATAATTGTTGATAAAATAAAGATTGATGATTTCTGTTTCTGTGGGAATATGCTTTAGGAATAAATCAAATTTGAAGCTTTTTTGAAAGATAAGTTCACTAAGGATAATGAGCGATACAGGGTAAGAGAAACAAGATTTAGTGGGACTAACAAAACATCTTTTTGGTTGATTTTTTTTTGATTTTTCTTACAATTATTCTTTTCAGCACCTCTACTACTAATGATCATACCAATTGTCAGCCTTTGACTCAAAACCTGTGAGCCTTGAGGTATATTTTACATACCCAAACAGGCCACAATTATCTTTAAAATGAATTCTGAAGTATGCATAACCAATAAGTCATGCATATATTCAAAATTAATCATTTTTGATTTAAGAAGAGATGAATAAATTCATATTGAGTAAGTGAATCCATGGATTTAGGGCCAGATTTGGATTCTACACAAAATTCTACCTAGCGTAGCTCGATAGAGGGAATAAGCTTAAATCAACCCTTTGAGGTGGTAATATGGAAAATACTTCAATACCACATAAAAGAATTGTGAATTTTTTCTTCTCAATTTCACGCCAAAGTAATTGGAATGTGAGAAATGCGGTGTTACATATACACTAAGAATAGTGTTATGCATGTTTGTGGCACTTAATATTATGGTATTCTCAGAGCATTTGCAGCCATTCTGGTAAGCCTGTTAAGTCCCAGGATTTTACACAAATTCTTTTTTATATTAACCACATTTGTTGTCTGTACTGTTTCTAAAACAATCAAATTCAATAACTTTCTGTGTTCCAAACATAAATCTATGTTGGTCTACAGAACTTTTCAATTCTGTCAGCAATACCTGTATCACATCCTCTTGAGCTATTTCTCACTTTCCACTTCTTGATTTATTTTATGACATATCTTTCTTGTACAATTCACATTTTATTTTTTTTAAAAAAAAATCCAAATAAAAAGAAAATCTCAGAAAGATCTCAGTCAACAACACCTCCTCTAACCTAAGAACATAACCCAAAATTGAAGAAAGATATCCAAACTGGCTTCCAACTGAAGAAGAACAGCTTGCAATATCTTAGCTGCATGTGAGTAAAGATCCTAAGAGCTCAAATAATCAGACTGGAAATCAATTTCATGCAAAGTTCTGTGAGGACTTTAATACAATGAGCAAATTACATTATTGTGATTCTGACCAAATATGTATTTGGTATTGTAGTTCCAATATTTTTTACTTCTATCTTTTGATTTTCTAATTTTTTTGTTTTGTAGCTGGCTTGCAATGAACACCGCTACACTCAAGTTCTCTGCAATTTATAATCACATTTGTATGAGCCCACCAAGTGGCTCTTCACCAATAGATTGGATGAAGATGACATGGGAGTTATATCAAGCAAATAACAAGGGGCAGGCATTCAAACTAGAGAAAACTTGGAAGGTAGTACATGATTCACCCAAATGGGTGCAGGAGGTGTCAATGCAAGATGGGATCCATGATACTTGCTATTGGTACAGCAGAGCTCATCACACTCTACTACTTCAACAGATTTTAGCTCCTCTGATCCAGATACACAGACCCCATTTGATGATTAACCAATTGGTACTAAAAAAGTAAACACATGTGAATAGAACAAGAATCTAAAGAAAAACAATTGAAGCTGGATAAAAAAGCACTTGAACTTGCTTAAAAAACCTTGAAGTGATGCACTCCAGTGCAAAAGCAACGCAGGAGCTACTAGAGATTTAGCAACTGAAAAGTGCACAAGAGGAAATGGAAATACTCAAACAAAAAGAGGATGAATTAGCCGATGAAGAGAGCCAAGAGATATTGAGATTGATGATGCAAGCCATTTGTAAAAGATATTAGAAATCCACTTAAATTAGTCCTGTATGCTCGCTTCCAATACATCAATTAGAGAATGGCCAACTTTTATTCAGGGCTCATTGCATTTCTCGCCCAGTTGTGAACTTTGAAATCTCTTGTTAGCTGTTTGTGGATAGCATTATTTTGGAGGTGTGCGTTTTTTGAATGTAGTTTTCTATGGTATAAAACAAGTTGGGATAATGATGTGTTGGAGTTATTGTTACTGGAGCTGTGCAGTTTTGCTCAAGACGTAGAAGATCATAAGGATTTCTGTGCTCAAAAATCATATTGTGCAAAATTACACAAAAATACATGATATTTTTAATTCTTTTGAATGACCATATCTGACATGGTTGGCTCAGAATTTTCCATCTTGCTTGTAATACACCAAGTTCCCTTTCAATATCCTTCCTTGCACTATCTTTCCTGTCTGATAATAGCTTTCCAGCTTCATGTTGAGCATGGGGAAAGCTTTTGATTAAAAAAGCCCACTTGGGATAGATACCATCAACAAGATAGTATCCATGTTTGTAATTAATGCCAATTATATTGAAATCAAAATTGGTTGCCATTCCTTTGAGAAATTATTCAAATATGTTGCTTTGATTGTGGACATTGATGTCATTTAAAGCTCCTGGCGTCCAAAAAAATGCATGCCAGATTCAGAGACTCTTAGAGGCAACTTCTTTTAAGATTATTGATGTTGTTTTTTCCTTCCCCTCAAACTGCCCTGTCCAAGCTTGAGGGCAGTTTTTCCAAGCCCAATGCATGCAATCAAGGATTCCTAGAAATACAGGAAAGCCTTCTTGCTTATATTCCGAAATTATTACCCTCATTTCAGAAGGGTTAGGACCTTTTAAGTACTCCTTTCCATATATGGTGATTACATCTTCCGAAAGAGGCTTCTAGCACAAGGATGTTGATTCACCAAGACGCAAGTATTTATCTGTGTTATCTGCTGATACTCCATAGGATAATTGATGAAGTACTAATGAGATCTTCTGGTAAGCTGAGAGACTGTCTTTCTTGCAACAATTATGTAAATAAAAATATACATATGTAAGCTCATGTTACATTTGAATAAGGTTAGCTGAACTACATTTTTTGGCTTCCAATAGCTATTGTGCTATTGCAATCTCTCCATGATCTCCAAAAAAATGAGTCTTGGGCATATGATATCTGCGCTGAAATTTTTACTCTATGGTGCACCCTTCCTTGAAATAGTCATCATATAAATGTTGGAAACCATCCTCTCTGATGCAATTTATAAAACCTCACAAAGGATGTGATGTAATTGGGTGACTCATAAGATAGGATAATTATTAATCTTCATCATCAATAGTGAGCCTTTGGTTCATGAGTAGTTGTGGAAAGAAAATCATCTTTTCTTACAGAAATGTGAATGTGTAACAGTCTCTGTAGCTCAGATTTAAGTAATTTCTATGTGAAACTAAAAGAGAGGTTGTGGTTGCATCAAGTTCTGTATTTTTGTTTATGTATTTCTGGTTTAATCACTGTAATTTACAGAAAAAGATACCGAAACGTCTGAAAATGCTCTTACATACACTTTTGGTACACCCATAGTGTATATCAGTCTTTAAGCCTGAATTTATATTTTTGACATGAAAATAGTCAAGGGGGAAAAGACATCAAAGAGAGCCAGGGTACCCAGCTTCTGAGGCCTCTGAGGCATGGAAAGCTCTAAAGCTTGGATACATGGCTGATCTTGGCCCAATTAGGATACTAAAACCTTTTGAGAACTTGGTAACCAAGTGAAAATCTCATTAAATCATAAGAAAATAGCAAATAAGCTGCTATTTTGATGTGCCAAGCAGGTAAAGAGCAACTCAGACACCTATAACCATGTCAATTCTTAATTCCTTTCCATGGATAAACTCAAAAAGAGTAATTAAAACCCTTTTTGTACTAGTATCCATTTATTTACCTCATAGAAACCAGAAATATAGTATTATTTACAATTCTATGCTGAAATGAGGTGAAAACTTCAAAAATTGATTCAAAATACAATTCTTGATTAATCTTTCTGAAACTCTCAGGACCAATTGAAAAACATATATTTCATATGAAAAACCAGAAATACTTATACTTTTATGAGTAAAATTAAAAGCTTTACTTACAGTTCATTTTTGATGATTCCACATAAAACACTGAATCTTCAAAAATTCACAGAACATACACTCTGTGATGAAATTTCCAATAACATTGATAAATTTGAGAAATAAATTATTTTTTTTAAATAAAATAAGATTTACAGTTGTTTATCCTTTTATTCTTAACCATATTTTGGTTGGTAGTCACGTAAAAGCATCAATTAAGTAATTATGATAATCTTACATGACAACAGATGATGAAATAAGTAATACAAAAAGGATTATTGTTTTCTCAATCAATTTTTTTTCAGTTTGCTCTATGGCACGCCTCTGTGAGCTGTCTTAGACTTGAAAGAGGCCTCCTCTTTCTGTTTTTTCCAGAATCATCACATTATTCAATTATACCTTCATTACTAACAAGTAAGTATTAGTTAAGATCTTTTCTTAAGTGTTTTAATCTTTCATAATCAATCAGAAAGAAGTGAAATCATGGAAATCAGCTATCTATTGCTGTAATCTTGCTATAAATCAATTTTGATCCATTAAATCCACAATTATTCATCAAATGTCTCTACTATTATCTTTAATAAGCTCTTTGGAGTATTAGTGAGTGTTTTTGTCTTAATTATTAAAGTTTTTCTGTAATAATAGTTTTCTTCAAGAGTTATCTTTATAATTACTCTTATAAGAGATGATTATATATTCAAATAATTTTATTATTTTAATAAGGAAGTTTTTATTATTAAATTGTTCTTGTAATTGATTCTTGTAGACAATTACTGCTTACTGTTATAATCACTAGTAGTGTATAAAAAGTAAAAGAAATAATTAAGTATTCAAGTAATTAATTGTGGTTATGATAATTTTTATTATTATATTTCATAGGAACAGTCATAGTACTGTTTCTTAATAGTAATATTATCAACCGCTTCATAGACACATCTTACAAAACCAGAGCACAAGCATGACAGCCGAAATACAATAAACTAATGGTAGAACAAAATACCACCAAAAGATGGAGCTGATCCAAACCAATGCAAAAAGTATCAAAAAAAGAGGAAAATCATCTCTTTCAAAATATAAAAGTCCCATAATCATAGGCAAAAGAATAACAAAGTTATTCAAGCTCAAGATAGTAGCTGAGAATAAACCTTAATTTTCACCTCTCATATAAGATCCAGAAAAAGAGGCCAAACCCCAAAATTAGGTTTGCAAATTGAAGCTTTTAATTAGGGCTATCCAATGGTACTAACCAAAATGAGCTAGCACCAAAACTACAGATATTATGGCCAAAATAAGGTCAAATAAGGGCAAATAAAATATTCACCTCTCATCTACCTTCTACAGTTTTAGCATGAGATACCGGAAGTGGGGTCTTTTTGGGAAGAGATAAATCAGGGATATCTGATGGTGCCATCCATTTTTACACAGCTCAAGTAGAACAAAATTTATGGAGCAAAATAGTTCCATACAGGTCAGGGGAAAAATACCTATCTGGATAATAAAAATTGAACATGTTATAGCTTTGCCATATTTAATGATATCCACACTAAATGAGATAAATTTTTGTAGATTCAATCAAGGGCTACTAAATGAACCAACTTTGAGCTCAATATCTCAAAAACTGAAAAAGTTATGGCAGCCTAAAGGTTAAAATCAGTCAGTTTTGCCAATACACCTTTACTATGGGATACTTTCCCATATCTTTTATTATGAGGTGTCAGATAGAAAAAGTAGCTTGTTTATACTTCAAAGAATAATAGTTAATTCAATACTGGGGCTCAATATAGGTCCTGTACAGAATTCTACGCATCAGAAGAGGGCTATGTGGTCCACAGATGGAAATTTTCACCCTATATTGGTGAAAACTGCTCAGATGTGGTTTTGAAGCCACATCCAAGCTCAATAAAGAGTATAAAGAATATGAGAAAGCCCCAAGACAGTCCTTGGAAGTGAAAATCGTTTACTTCCTCTATTTGAAATGGTCTAGAGGACCTTTTCACCCAATTTCAGGAGAAAAAGGGACTTTTCTCTTTCCAAAAGAGAAATCCCCATCCTGCTCTTGAGTTCCTATGTAGTACAGCTGTAAAAGACAGTTATAATCTTGGAAAAAAATAAGGTATACCTATAGTTCAAACTATTGTAGTCTTTATTATAATAACCCAATTGGTAAAGCTGCACACCGGGTTTTCAATAGAACTCACCACCACTATTTTCCTATAGTAAAACCCTTAATATTTTTTTTATAATATTTTCTATTATAATAGACTGTGTCACAGTCATGGTTTAACTTGTAAATAATCATATCAAAGCTTCTTCATAGACTCATACTGACAGTAATCCTTATATTTGTTTTGGTGATATTACTTTAATATCACTCTCACTTTTGTTTTAATGATACTAAGATGATTAGAAAGCATACTAAGATTTAAGCTATGGTTATACTAATATTCCTTAATAATACTAACAAACTGAGAAAGGCTACCATGATCTTCACAATAAAAATACTAAGATTACTCTAGATATCCTTCTAGCGCAGGTATGGCTGTGATCCCTGAAGGTAGAAAATTTCTCAATTATGATTAAAAAATGGGGGAGAGAGGACTTCTATTTATACCTTTTGGGCCTCCATAGAGCTTTTCAAAAAAAGTACTTGTAAAATTTAGTGGTAGAACCTTTTACCTAGTGATTATTATATTTCAAAATAGCAGAATTAAGCATTCACACAGTTTCTGAAAAAGAAAATCGCTCCATCACATCTAATTATAATTTCTTTGGGTATGAAATTTTAATTATCTTTATTCTTACCAATGAAGTTGTTTTTTTGTGACTTTGTTATGTGTTTTCTGAGTAAGGTTTGCTATTGGTCTTTTTTTATCAAAATTATATTTGTGCTATTAAGATAATTCTTCTGGTGAGAGTTTCTTTTTGCAGATGAAGTGGAGAAAATAAAGTTTCTGGAAAGTGCAATAACTTCTTGTCATATTATATCACTCAGAAAAATTTACCCAGTTATGTTTTTCTTCAAAGTGAAGAAGGTGGAGAGAATATATAATTTATTATTGAGTGCACTGACATTAAATTTAAACAAAGGTGAAGAAAAACTTAATTTATATTTTTTCTGGTTTTTCTTACTAATCTCAATTTCGATAGACAGCATCAAAAGAATTTTTACAGTGGTTTGACTTTATGATAGTATCATTTCACATGGAGAGTGCATCATTTGTAAAATTTGATTTGCTTTATTATTACTAAGAAAAACCTTTTTCTTGGAAAATCAACTTTTAATCTCCTTTATAACCTTGAGTTATCTATTGCAAAATAAATGAGATGGAGAATATACAGCTATCATTCTGTGCCCAAGCTAAATATGGCTAGAATGAGTTGATGATATATGTATTGAATAATCTTGTTATTGATGATGCAATAGGGTGTAGAAGCTGCATACTGCTGTAATTTTTAAATTAGAGTTATTCCTTATAAAAGCTGCAATTGAGCGTTCTCATATACTCATGGGGTCACAGATGTGATAGTGTGGAGAAAACATCACCATGAGCAAATTGGCTACACCTGAGAGCAGGTGTTCTATTTGGAAATTAGCATGGACTCAACCTAGAATGAGAATGGACCCTTCCTGTGAACTAGGTTGGAGCCAAAATTAGAATGTTTTTTAGTATTCCAAGGTCTTCCAAGCCACTGGAATATTACAGAATCTCCAAGAGTTTCTTCCCTTTTACAACTGGATAGAGTAAGTAGATCATATACTATATAAAAACTATTCCCATTTATATTTTTATCTTCAAATGAATGCCTCTAAAGATAAAAAATTGGAGCTCAAAATTAATCTTCAATTCAACCAATTACAAAATTTTTGAGGCTCAAAAGCTTGAAACCCCATTATCAAAAATAAATAAGTCTTTCATCTTCCTTGATTTATGACTTACTATACCTTGGTTACAATATCAGTTATTATTTATTCTTCAAAAGGTGGCTCACAAATGCCAAAATCAGATTTCTTCAACTGAAGCTTCTTTGGAAGACACTGGATTGGTTCAGAATTATGTTTCTTAAATTTTTCAGGTGCTGAGACCTCAGAGGGAACAGATGAAGGAGTCAAAATATCTTTTCTACAAAATTATTTCCCCCAAAAGAAAATTTTATGCATTTTGAGCTTTATTGATTAGAATTCCTAGCTATGAAGTCTTTATTTTAATATTTGAATTTTTTCATTACTTTTGCATCATTAACAAATCTTATCATTTTGTACTTTCAAAACAAAAATTTAGAGTTCTTGGAGAGGAATTTGCTTCTTATGGCTCATTTGAAGGTTCTATGTCTCAATTGAAAAGAGAAATAGTGGTCCTTATGCAATACAGGACCTTCTACTGGAGTAAATCAACAAAATCCCAAGAATACTACAGTAAAGGTCCTGTAATTGTGCTACTGTAAAATTGGAAAAAATAGTCAAAAATCTTACATAAGTAGCTATTAAAGTTCCTTTACTGTAACAAAACTGATACATCTCAAAAATATTACATTAGAAGTCCTTGAAAATGCATGCTACTTTAATTTTTTTGAACAACAAAACGTCTAAAGTCAAAAACATTTTACAAAAATAATAGATAAGACTCAGGAAGATGAAAACAAAAAATATATCAAAAAATCAAAATGAAATATTGCCATAAAAAATGGATGCAAAAACTAAGAAAAATGAAATAAAAAATATTTTATAGTAGCAGAAAGGAAGTTTTTTCTATTGCTATTCTCCAAAAAATATGTAAGAAAATTTATTGTAATTATGAAAGGAGGTTCAATTCCCCTCTCATAAATACTTTTTCACTGACTTGTTATGAGGTTGATATATCATTTTTCATGAATAATTTGTGAAAAAAATTCTTTAAGATATGTTTTGTGGTTTCTGTCTTTATGTTTGCCCTTTAAACAATAAAGTTAAGTAATATTTCTGTTTCAAAAACACATTTGATATACCAATAGGAGTATATATTTAATCAAAGATCATTCCAATAATATTCATTAAAAATAAAAAGTTTTTTCATTTCATAAAATATGTACCAGCTTACTTAATTTCCAAGAGCTAGCCTATCACAAACCATGTTATTATGTCAAAAAAATATCAAAGAATTTGATTTCCCTTCAATCCTGCTCAAATATCTTTATGATTTGGACTTATTATATTGTTTTAAATTTGAGGGGATGAACAGAATTAGTTTTTGATTTTTAAGCAATTATATTTGATGGTTTTTAACATGGTATCATTGATAAAATCATATAATTCCTGATTAATTTGGATAGCTAATTCATTGTTTCCAAAAAGAATTAATTCATTGGATTAAGACTTTATGAATAGCCAATTTAAACACATTGAAATTTAAAAAGGATATTAACAATCTAGATTACTTGGTAAATGTTTTATAGTTTTAGTTGAATAATCAAAACATTATTCAGATCATGTTTTGATTATGAGTTTACATGGCCCTGCAATGATATTTTTCCCACTCCAAGTGTCACATGGTGGAACGTGATCTACAAGTTGTCAGTGTTAATTGGTCTTTCAACCGGTTTAATAGACTTTTTGGCAAGAGCTCCCTTTACTGAGGTCTGGCAGACAGCATTGTGACAATAAACCGGTTACCAACATCATGGGTTCAATTCCAGCTGGAGACAAGAGGAGGTCTCAATCAAACAACCAGAAATCATCGGGTTTTCTGCTCCATTGGAGTACAAGGGTTCCGCCCCTTTTGGGTTCCTTGTAGGCTCCTGTTGTGACTGATGTAACTCCATGAGGGTGACATGGGTAATACCATCAGTTACATGCACTTCAGGACGCAATGCCCTAAACCCGGGGGCACTGTCACTGTAAGGTGTGGATATGAAACTTTGATTAGAAATCAAGTAATTTTCCTGTCCTCAAAATTTGTATAAGGTAAAATTCAGTTAAAAATAGTATGGAATATTATTTTTAAGAGAAAACACACCAATTTTATTGTTTATAACTTTATTAGTATGAAACAATAATATTATAAAAATTTATTGTTTTACCAACAACAAAAATTTATCCAAAAAATACTCTACAAGAGATATTTTAAGGCTACAAAAGAAATTTCTTCAAGAGAAATTTCAATTGGAATTAATTGAGCAAAGAACTGCAAGCAATTAATTAAAGAACAAAGTCTTTAAAAAGAATATTAAAGAGAAAAAACGCCCAAAAGTGACCAGAGTGAATTTGGAAACAAAGTGACAAAGTTAACAGTGATGAAAGATGCTTTAATTCACTTTTGGGGTGGTTCAGGGGTAAAAATGATTATAAGAGTTACAAACAATGATTATAATGATTTTTTCACGTGGTTAAAAGGATTAAAATGATTTTAAAAATGGTGGTTGGAATCTTTAATTGATTGGTTTAACAGTGTTTAAACTAATTAATATAAGGAAAAGATTCTAACATGAAGAGAAAAGTGGGGCAAAGAAGACATTCTTTTATAGCCATCAATTCTCTTACTCCCAAAGTAAAATTTACTCTTGTCAGTCGTGAAAAACAGTCTGACAACAGAAAAGCCAATTATGGCATCATTGAACCCTGGTTTAGACCAAAAAGGGCTGGTTTAAGCCATTTTTAGCTATTTTTAGCCATTTTAGACCCTTAAATCAGCCATTACTATAGCAATACCAGGCCTAGAGCCTTCAAAACACGTCAGAATGTGTTTCAGAGTCGTAGAAACCAGTTAAAACTGTTTTTACTCTGATGGTTTTATCTTAAGGGTAGTTTTACCCTCTTGGCAACAGCTAAAACTACCCCAGTTGGTATTAAAACCTCATCATCAATTGAGTCCACAGACCCTGTAACTCAATTCCAGGCCAAAAGTGATGAACTTTTGCGTGAATTTTGACATCCCATGCCTGTCAGCAAGGATTTTGGGGGTCTAGCTCCCCCTTAGAGCTGGAGTTCCTTTTCCCCCCCAAATTTAATCTTTCCAATTTATTTTTCCTTTAATTCTTCATCATGTATTATACTTATAGTTTACATATGTAATTTAATTCAATTGTACAGTACAATACAGTAATAGTTGACACCTCATATGTAAATCAAAGTTCACTTATGTAATACACGCGCACATTTTGACATTTCAATTGAATTCAATTGAAAATACTTCAATTCCTCATAACTTCTAAACTAAACACAACACCTCAATTTTAACACAAAAATTGATGGTTAACACCACATGTGGTGTGAATTAAATTAAGGTTTTGAGGATTTTCAACTTTTGTATTGAAAATACTAAAAACTCAATTTAAGCTTATTTAGAGTTGAGTTACAAGAATTTCACTCAGAGGTGACCCCACCTGATTTTTTATGAGGAATCCAATGGTGAAATAATTTTTATATGTTTATTTATTGGATAAAAAGTTATAATAATTTTTATTTAACTTTTTTCCAAATTTATTTAATTTTTCACAATTTTTGTTAAAATTTCATTTTTACTTAATTTTTTCAAGTATAAATGTAATTTTATACTTACAAAATTTAATGTATTTTTTGTTTTTAAATTGTAATTAATTTTTTATTTTTAATATAATTTTATATTTATATTTTGATTTTTATTTTAATAATATAAATAAATTTATTTTATTTATATTAATATGTTATTTTTTATATTTGTGGTCTTTTGGGTATATGAAATTACCTCTAAGGCTCACAGTCACATTGTGGAATGTGATCTACAGCTTTCCAGTGTTAATCGGTCTTTCAACTGGCTTAATAGCCTTTTCAGAAAGAGTTCCCTTTACTGAGGTCTGGAAGACAGCATTGTGAAACCAAGCTTAATTCCCACAAGGGTCTTTTTTGATTATTTGGCCTTTTCTTGTTAAATTTTATTTTGAAAGAATATTAAAGCCTCTTATTGGGCATAAATAAAATATAAAAACAAAAAATAGTGCTCTTGTATCTTGTAAAAACACTTGAAATTGGAATATATATGATTTTCTTAAATAAACTTTATAGATGGATGGGTTTTCTAAATATATCATCATTTTATGCTTTATGGATTTATAAAAGGAATTGATGTTTTAAAAACCTACCATAAGATTTATAAATATTCTTTGAGAAATAAATTTTTGAAAAGAACCAACTTCTGCCAGCTGTTTTGCTTTAATATTATATAAAATTCAAACAAATTTGAAGAAAACAATTGAATTGTCTTATTCATTCATTAATATCAAGCTTCAAATCATTTTAAAAGTACTGTTAAGAGTTTTTATTATATTAAATTAAATGATTAATAGAGGTCTATAAAGATGTCCCCACAAATTTAAAGAAATATTATTGTAAAGAAACAGGAAAATTATTTCCTGAATTTGTTTCAATAATATTAATTTCTTAATTTGAATTATTGTAAAATTAACAAATCTATGTTCAAATTCTCAAGGCTATGAACCCACAAAATGAGGGCATAATATTTGGTTTTAAGTACATGGAGGAATCTCTCAATATCTAGATAGTTTCAAAATGAAACTAATACTAAGGAAATTGAAGTTAAAATGTAGAGATAATATATAATACTGCAAGTAAAATATAAAATACATAAAATAGAAAACTATGTTGATAGAGTGTTTTAAATACAATAAATAATTTAAGAAATTGATGTTTAGCCATATTCATACATGCTGATTGAATTCCCTAAAAAAACAAAAATTTTCATTCTTTAGGCTTCATTTCATTTCTTGAGGCAAAGACTACCCTAGTTTAATCTAAATAATTCCCCAAATGATCCTGATTTTCAGAAAATGATGTAGCTCACTAGATAAAGATGGTTTGATCAGAATTGATGATTTCTCCAGAACTATATATAAAATGAAGCTTGATTGGTATCAATTAAGAAAACTCTTGAATGCCCAAAAAATTCAAAGAAATTCATGTTTTAGATTGTTATGAATATTTATAATTCTTCTATTGACAATGTTTTTCATATGAATATTGGATTAGTTATTATTTTACAGCGTAGAAGACTACCCTAGTTTAATCTAAATAATTCCCCAAATGATCCTGGTTTTCAAATAATGATGTAGCTCACTAGATAAAGATGGTTTGATCAGAATTGATAATTTCTCCAGAACTATATACAAAATGAAGCTTGATTGGTATCAATTAAGAAAACTCTTGAATGCCCAAAAAATTCAAAGAAATTCATGTTTTAGATTGTTATGAATATTTATAATTCTTTTATTGACAATGTTTTTTATATGAATATTGGATTAGTTATTATTTTACAACGTAGAATTTATGATAAAAAGGTCCAATCTTCTATTACACAATCCCAATATTACACTCCTAATATTCATATTATCTAGCTATGAGCTTAAATTTCTCCTCTCAAGAATTTTTCAGGTTGAGAAAGGGGGTATACTCAGTTTCGTGGGCTTCTCCTTAAGATAAATTTTTGCCATTGATCTTGATAGCTTTCTTTGCCTCTGACTGAAACCTTCCTTCAAAAAGAAGAAATGATAGGAGAAACAATATCTCACCAAATACAACATTTAATTAAGAGTAAAAAGATAAATGGTAGG
This sequence comes from Austropuccinia psidii, assembly GCA_023105745.1. Taxonomy (NCBI): domain Eukaryota; kingdom Fungi; phylum Basidiomycota; class Pucciniomycetes; order Pucciniales; family Sphaerophragmiaceae; genus Austropuccinia; species Austropuccinia psidii. Next base: position 31,428,123 of record JALGQZ010000008.1, read on the forward strand.
GTATGTTTCTAATAATATTTCTATGTGAGAAAGTTTCCAAATTACTCAAGAAAATTTATCATTAATGAAAATCTGCTTTGAAGCTTAGACTGTTTCAATTTCAATAACATTCATCTATAGGATCCCATAAGTGAGCTTTAAAGAGATTTAACATTGAAGATGAAATATATATTCATATATCCATAATAAAATACCCACAAAGCTGAATTTTCTGTAAATGAGATGATCCAAAGAAATAAAAAAATATCAAAACAAAGGGAAAATTGGAATAAGTCTTTTGATAATGTATGTTTGGATTCTTGAGCTTTGACAAGCCAAACTAATCAATGCTATTGAGTGAACTGGATTGATAGTTTGTGGCTTGCATATTTGGCTTGAATTTCTTCCAAAACGTTTTTTTAGATTAAATTTCTATTCAATCTCCAACCTGAATCCAATCTATCTCCCATGTCAAATTCCAAATGCAACACCTGCTGTCAGGTGTAGCCATTTTGCTCATGGTGCATGTGATTTTGTACTTTTTCAAAAAACCTATTATGCATAAAAGCCATGTTTGAGAAAAATGGTATTTCTTTTATATTGTACTTGTGTATTCATATTTTATGTATAGGTTTAAAATACTATATATGTAAAGCTTAATTTTCTGGCTATAAAAGCTCCATGATTGAATTTCAAGCTTTAATTATTATTAATTTATCTTTAAGAACTGTAGTTCTATGTGTAATGTTTCCATATAGTTGAATGTATGTTCTTTTTCTTGTAACATTATTTTCTTTGTATATTGTAGATTTGACTTGTGAATTTTTCTTCATAATATGTGTGTAAAAGATTCAAATTCTGTTTTTTAGGTCAATCTTCTTCATTTCTTGCAGTAAATTCATAATTTTTGAGAAATATTCCAAATATTCTTCATTATTCCTGCACCTTCTTCAAAAATTGATTTTGGAGTGTCTCCAATGTGGCTTGAACCAATCAAAAAACCAATACAAATGAGAAATCCAAGTTTTTCTCTTGAGTCTGGAATTTTTACTGCGTGTATAAAACTATCTTCTTTTACAGATTTCTAGTTATCCTCAAAACTGTTGGTCCTACTTATTCTCTTAGGAATATAAGTAGAATCAGCTTTTAACATAAAAAAATTCTTTCAGATTCAAGTTGAGAGATTCTATTATTCTTTTTTGTCAGTTAACTTCCAATTCTCTGAAGATTATGCAGGTTTTATCCTATTTTCATTGGTTATTATATATAATAACCTTATTAATCTAACCCATTGATATTGAAGTTATTTTCATTATTATTTTTAATGTCATTTTATTATAGTGGTTAGCTTTAAGAATTCACTAATTGTATGGAATACCACAGTATCTAGTTGTGATTCTTCTCTGAGTGTCATCAACATTTATGGAATTTTTCCTCAGAATGGAGTTTTCCAAAAATAATGGCAATGTTGAAATATTACTCTTTTGCTGAGCTTCTTTCAAAAATCCTCTTGTTAAATATTTCTTTCAAGTATTAATATAATGGTATCAGGTGAAATAAGCTAAACTCATTTCTTTGTTTTTGAGGGTAGATAGAGGTATCATTTAGATTATTATTGGGATTGTTATTTTACAAATTTGCCACTTTTAATTTGAGAATTAATACCATAATATATGAGAATAAGAGTCAAAATAATAGAAATTAAGCTCATACCAAATTGATCCAAACTTAATTATTCTCCTAAAAAAATCATAAACAAAATATTATTGACTATGAAGTAATGGTAAGCCTTTCAAGTAAAACTTTCCTCCTTTTTATCTTCAATAGAGAATGAAAGAGCCCCCAAGATATATATGATTCATACTTTAGAATATCTATCAAGAACCCACAGGGATTTTAGAAAAATAAAAAAGGCACATTCGATAATTATTGTCGTTTTGGAATACTAAATATTGGTATTTAAAAAAATAGATTGTGAAAAAGAATCTCAGAGTTGATTTCCAATTTTCACCAAATGGTACATATATTTTGATTCATATTAAATTAGCCTCATTATATTTTTCATTCAATAATATCGTTGAATTTTATAAAACCAATTTCATATTTCAAAAATTTAGGAATATATATGTCAGCCAGCTTTAGAAATAAGAGAGGACCAATATTGAAAAAGCTTAGGTCTCAAGAATTTTTTTAGTTCTTAATTATTTGAATTTAATTTTCTTGTGGTGTAAAGAAGTTATTGTTAATCAAAGTTATTATTATTTTTGTATAATACTTCTTGCAGCTATGATGGATTTAAATAAAGCTATACTAATAAGCTCTGATGAGATAAAGAACTCCATCAAAAGAAAGATACATTTTCAGAGAGCTGTTACATTCTGTGGAGTAAAATACAAGGATTTTATCAAGTATGATAAATATATGAGGGGTATAAGCATTGTTAGGACTGTTTTATGTATACAAAAAATTACCCAGAATATATTAGTAAGCCTTTAAATAAATGCTTTGGAGGTTAATAAAGCGAGAGGAATCACAAATTAATTTTAAAAGGAATGTATGCTTGAGGTTTCCTGTTTAATTACCATTTTATGGGGAAAGGGGTTTTAACGCTCAGAAGTAAAGAGATTCTGAAGGTTGTTTTAGTAGGGATACAAAGTATTTATAGTGAATGTAAAGCTATCATTAAGATAATTACTAATTATATCTGTTTAATGGATATTTAGTTCTTTTTCAAAAAGGTAGATGGGGGAGAATATGCAATTCTTTCCTAATTTTAATCAAATTCTCAGTTAGAAATCAAACTGATTATATACCTATAATTTCTCACCCAATATGGCTTAAAATTATATATTAACAAATAAAAATTCTTTTTTGTAAATAACAAAGCCACTATCAGATGTATTCTGTCTGGAATGTTTCTTCTCAGGATTTTTCTTAATATTAGCATTTGTGTTGGGTGAAATTTATTAATGTTCTCTTCTCTGAGTAAAAGGCTGAATTCTTCTTTGTGATAAAGAAAATACTCAAGTCAAAATCAAGAATATTTCTTATCTATTAGTAATATCTTTCTATCTAGAATGTTTTTAGAATGAAATTTTCTGTATTAACTTTTTCAAAATAAAAATTGTGTTCAAAGATATGTTACACTTTGAAGTCATTGAAGCAATTTTAGAACCAAATACCAAAGCTTAATTACTCCAAATTTTGAAATTAGAATTAAAGCCACAAAAGGACAAAATAATTAAAAATGAGCTTTGATAAATGTTCCCATTATCTCAAGATAATATGAAAAATGTATTTTTTAGAGTTTAATTAATAATTTAAATCTCATAGGGATCATTTCTAAAATTTGACAAAAGCCTTTGAAGATATCTTTTCCTGTTTTTGTCTGATTTATTTATTCATTGTCTTCATACCTTTGGTAAGCTTTCAGAAATCTAAAATACAAATAATTATTCTCACTTCCCACTTATTGATTGCTTTTTTTTGGCCAGTTTTATTTAGTGAAGGAAATATTTTTGGATGGATTCAAAAAAAATTAGTTCAGTCTCATTAAATCTCCAACCACCATTCAACCATTTCTCAATATGAAGAAGAAAATATTATTGGTAATAACTCTTAATCAATTAATAAAATAAATATATATATTGCAAATGATTGTTTAAACCATGTTAGTGATAATTTTCCTGACTAGTTGGAAAATTTCACTAAGAAGAGAAATATCCCATAGATTATTTTCAAAGTTCAAATTTGGAAGCTTTAATCAATGATAAATGGGACTTTTCTCAGGAATAGCTGTGAGCATTGAGGTATATTTTGCATACCAAATTCATACTAAAATGCCTTCTGGAATAAACATTGCTCATAATTCATTAATATATCCGAAATTCATCAGTTTTTGTATAGAGAAATATGCATAGCTTTTTTGTGAGTAAGTAAGTCCATGAATTTAAGGCCAAATTTGCATTCTAAACAAAAAACAACAAGGGTATCTCAATAGAGTGAATAAGCTTAAATTAACTCCATGAGGTGGTAATATGGAAAATACTTTAACACCTCATAATCAATACCACATGAAAGAATTGTGAAAAAATTTGTTTTTTGCATTTTCGCACCAAAATAATGGTATTGTGAGAAATCCCATGTTGCAGATACACTAAAAATAGTGTTACAGATGTTAGTCTAGAACTTGGAAATACTGTATTAGTCAATACAGGTTTTGGAAACCCATAGTGGATATCAGTCTAGAAGCCTGAATTACTATTTTTTGATGTAAATATGGCTGAAGGGGACAAAAGATACCAAAGAGAGCCAGGTTACCCAACTTCTGAGGAATCTGAGATTTGGCCAGCTCAAACCATTTATACATGGCTTATCCTGTCCCATTTGGTCTATGGAAACCTTTTGGGAACCTGGTTACCAAGTTAATATACCATTAAACAATGAGAAAATGGCAAAAAATCTTCTATTTTGACATTACAATAAGGTAATGAGAAACTCTGACTCCTGTAACCATGTACATTATAAATTATTTACCATTAATAAAGCAAGACCCATTAAAACCCTTTTGGGACTAGTATCCATGAAGCTACCCCATGGTAAGTAGCTGTCACCATACTATGTGCATATAGCAAGTAGAAAATGAGCTAAAACTTTGAAAATTGATTGAAAATAAAATTCTTAATAAATACTTCAGACATTTTTAGAAGAAATGGTGAAAGGGATAATACAAACTCAAAAAAGAAGAACCATAGTTTCATAATTCAAATTAAAAGTTTTACTTAAAGTAAATTTTTGATGATTTCATGTGAAAACAGAATCTTCAAAAAATCACAGAAAAGACAGCCTATGATGTAATTTCCAATAAAATTGATAACTTTGAGAAAAAAATTTCATTTTGAAATAAAAGAAGATTTGAAGTTTTAACTCCTTTATTTATTAACCATTAATGGGTTGGTAGTCATGTAAAATGACTTAATTAAGTAATTATGATAATCTTACATGGCTAAAAGTAATGTAATCAATAAAAGATTAAGGTTACTGGTTTTCAACTCACTTGTTTTTCTTCTTTCTCCTTAGAATTCCTCTGTGAGCTGTTGTAGCCTTAAAAGAAGCCTAATTTTGCTGTATTTTCCAGATATAATCCTATAATTCAGTTTAAATAATAATACCATTGGTAGATATTGGTTAAAGCCATTGTTAAGAATTTTTTTCTTCCCAAATTAGACCAAAATACATGAAATAGCAGAAAAGTACTATTTTAAATTGTATTTAGCTATTAAATTCTGTATTGCTGATTCAAATCCAATTTTGATCCCCTAAATCCACAAATAATCTGTCAAATCACTCTACAAGATCTTTTCAAGCTATTTTTGGAGTAATAACAAGTGATTCAATAGATTATTAAATTTTTCTTTAGTTTTGCAGTTTTCTTCAAGAATTCAAAATAATTATTCTTGAAAAAGATAATTACCAGTCAAAAGAAGTTCTATTATTAAATATTCTTGTGATTGATTCTAGTAGAGAGCTACTGCTACCTGTTCTAATCACTCATAGTGTATGAAAAGTATAATGAATAGTTGAGTAATTATTTATTTATTTGTGGTTATAATAATGATACTTATCATATGTAATAAGGACAGTCATAGTATGCCTTATTAATAGAAATATTATCCATAGTTTCATAGAAATATCTTACAATACTAATTTAAGCTTGAAGTTCTCAAAAACATTGCTTTTAAAAAAACTATCATGAAATATTTTTCTAAATTTCTTTCAAAAATAACTTCTCAAAAAAAACTGAGGTCTATTTGTGTTTTATTGAAAAGTTCTTTTGTTTTCAGATCAGAATAAATATTTTCTTTTATCAATGTAATTTAGAAAATCAGAGAAATGATTCTTTTCAAGATTGGATAATTTGAAGCTGATAATTTCCAACAAAAATCTCATTAAAATCAATTGAGAGAATTTTTTTCGAAAGAAAAACTAAATTTGAAAATTTTAACAAAGGAATATTTGTGAGGAAAAAGCTCAGATATAGAACTTTAACTCTACTAACTTGAGAATAATTACCCAAAGATTTATTCACAAGAGCACTGAGGTAATCAAAAGTACTTAAGGATTTTCGAGTAAACCGAATCAGATGTCAAATTATAAATCTTATGAGAAATTATATTATATTATACAAAGAGACAAGCAGAATATTATTAACTTTAAGGACACAACAATACCGCACAGAAACAAGTGGGTATCAACCATAATCTAAAAATTCTGAGACTAATAACTCCAATTCAAAGGATAAACTATAAAATTCAAAACATAAAATGATCTAGAAACTCAATATTTCTACTCATCTGCTCAGAAATCTATAACTGAGATTACAGCCAAATAGTTACACAAATACTCCAAGGAAAACCTCAATATCTCATTTTGTAGCCACAAAGAAAATCTCATACAAATAAAATCTGAAAGATGTTTTTTACAAATTTTGAAAGAATGAAAATCTAAATTTGATATTTAAAGAAGCAAATTGACTAATAGGGAATCTCAAACCTGAAAAATGCCACATCAAAAATTCTGGTTTCTTTCAATAAAATCAAAAAGTTAAATTTTTGAGATTTTTCAAATCCACACCAAATTAGTTATTGGATTTGTTTGAGGAACACAAAACCTACATTTTTTGGTTAACAAATCCTACATTTTTGAAACAAAATACAGAATTTCCTTTTGAAAATCCTCCAATTAAATGAACCACTAATATTGAAAAACTATATACTTCCTCATCACTACTATCCTTTTGGACAACCCTATTTGATAATTCCCAAAATAAAAACCCATAATGAGCTTTTCAATGATTCATCAGCTTTATATCTCATATACGTTTTTGAGGTTGATTATGATGGCTAAATCAATGAAGATACTCTATTTCTTACACAAAATTTGGGAAAGATGGTACATTGATAAAAATTAATTGAATCCTGAACAATAAATATAAATGAAAAATAATTTAATAAGCCTAACTGAAGATGAATTGAAACAATTTTTCTATACAAAATATGTCTGTTTCTGAAGATTATCCCAGATGACATATAATAATATAGAATTCCAAAATTATTAGAAATTTAAAAAACAAGATTCCTTGTTTCAATTGTAAATTGAGAGTTTTAGATTAGGGTCTAATTGGAATGGGGAAGAATTGGGTAAAATTGCAATTAGTTCAGGGGTTATCCAGGGGGCTATTATGCTATATACTCATAGTATTATTTCATTTTTGTTGAATTTTATTGAAGAATAATAAAGTGGAATGGTGTTAATGAAAAAGCCAAATCTTTGGAAGTAAAGAAAGATGAGGGGTTTCCAGTTTGTGGTGGATTTATAGATGGGAGCTTAATATAATTGTCACAAAAGGCCGAAAAGGATGGTGATTCATACTTCTATTGTAAGAAAATTTGGGTCTTCAGGGATTTCTATGTATTGAAATGTAAAAAGTGCTTGAAGAGCTTATATATAAAAGGAAATTTAGATAATGAATTTCACTTCAGCTGGTATGTGATATAAACAAACATTTTATAAAATTAAATGTGGGTTTTAAAGGTTCATTCAATGATTCAAATGTGTATCAACATAAGAATACAGAAAGTAATCCCAACTATTTCTATTCAAAGGATAATTATTTTCTTCCCAATTAAGATTATGTGAGCTCTCTATATATAGTACTATAATATAAGCTTTCTATAGCTCATTATGGTGATGATAGTAGCTTTAACATATGAGTTTTAAGATCAATAGTGTGCATTGATTGGGCTATAGGAATCTTGAAGATTTTCTGATCATCATTATGGAAATTGTGTAATCAGATGAGTAATGAGGTGGAGATTTCTAGGTTTTTTCATTGGCCTATTTTCTTTATTGTCTTTTACAAGTTTTGGAGAAACGGGATGATATTTTCAATGATGAGAATCCTCTAAAGCTGCAAAATATTATTCATTATGGCCATTCAAATGGAAATATGAATATTAAGGAAAGGTTAAGGCAAATATATCTTAAATGGTATAATAATAAATAATTTTTTCTTTAATTAATATGACATACATCAGTAATTTATTTGGTTTATAATATATTATTCAATAAGAACAAAAGATACTTGTTCATTTCAGGTGATAGTTTCTCTTTGTTTATAGAACTATTGAGCTCCAATGTTATTTTCAGATAATTTCTCTATTATAAATTTTCAAGAAATACAATTAATGAAAGATTCAGATACATAGTATGATTATTAAGCTAAATTGTTTGTGATGATGGTTTCAATTGGTATTTAGGATGACCTTTTCATATGAGGAATTTTTTGGGAAATTTATAAGTGAGGTTCATCAACTGGCCAATCTGGGCTCTAAATTTCCAATTATATATGATGAAAACCTTTTAGGTAAATTCAGTTTACTGGTGGAAGATATCTTCTAACTATTTCTGATGAATTAAATTCCTCACAAACTTCAAAATGAAGTGAATATCAACGTTGGGAATTGGCCAAATTTTGGATTCTTTAAATAAAATGTGTTGTTATAAAGCCATATTTAATTTTTGATGATATTTTACTTTATGTGATGAAAATTGGAAAGAATATACTAATGAAATGATGTTTGTAATTTTCTGTCCCTTTTGAAATATTTTACATTTCTTCCTGATTGATCAAAAGTTTTTTCTTGGATTTTTTGAGGGGTTAATTCTAAAACGATTTTACCAATATAAATCAAATTTCTGAGTATCTGTAATGAGAATCCAAAATGGGTTACTTCTGTACGATTTTTCATTCAATTGAGGGTTTTTTGTTTGATGTGAGATTTCAGAGGTTTTTTTAAGGACTTCCATTATTACTGTATGTACAAGGAAATGAAGGCCATGGCCAGTTGAGCTGATTGGATTGGGTTCAGGAATAAAGTCTTATTTTTTGAATAAAACAGAACATACCATAGTCCCATGCAGTAATATCATTTTCATCTACATTACCACTTTTATGGAATCCATTCTTGGTGACTATCATATTTTAAAAGGATCTGAATTCATTTGTTGTGGCTAATTCGGTTTGGCCAAAGCTGGGAAGGCTGGCTTCATTCACAATTGTAAAGTTTTGTTCACAGGAAAGTTTGGATAAATATTGAATTCTGGATCATATAAGCTTATCAAGGTCTTCAAGCTGATTAAAAAACTATAATATTCTTCATTTTCTTCATTTTTTAATCCTTTTTTTCTTCCATATACCCCAGATGAATAACCTTTCTTAGAAAATTGTCTAAATTAGATACCTATCATAATACCTCTAAATAGATTTTGTTGTTATGTTTTGTCTGTTATTGGCTAATTTTTTGGATGAAATTATAAGATTATTGAGAGCTTTAAAGATGAGTATTAATTATTGAGAGAATAGAATTGATGAATGATAACAGCCAGTTCCAATGAAATGGTTTAATTAATTAAGACATACATACTTTCATGATAATTGATTGGAGAAATCTTGAATGCTGATTGATAATACTTATTTGCTCACATTCATAAGACTGTGTAAAACCTCAATTTTTTTTATTTTTGTTTCAGTAATATTTGAGGCAACTCTCAAAGTTTTGATTAAACTTATTTTTTACCTAGTTTCTGATGTATATGTGTTTTTAATGGAAGCACATTTATGATCAGTTGTATTAACCTTTTGATGGACTGAATTCTTTTTGAAAAAACCATTCCATAATCAGATTAACTCAAAATATAATGAAGTTTATTCTAAAAATGAGCAATAAATTAATTTTGAAGCATTTCATGATGGACTAAAATTGGTTTTGTAAGAACCATTCCATCATGAGATTCATTCACATGATGATTGAATGTAAGAGTGAATGGATTGTGATTGAAGCTGTTAATTATTGTGCTTGAAGTGTTGTTTTTTCTTGGAATTTTTGTATATCTGGGATATTAGGAAAATTATGATTAATTTAAGCAAACGCCATTAAATATTCAAAAACCAGAGTAATAAAAAAAAGAAAATATTCTCATTAGTATGAGTATCAATTTATCATTTTTGAAATAAAGATATGAAAGAGTATATTAATATAGAACAGATTCAAAATAATTCAACATTAATAACTATGAGACATGATAAGAGAGTGATTATCTTCTATTTGAATGATGAGCTAAAAAGAATAATATATTTTGAAAAAAATAAGATAAATTTAAAGCCAAACTCTAATGACTTATATTTTTGGATAAATTTATATATATCTGTAATATTTTTCATAATGATAATAATAAATTATTGATCAAAAAAATAACAGTAATTTTATTTTTTGATCTTATATATCTTGAAAATGAATGATGATAAGAAAATGAACCATCTTTGATTATGAAACACATATTTTTTAAAAAAATGAATATGAATGAAAAATACCTCTAATCAATTTGGAACTGATTCTGAATCATTCAGGAGTGTTTATCCATTTTTTCAATGAACTAAATTATAAAGTTCTTTCAGATTATTTGGAAGGAATTCTCTATTTTTTAGGAGAAAAAATGAGTTGAATCACATTGAAATCAAGGTGAAAGGTTTTCTGAAGATGCTAGGGCTTGTTTGGAAGGCAAGTTGCTGGTGGATGTAAGGGAAATGTTCGAAATGGAGGTAAAGTCGATAGTGGGTGCAATGGTGGCTATGGAGACGATAATTTTTGGTAGGTAAGGTTATTTTTGACTGATGATGAATTTGATAAAAAGAAATTTAAAAAGGAATGTCAAAAAATAAAATACACACTCAAAACCTATATGTAAATCTTTCTCCCAAAAGTAATTAACAAAACCCTATTTGTGAGAAACCGAGATATTTTTTAATGGAAAATAAACCATCAGTTGATAATTAATATTTAGGAAAAAAAATAAAAAGATACATTACTAAAGGAATTATTGTCTTTAGTACCCTTCCTAAAGTTGGTACGAGAAAAAAAAAGAGACGAATGAATGAAGAGGGATTTGAAAATATGAGCTTGAAATAATGAAAAAGCTTGAGAGTTAGAACTTCCTTAAATTGACTTGAAGTTGATTAAAATATTTTTCTTTCTAAATTGAGTTAGAGGAAGTATTTGAAGTTTGTTTTTATTAAGTTCTGGTTGTGAGAAAAGATGGTTATTGATGAAAAATATTTTCACAAAAATGGCTTGTTTTGATTTAAAAAGAGCTCAATTAAAAAAAATCAAATTAAAATATTTGAAACAAACTTTCATGAAGAAATTTTAATTTTGAATTATTCCTTTGTTCAGAAAAAACTCAGTTGGTTGAAAAAATGAATTTATAATTAATAAAATTAATACATACCACATTATATAAAACAACTTTTTTTCACCTCTGAAAACTTCAGTTTACATTTGATTTAAAATCAATTATTCTATTTTTTTTAAAAAACTGCAGTTGATCACATAATTAAATTGACAATTATTCAAATTAATACATACCAAATTCTAAAAGAAAAAAAATTTCACTTATTATTTTTAGCTTCAACTTATTCTCTTGCACAAAGATTTTTCCTTGTACCAAAAATAATTCACTTATTATCGCATGAAAACTGAAGAAACTGATGACAAATTTTCATTGCCAAATCATAAAATTAATTATTAATTAATTAAAGTATTCTCTTTACCTCAGAAAAAGGGCTGTAAGAGCTCATTTATCTGATTTTTGAGCAGATGATACATTGCTTTTGTGAACCTTTGAGATATGACCACATATTCAAAAAGGTCACAGCAAAATTTCTGTAATAATTATACTTATGATAATTATCTCAAAAATAAGTACAAAATATGAATTAACTCAGAATATAATTAATAAACATTTGAAATAAACTACACCACTAGATTCCTCAGGGTAAAATACACATATGTCATTTTTATGACATATCTGAAAAGTCAGTGATTACTGAAGTATAAGTAACAAAACCTCATTTATCTCAGACACCAATGAGACAACATGTAAAATGAATTGTTCCATTGGATTCTCCATAAACATCTGCACATAAAACAATTATAAAGCTAATCTCTAAGGTCACTAATTAAGGAATTAAGCTGAATATATGCACTTTTTTGGTCAACACATATATTCATGGTTTTTAGCTAATATCTCTTGAAATATACAAGATAGAGAGATAAACCAAAAATAAAGTCACAATTTAATTACTGTAAAACTACAGATATATAATTTATTTCACAAGTTATAAACAAGGTTAAAACTCTTAATGGATTATTGAATAAAATCAATAGAGCTGTTGACCACTTTGTTGTGAAAGTGGTCCAAACGTAAAAATGAGTAGACAGTTGGATTCAACTAGTTTATTTGTGAAGAATAATGTAATTTGTATTACAATATTCAAGGTATAACCCCTTGAAATCATGGTTTAGGTTTAAAATATTAAATTTTGACAGAAAAGATGAGTTACAAGTAAAATCATCAAAAATAGAGTTTTGATGATTTAATGAAATCCTCTTGGCAGTTTAATAAGAACATGCCAAGCTATCAGAATAACTGTAGCGTGTATAACTTGAACGTTATTAATCATCAAAGCTTAAGCTTAAATATGATCATTTATGATTACTCACTGTAATCTTATTTTAAGCTTAACAGTCATATAAGTGATAGAACTGATGAATGCTATTGGATTATGATTAATACTAATAAAATCCACAAATTTTAGGCTTCTTCCAAGCCTATGACGTCATCAAACGTAGAGTTACAGTGACAACTCTAAATAATGGCATAATAATGAGGTAAGATGGTTTGATCATGATGTAATCATCACTAAACCTTAACGTATTGATAAATACTAGTAGAGGGCATCAGTACAGGTCTACTAGAAGCCTGCTGGACTCTAGAAGGGAGGTATTTACTATAAATAGAGGTCTTTTTACTCTATTTTCCCCTCAGACACTTACAGAACACTGAATAATTAAAACAAAAGGTAATTTCTTTATTCTTTATATATAGAACTATTGTATTATTAAATACCAAAGATCATCCTTATTATAATCATCATTCTTGACGTGATTACTTCAATTATCTAATTTTTTTGTTTAAAATTCTCTTAAAAACCTCAAATCCATGTAAAATCAAGATAAATTGTAATTTCTCTTAATTTTTATTGTAAATACAATTTAAATAAGTTGTATTTCTATTATTTGGCGTAAAATAATTCAAAATTATCATATTAAGAATTAAAAGTAGGTTATTTCTTCTGATTATAATAATTTTCTTTCTATTATTACTTTAATAATTCTTTAATTGATAAAAATAGTATCTATATTAATTTATAACTTCAATATTAGTAATATCATTGTTATTAACTGTTTTTTATTAATAAAAAACAATTTTTTACACCTTTATTTTTTATTGGTAACAATAATAAAGTGCTTTTAAATATATTAATTATCTTATATTAATATACTTATTTATTATATTATTTTTTTACAACATATATTATATTATTATATTTATTTAATAATAGAATTATTTTTATGCCATAATTATAATAATTCTTTATTATTATAATTATTTTTTATCTTATTTATTTTATTCATAAAGACATTCATAGTACAATAAGTCAAATATTAGTAATTTTTACTTATTATTTCATAGTCAAACCTTACAGCTTTCCTTTAAACTTCATTTCCTTTTTAAATTTCTCTTTCTCAAAATAAATTTTACACTCAATGTTTCTCTCCTAAAAGGCCAATTGATATGGAATATCTTTTTATTCAAAAATCTGATCCTCCACCTTTTTCTTAAATTGAAAAGCCAATTTCATCTCCTTGAAGACTTTTCATGTTTGATTTTCTTGAAATCAGCCACTTTTGTATCATTCCATTTTTCCTTATCCCACTCCAACTTTTTATTTTGGAAAGCTTCACCCACTATCAAAAAATAATGAGCACTCAATAATGGAAATGAAGGATTTTGACTCACTATTTCTTCATTCCCAATCAATGTGTACAGGATGGTGAAAGAACATGTGTTTATTTTTTCCTCCCACCACCACAATCATTCAGGTTGAAATCTTCAAACCTTTTATTAATTTCAATTGGATCACTATCTAGCTTTTGTAACAATAAAGAACATGGCAGCCTATTAGAAAACGGAAGAGAGCTTAGTTCCATAATAGATCAAGCTGACATATTGGTCCACTATACCTTATTTTCCCACCAACTCCTAACTCTCATGAATTTTTGTATGATTTATTTCTTTAAATGTTGCATTCTAAAGTTTGAAATGATAGCATAAATTAGTATTTAAGCTAAAAGATCAGCAAGAAAAACCAACATCAAGGTTTGGATAAATTTGCTCCTTGACTTTTGAAACCAAATCTTCTGAAAATCAAATTTAGAAATAAGTTTGATATTGGGCTTTTGAAAAAATAAATTATCTGTTTCATAATAATATGGAAAAACTCTTTCCAGCTTATAATCCATTTTCCTGATACCTTTTATCTCATAATCTTTGGTGACACCTGAAACAGTAGCATTAACACAAAAAAGTAAAAACTATATTTCTTTGTACATGTTTTCCATTGTCACACATACCCTCTTCTGTAAGATTGAAATGGTTCTAGGAATTTTTATGGACCTCAAAAGCCATCAATTTCAGTTTATCGTTCTTTCTTGAAGGTGGCCTTCCAACTCATAATAAAACAATAATAAAGCAATAATAAAAAAATCACCATGAAAAAGAAGCTACCCCTGCAGGCAGGGGCAGAAGTTCCAACCTGGGTCTTGACCTTGTTTTAAACTTGAAATGTTGTTGCAGATACTTTCAGCCACATGTCTGGTCATTGAAAATTTTACTCAATTAAAATAGAATATGATGGATCTCCCATGATCTTTTTTTGTTTACTTATAAATAAATTATACACTATTCACAAAAAGAATCAACTATTCAATCAAAATTAGCCTTAATATGGGAAGACCCCTCTTTCACAGAAATTGATGGAGTAACTTCAGAAGAATTGAATTGTATTTTCTATTTTTAATAATTTTCCTCATTTCCAAGTGCATTCTTCTCCAAAGAATTCATCCATTAATTATTTTTGAACACAAAGCTTCTGTTCATAAAAACAGTTTATGAAAAACTAAATAATGTGAAAGCTTAATAATCCACAATATGGTATGTTTTTTCCTTTTACAATACTTTGCATGCCTTTGAAGAGGGATATCCACAGTTTTAAATATTGCCCTGATACATATATAATTTCTTTTTACTCCCCACTTATAAACCAGATTTTTTTGGAAAAGTATTTTCAAAACATTTTGGATCTTGAATATTTGCTATTAATTTACATAAATAATAATGAGTATTGTTTGCACCAAATATATGTAGTATTTTCTTGATTATTCAAGATACTCACCAGAAATTGTTAAACTTTCATCTTCAAAATGAATTCTTAAACATTAATTAGATTATTCAAAAAAATGGAAAGTGCACATTGTGAAAGGTATTTGTCAATTTAAACTCCCTAGAATACTAAGTTCTGTGACTGTTAAAACAAAGAAATCCAGGCCTGTTAAGATTTGCCCACTTTTTATTTTTTAATTGTTGAATTTTGTGAAGAAAAACTTCTCATTTATCAAATTCTTTCTTATTTTTCTTAAAAACATATCTACACTTAACATGGAAAAAACTAACATATTCAATATTTCAAGTTCTTACATCTTGATTTTTCCACCTTCATTTTTCAGTTGATATAGTTATTGCCCAAACTTTGATGTTATTATCTTAATTGTTTTTTGATATTTAAAATCTTATGGAGCATACAAAAACATTGAAAAAAACACGATAAGGAAAAACTCACTTGGATTAACAACAACAATGATATTACTTTTTTTGAAAATTTTGGTTTTTTTGTGAATTTTTGATTTTTTGTAGAAGTTTCACAGCATTTTGCTTCAAAGTTCAGTTGTGAGTTTTAGCGCAGCATTTGAAAATAATTTCTATTTTATTTTATTTTTCTTTTCTTTATTTTTTGTTTTGATCAATTTTTTTCAAACATAAAGTTTTTTTCCCTCATACTTTGTCTCTTTGTTTTTTTGTGAGGTATTTTATGCGTTGTTTTTTTTTAAAACCTTTTCTTTAGTTTTGTGTTTTTGGGGGAAAAACTTCGAATCCAGTGTAGAAACACTTGATTGGAGGTTTTATTTATTTTTTTGCAATAGCACTATCAAAAAGAAATAAACATATAAAATACAAATCCAGTGTTTCTGCACTGGATTTGGAGTTTTTCCACCCCAAAAAAACAAAAAAAACTCACAAATAACCTCAAAAAGAAAACAATTTGAAATAAAAAACTCAAAAACATGAAACACATCAAAAAAAGGATACCAAAAAAGGGAAAAAAATCAAAAAAAATAAAACAAACATAAACAAAAAGTTAAAACAAAAGTAAACAACAACAAAAAAGCACACAAAAAAGAAAAACAAATACAAAAAGAAACTTAAACCAATTGTTCTTAAAATCATCGAACAATAAAGATTATCAAAAGAAATAAAAACTAAAGAAACTAGATTTTAAAATAAGAAAAGAAGCGAAAAACCAAAAAAAAGTAGATAAAAGAGACAAAACAAAAAAATAAATGAAAAAAAACAATAAAGATAATCCTAAAAACATTCAAAACCAAGAACATGATCAAAAAAATGAAATACATCAAAGATAAAGAAAAATCAATATGATTTGGGAGTCATATTGATCAAATATTGATTTTTTTGTACAAAATATGAGTTGAAAAGGAAGAAAATAAAACATACAGTTCATATCAAAAAAAAATCTGTTGGAAAAAATCATCACAGAAGCATAAGAAGGATATTGGCTGAGTAATTGTTACATATTCTGAAAGCCATACATTTGAGTGTAATAAGTACTTGTATATCAAGAGATATTGAAGTCAAAATTTACTTAAAATTTGAAAGTCCTTTCCCAGCATCATTTGAATATGATACAAGAAACTGGATGACAGAAACTAATATTAGTTGTATAATGATTGATAACATTATATCTTATATTTTTGTCAAATTATTCAATCCATGTTTGATGAAAAACAGCTGAAGCTGTGGCCTCAAATACACTCTCAAAAATTGAATAATTGAAGTGTGTATAAGAATGAGGAAGTGTTAAATCTTCCCCATTACAACTTGCTCCCTGATTTAGTCAAACAAGGCTCCAACACAGAAAGCTGAGATGGGTTTAACAAAGGGTTGTGTAGAATTTGTAAGATGTTGAACATAAGCTTCATTAAAAGATTCAAATAAACCCCAAAGCCCCACAAAAAGATTCAGAGAAGTTAGTTTTTGAAATTAATTCTTATGACTTAATCATACTTTTTAAAATTGAGAAGATTGGGGAGATCTTCGTGCTTAATCTAACATAAATTGATGAATAATTCTAGGAAACTCTTATTCATATTGGCCAATATTACTTAAGAATTCATAAAAAGTATTTTCATCAACATTAACCATTTCTCTGAAGTTACTTATCATTATATTAAGATGTGGATGAAAATATTGCTTTCTCAAATTGCAAAAAATGATTGACTTTCAAGGTAATTCATACAAATTTTATTGAAAAATTTGAGACTAGGGATTACGATGATTCTAATATTGAGATTCTGTTGATGAGAATGAGGAGCAAAAAATGAGATTAAAAATTGAAACACATCAATTTCAGGATTATTTTCCTCAATTAAAAAAGTATAACAAATGTTGTTAAGCTATTAGAATGAAAAAAATTTCTACTTTGTGGTTTTTATGAATATATAATTGAATCGTAGGATGGCTTTGATTTAGAAATTAGTCCTTTGAACTTATCAAAATGTAGTTGAGTGTGAAATAATTGAAGGCATTGAAAGTCATATTTTCAGCTTGAATTATTCCACTTTTAAATTAAATAGAAAAATGTTTAAGTGAGAAAAATTGAATAATATTTCATTCTGATATATTTAAGTCTTTCATCAATAGGGGCCAAATCCATATTTTTTGAAGAAATAATTAAATTGAGGGTTAGTACTAGATTTCACTGTTAAAACGTAGGGAAATGTATATGCATATTTACTTTGGAAATATTCACTCCAACTCACACATTCCTTCAATAATTGCAAAATTCCATAAGAGCTACATGAATGAAATATTTTATTCACATAAAATTTTAAAAACTGAAGAATTTAAGAAGTAAAATATCCAGAGATCACACATTCTGTTTAATTATCTGAAACCTTTAGTCAGTTTGTCAGGATGATACTATGATAAAGGTATAACTAGGCTAATTACAACTTTAACTGTGTATGTGACACGGCAGAAAATGATTTAAAAAAGATCTACAAAGGTTTATAATAAGATAAAAGGGTTCTACTATTGAGTAATAGTGGTGGTGAGCGCTATTGAGAACCCTGGGTGCAGGCTTTATCTGTTGGATTACAATAATAAAGTCTACAATAATTAAAGATTATAATTATACCTGATTATTTAACCAAGAGTAAAACTGTTTTTGACAGTTTACTACGTAGGTTATTCAAGAGCAGGATGATGAAAGGTTTTTGGCTGTGAAAAGCCCTCCTTTTATCCTGAAATTGAGGTGGAAAGGCTGCTAGACCTTTCCACGTAGAGGAAGTGAAGATTTTTCACTCTCTATGACAGGCTTGTGGTTTGCAAACAGCCTGTACACCCTGTATTGGGCTCAGATGTGGTTTTGAAACCACATCTGGGCAGTTTTCACCAATACAGGGTGAAAATTTTCATCTGGGGACCTCACAGCCTGATTCTGACATGTATGACGCATAGAATGCTGTACAGAAACTGTATGGGACCCCAGTATTGACTGACATATGAGGTATTGAAGTAAAAACATGCTTCTTCGTCTATTTGACACCTCATATTAATGGTTATGGGATATTATCCCATGGTAAGGCTGTATCTGACAGCAGGTGGGATTTTGACCTTAAAATGGTCATAACTCTGTCAGTTTTTGAGATATCAAGCTCAAAGTTGGTTCATTGGGTATCTCTGTATGAGCTCTACACAATGGTACCCAACCTGACATGGCTATCATTAGATATGACAAAGTTATCCCATGTACAAGTATTTTTGTACGTTGGCATGGTCTGGTCAAAAGCTGTATTAAGCTTGTTTGGCCAATAACTTCTGTTGTAGTTGAGTTATGGGGAAATGGATGGCACCATCAGATAGCCCTGATTGTTCTCTTTCCAAAAGGACCCCACTTTAGGTATCTCACACTAAAACTGTAAAAGTTAGATGAGAGGTGAATGTTTTGTTCACCCTTATTTGGTCTGAATTTGACCATAACTCAAGTAATACTGGTGCTAGCTCAGTTTGGCTGGTACCATTGGATAGCCCTGGCTTAGAGCTTCATTTTGAATACCCATTTGATGGGGTTAAGCCTCTCCTTCTAGAATTTAGATGTTGGGGTGAAAATTAAGGTTTATGCTCAGCAATAACTTTGAGCAGGAATAACTTTGTTATTTCTTGTCCTATGGTGATGGGACTTGTATTTTCAGGAAGAGATGAGTTTCTTCTTTCTTTTAATACCTTTTGAGCTAATTTGGCTCAGCTCCATGTTTTGGTGGTATTTTGGCTATACCATTGGTTTATGGTATTTTGGCTGTCATGCTTGTGCTCTGGTTTTGAGTCACAGGCTGACATACCCTCCCTCTAAAAAAGGCTCATCATTGATGAGACTGTTCAGTCCTCCTAGAGGCTCTGAATCTCCTTAAATGGAAGTTCCCATCTGGTATGGCATCCTCTGCCAACCATTTGTCTTTGTCAGCTGTCTGGTTCTTGAATCTGACTAGATATTGTCTCTGATCCTTCCCATTAAGTCTGATTTTTCTGGCCCTGATGATTTTACTCACAGGTCCAGGGGAGTCTTCTACTTCCACTATTTCTGGTGGAGTGGTGTTCTTCTTCCTGGAGGGGAATTTATCCTCCTCTGTTTGGAAGTATGGTTTGACCAGGCTTACTGGAAATACTGGGTGTTTCCTAGAAAACTCCTCAGTGAGCTTGACCTCTACTGCATTCTTCCCTATCAACTTAATGATAGTGAAGGGCCCTACAAATGAGTCTCTCATTTTCTTGGGTCCTTTGAGATTGTTAAAGCTCAGTGTAGACACTAACACCTGGTCCCCTTCCTTGAAGTCAGGTTCCATATGTGATTTGTCCCAACTTTGTTTATTATACTCTTTGGCCTCAGCTATGAATTTTGCAGCAGTATCACAGGCTTTCTTCCACATATCATGGAAGTCTTTGGCTGTGGGGTGGATGGTCAGAAGAGTTTTCTTCAAGTGATCCACAGGTAACAGGGGATTCCACCCTTTCTCTACCAGTGCAGGTGTTTTTCCTGTGGTAAAGTGCTGGCTTGTATTATAAGCCAGTTGGACTGCTGGTAAGAGGGTGACCCAATCATGGGTATATCCCTCATGGTCCTTGTATTCCATGCCATAGGCACAGAACCTCCTGAGGATGTCCTCCATTGTTTGGATCATCCTCTCAGCTAGGCCATCTTTTTGTGGATGGTAAGCTGTGGAAAAAGCAAGCTTGGTGCCTAGCATGTCATATAAATTGGTCCAAAATTCAGATGTGAATTTTGGGTCCCTGTCACTAATTATGATCTTAGGGACTCCACAGGTGGATATGATGTTATTCCAAAATAACAGAGAAGTGTCCATGGCTGTGTCCTCTTTGTGGCATGGTAGACATCTCATGCTCTTGCTGAACCTATCAACTATGATTAGGCAGGCATTGAAGTTTTCTTTGCCTCCTGGGAAAGGTCCTGTGACCCAGTCCATGTTGATGGTTTCCCATGGGTGTTTGGGTTCTTCTATATGTTGAAGCAACCCATATTTCTTCCCATGTTTTCTATTTGCCTTTTGGCATCTTTCACAAGTGTTGATGTATTCACTCAACTCTTGCTCCCACTTGGGCCACCAAGCTGTGCTTGCTACCCTCTCTTTAGTCCTGTCCTCACTCATGTGTCCCATGTAGGGGCAGTCATGGCATTCCTGCAGGATTAAAGAGATGTGGTCTCTGTCTATCACTATGAGTGCACTGGTGTGCTTTTCTCTGTGATAAATCAGGCCATCTGTAAGGAAGAATTTATTGTCCTTATAGGCCCTCAACCAGGGTTCCTCCAGCTGGGTTTCCAGTTCTGGGCTCCTGTATTTTTGTTGAAGGAGTTGGAGTAGTATGCTACACTGTTTGTGTTTAGCATAAGATTTCAGTATTGCATTGAAAAATTCATTGTGCAATTCTGAGGAGCTTATTCCCAGTATGGGGGTTTCTGTCCCTTCTGAATCAGTGTTTCCACTGTCAAGGGTACCACTACCTGGTGCCCATTCAGAGAATCTGAAGTTTTTCTTCCTATTTATTTCCATAAAATGGATAGGAATTTTTGCAGCAACTTCAGGGTCATAAGCTGGATTGCTTTTGACATTGTCCAGTGGCCATCTGCTAAGGCCATCTGAATTGGTATGGCTTTTACCTTCCTTGTATATGATGGTCATGTTCCCTCTATACTCCTGGATGGCTATTTGCCATCTCAGCATGTGTCTATTAGTAGTCTTCATGTTTAGTAAAGACTTCAAGGCTGTACAGTCTGTGTAGACTTCAAAGACTGCACCCTCCAAATAATAATGGAGTTTTTCTAGAGCCCAGACTAGACATAGACATTCTGTCTGGGTGGCCCCATACCTGGCTTCTGAATCTTTTAGCTGCCTGGAGATGTAACATATTACACCTTCTCTTGGTTCACCATCCACAATTTGTCTTTGGTGAAGGGCTGCTCCCAAGCCTTGGCTGCATGCTGCATCTATATATAACTTGAATGGTAGTTCAAAGTCAGGCAAGATGAGCACAGGTGCATTTGTGAGTTCATATTTGATCCTCTCATATGCATCCCTCCTTTCTTTGGTTATTTCAAAAACTACATCCTTTGAGCATAACTTGTATAAACTACTGGTTATGTGGGCAAAGTTTTTGATGTGGTTTCTATAGTAGCTAGCAAATCCAAGGAAAGATTGCATCTCTTTGATGTTCTTTGGTACTGGCTTTTGCAGTACTGCTGCTACTTTGTTCTGGTCAATTGCCAGACTAAGGCCTGAGACTTTGTGTCCTAGAGCTAGTAGCTCTTGTTGGCCAAAATTACACTTTTTAAGTGAAATTTTCAGATTGATGGGTGTACATTTACTTAGCACTCTGTCTATGTATTGTACATGGTCTTCCCATGTCTCTGAGTATAAAATGATATCATCAATATACACTACCATCCAGCCTTCCATTATTTCTTCTTGAAATATGGTATCCATCATCCTTTGGAAGTGGGCTGGTGCATTCTTGATGCCAAATGGCATCCTGGTGTACTCATATATGCCCATATGGCATATTATTCTGAGTAATTTCATGGAGTTTGGTTTAACTCCATTTTGGTGGAAGCCCTTCATACAATCCATCTTGGTTATGTATTTGGCTTTGGCCAATTTATCCAAGGCATGAGGTATCCTTGGTATAGGATACCTGTCTGCTTTTGTGTAGTTTTTCAGGGCACTGAAGTATCCACACAATCTAGACTTGCCATCATTCCAGGTGATTAGGACAGGAGTGGTGATTTCCACTATTTCATTATGTCCAATCTTCCTAATGACATCCATGTCCAGGAGTTCATTGATATGTTTCTCAATCTCTTTCCTGGTCTCCAGACTTGCTGGGTAAGGAGGTCTCCTTAACATGGGTGGATAAGGCCTTTCTACATCCAGATATAGTTCTATATCATGGCCTTTGATCTTTCCTAATGGTTCCTCACCAATGGCAAATGCTGGTCTATTCTTCCTCAGCATCTTCAGTAAACTTAGCTTTTGTTTACTGGTGAGGGTAGTGCTAAACTGTCCCTCTCTGAATTCTTTCAGAAGTTCTTCCAGTGGGGCACTGAGAAGATATCTGGTATATATCAAGAGAAAATTTCTTTTCCTTGTTAGTACCAATAGTAATATGCCTATTTTTACTATTGTAAATATCTATGCCATACATCCTCTGGTAATCTGTTCCCAGTAAAAACCCTTGGATGTGGGCATCTTCAAGCACTACAAACTCTGGGTTGAGTCTTATATTACCTTTTCTGTGGGGTATAATTATCTCTTTGATAATTGTCCCAATAGAGGTCATCCTTCCAGATGCACTCTTAAAGTTCTTTGCCCTGGTGGGCAAGAGTTCTTTTTCCCAGTTTGGGAAGTGGTTATCCAGATAATTTCTGGCCACTATGGAGCAGTGTGCTCCACTGTCAATGATCAGTGGGTGCTGAGCATTGTCAATACATACAGTCATTTTTGTGGCTGTTCCATGTATATATGCCATTCCTTTGGTTGGTGTAACCAGTAATGTTTGTTCATCTTGTGTATGTTTACACAAGTTCTTGTTGGCAGTGTCTTGTGGCATGCCTGCTTCCAACTGTATATCCTGGATTTCTAGTGGGGTTTCCTCTTGGTATTCCACTAGAAATTCCTCTCTTGGGTCTTGATCCTCATCAGATGGTTCTCTAATGGCATCACCCATAGAGTCTGATTCAGAATCCTCTGTTGGAGGTTCTTCTTCAGGGACTTTTTCTATAGCATAGACTTTCTTCTTTGCTTTTGGACAATTGTTGGCATAGTGGTCTGTTGAACCACAATTGTGACAAGAATTCTTCTTCTTTGCCACTTCTGCCACTCTTTCTCTGGGTTTGTCTTTAAACTCTACCCTGAAAGGTTGTTTCTCCCTGAAACTATTGCTTCTATATGGGGTGAATTTCCCTATGTTAGTCCTTTTCCTTATGTCTTGTAAGGTATTGGCTATATCATCTAGAGTGCAGTTTTGGTTGCATCTGCACTTTACTGCATGCTCTAGTTCTCCTGGCAGTTGTGTCAGAAGTTTATGATTCCTCATTTGAATGTTCATTTGAGGATCAATGGCTTTAAGTCTTTTAGACTGTCTAAGACACCACTCATATGGATCTTTGTCCACAGAGTATTTGTCATTTTCAAATGACATGGTCTTTTGCCATATCCAAGTTCCATTACTGTACTTTTGGATTATTTGACTCTTCCACCATTGCCAATTTCTTCTGCCATGGATTTCTTTCATTTCAGTGTACCATATACTTGCATGACCTTTAAATGCAGTATTCAGTCTAGCAGTAATCCAGTAATCTGGTATGCTTGGTACATCAATGAAGAGTCCATCAATATAATCTATGAGTTCCATATGATCATATTCTCCTGATCCAGAGAATTTGGGCCAGTTTGAGGCCTCAGGAAGCTGTTTCAAGGCTTACTTCTCTGAATAATACATGCCATCTCCATCCTGGTATTGTGATGGAGATCTTGCCTTATTCAACAACATGGCATCTGGTTTGATGTCATCTGGTTGATATGGATTCTCCATAGCTGGGCCTTGTGGTTGGGGCTTTAAGTTATGGTAGGCAACAAACAATTTGTTGATGTCTTGGTTCAGACACTCCCTTTCCCTGCTGCTATGGTGTTGTTCTTCAGAGACTTGATTCAGTCTCTTGTTGGTTTCTTCAGAGGCTTTGCTCAGTTGAGCATATCCTTCCTGAAGGTTTTTAACTATCTTCTCCAATGAGGCTTGAGTTTTTCTCATCCTCTCTTGGGCAGCTGCAAATTCTGCAGCCTGCTTTGCAGATTGCTCAGCATATTGGGACATTTGCAACCACAGTGTGTCACTGTTGATGTTGCTCTCAGATGTGATAATGTTATTTTCAGTCTGAGTGGGGGTAATGTTTCTATTACTAGGACTACTGATTCTAGAGTGGTTTACAACTACTTCTGGTTCTTGTGTACTTATTTTACCAAATCTAACAGCTCTTGGATGATGGGGTCTGACTCTTTCCTCCTCTGGTTGAAGGAGGCTTTGTTCTTGCCCTTGTTGCCTTGTCTTCTCCTGGAAACTTCCTGGAATTGTGAAGAATGATGACCCTTGGCCACTGATCTGCTAGTTTCTGAATGGTGTGAAGCCACTGGAGAGCTGATTTGGCTTGCTCCTTGTGAACCTGAAGGAATCTGAGTAGGCCCTGTCTGGGTTAACTGTTCTTCTATAGCTTGGATAGTGGCTTTGTTCTCCCTTATCCTCTGTGCCCTTGCCTCCAGGAGTCTGCGCTGCCTGGTAGGGTTCCAACCCTTGGTGATTACCATAAGGTCCTTGAAGTCTATCTCTTTGAGACAGATCTTCTGGCAACTTGATCCCAGTTCTGCCCAGTGAGTTGCTAGGCTGAACCTCTTGTTGTCCATGCTCCATTGAAACAAATCTTTGAGGAGTTGGTGGATTTGAAGAACTTGATCCATATCCTTCCAGTCCTCTGATTTGAGGTTTCTGTTGAATTGGAGTGTGAATGGCAAGGTTGATATTATCTCCCTCATTGTTTTGCCATCCACCACTGTGTCCAATGTGTCTTCTTTCAGGTCTTCTGGTTCTAGACATTCCTGCTCTATCCTCTGGCTGGTTCCTTTGGAAGCCAAGGTCTCCGAGGTATGCAGGGGACATATCAGTGTTTGCAAGCAGTCAAAAACTTTATGTTCTTAGGGTATTTACCTTTGACTGTGCCTTGTACAAATTTGTTATCTGCTGATTTGGGCAGTTTGCCTTTGGAGGTTACAACTGGGTTAATAATTGTAATCTTCCCTGTACAAGTGGTTAAGGTTGGTTTACCTTGTATTGAAGGAGAGTTTTGTGGTTTTCTACTCCTCTGAGTGGCTATTGGTGTCCACTTCTTGGCTGTAATGAGGCCTTCACTAAGCCTTTTTCCTTTACCCTTGCTGCCCTCTGGTTCTGAGGGTGTCACTGGTGTGTTGGCCTGTGACTGGGTTTCAAGTGGGATGTAGTTTTCTTCCACTGAATCAAAACAGGAAAAAGAGGGCTTATGTCAGTTAAGACTTCTTAAAAGGCTGGTTTTGCACGTCTAAGAATGGCCTCTGGGCTTGTATATTATTACAGTATGCCCTTGTATAATGACAGTGTAATTAAATTAACAATTTCACGTCAAAAATACAGCTTATGGTGTCCTGTCACACTGTTTGTGTGTCAGTATCCCTCAGATACACTTGTGGTTTGCAAGTGTATTCTGTAAAAAGTGGTTTGTGTACAATGTTATTGAATTAACAATACACTTGACCACGCCTCAACTGATGGTTTTTCAGTCAGAGGTGTCCTTATTCAGTCAAGAATACAGGACTCTATTAGTGGCTTATGTGTTTTTATATGCAAAACACGCCAAAAATAATAAATTACTGTGGGTGTTAACCATGTAAAAAATACTCTTATAATATGAGTATACAAAAAAAAGGTAAAAATATATAAAATATATATTTTTAAATAGAAATTACGCCTAAAAAAGATAAAACAATGGTTAATAAGTCATAAAACAGAGAAAAGACTTACTTGTAAGGTCCAAAAAAAAGTCAAAAACACGGCCAGGCCCCCAAAATGTCAGGATGATACTATGATAAAGGTATAACTAGGCTAATTACAACTTTAACTGTGTATGTGACACGGCAGAAAAAGATTTAAAAAAGATTTATAAAGGTTTATAATAAGATAAAAGGGTTCTACTATTGAGTAATAGTGGTGGTGAGCGCTATTGAGAACCCTGGGTGCAGGCTTTGTCTGTTGGATTACAATAATAAAGTATACAATAATTAAAGATTATAATTATACCTGATTATTTAACCAAGAGTAAAACTGTTTTTGACAGTTTACTACGTAGGTTATTCAAGAGCAGGATGATGAAAGGTTTTTGGCTGTGAAAAGCCCTCCTTTTATCCTGAAATTGAGGTGGAAAGGCTGCTAGACCTTTCCACATAGAGGAAGTGAAGATTTTTCACTCTCTATGACAGGCTTGTGGTTTGCAAACAGCCTGTACACCCTGTATTGGGCTCAGATGTGGTTTTGAAACCACATCTGGGCAGTTTTCACCAATACAGGGTGAAAATTTTCATCTGGGGACCTCACAGCCTGATTCTGACGTGTATGACGCGTAGAATGCTGTACAGAAACTGTATGGGACCCCAGTATTGACTGACATATGAGGTATTGAAGTAAAAACATGCTTCCTTGTCTATTTGACACCTCATATTAATGGTTATGGGATATTATCTCATGGTAAGGCTGTATCTGACAGCAGGTGGGATTTTGACCTTAAAATGGTCATAACTCTGTCAGTTTTTGAGATATCAAGCTCAAAGTTGGTTCATTGAGTATCTCTGTATGAGCTCTGCACAATGGTACCCCACTTGACATGGTTATCATTAGATATGACAAAGTTATCCCATGTACAAGTATTTTTGTACATTGGCATGGTCTGGTCAAAAGCTGTATTAAGCTTGTTTGGCCAATAACTTCTGTTGTAGTTGAGTTATGGGGAAATAGATGGCACCATCAGATAGCCCTGATTGTGCTCTTTCCAAAAAGACCCCACTTTAAGTTTCTCACACTAAAACTGTAAAAGTTAGATGAGAGGTGAATGTTTTGTTCACCCTTATTTGGTCTGAATTTGACCATAACTCAAGTAATACTGGTGCTAGCTCAGTTTGGCTGGTACCATTGGATATCCCTGGCTTAGAGATTCATTTTGAATACCCATTTGATGGGGTTAAGCCTCTCCTTCTAGATTTTAGATGAGAGGTAAAAATTAAGGTTTATGCTCAGCAATAACTTTGAGCGGGAATAACTTTGTTATTTCTTGTCCTATGGTGATGGGACTTGTATTTTCAGGAAGAGATGAGTTTCCCCTTTCTTTTGATACCTTTTGAGCTAATTTGGCTCAGCTCCATGTTTTGGTGGTATTTTGGCTATACCATTGGTTTATGGTATTTTGGCTGTCATGCTTGTGCTCTGGTTTTGAGTCACATGCTGACACAGTTCCTTGGAATATATTCTCAATTTTCCATAATCCAAGGAGTAAAGATCTGTAGAAGGTTTGACTTCTAAGGAAATCTTTAAGGCTATAATACTTCCCAACATCTGGGAGAGGAATCCTTGGAAGTATAATAGTTTAAATATCTCAGTCCAAAGAAAGAAATATTATTCTGCAAATATTTAAAATTTATCAATTAAATGTTATTTTATATACATATGATGTTGAGAATTGATTTGAGCTCATTATATAGATATAAAAATCATCCAAGATTATTTCTGAAAACAAGAATAGATAATCAAAATTTTATGAAGGTTTGATTAATTGAAGGGGTAACTTTCAAAATCAGTATCTTATTCTTAAATAAAAATGAGTTTTCTGTTCCTAAATAGAATTATAATGGGCTTGATAAGGTTCCAAAAACTTATAATATTGATACCATAGATTTAATGATAAATCCTCCTTGTTGAGAGGATTACTTATGTTTGTTTCATATTAAGCTAAATTAGCCACATAAATTTACATCTATTATTGTAAACAATAATTTCCACCCAAAAAATATTCTTGATAAACTTCAAATGATGATTATCCATGATTAATTATCACAGTGGTAATTAACCTATGATTAGTAAAAATGAAAATAAAGAATATCTGTGATATTGATTTTAGATGTTGCTTTCACATGGATAATTCTCTTTGAGAAAATAATTATGTTATGACTATATATTCATGTCATGAAACCTGATTATCATCAAAGTTATTACTTCTCCAAACAGAGAATTTTACTAATGGAAACCTTGGGATTTAATTCCTAAATCCTTCTATTATGTGGAACTCAGTACATATGTACATTTTGAATAAAATAATCATATATAAAAATAAGCGAAATATGAAAAATTAGAGCTGATTTCAAAAATAAATATTTTCAGAAAGGAATAATAATTCATTCCGCTGTTTTCATTCAAAAATTTCAATGGAAACATTTTCCTCAGTTTTCTGTGTAAAATGAGAAAAAATATTGGGAAATTGAGTTAATTCTGAATTTCTTACAAGAGTAGGATATAATGAAGATTTGTCAAAAAATTACCTTTATTAATAAGGAAATCAGATTTCACAATTTGACAATAGAAAGTAGTTTATATTGATATTTTTGGGTCTATTTTTTTTCTTGGAATATGGTCGGAGACTATTCTTGAGAAATAAAAGGTCTCAGGCTATTTTTATCATGGGAAAAAGGTATTACAAGAATCAAATTCTGGATTTTGGAAAATGTAAAATAGTTTTGGCCCTCATTTTCTCAATGAAAAAAAAAATCTTTCAGAAAGGAGGAATAGAAAGCTATATTCAGAAAATATTTCTTCTGGAAAAATTCATTTTAATCATGATGTTCACAAGTAATTTCAAAATTTACATTCAAACTGTTAAGCAAGTGAGTAACATAGGTTATTTTGTGTGATGAGTAGCTCCTTAGAGAAAAATACTTTGGTCTGGAATATTTTAAGCTAGGAATATCAAAATATCCTAAACCAATTTTAAGATAGAATACCTATGAAATGGCCTATGTGATAGGAGGTGAGAAAGTATGAGACTCTGATATTGAGCAACATGCAAAAAGTTTTTTCATGCTTATTGGCTTGATCATGAATTGAAATATTCTGGATTGGCTTTCAAAAAATTCTTGGTAATAAAAGATTTCTCTTTACTTCTAAAAGCTACAGAGTTCAATTCAATTTATATGAAGACTTTCTGAATATTGAAGATCTGGCTTGGAAGATGACCAAACAATGATAGCAAGTCAAAGCCCAGTATGAAGAAAGTTGGAAGCTGTTTGGACCTTAATTGAACTTATTATCCCCGCTGGCAGGAATAGCTTTTTTTTATGGTGACTTGTATAATTTGACTCTACAGACTGGCATTCACAATGAGACAAGTCTTAACAGAAACATGAGCCTTGATCAAAAAGTTATTTCTCACAAAATATGATTGCAACCAACAGGAAAACATTAATTTATTCCATGAAATGAATAATAATCCTATTTTATATGAAAGAATGATGAATTAATCTGAGGTGAAGACTTGAATTGGGAGAGGGTGTGAATGATATGCATTCAAAGAAAAAAAAGTTGGCTGTAGAAGGAATTGAAGAATTTCGTATCCCAACATAGATTTATGTTATAAATACATAATTTTGAAGAATTCTGTCATTAAAGAAAGCCTTACAGAGGAAAAATGTGAGAGATTTTCGAAAATCTGTAAAACCCCTTACAGAAGGGGTTTACTGAAATGATTTCAAATTCTCTAACCAATTGATTATACATTGATGTCTAACTTGGTGTCTAGCCTTAGTATGATGGCCAGAAGCTTTTGATGGTGATGGGGTGGCTTTGTAAAATTTATTGACTCATTTGATAAGTGGAATCTTGAAAGAAACTTATTGTGGGCCAAATGAAAATGATAATTATTTAAGAAGAAACAATTTAATTTACAAGTAGAACAATATAAATTTCAAAAAAAATGGCAATTGAATTAATTATTACTATTCACTATGCAAAAAGGGTGGCACCATCTGGAAGGCGCCATAGGTTTAACCTGGATCAAACCTTGAAACAACCTTCTTCAAGCCTTCTTGATACCATAATCTAGTCTTCCCTTAACAGAAAAAATATTTGGTCATATTCCAAGCCAAAATTCAATACAGTTAGAAAACTTAATTTAAAATTTAATACATAAAGTGCAATGAAAATCTTGGGATTTTAATATTTTTCAGTCTTCTAATCCTTTTGAATGAAATTATTTGTGGTTCTCTTTAATCAGTGAAGTCTATAAAGTTAAAAAACAATTCCATTATTTATTCTTATTCAAATTTACTTGTACTCCAAGCTTGCTTAAATAATGCCAAATATGCAGTTAAACCCTTTGAATTGAATTTGTACAGGTATTGCAAAGAATGTATTCTTATGGATTACTCATGTGAATTCTTTCTAATTTAGAGTGGTGGTTTTGATGGAGCTTACACATATTTCTGTGAGTGGATTCAAATAAACTTTCAAGGTGATGGTGTTTCAATTTCTTTTTTTAAAGAAGTTCTTTTTTTGCAAAAAAAGAAAATAATATTTTTAACCCAACAATTTTGCGAAATGTTTTGGCTCCTTATGGTCAAAATTGGGCAAAAATTAAAAAGATAAGAGATGAAGAAAAAATTTATAGAAAATTCATTTTTTTTGGAGGAACATCAATTAAATAAATTAAGTACAATTATTGTTATGATGATTTTTTTTGGCCCATTTGTGATAAAAAAGAGGCCAACAAACACAAAAACAAAATTTTGAAAGATAAAAATAAAATAAATAAAGTTTCACATTTTTTGACCCAAAATGTGTTCCAGAGGGTGTGAAACCCACTGCAATAACTTTTAATAAAAAACACAAAATAAAAATTTCAATATTTATTGAGCTTTTCAATTTCGGTTATCTTTTTTTTATCTTTCTGGTGTATATTGATAATAGTTTCCAAAAAATTGGACTAATGAATATTAGCCTTATTTTTTCTGTGATAACAAAAAAGATTTTTTGATATGAATTGAATATATCTTTAACTTTATGTATTTTTTTCCTTATTTATTATGATGGCTTAAAAAATCATAATAATATTATTATTAATTATAGGACTATCATTATTATCATTATGGTTATTATCATCATTATGACTAAATCATTACTATTCTCATATTATTATCTTTATTACCACTGCTAGTATCATTTTATTAGAACAATCGAAATACAGGGGATATTCCTGATTTTCCATTAATTCAATTTTATTTCCCTTTTAGCCCCCTTTGTGAATGACAGAGTCTATAAAAAAATAACCATCATAATGCTGATTTTATTTTTTTTGATTATACAAAATATTTATATTTAATTATTGAAATTTTTTAATTGATTAATAATAGCTACATTACCTATAGCATAAATGATAGGTCGCTGATGTATTTAGAAAGAATAATTTTATCATTAATACGCTTCTTATTTCATAAGTATGGAGACCTAGTCAGGGGAAAATAATCACAGAATGGTCCAAACCCTCAATATAAATGCAGGTATCTCAAAAAAAAGGAGAAATGGATTCAAGGCAGGAAATAAAAAAAAACTCAATCAAAAATGGAACTTTAGAATTGAGAGTTTTTTTGATTTTCCATTATATTAGAAATTTATCAACATTGACTTAACCTTTCAACAGTAAATTCAGTCAAATAAGGTAATTGAAAATCTCTTACCTTATTTTGAAAAAAGAAAGAACTTGGATAAAAGTAAACATATGAATTCCAAATTGTGTATAATAATTCAAAATTAAATTTGGGAATTATTTGCCAGTGATATAAAATAACTTCAAATTAATGTAAATTATTTGTATTATTTGAGCCAAAATGTTAATTAATTTGGTATGAAACCTGTTAGCTGGATAAAGGCAGTTATTTTAGAAAATTATACATAGAAAAACATCTTCAACATTCATCATTATTTCAATTTTAAATCATATTTTCTGATATTGAAAATCCGCATTCATTTATCAATTAAAATGGACCACTTATTTGATATGAATTTATGCCTATAGCTCCAAATCAGCTTTTCCATAACATTTGATAAGACTAAAATCATACAGAAACTTCTACAAAGATGTATGACTTGTTTTTTTTATTGTTTTTCAAATAAAATTAATTCCCTGAAAACTTGAGTTTTGTTTCAAATGGTATTAGATTAATGAAAAAGTCTCAAAAGAGAGCTTTAAAAGGCATTTTGCATAATTATGACTACATAGAATTCATGTGGAGTAAATTTTCTTGGATAATATAGGAATTTTGGGTGTTAGTGAATCAAACAAATGATTCTCACAGGAAAAAAACTTTCCATAGAATGATTTCTATTTAATAAAACAATATTTTTATAAAAAAAGTGAATATAAAATAGCATAAAGAAAATCCAACCAAAATACACGTTCAAATGTTCCCCGAAATGCCCCAGGGTCAAGTAAAGGCCAGTTAAGACTGAGATTGGAATAAGGCTGTATCTGAATTTTGTCTTTCTTTTCTCTCCTTCTATTCTCTACACTACAAAGATTTGAGCTATCGAAATCTTCTATTTCCAACTTTTTTTAATAAAGTTAGATAATCTATTAATCTTTAAATGAATTTTGTGTTTGGTAAATCAAATATCAAGAGATATATACAGCATTTCTGCATCGATTTCCTTGTAGAAAATATAATTTAAAGGAATCAAATCAAACAACGTATTCCTGAATTCTCAAGATATATCCACTTTATTCATAGTCAAATTTGAATACTCCTTCATAAAATTGTTTACTTCCTTTAATTGAAGTATATTTTTGTTATCTACCTTCAAATAATTATAAAATATACATAAATTGTGAATTATTCTTTTTAATAATACTCAAACTGAATATCTCTATATTTTAAGTTTTGAATTTTTGTCCTATTTGAAAATAAACATTTTCTTTGGTTTTTTTCAATCAAACTCCATCATATTATTTGCATTATTTGCAATTTCATTTTGAATTTCAAATCTATTTCACAGCTTTCCCTGTAAAAAAATTGTAATTGATACTCTTTTTTGAGAAAAATATTACACCTAATTATCACCATTGTTTTATATAAACAATTTTGTAAAAAGATAAGAAATGATTTAATTTATAAAAAGAGATTGATAGCAAGAATATTTCAAAATCAAATGAGTATTTTTTCTTTTTCTTGGATTACTATATTAATGAAATTTTTCATTTGAGGATGGGTGAAATAATTCTGTGTTAAATTCGGATTTTGTAGAAAATCAAATCTTTTAATAACTTAATTATCACAATAAAGTGTCTTTCCTTTTCCTTTTACAAAGAAATATGGCTGTTTACTTGATAAATTTTCCATATAAAGTATCATATTGTATGTATTCTGCTCAAAGGATATAGATATTTTATCTGTTCAGACTTTACTGGAAGGGAAAGTGATGTTGAAATTTCTTTTTCTAATATTATTAGGTTTTTTTGAATGAAAGTTTGAAACACAAGATAATGAATATTTAAATCTAACTTCAAAACAACAAAAGCATTTTTTATATGATCTTATTTTAATATAGATTATAACTATCACATTGAATAGTTTGACTTGAAATTGTTCCACAAAGAATTTTTTAAAAAAAATAATCAGAACAATTTTATTACCAATCCAAATGAAAAAATTGGAGAGTTCTTATAATATTTTATTACTAAAATAGGCCCTTGAAGCTGAGAAAAAGAAGGAATTCTTCGTGTAAGCTTTCAAAAGCAGTAACAAAGCTTGAAATGGTATACTTTGTACCCTTTCATTGTGATTTCTGGGATTCTGTTGTATTATTTCAGAAAATGATTTTTTCATTGTAGAAAAACAAAAAATGAAGAAAAACATCAGGAATGTTCTTTTGAATGAGAAGCTAATTTTTTTTCCATTAGGTATCATTACTTGCATGACTTATTTGAAACCTTTTTCTCCAAGTTCCTTTTTTCAGCCTTTGAGTCAAAATCAGAGCACAAGCATGACATCCAAAATACCATAAGCCAATGATAGATCAAAAGAAAACCAGAAACTGAAATGAGTTAAAATCGTTCATAAATGGTATCAAAAAAATCAAAGTCACCTCCTTTCAAATACATCACTTCCATAACCATAGGACAAGGATAACAAAGTTATTCCTTCTTGAAGCAAGAACTGAGCATAAACCTTAATTTTCACCTCTCATCTAAAATCAAGATAAATAGAAAAAACTACGTCAAATTGGTGTTCCAAGTAAAGCACTTGATAATTTCTATCCAATTATACTGGCCAAATTAAGCTAGCATCAAAAATAAAGAAGTTTTGGCCAAAAATAAGCCAAATAAGGGTGAATAAAATGTTTTCCTCTCATCTAGCTTCTACAATTTTATTCTGAGATCCCTAAAAGCAGGTCTTTCTGAAAAGTGAACAATTGGGGCTTTCTTATATTGTCATTTATCTACTCATAACTCATCTAGAACAAAATTAATGGAGAAAACAAACTCTATACAGGATTTGAGAAAAATCCATATGTGAATAATGGGATTTAAAAGTAGGATACCTTTTCCATGTTTGATTTTACCCATACCAAATGTAACATTATTGTGTATCCCTCATCTTGGAATACACAATGAACCAAATTTGAGCTCATTATCTTCAAAACTGACAAATTAATGGTAATTTGAAGGTAAATAGCTCAGTACTGGGAGATACTATCCCATATTCTTGAATGTGAAGTGTCAATTATACCAAGGAGCTTTTTTATCCTTCAATACCTCATATTTTAGCCTTCATGGGGTCCCAATTTAAGATATTTAAAGCATTCTACATGTCATACACATCAGAAGAGGGATGTGTGGTCCTCATATGGAACCTTTCACCCTGTATTGGTGAAAACTTCCTAGTTGTGGTTTCAAAACCACATCTGGGCCCAAAAGAGGTTATAAGAAGTTGTGAAAACCTAAATCCCACACCTTTGAGTGAGAAATTTTTACTCCTTCTAAGTGGTGAGAACTATTGGTCCCTCCACTCAATTTCAGGAGAAAAAGGGACCTTTCTCTCCCCAAAAGAGGAATTCCTATGTCGTACAGCTTTTTACAAAAATTTATATTCTTTGAAAATAACAAGGTATATCTATAATCTAAATTATTGTAGTCTTTGTTATAATGATCCAATTGATAAAGCTGAAAATAGGGCTTTCAGTAGCACTCACCACCACTATTTATTCATAGTAAATCCCTCAGTGATATTAGTAATTTTTTTCATACTTTATATCTGTGTAATAGTCATAGTTAAAGCTGTAGATATACTTATTACAGCTTTATCATAGACTCAGTATGACATTTTGGGGGGCTGGCTGTGTTTTTGAACTTATTTTTGGACTTCTTGGCACAAAATTGAGGTTTATCTCTTCTTTTGATATTTCACTTATTACTATTACCTTATTTTGAGCTTGGAAAGCATTTTAATAAAGACAATAATATATTAAATATAATATATCATTATTTTTCAGTGGTATATAATCATATAACACTTCTTTTTTATTTCTTATGCATTTTTGAAGTGGTTTATTATAATTAAGTTACCACTGTCTCATGTAGGCATGTTTTTTGATATAGAAAACAAAACCCCTTGTTATTCTTTTAAAATACTCCAAAGTATCCTCTGCATTGTAAATAAAAGTCTCAGAGGTGTCGTTGGAGATATTGAGAATTTGAATTTTCCATTACATAGCCACTTGTAATGTTAATCTGTGAAATATTTGGGATACAGTAGTAAAAGATATATCCACAAGAACAGGATCTTTGACATAAAGCTGTTCAATTCAATAGTAAATCATGATAAAAGGGTACAATATATACACATATTTGATCAGAGGCCATTTTTAGATATTCAAACAGCATAATAGGATTCTTAACTGGAATAAGCCCTTGTTCTCTGTTCAAGTAGAAGGAAATTTCAAACTACTAAAAACCCAGTCACAGAGAAATACAGCAGTGGCATCCTCAGACATAGACGTGCAGAGGGGAAAACCGAAAAATCACAGTGAAAGAATCATACCTAATAAAATTTGGACACCAATTTCCACTAAAAGGACTAGAAAACCACAAAACCCTGCCTTCATAAAAGGTAAACCAGCCTTGATAGATTCTAAAGGGGAGATAACTATCATTAACCCAGCTGTAACCTCCAAAGAAAAATTTCCCAAAGCAGATGAAGAAAAATTCTTACAGATCACAGTAAATTTAAGGTGTGGATTAGAAGCTTTGATTCAAAATCAAGTACTTTTCCTGTCCTCAAAATTTGTATAAGATACAATATGATTAAAAATAGTAATATTTGAGATTTTTAAGAGAAGTCATTCCAAATTAATTTTTTTTAGCTTTATAAGTATAAAAGTATAATGTTATCAATATTTATTGTTTTATAAGCAATAAAAATTTATCCCAAAATACTTTACAAGAGATATTTAAGGCTAGAAAAACATTTCTTCAAGAGCAATTTCAACTGGAAAGTAATTGAGCAAAGAACTGCAGGAAATTAATTTAAGAAAAAATTCTTTAAAATGATTATTAAAGAGAAAAAATGCCAAAAAGTGACCAGAGTGAATTTGGAAACAAAATTACAAAGTTAACAGTGATGAAACATGGTTTAATTCACTTATGGGGTGGCTCAAGGGTAAAACTGATTATAAGAGTAACAAATAATTATTATAGTTTTTTTTCACGGGGTTAAAGGTTTGAAGTTATTTTATAAAGGTCATTAGCATCCTGTATTAATTGGTTTAGCAGTGTTTAAACTAATTATAAAAGAAAAAGATTCTAACATGAAGAGAAAAGTGGGGCAAAGATGACATTCTTTTATAGCCAGCAATTTTCTTACTCCAAAAGTACAATTTACTCTTTTCTGTTGCCTGTCAACAGAAAAGTCAATTGTGAAATCATTGAACCCTTCTTTGGATGAAAAAAGGACTGTTTTTAGCTAATTCTTCCTATTTTCAGCCATTTGAGACCCTTAAATTAGCAATTTCAAAACATGTCAGAATGTGTGTAAGAGATGTCAAAACCAGTTAAAACTGATTTACTAAGATTCTTTTAGATTAAGGGTAGTTTTACCCTCTTGTCAAGAGCTAAAGCTGCCCTGGCTGGTATCAAAAACTCATCATTGATTGAGTCATAGACCCTGTGACTCAATTGCAGGCCAAAAGTTATGAACCTTTGCATGAATTTTGACATCCCACACCTTTCAGCAAGGAATTTGGAAGAGTCTGGCACCCTTAGATCCAAGATTCCTCCCCCCCAGAATCAATATTTCCAATTTATTTTTCCTTTAATTCCTTGTCATGTATTATACCTGAAATTTAAATATGTAATTTGATTGAGTTTTTGGTACAAAACTGTAATAATTCATACCTCATGTGTAAATCAAAGTTCACTTATGTAATACATGTACACATTTTGACATTTCAATGGAAAATGCTTCAATCCCTCATAAATTCTGAACTACACACCACACCTCAATTTCAACACAGAAATTGATGGTTAGTACCACATGTGGTTTAAGTCAAATTAAGGTTTTGAGGATTCTCAATTTTTATACAGAGAATACTAAAAACTTAATTTAAGCTTATTTAGAGTTAAGTTACCAAAATTTCACCCAGAGGTGATCCCACCTTGTTTTTTTTTTGATGAATACATTGGTAATCCAATGGTAAAGTAAATTTTCTCAGCTTATTTATTGGATAAAAAGCTATACAAATTCTTATTTAACTTTTTTCCAAAAAATATTTTTGTTGAAAATTTATTTTTGCTTAATTTTTTCAAGTAAAAATGTGTTTTCACAACTTTAAATTTCAATGTAATTTTAATTTCAATTTTGTATAGAGATTATATATTTATATTTTAATTCTTTTGTTATAATAGAAATAACTTTCTTTATTTATGATTATAAAATAATCTGTGATTTCTGGTCTTTTTGGTATATAAAAATACCTCTAAGGCTCACAGTGAAAGGCAAATATGCTAAGAACAGATGTCAGGCTGAGTCTATGATAGAATAATAAATATAGTATATACAGCTCTAACTGTGACTGTGACATGCATAAAATCTGAGAAAAAAGAGCTTTAAAGAGTATTTAAGGGATCTACTAAATAGCTTTAGTAGTGGTGAGTGCTATTGAAAGCACTGGGTTACAATAATAACTTCTGAAATACTTAAGATTAGAATTATACCTGATTATTTTCCAAAATTATAGCTGTTTTTGACAGATGTACTACATAGTAATTCAAAAGAAGGATGGGGATTCCTCTTCTGAGCAAAGAAAGAACCCTTTTTATCCTGAAATGAGGTAGAAAGGTCCTCTGGACCACTTCACATGGAGGAAGTGAAGATTTTTTACCTCAACGTACTGGCTTGTGGCTTTCACAAGGCCTGTATACTCTGTATTAGGCTCAGATGTGGTTTTTTAAACCACATCTGGGAAGTTTTCCCCAATAAAGGGTGAAAGCTTTCATCTGGGGACCACACGGCCCTCTTGTGACATGTATGACACATAGAATTCTGTACAGAAACTGTATGGGACCCCAGTATTGAATGAACTATGAGGTATTGAGGTATGAAAAAGCTTCTTTGTATGCTTGATGCCTCATAATCATAGTTATGGGAAAGTATCCCACAGTAAAGGTGTGTTGGTCCAATTGTGCGATTTCAACCTTAAAACTGCTATACCTTTGTCAGATTTTAAGATATTGAGCTCAACATTGGTTCATTGTGTATCCCTGGATGAGATCTACACAGTTGTACCTCATTTTTTATGCCTAAAATTAAATATTTCAAAGCTATGCCATGTTCAATTTTTGTTATTCAGCTATATGATTTTTTCAAAAGCTGTATCAAGCTTATTTGTCCCATAACTTTTGCTCTAGATGAGATATGGGGAAATGGATGACACCATCAGATAGCCCTGATGGTTCTCTTCCCAAAAAGACACCACCTTAGGTATCTCACACTAAAACTGTAGAAGTTAGATAGGAGGTGAATATTTTGTTAACCCTTATTTGACCATATTTTGACCATACCTTCTGTAATCTTGGTGCTGGCTCAGCTTGGCTAGTACCATTGGATAGCCCTTATGTAGAGCTTCAATTTGAATACCAATTTTATGGTGTAAAGCCTCCTCCTCTGGATTTCAGATAAGAGGTGAAAATTAAGGTTTGTGCTCAGCAAATTCTTTG
Source organism: Austropuccinia psidii (assembly GCA_023105745.1). NCBI lineage: Eukaryota > Fungi > Basidiomycota > Pucciniomycetes > Pucciniales > Sphaerophragmiaceae > Austropuccinia > Austropuccinia psidii. The sequence continues at coordinate 31,467,868 of JALGQZ010000008.1, forward strand.
AGCAGGAATAACTTTATTATTCTTTGTCCTATGGTGATTTGACTTGTATATTTGGAAAATGGTTATTTTTGTGTTTCATTTGATAACTTTTGCTGGTTTGGCTCAGCTCCATGTCCTGGTGGTATTTTCCTCTAACATTGGTTTGTGGTGTTTGGCTGTCATGCTTGTGCTCTGGCTTGAGTGACAGACTGACAACAGAAATCTTTTTACTACTTGAAAGAAATGATAAAGTTTACCCTGAAGCCCTCATAAACCAGCCAGGGTACAGACCAGGACTGTTCAAAACCAGAAGATCAGGGTCCAGAAACTGTGGTGGATGGCAGAAAACTCAGGGAAATACCCCACATGCTGCCATTTACTTTTCAATTGAACAGGAACCTCAAACCAGAACACTGGACTTATATGAATAAAGCTATTAAGCTCCACCAACTCCTCAAAGATTTATTCCAATGGATCATGGACAAGAGGTTCAACCTGGCTTCACACTGGGAAGAACTTTGGGAAGGCTTCCAGAGGATATTTCTAGAAGAGAAACCTTTCAAAGAACCTATGGTAATTACAAAAGGTTTCAATCCCAACAGGAAGTTTAAACTCCTGAAGGAAAGGGCAGCCAGGATAAGGGAGAAGAAAGGCACTATCCATGCCATAGAAGAAAAATTGAACCAGAAAGAGAATACTCTGATTCCTTCAAGCTCACAAGGAGTGAACCAACCAGACTCCCAAGTGGCTTTAAACCACTCAAGCACCAGCAAATCAGTGGCCGAGAGTCACCATTATTCAAAATTCCAGGTAGTTTCCAGGAGAAGACAAGGATCAAAGGGCAATAACAAGAATTCCTTCAAGCAGAGGCAGAAAATGTCAGATTCAATGTTCCAGAAGCTGTTGGAATTAGCTAAAGAAATACACAAGAGCCAGAAATAGTTGTGAATACTCCTGATAGAATAAGTAGCCCTACTATTAGAAATTAAATCCCCCTCAGAATGAACTCAATGCTGTTACACCTGAGAGTAACATAAAAAGTCATGAATTGTGTTTACAAATTTCCCAATTTACAGAACAAACTCAAAAATAGCTGGAAAGACTCCATCAAAATATCCCAAGGTTACAAGAGGTAAATACCTTTCAAACCAAAACTATTCATACTCTCCAAGAGGATTATAGTAAATTAATTAAAGCACCAGAAGAGACCAGCAAAAGACAAAATCAAGTGTTAGAGGAGAAATATAGCTTCATCAGGGACAAGGGGAATACCTGGAGTAAGACATGAACAAAAATTTTAATTTCTGCCAAAACATGAACCCCCAAGCAGAGGGCCATGTCTCTAGCAATACTCCATACCACCAAGGGACATCAAACCCAATTCCCCAATGGAAAATAAGGGGAGATCTCCATCAAAATATCAAGATGGATATAAAATCACTTATTCAAAGAAGGAAGCACTGAAGCAACTTCCAGAAGCCACAAGCTGTCCAAAATCCTTGTATGTAAGAGAACTTGGTCATATGGAGCTCATTGATTATATTGATTCTCTCTTCATTTATTTTAGAAAAATACCAGGATATTGGATTGTTGTAAGACCATGTCATTTAAAAATGACAACTATATGGTGGAAAAAGAACCTTATTAGTGGTTTCTTAAACAGTCTGACAGACTTAAAGCCATTGATCCACATATGAAAATTTGGATGAGGAATCACAAAATCTTGGCATAAACTCCAGAAGAACTAGAGCATGCAGTAAAATTAATATGTAGCCATAACTTCACTCTGGATGAAATTTCAAACACTTTGCAAGATGTAATGAAAAGGACAAATATAGAGAAATATCCCCCATATTAAGGCAAAAGGTTTAGAGAGAAACAACCTTTTGGGGTTGACAAAAAAGACAACCCCAGAGAAAAGGTGGAAGAATTACTTAAGAAAAATAAATAATTTCATAACTTTGGATCAACACACCACTTTGATAACAACTTCCCAAAGGATAAGGGAAAAATCTATGCCATCGAAGAGTTCCAAGATGGAGAAATTCAAACAGAATATTCTGACTCTGACTCTATTGAAAATGCCATCAGGGAAAACTCTGATGATGTAAAAGATCCAATAGAAGAGAATCTGGTTTATTACCAAGAGGAAACCCAGTTTTGAATATAAGATATACAGTTGGAAGGATTTTTACCACAAAATACCACCAATAATAATTTGTGCAATGACACCAAAGATGCACAAAAATTCCTGGTAACACCAACAAAAGTAATGGCATATATTCATTCAACAGCCACTAAAATGACTGTTTGTGTTTCTAATTCTCAAAACCCATTAATAATTGTCAGTGGAGCACACTGCTCAATATTTCTTAAAGAATATTTTGACAAAAACCTCCTCAATTGGGAAATCCAAATCTTGCCAACCAAGGCAAAGAATTTCTACAGTTCATCAGGAAAGATTACCTCAGTAGGGGCTTTTAGCAAAGATACAATAATACACCATATAAAAGGTAAAATAAGACTCAACCAAGAGTTTGTAGTGCTTGAGGAGGCCCACATCCAAGGATTTTTATTGGTAAAAGATGGCCAAATAATGTATGGAATTGATATTTGCAACAGTGAAAACAGGAACATTACCATAGGTACCAACAAGGAAAAGAAATTTTCCCTTGATATATACCAATTTTCCAACCAAGACCCCTTGTAAGAACTACTGAATGAATTTAAAGAGGGGAAATTCAGTGCTAATGCCACTACTAAACAAAAATTTCAGTATACTAAAAATAAAGAGGAAGAACAGACAAGATTTTTCCATAGGAGAAGAACCATTGTGCAATATTAGAGGTCATTATATAGAGCTGTATATGGATGTGAAAGACCTTACCCACCCATTCTGAGAATACCTAAATACCCTGAAAGCTTGGATAGTATGAAAGAGATTGAAAAACATGTCAATGAGCCTCTAGATATGGATTTCATAAGAAAGCTTGGACGTAAAGTAATTGTGGAAGTAACCACACCAGTCTTGATCACATAGCCTTATGGAAAATATAAGTTGGGTGGAGATCTTAGAGCACTGAATAACCACACCAAAGCTGACAGTTACCATATACCAAGGATACCCCATGCCCTGAATAAACTAGCAAGAGCCAAATACATTACCAAAATGTATTTTATGAAATTATTTCACCAGAATGGGGTTAAGATAAACTCTATGAAACTACTAAGAATACTATTCCCTATGGGTATATATTAGTATACCAGAGTTCCATTTTGCATCAAGAATGAACCAGCCCACTTCAAAGGAATGATGGACGCAATATTTCAAGAATAAATTCTCAAAGGCTGGATGGTGGTATATAGTGATGATATCATTATATATTCAGGGACATGGGAAGACCATGTACAATAAATAGACAGAGTCTTCAGTAAGTGCATGCCCATTAATCTAAAAATTTCACTTCAAAACTGCAATTTTGGCCAAAAAAACTATTGGCACAGGGTCATAAGGTCTCAGACCTTTGATTGGACATAGACCAAAACAAAGTAGAAGTAGCACTGCAGAAACCAGTACCAAAAACATCAAAGAAATGAAATCATTCCTAGGTTTTTCCAGATACTACAGAAACCACATCAAGAGTTTTGCACACATAACCAGTAGCTTAATCAAGTTATGTATAAAAGATATATTTTTTAAGATTAGCAAGGAGAAAGGAATGCATATGAGAGGATAAGACATCAACTCACCAATGCACCTGTACTCATGTTACCTGACTTTTAATTTCAATTTAAGTTGTACATAGATGCAGCTTGCAGTCAATGATTGGGAGAGGTCCTTCACCAATGATAAATTGTAGATTGTGAACCCATATAGGGAGTAATCTTTGACATCTCTAGCCAACTGAAAGATTCAGAAGCCAATTATGGGGCATCTCAGACAGAATGTCTATGTCTATTATGGGAATTTGAGAAACTCCACTACTATCTTGAAGGCTCATTACTTGAACTATGCACAGACTGTGCAGCTCTTAAGTCCTTACTCAACATTAAAAAAACCAATAGGTCCTGTTGCAATGTAAAATAGCCATTAAACAGTATAGAGAAAATATGACCATCATATCAAAGGAAGGCAAAAGCCATACCAATTCAGATATTCATTGGATAATTTCAAAAAAAAACATTTTAGAGCCCATAAATAGCTGCAAGAAGCCCTATGCACTTTATGGAAGTAGATAGAAGAAAGAATTCCAGATTCTCAGAATGGAAACCAGAGCATGAAACACTAGACAATGAGAGTTTTGAACTAGAGGAGAAAGAGAAACCCATACTGGGAACAAGCTCCTCATAAATTCATACTGAGTTTTATAATGCAGTAAATAAATCCTATTCAAAACAAAAATAGTGTAGCATACTGAGATTACTCCTAGAACAAAAATATAGGATCCCAGAGCTCAAATCCCAGTTATAGGAGCCTTGATTGAGGGACAATAAGGATGATATGTTTTTCCTTATAAATGGACTCCTGCACCACAGGGAGAAATACACTAGTGCCCTCATAGTGATAGATAGAGATCATGTCTCACTGATTCTTCAAAAATGCCATGACTGAACCTATATGTGACACATGAGTGAATACAGCACCAAGTGGAGAATAGAAAGAAAAGCTTGGTGGCCTCAGTGGGATAAATATTTTAGTAAAGACAGTACCAAGGAGAGGATAGCAAGAACATCTTGGTGGCCTCAGTGGGGGGAATAGTTGAGTTAAGACAGGACCAAGGAGAGGATATAAAGAACAGCTTGGTGGTCTCAGTGGGAGAAAGAGTTAAGTTAGTACATGAAAATTTGTGATAGATTCCAGAAGGCAAACAGAAAGCATGGGAATAAGTATGGACTACTAAAGCATATAGAGGAGCTCAAAAAACCATGGGAAATAATTAAAATGGCCTGTATAACAGGGCTGGACCCATGGGGAAATGAAAACTGCAATTCCTGCCTATTCATAGTGGACAGCCTTAGCAAGAGTGTTCCATTCCTGCCATGTCACAAGGAGGATACAGCCATGTACACAGAATTTCTATTTTGGAATGACATTATAGCAACCTGTAGAGTGCCAAAAATTATCATCAGTAACAGAGACCCCAAGTTTAAATCAGAATTTTGGACAAACCTCTATGATATGCATGGTACCAACCTTGCATTACCCACACACAGATTTACTGGCTGAAAGGATGATCCAGACTATGGAAGACATCATCAGGAGATTCTGTGTCTATGTGATGGAGCTCAAAGACTATGACAGGTAGACCCAATACTGAGTTACACTCCCTCCAGCTATTCAACTGGGTTATAACACTTTCCAACATTATACCACAGGGAATACTCCATCTCTAATAGAGAAAGCATGTAACCCCCTATTTGCAGTGTAACACCTGAATAAAAACCTTCTAACAATCTGCCCCAAAGATAAAGACTTCAATGATATTTGCAAGAAGGCTTGTGACACAGAAGCAAGATGTATAGCCAAAGCAGACTAGTATAATAAGCAAAGGTATGAAAAAATTCATAAGGAGCCAGACTTAAGGCAAGGGACCAAGTGTTGGTGTATACCTTAAATTTTGATAAACTTAAAGGCCCCAATAAAATGAGAGACTCATTTTTGGGACCATTCACCATGACCAGACTGATAGGGAAGGATGGAGTGGAAACAAAACTCTCAGAGAATCTTTCCAGGAAACATCCAGTGTTTCCAGTGAGTTTGATCAAAACATACCAACAAACTGTAGAGGACAAGTTCAACTCCAGGATTAAGGCCCACATTACACAAGACATGGTGGGAGTGGAGGAATCCCCTGGCGCAGTGAAGAAAATCCTAAAGGCCAGGAAGATCAGACTCAATGGTAATGACCATATGCAGTACTTGGTCAGATTCAAGAACCAGAAATCCAATAAAGGCAAATGGTTAGCAGAAGATCCTATACCAGAGTTGACCTTCACCTGAGAGGATTCAGAGCCTATAGGAGGGCTGAAAAGTCCCATCAATGACAATCCATTTTTAAAGGAAGGTTATGTCAGCCTGTGACTCAAAGCCAGAGCACAAGCATGAAATCCAAAATAACATAAACAAAGGGTAGAGAAAAATACTGCCAGAAACTAAAATTAGCCAAAATAGCTCATAAATTGTATTAAGCTAAAGAGGAAAGTAACCTATTTTCAAATATATAACTCCCATAACCATAAGACAAAGAATGACAAAGTTATTCCTTTTCAAAGCAAGAACTGAGCATAAACCTTACTTTTAGCCTCTCATATAGACTCTAGAGTAAGAGGAAAACCCCATCAAATGGGTGTTCAAATAAGATACCTAAACCAGGGATATTAAATGGTACAAGCCAAATTAAGCTAGCATCAAGACTACAGAAGCTATTTCCAAAAATAAGCCAAATAAGGATGAATTTAATATTCACCTCCAATACAAATTCTTAATTTTTATTGTGAGATGCCTAAGATGGAAAGAGAAAAATCAGGTATTCCTTGTAGTTACATCCATTTTTTCATGACTCATCTATAATAAAAGTCATGGATAAAACAAGCTCTATATAGAATTTAAGAAAAAGTCATGCCTGAATAATGGGATTTAGAAGTGGAATACCTCTTCCATATTTAGTATTAACCATATAAAATAAAATAGAGATGTATATCCCTCATCTAAGGATACACAAAGAATCAATTTTAGCTTATTATCTTCAAAACTGACAAAGATGTGGCAGCTTTAAGGTCAAAAGCTCATTACTGTGGGATACTATCCCATATTCTCAAATGTGATGTGTCAAATCTACAAAGGAGCTTGTTTATCTTTCAATACCTCACATTTTTTCCTGTATGGGGTCCCCATACAGGATCTGTACAGAATTTTACATGGCATACACATCAGAGAGGGCCGTGTAGTCCCCAAATGAAACTTTTCACATGTATTGGTGAAAACTTCCCAGCTGTGGTTTCAAGACCACATCTGAGATCAATAAAGGCTATAAAGGGTTTTTAAAACCTCAAGCCCACAGTTTGGGCTGAAAAAATCTTCACTCCTTCTATATGGTGAGAACTATTTGTCCATCCACCCCGTTTCAGGATAAAAAGATAACTTTCTCCTCCCAAAAGAGGAATCCCCATAATGATCTTAAATTCCTACATAGTAAAACTGCTTACAAACAATTATATTCTTTTAAAATAACAAGGTATAACTATGATATCAATTATTGTAGTCCATTTTCATAATAATCCAATTGATAAAACTGCACCCAGGGCTTTCAATAGCACTCACCACCACTATTTCTTCATATTAAAGCCCTTAATAAGATTAATAAATCTTTTTTCATACTTCATATTTTTGTCACAGTAATAGTCAAAGTTTTAAATAAATCTATTATCACTTGATCATAGACTTAACCTGACACCTTTTCTATTACATGAAGAGAAATTTCAGTAAATCTTTCAACACATTTAATAATAATAAATTTTATGTAGGAGATTTTCAATTCTTGTTTACTAATTCTATTTCAATTCTTTCACACTTTGATAAAAATTGATCTTTCCAATATTTATTTAAAAATAACCATTGAATGAAATGATAGAGGAAGAAATAATTTATCAAACACAGAACTTTTTTCTTTATTGTGAATTTATTTTTGATATATAATTGAAACTAATAAGAAAAACAAAAAACTAGTAAAATTCAATATTATAAATCAGTTTTCAAAACTCCATTTAGTAAATTACCAACTTAAAAATAAAATTTGACCTATATGAAATCTTCTCATAGCTAAAACTAAGCATAAAAGAAAATTTAAAATTCCAATTAAAGCTATCTTTGCTAAAAAAAACCACATTTTGAACCCTAAATTGATCTCAAGTCATTAGCAAAGTATTTAGAAAACTGGAAAATACAATTGGATGAGTTTAAAGGAAATTTCTTATTAAAATCTCCTATGTAAGTATTAATAGTTTTTGAGATTATTTGCAGAAAGAAAAAAAGAAAAGAGAATTGAGAAAATAATATCCTTTCAAGAAGAATTGTATAAAGGTATTTCTCTTAAATTTGTTTCCAAAACACATTAGTACCTATTTTTCTTATGTTTTAATTTTTTTTTAATTTTGTGAAAAATATAAAGTCATATTTTATTTGAATATTTGAAAATTTGTCTTGACTATCTTGAAAGGAATTTAATGTAGAAATCACATGAATTCTTTTCCCAACTGCAGATATAAAAAAGATGATTCAAATAATAATTTGAAAAAAAAATTGAGATTTAAAAAGAACATTCAGTAATAAAGCTTAAATATTAATAATTTGGGATCAGATGCTTTGATTGTTAAAATTCCATTGGATTCCAATTTAGTTGATTGAAATTCTAAATGACCAAATCTGTGGCCTGTATTACATGTAAAAAATGTTACAGTTGAGGGGCAGGTTTTATGAAAGTTCAATCTGGGTTGGAGCTGGGTTCAACCTAACCTACCAACTTGCAGTTCCTGCTTTTTTTTCACGTTGATTGTTATATAAAATTTAATAGTGGAGGATTGGAAAACTAAAAAAACATTGTGAGATTTGTTGAACACTATAAATTTGGATAGTCAAAAATGAATTTATTAGGTTTCAAATTCCAAATTACATTTTTTTTGCAAAAATCAAATTTTGGTGAAATTCAGGGTCACTCAGTTGAAAAAAATTAACATTTGGATTTGAAGAACTAGGGTTTTCCTATGTGGGATTTACTTCAAAACCCCAGATTTTTTTAATGTGTTATATGGCAGGTTTGAGAAACCCTAGTTCAAATATTTCTGGAAGATAAAAGTGCATAGAAATCATATGGTGACCCAGATTTCTGATGTCAATTTCTGTAAGCTACTTGTATTATTGAAAGGATTGGATCCAATTAGTTGAATAATTCTTTTTATTAATTTATTAATTCCTCAAAAGCCCAACCAATTTTTGGGAGGATTGTCATTGTGTTTCCGGAATCCTTTGATGTTTATGTTTTAATAACAAATGAATCTTGGCCATAGTAAGAAGTGATCGTGTGTACAAAATCAATTATAAGTAATTTGATGGCTAATTCCAAGTGGGATGAAATATTGTTGATTACTATTTTGACAAATTGGGGTTTTATCATATCACAAACCCCAGAAAATATCTTATTTCAATTACAATGTTGGTGTATATGACTTTAACAAGGTAGTAGATCCTCATATTTACTTTCTCAAAGATGCATTCCTTCTCTTTTGTTTTCTTCACTTCTCTATCATCTAATAATATTGATTTCATTTTCATTTTTTTTTCTTTAGAATTCTCAATCAACCAATTGTATTTGTATCTTATTATTTATATACCTGAGCTAAAAATTTTGTTTTGAAAGAGGAATCAATTCCTATATTCTATAAAGTGTAAGAATTCTTATCAAAAGAATTCATCTTTTTATTTTAAATTATTTCATTCTCAAAATGAGCTCAAGTACCAATACTCATTTTTTTTTCAAAAATTTAGTAAATCTTTTGATTTTTTTTTAATATGAAGAAAAAATTAATTTAGAGAATTTTTTTGAAAATTTTCAAAACTTTAAAAAAAAAAGTGCTTATATTAAAACATTTTTTCTGGTTAGCTTCCAAATATGAAAACAATTATTTAGAAGAGCTTCTTGATCATACTTCTTTTTTAATGATTTTTGTAAGGTGTGGATATGAAACTTTGATTAAAAATCAAGTACTTTTCCTGTCCTCAAAATTTGTATAAGGTAAAATTCAATTAAAAATGATATGAAATATTATTTTTAAGAGAAAACACGCCAAATTTATTGTTTATAACTTTATTAGTATAAAACAATAATATTATAAAAATTTATTGTTTTACCAACAATAAAAATTTATCCAAAAAATACTCTACAAGAGATATTTTAAGGCTACAAAAGAAATTTCTTCAAGAGCAATTTCAATTGGAATTAATTGAGCAAAGAACTGCAAGCAATTAATTAAAGAACAAAGTCTTTAAAAAGAATATTAAAGAGAAAACACGCCCAAAAGTGACCAGAGTGAATTTGGAAACAAAGTGACAAGGTTAACAGTGATGAAAGATGCTTTAATTCACTTTTGGGGTGGTTCAGGGGTAAAAATGATTATAAGAGTTACAAACAATGATTATAATGATTGTTTCACGTGGTTAAAAGGATTAAAATGATTTAAAAGTGGTGGTTGGAATCTTTGATTGATTGGTTTAACAGTTTTAAACTAATTAATAAAAGGAAAAGATTCTAACATGAAGAGAAAAGTGGGGCAAAGAAGACATTCTTTTATAGCCATCAATTCTCTTACTCCAAAAGTAAATTTTACTCTTGTCAGTCGTGAAAAACAGTCTGACAACAGAAAAGCCAATTATGGCATCATTGAACCCTGGTTTAGACCAAAAAAGGGCTGGTTTAAGCCATTTTTAGCCATTTTTAGCCATTTTAGACCCTTAAATCAGCCATTACTATAGCAATACCAGGCCTAGAGCCTTCAAAACACGTCAGAATGTGTGTCAGAGGCGTAGAAACCAGTTAAAACTGTTTTTATTATGATTGTTTTATCTTAAGGGTAGTTTTACCCTCTTGGCAACAGCTAAAACTACCCCAGTTGGTATCAAAACCTCATCATCAATTGAGTCCACAGACCCTGTAACTCAATTCCAGGCCAAAAGTGATGAACTTTTGCGTGAATTTTGACATCCCATGCCTGTCAGCAAGGATTTTGGGGGTCTAGCTCCCCCTTAGAGCTGGAGTTCCTTTTCCCCCCCAAATTTAATCTTTCCAATTTATTCTTCCTTTAATTCCTCATCATGTATTATACTTATACTTTACATATGTAATTCAATTCAATTGTACAGTACAATACAGTAATAATTGACACCTCATATGTAAATCAAAGTTCACTTATGTAATACACGCGCACATTTTGACATTTCAATTGAATTCAATTGAAAATACTTCAATTCCTCATAACTTCTAAACTAAACACAACACCTCAATTTTAACACAAAAATTGATGGTTAACACCACATGTGGTGTGAATTAAATTAAAGTTTTGAGGATTTTCAACTTTTGTATTGAAAATACTAGAAACTTAATTTAAGCTTATTTAGAGTTGAGTTACAAGAATTTCACTCAGAGGTGACCCCACCTGATTTTTTATGAGGAATCCAATGGTGAAATAAATTTTATATGTTTATTTATTGGATAAAAATTTATAATAAATTTTATTTAACTTTTTTCCAAATTTATTTATTTTTTCACAATTTTGTTAAAATTTCATTTTTACTTAATTTTTTCAAGTATAAATGTAATTTTATAATTTCAAAATTTGATGTAATTTTATTTTTAAATTATAATTAATTTTTTTATTTTTGAATATAATTTTATATTCATATTTTGATTTTTATTTTAATAATATAAATAAATTTATTTTATTTATATTAATATGTTAATTTTGTATTTGTGGTCTTTTGGGTATATGAAATTACCTCTAAGGCTCACATTCCCTCCCCCTAAAAAAGAATATTACTTTGTAATATTGGTGTTTCTAGTGTGTCTGAATCTTCTGAGGAGTTTGGAAGCTTCTGGTATATCTTTTTCTTCTAACCATTCATCTTCACAAGTTGGGTCACTGTACCTAACAAGGTATTCCCTTACCTTCTTGGTTCTTAATTTCCTTTCTTTAAGAACTTTGGTAATTTTCTTAGTACCAGATGTCTCAATAGGAGGTATAACTTGGGGAATCTTATTCCTCAAGGGAAATTTCTCAGCATCACTAGATTTATATGGCTTTATCAAGCTCACTGGAAATGTAGGGTGCTTATTGCTAAGTTCTTCAGATAACTCTACTTCAACAGAATTTTCTCCATGGAGGGCCTTAATCACAAAAGGTCCTGCAAAGGAGTCTTTCAACTTTTTACATCCTTTGATGTTATTGAAATTAGTGGTGGATACAAGTGCTAGGTCCCCCACTTTGAAATCTGGAGTTGCATGTGATTTATCCCATTTATCTTTAGCATATGCAAAAGAGTCCTCCATGCATCTCACTGCATGCTTTCTAGCTTTGTCTAGCATTCCTTTGAAGCTAGCAGCTGTGGGATGTATTTCAATTAAGTCTTTCCTCAAGGAATCTTGGGGTAACCTGGGGTTCCATCCTTTTTCTAGAATAGCAGGAGTCTGATTGGTGCTGGCATAGATTGATGTTTTATATGCTAATTCCAGTGCTGGCAACAGAGTACACCAATCATGGGTAAATCCATCACAATCTTTGAATTCAAGGCCATATGCACAAAATCTTCTCACCATGTCCTCTAAGGTTTGGATCATCCTTTCAGCCAGGCCATCAGTTTGTGGGTGGTAGGCTGTAGAGAAAGACAGTTTAGTGCCAAATAATTGGTGAAGATTTGTCCATAGTGCTGAAGTTAATTTGGGATCTCTATCACTGATGATATTTGTAAATATCCCAGTCCATGACACTACTCTATTCCATATCAGAAGAGCTGTATCCATGGCTGTATCATCTTTGTGACATGGTAAAAAGATTGGAGTTTTACTGAATCTGTCCACAATTACTAGGCAAGCATTATAGCTCCTGTCACCTCCTGGTGGTAGGCCAGTTACCCAATCCATATGGACAATTTCCCAAGGTCTGTTTGGTTCTTGGATTTTCATCATATTTCCAAGTCTTTTGCCAGTGGATTTATTTGCCTTTTGGCATCTGTCACAGGTTTTGCAATATTCTGCAACATCTTTTTGCCACATTGGCCACCATATGCAGGTCTTTACTTTCTCTCTTGTTCTGTCCTCAGAAAGATGTCCTGAAAAGGGACTATCATGGCATTCTTTCAGTACAAGATTGATTAATGACCTGTCTACAACTGTCATGACACATGTGTGCTTGGTTCTGTGGTAAATTATACCATCCAGTAGGTGAAATCTCCCTTCATTATAAGATTTTCTCCATACTTCATCCAAGGCATGTATTAGAGAGTTGTCTTTACAGTCTTTGTTAAGTAATTGGCATAAGATGCTACAATTCTTATCTTGAGTGTAACTATTTCTGACTTCTTCAAAGAAGGTGGTGTTCAAGTCTGTAACACTTATTCCTTCTATTGGAATTTGTGGTGAAGCTTCTTCTGGAACATAAGCAGGATTATCAATGTTATTTGGTAATGGCCATCTGCTTAGTCCATCTGCATTCTTATGAATATTCCCATCCTTATGAACAATAGTCATATTGCCTCTTTATTCTTGTATGGCTATTTGCCATCTGAGCATGTGTCTGTTAGGTGTTTTCATGTTCAAAAGTGATTTCACAGCTGTACAATCTGTTATTACTTCAAAAACACATCCCTCTAAGAAATAGTTCAATTTCTCTAAGGCCCAGACAAGGCATAGACATTCCATTTGACTTGCTCCATATCTGGCTTCAGTTGGTTTGATTTGCCTGGATATGAAACATATTGGTCCTTCTACAGGTTTGTCATTTATGATCTGAACTTGGTGAAGTGCAGCACCTAGTCCATCCCCTGATGCATCAATATACAGTTTGAAAGGCAATTTAAAGTCTGGCATCAGTAAGAGTGGAGCAGTGGTCAATGCTTCTCTTAGAGACTCAAAAGCTTTGACTCTGTCAACAGTCATCTCAAATACTGTGTCTTTGTCACACAACTTATAAAGTGGTCTTGCTATGGATGCAAAGTCTTTAATGTGCTGCCTGTAATATCCTGCAAAACCTAAGAATGACTGAATTTCCTTCTTATTCTGAGGCATGGGTTTTAACAATACTGCTGCAACTTTGTTTTTATCAATTCCAAGGGACAAACCAGATACAACATGTCCTAGTGCCTTAAGTTCTTTAAATCCAAAATGACATTTCTTCAAGGAGATTTTCATGTTTACTGATTGGATTTTTGTCAAAACTCTTGATAATCTGTACATGTGCTCCTCCCAAGTCTTTGAACAGATAATAATGTCATCAATGTAAATGATTAACCATCCCTCTGAGAGTTCTTCAGGGAAGATTTCATTCATCATTCTTTGGAAGTGTGAAGGTGCATTTTTGATACCAAAGGGCATCCTTAAGTATTCATACACTCCATAATGAACAATAATTCTCAAATATTTTCTTGCTCTTGGTGTTACTACATTTTGATGGAATCCTTTAAGGGCATCCATAGTGGTTATATACACTGCTTGAGATATTTGAGTAAGGGCAATTTGGATTTTTGGTATTGGGTATCTGTCTGGAACAGTGTAAGTGTTCAGAGCTCTAAAGTCCCCAACCATTCTGGATTTTCCATTATGCCACGCCACTATGACTGGTGTAGTTATTTCTACTTCCTCATTGTGGCCTACTTTTCTTATTACACCAAGGTCTAGAAGTTCTTTGATATGAATTTCTAGAGCTTCTCTTGATTTTGGACTTGCTGGATAAGCAGGTCTTCTTAAGAGTGGTGGATAAGGTCTCTCAATGTTAAGAATGATGTCAACTTCATGACCAATAATTGCTCCCAGGGGTTCTTTGTCTGTAGCAAATGCTCCTCTGTGGTCATACAAAAGGGAAGAAAGTTCATTTTCTTGCTTATCAGTCAGATGAACGCTTATTTCAGCCTCATTTAACTGTTCAGACTTGAATTTCTCTAACTCTAAGTTGACTGGTGATACTTTGTTTACTGTAATTTGTCTTTTAAAGGGTAAAAAGGCAAATTTCTGGCGCTTATTGTCTCCAATTGTAAAGTATCTGTCTTTGTTATTATGTAAATCTATTCCATACATGATTAAATAGTCATTTCCCAATATAAAATGGGTACTAGAGCAATTTTCCATAACAACAAATTCAACTGTGATCCTTAAATTCCCATTTATGTGTGGGAATATGACATTGGTCTCAAAGATTCCTAATGCTTTCATTGGGTTACTTGCACTGTTGAATTTTATACCATCAATTGGTAACAATTGGTCTTCAAAATTTGGTACACAAGTCTTAAGAAAAGATTTTCCAACACAAGAGCAGAAGGCTCCTGGGTCAAGCAAAAGTTTGGTGGGTTTGTTATCAATCACCACTTCTGTTATACAGGAGTTACCAGCTGTATAACCTTTTCCTCTGTTTGGTTTTGTCTTCATAAGTTGTGCATCTTGAACTTTTGATAAATCAACTTGACCATTGCTCAATTGTGGTAAGTGGGAATAAGATTCCATGATGTCAAAAGTGGCATTGATATTTTCTATATCTTTTGAAGATTCAGAGAATATGGATGACTTATCATCTGAATTGTCTTCAATTATGTCTTCTTTTTCAACATCTGGTTCTTTTTCAATGTCAATTTCATTGATTTTCCCCCTTTTTGGACATGTATTGGCTAAATGGGTGGTGCTTTGGCAAATATGGCATTTTCTGACTGTATCTGCAGATTTATATTTAATATTACTAGAATTTTCTTTGGGGTTTTTGTCCACAGAATCTTTCCAAGGTGTATTAAACCTTGTTTTAAGATTCACCCTACTAGAACCAATTTTGGTTCTGGTGGTTACTTCTTCTAGTATATTGATAATGTCCTCTGCTGAAGATTGTTCAGTAGTCCTGCTTTTGACAGCATGCTCTAAGTCACCTCCACATTGTCTCAGAATTTTTCTATGGATCATAAATTCTGACATGTCAGGATATAATGCTGTTAATCTGTCCTTTTGTTGGCAAAACCATGGTAAAGCTTTGTCTTTATCAGCATTAAATTTGGCAGATTCAAAGGCTGTTTCAACTTTAAACCTCCAAGCATCATTTGCCCATTTGTTGATGATTTGGGTTTTCCACCAAGTCCAACTCTGGTGTCCATGTGCTTGTCTTATTTTGATGTACCATCTGTGAGCTGATCTGGTAAACAAGGTGTTAAACCTGGCTGTTACCAATCTGTCTGGTAATTCAAAATCCTCTTTGATCATGTCAATACCTCTAATGAATTCCATATGTTCATACTCTCCTTCACCACTGAAGTGAGGCCATTCTTTAAGTTTTGGAACTTCTTTCAAGAGTGCTTGGCCCATTGATGGTTCCAAGTTATGAAAAGAAGTGGATAATTCATTATTTAATTGTGAATTATCAGGATCCAATACTTGTGGATTTGAAATTCTTGTGCCCTCATTTTGATTTAGAGGTGTAGACATTCTTGGTAAGGTGTTCAGTAATTGTTCAATGTCATTCATTTTACTGTTGCTACACCTTTGGGAATTTCTGTATTCATGTTGGAAGCTTTGTATTAAATTTATTACTTCAATTTTATACATGTCTTCTTTATGTGTAAGTTCTTGCCATAACTCTGTCTGTCTTGTATTATCAGCAGTGACTTGATTCAATTTCATTGATAATTTTGATACTTCTTCTTGTGAAGCATCAAAGCACTTTTTCAAGGCAATGGTATATGTCTTTACTTCAGTAAATGAATTTGAAATGTCATCAAGGACTTTCTTGTTATCTGTCTTGATAATATTTATGGCTTGTTTAATTCTTGTTTCAATCATGTCATCAATATTGAATTTAGAATATTTATCTGTTAATTCTTTAATAATGGCAGATTGTTCATTTATTTTAATGTTAGAAGAATTGTCATTATTAGAATTTTTAATTGTTCTTAAAACTTTTTCAAAACACATAAGTGTTTCATTAATTTGGCACAGACTCAGGTTGTTTGTTTTAATGTTGTTACAAATGGATTCATTTTTATCAGAAAGATGTTTTTTCACGTCATTTATAGCATCATACAACTCTGGGATGGAATCAAATATGTCAGAAATCATTTCTGGAACCTTAATCTGGCTTCCTCCTTCTTCTGTAATTCCATCATGGTTCTGGCCATCTGAAATACATTTTCCATGGCATCCTGCTGAATCTTTGGGATTCTGTAGCCCTGGCTGTAAGGTTTTGGGGCTGGTGCCTTCCCTTTGCCCTTGTTTGGAGTTTGTGGCTGCTTTTTCACGTTGGAATTGCTGCTGCTGGCCACTGGGGCTGTTTTTGGCACTGGTTTGGGTGGTGGAGGGTTGTTTTTCCTCCATTCTAGTGTCAAAAGCATCATGTTTTTCTTCTCCATCAATGGATGCCATCCATTGAGCAATTTGCAAGTGTTGGGATGGCCCAAGAATTTTCTTACTGTCAGGTAAGAATTCATGCAATTCTTCCACAGGTCTGCAAGGATCTGGTACTCCTTGAATTGGAGTGCATTGTTGTATGCACTGTGGCTGGCTTTGTATATGTCCACAGAGGCTTGTTGTGGCGGTGTCAGCTCTTTTTGAAGGTAAAATGGTATTATCAGCTTCAGAATGACCCATTTTAGGTGTTTGGAAGTCATCAACTGACCCTTTTCCTTCTGCACCTGATTGGCCTCTGCCATAATCACGTCTATTACCTTTTTGGCAGCTGCTTGAGGGGTTGTAGCTGGCTCCTGACCTGGTTGAAGGCATAATTATGGTTAAAAAGGCTTAAAATAGTATTTTTACGTCAAAAACTTACTATTGGCCAAATTTTTAGCTTTCTGAAGGGTATTACTTATGTCCAAGTTAATTAATTCAGAAGATATTGGTTCAGGCTGGTTATTTTGAGTCACAATAACAGTGCTATTATGATCAGAATTAACAGTACTGGCAGGGATAATGCTGGTTACTGTTGAGGCTGTTTCAATGTTTTCTTGTCTTACCACGTTGTCAGACACTAAAATTAATGAAAAAGCCAATTAATTAAGTAAAAAAAAAATGGTTATTTCAAAAAAGAAATAAAAATATAAGCCTCACTTATAATATGAAAAAAAAATTATTTTTTAAGGATTTTTTGGATTATAAGTATTTTTTATATGTTTTTTAAATTTTTCAATATAAGAAAAAAGATTTAAAAAGAGTAAAAAAAAATATGTCACAGGTAAAATATCACGGCTGGGCCCCCAAATGTAAGGTGTGGATATGAAACTTTGATTAAAAATCAAGTACTTTTCCTGTCCTCAAAATTTGTATAAGGTAAAATTCAATTAAAAATGATATGAAATATTATTTTTAAGAGAAAACACGCCAAATTTATTGTTTATAACTTTATTAGTATAAAACAATAATATTATAAAAATTTATTGTTTTACCAACAATAAAAATTTATCCAAAAAATACTCTACAAGAGATATTTTAAGGCTACAAAAGAAATTTCTTCAAGAGCAATTTCAATTGGAATTAATTGAGCAAAGAACTGCAAGCAATTAATTAAAGAACAAAGTCTTTAAAAAGAATATTAAAGAGAAAAAACGCCCAAAAGTGACCAGAGTGAATTTGGAAACAAAGTGACAAGGTTAACAGTGATGAAAGATGCTTTAATTCACTTTTGGGGTGGTTCAGGGGTAAAAATGATTATAAGAGTTACAAACAATGATTATAATGATTTTTTCACGTGGTTAAAAGGATTAAAATGATTTAAAAGTGGTGGTTGGAATCTTTGATTGATTGGTTTAACAGTTTTAAACTAATTAATAAAAGGAAAAGATTCTAACATGAAGAGAAAAGTGGGGCAAAGAAGACATTCTTTTATAGCCATCAATTCTCTTACTCCAAAAGTAAATTTTACTCTTGTCAGTCGTGAAAAACAGTCTGACAACAGAAAAGCCAATTATGGCATCATTGAACCCTGGTTTAGACCAAAAAGGGCTGGTTTAAGCCATTTTTAGCCATTTTTAGCCATTTTAGACCCTTAAATCAGCCATTACTATAGCAATACCAGGCCTAGAGCCTTCAAAACACGTCAGAATGTGTGTCAGAGGCGTAGAAACCAGTTAAAACTGTTTTTATTATGATTGTTTTATCTTAAGGGTAGTTTTACCCTCTTGGCAACAGCTAAAACTACCCCAGTTGGTATCAAAACCTCATCATCAATTGAGTCCACAGACCCTGTAACTCAATTCCAGGCCAAAAGTGATGAACTTTTGCGTGAATTTTGACATCCCATGCCTGTCAGCAAGGATTTTGGGGGTCTAGCTCCCCCTTAGAGCTGGAGTTCCTTTTCCCCCCCAAATTTAATCTTTCCAATTTATTCTTCCTTTAATTCCTCATCATGTATTATACTTATACTTTACATATGTAATTCAATTCAATTGTACAGTACAATACAGTAATAATTGACACCTCATATGTAAATCAAAGTTCACTTATGTAATACACGCGCACATTTTGACATTTCAATTGAATTCAATTGAAAATACTTCAATTCCTCATAACTTCTAAACTAAACACAACACCTCAATTTTAACACAAAAATTGATGGTTAACACCACATGTGGTGTGAATTAAATTAAAGTTTTGAGGATTTTCAACTTTTGTATTGAAAATACTAGAAACTTAATTTAAGCTTATTTAGAGTTGAGTTACAAGAATTTCACTCAGAGGTGACCCCACCTGATTTTTTATGAGGAATCCAATGGTGAAATAAATTTTATATGTTTATTTATTGGATAAAAATTTATAATAAATTTTATTTAACTTTTTTCCAAATTTATTTATTTTTTCACAATTTTGTTAAAATTTCATTTTTACTTAATTTTTTCAAGTATAAATGTAATTTTATAATTTCAAAATTTGATGTAATTTTATTTTTAAATTATAATTAATTTTTTTATTTTTGAATATAATTTTATATTCATATTTTGATTTTTATTTTAATAATATAAATAAATTTATTTTATTTATATTAATATGTTAATTTTGTATTTGTGGTCTTTTGGGTATATGAAATTACCTCTAAGGCTCACAATTTTTTTTTTAAATTTTAACTTGACCCCCCTTTTTCAAAAAATAAAACCAAATCATTTTCTGGTTAGTATCTTCAATATCCAAAATTTCTTGAAATAAATGGATAAATTAAAAAAAAAAAAATTTGTCAAATCATTTTTTGCAATTATATTCAGTTTCCCTTTTTTTTATTTATAATTGAATCATAATGAATTCATTCAGATCATATAATTAATTTCATTAATAACAAATTCTGAGAAAAATAATCAAAGATAAAATTTATGAATTGTTTTCTTTTTATAAATTTACTATTATCATTTGAAAATCTTCATATTATCTTAAGTATTTTCATAAAAGAGTTTAGTGATTATTTGGAAAACAATAAGTTAAAAAATATCTCTTTGATTCTTCAATGTTTTTTCTATTAATCAAGTTTTCTTTTTTGTTCTCCTGAAATTAAATACTTATTCAAAATAATATAAAACTTTAAGATTAATTAATTCCTTTATTATTGAAATAAACTTATAAAAATCCATCTTATCATTATTTTTTTTGAAAAAAATAATTAATTTGGTTTTAAATCCAAATATAGAATTAAAAATTATAGTTTTCTTTACAATGAGTTTTAGCATTTTCAATAAATAATGCAATTAATACAAGAAACTTGAACCTTTAATTATTTCACATAATTGATGATTATTTTAAAATATGATTTAAAATCTAAAATACCCCCTAAATCTTAACATAAATTTTCAGAAATTATTATAATTTTTTTTTACCAAAAACTTTACTTTATGTACTTTATAAATGATTTCATTTTTCTAGACCAAACCTCATTTTTTTTTACAAAACTTACCTTAAGCAGATCAAATTTTCTTACTACAGTACCTATTTTTTTTTAAAAAAAACCACTTTTAATTACATCATGATGTCAATATATTTTTCCAAGATTTTCCCTTTTTTCAAAAGACTCATTCATCTTCAAGAATTAAAAATGAATTTTCAATCATAAAATGGATTCATATGTTTCAATATATCAGTATAAAGACAGTAAGGTGGAATTTATAAGGTTTGGGGTATAAGTTTTGAGAAAAGAGTTTTATTTTAAGAGATCTTATAGTTACTTATTTGTATTGAATTTGATTGTGTTTATATTACTACTTTGCTACAACTATGTCAAAAGGAAATAAGCATACAGATCTTTTTTTCATGCTCTATCTCAAATGAAATAAATGTTCATATGGAAATAAAAGAGAGGTGTTATAGAGCTAAGATAAACAAAGGTGTGGTGCAGTTCTGTTGCTTGATTAAAAATTGTATTAAATTTTTGGTCTTTAAAAATACCACAACGTTTGAGGCATGGTAATTTCATCATATCAGAAATCAACTATGGTATTTTGGGTTGTTTGTGTATTTTCAACTTAAGATGGCTCAATAATTCTTTGCTACCACCATAAAAAAAGAAAAAACTAGTAAAAGATAAATGTAGCAAAAATAATTTATCGTTTCCTTCAGATATAAGTAAAACAAAAACCAAAGACAATTCTTTGAAAAACTTCCTTTTAGTAAAAAAAAACTAAGACACATCAAACAAAGTTTTCTTCGATTTTTTTCACCTCTCTCCTGAAATCATTCATAACTTTTTGATGATAATATTTTGCAGTTGCCATACTTGAAGGAACACAATGATTCAAACTGTATCTTTAGAGGCATTCTGAAAGTCTTAAAAAGAAACTTTTAAATAAAATTGCATCTCTGACATCCTTGAGCTGCTTGCATATCAATGGATGTTGAATAAGTTGATGTGGGAAAAACTCATAGTGTGGGTCGTGTGAACTAGGCTAGTT
The DNA here is from genome assembly GCA_023105745.1 of Austropuccinia psidii. Lineage (NCBI taxonomy): Eukaryota > Fungi > Basidiomycota > Pucciniomycetes > Pucciniales > Sphaerophragmiaceae > Austropuccinia > Austropuccinia psidii. The sequence goes on from JALGQZ010000008.1 coordinate 31,489,496, forward strand.
TGGAGGTGCCAAGTATACGTATGTATTTTCATTCATTTCTCAATTGTTGAAATCTCTTTACAGTATTTGCAACATGCTTGCCAGGTTTTTTCTAATGGTTGAAGTATTCTTTTGAAAATTCTCGCGAGAGGTACTATGTAGTTGGGTTTTTTCGAAGACAAGTCACTAAACTTTTGCATATAATAATTCAATTAAGGCGGCCTGAGTGTTGACAACTTCAATTACACAAGGAATCGTTCTAATGTACTGTACGCTGACTGCTTTCAAATGCAGTTTTGTTTTTTGGCGACTTTTATTCATCATAGATAAAGAATCAAACCACTTAAAAGCGAGGCGAGAAAATTCTGTTCGAGGGTGCCTTTGGGGTGTTCTTTAAATCTTGTGCTCTTTTACATTGAATTCCGGTCAAGACGCTTGGTTTTTCTCTTTGCAAAAGAAATGTGAAGATTTTAAAGAGCGCACCAAATATTTGTTAGTAAATAGCTTTAATTTTTCAAAAGTCAATTCTATCGATCCGATACATGAACATTCTTAGAAGGTCTCTCAAGAATAACACCAAGATCACTGATTCGCCGTCGTTCTTGGACCAGTTCGTTGACTTGAATCTTGAGTTTATCATTCATGCGGCTGAAAAGATCAATTGGAGCAAGACCAATACCGTCCCATTTGATTAAATCCCTCAGTTCTTGTGCAATTCTTGAAAACTCTTTTTTCTGATACAATAAGACTTTCTTTTTGGCTTCTTGTGAGGCTTGCAATTGAGCTTGGGCGTTATCAGATAGCCATTCCTTTGGAAATTTCGGACTGTACTCGGGACTGGCGGCCCAAGGTCGACATTTTTTTCGATGTCTTCTTTGGATCGTTGGTTTCTCGTTTAAAGGAATGTCACTCATTGGATCTGAATCAAGGCGTGTGGCCTCGTAGATCAATCTATCTAGAGCATCTGAACACCATCTTTCATTCATTGATCGACTTGAATAATCATCACATGAAATTTTCACCATTCCAGCCGGATCGCTGTGATGATCGTTGAGATCAAATTCGGATTTGGGTTCAGGTGCAAACCATCTCCTGTCGCTTAATAGCTTAAATTTGTGCATTGCGGCTGGTGATTGGGCCAATTGGGGAATTTTGGATAAATTGACTTGAATTGAGGCCTTTCGATTTGGACGCTGGGAATCTAATTTGCCTCTATGAAATCCCATATCATCGTGTACTTTGACGATGACATGAGCATCGGGTGGTGGTGGTACATATGGTTGCTGATACTCTGGAGCGATTTTAAAAATGAATTGAAAGAAAACCAAAGATCAGCGAGTTGTTTTTTTTAACTATATTATTACAGAAAAAAATGAAGAGCAATAAGCGAATGAAAAGTTGTTCTGACTACTCAAGGATGGAATCTGATACTTGATTTTCCGCAATGCATTCAACCTCTTTCTTGCTTCAGCCCACCTTAGATGGGTGACGCCAGGTACGTCTTGCATGGCAAATGGCTTTGACAGATCACGTTCGATATCAAAAGCCTCCTCCATTCCGGGTCCGCCTAGTGGGTGATCCTTTAGTCTTCCTTTGCCACTAACTTTGATCTTATTTTTTCCGCCGGCTAAAACATTGGATGTCCAAGAAAATGAACGAGTAAAGATGGGATTGCTTGAGACGAGTATAGTTGATAGTTTTATTGCATGATTGAAATGATTAGCCTTGGTCAGTTTCATCGTAGACACGGCCATCATTTAACTGACTGATGATGAGGATGATGATGATCGTTATCAAGGTCGATGACGGTGGCTGGCGGAGACAGGCGTCGGGATTAAAAATAATCTTTTAATCCCATGATCTTCTTGAATGAGATGAAAATGAATAAATCATGCGGGAAAGTATCGGATAAAGAGAGCTCAAGGCTCAAAAAAATTCGACTCAAAGCCAAACCGAAGATTTCACAGAATTCGAATCGTCCCATCCAAAATGATATTAAAAAATCACAAACTAAAAGAAGATCACGATAATAAAAATAAAAAGAACAAACAATCGATAAGCTGGCTTAAAAGACAAGATGAAAGAAGAAAGTTAGAATCGATTAAAATTTTTGAAAGAGAAATCAAACTTGAAGAAAACCTCGAAAGAGAAAAAAGAGTAGAAAAAATCAAAAACAGAAAACTTAAAGCATTAGAAGCTCAAAGGCTGGAAATATTGAAACAAAAAATGAATCAGAAAAGGCTGACCAGGTTAAAGAATCGCCAAAATCGAAGTAAAAAACTTTCAGCTTAGATTTCAAAATATTACGGTTAGCTTAACTTTCTTCTCATGCACTTTTCAAATAATTCCCCGAAACCATTTGAATCTGCTTTAAAAAAACATTAATATTTCATCATATCGTTTTGTAATCTAGATGGATTGAATGTTTTATCGTTCATGGGTTTTCTTTTGATTCAACAACCTTATAAGCAATCATCGAAGCTTTTTTATCCTTCTTTAATAAGGGCCTGTCTGATTTGTTAAAAATTGGCACTGTTTAATTTAGAAATTCCTAAAAACTTTTTCAATCATGAAATCAATTCCAATGTTTAGTGAAAATTGAACATACAAATGATTTTAAATTCATTTGCGCCTTGACTCATGAGAAATGAGGAAAACGTCTTAATAAATGAATTTCAGACCCATTTTCTTAACCACGTCATTATTGGGTTTTCCCCTTCTAAGTTTTTAATTCAAGAAGGTCTGATATTTCGAAAAAAAGCGAGTCAAGTTGTATTTCAACCACAAATTGCCTTCTATGAGAGTTTTGGCTCTGGCAAACCGAAAGATGAAGAAAATATTCAAGCCGGTATTCATTAAAAGACTTGAGAAGTAATGATTATCAACGTTACAAGCCACTTGGATCTGGTATTAAGTCCGGGAACGTGATGAGAGTAAATAGTTGACGTAACTGCTCCTGACTTTTCTTACAGGCCAGTAAGGCATTGATTGTTTTATCGATTGAAAAGATAAAAAGAGACCTTCACTGATCTCAATCCAAACGATGAGAGCTGTTATCCAAAGAGTTCTTTCTGCTCAAGTTATCGGTTCGAAAATTCGTTTATTTTTGAGTTTCTTTTAAAACAAAAAACAGAAATACCGACTCGGGGCTATTGCTGCTATTTTTCTTTCTTTTGCAGTTAATGAAACCGAAATTTCAAAGATCGGAAAAGGGCTATGTGTTCTTGTTGGTATTGAGAAGGGTATGTTTTTTCTTATTACGTTGCATTGTTCATTCAACCGATGCAAGAGCTAATTATTTTATCTTATTTGTGGGCTTAAAAAGACGATAATTTGAATGATTTGAATTATACCATTTCAAAAATTTTGAATTTGAAATTATTTTCTTCACCTTTGGTAACTACAACGGCCACCACAAAAGATGATAATAATACTAATCCTACCAAGAATAATGGTGAGCAAAAATTTGAAGCAAAAGAAAAAAATTGGTCACAAAGCGTCAAAGACATTCAAGGTGGAATCTTATGTGGTAAGCTAAACATGACTTCTTTTCTTCGTGAAAACTAACCGAGCACTTCATTAGCATCTGTCTGATTGTTGTTTTTAGTTAGTCAGTTCACGTTGATGGCCAATGTTAAGAAAGGTTTCAAGCCTGACTTTCATAATGCAATGGTAAACCTGACCGTTTCTTCCATTCGAATTAGTGATAATCGAAACCAAGACAATCTAATTTTAAAATGGCTTTTATTTTGCTGTTTTTAGAAATCCGAGAATTCGAAAGAATTGTATAACGAGTTCTTGAAAAAACTTAGAGAAAATTATCGCGAAGATCTCGTAAATGGTTAGAAAATGAATGCTCTTTTTACAAGACAAGGAGTTGATTAGATTGAATCAGTTCGTTCTTTCCTTGTCAAAAAACTACAGATGGTCAATTTGGTGCTATGATGGAGGTCCAACTAATCAATCAAGGTCCCGTAACAATCATCATCGATAGCAAAGACAAAGGGCACTAACGATTATGACTTGGCGACTTGTTGATATTATAAACCGAGCAATCATTGACTCCAAAGATTGGGAATGACTTTTCCAACAGGGGACGTTAATCGTGGGATGAATGGAAAAGCAATGGCACTATTTAGCGCGAAATGAAGAAATCGTTCCTTTGAAAAATCCAAACTTCTAGGTTCTCTGACGAATCAAGCAGTCAAGATTCAATATTTTCCTTTTCAAAACTTTTGATCAAGATTAAAGAAAAGCATCAAGACACGTCTTCGCTCATGTCATGATGGCCAATGACAGGATTTTTATCTCAAATTACTCACCTCCTTTAGCTTTTGTTGGAACATGCAAACAATTTTTTTAGATATTTCCAAATGCTATTAAAGCCTTTTGGACTACCGGCTATCTTTCTTTAGCCTTTGGGGGATTTACGAAGAGAATTTTACGTGTTATATAGATTTTCTACCAATAGGTGTTCTTCAAGATTTAATTCACCTGAAATTCGATTTTTCTGAGGGGTTTGGGCTATTTAATTTCTTTGTAAGCTACGTCGATCCAGAGGCTGGCAATTTTTATTGCACACCCATATGGCTTTCTACAAAACGAGTTTGAACTGCGAAGAATTCACCCAAAGGAAATTGTGTGTTTTCTTCGCTACTTGGCTCATTAATGTTAATAAGAACTTTTTAAGTAAATGGATCTTTTGATTTTTTTGTTTGCTGGTAAAATTCAAGAAAAACAGAGATGGGATTGTACCTTTAGGCAGTGAGCACACCAAAAAAGTTGAGTAGATTTGAGTATAAGAAAATTTCTTGAATTTAGTGAGTTTTTCAAGCAAGATCTTGACTTACAGTTAACGAAGAAAAAGTCTCATTTTATAATCTGATGGGTGGCCCTTGGGATGGTTATAGCTTTTGCCTTTGGCATACCGCAATCCGAAATCAACTACCAAAATAAAAGTCAACTTGTATGAATTCTTGATAAATATCCATATATTGGAAATATTTCAAAATTGTATTTTGGGGTAATTCATCCATCCGCCAATGACTGCAATATCATCTACAAAAAGCTTCTGATTGGCTTCCTCCATTCAACTGAAATGAAGATGTCTTGATTCAAGCATTGTGACAAGAAATTAATTCTGAATATATGTGGCCCAAGACACACATTGTCAGCCTGGGGTCCAAAACCTGACACATGAGTTGATAAAGTCCAAATACCTACTGGCCCCCAAACAGTCAACTGATAATTACTTCAAGAAGAATCAAAAAAAACCATTAATTGCTCACTAAAATCAAGAATAATAATGATATAGAATTGAGGTGATTTTATTATCTTTCAAATATATGTTTACATTAAATAAAAATACAAGACCACTTGTGCTTTCCAAAATTAACATGAAGTCTTTATTACTTGAACCAAAAACAAAAACATATGAAAATTAATAAAATACACAATATGAAAGAAAAAAAGCACATTTTTTAAACATTTAACATACATTGAATTGGATTCATTGGATGAAAGAAAAAAGAAAATAAGAAAATTTATCTTCAAGAAAAAATTCAATTTCATAATTGGGAAAAATCATATAAGCTTGAAATCTCAGTTTATAAATGAATTATAGCATAAAAAATACTCTTCTAATGGGTAATATTGGAGTTTATTATTAATTAAATCCAATTTAAAAATGAAATCACTAAATATGAATGAATATTTGGCTATCATTTTAAGTTCCCCTGGGAAATTATGAGTTTTGGAAATGAGGAACATTTTTCAGAAATTGAAAGAAGTTGTAAAATATTTCAAAAGTGTTCACCCAAGAAATTTTCTTTCAAATTAGTGTATGCTTATTTCATAATTCACTCAAACAATCTTAACAAGTAAGAATATGTGAGATTGGTGAAAAAGCAAGCTTATGTAATTCATTATATTATTCAGAGACCATTGAAGAAAATTCAAAATTATATTTCTCATCCAACAATTTTTTTAATTTAATTTTTAATCAAAAAATATTTACTTCAAAAATTTTATTTAATATTTATATTTAAAATGCCCTAAATAGTTCAAGTTCTAATTCCCAATACATGCCCTTCTTTGGCTTGTTTGTGGGTTTGGAACCACAAATCTCAATTTTGGTCCCATACAAAGAGAAAATATCTGCCACAGGCCATTTCAGATGTCTTAAAATGTTTTTAATTATCGAAATTATGACAGTCACCAAAAAGAGCTATCTGGCCACATATTGTGTTCAATGCTTTGTTTTTTCCATTGAAGTTTGAGATGGTCATTTTTCTACAATATTTTTTTCAGGTGTTTCTCAGTTAATATTTAATTTCAATATCATAGGGAAGCTTTGGATGAGTATTTTGGTAATTAACAAGTTTCTTCCTTTCAATGTTTTTTTAATCCTTTGAGATATGACCACATAACCAAAAAGGTCACAAAAAAAACCTTACAAGCTTATTTTAATAATAAGAATTGGAATTATAATCTTCAAAATGAGTAAAAATTCCATAAAAAAGCATAAATTATTGATAAACTCATAAACTAATCAATAAAAATGTGAAATTAATTACACCATTAGATTTTTCATCAAAACCACATATATCACTCTTTTATGTCATACCTGAAAACCCAATACTTACTAAGATAACCTGAATATATGCACTTTTATGATCAGTGCATATATTCATGGTTTTTTTAGCTCATATATTTTGAATTACACACAATTAATAGTTGATTCAAAAGGAAGTTTACTGCAAAATAACTGTAAGAATAAAGGTATTAACTTTCTTTGGAAAGCTATAAACAATGTTAAAAGTTATGATGGGATATTAAGCTAAATAGCAATAGGGGTTGACCACTTGAAATTGAAAGTGGTCCAAACTCAAAAGAAACTGATAACTTAAACTCTACTAGCTCATATGTGAATAATGACACAATTTGCATCTTTATAGTCAAGGTATAACCCTATGAAATCATGGTTCAAAGTATAAAATAGTAAATTTTGACAGAAAAGATGAGTTACAAGCAAAATCATCAAAAACAGAATTTTTATGATGTGATAAAATTCTCTTTTCAGCTTAGTAAAAAAATGACAAGCTATCATTTTTCACTCCCTGAATTTCTGTAGCCTTGATAACATGAAAATTATTAAGGATTAAATTTAAGGCTTTAAATGATCATTTCTGATCAATAACTCTAAAATCTTATTTTAAGTTTAACAGTTAAATGTGAGATAGAAATGGTGGATATTAGTATCTCATGAGTAAAGCTTTCCTAATACACAAAAATGAATTATTTTCCAAGCTTATGATGTCATCAAATTAGAGTTATGGTGATAACTCTAAAAAATGCATAATAATGAGACAAAAAGGTTTCATCATGATTTAATCATCCCCAAGCCTTATAATATTGATCAATTACATTGGATGAAATCAGTAAACCTCTACTAAAAGGAAGGATATTTACTATGAAAGGACCTCTCCTTCCTCCGTTTCTCCCTCAGATGTAACAAATACAATACAAATATTAGATAAAAAGATAAAATTCTTTATTATTTAATATAAATCTCTTATATTATTAAAGAACAAAGATGAACCTTGTAGTAATAAATATTTATTATGTGGTAAAACCAATATTTCATTTTCATTTTTTTATTTTTCTTGAAAATCTCTAAAATCACATGAAAATAGTAAAGTTTGTAGTTTTATCTATTTTTTATTGTAAATACAATTTGAATAAGTTGAATTTATATTAATTGGAATAAATCTATTCAAAACTATTATGTTTAGTGTTAAAGAAACATATTTTGTTTTTCTAAATTATTATTCTAAATAGTTCTATTAAAAATATAAATAGTATTTATATTTGTAAATAGCTTTAATATTAGTGATATTATTGTTATAAATTGTTTTTTATTATTAAAAAAAACATTTATGCAATTATTATATGTTGGTAAAATTAATAAGTTGCCATAAATATATTGATATATGTATGTAATTATTCCTTTAATAATATGATCATTTTTATGTCATAATTATAATTATGATTTTAGATCTTATTATTCATTAAAACTGGGAAATTCACAGTAAAATAAGCAAGATATTAGTAATTTTCATTTACTCTTTCATAGTCAAACCTTACCTTTGAGGGCCTGACCATGATATTTACTTAGAAGAACTCATCAAAAGATTCTCATTTGGTTTATCAAATAATAAATTATATTTATTGAATTTAAAAGTTATTGAGGCATTTGGAAAGTAATTTTACTTTCTTACATGTGGGTTTTGACCTCCTTAGACTTTCAAGACCTTTCTTTGAGTGACTCTAGTAATTAAAGAAGATATTTATCAATTAAAAACATAAATTTATGTTTTAATTTGATCAAAAAAATCATATTCTTTTTTATTATTCATAGATTTAAAGATAAAAAACAAAAAATACAATAAAAAGAATTTTTTTTTTCTTTTGCTACTTATTTCTCTTATATGAAAAGATATAAAAGCAATTCCTACATGGAATTAGTTATATCCTCATAAAAAAAACTTTTATAAAAAGACTGATATTCATTTGTCTTTTTTAGTGCCTAAACATAACCAAAGAGAGGATAACCAAACCACTTTTGAAAGATTGGTGGAAGAAAATTTTTAAAGTACTCCAATACCAGTCCTAACTAAGAAAAGAAAACCCAAGAAATTGGTTTTTCCAGGACCCAGTATTGAGGACTCTGAAGGCAAGCACCTCTCTTAAAATTGCCATAAAAAAGAATTTCTTCATTTTTTTAAGTTATTTTTATTATCTCTTTATTTTTCAACATGACTAATAGAGGAGGTTCTAAATACTACAATCAATAAGATGAAGGTGGAATCAGAAGTAGAAAGGATCCCACAAAAGGGAAAAGAAAGGGAAAGATCCCCATTGGAACAGAATCCAGAAAAGGAAGTGCCATATCACAAATGCAAGTCCCTGAAATGCCAATTATCTCTGAACCTTAATTAGAACTAAGTATTAGTCATTCAAACAGAGACAAATCATATTCAGAGGGCTAAGATAGAAATATAAATGAGCAAGTCAAACAGTATTACACAGTCTACAAAATCAAAGACTGGGAAATTCTGCCACAAAACCACCAAGGATTTATGAGCTCCTGGAACATCCTAAAAAAGTTTCTGAAAGATGAGGAATCGGTGAAATACTCCAAATTATGGAAGTCACCATAATCCAAACTTTAAATAAAAAAGATAAAGGAATGGCACAGAAAAAATAAAGAGGAAAGGAAGGAAGAAGACACAGTATCTTTTACCAGAAAGCACAAGCAAACCAACCTCCCCACAAATGGAAGAAGAACAAGAAAAATAACTGGAAGAAACCATATTCCCCCAGTTACAGCATCCTAAGAATCCAAAAAGATGCCATGGACAATGTCTTCAACATGGCCAGAACCTTTATGGAATTGCAGGACAAAGAGGAGCAAAGAATGAGATAACCATCTTTCCCAAAGAAATAACTTTGTCTCCTGATGTTGCAAATACTTTACTAGAAATGAAAAGTAGTATCTTGAAGCTAAATGAAATTGAAGAGAGTTTATTATCACTAAAATCTTTAACCCAAATTCTTGTACAAAATAAAAAAGGAAATAGATAATAAAAATTTCATGCTTGAAACTAATAAACCAAAAACCTTCCTTGAAAGTACTCCAAAATTAACACAAGGGAAATACTATTTATGTAAGTACATAAACAATATCAAAGCAAAAACTTTGACAATAAATTATGACCAAAGCATTGAAAACTTGAAAGAAAAACTAAATAAATTGACCATTTCTGTTTAAAAATTTCAAGAAAAGACTTCATCACAACTAAAAATACTTCTGGACCATGTAGAAAAGAGTTATCAAGAATGAATGAATCTTAAAGATGACATTAAAAGTGAAATAAGACTCATTGCTGAGAAAATGGATAAAATAAATGAGGCTAACTTAAATATCCCAAAATTAACAACCCCATTTTACCATCTAAGAAGTCCTGTTCAGCCAAAAGAGGAAATAACAAATACCTTAATAACAGACTTGATTCATCACAACAACAACCAAGTATTAATGGAAGAAGAACCTCAACTTAAAGAATGGCCAACATTCACAGATGAAGGAGAATATTACCACATTTCACTTATTAAAAAAATTAAATGTGGCAAGAAGATTATTCCATACCATATGAATAAATGACTGCAAGATTAAATTAATTATTTGAAAAATCTGAAAAGATATTTTATTATGACATAAGACAGGCAAATGGTAAAAATACCTGGTCATGGTGGAAAAATGAAATAATCACCAAGTGGGAAAATGATGCCTGGGGGTATAAAATAGAAAATTTATTTGAAAACTCATTCTTTGACCCAGAAAAAGATAAACCTATAGCTTGGTTCTTAAAACAAGTTGAAAGATTAAATGAGTTATATACAGAGATGTCACAAAAAATGGTGCATATGAAAATACTGAGAAAGGGTGCAGGAGAACTGAAAAATTCTCTGAAAAGCAGAGGAATAGAGCCATGCTACACAGAAGAGTAAATTAAAAAGCTGGAAGACATTGAGAAAAGAACCAAAACTGGAAGAAAATGGAAAAAGCTGGACATAAAAAGCACAAAAAAACCAAAAGAACCTTTCAAACCCAATAACACTACTGACAAAAAATAGCCATAAATGTGGTGGTGTTGGACTTCCAGCCAATAATTGTCTTAATAAGAAAAAATTAAATGCAACTGTGGAGACAACAGATAACAATGACAAAGAAGAATAATATTATTCTGAAATAGATATTGAAGAATAAGAAATGTCTGAAAGTAAGGAAATTAATAAAATCAATGCCCAAAGTAATATTATTGATTTAATCTATCAATCACTAGATGTAAACTCAAATTTTCCACAAATTAAAACATCTTATACATTCCTTACAAATATGCAAGATGCCAACTTGAATAGATGCAAACCTGCCACAGGAATGGGCTATACAACTGGAAAATCAAGTATAAGTATTTTTATGTTAAACAATCAAGAGGCAAGAATGAATCTGACCACAGGAGCATATTGCAAATGTTCTGGAAAGAATTATTCCCAAATACTAATACCAGATTGGGGAGACAAACTTATCAAAACAAAATGTGTTCAATTTAGTAGTGCAAGTGAAAGAATGAAACCCCTTGTAATCAGTGATTCAACATTGATTTTTCCACATCCATCTCAATGTATAAGAATCAGTGTGGTGTTTTTAGTAATGGATGACTGTACCTGCAACTATTTTATACTTTGGAATGATTACTTATCAATTTATGCCATAAAAATCTCCAACCAAAAAGATATATATTTCACCATAGGAGAAAATAAAATAACAGAATTTGGCTTCTCAAATAATAAGCAACAAATTAATTTTATAAAAAATGAAGAGAAAAACCCAGGAAAACACTATTCATAAGTGAAAACTAAGAGAGGGAGAATTCAATCAAGAATTAACAGAGAAAATGAAAAAAGATTGATCTCTTATATAAGTATAAAAGTGCCTTTGCAACTGATAAGGAGTAAATAGGTGATACTATTGGAAATGAGGTAGACATTATTATAAATGTAGAAGAATCTTACCCACCCCTGTCAAGAAGAAAATCTTAGACCAAGAGCCAGAGAAGCCTTAGAGGTACACATTAAAGAATTAATGGACCTAGGGTCTTTAAGGAAAGTAGAACCTAATGAGTAAGTAGAGGTTACAAATCCTGTTATTATAGATTGGAGCAATGGTAAATCAAGTATGGTACAGGATTTTAGAGCTTTGAATACCTATAACATTCCTAAAAGATATCCAATGACTAGAATACATGAGAAATTAACAAAATTTTGATATTTTAAGCTCATTACAGCTGTGGATACTCTAAAAGGTTTTCATAAAAATGTATTAACAGAAAATCCCAGAAAGATACCAAGGATAATAGTCAGCTAGGGCTTATATGAATACATCAGAATGCCTTTTGGTATGAAAAATGCCCCTTCCCATGACCAAAGAATGATGAATACCATAATCCATGAGTAAATTTGAGAGGTATAGCTAATCATCTACATTGATGTCATCATAGTTTTCTCAGAAACTTGGGAAAATAACCTGAAAAGACTTTGAAGAGTCTTACAAGAAATAGTGAAATTAAATATGAAAGCTTCCTTGAAAAAAGTGTCATTTTGAATATAGTGAAGTAAAAGCACTGGGACATGTTGTATTTGGACTAGGTTTGGGCACAGATAAAAATAAAGTAGCAGTGGTACTGTGGTATTCCATACCATTTTTGACCAGATTCAAGCTCATCCTTTACCTCTGATTACAAAAAAGGGGGAAAATGCTATAATAAAAAAAAACTTTCATCTCAATTTAACTCAAATGATATAATGGAATGACAACAAATCCCATTCAGCAAAGGACATAAAAAGAAGGTTTTGAGAAGAAAATATCATATTATCAAAAAAACTATCAATTGAACCAGAAATTCTTGTTTCATAAATGGAATCTACTGTGGAAATAGCCTAAGGTCACATTTTTAACCAACTCTGCACAAACAGTAGTTTAGAAGATTATGAGAATAATTAGTGAACATGAGATTTGTCTGCATGTAGCAGCAATTCTGGATCTAGAAAGAAAGGCCCTATCTCTTAGTTGCACTACCCCAAATAAACCAACTTACTAAATTGTACATTGCGCTGATGTCAGAATGGGGTTGCTTGTTGCATCAACTTTGAGGTCTGTTTTTTCTTTCACCTTTTCCGCCTTTTCTTAATCCTATTTTTTCCTTTCATTGCTAATTCACTTTGAATTTTTTTCATCCCACTTCGATGATTTTTTTCACACTTTTTTGTTTTTTTTATTAATAATTACCTAATAATCAAATATCTCATGGATCTCTGTACCTTCCCCAGCTGCAGGACTCACACAATTATGGATGCCAATGGAAAAACTCAACATGGGCTTCTTGTTCACCATAGGACTCAAAATAGACATTGAGCTAAATTTGCTTCCAAGTCTGATGAATATATAGTCTTGTAAATATTTCCCAAGATTTTCATAACAGAGAAGTCAAAAGATATACACAAAAAAATGATACAGCTGAAAAGTTGGAGAATTTATGTGATCAACAAAAAGAATTAGGCTCAGGAACTATTTGTAAGTTTAATTATTTGTGAATGTTTTTTGAATATTTGCTAATTACCTTTATCAAGATGTTTCTTTCTACTTTATCATTTGGTTGTATCTTGAATGTGGAATTAGTTGATCAAATTGCAGGAAAGCACAGGACATCATTGTTCACATAATCAAACTGATTTCAAGACAAGATACTCATGTATTCATAGTACCAAATATTCCTCCAGACCTTCAAAAAATCAGGAAAAGCTTCAAGATTAAATTGGAGTTTGAAAAATATGTCTGTTTTCAAAGGTGTTATGCAACTTATGACATTCAGGTAGCTCCTTCTTATTGTGATGTGAAGATTTCAGTTAATAGTGTTCCATGTGGGGCCCAGCTATTCAAAATATCAAAACTAAAACTACTCTCTGTAATCAATTTCACAGCAAAAGATCCTGAAGTCTTCTGTGCACCACAACACATTTGCCAGATTCGTTTATCAGGTAAACACCATCTGTGTATTCCTTACAGAAGTTTCATAAATAAAAGTATGTCTGATTGGCTCAAATGGTTTATCAATACTCCAGAAAAAGAAAATAAGATAAAATAATGGACATCATCAGTGTCTTTAAAGTGCTCCAGAAAATTTTGGAAGAGAATTATGGGTAATGATGGGCCTCTGTGAGCCTTAGAGGTATTTTCATATACCCAAAAGACCACAAATGAGAAATTAAGATACAAATATAAATAAAATAAATTTATTTATATTATAAAAATAAAAATTTAAATATAAATAAAAATTTATATTTAAAAATCAAAATTTGATTATAATTTAAAAATAACATTACAATAAAATTTCAAATTATGAAATTACATTTTTACTTGTAAAAATTAAGTAAAAATGAATTTATAATAAAAATTGTAAAATTGAAATATTTTTGGTAAGAAGTTGTATAAAACATATTATAGCTTTTTATACAATAAATAAACATAAAGAAATTATCACACCATTGGATTCCTCATAAAAAATAAAGTGGGGTTCCCTCTGGATGAAATTTCTGTAACTCAACTCTAAATAAGCTGAAATTAAGATTTCAGCATTTTTTGTACAAAATTATGAAAATCCTCAAAACCTTGATTTAAGTCACACCACATGTGGTCTTAACCATAAATTTTTGTGTTAAAATTGAGGTGTTGTGTTTAGCTTAGAAGCTATGAGGAATTGAAGTATTTTCAATTGAATTCAATTGAAATGTCAAAATGTGCATGTGTATTACATGAGTGAACTTTAATTTACATATGAGGTATCAATTATTACAGATGTGTAATCAAAAACTCAATTGAATTACATGTGTAAATTATAATTGTATTACCTGATGAGGAATTAAAGAAAAAATAAATTGGAAAGATTAATTCTGGGGGGGAAAAGACACTCTAGCTCTAAGGGGGAGCTAGACCCCCAAATTCCTTGCTGACTGGTGTGGGATGTCAGTATCCACACAAAATTTCATTACTTTTGCCCTGGAATTGAGTCACAGGGTCTGTGACTCAATTGATGATGAGGTTTTGATCCCAACCATGGTAGTTTTAACTGCTGCCAAGAGGGTAAACCTACCCTTAAGTTAAAGAAATGTTAGTAAAAACAGTTTAGCTGGCTTCTATGCCTTTTACACACATTCTGACATGTTTTGAAGGCTCTATACCAGGTATTGCTATAGTAATGGCTGATTTAAGGGTCTAAAATGGCTTAAACCAGCCCTTTTTGGTCTAAACAAGGTTTCAATGATGCCATAATTGGCTTTTCTGTTGTCAGACTGTTTTTAATGACTGAAAAGAGTAAACTTTACTTTTGAAGTAAGAAAATTGATGGCTATAAAAGAATGTCTTCTTTTCCCCACTTTTCTCTTCATGTTAGAATCTTTTCCTTTTATAATCAGTTTAAACACTGTTAAACCAATCAATAAAAGATTCCAACCACCCTTTTTAAATCATTTTTAACATTTTAACAACTTGAAAAAATCATTATAATCATTTTTACCCCTGAACCACCCCAAAAGGGAATTAAAGCATCTTTCATCACTGTTAGCTTTGTCACTTTGTTTCCAAATTCACTCTGGTCACTTTTGGGAATGTTTTCTCTTTAAATATCTTTTTAAAGACTTTCTTCTTTAATTAATTTCTTGCAGTCCTTTGCTCAATTACTTCAGATTGAAATTGCTCTTGAAGAAATTTCTTTTGTAGCCTTAAATATCTCTTGTAGAGTATTTTTGGATAAATCTTTATTGCTGGTAAAACAATAAATTTTTATTATATTATTGTTTTATACTTATAAAGTTAAAAACAATGAAATTGGTGTGTTTTCTCTTCAAAAATAATATCTCTTACTATTTTTAAATAATTCTACCTTATACAAATTTTGAGGACAGAAAAAGTACTTGATATTTTATCAAAGTTTCATATCCACACCTTACAGCCTCAAACAAATCTCAACCTGGGATTTTTTCCTTTCATTTATTGGTTCAATCCAAGGGGGAACCAAATCTCTGGAAAACAAGTTTCTATGGGAATAATCATGCTAAACTGCCTCAAACTTCCACCACAACTGAGATTTAAACAATACTACACATGCCTCTCCGGAATAATACCTGCCTCAAATCAACCTGACATGTTTACAAAAAATGCAATACTGAGGCCCCTGGTTGACGAACGTCTAGTATTAATCCAAGGAATGAAAATATTTACTCCAAAATACCCCCATGGCCGTAAGGTGACTGTCCTTCTGATTGGTTTGATTGGTGATGTTGTAGCCACACACAAGGTGTCAGGCTTTATGTAACATTATGCAAAGAAAGATTGCTCTTGGTGTGAGATCAACAATTCTGAACACTGCAAACTAAATCTTGGAACTCTTTGAAAAAAAAAGCTCTTGCATTATCTTGGAAATGGAAAGAAACTCCATCAACCATGGATTGCCAGCAATTGTTAAACCAAACAGGAGTTGGATGGTCAGAGCTCAATTGCTTGCCATATTGGGATCCTTTCCTTTGTGTCATTCTTGGAATAATGCATAATTGGTATTAGGGGGTCCTTTGGCACTATTTGAAGCTTTGTTGGGGTTTTGATATAGAAGTTTTTCATGAAGCAACAAAGGAATCAGAAAATTAAGATATTGAATCAGAAACAACTAATTTGGGTGCTACTGGAAATAGTGATATCATTAATGAACAAATAAATTATTCTGTACTGGGATGTAATGTTTGTCTATGAAACTCTTGATAATAGTAACAATATAAAGAGTACTATGACTGTCCTCAGTATAAAATATAATATAATAACATATTATAGCCAGAAATTCAAGTATAATTATTAAAAATAATTATATATAAAAAATAAATGTAATTATTATCATATAAAATAATAATAATAAGAATATATATAATAATTATTCTATAATTTTTATAGTCACTGACAATTATAACAATAATCAGTGTAAAGCTCTTAATGAGACTATTACATGTGGAAAATATAAATATTTAACCAATTATGATTAATATTAAATATTATTCATCAAAGAATCAAAACACACACTGTGAAGAAATAATTCTTATAAAAAATGCTATATAAAAAACTAATAATAGATAAAGAAATGTAGAATTTTAAAGAAAACTTACTTATAATATAAATTTAATACAACAAGCCAAACAACAACAGTGATTATATTGAATAAATATTATAAGTTAAAAACACTCAAAAAATCAATATTTTTCAAGATAAAACATCTTTTTATAATGAAAATCATGATTAAAGAGTTTTTGAGAGGAATTTGTGGATTTTAAAAGATATTTTAAAGACAATAATTTTATAAAACAAAATATATTATAGGTGATTAGAACAATAATCTAATTTCTATGATTTCAATTCTTTTATTTAAGACTTATAAAGAATGAAATACTTAAGAAATACTTTAATAATAAGATTCTATATATAATAAAACTTTACCTGTTTAAATGCGTAATATGATTGGATTGATAATTGATGATGGACAAAAACAGTGATGAAATGACTCTTTCTATGTCTGCAGAGCAGCTCTCATAATTCATAATGAATATAGAGGGCGTGCTCAGGTCAAAACTGAAAAACTATGCTTAAAAATAAGGCTCTTAGCTTAAGGTAGCTTATTCTTAATTCCAATTTAAAGTTACCAGTGTTATTCTTAGCTCCAAGTAGCTTTAATCCTTATTTAGGTTAGCTATTTTAAGTTTTAATATAAAATAGGCTTATCTATATTAAAGTTCATCACATGAACAACTTAAAAATAGAGTTTCAAGCATAAATCTCTTAAACTCAATTTTTAATTAATTTTTAAAGAAATCTTAATTTTCTTCAAGTATAATCAAGAGAGTAAATTTCCTGGCTAATTACCCAGGAAATCTGTTTATAAAAGATATTTAAACTTAAAATTTATATATAGATAATATAAAATTTTAAGTTGTGTAAAATTTTCAAGCAAATCCATTTAGAATAGTACTCTTAATGAATTTGTGAAGTTATTACTATTTTCCACATAAAATACCAATACACACTAAACCTTAACTTTTGATAAGGTTTTAATGATTGTAAACTTGAAGTTTTAAGCTTATTTCAGCTTTGAAAGGTCTCAAAAATTTAATTTCAAGCCTGCATATTGGGATTTACCCTTTGGCAGCTTGAAATTCCTGTCCAAATTGGCATAAAACCAGTTTAAGCCTTAAGGTTGGATCAAATTCTAATCTTAAAGTTTGAACAAGGTTGAAAATCCTCCAATACAGGTGGACAACCTTAATTGAATCCTTGCAGATCCAAAAAGTTGGATACCCCAGCTCTGTTTGGTCTTTTTCATTTGTCCCACCTTTTTGTGTGGATTTTTCCCTTTTATTTATTCAAAGCCATACTATGGCCTTAAACACTTTTAAATTGAGCTCACGCAGGATTTACATCCTGTATGGCAAATCCTTAACCAATTCAGTAAATATACACAACACCTCAATTTTAACTAAAATTTTGGTAAGCTTGCATTAACCTTAGGCAGCTTTAAATTTAAGCTTATTTAAGCTTAAATTTTTCAAATTTGAAAACATGTTAAAAAAGTTACATTAGTACTGTGAGATTCTTAAATCTTGCAATAACATAAGAAATAAGCTTTTTTTTGGGTATAACACCCTAAAGGTGTACCCTAGGTCATTTTTGGTGTAGAATCCAAAAATGACATAATATTCATAACTTTGTTTATCAAAAAAAAGTTATATTTATTTCTTTTCTTTTCTAATTTAAATTAAATTGAAAAGTCTGTTGAAGACTAAATCAGCTGTATATAAAATCATTTGTGGCCTTATGGGTATGTTATACATACCTCACATGCTCACATGGGATATCTTTCAGATTAATTGAAATAAAAAATCAAGAAAAAATTCAAAGAGGTCATTGTTCCAAAGGTAGTGAGAAAAATAACCTCTGAGATTGGTACTTCCAAAAATAACAAGTTGAAAGCAAGTGAATGGCATGTTTTGTTTTTGGTGTATATCCCTTTAGTATTCCTTGATTAAATATTGGAAAACAAACCAAAAAATTACCTCTTTCTCATCAATACTGGAGCGCTTATTGAATGCACTGAGATTATGGGTGGCAAGACAATAAACAAAAAAGAAGAAATTTTTTTTTCTCAGAAATATGAGATTCATCAAAAAACATCAAAAAACCTATTTACGGAAATAAAAATAAAACCAAATAATCACTATGTAATCCATATACTAGAAAAGTCAATGAGATGAGGCCCACTGATGGGAATATCAGAGTTTGGAGGTGAAAGACTCATTGGAATTCTGGGAAAATTAAAAACAAACTCAATAAATGGTATTCATATGGGCATCTTACCACCTAACTTACCATTTTATAATATATAGAAGCCAGAGAAGAAACCATAATGATTAAATTTGGAAAAATGCAGAGAATTCAACATACCTCTGATATTTATAAAGAAATAATAGTAAAAAAACAATCCCAAAATGAAAGTGGAAAGAATTGGATAAAAAAACATATACCAAATTGCTCAGATACTTCCAAGCCACAATTCCAACTCTACAAGATTATCGGAATTTACTGTACAATAGCCCAGTCCTACAGAATTATGTAACTGAATAAAATGATCTGACTTGTGACTTTGGATTGAAACTCTCAAAGACTTCACCAAATAATCTTATCTATATTAACAGATCTTATCAAGAAATACAGTTTGGGTATGTCACTCATATTCTTGAGTTGGAATGTGAGGATCCCCACAAAGGTCCCATTATATTAATACACTGGCTAGACAATGTCAATGAACGCGATGAGGGGTTTGAAAGGCTGGACAATTACTTGATTTATTGGAAGATAAAGAATTTGAAA
This sequence comes from Austropuccinia psidii, assembly GCA_023105745.1. NCBI lineage: Eukaryota > Fungi > Basidiomycota > Pucciniomycetes > Pucciniales > Sphaerophragmiaceae > Austropuccinia > Austropuccinia psidii. The sequence continues at coordinate 31,509,054 of JALGQZ010000008.1, forward strand.
CTGACCTGTGACATTTCTCAAATTTTGGGCTTGGGAGCTTATTGTAAGCTCCCTGCTTGGACATTAGGTTGCTCAGATCCAAGTATTTTAGGCTGTCCGATTAATAATATTTTTTGGTATAGAAACATTTTGTTGATTCTACTCTTATTTTTTCATAAATTCAGTTTTGTAAATATTATCCGGGTTGAAAATATGTCCAAAATGGATGATAGAATGATTTTAGCTATTTAAAATAGACCTCAATGGTTTTGTGATAAGTCACTAAATCCTGGAGTATTTATTACATCCCTTCTTTTAAGCTTTACCAGTTTCATTCTGTTAGAAAATATATTTTTGAGAATAATCTTTAAGTATTATTTTGGATTTGATGAATGGGTAACTCAGAAAATTAAGTGATGTTTTCCCTCTTTTGGCGAAAGTTCCCCAAATCTCCTAATCTTTTGAATGACTGATTGATAATTTCAAATTATATAAAAACTCAGAGTACTGTACATACAAAAGTTAAAGCTGTATCAATATTCTTAAGACCCTAAGTAATTGTATTTTATAAGCATGGGATTGATTTGAAAATGATGAGATCACAATAATCAACAGCATGTGGATCAATCTTTCTGTTATTACCCTCATATGCTATATGAGTATTAGTAAATGAAATTTTCACAGGAGAAGATATGAATTTTTTTATTTTGAAATCAGAGTTTGAGAATGACTTTCCTTTTTTCAGATTTGATTCAATGGAAATTTCTCAGGTTCATCAGCAATTCTTTGATATGTAGTATGGATTTCAAAATTATACCCAATTTTTCATTTTTTAATTATTATATTGAAAGAGTTTGTGGATGGGTGGGAGAATTCCTCATCATTCTCAAAATAATTCTTGTTGAAATACTAGTATTTCAAATCAAAATCGAATTTAATATTTGTATTTTGAGTAAAAAATCAGGCTGAAAATGTATTTTATTTTTTTTAATAATGTGTTTTCTATTTCAAAATGTATTTTAATACATTTTATATGTATTTTGTATTCAAAAATATATTCAAGGATGTGTTTTTCATTTGAAAAGAGATTTAAAGATGTATTTTTTATTTGAATACCATGAAAATTGTATTTTCTTATTTGGATAAATTTAAAAAATGATTATCAAATAAAAATACATCCAAAATTTATTTTTTATTTCTAAATACATTCAAAGATACTTTTACGAATGTATATTTGTTTGAAAGCACACTTATATAGGTATTTTTATTTGGAAATACGTGTAAGAATGTAGTTTTTATTTAACGAGATATTTGAGATTGTTTCTCTCAGTTGCAAATACATAGATGAATTTATTTATCTCTCAACATATATTAAAAAGTGTATTTTCACTTGGAAACACATATAAAATTGTATTTATATTTTTATATATTTAACAATGTATTTTTTATTTGAAAATATGGTTTTAAATCTATCCAAATAAAATAATATCTTTTACTGTGTTTCCAAATAAAAATTCATTTTCAAAACAAAAAACATCTTCAAATGTATCCAAATAAAAAACCCATTCTTAAATGTGTTTTCAAAAAAACTACATTTTTAAAGGTATGCAACAAAAAAATACAGTTTATACAAGTATTTCCAACCAAAGATTACAATTTTGGATGTATTCTCAACTAAAACAATTTTTTTGAATACACTTTCAACTAAAGAGTACATTTTTAGTGTATCCAAGAACAAAAAGACATTTATACAAGTTGTTTCAGTATTTCAAACTAAATAATGAATTTTCAAATTTACCTGAAATTAAAAATAATTTTTTAAATTTATCCAAAGAAAGATAGATTTTTGAGTGTGTTTTGAAATAGACATACATTTTCAAATGCATTTCCATATAAAGACTGCATTTTTAAATGTGTTTACCAAAATAAAATAAATATTTATATGTATAATCAACCACAAAAGACATTTATAAATGTACTTGAAGCTAAAAAAGAAATTTTATCTTAAAAACAAAAAAAATTATATGTATTTCAAGCTAAAAAATATGAATGTATTTCAAAGTAAGAAATGCATTTTGAAATGTATACTCAGCTGAAAAATACATTTTAAAATGTATTTTCAACCAGAAAATACATTTTCAACTGTATTCTCAGCCAAAAAAAATATTTTCAAATGTATTTTAAGCCAAAAAATACATTTTTAAATGTATTTTAAGCCAAAAAATACATTTTTGAATTTATCCAAAGAAAAATAAACTTATAAGTGTGTTTCCAGATAAATAAATTTTTAAGTTTATTTTCAGATAAAAAATACATTTTTAAATGTATTTACCAAAATGAAATACATTTTTTATGTATAATAAACTACAAAAGACATTTTCAAATGTAATTTGAACCAAAAAAACAATTGAAAATGTATTATTCATTTGAAAATAAATTAAAAAATGTGTTTCTATTTGAAAATAAATGTATAAATGTATTTCCATTTGGATACTTTCAAAACTGTTTTTTATATGAAAATACAAGTATGAATGTATGTTTTGTTTGAAAAAACACCTAAGATTGTATGTTTTTTTGGACATACATTTGAAAAAACATTTGTAACACATTCAAAAATATTTTTTTATTTGAAACACATTAAAAAATTGAAAATGTATTTTTGATTTGAAAATATATTGAAAAATGTATTTTTTATTTGAGAAGGCATTGAAAAATGTATTTTTGATTTGAAAATACATTGAAAAATGTATTTTTATTTGGAAACACACTTAAAATTTTATTTTTCATTTGATAATACATTCAAAAATTCATTTTTATATGAAAATGCTTTAAGAATTGCATTCAAACATGTAAACCTATTAAAGAATTGTATTCAAGCAGCTAGTTTTAAATACAGAAACCATCTTTAAATGTGATTCCCATTGAAAATACATCTTAAAAATATAATTCTAATTGCAAAAACATTTTGAAGGTTTTTTCTTCAAAAAAACATACATTCAATTTGAAAATTGGCACAAGAAGGAGGAAATAAATCTAGGTATTTGATATTGCCATATAATACTTTCCATCTGTTACTGTTTGAGCTTGAAAAAAGTAGTCTGTCCAACGCTGAAAAAAGGATTTTTTTTAATTGTTAATAGAAAATCCATTTCTCCAATATAGAATCTTCAGAGGCATTCACAAAACATTTATAATTTATCAATTTGGAGATTGTATTTTCAAAGGCAAATGTAACAAATAAAACAACACAGAAGAGCTATTTCCAGAAAGATTGCAAGTTTGATACATATTTTTATGAATTTATATTTGACAAATCTTAATTTTAACTACTGCTGCAGATTTATTTGCTTATATATCATAAATATCTTCATAATCCAAAATAAACAAAAACAAACCAACTTCAATGTATTTCTATATGAAAAAAATTCATACTTCCTACAATGAAGACCATTAATTTTCACAAACAACATGGCTCAATCCATGAGTGAAATCATCATGCTCAAAAACATCTTCCATTTCAGTATCTTGGCCATTGAGCTTATTTAATTAAGACAATTATTGAGCTTATTCTTCTCCATTGCTCTCCTCTTTGGTTGATTCTACTTCAGACTCAGTGTCTAGTTCTTCATCTGAATCATCTAATTCTTCTTTATTGGGAATTTCATGCAAAATATCATAGAAATCAATAGCTTGATCCCAGCACTTATTAGTGAATTTCTTATCACCCAATCTCTAATCAGGATATTGAGTTCCTCTAACAGATTGTGAGGCATCAGGAAGGAATGCAATGTTGAATGAATCAGCAGTGAGAGTCTTCTGTCCAGCTGAACAGCTATTGAACCATGAGGGATCATAAAACTCAATTGGGAGGACTTTTGGGACTTGGGTGCATACTTATTTCAAGGGTTCATCTGGAATGAGGTGCTCACGTTGGTTTGATGTCTTTCTGTTATCTTTATCGGCCTTGGAAATCTCCTCATCAACCCTTTGCATGAAAAAACTTGTATTTTTTGATTTACATTCAAGTGTCTTGATGTGATACTTGTTGTCACCAGGGATATGCTCATCAACATTTTCTAAGATTTTAAAGTAGCTTCTTGGGAATTTTCGGGAAACACCAAATGTATAGCACATATTTTTTAACTTAAAGGAGACAGCTGAGTTAGAAATATCATAGGAAATCCAAAATAAATCAACCACTAACCCTTAGTCTAGCCCGTATTACAGCTTGCTTTTCTTTATCTCTTGCATACTTACCACTTTCTTTCATTTCTTTCTTGTGTTGGTTGGCCAATTGAAGTGGACAGTGTGATTCTAGGTTGCTTCTAGAAATTGAAGGTTTTCAAGGAACTTTAGGTTGACATTCATATACTTGTAGGCTCTACAAGCAGGGAGTTGACAAAAATTTTGAATTGCACTAATTTGGAATTCCTCATTGTAAAGTGAAGCATCTGAGTCATTGAGATTTGGGGCCCATTGGCGGCTCCCAATTTTGGCTAGGAGGGCAAGGATATACTAAATGAAGAATTTGTTCAAGACAATTATACCATGGGAAATCTTTTTCTTTCCTTGTTTTAACCCTTTCAATGTGAGGACTTCATTTTCTGGTACCAAGGGTATGGTGTTAGACTTGTGAATATTTTGTTAAATGCCATCAGGAAAGGAAAATCAAGTATTGAATTCTTTCAGCAGAGAATAATCAGGTACTACAGGAATTGAATCTTGATAAACAAGGCCCAAGAGTGCTTTTATGTTCCTAGAGAAGGCGTTCTAAATTCAAATAAATAATCACAGAAACCTGAATTGAATTAGATTCACAACAGCTCAAGCGACTGAACTTTGTTGGTTTGAATCCTTCAGGCATTTTATCAATGGTTTTCTCATGGGGGTTTTTCTTTTTTATTGGTGAAGTTTGCTTTTTGAACATTTTGTTCTTATCTTCTTGACTGAATTTTTTTGGATCCTCCAGAGGCTGTGCTTGATATTGGCTGATTTTTTTATTGTAAATTTTCTTTTAAGTGCCAGTGTTTTTTTGATTATGGAGCTTTGGTTTTTGCTGAGGATGTTGGAGCTTTGTTTTGGATGTGTAGATGGGTTGATTGGTAAAGTAGTCCTTTCAATGCTTGATAATGAGAGTAGACTTGTTATTCAAGATTTCTGATATGGTTGGCTTGTGTATTGAATTTCTTATTGAGATCAGGTGGGAGAGATGGACCAGAATGGTGAGTGGTGGTTGAGTTACTGTTGGACCCAAAATCCATAAGTGATATTGATAAATAAGTGAAGTGAGCTTGGTATTGGGGTGCTATTATATACCATCAAGCCATTTGTTGAGTTTTTTGATAATAAGGAATAGATATGAGCAAAAAAATGGTATATATAACAAATGCAATTATATAAGTAGAGAAATGGAAAGTAAGTGATTTTCAAGAAATAAGTGTATAAAGTAAAAAGACCCATAATTATTAGAGTAAAAGCAATATAAGGCATGATAAAATAATTTTTTAGGACAAGAGAAAGAAATGGGTGAGGGTGGGAAGACATAATCACTTACAAAGAGAACATTTATAAAGTTACTTTCCAAAAAAACAAAGTTATTCAAATTTCTCTATACATTTTTCCAGATAAACAGAAATTAATAATTATTATTACTAAACATAATTAAGAAATTCAAAAGTGGTTGAACACACTTTTTTACTTCTTCATTTGTGAATGAACCCCTTGAAAAAATGAAACCTTATTCCTTTTATTAACTGTAAATGTTGTAAAAACTTTAATTTTTGTCTCTTGAAAAAGGATCTGAGACAAAATGCAAAAATAAAATGACAAGAAGCTGATTGTGTTAAAAAAAGGGAGTAGTTCAGGATGAAACCAAAAGAAAAGGGAATTTTTAAATGTTGATGAACAGAAAAGAACCAAAAAGCAGCCTTTTATGTACACACAGTATGGATTGTTCTGTGCATCTGTGCAATGCAGCAGTGACTACCTGTCAGCCTGTGACTCAAAACTAGAGCACAAGCATGACAGCCAAATACCATAAATCAATGATATAGCCAAGATACCACCAAAAAATGGAGCTGAGCCAAATCAGCTCAAAAGGTATCAAAAGAAAGAGGAAACTCACCCCTTTCCAAAAATACAAGTCCCATTATCATAGGACCAAGAATAACAAAGTTATTCCTGCTCAAAGTTGTTGCTGAGCATAAACCTTAATTTTCACCTCCCATCTGAAATACAGAGGAAGCGGATTAACTACATCAAATGGGTATTCAAAATGAATCTCTAAGTCAGGGCTATCCAATGGTACTAGCCAAACTGAGCTAGCACCAGAATTACAGAAGTTATGACCAAAATAAGGTCAAATAAGGGTGAATAAAATATTCACCTCTCATCTAGCTTCTACAGTTTTAGTGTGATATACCTAAACTAAGGTCTTTTTGAAAAGAGCACAATGGGGGCTATCTGATGGTGCAATCCATTTCCACATATCCCATGTAGAACAAAGGATATGGGGCAAACAAGTTCCATATAGCTTTTAAGAAAAACATATATATGTACAAAAAATCTTGTACATGGCATAAATGTGCCATACTTAATGATAATCATATCAAATGAGGTACCATTGTGTAGAGCACATCCAGGGATACACAATGAACCAACTTTGAGCTTGATATCTCAAAAACTGAAAAAGGTATGGCAGTTTTAAGCTCAAAATCCCACATTTAGACCAATACAGTCTTACTGTGGGATATTCTCCCATAGGTATGACTATGAGGTGTCAAATAGAGAAAGAGGCATTTTTATACTTCAATACTGGGGTCCCATACAGGTTCTTTACAGCATTCTACGCGTCATACACGTCAGAAGAGGCCTATGTGGTCCCCAGATGAACATTTTCACCCTGTATTGGTGAAACCTGCCCAGATGTGGTTTCAAAGCCACATCTGAGCCCAATACAGAGCATACAGGAGCTATCAAAGCCACAATCTAGTACTATGAAGTGAAAAACTTTTCACTTCCTCTACATGGATGGTCTAGAGGGCCATTCCACCCCATTTTAGGATAAAAGGAGGCCTTTTCTCCACCAAAAACGGTTTCCCCATCATGCTCTTGAATTCCTACGTAGTAAAACTGTCAAAAACAGATATACTCTTTGAAAAGAATTAGGTTATACTTTTAACTCTTAAGTATTGTAGTTCTTATTATAGTAATCCAACTGGTAAGACTACACCCAGGGCTTTCAACAGTACTCACTACCACTATATCACAATAGCAAAGCCCTTATTACTCAATTCTGAACTTTTGTTATCAATTATAAGCTTCTTTTAAATTAATTTTACCGTGAAGAAGTCATAGTTAAAGTGGCAAAAAGCCTTATTACACCTTCATCATAGACTTGGCCTGGCCATGTTTTTAAAGCTTTGTGGACCTTATAAATGAGTTTTTCTCTTATTTTCTTCATTCTGACACTTTTGTTTCTTTTTTTAGGCATAAATTTTATCAAAAAATAAATATAATATATATCTTATATTTTTTTTGAGTGGTATATGCTATATACCACTATGTTTTCTTTTATTTTACTTGCCTTGTTGCATGGCAGATTATAATTTAATCACCACAAAACCCTTATTTTTGGTGTATTTTACATATTCAAACACTTTAAGCCATCAGTATAGTCCTTTTTTTAATTAGAATAAGGACACCTCTTACTGTAAAACCAACAGTGGAGGCGTGGTTGGGTACATTGTTAATTTCACTTACCCTCTTACATAACCAATTTTCAGATTATACTTGCTAATTACAGCTTAATCTGTGAGATACTGGTATACAAAAAGTGTGCCAGATATCTGTAAGCTTCATTTCTGATGGGGAATTGTTAATTCAATTACACTGTCATAATACAAGGGTATAATATAGAAATAGATTGCCCAGAGGCCATTCTTAGAGGTGAAAACAGTATTTCAAGAATTCTTAACTGACAATAAGCCCTCTTTTTCCTTTCTTATTCAGTGAAAGAAAACTAAATCCCACTAGAGAACCATTCACAGGCCATCATACCAGTGACACCCTCAGAACCAGAGGGAAGCACAGGCAAAGGAAAGAGGCACAGTGAAGGCCTTATAACAGCTAAAACATGGAAACCCATTGCCACTCAGAGGAATAGAAAACCACAAAACGCTGCATGAATATAAGGTAAACCAACCTTAACAACTTGTAAAGGAAAGATTACAGTCACTAACCCAGTTGTAACCTCTAAAGGTAAATTGCCAAAAGCAGCAGAAACAAATTCTTTTAAGGCACGGTCAAAGGTAAATACCCTAAGAACATAAAGCTTTTGACTGCTTGAGAAGACTGATATGTCACCTGTACACCTCAGAGACCTTGGTTTCCAAAGGCACCAGCCAGAGGACAGAGAAGGCTTGTCCAGAACCAGAAGACCTGGAAGAGGACACCTTGGACACAGTGGTGGATGGCAAGAAATTGAGGGAAATCACACCCACTCTGCCCTTCACATTCCAATTCAACAGAAACCTCAAGCCAGAGGACTGGAAGGATATGGATCAAGTTCTTGAGCTCCACCAACTTCTCAAAGACCTTTTTTCAATGGAGCATGGACAAAAAGAAGTTCAACCTGGCATTCCACTGGGCAGAACTTGGAGCAAGTTGCCAGAAGATCTGTCTTGAAGAGATAGAATTCAGAGACCTTATGGTAATCACCAAAGGTTGGAATCTCACCAGGTAGTTCAGACTCCTGGAGGTGAGGGCAAACAGGATAAGGAAGAATAAAGCCACTGTCCAAGATATAGAAGAAAAACTGACCCAGACAGGGAATACTCATATTCCTTCAGGATCACAAGGAGTAGACAAAACCAGCTCTCCAGTGGCTTCAAACCATTCAGGAACCAACAGATAAGTGGCCAAGAGTCACAATTCTCCACAATCCCAGGAAGTTTCCAGGAGAAGACAAGGATACAAGGGCAAAAACAGGACCAAATTTAACCAAAGGAAGAGAGATCCAGACCCAATAATCCAGAAGCTGTTTGATTTGGTGAAAGGAGTGCACAAGAGCCAGAAGTAGTTGTACATAGCTCCAGAATCAGTAGTCTTATTAATAGAAATATTAAGCCCACTCAGATTGAACATAATGTTATCACACCTGAGAGTAAATTAAACAGTGATGCACTGTTTTTGTAAATGTCCCAATATCCTGAGAAAACTCAAAAGCAGTTTGCAGAAATTGAAGCAAGCCATGAGAGGATGAAAAAATTAACAGCCTCCATGGACAAAACTGTTAAAACTATTCAAGAAGGACATGCTCAATTGGGAAAAGCCTCTGAAGAAACCAACAAAAGAATTGATCTAGTATTTGAAGAACAAAACCACAGCAAAAGGGACAGGGATTGTCTGGATCAAGATATAGACAAACTGTTCAATGTCTACCATAACATGGAGCCCCAGCCACAAGGCCATGTTATCGATAATCAATATCACCAAGAGAACATAAAGCCAGATTCCATGTTGGTGAATAAGGCAATATCTCTATCTCAGCACCAGGATGGAGATAATATGTCCTATTATGAGAAGGAAGCCTTAAAACAGCTTCAAGAGGCCTCAAGCTGGCCCAAATTCTCTGGTACAGGATAATATGATCATATGGAACTCATATATTCCATTGATGAACTATTCATTGATTTACCAAGCATAACAGACTACTGGATTACTGCTATACTGTGAGCCTTAGAGGTAATTTCATATACCCAAAAGACCACAAATATAAAAAATAACATATTAATATAAATAAAATAAATTTATTTATATTATTAAAATAAAAATCAAAATATAAATATAAAATTATATTAAAAATAAAAAATTAATTATAATTTAAAAATAAAATTACTTTAAATTTTGTAAATATAAAATTACATTTATACTTGAAAAATTTAAGTAAAAATGAAATTTTAACAAAATTGTGAAAAAATAAATAAATTTGGAAAAAAGTTAAATAAAATTTATTATAATTTTTCATCCAATAAATAAACATATAAATTTTATTTCACCATTGGATTCCTCATAAAAAATCAGGTGGGGTCACCTCTGAGTGAAATTTTTGTAACTCAACTCTAAATAAGCTTAAATTAAGTTTCTAGTATTTTCAATACAAAAGTTGAAAATCCTCAAAACCTTAATTTAATTCACACCACATGTGGTGTTAACCATCAATTTTTGTGTTAAAATTGAGGTGTTGTGTTTAGTTTAGAAGTTATGAGGAATTGAAGTATTTTCAATTGAATTCAATTGAAATGTCAAAATGTGCGCGTGTATTACATAAGTGAACTTTGATTTACATATGAGGTGTCAATTATTACTGTATTGTACTGTACAATTGAATTGAATTACATATGTAAATTATAAGTATAATACATGATGAGGAATTAAAGGAAAAAATAAATTGGAAAGATTAAATTTGGGGGGGAAAAGGAACTCCAGCTCTAAGGGGGAGCTAGACCCCCAAAATCCTTGCTGACAGGCGTGGGATGTCAAAATTCACGCAAAAGTTCATCACTTTTGGCCTGGAATTGAGTTACAGGGTCTGTGGACTCAATTGATGATGAGGTTTTGATACCAACTGGGGTAGTTTTAGTTGTTGCCAAGAGGGTAAAACTACCCTTAAGATAAAACAATCATAATAAAAACAGTTTTAACTGGTTTCTACGCCTCTGACACACATTCTGACGTGTTTTGAAGGCTCTAGGCCTGGTATTGCTATAGTAATGGCTGATTTAAGGGTCTGAAATGGCAAAAAATGGCTAAAAATGGCTTAAACCAGCCCTTTTTTGGTCTAAACCAGGGTTCAATGATGCCATAATTGGCTTTTCTGTTGTCAGACTGTTTTTCACGACTGACAAGAGTAAATTTTACTTTTGGAGTAAGAGAATTGATGGCTATAAAAGAATGTCTTCTTTGCCTCACTTTTCTCTTCATGTTAGAATCTTTTCCTTTTATTAATTAGTTTAAAACTGTTAAACCAATCAATCAAAGATTCCAACCACCACTTTTAAATCATTTTAATCCTTTTTAACCACGTGAAAAAATCATTATAATCATTGTTTGTAACTCTTATAATCATTTTTACCCCTGAACCACCCCAAAAGTGAATTAAAGCATCTTTCATCACTGTAAACTTTGTCACTTTGTTTCCAAATTCACTCTGGTCACTTTTGGGCGTGTTTTCTCTTTAATATTCTTTTTAAAGACTTTGTTCTTTAATTAATTGCTTGCAGTTCTTTTCTCAATTAATTCCAATTGAAATTGCTCTTGAAGAAATTTCTTTTGTAGCCTTAAAATATCTCTTGTAGAGTATTTTTTGGATAAATTTTTATTGTTGGTAAAACAATAAATTTTTATAATATTATTGTTTTATACTAATAAAGTTATAAACAATAAAATTGGCGTGTTTTCTCTTAAAAATAATATTTCATACTATTTTTAATTGATTTTTACCTTATACAAATTTTGAGGACAGGAAAAGTACTTGATTTTTAATCAAAGTTTCATATCCACACCTTACATTTGGGGGCCCAGCCGTGATATTTTACCTGTGACATATTTTTTTTACTCTTTTTAAATCTTTTTTCTTATATTGAAAAATTTAAAAACATATAAAAAATACTTATAATCCAAAAAAAATCCTTAAAAAATAATTTTTTTCATATTATAAGTGAGGCTTATATTTTTATTTCTTTTTTGAAATAACCTTTTTTTTACTTAATTAATTGGCTTTTTCATTAATTTTAGTGTCTGACAACATGGTAAGACAAGAAAACATTGAAACAGCCTCAACAGTAACCAGCATTATCCCTGCCAGTACTGTTAATTCTGATCATAATAGTACTGTTATTGTGACTCAAAATAATCAACCTGAACCAATATCTTCTGAATTAATTAACTTGGATATAAGTAATACACTTCAGAAAGCCAAAAATTTGGCCAATAGTAAGTTTTTGACGTAAAAATACTATTTTAAGCCTTTTTTAACCATAATTATGCCTTCAACCAGGTCAGGAGCCAGCTACAACCCCTCAAGCAGCTCTTAAAAAGGTAATAGACGTGATTATGGCAGAGGCCAACCAGGTACAGAAGGAAAAGGGTCAGTTGATGACTTCCAAACAACTAAAATGGGTCATTCTGAAGCTGATAATACCATTTTACCTTCAAAAAGAGCTGACACCGCCACAACAAGCCTCTGTGGACATATACAAAGCCAGCCACAGTGCATACAACAATGCACTCCAATTCAAGGAGTACCAGATCCTTGCAGACCTGTGGAAGAATTGCATGAATTCTTACCTGACAGTAAGAAAATTCTTGGGCCATCCCAACACTTGCAAATTGCTCAATGGATGGCATCCATTGATGGAGAAGAAAAACATGATGCTTTTGACACTGGAATGGAGGAAAAACAACCCTCCACCACCAAAACCAGTGCCAAAAACAGCCCCAGTGGCCAGCAGCAGCAATTCCAATGTGAAAAAGCAGCCACAACCTCCAAACAAGGGCAAAGGGAAGGCACAAGCTCCAAAACCTTACAGCCAGGGCTACAGGATTCCAAAGATTCAACAGGATGCCATGGAAAATGTATTTCAGATGGCCAGAACCATGATGGAATTACAAAAGAAGGAGGAAGCCAGATTAAAGTTCCAGAAATGATTTCTGATATATTTGATTCCATCCCAGAGTTGTATGATGCTATAAATGACGTGAAAAAACATCTTTCTGATAAAAATGAATCCATTTGTAACAACATTAAAACAAACAACCTGAGTCTGTGCCAAATTAATGAAACACTTATGTGTTTTGAAAAAGTTTTAAGAACAATTAAAAATTCTAATAATGACAATTCTTCTAACATTAAAATAAATGAACAATCTGCCATTATTAAAGAATTAACAGATAAATATTCTAAATTCAATATTGATGACATGATTGAAACAAGAATTAAACAAGCCATAAATATTATCAAGACAGATAACAAGAAAGTCCTTGATGACATTTCAAATTCATTTACTGAAGTAAAGACATATACCATTGCCTTGAAAAAGTGTTTTGATGCTTCACAAGAAGAAGTATCAAAATTATCAATGAAATTGAATCAAGTCACTGCTGATAATACAAGACAGACAGAGTTATGGCAAGAACTTACACATAAAGAAGACATGTATAAAATTGAAGTAATAAATTTAATACAAAGCTTCCAACATGAATACAGAAATTCCCAAAGGTGTAGCAACAGTAAAATGAATGACATTGAAAAATTACTGAACACCTTACCAAGAATGTCTACACCTCTAAATCAAAATGAGGGCACAAGAATTTCAAATCCACAAGTATTGGATCCTGATAATTCACAATTAAAAAATGAATTATCCACTTCTTTTCATAACTTGGAACCATCAATGGGACAAGCACTCTTGAAAGAAGTTCCAAAACTTAAAGAATGGCCTCACTTCAGTGGTGAAGGAGAGTATGACCATATGGAATTCATTAGAGGTATTGACATGATCAAAGAGGATTTTGAATTACCAGACAGATTGGTAACAGCCAGGTTCAACACCTTGTTTACCAGATCAGCTCACAGATGGTACATCAAAATAAGACAAGCACATGGACACCAGAGTTGGACTTGGTGGAAAACCCAAATCATCAACAAATGGGCAAATGATGCTTGGAGGTTTAAAGTTGAAACAGCCTTTGAATCTGCCAAATTTAATGCTGATAAAGACAAAGCTTTACCATGGTTTTGCCAACAAAAGGACAGATTAACAGCATTATATCCTGACATGTCAGAATTTATGATCCATAGAAAAATTCTGAGACAATGTGGAGGTGACTTAGAGCATGCTGTCAAAAGCAGGACTACTGAACAATCTTCAGCAGAGGATATTATCAATATACTGGAAGAAGTAACCACCAGAACCAAAATTGGTTCTAGTAGGGTGAATCTTAAAACAAGGTTTAATACACCTTGGAAAGATTCTGTGGACAAAAACCCCAAAGAAAATTCTAGTAATATTAAATATAAATCTGCAGATACAGTCAGAAAATGCCATATTTGCCAAAGCACCACCCATTTAGCCAATACATGTCCAAAAAGGGGGAAAATCAATGAAATTGACATTGAAAAAGAACCAGATGTTGAAAAAGAAGACATAATTGAAGACAATTCAGATGATAAGTCATCCATATTCTCTGAATCTTCAAAAGATATAGAAAATATCAATGCCACTTTTGACATCATGGAATCTTATTCCCACTTACCACAATTGAGCAATGGTCAAGTTGATTTATCAAAAGTTCAAGATGCACAACTTATGAAGACAAAACCAAACAGAGGAAAAGGTTATACAGCTGGTAACTCCTGTATAACAGAAGTGGTGATTGACAACAAACCCACCAAACTTTTGCTTGACCCAGGAGCCTTCTGCTCTTGTGTTGGAAAATCTTTTCTTAAGACTTGTGTACCAAATTTTGAAGACCAATTGTTACCAATTGATGGTATAAAATTCAACAGTGCAAGTAACCCAATGAAAGCATTAGGAATCTTTGAGACCAATGTCATATTCCCACACATAAATGGGAATTTAAGGATCACAGTTGAATTTGTTGTTATGGAAAATTGCTCTAGTACCCATTTTATATTGGGAAATGACTATTTAATCATGTATGGGATAGATTTACATAATAACAAAGACAGATACTTTACAATTGAAGACAATAAGCGCCAGAAATTTGCCTTTTTACCCTTTAAAAGACAAATTACAGTAAACAAAGTATCACCAGTCAACTTAGAGTTAGAGAAATTCAAGTCTGAACAGTTAAATGAGGCTGAAATAAGCCTTCATCTGACTGATAAGCAAGAAAATGAACTTTCTTCCCTTTTGTATGACCACAGAGGAGCATTTGCTACAGACAAAGAACCCCTGGGAGCAATTATTGGTCATGAAGTTGACATCATTCTTAACATTGAGAGACCTTATCCACCACTCTTAAGAAGACCTGCTTATCCAGCAAGTCCAAAATCAAGAGAAGCTCTAGAAATTCATATCAAAGAACTTCTAGACCTTGGTGTAATAAGAAAAGTAGGCCACAATGAGGAAGTAGAAATAACTACACCAGTCATAGTGGCGTGGCATAATGGAAAATCCAGAATGGTTGGGGACTTTAGAGCTCTGAACACTTACACTGTTCCAGACAGATACCCAATACCAAAAATCCAAATTTCCCTTACTCAAATATCTCAAGCAGTGTATATAACCACTATGGATGCCCTTAAAGGATTCCATCAAAATGTAGTAACACCAAGAGCAAGAAAATACTTGAGAATTATTGTTCATTGTGGAGTGTATGAATACTTAAGGATGCCCTTTGGTATCAAAAATGCACCTTCACACTTCCAAAGAATGATGAATGAAATCTTCCCTGAAGAACTCTCAGAAGGATGGTTAATCATTTACATTGATGACATTATTATCTGTTCAAAGACTTGGGAGGAGCACATGTACAGATTATCAAGAGTTTTGACAAAAATCCAATCAGTAAACATGAAAATCTCCTTGAAGAAATGTCATTTTGGATTTAAAGAACTTAAGGCACTAGGACATGTTGTATCTGGTTTGTCCCTTGGAATTGATAAAAACAAAGTTGCAGCAGTATTGTTAAAACCCATGCCTCAGAATAAGAAGGAAATTCAGTCATTCTTAGGTTTTGCAGGATATTACAGGCAACACATTAAAGACTTTGCATCCATAGCAAGACCACTTTATAAGTTGTGTGACAAAGACACAGTATTTGAGATGACTGTTGACAGAGTCAAAGCTTTTGAGTCTCTAAGAGAAGCATTGACCACTGCTCCACTCTTACTGATGCCAGACTTTAAATTGCCTTTCAAACTGTATATTGATGCATCAGGGGATGGACTAGGTGCTGCACTTCACCAAGTTCAGATCATAAATGACAAACCTGTAGAAGGACCAATATGTTTCATATCCAGGCAAATCAAACCAACTGAAGCCAGATATGGAGCAAGTCAAATGGAATGTCTATGCCTTGTCTGGGCCTTAGAGAAATTGAACTATTTCTTAGAGGGATGTGTTTTTGAAGTAATAACAGATTGTACAGCTGTGAAGTCACTTTTGAACATGAAAACACCTAACAGACACATGCTCAGATGGCAAATAGCCATACAAGAATACAGAGGCAATATGACTATTGTTCATAAGGATGGGAATATTCATAAGAATGCAGATGGACTAAGCAGATGGCCATTACCAAATAGCATTGATAATCCTGCTTATGTTCCAGAAGAAGCTTCACCACAAATTCCAATAGAAGGAATAAGTGTTACAGACTTGAACACCACCTTCTTTGAAGAAGTCAGAAATAGTTACACTCAAGATAAGAATTGTAGCATCTTATGCCAATTACTTAACAAAGACTGTAAAGACAACTCTCTAATACATGCCTTGGATGAAGTATGGAGAAAATCTTATAATGAAGGGAGATTTCACCTACTGGATGGTATAATTTACCACAGAACCAAGCACACATGTGTCATGACAGTTGTAGACAGGTCATTAATCAATCTTGTACTGAAAGAATGCCATGATAGTCCCTTTTCAGGACATCTTTCTGAGGACAGAACAAGAGAGAAAGTAAAGACCTGCATATGGTGGCCAATGTGGCAAAAAGATGTTGCAGAATATTGCAAAACCTGTGACAGATGCCAAAAGGCAAATAAATCCACTGGCAAAAGACTTGGAAATATGATGAAAATCCAAGAACCAAACAGACCTTGGGAAATTGTCCATATGGATTGGGTAACTGGCCTACCACCAGGAGGTGACAGGAGCTATAATGCTTGCCTAGTAATTGTGGACAGATTCAGTAAAACTCCAATCTTTTTACCATGTCACAAAGATGATACAGCCATGGATACAGCTCTTCTGATATGGAATAGAGTAGTGTCATGGACTGGGATATTTACAAATATCATCAGTGATAGAGATCCCAAATTCACTTCAGCTCTATGGACAAATCTTCACCAATTATTTGGCACAAAACTGTCTTTCTCTACAGCCTACCACCCACAAACTGATGGTCTGGCTGAAAGAATGATCCAAACCTTAGAGGACATGGTGAGAAGATTTTGTGCATATGGCCTTGAATTCAAAGATTGTGATGGATTTACCCATGATTGGTGTACTCTGTTACCAGCACTGGAATTAGCATATAAAACATCAATCCATTCCAGTACCAATCAGACTCCTGCTATTCTAGAAAAAGGATGGAACCCCAAGTTACCCCAAGATTCCTTGAGGAAAGACTTAATTGAAATACATCCCACAGCTGCTAGCTTCAAAGGAATGCTAGACAAAGCTTGAAAGCATGCAGTGAGATGCATGGAGGACTCTTTTGCATATGCTAAAGACAAATGGGATAAATCTCATGCAACTCCAGATTTCAAAGTGGGGGACCTAGTTCTTGTATCCACCACTAACTTCAATAACATCAAAGGATGTAAAAAGTTAAAAGACTCCTTTGCAGGACCTTTTGTGATTAAGGCCCTCCATGGAGAAAATGCTGTTGAAGTAGAGTTATCTGAAGAACTTAGCAATAAGCACCCTACATTTCCAGTAAGCTTGATAAAGCCATACAAATCTAGTGATGCTGAGAAATTTCCCTTGAGGAATAAGATTCCCCAAGTTATACCTCCTATTGAGACATCTGGTACTAAGAAAATAACCAAAGTTCTTAAAGAAAGGAAATTAAGAACCAAGAAAGTAAGGGAATACCTTGTTAGGTACAGTGACCCAACTTGTGAAGATGAATGGTTAGAAGAGAACAATATACCAGAAGCCACCAAACTCCTGAGGAGATTCAGACACACTAGAAACACCAATATTACAAAGTAATATTCTTTTTTAGGGGGAGGGAATGTGAGCCTTAGAGGTAATTTCATATACCCAAAAGACCACAAATATAAAAAATAACATATTAATATAAATAAAATAAATTTATTTATATTATTAAAATAAAAATCAAAATATAAATATAAAATTATATTAAAAATAAAAAATTAATTATAATTTAAAAATAAAATTACTTTAAATTTTGTAAATATAAAATTACATTTATACTTGAAAAATTTAAGTAAAAATGAAATTTTAACAAAATTGTGAAAGAATAAATAAATTTGGAAAAAAGTTAAATAAAATTTATTATAACTTTTCATCCAATAAATAAACATATAAATTTTATTTCACCATTGGATTCCTCATAAAAAATCAGGTGGGGTCACCTCTGAGTGAAATTTTTGTAACTCAACTCTAAATAAGCTTAAATTAAGTTTTTAGTATTTTCAATACAAAAGTTGAAAATCCTCAAAACCTTAATTTAATTCACACCACATGTGGTGTTAACCATCAATTTTTGTGTTAAAATTGAGGTGTTGTGTTTAGTTTAGAAGTTATGAGGAATTGAAGTATTTTCAATTGAATTCAATTGAAATGTCAAAATGTGCGCGTGTATTACATAAGTGAACTTTGATTTACATATGAGGTGTCAATTATTACTGTATTGTACTGTACAATTGAATTGAATTACATATGTAAATTATAAGTATAATACATGATGAGGAATTAAAGGAAAAAATAAATTGGAAAGATTAAATTTGGGGGGGAAAAGGAACTCCAGCTCTAAGGGGGAGCTAGACCCCCAAAATCCTTGCTGACAGGCGTGGGATGTCAAAATTCACGCAAAAGTTCATCACTTTTGGCCTGGAATTGAGTTACAGGGTCTGTGGACTCAATTGATGATGAGGTTTTGATACCAACTGGGGTAGTTTTAGTTGTTGCCAAGAGGGTAAAACTACCCTTAAGATAAAACAATCATAATAAAAACAGTTTTAACTGGTTTCTACGCCTCTGACACACATTCTGACGTGTTTTGAAGGCTCTAGGCCTGGTATTGCTATAGTAATGGCTGATTTAAGGGTCTGAAATGGCAAAAAATGGCTAAAAATGGCTTAAACCAGCCCTTTTTTGGTCTAAACCAGGGTTCAATGATGCCATAATTGGCTTTTCTGTTGTCAGACTGTTTTTCACGACTGACAAGAGTAAATTTTACTTTTGGAGTAAGAGAATTGATGGCTATAAAAGAATGTCTTCTTTGCCTCACTTTTCTCTTCATGTTAGAATCTTTTCCTTTTATTAATTAGTTTAAAACTGTTAAACCAATCAATCAAAGATTCCAACCACCACTTTTAAATCATTTTAATCCTTTTTAACCACGTGAAAAAATCATTATAATCATTGTTTGTAACTCTTATAATCATTTTTACCCCTGAACCACCCCAAAAGTGAATTAAAGCATCTTTCATCACTGTAAACTTTGTCACTTTGTTTCCAAATTCACTCTGGTCACTTTTGGGCGTGTTTTCTCTTTAATATTCTTTTTAAAGACTTTGTTCTTTAATTAATTGCTTGCAGTTCTTTGCTCAATTAATTCCAATTGAAATTGCTCTTGAAGAAATTTCTTTTGTAGCCTTAAAATATCTCTTGTAGAGTATTTTTTGGATAAATTTTTATTGTTGGTAAAACAATAAATTTTTATAATATTATTGTTTTATACTAATAAAGTTATAAACAATAAAATTGGCGTGTTTTCTCTTAAAAATAATATTTCATACTATTTTTAATTGATTTTTACCTTATACAAATTTTGAGGACAGGAAAAGTACTTGATTTTTAATCAAAGTTTCATATCCACACCTTACATATACTTTATACAGAATTTAAATGACATGCTAGTATTTGGTACACAGAAATGAAGGAAGTCCATGGC
The DNA here is from genome assembly GCA_023105745.1 of Austropuccinia psidii. NCBI lineage: Eukaryota > Fungi > Basidiomycota > Pucciniomycetes > Pucciniales > Sphaerophragmiaceae > Austropuccinia > Austropuccinia psidii. Next base: position 31,528,932 of record JALGQZ010000008.1, read on the forward strand.
AGGAGAAACTGGCCATGGTAGAAGAGTAAAATCATCCAGAAGTACAGCAATGGTACTTGGATATGGCAAAAGACCATTCCATTTGAAAATGACAAGTATTCAGTGGACAAAGATATATATGAATGGTGTCTTAGACAGTCTAAAAGACTTAAAGACATTTATCCTAAAATGAACATTAAGATGAGGAATCACAAACTCCTGACAAAAATTACAGGAGAACTAGAGCATGCAGTAAAATGCAGATGAAACCAAAGTTGCACTCTAAATGAAATTGCAAATACCTTACAAGACATAAGGAAAAGAACAAATATAGTGAAATATTCTCCATATAAGAGCAGTGGTTTCAAAGAGAAACAACCTTTCAGGGTTGAGTTCAAAGGCAAACCCAAAGAAAGAGTGGCAGAAGTGACTAAGAAGAAAAATTCTTGTCAAAATTGTGGTTCAACAGACTATTATGCCAGCAACTGTCCAAAGGCAAAGAAAAAAGTCTATTCCATTGAGAAAGTCCCAGAGGAGGAATCCCCCACAGAGAATTCTGAATCAGACTCTATGGGAGATGCAATCAGAGAACAATCTTATGAAGAACAAGAGCCAAGAGAGGAATTTCTAGTGGAGTACCAAGAGGAAACACCACTAGAAATTCAGGACATACAGTTAGAAGCAGGAATGCCACAGGACACTGCAAACAAAAACTTGTGCAAACACACACAGGATGCACAGACATTCCTGGTCACACCAACCAAAGGAATGGCATACAAACATGGGACAGCCACACAAATAACTGTTTGCATTGACAATGCTCAACACCCATTGATCATTGAAAGTGGCAAACACTGCTCCATAGTGGACAGTGTTATCTGGACAACCACTTCCCAAATTGGGAAAAACAGCTCTTTCCAACCAAGGCAAAGAGCTTCAAAAGTGCTTCAGGGAAGATGACTTCCATTGGGAAAATTATCAAAGAGATAATTTTACCCCACAGGAAGGGTAATATCAGACTCAACCCAGAGTTTGTAGTGCTTGATGATGCCCACATCCAAGGGTTCTTACTGGGGACAGATTAAAAGAGGATGTATGGAATTGATATTTACAATAGTAAAAACAGGCACATTACCATTGGTACCAACAAGGAAAAGAAATTTTTACTTTTTATATACCAAATAACTGCCCAGGTTCCACTGGAAGAACTACTGAATGAATTCAGAGAGGGCCAGTTCAGCACTACGCTCACCAGTAAACAAAAACTAAGTTTTTTGAAGATGCTGAGAAAGAATAGACCATTATTTTCCATTGGTGAGGAACCATTAGGCAAAATTAGAGGCCATGATATAGAACCATATCTGGATGTGGAAAGACCTTATCCACCCACGCTCAGGAGACCTCCATACCCAGCAAGTCTGGAGACTAGGAAAGAAATTTAAAAACACATCAATGAACTCCTAGACATGGATGTCATCAGCAAGATTGGACACAAAAAAATAGTGGAAATCACCACTCCTGTTCTGATCACCTGAAATGATGGCAAATATAGGCTGTATGGGGATTTCAGAGCTCTGAATAACTACACAAAAGCTGACAGGTACCCTATACCAAGGATACCTCATGCCCTAGACAAACTGGAAAAAGCCAAATACATAACCAGGATTGATTGTATGAAAGGCTTCCACCAGAATCAAGTTAAACCAAAATCCATAAAATTACTCAGAATCATATGCCATATGGGCATATATGAGTACACCAGGATGCCATTTGGCATCAAAAATCCACCAGCCCACTTCCAAAGGATGATGGATACAATATTTCAAGATTAAATATTGGAAGGCTGGATGGTAGTATATATTGATGACATCATTATATACTCAGAGACATGGGAAGACCATCTGCAGTTAATAGACAGAGTCCTCAGTAAATGCACACCCATCAATCTGAAAATTTCACTTCAGAAGTGCAATTTTGGCCAACAAGAGCTACTAGCTCTAGGACATAAAGTCTTAGGTCTTAGTCTGGCAATAGACCAAAACAAAGTAGCAGCAGTACCGCAAAAACCAGTACCAAAAAACATCAAAGAGATGAAATCTTTCCTTGGGATTGCTAGCTACTATAGAAACCACATAAAAAAGTTTGCCCACATAACTAGTAGTTTATAAAAGTTATGCTCAAAAGACGTAGTCTTTGAAATTTGCAAGGAGGGAAGAGATGCATATGAGAGGATCAAACATGAACTCACAAATGAACCTGTGCTCATCTTACCTTACTTTGGACTACCATTCAAGTTATACATAGATTAAGCATGCAGCCAAGGTTTAGGAGAAGCACTTCACCAGAGACAAATTGTAGACAGTGAACCAAGAGAGGGAGTAATATGCTACATCTCCAGGAAACTGAAGGATTCAGAAGCCAGGTATGGGGCCACCCAGACTGAATGTCTATGCTTAGTCTGGGCTCTAGAGAAACTTCACTATTATTTTGAGGGTGCAGTCTTTGAAGTCTACACAGACTGCACAGCCTTGAAGTCTTTACTGAAAATGAAGACTACAAATAAACACATGTTGAGGTGGCAAATAGACATCCAAGAGTATAGAGGCAATATGAACATCATATAAAAAGATGGTACAAATCATACCAATGCAGATAGCCTCAGCAGATGGCCACTGGATAATGACAGAAGCAACTCAGCTTATGAGCCTGAAGTAGCAGCCAAGATCCCTATCCATTTCAGGGAAATAGATAGGAGGAAAAACTTTAGATTTTCTGAATGGGCACCAGGAAGTGGTACCCCAGACAGTGGAGACACTTATTCAGAAGGAACAGAAACTCCCATATTGGGAATAAGTTCCTCACAGCTTCATAATGAATTTTTCAGTGCAGTAATGAAGACATATGCCAAACACAAACGGTGTGGCATACTGTTGCAACTCCTTCCACAGAAGCAAAGGGGCCCAGAGCTGGAATCCAAGCTAGAGGACACCTGGTTGAGTGACTATAAGGGCAATAGGTTTTCCTTATAGATGGCCTGCTCTACCATAGAGAAAAACATACAAGTGCACTCACAGTGGTAGACAGAGACAATATATCACTGATCCTGGAGGAATGCCATGAATGCCCCTATATGGGACACATGAGTGAAGACAGGACCAAGGAAAGGGTAGCAAGCACAACTTGGTGGCCCAAATGGGAAAAATAGTTGAGTGAATACATCAACACTTGTGAAAAATGCAAGAAGGAAAATAGGAAACATGGGAAAAAGTATGGACTACTTCAACACATAGAAGAGCCCAAACACTCATGGGAAACCATCAATATGGACTGGGTTACAGGACTTGTCCCAGGGGGCAAAGAAAAGCTTCAATTCTTTCCTGATCATAGTTGATAGGCTAAGAAAAAGTGTGAGGTGCCTGCCATGTCACAAGGAAGATACAGCAATGGATACTACCTTGCTATTTTTGAATAACATAATATCCACCTGTGGAGTCCCTAAAATTATCATTAGTGATAGGGACCCAAAACTCACATCAGAATTTGGACCAACTTGTATCACATTTTTGGTACTAAACTTGCATTCTCCACAGCCTACCATCTACAAACAGATGGCCTAGCTGAAAGGATGATCCAAACCATGGAAAAAATCCAAGAATATCATGTCATAATCAGCTCACCAAAAGATAATCATGTGATAAATGGAGGCTGTGCAGAGAAATAATTATCACCAAACCTTAAATCACCTGACCCATGCAAGAAAAGTGCTCACCAAAAACAAAGTCACATTATGGAATCAAAAGGAATTAAAGTGGAAAAGACAGCTCCCATGGAGGGCCCCCTGGGATCCCAAAAAGTATAAATAGAGGGGTTCTCTATTCCCAAATTCCAAAATCCCCCATGCACATTATATCCCCTGCACAGTAGAAGCATAGGAATAATTCATCCCTCACCTGGGAGGTAGTCCAGTATATTATAGTGAATTTACTTTCCCTGTAGCTAAGCTCAGTAGAAGTATAGTGTTGAAGATTTCCCAGTAGCTAAGCTCAGTGGAATCTTAGTATTAAAAAAATGAAAAATTATCAAGTACCCAAGATTAGGATTACTACTCCATTAGGATATTTTACTTAGTAAAATTAACACCTTTTACCAATATTTAAAATTAACCTATCTCTTTCAAAATCCAATATCAAAGAATCACATCTCTTAGATTTAACATATACAAGTTTTATCTTATTATCAACAACTCTTCAAAAAAAATAGCAAACCTTTAATAAATTATTTTACTCTATTATAGCTGTACCTTAACAAGATTACCTTAATAAACACTGATCAAATTTTTAATAACACCTGAAATAACCCATCCCAGCAAACCTTTATCACCAAGAAGAGACCATTAACCCCAATTTCACTAAAAAATAAAACTTATACAAAAAAGTATTTCATTCAAAATCTCAAAATTAACCAAAATTACTGACATTATCTCTCATATTATATATCAAATAGATCTGGTCTGAGACTTCTTAGCTTTGACTTATGGAGTTTTGAAGCCATTTACTAATTTAATTTTGGTTTGTGAGCTCCAAGGAATATTTTATTCAGTATTTTAGGAGGGGCAGGCAATAAACCCTTTCCACCCTTGGTTACAGGATTTATTGGCAATTCAAAGATAGCTAACTGTAATTTCCCCCTCCAGTTACTGCCTAATTTTAATCCCACAAAAGAGGAGTTCCCATAGTACTACTGAAACCAATGCACCAAAATAAGAAAGAAATGCAACCATTCCTAGGATCTTCTGAATATTAAAGGAAACATATAAAGGATTTTTAAAAAACCAAATAATAGTTGTATCAAATCTGTGATCAACAGAAATTCTAAGACATGACTGAAGAAAGGGTTGAAGCATATGAGTAACTGAAAAAATCCCTCAAAAATGCCCTTTTCGTCTTAATTCCAGATTGGAAATTACCTTCCAAACCATGAATTGATTCTTGTAGAGAAGGATTGAGTGCTTCAATACACCAAACACAAATTATCAAAGACAAAGCTTTTGAAGGACCAATTTGCTTCATTGCAATACAAAGTAAGCCAAAAGAAGCAAGAGATGACGCAAGCCAAATGGAATGTATTTTGTTAGTGTGGGCTTTAGAAACATCACACTATTACTTAGAAGGAACAGCACTTGATTTCATGACAGACTGCAATGCTGTAAGATCATTAAAAATCATGAAGAAACCAAATACACATATTCTGAGATGGCAGCTTGCTATCTGAGAATATAAAGGAAATATGACTATAGTCCATAAATACAGAAATATTCACAAAAATGAAGATGGCCTTAGCTAATGGGCTTTAGAAAATAAACCTGAAAAGAAAGTATGGGCATTAAACAAATAAAATAATATAGAAGGAATATATGTTGCATAAATTGGATCAGAATTATTTAACCAAGTCAAATAAAGCTATAAGATAGACAATAATTACCATATTCTATGCCAAATCTTGATGAAAAACTGTAAAGACCCATCATTATCTCTCAAACTAGATGAATTATGGAAACAGAATTATGATGAAGGAAGATTCAACCTCATTTATGGAATAATTTATGGTAGAACAAAAAATACATGTTTCCTGACCTTAATTGATAGATTTTTAATAAACAATATACTTAATTAATTCCATGATAGTTTTCTTTATGGACACTAGAAAGGGTGAAAACCTACTATTGGTGGCCAAATTGGAGAAAAGATGCTCCAGAATATTGAAAGCTTGTTCCAGATGCCCAAAAAGCAAACAGAGCGACAGGGAAGAAATTTTGAATGATGATCCAGATAAAAGAGCCTGAATACTCATGGGAAATATTCTATATGAATTGGTTAACAGATCTTCCCCCAGGAGGAGATAGAAGTTTCAATGCATGCCTAGTGTCAGTTAATAGGTAAAGAGAAACCCCAATGTTCTTACCATTTCAAAAAGATGTCACAGCTATGGACAAAGCGGTAATGATATGGAATCAAGTTATTAGCCATACAGGCTTGTTCCAAAATATCCCCAGTGATATAGAGACCCCAAATTAACTTCAGCCTTATGGAAAAATATACATAAGCTGTTTGGCACAAAAATATCATTCTACACATTCTAAAACCCTTAGACTGATGGAATAGAAGAAATAATGATAAAAACTCTGGAAGAAATGATCAGAATATTCTGTGCTTTGGGAATATAATTCAAAGACTCTGATGGCTTTACCCATGATCAGTGTACTCCAACACCAGAACTTGAGCTGGAATATAGGACATCAATTCATTCATCAACTGGTAAGACACCTGCAATGTTGGAAAGAGGTTGGAATCCAAGACTAACTTTTGACACCTCTATAAAGGACTTGGTTGATATGCATCTAACAGCAAGCAGTTCTGAGATAATTCTTGCTAAAAAAAAGACATAATGCAAATAGATGTATTCTGGATTATTTCAAATATGAAAAATAAAGATGGGACAAAAGTCACAAGCCACCTGATTTTAAAATATGAGACTAGTCTTGGTATCAAATTTGAAATCTAATAAGGTCAAAGGACAAAATAAAATAAAATATTTATTTTCAGGACCTTTTATAATAAGAGCCCTACAGGGACCTAATGCTGTGCAATTGGAGTTAGCAGGTGAATTAATGAAAAAACAACCAAATTTCACTTTAAGTCTAATAAAACCTTACAGCTCAGGTGATAAGGAATTATTTCCCCTAGGAAATAAACCAAATATGGAAATCCCCCCTCTAGAAGAAGGAGAAGAAAAGAAAATCATGAGATTCCTGAAAGAAAGAAGCACAAGAAACAAGAAAGAAAGAGAATACCTTGTGAGGTACAGAAACCCAACTCAAGAAGATGAATGGCTACTTGAGAAAGATATAACTAACTCTCATAAATTGTTAAGAATTTTCAGAAATGAAAGAAAACCCACAGAATAAGAAAATTAAGCATTATTAAGCTTCAAGACTAAAAATGTCTATTGAAGAGGTAGGACAGTGGATGATATGCTAATTAAATATATAAGATTGTGATACAATATTTTTTGGTGGTAAGGAGGGTGAAGCTTTGAGATATGACTACATATCCAAGCAGGTCACAAAACAACTTCAAAAACTCATTTCAATAATGAGAATTGAAATTGTAATCTTAAAATAAGTAAGAATTCCAGAAGAAAGAATAAATTCTTGATTATGTCAGAAAAAAAGGAATCAAAATTTGAAAGAAATTACATCATTGGATTCTCCATTGAAAACTACATACATTGATCATTTATTCAATACCTGTAAGCCAAATACTTACTGAGATAACCCGGATATATGCACGTTTATGAACAATGCATATGTTCATGGTTTTTAGCTCATATCTTTTGAGCTATACATGATAAATAGTTGATTCAAAAATACAGTTACCATGCAAGGAGTTTAAGAATAAAGATATAGGTTTTATTTGGTAAGCTACAAGAAAGGTTAGAAGTCATCATGGGAGATTGTGAAAATTAGCAATAGCTGTTGACCATTTAAATTTAAAAGTGGTCCACAATTAATAGGAAGGAGATATCCAGACTCTACTAGTTAATAAATGAAGAATGACACAATTTTAATCATGATATTCAAGCTATAGCCCTATGAATTAATGGCTTAAAGTATAAAATAGTAAATTTAAACAGAAAAGATGAGTAACAAGGAAAAGAATCAAAAATAGAGTTTGGATGATGTAATTAAACTATCTTGGAAGCTTAGTAAGGAAATTCCAACCTATCAACAGTAACTCATCTAATTTCTATAGCTTGAATAACTCCAAAGCTTACAAGGATTAAATTTAGGGCTTAAAACCAATTATTCATTATCAATAAATCTAATCTTATTCTATGCTTAACAGCTAAATAAGAGATAAAACTTGTGGATATTAATATTTTATAATGGAGATATTATAATATTCAAAAAAAATTAATTTTAAAGATTATGATGTCATAAGATTAGAGCTATAGTTATAAATCCAAAAAATGGAATAATGATGAGATAAAAAGGTTTTGTAATGATTTAATAACACCAAACCTTGAAATATTTATCAATTACAGTGGCTGAAATTAGTAAACATAAACCAGCAGGAAGAAACTTGACTATAAAAGCACCTTCCCTTCCTCTGTTTTCCCCTCAGATGCATCAAATGAAATAAAAATATTAAATAGAAAGGAAAATTTCTTTATTATTTAATACAAATTACTTATATTATAAAAAAACAGCTACACCTTGTAGTAATTGCTATTTATCACATGGTGAAACCAATATTTCATTGTCATTTGTTTATTTCTCTTAAGAATATCTAAGATCACATAGCAATAGTAAGATTTATGATTCTTCCTATTCTTTTATTGTAAATACAACTTGAATAAGTTTTATTTATATTCCTAGGCATAAATGTATTAAGAATTACTATATTAAGTGTTGAAAGTAATTGATTTTCTCTATTATTCTTATTAATAGCTCTATTATTAAAATAAAAAACATTTATATTAGCAAATAACTGTAATATTGGTAACATTATTTTTACAAATTGTTTTTTATTATTAAATAACAATTTTTTATGAAATTTTTAATTTTTTAACATTAATGAATCGCTATAAACATATTAATCTATTTATTTGATTATCCTTTTATAATATTTTTATTTTTACCTCATATTTATGATAATTCTACTTTAAATCATTATTAATTGAAATTGGTACATTAAGAGAAAAATAACCAAAATATTAGTAATTTTTACTTGCTGAATCATGGTCAAAGCTCACAGTTTTAGCTTTAAATTCCTTTTAATTGTTTCTATCATTACTTGTTCTAGTGATATTTTCAATTATAATACTTCAAGAAAAATTAATATGAGGAAGAAAAATCTCAAAAGTACTATTCAGAGTGTGATATATAGCCTTTGAGAAAATTAAAACACAAATAATGAGAAAAAGATATCAGGAAATCTATCAAAATGTGTTTTGGAAGGATTGTATGAACATATTTGCTGGCTAGCTGTACAGAAATGGTAGCCAATAATAATATCAACGATATCAGATGATATTTTTCAATATACAACTCTAACTTGATAATAAGGGGTTCACACATTGGTAAAGTCTTTTCACACCCAATTTGATATTTATGATTTCTGAACTCAAATTCATTGGGATATTTTACTCAATACAAGGGGAAAATAATACAGAAAGCTGTAAGTTCACTATTCATATAGTTACTTCTCATTGAAAAATATAACTCTGATTTTTGATAGAATGTATCAGGTCTGGAAGATGTTACTATTTTGAAAAAATTGGTATCTAAGATGAAATAATCTCTAACCCATATATCCCATTCAATTGTGATAATATAAAAAGATCTCCAAATACACAATATTGAAGAACTTTATGATTAATTAAATATTCTTCAAGTCTGTATTTCTTCTTTGAACCTTTTATTGTGAGCCTGTGAGGTATATATGACATACCAATAAGGCCACAAATAGCTTTATATACAGCTGATTTAGTATTGAACAGAATTTTCAGTTGAAATTAAAATAAAAAATAACAAAAAAAAACGTATAGCTTGTGTTTGGATAAACAAAGTGATAGTTATTATGTCATTTTTGGATTCTACACCAAAAATAACCTAGGGTACACCCATAGGGTGTTATACCTAAAAATGCTTATTTCTTACGTTATTGGAATATTTAAGAATCTCACAGTACTAATGTAAATTTTTTAACATTTTTTAGGATTGTTCAATTTAAGCTTAAATAAGCTTAAATTTAAAGTTGCATAAGATTTATGCAAAATTATCAAAATTTTGGTTAAAATTGAAGTGTTGTGTAAACTTACTTAATTGGCTAAGGATTTTCCATACAGAATGTAAATCCTGCGTGAGCTCAACTCAAAAGTGTTTAAGGCCATAGTATGGCTTTAAATAAATAAAAGGGCAAAATCCACGCAAAAAGGTGGGACAAAGGAAAAAGACCAAACAGAGCTGGGGTACCCAGCTTTTTGGATCTGCAAGGATTCAATTAAGGTTTTCCACCTGTATTGGAGGATTTTCAGCATTATTCAAACTTTAAGATTAGACTTTGATCAAACCTTAAGGTTTAAACTGGTTTTATCCCAATTTGGACAGGAATTTCAAGATGCAAAAGGTAAATCCCAATATGCAAGCTTGAAATTGAAGTTTTGAGAGCTGTCAAAGTTTAATAAAGCTTAAAGCTTTAAAGCTACAAGTATCAAAACCTTATCAAAAGTTAAGGTTTAGTTTGTATTGATATTTTACATGAAAAAGTAGCAATAGCTTCAAAAATTCATCCAAAATCCAATTATTGATGGATTTGCTTGAAATTTTCACACAGCTTACAATTCAATGTTATCTGTGTATACATCAAATTTAAATTATATTTTGTCAGCAAATTCTATTTGTAATTAGACTGGAAAATTACACTTTTAATTATACTTAGAGAAAATTAAGATTTCTTTAAAAATTAATTAAAAGTTGAGTTTAAGAGATTTTTACTTGAAGATTTATTTTTAAGTTTCTCATGTGATGAAATTTAATATTAATAAGTTTATTTTATATTAAAGCCTAAAATAATTAACTTCAATGGGAATTGAAGTTACTTGGAGTTAAGAATAGCACCAGTAACTTCAAAATGGAATTAAAAATAAGTTACTTTAAGCTAAGAGCCTTATTTTTATACATGGTCTTTCAGTTTTCACCTGAGAATCCTCTCTATATCCATTATTAATCATGAGAGCTGCTCTGCAGACATAAAAAGAGTCTATTTGTCTAAGGTGTGGATATGAAACTTTGATTAAAAATCAACTACTTTTCCCGTCCTCAAAATCTGTATAAGGTAAAAATAAATTAAAAATAGTAAGAAATATTATTTTTAAGAGAAAACACACCAATTTCATTTTTTATAACTTTATTAGTATAAGACAATAATATTAAAAAATTTATTGTTTTACCAACAATAAAAATTTATCCAAAAATACTCTACAAGAGATATTTAAGGCTACAAAAGAAATTTCTTCAAGAGCAATTTCAATTGGCATCGATTGAGCAAAAGACTGCAAGAAATTAATTGAAGAACAGAGTATTTAAAAAGAATATTAAAGAAAAAACACGCCCAAAAGTGACCAGAGTGAATTTGGAAACAAAGTGACAAAGTTAACAGTGATGAAAGATTCTTGAATTCACTGTTGGGGTGGTTCAGGGGTAAGAATAATTATAAGAGTTACAGACAATGATTATAATCATTTTTCACGTGGCTAGAAGGTTTAAAATGATTTAAAAAAAGTGGTTGGAATATTTTATTGATTGGTTTAACAGTGTATAAACTGATTATAAAAGGAAAAGATTCTAACATGAAGAGAAAAGTGGGGCAAAGAAGACATTCTTTTATAGCCATCAATTCTCTTACTCCAAATGTGAAATTTACTCTTTTCAGTCGTGAAAGACAGTCTGACAACAGAAAAGCCAATTATGGCATCATTGAACCCTGGTTTAGACCAAAAAAGGGCTGGTTTAAGCCCTTTTTAGCCATTTTAGACCCTTAAATCAGCCATTACTATAGCAATACCTGGTCAAGAGCCTTTAAAACACGTCAGAATGTGTGTAAGAGGCGTAGAAACCAGTTAAAACTGTTTTTACTAACATTGTTTGAACTTAAGGGTAGTTTTACCCTCTTGGCAGAAGTTAAATCCACCCTGGTTGGTATCAAAACCTCATCATCAATTGAGTCACAGACCCTGTGACTCAATTCCAGGCCAAAAGTAATAAATGCTTGCGTGGCTTTTGACATCCCACACCAGTCAGCAAGGAATTTGGGGGTCTGGCTCCCCCTTAGAGCTAGAGTTCCTTCCCCCCCCAATTATTCTCTTTCCAAGTTATTTTTTCCTTTAATTCCTCATCATTTATTATACTTGTAATTTACATATGTAATTCAATGGAATTGTACAGTACAAAATAGTAATAATTGATACCACATATGTAAATCAAAGCTCACTAATGTAATACACGCGCACATTTCAACATTTCAATTGAATTGAATTGAAAATACTTCAATTCCTCATAACTTCTCAACTAAACACAACACCTCATTTTTAATACAAAAATTGATGGTTAACACCACATGTGGTGTGAATTAAATTAAAGTTTTGAGGATTTTCAATTTTTGTATTAAAAATACTAAAAACTTAATTTCAGCTTATTTAGAGTTGAGTTACAAAAATTTCACTCAGAGGTGACCCCACCTGATTTTGCATGAGGAATCATATGGTGAAATAATTTTGATATGTTTATTTATTGGATAAAAAGTTATAATATATTTTATATAAATTTTTACCAAAAATATTTTAATTTCACAATTTTTATTAAAAATTTATTTTTACTTAATTTTTATCAGTAAAAATATCATTTCATAATTTTAAATTTTATTGTAATTTTATTTTTGAATTATAATTAAATTTTGATTTTTAAATATAAATTTGTATTTATATTTCAATTTTTATTTTTATAATATAAATAAATTCATTTTATATATATTTGTATTTTAATTTATTTTTTGTGGTCTTTTGGGTATATGAAAATACCTCTAAGGCTCACATTCCCTCCCTCTAAAAAAAGAATATTACTTTGTAATATTGTTATTTCTAATGTGCCTGAACCTTCTGAGAAGTTTAGTAGCTTCAGGTATGTCTTTTCCTGGCAACCATTCATCTTCACAAGTTGGGTCACTGTACCTAACAAGGTATTCCCTTACTTTGTTGGTTCTCAACTTTATTTCTTTGAGAGCTTTGGTAATTTTCTTACTACCAGATGACTCAATAGGAGGTAAAGCTTGGGGAACTTTATTCCTCAAGGGAAATCTTTCAGCATCACTAGATTTATATGGCTTTATCAAGCTCACTGGAAATGTAGGATGCTTATTGCTAAGTTCTTCAGATAACTCTACTTCAACAGAATTTTCTCCATGGGGGGCCTTAATAACAAAAGGTCCTGCAAAGGAGTCTTTCAGATTTTTACATCCTTTGATGTTATTGAAGTTAGTGGTGGATACAAGAACTAAGTTGCCCACTTTGAAATCTGGTGTTGCATGTGATTTATCCCATTTGTCCTTAACATATGAAAAAGAGTCCTCCTAGCACCTTACTGCATGATTTCTAGCTTTTTCTAGCATTCCTTTGAAGCTAGAAGCTGTGGGATGTATTTCAATAAAATCTTTCCTCAAGGAATCTTGGGGTAATTTGGGGTTCCATCCCTTTTCTAGGATAGAAGGAGTTTGATTGGTACTGGCATGGACTGATGTTTTATATGCTAATTCCAGTGCTGACAACAGAGTACACCAATAATGGGTAAATCCATCACAATCTTTGAATTCAAGGCCATATGCACAAAATCTTCTTACCATTTCCTCTAAGGTCTGGATCATCCTTTCAGCCAGGCCATCAGTTTGTGGGTGGTAGGCTGTAGAGAAAGACAGTTTAGTGCCAAATAGTTGGTGAAGATTTGTCCATAGTGCTGAAGTGAATTTGGGATCCCTACCACTAATGATATTTGTAAATATCCCAGTCCATGACACTACTCTATTCCATATCAGATGAGCTGTATCCATGGCTTTATCATTCTTGTGGCATGGTAAAAAGATTGGAGTTTTACTGAATCTGTCCACAATCACTAGGCAAGAATTATAGCTTCTGTCACCTCCTGGTGGTAGGCCAGTTACCCAATCCATATGGACAATTTCCCAAGGTCTACTTGGTTCCTGGATTTTTATCATATTTCCAAGTTTCTTGCCAGTGGATTTATTTGCCTTTTGGCATCTGTCACAGGTTTTGAAATACTATGAAACATCTTTCTGCCACATTGGCCACCATATGCAGGTCTTTACTTTCTCTATTGTTCTGTCTTTAGACAAATGTCCTGAAAAGGGGCTATAATGGCATTCTTTTAGTACAATATTGATTAATGACCTGTCAACAACTGTCATGACACATGTGTGCTTGGTCCTGTGGTAAAATATACAATCCAGTAGGTGAAATTTTCCTTCATTATAAGGTTTTTTCCATACTTCATCCAAGGCATGTATTAGAGAGTTGTCTTTACAGTCTTTGTTAAGTAATTGGCATAAGATGCTACAATTCCTATCTTGAGTGTAGCTATTTCTTACTTCTTCAAAGAAGGTGGACTTCAAGTCTGTAACACTTATTCCTTCTATTGGTATCTGTGGTGAAGCTTCTTCTGGCACATAAGCAGGATTATCAATATTATTTGGTAATGGCAATCTGCTTAGTCCATCTGCATTCTTATGAATATTCTCATCCTTATGAACAATAGTCATATTGCCTCTGTATTCTTGTATGGCTATTTGTCATCTGAGCATATGTCTGTTGGGTGTTTTCATGTTTAAAAGTGATTTGACAGCTGTACAATCTGTTATCACCTCAAAAACACATCCCTCTAAGAAGTAGTTTGATTTTCCTCGATATGAAACATATGGGTCCTTCTACAGGTTTATCATTTATGATCTGAACTAGGTGAAGTGCAGCACCCAGCCCATCCCCTGATGCATCAATATACAATTTAAAAGGCAATTTAAAGTCTGGCATCAGTAAGAGTGGAGAAGTGGTCAAGGCTTCTCTTAGAGACTCAAAAGCTTTGACTCTGCCAACAGTCATTTCAAAGACTGTGTCTTTGTCACATAGTTTATGAAGTGGTCTTGCTATGGATGCAAAATCTTTAATGTGTTTCCTATAATATCCTGCAAAACCTCAAAATGACTGAATTTCCTTTTTGTTCTGAGGCATGGGTTTTAGCAATACTGCTGCAGCTTTGCTTTTGTCAATTTCAAGGGACAAACCAGATAAAACATGTCCTAGTGATTTAAGTTCTTTAAATCCAAAATGACATTTCTTCAAAGAGATTTTCATGTTCACTGATTGGTTTTTTGTCAAAACTCTGGACATTCTGTACATGTGCTCTTCCCAAGTCTTGGAGCAGACAATAATGTCATAAATGTAACTGATTAACCATCCCTCTGAAAGGTCTTCAGGGAAGATATCATTCATCATTCTTTGGAAGTGTGAAGGTGCATCTTTGATACCAAAGGGCATTCTTCAATATTCATACACTCCACAATGAACAATAATTCTCAAGTATTCTCTTGCCCTTGGTGTCACCACATTTTGGTGAAATCCCTTAAGGGAATCCATAGTGGTTATATACACTGCTTGAGATATTTGAGTAAGGGCAATTTGAATTTTTGGTATTGGGTATCTGTCTGGTACAGTGTAAGTTTTCAGAGCTCTAAAGCCCCCGACCATTATGGATTTTCCATTATCCCATGCCACTATGACTTGTGTAGTTATTTCTACTTCTTCATTATGGCCAACTTTTCTTATTACACCAAGGTCTAGAAGTTCTTTGATATGAAGTTCCAGAGCTTCTCTTTACTTGGGACTTGCTGGGTATGCAGGTCTTCTCAAGAGTGGTGGATAAGGTCTTTCAATATTAAGAATGATATCAACTTCATGACAAAGAATTGCTCCTAGAGGTTCTTTGTCTGAAGCTAATGCTCCTCTGTGGTCATACAAAAGGGAAGAAAGTGCATTTTCCTGTTTATCAGTCAGATAAAGGCTTATTTCAGCCTCATTTAACTGTTCAGATTTGAATTTTTGCAATTGTAAGCTGACTGGTAATACTTTATTTACTGTAATTTGTCTTTTAAATGGTAAAAAGACAAATTTCTGATGCTTGTTGTCTCCAATAGTAAAGTATCTGTCTTTCTTGTTATGTAAATCTATTCCATACATGATTAAATAGTCATTTACCAATATAAAATGGGTGCTAGAGCAATTTTCCATAACAACAAATTCAACTGTGATTCTTGAATTCCGATTAATGTGTGGGAATACAACATTGGTCTCAAAAATTCCTAATGCTTTCATTGGATTACTTGCACTATCCAATTTTATACCATCAATTGGTAACAATTGGTTTTTAAAATTTGGTACACAACGTTTAAGAAAAGATTTTCCAACACAAGAGAAGAAGGCTCCTGGGTCAAGCAAATGTTTGGTGGGCTTGTTGTCAATCACCACTTCTGTTATAAAGGAGTTACCAGATGTATAACCTTTCCCTCTGTTTGGTTTGGTTTTCATAAGTTGTGCATCTTGAATTTTTGATAAATCAAGCTGACCATTGCTCCATTGTGGCAAGTGGGAATAAGATTCCATGATGTCAAAAGTGGCATTGATATTTTCTATATTTTTCAAAGATTTAGAAAATATTGATGACTTATCATCTGAATTGTCTTCAATTATGTCATCTTTTTCAACATCAGGTTCCTTTTCAATATCAATTTCATTGATTTTCCCCCTTTTTGGACATGTATTGGCTAAATGGGTGGTGCTTTGGCAAATATGGCACATTCTGACTGTATCTGCAGATTTATACTTAAAATTATTGGAATTTTCTTTGGGGTTTTAGTCCACAGAATCTTTCCAAGGTGTATTAAACCTTGTTTTGAGATTCACCCTACTAGAACCAATTTTGGTTCTGGTGGTTACTTCTTCTAATATATTGATAATATCCTCTGCTGAAGATTGTTCAGTAGTCCTGCTTTTGACAGCATGCTCTAAGTCACCTCCACATTGTCTCAGAATTTTTCTATGGATCATAAATTCTGACATGTCAGGATATAATGATGTTAATCTGTCTTTTTGTTGGCAAAACCATGGTAAAGCTTTGTCTTTATCAGCATTAAATTTGGCAGATTCAAAGGCTGTTTCAACTTTAAAACTCCAAGCATCATTGGCTCATTTGTTGATAATTTGGGTTTTCCACCAAGTCCAGCTTTGGTGTCCATGTGCTTGTCTCAATTTGATATACCATCTGTGAGCTTATTTGTTAAATAAGGTGTTAAACCTGGCTGTCACTAATCTGTCTGGTAATTCAAAGTCTTCTTTGATCATGTCAATACCTCTGATGGATTCCATATGGTCATATTCTCCTTCACCACTGAAGCGAGGCCATTCCTTAAGTTTTGGAACTTCTTTCAAGAGTGCTTGGCCCATTGATGGTTCCAAGTTATGAAAAGAAGTAGAAAATTCATTTTTTAATTGAGAATTTTCAATATCCAATACTTGTGGATTGGGAATCCCTGTACCCTCATTTTGATTCAGAGGTGTAGACATTCTTTGTAAGGTGTTTAGTAGTTGTTCAATATCATTCATTTTACTATTGTTACACCTTTGCAAATTTCTTAATTCATTTTGTAAGCTTTGTATAGAGGCTATTACATTATTTTTATGATCATCCTCTTTATATGTCAGCTCATTCCATAAGTATTTTTGTTTAGTATTGTCAGATATAACTTCATTTAAATTTATTGGTAATTTTGATAATTCCTCTTTTGAGGTATCAAAACACCTTTTCAAGGCAATTTTATGTGTCTTCAACTCAGTAAATGATTTTGAAATATCATCAAGAGCTTTCTTATTATATTCTTTGATATTATTTATGGCTTGTTTGATTCTTGTTTCAATTATATCATCAATATTGAATTTGGAATATTTGTCTGTTAATTCTTTAATAATGGCAGATTGTTCATTTATCTTATTGCCAAAAGAATTACCATTATTGGAAGTTTTAATTGTTCCTAAAACTTTTCAAAACACATAAGTGTTTCATTAATTTGGCACAGACTTGAGTTGTTTGTTTTAATTTTGTTAAAAATGGTTTCATTTTTATCAGAAAGATGTTTTTTCACCTCATTTATAGCTTCATACAGCTCTTGTATGGAATCAAATATGTCAGAAATCATTCCTGGAATTTGAATCTGGCTTCCTCCTTCTTCTGTAATTCCATCATGGTTCTGGCCATCTGAAATACATTTTCCATGGCATCCTGCTGAATCTTGGGAATCCTGTATCCTTGGCTGTAAGGCTTTGGGGCTGGTCCCTTCCCTTTTCCCTTGTTTGGAGCTTGTGGCTGCTTTTTCACGTTTAAATTGCTGCTGCTGGCCACTGGGGCTGTTTTTGACACTTGTTTGGGTGGTGGAGGGTTGTTTTTCCTCCATTCTAGTGTCAAGAGCATCATGTTTTTCTTTTCCATCAATGGATGCCATCCATTGAGCAATTTGAAAGTGTTGGGATGGCCCAGGAACTTTCTCACAGTCAGGTAAGAATTCATGCAGTTTTTCCACAGATCTGCCAGGATCTGGTACTCCTTGTACTGCAGGGCATTGTTGTATGCTTTGTGGCTGGCTTTGTATATGTCCACTGAGGCTTCTTGTGGTGGTGTCGGCTCTTTGTGAAGGTAAAATGTTATTACCAGCATCAGAATGACCTATTTTAACTGTTTGGAAGTCATCAACTGACCCTTGTCCTTCTTTACCTGGTTGGATTCTGCCATAATCACATGTATTACCTTTCTGGGAGCTGCTTGAGGGGTTATAGGTGGCTCCTGATATAGTTGAAGGCATATTTTATGATTAAAAAGGCTTAAAATAGTATTTTTACGTCAAGAACTTACTATTGGCCAAACTCTCAGCTTTCTGAAGGGTATTACGTATATCCAAGTTAATCAATTCAGAAGATATTGGTTCACTTTGGTTATTTTGAGTCACAATAACAGTACTATTGTGGTCTGAATTAACAGTACTGGCAGGGATAATGCTGGTGACTGTTGAGGCTGTTTCAATGGTTTTTTGTCTTACCATGTTCTCAGACACTAAAATTAATGAAAAAGCCAATGAATTAAGTAAAAAAAGGTTTTTCTAAAAAAGAAATAAAATCATAAGCCTCACTTATAATATGAAAACAATTCATTTTTTTATGGATTTTTTGGATTAT
Source organism: Austropuccinia psidii (assembly GCA_023105745.1). Lineage (NCBI taxonomy): Eukaryota > Fungi > Basidiomycota > Pucciniomycetes > Pucciniales > Sphaerophragmiaceae > Austropuccinia > Austropuccinia psidii. The sequence continues at coordinate 31,547,811 of JALGQZ010000008.1, forward strand.
AAGTATTTTTATATGTTTTTAAATTTTTTAAATATAATAAAAAGGTTTAAAAAGAGTAAAAAAAATATGTCACAGGTAAAATATCACGGCTTGACCCCCAAATATAAGGTGTGGATCTGAAACTTTGATTAAAAATCAAGTACTTTTCCTGTCCTCAAAATTTGTATAAGGTAAAAATCAATTAAAAATAGTAAGAAATATTATTTTTAAGAGAAAACACGCCAATTTCATTGCTTATAACTTTATTGGTATAAAACAATAATATTATAAAAATCTATTGTTTTACCAACAATAAAAACTTATCCAAAAATACTCTACAAGAGATATTTAATGCTACAAAAGAAATTTCTTCAAGAGAAATTTCAATTGGAATTAATTGAGCAAAGGACTGCAAGAAATTAATTGAAGAACAGAGTATTTAAAAAGAATATTAAAGAAAAAACACACCCAAAAGTGACCAGAGTGAATTTGGAAACAAAGTGACAAAGTTAACAGTGATGAAAGATGCTTTAATTCACTTTTGGGGTGGTTCAGGGGTAAAAATAATTATAAGAGTTACAAACATTGATTATAATGATTTTTTAAAGTGGTTAAAAGTTTTAAGATGTTTCAAAAAAAGTGGCTGAAATATTTTATTGATTGGCTTAACATTGTATAAACTAATTATAAAAGGAGAGAATTCTAACATGAAGAGAAAAGTGGGGCAAAGAAGACATTGTTTTATAGCCATCAATTTTCTTACTCCAAAAGTATAATTTACTCTTGTCAGTCGTGAAAAACAGTCTGACAACAGAAAAGCCAATTATGGCATCATTGAACACTGGTTTGGACCAAAAAAGGGCTGGTTTAAGCCATTTTTAGCCATTTTAGACCCTTAAATCAGCCATTACTATAGCAATACCTGGTCTAGAGCCTTCAAAACACGTCAGAATGTGTGTAAAAGATGTAGAAACCAGTTAAAGCTGTTCTTACTAACATTGTTTTAACTTAAGGGTAGTTTTACCCTCTTGGCAGCAGTTAAAACCACCCTGGTTGGTATCAAAACCTCATCATCAATTGAGTCACAGACCCTGTGACTTGATTCCAGGACAAAAGTAATAAATGCTTGCATGGATTTTGACATCCCACGCCAGTCAGCAAGGAATTTGGGGGTCTGGCTCCCCCTTAGAGCTAGAGTTCCTTTCCCTCCCCAATTATTCTCCTTCAAAGTTATTTTTTCCTCAATTCCTCATCATTTATTATACTTGTAATTTACATATGTAATTCAATGGAATTGTACAGTACAAAATAGTAATAATTGATACCACATATGTAAATCAAAGCTCACTAATGTAATACACGCGCACATTTTGACATTTCAATTGAATTCAATTGAAAATACTTCAATTCCTCATAGCTTCTAAACTAAACAAAACACCTCATTTTTAACACAAAAATTGATGGTTAACACCACATGTGGTGTGAATTAAATTAAAGTTTTGAGTATTTTCAATTTTTGTATTGAAAATACTAAAAACTTAACTTAAGCTTATTTAGAGTTGAGCTACAAAATTCTCACTCAGAGGTGACCCAACCTAATTTTTTATGAGGAATCAAATGGTGAAATAATTCTTATATGTTTATTTATTGGATAAAAAGTTACAATATATTTTATATGACTTTTTACCAAAAATATCTTAATTTCACAATTTTTATTAAAAATTCATTTTTAGTTAATTTTTACCAGTAAAAATATAATTTCATAATTTTAAATTTTATTGTAATGTTATTTTTAAATTATAATCAAATTTTGATTTTTAAATATAAATTTGTATTTATATTTCAATTTTTTATTTTCACAATATAAATAAATTTATTTTATTTATATTTGTATCTTAATTGATTTTTTTGTGGTCTTTTGGGTATATGAAAATACCTCTAAGGCTCACAATCCGTCACTGTTTTTGTCCATCAATCCAATTAAAGCCAATTATATTAGACATTTAAACAGGTGAAGGGTTATTATATATAAAATCTTAATATTAAAGTATTTCTCAAGTATTTTATTCTTTATAGATCTTAAATCAAAGAATTAAAATCATAGAAATTATATTATTGTTGTAATCACCAATAATATATTTTATTTTATAAAATTATTATCTTAAAATATCTTTTAAAATCCACAAATTCCTCTTAAATACTCTTTAAATCATATTTTTATTATAAAAAGTTGTTTTATCTTTTAAAATATTGATTTTTGGTGTGCTTTTAACTTCTAATAATTACTTAATATAGTTACTGTTGTATTTGACTTGTTGTATTAATTATATATTATAAGTAATTTTTTCTCTAAAATTCAATAATTTCTTTATCTATTATTAGTTTTTTTATATAGAATTCATCTACAATAATTAGAACTGCACAGTGTGTGTTATCATTCTTTTTTTATAAATAATATTCATATTATGTATAAGTGGTTAAATATCTATACTTTCCATGTGTAATTGTCTCATTAAGAGCTTTACACTTCTTATTGTTATAACTGAAAGTGACTATAACAGTAATAGAATAATTATAACTTATTATAATTATTAAACAAATTTTTTTAGTATATTATATAATAATAATTAATTTTTTTTAATATAATTATTTTTAAAATTATATTTAATTGGTGCTTATAACATTTTGTTATATTATATTTTTCTACTGAGGACAGTAATAGTACTCTTGATGTTGGTACTATTATCAAGAGCTTCATAGACAAACCTTACATTTATTGTGAGACTAAGGGCCTTTGATATGAACAAAAGAAAATTTGATGCTTTTACTGTATTAATCATGAAGCTTTATGATTGGTAACCTCTGGGTAAGCATTTTTCAACACCACTTTGAATAAGCTTCAAGAATTTAAATTTACAGTTGCGCAAATAATAAAATTTAAAATCAATTCATGCAAAATGTGGCTTAAACCATCAGTTTGGTGTCAAAAATGAGGGGTGGATATGAAACTTTGTTTAAAAATCAAGTACTTTTCCTTTCCTCAAAATTTGTATAAGGTAAAATACAATTAAAAAAATAAGATTCAATATTTTTAAGAGAAATTATACCAAATTTATCTTTTTCAACTTCATAAGTATAAGAAAATAATATTATAAATATTTATTTTTTTACCAACAATAAACATTCATCCAGAAATACTCTATAGGAGATATTTAAAGCTACAAAAGAAATTTCTTCGAGATAAATTTCAATTAGAATTAATTGAGCAAAGAGCTGAAGGCAATTAATATAAGAGCAAAGGCTATAAAAAGAATATTAGAGAGATAACACACCCAAAAGTGACCAGAGTGAGTTTTGAAAAAAGTGACAAAGCTAACAGTGATGAAATATTATTTGATTTGCTTATTGTAAAAACCATGGCATTCATCCTCTTGGACCTCCATATGGCACATCAATGCATATTCAGTTCCGAGAAATTTGTCTTTATCCATAATCCTTGGCCAAATTGGTGATTTCATCTTTGCTGGCCTTTTATGGCCACTTCACCATCTGGAGCCAATATGTCACCTTCATAATCATCAGGCCCTTCCTGGCCAGTCTTTGATTTTTGGCACTTTTAGTTATTTTCCAGTCAAAAGGTAAAATACAGCCTAAAAGCCTGTATTTGTCTTTTTAAGCTTTAAATACATTTTTGAGCATTTTACACATTTTGGTGTATTTGTCCATTTTATGCCATTTTCCCATGTAATTTCCAAAATATGCCCAAATAGCCATATTAGGCCATTTGGGGCTTAATTGCCAGATTTTTGCATTTAGGACAAATACAGTTTTAAAACTGTATAATCTGTATTTGGCCAAAAAACCAAAAATGGCCAAAACACACAAAAATACTTTGTCACCTCTGAAACCACCCAAAAACCAATTTTCACTCATATCTCCCTGGAATCCTTCCAAAAGACCTTTGGCCACTTTCAACATCCAATGACCAAATGTTCCATAAATGGTGTTCTACACCATTATGCATCTTTTTTCACTATCAATCCAATTACCCCAATATTGAATGTTTCTTTCAATATTCCATAAAGTCATCAAGGCATCATTTCATCCAGAGTATTAATCCAGGCTCAAGGACAAGTGTCACTCTCAAATATCAATGAAACCATCAAGAAATCATTTCATATTCTCATTCACAGTATTCCTCCAAGGGAATACTGCAAGTTCATTCCCAAGAGATATTCAAGAGGTAGTTCCAAAACAATCTGTCAAGTGTCAATTCTCCATCAATTGACCTTGGAAACCACATTCATTCAATACATTCTGGATTCATTGACACCTGTACTTCAATCATACACCATGGGAAGATCATTCAGCCCAGTTCATTTCTCAATTTTGCAAGGTATAAATTCCATCAGAAAATCAATCCAGCTTCCAGTATTCAATAAAAATAAGATGTCATCCAAAAAGAGTCAATATCCCTGCTTTTCACATATACCAGCCTCCTTTGACCCTGGGGGGGTTTCTTCCCCCAGTCAATTAATATAATTTTATTTTATTTTATCTTTTCAATTTGTTAAGTGAATACTGATATTATCAAGTCAGCCATTCAGCACCTTTTCTTTTCTCTCCTTACCTGTCAGTGGATATTTGTGTTCATATCCTTTACTAATTCCATTTTTCATTCTGGAATGTTGAAACAGTGATTAAGGAATTACTTGGTTGGCTCCTTAGCAATTTTGCTTGTTATTTCTCTTATTGAATCTCATTTTTTACCTGCATATTTCTTAAATAAATTTATTCTTCTTTCATTTTATCTTTTCAAGCCTTTGGAGTCTTCCAAGTGAGTTTCCTGATTACTGAGTTCCAGGCCACCCTTGTTATCCCTAAGAGCCCCTGCAACATTATATGAATTAACTCATTGTCAGGCTGAGTCTATGAAGAAGTGGTAATGAATGTATTTACAACTTGTATTTTGACTTTGACACAGCTAATTAATAATAAAAAATGCTTTATATGATGGTGTCAGGGCTTTAATATTATGGAGTAGTGGTAGTGAGTGCTTCTGAGAGCCCTGGGTGCAGGGTTACTAGTTGGATTACTATAATAAGAGCTAAAATACTCAATATTTAAAGTATTCCTGTTTATTTTCCAAGAGTATAACTGTTTTTGACAGTTTTACTACGTAGAAATTCAAGAGCAAGATGGGGATTCTTTTTCTGGCAGAGAAAAAGCGTCTTTTTATCCTGAAATGGGGTGGAAAGGTCCTCTAGACCGTCCATGTAGAGGAAGTGAATACTTTTCACTTTAGAGTACTGACTTGTGGTTTGAACAAGGCCTGTATCCTCTTTATTTGGCACAGATGTGGCCTTTAAACCACATATGGGAAGTTTTCCCCAGTACAGGGTGAAGGTTTTCATCTGGGGACCACACAGCAATATTCTGATGTGTATGACACATAGAAAGCTGTACAGAACCTGTATGGGACCCCAGTATTGAATTCACTTTGGGGTATTAAAGTATAAAAAAGCTTCTTTGTCTATTTGACACCTCATAATCATATCTATTGGATAGTATCCCACAGTAAAGGTGTATTGGCCAAACTGTGGGATTTGAAACTTAAAGCTGCTATAAGCTTTTCAATTTTAAGATATTGAGCTCAAACTTAGTTCATTGTGTAGCCCTGAATGAGAGCTACAAAATGGTGCCTCATTTGGTATGGGTAACAGTAAATATGGAAAAGTTATTTCATGTTCAATTTTTGTTATCCAGATATATGATTTTCTCAAAATCTGTATGCAACTTGTTTGCCCTATACCTTTTGTTCTAGGTGAGGTATGGGGAAATGAAAGGCACCCTCAGATAGCCCTGATTGTGAGCTTTCCATAATGACCCCACTTTAGGTATCTCACACTAAAACTGTAGAAGCTAGATGAGAGGTGAATATTTTATTCACCCTTATTTGACCTTATTTTGGCCCCTAACTTCTAGATTTTTGGCTCTAGCTCAGTTCATCTATTACCATTGGATAGTTTTAGCTTGTATATTCAATTTGAATACCCATTTGCTGGGGTTAATCCTACTCCTCTGGATTTCAGATGAGAGGTGAGAATAAAGGTTTATGCTCAGACACTTCTTTGAGCAGGAATAACTTTGTTATTCTTTGTCCTATGATGATGGGACTTTTATATTTGTCAAAAAGTGAGTTTCCTCTTTTGTTTAATACCTTTCAATCTGGTTTGGCTCAGCTTCATGTTTTGGTGGTATTTTGCTCTACCATTGGTTTATGGTATTTGGCTGTCATGCTTGTACTCTGGTTTTGAGTCACAGGCTTAAAACTTTCAAGATCGATTACTACCAATTGATGGCATAAAACTCAACAGTGCAATTAATCCAATGATAGCATTGGGCATATTTGAAACTACTGTCATATTTTCACAAATAAATGGAGATTTAGGAATAACTGTTGAATTTTTTTGTCATGGAAAACTGCTCTGTTACCCATTTTATATTGGGAAATGATTACTTAATCATGTATGGCATAAATTACATAAAAATATAGACAGATACTTTACTATTGGGAACAATAAGTTTTGAATATCTTCCCTTTTACCATTTAGAAGACAAATTATGGTAAATAAAGTATCACCAGTCAGCTTAGAGTTGGAGAAATACAAGTCTGAACAGTTAAATGGAGCTGAAGGAATTCATCCTCATATTGATAATTAGGAAAATGAACTCTTTACCTTCTATATGACCACAAAAAAGCCTTTTAATCAGATAAAGTACCTTTGATGGCAATGTTTGATCATGAATTTGAATTCATTTTGAATATTGAAAGATCTTATCCACCACTATTGAGAAGGCCTTCATATCCAGCAAGCCCAAAATCAATGGAAGCTCTGGAGCTCCATATTAAAGAACTTTTGGCCACAATGAGGAAGCTGAAATACCTACACCAGTAATAGTGGCATGGCATCATGGAAAATCCAGAATGGTTGGGAGCTTTAGGGCTCTGAACACTTAAACTGTCCCAGACAGGTATCCCATACCAAAATTCCAAATTGACTTTACTAAAATATCTCAAGAAGTGTATGTGAGCACTATGGATTCCCTTAAGGGATTCCATCAAACTCTTGGGGCACCAAGAGCGGGAAAATATTTGAGAATTATTATTGATTGTGGGGTGTATGAATATTTTCACATGCCTTTTGGTATCAAAAATGCACCTTCACACTTACAAAGGATGATTAATTAAATATTGCTTGAAGAACTTTCAGAAGGATGGCTAATCATTTACATTTATGAAATTATTGTCTGTGTCAAGACTTGGGAGGAACATATATACAGATTATCCAGAGTTTTGAAAAAAAATCAATCTTTGAACATGAAAATTTCTTTAAGGAGAATTATCCGAGCTTTGGAAGACATGGTCACAAACTTTTGTGCATATATCCTGGAATTCAAAGATTGTTATGGATTTACCCATTATTAGTGCATCATTTTACCTGAATTGGAGCTGGAATATAAAACATCTCTTCATGCCAGTACCAATAAAGCTCCTGCTATTCTGGAAACAGGATGGAATCCCAGACTAACCCAAGATTCCTTGAGGAAGGATCTGGTTGAGTTACATCCCACAGCTTTTAGCTTTGAAAGAATGCTAGACAAAGCTAAAAATCATGCAGTAATGTGCATGGAGGACTCATTTGCATATGCCAAGGACAAATGGGAAAAATCACATGCCACTCCAGACTTCAAAGTGGGAGATTTAGTACTTTTATCTACTTATAACTTCAATAAAATAAAAGGATGTAAAAAGCTCAAAGACTCCTTTGCAGGAACCTTGGTCATTAAAGCCTGCCATGGAAAAAATGCTGTTGAAGTTGAATTATCTGAGGAACTTAGTAATAAGCATCCTACTTTTCTAGCCAGCTTAATAAAGCCTTTAAAATATGGTGATGGTGAAAGATTCTCCTTGAGGAATAGAATTCCCCAGCATATACCTCCTGTGGAATCATCTGGTACAAAGAAAATTACCAAATTTCTCAAAGAAAGTAAAGGAATACCTTGTCAGGTACAGTGACCCAGCTTGTGAAGATGAATGGTTGAAAGATAAAGACATACCTGAAGCTACCAAACTTCCCAGAAGGTTCAGACACAATATAACTCACAATATTACAAAGTAATATTCCTTTTTACAGGGAGAGAATGTGAGCCTTAGAGGTATTTTTATATACCCAAAAGACCATAAAAAATAAAAATGATATATTTCTAAAGGAAATAAATTTATTTGTATTATAGAAAAACATTAAAATATAAAGAAATACTTTATCTATGAAATTGAAATTTTAATTATAATTTAGAAATAAAATGACTTTGAGATTTAAAGCTGTGAAAACGCCTTTTTACTTCAAAAAAATTAAGTTAAAATTAATTTTCAACAAAAATATTGAAGTTAAAATATCTTTGGGAAAAATTTAAATAAAAATTATTATACTTTTTTATCCAATAAATAAATATATGAAAATTATTTTACCATTGCAATCCTCATGAAAAATAAATTGGGGTCACCTCAGGGTAAAATTTCTGTAACTCAACTGTAAATAAGCTTGAATTAAGTTTTAGTATTTTCTGTAAAAAATTTGAATCCCTCAAAACCTCAATTTAATTCACAACACATGTGATTTTAACCATCAATTTCTGTGTTGAAGCTTAGGTGTAGTGTGTAGTTTAGAAGTTATGAGTAATTGAAGTATTTTCAATTGAAATGTCAAAATGTGGGTGTGTATTACATAAGTGAGCTTTGCTTTACATATGAGGTATCAATTATCACAGTTGTTTGCTTTAAAAACTCAATTGAATACATGTGTAAAATTTAAGTATATTACCTGATTAGGAATTACAAAAAAAATCAATTGGAAGGATTAAATTTTTGTGGAAAAAGGAATCTTGGTTTTAAGGGTTCCAGACTCCCCAAATTCCTTTCTGAAAGGCATAGGAGTTCAAACTTCATGCAAAATCTCATTAATTTTGGCCTGGAATTGGGTCACAGGGTCTGTGACTCAATTGATGATGAGGCTTTGATACCAACCAGGGAATTTTTAACTGTTAAAAAGAGATTAAAACAACCCTTAAGTTAAAAAATATTATTAAACACATTTTTAACTGGTTTAGAGTTCTCTTACACACATTCTACCATTTTTTGAATGTTTTCAACCAGGTATTACTATAGAAAGGGCTGATTGTTGGGGTCTAAAATGGCTAAGGCCAGCCCTTTTTTGCTCTAAAGCAGGGTTCAATTATTCCATAATTGGATTTTATGTTGTCCAAGGTTTTCCCACAGCTGAAAAGAGTAAATTTTACTTTTTGAGTAAGAAAATTGGTGGCTATGAAATAATGCCTTCTTTTCCCCACCTTTCTCCTCATGTTAGAATCTTTTCCTTTTATAATTGGTTTAAACACTGTTAATCCAATCAATAAAAGATTTCAACCACCATTTTTAAATCATTTCAAACCTTTCAGAAATTTTAAAAAAGAATTTTAATAACTTTTTGTAACTTTTATAATCATTTTTATCCTTGAACCATCCCATGAGTGAATTAAAGCATCTTTAATCACTGTTGCCTTTGTCACTTTGTTTCCAAATTCACTCTGGTCACTTTTTGATGTGTTTTCTCTTTAATATTTTTTTGAAGACTTTGTTCTTATATTAATTCCCTGAATTTCTTTGCTCAATTACTTCCAATTGAAATTTCTCTTGAATAAATCTCTTTTGTAGCCTTAAATATTGCTTGTAGAGGATTTCTGGATCAATTTTTACTGTTGGTAAAACAATCAATTTTTATATTATTATTATTTTATACTTATAAAGCTAAAGCTAATAAATTTGGTGTTTTTTCTCTTAAAAATCTCAAATATCAACATTTTGAATCATATTTTAGCTTACAAATTCTGAGGATGGTAAAGTTATTTGCTTTTCAACCAAAGTTTCATATCCACACCTTACAATTTATGAGTATCTTATAATGACATTTGGTATCAAGAATACTCCATCTGATTATAAAAGAATGATGAATACCATCTTCTCCACAGAGTTATCTGAAGGATGGCTCATTATTTATATTGAAGATATAATTATATGTTCAGACTCATGGTATTTGCACCTTGAAAGACTTTCAAGAGTACTTGAAAAATTTTCAGGAGTTAATATGAAGATTTCAATCAAGAAACACAACTTTGGCTTTGAAGAACTTAAAGCATTGGGACATATTGTTTCTAGTCTAAGCTTGGGGATCAAAAGAAATAAAGTAGCAGTAGTGTTGCATAAGCCAATAACCCAGAATAAAAAAGATATGATGTGTTTTCTTGTATTTTCCAGTTATCAAAGGCAACAATTGAAATATTTTACAATTCTATCCAAGCCCCTTTATAGAATCTGTGATCAACAGACAGTATTTGAGATTACACAAGCAAGAATTAAAGCTTATGAGAAGATAAGGAAAGCTCTTACAGAAGCTCCTTTACTCCTTATACTAGACTGGAATATACCTTTTAAATTGTACATTGGTGCATGTGAAAATGAATTAGGCGCAGCCGTAAATCAAGCTTAAATTATTGATGACTGACCTACAGAAGGATCAGTTTGTTATATCTCAAGACAAATCAAATCAACAGAAGCCAGAAATGGTGCAAGCCAAATGGAATGCTTATTTTTGGTATGGTCACTTGAGAAATTACACTATTATCTTGATGGAAGTGCTTTTGAGGTGATAACGGACTGCAATACAGTAAAATCACTTTTGAACATGAAAAAACCCAACAGACATATGTTGAGATGGCAAATAGCCATTAAATAATATAGAGGAAACATGACCATAGTTCTTAATGAAGCTAATATACAAAATAATGCTGATGGGCTTAGCTTCTGGGCATTATCCAATACCCCTGATAACCCAGCTTATGAGCCTTTGGAGGCAGAACCATATATTCCCATTGAAGGCATTAACATAACTAATATAGGTACTGAGTTCTTTGAAGAAGTCAGAGAGTCATATAAACAAGACAAGAATTGCCATACCTTCACATCCTTACTGTATAAAGACTGCAAAGAAACAGCTTTAGTTAATTCACTGTATTAAATATTGAGAACTTCCTATTATTAAGGAAGATTTCACTTTTCTGACAGCTTAATCTACCACAGAACCAAACATTCTTGTGTAATGCATTATGGAGTAGATTTCCTATTAATACTACTTTTAATGAATGCCATCATAGTATCTCTACTGGACACCTTTCAGAGGACAGAACACTTGAGAAAGTAAAACCCTGTGCATGGTGGCCATCTTGGAGGAAACAAACCATTGGATATTGCCATACTTGTGACAGATTCCAAAAGGAAAACAGAAGTACAGCAATGAAATTTGGACTTATTATCCATATTCAAGAACTAAAATCCCCTTGAGAATTTTTTCACATGGATTGGGTCACAGCACTTCCTCCAAGTGGTGACAAAATTTATAATTCTTGTTTAGTCAATTTAGACATATAAAGCACAAATCCCATATTCTTACCATGTCATAAATATGACACTGCTATGGATACAGATCTTATTCTGATTAATAGACTTATTTCTCATACATGGTTATTTAATAATATCATAAGTGACATATGCCCCAAGTTCACATCTTCACTTTGGACCAATCTTCATAGATTGTTTGTGACCAAGTTATCATTTTCTACAGCATACCACCCTCAAACTGATGGGATGGAAGAGAGAATGATTCAAGATTTAGAGGTCATTATAAGAAGATCATTTTCCTAAGAATTAGAATTTAAAGATTCATATGGCTTTACCCATTCCTGGTGCACACTAATATATGCATTAGAACTGTCATAAGAGAAATAAGTCCATTCTTCTACAGGTAAGACTCCTGCTCTGTTAGAAAAAGGATGGAAACAAGACTCCCAGAAGACACACTGAGGAAAGACTTGATTATAATCCACCCTAAAGCTTCCAGCTTCATTATTATTCTTGATAAAGTAAAAAATCATTCAAAACAAAGCATGAATGATTCTTTTGACTATGCAAAACAGAAGTGGGATCAAAGTCATAAAGTACCAGACTTTGAAGTAGGTGACTTAGTTCTAGTTTCAACCTTGAATTTTAATAATTTAAAAGGTTCAAAGAAACTCTAAGATTCCTATGTAGGAAATCTTATTTTTATGTCTTTACATGGAATCAACACAGTTCAAGTGGGATTGAGTGGTTAATATGAAAATAAACACTCCACCTTCCCAATCAGCTTGATAAAGTCTTATCAACCAGCTTAAAAGGAATTGTTTCCTTTAAGGAACCCAGCCTCTTTAGCTGTACCACCAGTAGAACAAAATTATGAAAAAAATACATAGAAATTAATTAAAGAAAGGATACTTAGGGGTAAAAATAACAGAGAATATCTTGCCAGATATAGAACCCCAGTAAATGAAGATTGATGGCTGGAAGAAACAGACATAACTGACTCAGATAAACGTTTGAGAAAATTTGGTCATGAAAGGAAGCCACAATCCTGAATATGCCCATCAATGTGCTTTAAATTACTTTATCTGAGTAATTTAAAGATGTTGGATGGGGGACATTAACCCCCTTTGTGGCCTTTTTCTTCTTGATAATTAATAATAAGATTGTAGTACAATGTTTCTTTTTAGTGAGAGCAAATGTGAGCCTTGAGATATATTTGACATACCCAAATAGGCCCCAATTAATATTAAAATAAATTCTTAACTATGCATATCCCATACTTCATTTATACATCTAATATTTTTCATTTCATAAGGGATGAATAACCTTTCTGTGAGCAGTTAAGTTCATGGCTTTAAGGCCAGATTTGGATTCTAAACAAAATTTCACCTAGGGTAGCTCCATAGAGCTAGTAAGCTTAGATTAACTCTATGTGGTGGTAATATGGAGCATACTCGAATACCACATAAAAGAATTGTGGAAATTTTTGTATTTCTCAACTTCATGCCAAAATAATGGGAATGTGAGAGATTACATGTTACATATTCACTAAGATTAGTGTTATGAATTTTTTGCACTTAAAAATAGAGTATTATTACATAAAGCTTTGGTACACCAATAGTGGATATCAGTCTTGAAGCCTGAATTACTATTTTTGATGTGAAAATTGCTAAGGGGCACAAAACATATCAAAGAGTGCCAGGATACCCAACTTCTGAGGCCTCTGAGGCATGAATAGCTCTAAGCCTTGGATCCATGGCTTATCATGGACAAATTAGTACACTAAAACATTTGGGAAACTTGGTTATCAAGTGAAAGTCCCATTAAATAATAAGAAAATGGAAAATCAGCTGTTATTTGGATGTGACACAGAGATAATGAGCTACTCTGACTCCTGTAAACATTTCAATTATTAGATATTTTCCACGGAAAAAACCTTATAATATTAATTTAACCATTTTTGCACTAGTCTCAATTCCTTTACCTCATGGCAACCAGCTACAACTGTTCTATTTACAATTCTATGTAGAAACAAGGTAAAAACCTCAAAAGTTAATTTGAAAGAAAATTCTCAATTAATGTTTCTGAAGATTTAAGAACCAATTGAGGAAATTATAATCCATATAAAGCTCAAACAAAATTATGACTTCATTATTTAAATTAAAAAATTTACCTATAGTCCATTTTTGGGCATTCCATGTGAAACACTTGATCTTAAAAAATTCACAGAAAATACAATCTGTGATGAAATTTCCAATAAAATTGATTAATTTTATGAATTTATTATTATTTTGGAAAAAAAAATATTGAAATCTGTTACTCCTTCATTTCTTAACCATAAATGGGTTGGTAGTCATGTAAAATGACTTAATTAAGTAATCATGATAATCTTACATGACAATAAATGATGTAACCCATTATCCAGAAAAAAATAAATGTTTTCTCACTCACTTTTTTCTCAGTTATCTCCATGGAATTCTTCCCTGAGCTGTTATTTAATTAAAAGAGGCCTCCTCTTGCTGTTTTTTCGAAACCGTCTTATTATCCAATTATATCCTTAGTACCAACAAGTAAGTATTAGTTAGTTCTTTTCTTAAGGGTTTCAAATCTTTCATAATAAATCAGAAAGACACAAAATTAAATAAATAAACTACTTCCAATACTATTTAACCATAAATTGCTGTATTACTGCTATAAATAAGATTTTGATCCTTTATATCCGCAATTAGTCTGTCAAATCACTCTACCAATTCTTTACAAGGTATTATTGGAGTATTAGTGAGTTTTTTGCTAAATTCTTGAATTTATTCTCTAGTAAAACGTTTTCTTCAAGAATTATCTTTATAATTATTATTTTAAAAGATAACTATACATTAAAATAATTTCGATTATTTCAATAAGGTTTATTATTAAATACATCTTGTAGACAATTACTGATTACTGCTATAATCCCTAGTAGCTCATAGCAACTAAAAGAAATAATTAAGTAATTAATTATTTAATTGTGTTTATAATTAATTCACTTATTATATTTCATAAGAACAGTAATAGTACTGCTGATTAATAGTAATATTATTAACAGTCTCATAGACAAGTCTTGAAGCTATAGTCTATATTTTTTCATTCTATTTGATCATAATATAAATTTTACAGGAAAAACAAATGATTCATTTATAAAAGGAATAGATTATTTCAGGAAATATATTGATTTTTAGGGAAGATCTCCCCCACTTTAGCTTTTAAATAATTCTCAATGTACAATGTATTGATTTAATATATTTTATTGTGCATATTTTTTTTTAATTTTGTCTTTCTAATTAAAAAAAGGAAAATGATATATGGATTCTTCTTACCACAATCGTAATATTCACAACACATAATACCTCTTTCATAGTTCCTTTGATTCCTTTACCATATTCAAGACTTGAAAATTGCCCACATATTGTATCTTCTCAAATTTAAAGTATCTCCACAAACTTCTTGTACACAGCATAAGAATTCAAAAGATTGGGGTACAAAAATCATTCCTTCTATGAAATTTTTCATTTAGCTTTACAAACATTTAAATTCTGAAGTAATATTTCTTTTGTACATTTGTCCATCTAAATTCCTCTAACCTTCTCAAGCTGAAGTCTTTCTATATTTGCGCTTTTATGCACGAATGAAATTTGTGATTTTCCTATATTTCTTGTTTAAATCATAATTAATGTGTTTTGAAGCTTTATAGATCTTTAATTAAACCATCTCATTAGAAGTTCAATTATTGAGTATTTGAATTTTCTTTGAGAAAAAAATAAGCTCTAATAAATACCACTCCAGATGCTTTGAGGAATAATTTAGCTACAGGTGAAGATTCATGTTTTTCGTGTAATATTTCAGACAGATAAAAAATTCTCTCTTTGGAAATAGATGATTTATTCCATATTGAGGAAACATTTCCTACCAAGACTTCTATATTATCCTTTTCAAAAAGCCTAATCAATATTGATCTGTCAAGTGATTTTGTAAAAAGGATTTTTCAGCTCATTGATTTATCATGTAATGACAATATACAAAATTTGACTCTTTTGGGCGTTGATTTTTTATAAATAACAAAAGTTTTCTCAAACTCTTCCCAGCTAGCAGGAACAGGATGATTGGGCATAAAACGATTAATAATTCTAGTAATATATTATGAAACATTTATTGGCTTTGGTTTAATATTGGAGTTCCAATTTTACAATACCTCTTCACTATTTTTTTTGATATATTTATCAAGGCTTGATATTTGACTAATATCTAAGGTGTGAGAAACCGTTTTTTTTGATATTTCTATTAGCTGTTACATAGCTGAAATCAGATTCTTGATATATGGTGTTTTTGTTTCAACCCACTTCCAGTGAGGAAATAAAATAATAGGTAAATTTATAGTGGAGAGAACTAGACATTCAGATTCCTTCAACATTCCTGGCTATTTCATACCAAAGCGCTTTGGTAGTGTGGTAACTGAGAATGGAGCCAGTATGCTTGTTTGGAATTACTTTAGAAGCTGAAGCTCTTTAGGTAAAATTAATAACATATCCTCATTAATATTTGACTGATTTTCAGAGGAACCTGAAACATCCAGGCTAGCTCTTGACCTTCCTTCCCTTTCTGGGTCACCTCCTCTATAAGAAAGTCAAGGATTTTTATATTATATTCTCCTTTGAATAGATTTAGACATAGATCTTATTTCCCTTCCAGGCATAAATACAAATGATACTTCTTTTCCTTTCCCTTCCATTATAACACAGTGGGTGTGCTGAGGGTAGATATTTGTGAAGATAGTCAGGAATAGAAGAAGAATGGCACATAAAATTTATGCATTATATTTTTTAAAAGCTTTTAAATTAAATTGACTGTTCAGCTCTCTTCAAGCTTGAACAATAATATCCTTTTACTTTTTTCTTTCCTTTACCTTTGGGATATTTTTTTGAATTATTTTTTAGGCTTCCAATTGGGATACCTTATCCAAAAGTGATGAAAATTTTATAACTGTGCAGATGAAGAAAATGGTATCTTCTTTTGATTTTGTGATGTTGTTTTTTCCTTTTGTAAATTCTCTTTGCTTATTCTTTTCCTTTGTGTCTGTTAATCACTTTTTTGATAAATTGTTTTCTAACTCAAGTCTTTTGCCATTGGAGGATTCTTCTTTCTTTCAATGGCTTATCCTTCCAGGTAAATTTCAAATAATGTGTGCTGAAATCCATTGGATTTGCTAGAAGGAATTTGGGCATGAAATACATTTTAATAGGCCATATTCTATTCCAATACGGGAGTTTCTTTAAGATGGAATATCTCTCAACATGTGCTTTCACAATACTCTTTTGTTGAGGAATGTTTTTGGAACAGTTCCCTTTCTCTGCCCATGCAAGATTCTCTTGAAAGGACTTTTATGGCCATGAGTTTCATCACAATTTCTGATTTCCTTTTGTTGAAGATTGAAGTGACAACAGAATTCATTTTCTAAATGAGATTCATAACCACAAATTTCAAATAGTGCACTTTTATTGCCAAGAACAGGTAGAGGTTCTGTCAGGATGAGTCTATGTTGAAGTGGTAATAAAGCTATTTACAACTAAAACTATGACTGTGACACGTGGAAAATAGCTTAAAAAAGATTTATAAGGGTTAAAGATGGATTAAATTTAAAATATAAGGGCTTTACTACAATGGATATAGTGGTGGTGAGCGCTGTTGAAAGCCCTGGGTGCAGCTTTACCTGTTGGGTTACAATAATAAAGACTACAATACTTTAATTTTAAGAGTATACCTGATTATTAACCAAGAGTAAAACTGTTTTTGACAGTTTACTACATAGGTTATTCAAGAGCAGGATGAGGAGACAATTCTGGCTGTGAAAAGCCTCCTTTTTATCCTGAAATGGGGTGGAAAGGGTGCTAGACCTTTCCACGTAGAGGAAGTGAAGATTTTTCACTTTCTAGTACTGGCTTGTGGTTTTCAAACAGTCTGTATAACCTGTATTTTGCTCAGATGTGGTTTTGAAACCACATCTGGGCGGTTTTCACCAATACAGGGTGAAAACGTTCATCTGGGGACCTCACAGCCTGATTCTGACGTGTATGACGCGTAGAATGCTGTACAGAAACTGTATGGGACCCCAGTGTTGACTGACATATGAGGTATTGAAGTAAAAACATGCTTCTTTGTCTATTTGACACCTCATATTCATGATTATGGGATATTATCCCATGGTAAGGCTGTATATGACAGCAGGTGGGATTTTGACCTTAAACCAGCCATAACTCTGTCAGTTTTTGAGATATCATGCTCAAAGTTGGTTCATTGAATAGCCCTGTATGGGCTCTACACAATGGTACCCAATTTGGTATGGTTATCATTAAATATGGCAAAGTTATCCCATGTACAAGGTTTTTTGTACATAGGCGTGGTTTGGGCAAAAAGCTGTATTGGGCTTGTTTGCCTCATAACTTCTGTTATAGTTGAGATATGAAGAAGTGGATGGGACCATCTGATAGCCCTGATTGTGATCTTTCCAAAGATACCCCACTTCAGGTATCCCACACTAAAACTGTAGAAGTTAGATGAGAGGTGAATGTTTTGTTCACCCTTATTTGGCCTGAAATTGACCATAACTCCAGTAATATTGGTGCTAGCTCAGTTTGGCTGGTACCATTGGATAGCCCTGGCTTAGAGCTTTATTTTGAATATCCATTTGATGGGGTTAAGCCTCTCCTTCTAGATTTTAGATGAGAGGTGAAAATTAAGGTTTATGCTCAGCAATAACTTTGAGCAGGAATAACTTTGTTATTTCTTGTCCTATGGTGATGGGACTTATATTTTCAGAAAGAGGTGAGTTTCCTCTATTGTTTGATACCTTTTGAGCTAATTTGGCTCAGCTCCATGTTTTGGTGGTATCTTGGCTATACCATTGGTTTATGGTATTTTGGCTGTCATGCTTGTGCTCTGGTTTTGAGTCACAGGCTGACAGGTTCGGCTTGAATTGGATGGCCATTTAGTTATTTGAATTCTTTTGGGTAGTAAATCTGATTACATAGTTCTTGAATTTTCTTTACAAAAGGATTCAGAATATTGCTAAGCTTGGAGGAATTTCATTCTTGTGGATTCGATGAGAATCTATACACAAATACGTTTTAAGGCTTGTAGCAATTATTTGTAGGTAGCTTGAAGAAAATGAGAAATATAAAACTTAATGAAACACTTTTACATCCTTTTTGAGCCCATGAAGATTCACCTAATACAAATAAATTCCAAATACAAGATTTACATCTTTTGGGTAAACATTTTCCCACCATCATCCTGATGGGCTTTTCAAATTCTACCATTTCAAAAGTCTTCATACAACAGCTCTCAAGTTGATTGAGAAAGATATAGTTCTTCTAATTGAAATTTTAATGTTGGTTCCAGTATAGTTGATAAAATTTATCTCTTTAAGTCCTTGTGGCTGAAAAAAGATTTTGGGATAAGATTTCCATTATTCGGGTCTTTTTTCAGATACCAATGTTTTAAGATTGGTAGATTCTATAGTTCTTCATAGATATTTTGTGACATTTCAGGGTATCTGTGAGATCTTTTTTTTCCTTATTTAAGGAAAACACCGCAGGTTTGGAGAGTGAAAAAAAATTGGAAAGAAAATCTTTTCTATCAAAGTTATTCTTATGAAAATAATTTTATTCAAAATTGTAACTTATTTTGGTATTTAGTGACTAAAATGAAGCTTCTTCTGCATTAAATATCTGATTAATATCCTTTCATGTTCCATATTTATTTTTTTACTATGTAGACTATCACTAAATATCTTCAATGTTCCCATTAAAAACACAAATGAGAGATCTTAATTCATATGGAATATTAAAATAGAATTGAGTCTTTTGAGCTCCTCAAATTTTGAAAATGGAAAGCATCTGTTGTTAAATATTCAATGAAATATTTTCTATTGGATACTGCAATGTGCTTTTACATGATGGCCTTTTGATTTCTTGGAGCTTCAGTATTTCATATAAAATGGAAATACAATGTTTCTTAATCAATATTCATGTTATTTGAGAAATCAAGTAGATATTGTTGAGAAATAATACTCATCATATAGTTTGATTAGGACCCAGATATAGAATCAATTAGAAATGTGATGTCTTCCTGAAAATATGACATGGTGTTTTTTTAGTGAGACTTTCAGGTGAATAAGGACAAATATGGAATATTAAATTCTATTTAATTTGAATTTATAATTATATAAGAAGGAAATTTATTAATAATTTCTCAAATTTGCATCAGAGTGGTTTGTTTTGACATGATTGTTATGTTCCCTTTTGGATATTCCAATTCCTTGGTATACATTGTTTCAATAATGGCATTATTTCTTTGCACAATCAGTTAATTGAATCTTTTATACACTTCAAACTTTAAAGACAGTCATTCTGAGATATATGATCAAATATATATGTGTAGATCATTCAAAATTTGGAGAAATATTATTTAATAAATTCTATTTTATAATGAAATGCAATTCTTATATACAATTGTGGTCAAAATAGTTTAAGAATTCAATAAAGGCCTAAATTCTTCAATCATGGATTTCAATTGATACTAAATCCAAGTTTGTTGAATCTATCACAATAAATGTTATGAGAATAGAAATATTTATCAGAAATTCAATAGAGACCAGGTATATCAAGACTGAACTATTGTATTTCAATGAAAAATCAATACTAAAGAAATGCAAATATTAGACCTATGGATATATATAGTTGTTTTGTTCAAGCTACAGGAATATTATGGAGCTATAAGCTTTCAAAAACCAAGCTTTACTATTTAATAAATATTTTGAAGTTCCAGTTATTATGGGAATTAGGAATATCGGGTATTTGATAGGTGAGCCGAGATTTCTTCCCAAATTATATTTTCATTCCAAAGGTCCATGACTTAGAGATTAAATTAAGGATTAATCTTTTGATTTTAATTCTCAATAATTATTTGCTTTCAATAATTCATCATTGATCAGGCTTTTGGGTGAAAGCCCACCTTTTTTTATCAGTTATCAGAGCCTTTTATCCTTCAAGATTTTTACAATGTTTGTAGAAATGGCGTGAATAATTTTCTTTTCAAATTTTTTCTTTTCCAAGATAATTTGATTTCAAACCCTTTTAAACTAGATTCAATTTCTTCCTTAAAATCCAAAACTTTCAAGGAAAAAAGTATCAGTGTGCTTATTGTCGTTTGTACTTTCACAACATGTTTTCCTGTGATCTTAATCTTTTTTTTAATATGCTCATAGTGGGTCATTGAAAAGTCTTATATAAAAATATATAATTAATGGGAAACGTTTCAAATATGTATTTGAACCAGATGCCACTTATGAAAGCTTGATAGCTAGCTCAAATGTTTGGGAATCATAATTCAGATCAAAAACAATTTGAGCCAGCAGTTTATAATTTTTATTTCAGAGGCTTCAAGAAGATAATTTTTTTGATCCAGTATATCTAATTCAATTATGGGGGGAGGAAAAAATATTGAGATTTTATAGCCTATTATTACCTTTATAATAATTCATATGGAATGAATTGTGCTATTATATATGAATGTCAGTAACCTGATTATGAATTTTGAAAGGAGTATTTTCTATAAAAGTATATAATGAAAGCAATATTGCACTTATATTTACAAGTACTTTCTACAAGCTCAGAGGTCTTATTGAGTTATAATTAACAAGGGAAAATGTTTTTTCAAATATGAATGCACTAAGGTTTGGAATAAACTAAAATCAATGAGAAGTTTACTTCAATATAATGAGCATATATCTGAAGCTATATTTGGAAATAAGTTGAGCTTCCCAGGAAATGTTTAAGCATTCTCCATAGAGACTTGTAGCACTTCATGCTGAAATATTTTTTATAAAATATATTTCCCTTGAAATATTGATGAATGGTTTTTTTTAATTATTTTTTCTGAATTGAGGCATGTAAATATTGAGTAAAAAACCAGTTTCCAATATCAAGAATGAATTATGAAGAATTTTTGACACAGATATTTATTATCTTTAAAATTGAAACTACATTAATTTAAACCAAGAGCCCTTTTCATGTGCAATGAGATATTTCTCTTACATTGGTCAGATATTAAAGGCTTCAAGGAAATTCATATTATCATGAATCCTGATTTGATAATCTTTCTCAAAATTTAGGAGTCACATGCTATATATTTTTCAAGGCCATATTGGGACTTTGATACATTTGAGCCCTTTTATTTAATGAAAAATTAAATTAGGAGAAATTCCATGAAGCTACCTTAGAAAATTTCATAACTCAAATATTGTCTCAATATTTCAATCAAAATAATTACAAAGCTCATATATTTGTAATCTTATTTTTGTGGCAGTAGCTAATATTTTATACTCAATATTTGAGAAATCTTCTTTGTGGTTCCGGTAAAGAAATAATTTATTTTAGATCAATTTCTTTGGGGTTTAATAAAATAATAGATCTCATCACTTTAGAAATATATATATGTATATGAGAAGATTAAAATAAATTCAGTCTCAAGAGATTTTTTGAAGACATTGAGAAGCTTAGTTCATGAGAAATTTCTATGCTATAATTATACATCAGAAGAAATTATAATCACAATAGTAAAAATTATGTGAAAGAAAGAAGATTAGTCCTTTTACTGTTTCAAACATTCTTCATTTTAAATTCCTTTCTATGGAGTCACTAAGACTTGAAGGATTTTCCTTGAGGGAATATTCATTAATTGGACAGAAATTGTTAATAAAAGATTATATCTATATTATCTTAAATCCAAATTTTTTATGTTTATTTTAAAGCACCACTAAATAATTCTTCTACATAATTAGCCATTCAGTTTCTTGGAATACTTCAGCTTATTTTAAAGTTTCATTCCAAATGTGTTTTTTGGATATTTATTAAAGCTTTAGTCTACCCCTTTTATGTTAAAGAGAGTGATACTCATAAGAGGTATCAACATTTGGGATGAAAAGCTACATACTCACTCTTTCCGACATGTGAGAATATTGTGTTCTTTTGAATTGAAATTTAATGAGGTATAATTGGGCTTTAAAGTGGAACTAATTACAGTTACTAATTTCAAACTTTCCTTATAAATAGAAGGGTACTCCTTGGGTCTCAAATTACTTGTTTATATGCACCCCAATAAATTTATTTGATACAAACGCTGAGGTTATTATAATTTTGAAAAGAAAAAGGCTTACATTTAATCCAACTCTCAAGGTAAAGATACAAACCTTATGAAATTAAAACCTATTTTATAATAAATAAGTATTGGAGATGTTATATTAATACTTGTCTTGATAATTGCAAAAACCAAACTTTAAATGCAGTTTCAAATGGTATAAATATAATCAAACTTCTCTTCCCAGGCATCGCATAATGTCAAAAATTAAAATAATAGCTAACAGATATGAAAGAGAGAGAGAAATTGCTTTTTTCAATGATTCAAGCTTTTAAGTCTATAATAATATTACGCAAATTTTCCAATATTCCTATACCACAAAATGACAAATTTGTTTAGTTCATATGAACTATGACTTTTTGAAGTATTGGCTCTAAAACAAATTTATTTTGAATATCCAGGCCAATATGTTCTTATTGCTTCTTTTACCACCCAATGTCTAGGCATTTTTGGAGGAATTGTTCCAGAATATTGTGTTGATAGAAAAAAGGGGTGGTATTGAATTTCTGATTGATTTATTAATGTCTGAACTTTATATCTCCTCACAGTCCCAAATTAATTATTTTTGAAGCTTATGGACTATATTCTTTTAAAATATACATTTTATTGCCTTCATTTAATATTATAATGGAAATAGTTTTTATTCTTTGGGAACCCTTTTTTCAATTGATATTTCATTTTTATTATAATTTTTAAAAGACGTATCATCCTTAACGAAGAGAAACACCATCCAATTATCCATAAACCCCACGTTTCACTTTGATCCTATTGTACAAACCTATGTTTAGAAAGTTTAAGTTACTGTATACATGTTATTTTCACATTCATTCCCAATTTAAATTTTGGAAACTCAACTATCATTTACTGTTTTCAAGTCTTCTTAAAATGTGCCAATGCATTTTTCATTTTATCATACCAAGTTCGGCCAAAATGTCACTTTTCCAAAAACAAATTGTAATCCATGTTCCATTTTGATACACAAATTCAAATTTTTCTTAAATTTTTGACCCACCTATCGTATGTAAAAGTAGTACCTTTTTTAGTGCAACATGAAATAAGCCCTTGAAAGACAAATTTTTCTTAATGAACCTTCCAGCAACAATATGGAATTTAAAGACAGATATATTTAAATTGATAAGACTTTTGCGCTTTGGGCCATTTTCTGTATTATCTCACAACAAATTTGCCAAATTGAAACACATTGTAAAGATTTATGGAATTCCAACTACCTTTTATTAGAAAATAACTAATAAAATTTAAAAATTAAAAGCTCTAAGTTTGTGATTGGTTGATTTCATTTGTCTCAAGAATCCAAATTCCCACTTTCAATGATTAACCTTGAATTACTTTTTTTCCGATTTCCTTAAGAATCCAGTCTTATACTAATAATTAATTTTTCTTGTTTTTTTCTTTCGTGAAGAATAAGAAACTTAATTGTTAATTTACAATGTTTTTATATCTTATCAATTCAATTCCTCTCATGATATTGTTTAATTGACTGAAAATCCTTTTGCTTTTACTTTTTTACTTTTTGGTTTTTTTAATAATATCATTTAATATCTTGATTCACCTCCTTTTTGGAAGCTATTTTTTCCTCATTGCTACTATATGTTTATCTGATCTTATGCCTTCTATAGTCAATATTTTACATTTAAATCATAATTTATTTATCATTTTATACTTATTTGATTTTCTGAAAAGATTTTCCTATCTTTATCTTGAATTTTCATATTCTATTTCATCTTTCTTATTTCTTTTTCTATAGTATGATACTTTATATATCAATAGAAGTTTTTGCATTTTTTAAATATACCTATTCATTTATTTTTTGCTTTTTATTATTCTAAATATTCTTCCCATTTTTTATTGCTTTCAATATTTTATTCATTTTTCACGCTCTTTTTCGTTAAAATTTTCTTTGTTGGAAATATAACCAATATTAATATTTTTCAAAAAAAACAAAGTCATCAAATTCAATGATTTTTGATGACTTTCAAATAACAAAAAACCCACATATCTGGTTTTTTTGTCCTTGTTGTACAAATATTCAAATTTTAAAATAAAAAATAAATAAATAAAATTCCTCCATAATTTTTCAATTTGACAAATTTGAAAATTGACTGCCAAATTTTAAAAAAAAGGTTCATCAAGATAATGATATTTAGGATGAAATTTGACCTTTTTTCAAAAAAAATGAAAAATAGCTTGGCCATTTATTAAAAATAAGTGGAATCATGGCCAATGATCAGAAAATGAAGTTTTCAAAATGACCATAATCCTTTTATTTCAATACAAAAATATTATGGAAAAAATAACTGTAAGACATGACCCAATGGAAAATAAGAATGTCAAAGCAAGGATAATAAAGGGAAAAACAATCACATAATTCAATGAAGAGATATTTAAATATCTTATGAGCTTAATGGTCCCTTCTTAGCGCAAGTGTCATATTTCATTTGTATGAGAATAATATACTTGTACAAAGATATTCTCTCAGATATTCAAAATTAAATTCATTTTGCATATCTCAGTTTTTTATTGCAATTTTGAAATTTCCAAATTTCATCAGACACAAATTTAATTTATTCATTCTTGTTATTTTTCTTCTTCCAAAAATGCAAGAATTATTCTTTTGGAATTTCTCAATTTTCCATTTAATCAGCTATAACTTTCAAAACTGCTTCAAATCCATAAATTCACTGGTATTTTCTTCTCATATGCACTAATTCACTTCTATTTACTGATTTTCAACCTTTGAGACTCCAATATGATTTAAAGAGCTCAGGAAATTTTCTTAATACCCACTGCAAGCCTGCTAATAAATCTTTTCTGAAGCAGAAGATTTGATAATATGAATATCAAAAATCTGAGGCCCAGAGGAAAATTCATCAGATCAGAGGAGACTCCCATTAAATGTAAATTACACTCGGAAGCAGGAATTTAATCATATAGGAATCAATCCTTTAGCCTCCACTAAGCTTTGATTAAGGCCCCAAAAGAGTTCTTGATTCCAATGTCAACAAACTACTTAAATCTTCCCCAAACACCCAATCCCTCAGCTCATTATAGGCTTATTTTTCCTCATTGCCACCCATCAACTTTCTTCTGAACAAAAAGTTGTAAATTTTTATTTCTCTGATTTTTTCAGCACCCCTACCAATTATTGTTTTGTTTTTGGAAGAAAAAATTATTTTCACAGCTTGAAAAAGGAAAAAATGCTCCATCCAGGACCTCCTCTGAAGTCTCCATTCATGCTGAAATCTCTGATGATAAGAATAATCATCCTCCTCAAACTTCCTTTCAAGACATGTTTGTCCAAGCCCAACATAACAAAAACCATCCACCACCAAAAGTTGCTATTTGGCAGCATGCTCCCACTGTTTCACTACCTTCATCAAAATCAAGTTCTGAAAAAAAGGAATTTGGAGGAATCTGATGAAGTCCTGCATACCAAAGAAAATCCTGACCAATTTTCCAGAAATCCCTTCAGATCAGCTTCAGCTGTATAGCATTTACCATCAACAGGAACTCCCCCAAATTTGACTTCCTGAAGCTGGAATTAGCCAATTATTCATGATTATATTGATACTTTCTGGAGAGGTTTGAATTAAACTTCCACCTCAAATACTCCACCAAGTGATATCACTGTCAGGGAAGTACCTGTCCATTTTTTAGCCTCAAATACCATCATCTGAAACTCCTACATCAGGCCTACAGGAATCAGGAGCTTGAAAAATAGCTCAAGATTTCTCAATTAAATTTTCTCAGCCTCCAGAAGACCCTCTGAGAAGGGATTTATCAGAGTCTTATTTTAACATGATTCTTAAACTGACTCTTTTATTTTTGTTTTTTCAAAGTATTCAGCCAATAATAAGTATTTGAAATGACATGTTGGGAAATAAATAACAATGGAACCAAAAGTTCCAGAAATTGATACTCTTTCTTGCAAAATTGTAGCTTTTTCATCAGGAATCTCAACGCTCTTTTTTATGATAAGTCTGTTTAGAAACTGTGAGCCTTGAGGCATATTTTAAATATCCATATAGGACACAATTGATATTAATTCAACTTCTATAATATATAAAACCCATAAGTCATGCATATCTCAAGAATTAATTATGTTTCAAATAGAAAAATATGAATAACCTTTTTGTGAGTCAGTAAATCCACAAATTTCAGGCCATATTTGGATTATAAAAACCTTCCCCTAAGTTAACACCATAAATTAAATAAGTGTAAATGAGCTCTATGAGGCTGTATTATATAAAATAATCCAACACCTCATCATCAATACCAAATGAAAAAATTGTGAAAGTTTTTTTTTCATTTTCACATCAAATTAATGGTATTGTGAGGAATCCCATGTTACATATACACTAATGATAGCTCTATGCATGTTTGTGGAACCTAAAAGATCACTGTATTATTCCATACAGATGTGGTATACCAAAAGTGTATATCAGCTTTTAAATTACTATTTTTTACACAAAAGATAGCTAAGAGGGGAAAAGAAATCAAAGAGAGCCAGGGTACCCAGCTTCTGAGGTCTCTTAGGCATTTCCAGCTCCAACACTTGGATCCATTTCTGGTCATAGCTTAATTGGTCTATTAAGGCCCTTTGTGAACCTGTTTACCAAGTTTATATCCCATTAAATCATTGGAAAATAGCAAAAAAACTGCTATTTTGATGTGAAAAGCAGATAATTGGAAGCTCTGACTCCTATAAACATGTTAATTCTCAATTATTTTCAATTCATAAGCCAAAAAATAGGAATCAAAGCCCTTTTGGAACTTTTATTCATATAATTACCTTTCGGAAACCAGCTATTTTATGCTATTTTTCTACACCACAGAGAAAATGTGGTAAAACTTCAAAATTCATTAAAAGTACACTTCTCAGTCATTATTTTGAATTTTCAAGGACAATTGAATAAAGGTATCATCAAAATTAAAACCACAAAGAGCTATTACTTTATAGTTCAAATTAAAAAGTCCTACTTACAGTCCATTTTTAATTATTTCACATGAAACACTGAATCTTCAAAAGTTCACAAACAATAAAACCTGTGATTGAATTTCCAATAACATTGATAGCTTTATGAAAACACTTTTCATTTGGAAATCAAAGAGCATTTATGGTTTTAACTGCTTTATTTTTTAATCATAAATGGGTTGGTAGTCAAGTAAAATGACTTAATTAAGTAATTATGATAATAGTAAATTACTACAAATGATTTAATCAAAAAATATGGTTAATGTGACTAATTCTTCAATATTCTCAATGGCCCTTCTCTTTGAGCTGTTTTAGAGTTAAAAGAATTCTAATATTTCTGTTTTTTCAGATATCGTTATGTTTTTCAGTTTAAACATTTATACCATCTGTAATTATTGGTTAAGATAATTCAAAATTATTCTTCCCATTTCAAATGAATCATAAATAAGTAAAATCAAATAGCTTTACTATTCCCAATATTTCTTGACTATAAATTGCTGCATCACTGTTTTAAATGAAGCTTTGATCCGTTAAATCCATAAATAATCTTGAAAATCACTCTATCAGATCTTTTCAAGGTCTTTTTGGAGTAGTAGTGAGTTATTTATCAAATTCTTTAATTTATTCTCTAAGGTTAGTATTTTTCTTCCATAATCCACAATAATTATTTTTGACAAAAATAATTATTGATTAAAATAACTTTACATTATTTTGATAAGTATTATTTTTAAATATTCTTTTAATTGATTCTATGGGCATTTTCTTCTTATGTTAAATTCACTAGTAGTGTATGAAAATTGTAAGAAATAATTAAGAATTCATCTATTTATTTCTGGTTGTAATAAGCCTATTTATCATATTTAATGAGAGAAGTCATAGTACTCTTTATTAATAGTAATATTATCAAATGTTTCATAGAAAAATATTACTTTTGGAGTCCTGTTTGTGTACTTTGAGCCTTGAACCCTTAATCAATATAATTTTTCATTTCAAAATATACTATTTTAATTATCTCTCTTTCTTTTAAAATGAAACTTGATTTTCATTTTTTGAAATTGTCTTAAAATATTGTTTTTATTGAGGAATTTGGATTAATTCTATATTGCTTTACATGTGAGATTTCCACATCCATAAACTTCTAAAATTTGCCTTTCCATTACTCTGAGTTTTTTTCAATTAAAAATATGGGAATAATCATTTCTTTATTAAAAAAAATATTCTTTCTTTGCAAAATATTCAAAGTATAAAAAATAATTTTCATTTTTTAGTGTCTTTAATACAGTAAATTTCATCTTTTAATAAGCTTAGTAAAAGAGATATGACCAGCCCATAATATGAGGAAAATGGGGAATTATGTATTTGAAAGAAAAGAACTTTATTCAAGGCATATTTACTAAAACCACAATCAAAATGTGTAACTTTTATTATTATCATCTTCAATAATCTTTTATTGACTTGAAAGTGGTGCTTACCAGAGATTGAAGAGGCTATTTGGTCCAACCAGATGCATCTGGACAAGGAAGGAGAGGTAAGACCAGAGTCAAACCTGGAAGTACTTCCTCAAAAAAGGCATATTTGTATAATGCCAGAGATTCCCCCAAATCCCCAAAGTCTGTCCTTACAAATTTTGATGTGAATTCTGAGCCAGAACGTATTCAGATTACTATCTTAAGGGCTGAACCATTTTCAAGTGTAAGCCATAGAAATATATTGGTACCAGTAAAAAAGCTGGTTCAGAGAAGCCAAAGAGGAAGAATGGTAAATATGCCCAAGCCTTTGGAAGGGGGCCATGAGCTCTTACTTACACATCAAGAGCATTCTGCATCAGGAGAAGACCATTAAGCTCTTAGGAGTTTGAAGCCCTCATCAGTATACCAAAAGAAAGAGATGGAGATTACCCCAGATTTGGGAAAGGAGGGACCAGTAGAATCAATTTGCTCCATAACTCTTCAAAGACAAGCACAAAGGTCCCAGAAGAAACAAAAACAAGGGGAAGTCAAAGCTGATTGGCACAGACCTTACCCACAAGGCTACAGGATTCTCAAATTGGAACCCTCAGCCATTGACAGTGTGTTCAATATTGAAAGTAATCTTATGGATTTCACAGCCAAGGAGCAAGAAAGGATGAATACAACTTTTCCAGAAAAATGGTGGATGAAAGTGAACATATATATTCCACTATTGAAGTTAAACTTAAAAACTCTAATAAATACTTAAATGAATTAACATGAAGTATTAATTAATCAAAAATAAATGAAAAGACTTCACTTAATGGTGTAGAATGACAACTTCAGGTATTGAGTCTATTTCCCACACATGTGACACAATTGAGAGTGAAATCAAGGTAAGCAGTGAGGAAATGGATAGTATTTTCATTAATCTCAAAAATGACCAACTGCTGAATTCAAAATACTATGTTTAAAATATAACTCATAACACAAAGCATTTTGGCACACCCTTGGAAAGAAGTTATTATGAGAGGAAGAAATTGAAGGAGGAAAAATGTCACAATTGAATCAAATGCATAAGACTTATCAACCAGCTTCACATATTCCAATGGCTTCTGCACGTTTAACTGAAGGTAAGTTATCTCCAAACAAAATTGTGGATCCATTCCCAAGACATACACCTGAAAATCAGCTCTCTGAAAAGGATATTCCCAGATTAAAATAATGACCAAACTTCTTTGGTGAAGGAAAATATAATCATATTATATTTATAAGGACAGTAGATATGTTACAGGAATACTTCAACATACCAGATGAATTCATAGTGGAAATATTGCATTTTTTGTTTACCAGGACTTCCAATAAATGATACTATCAGATGAGGAAATATAATGAAAGAAATAATTGTCTTTAATGGAAATCTGATATAATCACCAAGTGGGCCAATAATTCCTGGAGATTCAAAATGGAGAATAAATTTGAAAGTCCCATCATTAATTCTGAGAAGGACAAACCACTTCCTTGGTTCCTCAAACAGAAAGCCAGACTATCTACTTTACACCCAGATATGTGTGACTAAATTATTGGTATGAAGATATTGAGAAAGGGTTGAGGTGAACTAGAATATTCTATCAAATTCAGATTTTGAGAACCCTGTTCAATAGAAAGCTACATTAATTCAATGGCGCATATCATTACTAGGAACAGAATTGGTAAAATCTGTACTAGGACCCTATTGAGTCCAGAATTATTCCAATAAGCCAAAGAGATTAAAAGAGAACTGAGACACCTTTCTTACAATGCCATAAATTTTGAAGCACTTCACTTTTGACCAATACCTGTACCAAAAAGAAAAAAATCAATGAAGTAAAAGTCATTGAAGAAGTCCATATTACTGCAGAAAGAGAGTAATCTGATAAATATTCTTCAATTTCTGATGGCATACCAGTTGAAGAGTGTCATATTGAAAATATCACAGGACTCTTTGATGTTACTGAAGCTGGAACTCACCTGCCACAATATAGTAACTACTTCTAAAACTGGATCCTTATCCAAGATGCCATGATGTGTAAAACCAAACCTGCTAGGGTGAAAGGATATACTACTTGAACATCTTTTTTTACCTAAATATTAATAAATGATGTAGAATCAAAACTCAACCTAGACACAAGAGCCTTTTTCAATTTTTTAGGAAAAGACTACCAGCATAATATTTTACCTCAGTGAAAAACTATCTTTTTTCAATAGAGGGTTTGCAGTCTATCAGTGCTAGTAATAATATGTACCCACTAGGTATACTGGATACTGACCTGGTATTACCACCCCCAGCAGGAAGTATGAGTATGAAAATAGAGATATTAGTGATGGATATCTGTACTTCTCAACATATACTCCTTGGTGATTGATACTTGAGAATTTGTGGTATTGACATCAGTAACCATAAAGAACAATATTTTACAATTGGAGATTATAAAAGACTGGAGCTTTCTTTTTCTAATATTCCCAAACAAATATTGGTGATATATTTAAATAAAAATAAGCATTAAGAGGAATTTCTGTCAAATGAACTTATTGAAGCACAAATTAATCCATACTTATCACCAAAAAATGAAGCAAGAGCTTACTAATTTTCTCTACACATATACAAATACCTTTTCTTCAGATATTGAATCAATAGGCACAATCAAAGGTCATTAATTGAATATTACTCTTAATATTAGCAGACATACCCTCCAGTTCTGAGAAGAGCAGCTTAACTAGCAAGCCTAAGAGCTAGGGAATCCTTGGAAAAGGATATACAAGAGCTTACTCAACTTAGTGTACAGAGAGAAGTAGGCCATAATGAAGAGGTTGAATCTAAACCTCCTTTCAATATTTCTTGGAATAATGAAAAATAAAGGATGGTTGGGTATTTTAGAGCATTGAATACCTACACAGTTATAGATACTTACCCATTCATAGAATCCAAGAAGACCTAACTCAGCATTTGAAAGCCAAGTATATAGCCTCAATGGATTTATTGAAAGTTTTTCATCAGAATTTTTGAAACAAAAATCCAAAAAATCACTCAGCATTATCACTCACTATAGTACTTATGAGTATCTGAGTATTCCATTTGGTATTGAAAATCCTCCTTCTTATTATCAAATAATGATGAATACCATCTTTCCCACAGAATTTCGTGAATTATTGCTCATTATTTACATTTATTATATAATTATATGTTCAGACTCATAGTCTTTGCACAGTACTAGAAATGGTTTCAAAAGTTAATATGAAAATCTTACTTAAGAAATGAAATATTGGTTTTGAAGAGCTCAAAGCAATTGGAGCTATTTTTTTAGGATTAAGATTGGGTATTGACAAAAGAAAAGGTATCAGGATTTTTACCTCAGCCCAAACCCTATAATAAGAAATAAATGACATCTTTTCTTGTATTTTCTAGCTAGTATAGTCAACACCTTAAAGATTTTCCAATTCTATCCAAGTCACTCTATAATATCTATTATCAAAAGATATTATTTGATATGACACAAGAAATAGTTAGAAAATATGAGAGCATCAGGACAGCTCTTACATAAGTGCCTTTACTTTTCATTCCTGACTGAAATCTACCTTTAGAGTTGTACATTGATGAATGTGGAGTTGGATTAAGAGAAGCCCTACACCAAGCCCAAATTATCAATTAAAACCAATAGAAGGATCTTTTTGCTTTATCTCCAAAATTCAAACCAACATAAGCCAAATGGAATGCTTATATTTGGTACAGGCACTTTGAAAAATATACTATCATCTTAATGGAAGTGATTTTGAAGTTATAACTGACTGTAATGCAGTAAACCCACTTCCAAACATTAAAAAATCCAAGGCACATTTTTGAATGGAAATATTCATTCAAGAGTATAGTGGAAATATAAGAATATTCAATAAGGCCGTAGATATACATAATAATGCTGATGTACTTAGCAGTTAGGCATTGGAAAATACACCTGATAACCCAGCTTATTTACTTCAAGAGGAAGACCCGCAAATTCCAACTGAAGGAACTAACATAACTGGAATTGGGACTAGATTCTTTGTAGATTTTGAAGATTAATACAAGCAAAAAAAAGGACTTCCATATCTTAACATCCATATTGGAAAAGGACTTTAAAGACACAGATTTGGCTAGATTATTTGATTAAGTTTCAACGGCTTCCTATTCTGAAGGAATATTTAACTTTTTTTATTTCATAATCTATCACATAATTCAACATTATTGTTTAATTGAATTACCCAGTATCTTCCTAATCAATACCATGCTCAAAGAATGTAATGATATCACATATTTTGGACACCTATCAGAGGAAAGGACAATTAATAGAGTCAATAACTGTGCATGGTGGCCATCCTGAATCAAAGAGAGAGTGGAATATTTACATACTTGTGATAGATGCCAAAAATCAAATGGGAGCACAGAACAGAAATTTGGACTTATGATTCATATCTAAGAACAAAAATCCCCTTTGGAAGTGATTTACATGGATTGGGTCACAGCACTACCTTCAAGTTGTGACAAGAGCTATAATTCTTTCTTGGTCATAGTAGACAGATATAACAAGACTCCTATATTCTTACCATTTCATAAAGATGACACTTCTATGGATACAGCTCTCCTGCTGTGGAATAGAGTTATTCAATAATATCACAAGTGACAGAGACCCCAAGTTCATATCTGCCTTTGGACCAATCTTCAAAGATTATTTGGGACCAACTTATCATTTTCTACAGCATACCACCCTCAAAGTGACTTACTAGCAAAGATAATGATACAAAATCTAGAAGATATTATAAAGAGATTCTGTGCCTATGGCTTTAAACTCAGAAAGTCAGATGGCTTTCCTCATGACTGGTGCACCATAATACTTGAATTAGAATTTTCATATCAGATATTAGTTCATTCTTCCACAGATCAAACTCCTGCTATGTTAGAAAAGTATTGAATTCAACACTCCCAGAAGATACACTGAGGAAAGGCTTGTGGAAATTCATACTAAAGCTTTCAGCTTGAAGTTTATGCTTAATAAAGTGAAATAACATTCAAAAAGAAGCATGGTTGACCCATTTGAATATGCAAAAATGAAGTGGGACAAGATTCATAAGGTATATGACCTCAAAGTAGGGGACTTAGCTCTAGTTTCAACCTCAAATTTTAATAATACTAAAAACCCAAAGAAACCTAAAGATTCTAATTGAGGAACGTTTGCTACTGGTGCCTTACCAGGAACCAATTCAGGTCAAGTGAAACTGAGTGGGAATAGTAAAACAAACACACCACTTTTCCGGTAAGCTGTATTTAACCTTATCAACCAGCAGATAAATAATTGGTTCCTTTGAAGAACACCACTCCTTCAACTCTACTACAAGTGGAACATAATCAAGACAATAACATAAAAATATTCATTAAAAAGAGATACTTGGCGGTAAAAATAAAAAATTATCTTGTCAGATATAGGAGCTCAGTACATGAAGAGGAATGGCTGGAATACTTAGACATACCTGACTTGAGAAAACCTTTGAGGAGATTTTGGCATGAAAAAAGGCCACAAGCCTGAATATTTCTAATAAAGTGCTTTTATTACTTGGTCTTAGTAATATAAAGAGGTTTTACACAATACATTAACCCCCTTTTTGGTTTTTTACTTTTTATTCTACTACTCACTAATAAATTTTTTGTAAATTTTTATATTTTGGTGGAAGGGAATGTGATCCTTGAAGAGTGTTTTAAATACCCAATAGGCCACAATTTAGATTTAAAATACTTCTGTAATATACATAGCCCACAAATCATTCATATATCCAAAATACATTATTTCTCATATAGAAAAATATGAATAACCTTTTTCTTAGCAAGTAAATCCTTGTATTTAAGGCCAGATTTGGCTTATACACAAAGCTTTACCTAGGGTAACTCCATTGAGTTAATAAGCTCAAGTTAACTCTATTAGGTGTTAATTTGGAAAATACTTTAGCACCTCATCATTTATACCACATAAATGAATTGTAAAAAAACATTTTTTTGTATTTTCATACCAAAATCATGGTATTGTGAGAAATCCCATCTTATATAAATACCAAGAATAGTGTTATGAATGATTGTGGAACTTGAAATTACTTTGGTTTTTAATAAAGCTCTGGTATGTTAATAGTGTGTATCACTATTTGAAACACTATTTTTGACATAAAAATAGCTAAGGTGGACAAAAGATAACAAAGAGAGCCAGGGTACCAAGCTTCTGGGGCCTCTTAGGTACTGCCAGCTCCAAACACTAAATAAATGGCTGTTAATAGCTCACTTGGTCCATTGAACTCCTTTGGGAGCCTTTTTACCAAGTTGATATCTCATTAAATCATGATAAAAGAGAAAATAGATTGCTATTTTGATGTGACAAAGAGATAATGGGCAGATTTGACTCCTGAAGTCATACTCATTGTCAGTAATCTTCAATTGATAAACTCAAAAAGATTGATTAAATCCCTTTTGGAATTTCTATGCATGAAATTACCTGTTGGAAACCAGCTATCTCTATGCTATTTGCCTACACCACATAGAAAATGTGATAAAACTTCAAAAATTCATTAAAAATACATTCCTTAATGGATCTTTCTGAACCTTTCAGAACAAATGTATGAATTTATCATCAACACTAAGCCCACAGAGAACTATGACTTCATAATTCAAATTCAATGCTCCTCTTACAGTCCATTTTTGATGATTTCATGTGAAACACTGGATTGTCAAAAATTCACAAAAAAGACAACCTGTGATTGAATTTCCAATGAAATGTATATCTTTGAGAAACAAAATCTCATTTTTAAATCAAAGTGGACTTAGATTTTCAACTCCCTTATTTCTTAACCATAAATTGGTTGGTAATCACATAAAATGACTTGATGAAGTAATTATGAGAATCTCATGTGACTACAAATAATGTAAGAATAATGGAGTTAAGGTGAAAGTTTCCTAAGTATTCTCAATGGCATGGCTCTGTGAGCTGTTTCAAACTTATAAGCAGCCTACTATTGCTTTTTTTTCAGAAATCATATTATTATTCAGTTTGAACATGAATACCATCAGTAAGTATTGTTTCAAATCATCCTGTAGTATTCTTATCTTTCCAAATCTAAAAGAAAACTATCTAATTAAAGATAATTACTTTTCCCAATTGTGCTTACCTATAAATCTTTTTATCACTGATTTAAATCAACTTTTAATCTTTTAAATCCACAAATGATCCATCAGATCACTCTACCAAATGTTTTAGGGGTATTTTTGGAGTAATAGTGAGTGTTTATTGAATTACAAAGGGTTTTAGCTTTGTTAAAGAGCTTCAAATAATTCTTCTTGCAAAATATAATTATTGATTAAACATTCCAGTAGACAATTACTACCTATTGTTATAGTCCCTAGTAGTGTAAAACAATTAAAAGAAATAATTCAGAAATTAATTACTTATTTTTAGTCATACTAAATTAATTCATTCTATTTCATAAGAAGGTTCATACTAATCTTGATTCATATTAATACTATCAAGATATTTATAGACACATCTTACAGAAATCCATAAGTGAATTACCATAAATAAAATGGCTTTCTGCATGTCTTGTCAAACTCAAAGAATGTAAGTCATATCCTTTTCAATTCATTAACCAGCTAAATATTAAGCTGACTCATTTGTATCCAGGTGGGTTTATGCTTGAAAAGGATATTTTTGATTGGAGAGGAGATAGTTCATTAAGAATCATTTGTCTGAAGCCAAATGAATGGAAGAGCTTTCTCCCATACCAAGAGGCCCATAAAAGGAGCATGGACTAAGATCAAAGATTCCCTTTATGATACAAGGCTAATAGATGCACCCTTCCTTAATGAAGACCTCCTCACCACACTTACCCATATATCTCTGTGATATTCTTAAGCCTTTGTAGCAGCTACATAATTCTTTCAAAATTTCTGTGATACAACCTATCCCACCAGAACATCCAGATAGGGCAAAGGTTACTCCAAACATTGGTGTACTGAGCTATTTCTTCAACCAGATTTTAGGAACTATCTCTTCTATTATTTACCTTTATGTTCCAATAAGAGTCCCCAAAAATGGGATTTTTATTCCTGGAGAGGAAAAAGGGGCTCAAGATATAAATATATCACAATTTTTGATGACCTTAACAAGCCTTCTTGTTTTCAAGCCTGCATCAGCCTTCACCATTCCTCAAGATAATCACTCCTATCCCATTTAAAAGTCATTTATGGAAATTTGTTTCGAAAAATTTACATTCAGGGAAAGCTGAAAAAACCTTCTTTATCCTTTTCATGGAGTCAACTTGGGAATAAAATTGCATTTTTCATATCAGTGTTGATCTCAATGTGCTTTGTGAATGATGCACCCCTTTATTTGTTGGATATTTTTCCAGTTTACAGTGACAAAGTGAGATATATAATTATTTCTTCTGTCCTAATACAAGATTTCATTTTGAAATTTTATAGGTCTTATTCCAAATTACCTGTATTTTCCTTGTTCATCACACCTATTGGAACAGCTCAAGAACCAGATAATCCTGCTTCTTCTACTTCTATCTCTGAATCTTGAAATAGTTTTACTTGGTTTCAATATCATTTGGTTTATGGCTAAAAGATTCATTTTTTGATTACTTATAGTATCTAATGATATTATTATATTATTAAGTAAACACGTGACTCATTATACAGGAAGTTTTAAGAAATATTTTCTTTATCAATATACAGCCCTTTTTTAAAATCCTCCATTTTACTTGTCACCTTACTTCCCCACAAGACATATTGGAAGTGATCCATGCCAAGATATACCTTCAAATGTATTCACTAGTAATAAAACTAATTATCAATTATGAGCAGTTATGAAAGCTATTTATCATTTCTACAAAATATTTTCAAACCCTTTTTAAAAAACAGTTTTATGCATATTTTCTTCAATTCTTCCAATAAGCATATTGTAATTTCTTTATTATTATTATTATTCAGCTATCAGATTCATGCAGGGTCAAGTAGAGAACTGAAATAATTCTATTTGTTCTATTATTGTTAATCGATTTTTAGCTGAGCAAGTTTTCTGTTTTGAATTACAGGTGTAAACTCTCATGTTTCTCAGGAAGGGAAAATAAACTGAAAATTCATTCATCCTTTCGAGAAATATTATTGAAAAACCTCATAAGTTTTTCTTTACCCCATCATTGCAATCAACACTTCCTAAAAAGGCAGTTTCAAAAAATATTTTTTCTATAAATCATTTTCAATTTCCCTCTATTATTTGCAGAGGTAGATATACTCTATAATGGCCCCAATTTAAAACTCACAAAAGGCAAATAAACCTTGATTTTTTTAATTAATTAATATCTTGATGCTATGTGGTATGAAATATCTCAGTTTGTAATTTTTAAAAATGAATTTTAATTCTGAAGCCAAAAAATATATCATAAAGTATGTGAATTCAACAACTATTTCTTCCCTGATGTTTATTTTTAGGTTTATTTTATATCCCAAATGGTTTATTGTCTCATATAATACAAATTACCCTAAAAGCATTTACACAACTTATCAATTTTGAGTAATATATAAAAACTAGCTGTATCTTTGGAATCACACCACAGCATAGTCTCAAAATTATTTTTCAAATTTATATATAGGTTTCACACATTTACTGAATCTGTAAGTAAATGAATCTCCCCTCTTCTTGGCATAAATTTAAAGTTTGTGAAAAAATATATACATCTCAAAATCAAGTTTTGATTTCTTTTGACTCTGTATATTCAATACAATACTTAACTTCTTACAGCCTTTTTAATCACATGAAAATTTATGCAATCTATAGATTCATTATATTACTTTACCACTCTATTAAAAGGATCTTATATGCATGGAAAAATATATACACTCCCGAAACTTAACTTTCAATTTTAAAGAGATATATACTTCTCCAAATTTTGAAATAAATTCCCAATCAATTCATAATAATTTTATTTCATTACTTTCCAATTGTTTATGTAATTATTTCACAAATCTCATAGAAATAAAAAATCTCCAAAGCCTTTTTGATAGATATTAGTAGAAAATTCCTGTTGATCCTCCTCAAATGACAAATACTGGGACCATAAATAAGTACATATCAGCTTTTCTTCTTAGTTCTTGGTCACATACCCAGATTTGTTTTGTCCATTTTCTGAAAATTATTTTAAGTATGAGCCTCCAAAAGGGTATGAAGGCACCATTCTTCACACACCAAATTTATGCACTAGTTTTTCCGAATTTTGATACTTTTCATCACCACCAAAATTTGTTGATAGAATAATGTATGAACCTTTAGTGTGTTTGTGTACAATAAACTGAGCAATTTTCTTGAAAAAAATGTACACACCAAGTTTCGCCAAAGCTTCATAGATTTTCAAATCAACACGTGTTATAATATAACAATATTTCAAATCTTTGAAACTAATGCTCAAACTCTTTTTTGTGATAAGAGGTATATTTCAGAAAAACACAATAATGGATTTCAGGCTGAATTTGGATCATATGTGATAACAGTACCAAACGTTTCTTCGAATTAGCATCCAATCACTATGTGGAATGAAGCTATTATTTAAATAATTATGGAACACTATATCTTCGAATACAAGAGAATTTCATTTTCAGAATATGAATTGGATCCAACTGCAGGTCAGAATAAAATATTAATTGGAGCTCTTATTTATAGGTGTTTCAGGGTTCAAAGAAATAAATTTATAAATAATAGAATAAGAAATTTAAATTACAAGAAAGTATTGAAGAAAATATTTTGTTAAGCTCCTTTCATTAATTTGAAATCAGATTAGAAGCTTCCTTATCAATTTTACACTTTTTAGATTTCTTAAAAATGTCAGAAACTTTCCACTCATGCTTTTGGAAGCAAAACTGAAAAAATACGTGTTCCATGAAAGGACTGCTGCTCTGAAACTGAATAGGATGAAAATGTAAAATATAATTTATCTTCTTTGTAATGAAGGAGAACTTAATATGCCAAGATTATGAGAAAAATTTACAATAATTGTATAGGCTATATATCTGAAAGGAAGTGGTGTAAAAAATACATAAAAAGCCTTGCGACACACAGGGCCTATTATGAAAAGATACATCACATTATGGAATAAGTATCCTAAATATACCATCCAATCGTTATTAAGAAAAGCGAAAGAGCACTTTAACAACAAATGAAATAATATTAAGAAACCTCAAGGATTCCTTTCAAGATTTTGAGAAAATAGCCAATTCTATTTAATTAAAAAGTGTACTATTATTCAGCTAAATCTTTCATATATTTATACTCCTTTATTATCTTTTTCATTATAATGATGAATACATGAATATTTTTATTAAAATACTTTTTTGTTATATAATTATTTTAATAATGATAAGTTTTATTCAAAATAAAGGTTAATATTGAATTCCCAGATTACTTCTTTTTCCAATGTCTTATTAATCCAATACTTGAAATTTTCTTTAATTATGTTTTGCACAAATTTTGAATTGTGTTCAACATACCTCATCGCATCGAATTTCCTAAATAAGAAATCACACATTAACCAAACGATATGATCTTGGGGTTCATTATTTAAATCATTTATTTTTAGTTTAAAATAAAAATCTGGAATCTTTTTGTATAACATTGAGAAAAAATATTTTGTGGATAAAATTCCCTGAGGGGATAATAGAGAAATTTTGAAATCATCAAAATTTTCCTTTTTGAGGATTATATTTTTCAATTCTTTAATTTTTAACCATGGTAGATTAAATTATCAAAGCAATCTGTTTTCTCATAATACCATCCTTTGTATTTATAAAACCTCTATTGATATTTATTCTATGGATTTTTAATTTAGAAATTCTTATTTTGAAGGAATGTGAGGGAAGAAATATTTTATTTCTTCACAATGTAACAATATAAATATATTTGCACAAATGACTTCCTAGCATTGAAAAGAAATGCTTTCAAAGACTCTTTCCTTTCCAATTGATATTTTTTTCACAATGATAGTAATTGTTTTCTGAGACATTATCTAAAATTAAATTGAAGAATTGGAAAATTGAAAGGTTTTTACTTTAAAATGTCACAGTGTCATATATCACACAATTTTCTTACTAAATAGAGGTAATGACCCACATTTTTGGCTTAGAGCTTATGGAATGGATAAAAGGAATTAAAATTAGACTTTTCATATGAAAATCCAGCTATCTTATTTAATACTTATATACAATTTTTCAGCATGTAATAAATTTAAAGAACCCATGAAATTCAACTCACTAATAGTGGAGTTTTTGAGTTTATTTCACTGAGATAAATTAAGTTCATTCTTCCTTTCCATAAAACAGTAACCACTTCAATTTCATGAATTCTTTCATACTTGAAAATTTATGCTACTTTTTGGGATTTGTCTTGAGAAGATGCACTTCTAAAAACAGAAATTACTTAAGCAGGATTTTACAGCAATAGTTAAATATAATATGGAATTAGTTTAAACTCTATGAGGTGTAATAATTATTTAAAACCCAAAAAAATATTTCTTAATGTTAGAAATTCACAAAATCCAATTCATTAGTGTTTTTAAATACTTGAAATTAATATATTACAAAACATTGTCTTACTTACCGAATTATGTAAAAAAATCTAAGATCCAATCAAGTGGTCTATTGCTAAAGAAGTTTAGTTAGAATTTATTAATAATATGCAATTTATATATATTCATATGTTAATATCAATGAGAAATATGTTTAGTATTAAGT
The DNA here is from genome assembly GCA_023105745.1 of Austropuccinia psidii. Lineage (NCBI taxonomy): Eukaryota > Fungi > Basidiomycota > Pucciniomycetes > Pucciniales > Sphaerophragmiaceae > Austropuccinia > Austropuccinia psidii. The sequence continues at coordinate 31,589,798 of JALGQZ010000008.1, forward strand.
AGAAATTATCTTTTGTAAAGAGAACAGATTTCAAATGATTTCCATTTTCTATAATTCCATACCCAAATGAACCTTGTTATAGTTCATAACTTCCAATTATCCTTTTATTATTTAATTAACTCACCATGTCCGCCTGTGAATCAAAGCCAAAGCATAAGCATTATGACAATGTTAAAGCAAGATGCCCACCAAAAGGTAAAATGAACAAAGATATCTCATAAAGGCATATAAAATGAAGAAGGAAGTAATCAAATCTTTATTACTGTCACATGGTGAAATTTAATCTACAACTTTCCAGTATTAATCATTCTTTCAACCGGTTTAATAGCCTTTTTTTGGCAAGAGTTCCCTTTTCTGAGGTCTGGCAGACAGCATTGTGACAAATACAAAACTCTCATAAAAATAGAATAAATAATAACAGATTTGTTCCAGCTCAAAACCTGACCTGAGCATGAACCTTAATTTTTACCTCTGATCTCAAATTTAAAAAGTAAAAAGAACCCCACCATTTGAGGGTTTTAATTGATAATCTTAATTAGTACTATCCAATTTTCCCAGCAAAATTGGGCTGGTACCAAAATTACAGAAGTTAGAGCAAACCATAGGCCAAATAATGGTGAATAAAACATTCACCTCACATCTAACTTCTACAGTTTTGTTGTGTGATACCTTAATTAGGGTCTTTTTAAAAAGTAAATAGTCTGAGCTTTCTTATGGTACCTCAATTATCCTTTATCCCATTTAAAACAGAAATCTATCAAGGATAGTGACTTAATACATTATTCATACAAAATCCCTATTCTTACAAGTTAATTTAAAGTCTGTATAACTTTTCCATAATTAATTCTAAGAATACCAAATTAGTAGAAATTCTTTAGGAATAATCAAGAAAAAAAAACTAAGCACTTTTGAGCCCTCTATCTTTAAAACTGACAAATCTATATTGGTGTTAATGATAAAATCCCATTTTGTTGTAAAAATCCAATACTGTAGAATACTCTCTCATACTATTGATTTATAGGTGAAAAAGCCTTTGCAAAGGTTGTTTCACCTCAATACCTCACAGTATGACTAATCAGGGACCCCAATACGCAATTTCTACAGGATTTTAGGCATCTGAAACATCAGAACACATCTGTGAGGGCCCCCAATGATGTTTTTCACCCTTTATTGGGGAAAAGGGACCATATGTGATTCTGAAACTCCATGTGGGACCAATAAATGCTATACATCAATGTAGAAATCACAAGCCTTCCCTCTGAAGTTAAATTCTTCACCCCTTCTATGTTCCAAGGTGCAAAATCCCCCTTTAATGTTTTTTCAGGATAAAAGGGGCCCTTCCTCCACACCAAATAGGAATTCCTACATCTTCTAATCCTTTCCAGAAAATAGTACTCTTGGAAAATAATTAGGTCATAATCAAAATTTCAATTATTTTGGTATCATTCACCATCACTAATCTTTAGTAAAATGCTTATTTAATTATTTTGAGCTTGTTTTCATGTGTCACACTCATAGCTATATTATTATTACCACTATATCATAGAGTCATTCTAACACCTCTCCTATAATAATTTCAATTATTCATCATTTAATTCTCTTCTTGAGAAGCCATGATTCATTTGATAATTTATTAAGTGATAAGAATTTTTTTCATTATCAATCAAGTCTCCCCTTTCTATTTTTGGTGTTGGAATGGTGGTCATTTCAAAAATAGGAAAAAAAGTTCAATTTGAAAATTCAACCTCATTTCCCCAAGAAGTATCTGGAATGAAATTATTTTGGAAATCCAGTGGGGAATCTAGCCGTTCATCCTCTCAAATGCAGCTTTGGAAAATTTCAAAATAAATTCTAAAATAATAATATCTCAGAATCCTTCAATTGAAGACTTTGAAAATAAAATCTTAGTTAGCTTCAGGAACTGTATCAACAAATTAAACAAGTTAAAAAAATTGGAAGCTATTCTTTTTTTTTTGATCCAACATTTTAAAATAAATTTTTTTTTTGCTAATTATTATTTACAGAAATATATTTTAGGATTCTCACTTAACCTAAATAATTGGATAATTTTTTGTGAAAGGAACTTAATCAACTCTTATTTTTAAAACTGACTATTCTAGATATGAATAGTGTGAGTTAATAATTCATACATTACTCTAAAAATTGAATAATAATTAATCATATTCCTAAAATGGAAAGACAGTAATAATATGATATTTAGCTAATTAATTCTAAACATTAAACACAAATAAACTTCAAGCCAAATTTTCTCATAATCATAAGTCACAGATTTGATTATTCTCATTCAGAAGAATCTTTTTCCAAAAACATGAAGATGTTTTATTTGAGAAACGTTTTGGAATTAATTCATGAATAGGATTTATTAAACTCAGTCTTTAGCTTTTAGCATAATGCACAAATATTTTCTCAATACCCTTTTGATTCTGACATAAATCTTAAGGGAGAAGTCCAAACTAATTTTTTTGAACCATATGGATTCACCATGAAAAAAAATCTATCCGCGCCAGTGGGGGTGGCAGGTCCAACCTAGGTCCAACCCATCTTCCATTTTTCTTCATACTTGGCTCTAAACTGATATTATTATTTGGTCATCTTCGAAGCCAGACTTTCAAGGCTCAGAAATAATTCACATCAAATCAATTGAATTATGAAGCTTCTGGAAACCCTGGGAGATTATTTCTTCCACCAAATTCTTTGAAGCCCAAACCAGAGAATTTTATATCAGCATGAAACTACTAACCCTTAAAGAATTCTTTGTATATTTTGCAATAACAAAGAATCTTTTTTCTCATCTACCATTTCACAATACCTTTTACAGATCTTCCCTCCCAAAAGTCTGTATGAGATGTCAATATTTCCAACTTGAAAATATTTAGATCAAAATATTTTTCATTCAGAAATTAATAACCAGAATAATTGGGATACATCAAAAAGGTTTTGCTCATTTGAAAGAAAATTTGGAAATTCCTTGTGACATTGAAATTCAAATGGATTTTTTTCACAAATAATTTACTTATGAAAACTTTGTATAGCTCTTATTCCTGAAAATTGACTTTTTTGAATTAATGGGCAGAAACCTTATTCTAGGTTTTACAATATTTAATATTTAATACTTTTCATGCAATTATTCATGATTGAAGTAACCTAAGTCCTCTTATTTCTCAAATATTGTCTTTCCAAACAATTTTTAACACATAATACACTCAGAAGTGCTAACATAAGCCAGTTGATATTGATTCAATATGAATTTTTATTTCTTCAATAATGGAGATATCATTGAAACAATATCCATTATATCCTACTATTGAAGGAAATGGATGATTTACTCAATTTCTTGAGATTTTTTTTTATTTTACAGCATGAAAAATTATTTTCAAAATTATATTTTCCAATCAAAAGAGGGGAATTATTGAATATTTCTTAAACAAAACACAAATTTTCAGAATAAATCTTAATTTCATCTATTGCACTTCTTTGTATATGTGATAAGAAAATTTACAATTAATTTATCTACTAAGCTCCACATTATATAAAACAAAGTAAATTCTCAAGTCTTTGATGAGGCTAAAAACCAAATTTAGAGAACTTATAACTCCAATGAAAATATGGTCTCATGATATGAATCTTATATTATTACATATTCATTTTCTAGAAGAGAACTATTACTTTCAGAAAGATATCTCAAATCAATTTCAAAACAATTTTTTCCTTACCATTTCTTACTAATTCTAGACTAATTATAACGGTTATATTCTATGGTGGATAATTATCATTTAAAGCTTATGAATAGCACTTATTTGGTTGTAAAATCTATTGGCCATCATAAATTCAATTTAAGGGGATATTGGGATCCAAGCTCAAAGGAATGATTAGCATTCTCAAAAAGCTCAGTTCACAATTACATCAATTTAATAAATTTCAAAAATATTTTGAAGCTTTTCAAGACTATCTTAATAATATTTAGACAAAAATATTTCATTTGGATTCAACAAAAACATACTCAATTTATAAGCTTCCTCATTTATCCATGAGGCATTAATCAAACATGAAGCCTTCATTATTTCTTTCAAAAAACATCTTGGATAATATTTATAGATATATAATGAATTCAAATTATGGTAAGTATCATCTATTTTTCTAATCTCCTTTGATATAAAAACTTAGAATATTTGTTACATAATATTTATTCTCTAATCCTAAAAACTTCAAAATACTATGCTTCCATGAATTTACTACTACAATATTTGAAAGTATTGATACACTTAAGCTTTGTATTATAACCAGAAAGTTCCAAAAATTTCAATTCTTCCTTGTAATTTGTAAAATAAATCATTAATTTCAAAATACTTAGTTGAACTTTTGATATAATTGAGTATCATAATTAATCTCTGGGGAAGATACTTCTCAAGCTGTTCTGTCCCAAAAAGTGGAATTGGAATGATATTTCTAATTTAGGTAGCTCTTATGTATTATTTCATGATTCATTAAAAATAGGAGGTATATTTAATATTTTCAAGCTAAATTTTTCGATACATTAAGCTAGATCTTACCTGTTGAATTTGCTACTAAAATGCAATCCAACAGTTCTCCATAAATATATACTTGGCCCATATTTATACAAAACATAAAAGCTTACAATTACAGATTTTACATTTCTACATTTAAATTTTGCTAGTAATTTTTCCAAAAATAGAATAGTTGAAGCTTAAAGGATGATGTTTTTATTTCTGCAATTCCCTCATTCTCATTCATGTTCCACTTAACTAAAAAGGTCAATGTTAGGCTGAGAGGAATATTCAATTTCAAAATGCTAGCTTTCAAAGACAAAATAAATGGAGAAATATTTCATAGTGTAATGTATGGCCATTCTTTATTCTTTTTTATTACGCCAAATAATCCTAGAATTATTTTATTTCAATTTACAAAACAATTTCCTTCTTCATTTTCTCAAAGAAAAAAATAAGATCCCCACCATTGTACACCCCAGTTCTGATTGAATCTTTTGATACAGTTTGTGCCCAGCACCTTTGAAGAATCTGATTTGTTTAGATTTGAGAATTTGTTCTTCCCATTATTGCTTCTATATAATAAGTAATTATGTGATATAAACTGTTAGTATTTATTAAGCTACTTATTATAAATAATAAAGCTATCTCTTCCAATATCAGTCAATTTTTGTTTAAGTAATTCCACAGAATATAATTTATACACCACCAAGTGTCCTACAATTTCCTTTTATTAACAAAATAAGATTCATTAAAAAGCCCTTGTTTTCAAAAAAAACAACTCTTATGAAAATTCTTGTGGGTTTATTCAGTTTATTTTGTTCTTTTTCTTTAACATATTCTCAAAATATTTCAAACTCTCCTCAAAGCTTTTCCCAACCCACCTACACTGGCTGGGTTGGTATGTTGTTGGATAAAGGCTAAGAACAAATTCAATGGGGGGATTTTTAATGATTAATTACTTTTCTACATACCTTAATTATAAATTACTGGAAGTATCTTGTGGGCCATAAGTTCAAATAACTTTCCTGAAACATGGATTCAATTATTTGACATAAATATGATGCATCACCCTTTCAATAACTGTGAAACTAATAATATGTTTGGCTATCCATTTTTGTGTAAAATTTTAAGATGATGTGAAGGAATGACCCTTACATTTGGAATAAACTTTAAATTAATTATATTTTATTCATTAGGGACTTATTACCCTGAGCACTTTGTCTTTTAGAATATGTAAGAAGTACTAGGCTAACATCCTTGCTTGTTTTTTGGTGTTATTTCTGTGCAGTTTAATTTTTATGTCATATACTTTCTATCTTTTATTTTATTTCTTTTTAATTTCATTTTTATGAAAAAAATGTTTATAATCTATCAGTATGAATCCCAAATAATATTTATATTTTCAATTTTTGATTGTATTTTTTTTATGTTGAAATTTGCTTATTTCCTTTTTTTGATTTTTTAAAATTCTTAACTTTGTACTAGTTTTGTAAGAGTTGTTTTTCTAGTTTCTTTTCCTTGAATTTTTTTTGTACTTTTCCCACATTTTTTATTATTAGTCAATTTCTTGATTTTGAAATCTTGTTACATTATTTCTCTATTTTTGTGGGCTTTGTTTTTTTTTTCAATGATTTTAACAAGTAATTAATTGTTTTTTAATACTCTTTTTTCCTTCTTATCCAATTTCTTTGTAAATTATTTTTCAATTGTTTTCTATGTTTTGATTTTTTTCATGAAATTTTCCTTTGTCATATTTTAATTTCTTTTAATGTTCTTTTTTTATCTTTTTAAAATATTAATGAGCTGGTTTGACTTTGTTTCTTGATTTTCTTTGCTTGATTTTTTTGAATTTCTTAATTTATTGACGTTTTTTATTTTTTATTTTGATTCTTATTTCGTTTTATTTTTTTATCTTTTTTTACAGGGGTGTGAACACTCCAAATCAAGTGCTTTTGCACTTATTTGTAGTGTTCACACCCTTTCAAAAAGAAATCAAAATAAAATAAAAAATAAAAAATTCAAGAATTCCTCAAAAAATCAAAAAAATAAACAGACTCAAAAAGCAAATAAAACCACCAAAAACATCATGCTTTCAAATAAAATGAAATAAAATTTAAGAAAAGAGCCAACGAAGAAGTTCAAAAAAGAGCAAAAAAGTTGAAAAAAAAAGACAAAAATTCAAAAATAGTTGGAGAAAATGATGTTATTGTTGCCTTGAATAAAAATGAAATTAATGGATGTTTTTATTTTTATTTTTCCCATTTTCTTAAACTAAAAATAATATTGAATGTGAAAAAATCAAAAAGATTCAATTACATTTTTGAAAGTAAGTATCTTAACCCAAACATGAAGGAGGTAAAATCAAAATATGAAAACTGTAAAGCCACAATGCTTGAGTTTTTGTCAATTGTAAGCATAGATAATTTTACAAAGGGAACAAATAAAGTATTAAATTTAGAATTTTTCCTTTGTACAATCAGAAAATAAAAAATAAAATTGTACGAAAATTTCATAAGAAATGAAATGATTCATTTCATGAGTGAAGAAGCTCAGTACACAAGGGAGTCTAAATGGAAAAATATCCCTTATAATGTGTCTTATTTGCTGTGTGGGGATGATCTTATGAGATTGTAAGAAGTCACTTGATAGAGAATGAATCATTATTTCCTTGTTGATATTTTAAATAATGAAGACAACATTGAACATATTTATGGAAATAATACAACATTTCTTTATGTGAATTATGAGCTAAAATTGAAGTTTACTAAGCTTCTGAAAACATTCAATCGAGAACTAATCTGGTATGTAAGCAAGGAATAAAAAAAGTATGGTATATAAATCAAAAAATGATGCAAACCCCTGGGTATCCTCTTTTAACAGTGTGTAAAGATACCTAAATGAACAACACCCAAGCTATTTCATGAATAATAAGCTGAGTAGCTGCTACATTTGTATAGATACTTCTTATATGTTTAGATTTTGCATGAAAACCTATGGATAAACAAATTGTTTACAATTATGGGCACCTGTGACATGGGCCGGCCATTTTAGGCTTGCGAGAAATTTAACAAATTTGAATTTATTGATGTATGTATTTATAAGAAATGTATTTCCCTACAAATAATAATCTCCATTCACTAATTGATTGTGTTGGTGAATGGTGTGTATTAAAGGTATGAAGAAAAAACAAATATAATGGTAAATCTGAAATCTTCCATTTCAATTGGGTAAAGTTCTGAATACCCAAATGTGTGTCTGAAATTATCTGAAAATGTATTCCAAGGTTAGAACCAAGGTTTTGACCCAGGTTAAAAGCAGTTTGGACCTGGGTTGGACCTGCTACCCCTTCCGGCGGCGATAGCTTTTCTTAATGGTGATTATCATACAAAGGATGAATTTGATAACAGACTAGATTTTTATTGGCTCTTTATTAATAGTTATTATTATTTCCCACATTAAAAATATTGAATAAAGTTTTAAACAAGTCATGAATAATAAGAAACTCAAAAAAGAAAGGAATTTTCTGACTCTCACCAAAACAATTTATAAATTAAGATTAAATGATTCAAGATCATCCTAAATTTGATGCATACTCAATTATAGTAGATATTTGTTTTAAACTTGATGATATATTTTCCAGTATTTCTATCCCCTCAAGGAAGATTTTGAGGAGTATAATTTATCATTACACAGAGACATATGTTTTTTAAGAAAATTATTCAAAACCTATTTAACCCTATTTTGAAATCATTTTTTGATATAAGGCTTTAATTTTGTATATACACTAGTCCATAGTGAGCTTATAGTTATGAATAAAATATCCTTAAAAAAACTACATAATTTTTTATATATTTGGTGTAAATGATTAAAAGCTGATATTATGAAAAAACAATTCATAATAAAAGAAGATTATTTTCTTTTACAGCTACCAGATCAAATATCAATCACAAACGTTTTATTAGAGCTTCCAAATAGTTAATTTCATTATTCCAAGTGTGAGATTCATAACAGGAGAGATCAATATTTCAATATAAATTCAATCAATTTTCTTGAGATATTATGAAACATTCACATGGTGCTTCACTGATATTTGTGCATTTAACGCAATTGCATAAGCTACCAAATTCTATATATTAATCTTTATTATTATATTAAAAGGAATTATTAATATTTACTTGTAATATCTAATTTAAAATTCAAAATTTGAAATCAAAGTTTGAAAAATATTAGGATCAAATCATGTGAGCTCATAATTTCTCAATGAAGACCAAACTAACTAATTTTCTGGAGACGTTCATATATGAATCCATAAATTATCTCAAAAGATCTATAATTCCCTGGGTTGATAACTCTCTGTATTCAATTAACCATAATAAGGAATAAAATTCAAGAATTAAAGATTCTTGGCTTATTGATATATTTAATTTGAACTTTACATTATTTCCTCCTATTTCTTTCAATTTTCAGCCTGTGACTCAAAACCAGGGCATAAGCATGACAGCCAAATACCATAAATCAATGGTATAGCCAAGATACCACCAAAACATGGAGCTGAGCCAAATCAGCTCAAAAGGAATCAAACAAAAGAGGAAGCTCAACCCTTTCCAAATATACAAGTCCCATCACCATAGGACAAATAATAACAAAGCTATTCCTGCTCAAAGCTGTTGCTGAGCATAAAGCTTAATTTTCACCTCTCATATGAAGTACAGAGTAAGAGGCTTAACCCCATCAAATGGGTATTCAAAATGAAGCTCTAAGTCAGGGCTATCCAATGGTACCAGCCAAACTGAGCTCTCACCAGTATTACAGAAGTTATAGTCAAATTCACGCCAAATAAGGGTGAATAAAATATTCACCTCTCATCTAACTTCCACAGTTTTAGTTTGAGATACTTAAAGTGGGGTCTTTTTGGAAAGAGCACAGTAAGGGCTATCTGATTGCGCCATTCACTTCCCCATATCTCACCTAGAACAAAGGTTATGAGGCAAACAAGCCCAATACAGTTTTTTGCCTAAAACACACATATGTACAAAAATCTTGTACATGAGATAACTCTGCCATATTTAATGATAGCCATACCAAATAAGGTACCATTGTGTAGATCACATACAGGGCTACACAATGAACCAATCTTTAGGTTGATATCTCAAAAATTGACAAAGTTATGACTGTTTTAAGGTCAAAATCCCACAGTTTGGCCAATACAGCCTTACCATGGGATAATATCCCACAACCATGATTATGAGGTGTCAAACTGACAAAGAAGCTTGCTTTTCCTTCAATACCTCGTAGTCCATTCAATACTGGGGTCCCATACAGGTTCTGTACAGCATTCTACACGTCATACACGTCAGAATCAAGCTGTGTGGTCCCCAGATGAAAATTTTCACCCTGTATTGGTGAAAACTGCCCAGATGTGGTTTCAAAGCCACATCTGAGCCCTATACAGCCTAAACAGGCCTTTTTCAAACCACAAGCCTGTCTTAGAGAGTGAAAAACCCTCACTTCCTCTACGTGGAAAGGTCTATCAGCCTTTCCACCCCATTTCAGGATAAAAGGGGGCCTTTTCACAGCTAGAAAAGGTTTACTCATCCTTCTCTTGAATTCCTACGTAGTATAATTGTCAAAAACAGTTCTACTCTTGGAAAATGAACAGGTATACTTCTAATTTTAAGTTCTGTAGACTTTATTATATTAATCCAACAGGTAAAGCTGCACCCAAGGTTTTCAATAGCGCTCACCACCACTATTCTTCAATAGTAAAACCTTTTTATTTTGATAATAAACAATTATTATACTTTAGTACCCTTATTTTTAATATTTATAACCATGTCACAGTCATATTTAAAGCTCTAGTTAGCTCACTTACAGCTTCATCATAGACTCAGCCTGACATCAATAGACCTAAAATTATTATCTTTATTCTTATTTAATAGATGAAAATATACAATTCATGATAATCATAAACTAACATTAAAAGTCAAAAATTCTGAATTATATCTTTGATATTTTGTTTTCTATCAAAAAAACCAGTCCGAATTTTGAATTTCTATAGTTTCATTTGAATAATAAAATTATATAAATTTGATCTTAATTGAGAACTTAATATCTGTATAGATATATATACACATTACTTTAAAATTGAAATAATAAGTTTTCTATTTTTTGAAACTAAATATGGGATATAATTAAAGGATCATTGAATTATTTTTTGTGGTTGGAAATTCATCAAATATTCTCAAATTTTGTGCTAAAATAAATATTGAATATTCTTTTTTATGAGCAATAATAGAGGTTTAAATCAATAATTTAGACATAAAAGATTAAATTTCATCCAAAAAATAATTTTTACAATGTTATTTTTTTACTTTATAAAAGCTGATAGATAAGCCTTTGGTAAATGATTTCATTCATAAAATTAGGTCAGTTACTCTAAATATTAATTAAAAAATGGAATTGTTTCAAATTTATTGATGGTATTTTAAAAGAGATTTTTTCACCCTTTTTTTGTGAATTTTTCTTTAAAAAGTAATTAGTTAAAATATAATCCTTGATTTGTGCTCAAGGAGACAAAAAAAGAATTCTTTTTCTTCAGAAAAACTTCCATATATATTGATTAAAGTTTTGAATTTCAAAATTTGTTGCTGAAATTATTTGAAAAAATATTTCACAGTTAGAATCAAGTCTAAGACCCAGTTTTAAAGCATGTTAGACCTGCTTTAGATCTTATACACCCATCAGTAGGGATAGGGTTTTTTCATGGGAACTGACTGGTACTGTTTTTTAATCCCATTTAATAATAAGATTAAAATATTGGATAATTAATTTCAATGAGGGCTACCAAAATTCCTGGTGAAAATTAAAAATTATACAAATTGGGGTGAACCCTTTATATAAACATTTTAATTATCCACTTTATGGATTTAAGTTATCAAATGATTGAATTATTTAAATATTTTTTTTATGAGGTTTAAGCTCCAAATTGTTTTAATGAATTTGAATTTTTCCCTTCTATTATTATCTCATCCTTTTCATACAGTAAAAAAGCTATAAAAATTTGTGACATAATGGGTAATTCCTATTTATTTCACTTTTCAATATATGTTAAAATTCAGAATCCATCAATTCAGTATTTATTAAGTTATTAATTCTCATTTTTTTTGAAAATCAAGTCCTTCATATCAACACCAATATCAAGTTGTTCTGCAGTCATATAATCATCATGTCTCATTTTCAGCATTCCTTTTAAGCTCAATTTAATCCTTAATTGTATAATTATTTATTTTTTCAGCTCATATTTCAATAATTATATTATATAAAGCAACCATTCCTCACTATTTATGGAATATTCAACTGGTTCCAATAATTTTCTTAAATTTAATTCAAGTAAATTATAAATTATTATTTGTATTAAGATTTCTTTATTATTAAATACCTTTTTCTATTCTTTGATGAAATGGGAAAAGAATTCAAATTTTCTTAAATTATCTTATTGTTCCATTTTTAACCTATTCATCAGCTATATCATCCTTTGTTGACTCTTAATAGGCCTTGGAAGCTACAAATTCTTTTGATAATCTATCCATAATAGAAAGATTTTGCTAAGTATAAACTTCAATTTATCTTTAACTTTCTCTTCAGATCATGAGTTATTGATTTAAACCCCACTTTTTTTTGAATATGAAGGAAATTCAACTTGAGGTTTTTCAAAAAAATCTAAAAAAAGACTATTTTATTCTTTATTTATATTTTTAATACCCAAATAGGCCACAGATTGTATAAAAATAAATTCTGGAATATAAAAAACACATAAGTCATGTTTATATCCAAAATTATTTGTTTTTTTATATAAAAAATATGAATAACATTTTTTTGAGCAAGTAAATTCATGGATTTAAGGTCATATTTAGATTCTGCACTAAATTTCAGCTATGGTATGTGTCAGGCTGAGTCTATGATAGAGGTATTATAATGGTATATACAACTCTAACTGTGACTGTTACATGGATAAAAATAGTTAAAAAAAGGTTTTAAAGAGTTTAATCAGGGCTTTACTAAAGATTTTTAGTGGTGGTGAGCACTGTTGAAAGCCTTGTATGCAGTGTTTGACTGTTGAGCTACAATAATAAAGACTAAAAGAATTAAGATTATAATTATAACTGTGAATTTTTTAAGAGTATAAATTTTTTTGACAGTTTTACTACATAGGAATTTAAGAGCAGCATGGGGATTCCTCTTTTGAGAAGCAAAAGGTCCCTTTTTTAACCTGAAATTGGGTGAAAAGGTCCTATAGACTTTTTCATGTGTATGAGGTGAAGATTTTTCACTTCAGAGTACTGGCTTGTGGTTTCTAAAAGGTCTGTATACTCTATATTGGGCTAAGATGTGGTTTTGAAACCACATCTGAGCAGCTTTTACCAATACAGGGTGAAAACTTTCATTTGGGGACCACAAAGCCCTCTTCTGATGTGTATGAAGTGTAGAATGCTGTACAGAAACTGTATGGGACCCCAGTAATGAATTAACTATGAGGTATTGAAGTATAAACATTCTTCTTTGTCTGTTTGACACCTCATAATCATGGTTATGGGATATTATCCCACAGAAAAGGTGTATTGGTGCAATTGTGGGACTTTAATCTTAAAACTGCTATAGCTTTGTCAGTTTCTGAGATATTGAGCTGGGCCTTGGTGCATTTTGAAGCCCTTAATGTCATTTACACAATGATACCTCATTTGGTATGGGTAACATTAAATATGGCAAAGTTATGCCATGTACAATATTTGTTATTCAGATATATGGTTTTCTAAATATCTGTATGGAGCTTGTTTTCTCCATAAATTTTGTGCTAGATGAGATATGGGTAAATTAATGGAACCATCAGATAGCCCTTATTTTTCTCTTTTCAAAAACACCCCACTTTAAGTATCTCACACTAAAACTGTAGAAGCTAGATGAGAGGTGAATACTTTATTCACCCTTATTTGGCCTTATTTTGGCCATAACTTATGTAGTTTTGGTTTTAGCTCAATTTGGCTAGTACCATTGGATATAATTGACTTAGAGCTTCAATTTTAATACACTTTTGCTGGGGTTAAGCCTCTTCCTCTGGATTTCAGATGAGAGGTGAAAATTAAGGTTTATTCTCAGAAACAGGTTTGAGCAGCAATAACTTTGTTATTCCTTTTAATATGATGATGGGACTTATATATTTGGAAAGAAGTAATTTTCCTCTTTCTTTCGATACTTTTTGAGCTGGTTTGGCTCAGTTCCATTTTTTGGTGGTATCTTAGCTTTACCAATGGTTTATGGTATTTGGCTGTCATGCTTGTGCTCTGGTTTTGAGTCACAGGCTGACAGTATCCTTATAGATTGAATAATACTAAATTAAATCTATGAGGTTGTAATATTTCAAATTTCTCAAGATCTCATCATCAATACCACATAAAAGAATTGTAAAAAATTTTGTTTTTCACATTTTTATGCCAAAATAATGGGATTGTGAGAGATCCCATATTAAATATACAGTGATTTTTTTATTAATTTTTATGTAAATTTAAATTAATTTATTTTTTAATAAAACTTTGTTAAAAAAAATAGTAGATATTATTCTTGAAGCCTTAATTCCTATGACTCCTTTAACCTTTTTTATTCTTAATTTTTTTTCCATGGATAATCCCTAAAAAAAAAAATTAATTAAAACCCTTTTAGTACTAGTAAACTTGAGATTATCTCATGGCAACCAGATGTCATTATTCTATTGGATTTAAGTACATAGAAAATGAGGTAAAACTTTATAGATTCATTAAAAAGAAAATTCTTAATTAACCCTTCTTAATATTTCAAGAGGAATTTAGATAGTAATAATCTACACTAAAGTCAAAAAAATAATTATTACCCTACAATTCAAATTGAAATTTTCATCTAATATCCATTTTTTAATAATTTCATATTAAAAAATGAATCTTAAAACATTTATTAAAAAAATAAAAACTTTTTATTAAATTTCCAATAAAATTTAAATATTTGAGAAAATTTTGTTTCTTTTTAAATAAAATAAATATTTAAATTATTAAAACGTTTATTTATTTATTTTTAATAATTGATGGGTTGTTAACCATTTAATATAACTTAATTAAATAATTATAATAATTTTTTTTATTAATAAAAGTGATATAATAAATAAATTAAATAATTTAACTTTTTTTTTATTAATCACTTATTCTTCATTTATCTCCATGTTATGATTTTGTGAGCTTATTTTAGACTTAAAAGAATCCTAATATTTCTGTTTTTTTTTGTTTTTTTTTAGAGATAATCTTATCATTTTAATTTAATTATTAATAAAAAATTAATAATTATTAAAATTTTAAATACTTTTTTCAAATAATTCAAAAAATAAAATAAAATAAAATTAAAATTTAAATAAAAATAATTTTTAATAGGGTGTTGGTAAAAACACGTAAGTGACCTTAATTTTCAAAAAAAATTCCTCAGGCTCAGTTTTGAGGATTTTTTTAATTTTTTTTTGCCATATTTTTCCCGACTTGGCATGTCAATAAGCACAAATTTTTTCAAAATTTTTTTTTTTGCCAAATTTCACAAATTTGGCCAATATGTCAAAATGGCATATTTTTTTCAGAAATTCATTTAAAATCTTCCCACTGATGAATTTCCTTCATTTTTTTTCAAAAATAAAGGGTTCAATGTGAAGAATAAAGAACCAGAATCCCATAATTTTGGGAATTTTTTTGGGTGGGACAAGTGAAGGCACAAAAAGACTTTTTTTTTCAAATGTTTTTTCCCGTCATTGTAATATGCCTATTTTTAAAAAGTGAATTTAATAACTTCCCACTTATGAATTTCCTTCATTTTTTTTTAAATTAAAGGGTTCAATCTGGACAATAAAGAACCAGGAGCTCATGAATTGGGAAAATTTTTTGGGTGGGACCACAAGTGAAGGCGCAATGGGTGTTTTTTTTTAACTGTTTTTTTTCTTGTGTGTAATATGACTATTTTCAAGTACAAAACTTCCACATGTTTGATAAAAAAGGAGACTGAGGTGGGATTTAAGCAATAAAAATGACTGAGGAGGGGGATAATTGGCATAAATTGTATATACAAAAATCATTCAATCAGAATCAACCTCCAAAATAGTGGGTTTTTTCTGAGAGGGGGGAGGAAGATTGGACAAATACAACATTCTGTGTTTCTTAAATTTATCAGCCCACCCCAGGGCTTGTTTTTGGGCATGAATCTCCCAGTTCACATTAATGGGGGGGACTGGATAAACTTTAGAAATGATGATGTCCAATGGAACAAAATGAGCACAACTGTTCAAGAAGCAGATGAAAATGGGGGGATTATCATTGGGAGGACAGAAATAAGGGAAAAAGGAAAAAGATTGGGCTGTGGAATAAAAGAAAACTGGTCTTTTATACTTATTTGCAATTGGATCCCCCATGTCAGGCATGGACATCCACTTGCTTTTTGGAGCCTGGCCAACATCTTCATACCATTCAATTCTTTCCAAATAAGAGGATACTGAGGGAATTAAGGTGTTCATGGCTTCATAAAGGTCTTGATTTTGGTGAATTTCTTCAGCCAAGTCACCTCTGACATCAGCCCATTGATCTTGAGTCTTGTAAATGAAGTGGGATACTGTTCTGTAGCCACAGTTTCCATCACCCTGGACATTGATGGCCTTGAAGGTGTATTTCAATATAAACTTGGGCAAGTCTTCTGAGCCAGTTATCTGATAACATAGGTTCAAAAATTGAATAAATATCAAAATAAATAACATAAAATTACATTAAAAAGAATCAGAAACTCACAAACAGCTTGGAGCATTCATCACTTGTGTGATAGTTGCTTTGACAATGCTCACAGGTCAAGTCAATTGCATCATAGATATTCAAACTGGTGGCAGGCTTGTGTGATTTTCTTTGTGAGGTTTTGCTTCCAATTGCCAATCTTCTGGACCTTCTAAGGGTTACTTCTGATTTATGTAATTCAGTTGCTGAGGGTAGTGAATCTGCTGAACTGATGGATTTAGATAATGAGTCCTCAGAATCTTCAGAATCTTCAGATGAGTCCACTTCCATAATTGGAGAGGGGACATTTGACTGGCATCTTGAAGTTGTTGTGCTGGTCACTTTTGATGGGGGTCTTCCTCTTCTCTTGGTTTGACTCTCAATAATTTCAAATCTTGAAGGTTCTCTTTTTTTTTTATTCTTGGCTCCTTGGGGTCTTCCACGGATGTTCTTGCATTCTAGAGGGTCTTCATAATATTGATCATCCTCTTGACTCTTGGGAATTTGATCAAATGGGACTTTTCCAGTCAAAACATCTTGAAAATGTTGGAGTATTGGGGTGATTTCTGCCATTGGTCTTTGAAACAGGTCTTCCCCAATTTCTTCAAATATTTTCTTGGCTTCATTCTTTCTTTCTTTTTCAACACTTTGATCATCACCTTGAAAACCAGTCTGAGAAGAATATGACAAGTAAAATCAGTTAATAAGAAAAATAATAATAATAAGAAATTAAAAAACCCTCACAGGCAAATTCAAATGCCACTGAGGATGGAAGTCTGATAATTCAAGCCTTTGGCGCTTGGCAAATGCCTTTTGGGTCTTATGCTTGAAAGGAATGCCTTCATAATTGTTGTATTTGTTGGTGAATTTTTCATTTGGAGGAAATTTTGTTTTGAAATTTTCAAAGGCAATCTGAAGAGCATAATGAGACACCTTGCCATTGAGGGCACAGATGTGTGGAGGAAAATTCTTGACATGGACAATCATTTCTTTGGAGATTCTGTTGATGATTTCAATAAATTGTTTTCTGAATGCCATGTGGAGAGCCCTGACTACCTCCAGGAGAGTACCAGTGGACTTTTATAGCCAAAGTTTAACCATGGAATGGGCACCTTCAACTCTGGAGGTGGAGCCCACACCCAGGTGGCAATGGTGTTTTGTCCAGGCTGGCACATAATACTCCTTTAGAGGAAGCCAAGTATCTTCCAAATACTGCAAGACCTCAGCATTTTTAACTTGCTTTTGAAGCTTCTTCCAGTTGTCTTTGAAAGACTTTTCAGTGGGTGAATACATAAGCTGAAAAAAGAATCCCAAAGTCATTAATAAAGACAATAATAAGAAAAAAAGTGAAATAAAATGAAATAAAATGAAGAAGTATATTACTTGATTCCAAAGGCCCATAAAATTTTCAAAATCAGTTTCATGACCAATTTTCTTCATGCAATGAGCAGATACATCCTTTTTGATGTTCCAAATGCATAGCATGACTTTGAAGTCTGGGAAGAGCTTCTTAATAGAGTTTTTCAAGGCCAGATCCCTGTCAATAACAATAACTGGGGGGGGACCAAGATTGGTGTTGGTGAGGACCTTTTCAATGTATTGATTTAATGCCCAAGTATATGAAGTTTCATTTTCATTCTTCATCAAACAAAAAGCCCCAGAAAAGGTCTTATTTGTTGAGCTGAATCCAACAATATGAAAAAGGGGCATTTTGTACTTATTGGGTTTATAAGTACAATCCATAAGAATGACATGAGGAAAGCCATGAAGAAGCTTTATGGCCAGGGGGTGAGTAAAAAACAAGGAGGTAATGTGTCCCTCAGAATCCCTTGCAGAGGACCAAACAAAATTTTCTTCTTTGAGAGTTTCAATAAGACAATCAATGGGCCTTCTGCCTTGCAGTTTGTCTTTCTTTATTTTCTTGACATGGTTATAAATGTCTTGAAGGATTACAGGCCTGTCAGACTCCCTCTGGCTGCATAATTGGGCCTGAATTTGCCTTGGCATGAGGAGTGATTCAGACATTTGAGCAATTTGGGATGTTTCTTGCTCATTGAATTTCCTGAAAGCAGGATGTGCCATGATATTTTAAGTGGCATCATGGCTATGTTCAGGATTTTTGACTTTAAGAGTCCAAGTGGTACTCTTGGCATATTTCCTGGCATAAAGTCTAAAAGGACAGTCAAGCTTTCTTGAGGTGACTGTTTTGGAGGGGCTTTTGTTGGGATTTGGGGTGCCAGACCTGTCACAACATATTTCAATTTGGTTGTGGGTCATATTGGACCTCAAGGTGGACACAGCATACCCCTGAGCCCTGGCAACATTATGCACATGTTGCCAAAGAAGCTCAAGGGTCTGAAATTCACCTTCAGTGGGGGGTTGAAGCATATTTTTAATGAAAATTATGTATAAAAGTGAAAAAAAGGGGAATTGGGGGATTTGGAATGGGGTAAGAACCTTTTGAAATGTGAAAAAGAGGTGAGAAAAGGTGAGAAAAATGAACAGAAGTGGTTAAGAGTGACAGAAAGTGGTTTAAATGTGGGATTAATAGATGAGGGATGGTAAAAAATTGAAAATTGAGAGGCTTGAAAGCAGGTTGTTGTGGTGGAAAATGCAGTCTTTGGGGGACAAAAAGAAAAAAAAGTGTGAAAAGCTTTGCAAAATGGCTTTGGTAATGCTGTTTTTCCAAGAACAACAATGTTTTGGGGTGGGGATAATGTGGATTATTGGGGTGTTTGAGCTTGTTTGATTTTTTTGGGGGGGGCTGGGCAAAAAAATCTGAAACAATTTGGAGTTAGAGAGGTTTTGTGGGGAAAAAACCTCTTTTGGGCATGTTTTGGCCCAATACAGGCCCAATGGTGTTTCAATTTTAATTAAAAATGGGCCCAGGGCACCCCTTACATGTTTTCACTAAAAACTTGCGTGTTTTTACCAAATTATGGCCAAAACACGTAAGCTCTTACGTGTTTTTACCAATACCCTATTTAAAATATTATTATTAAATTATTAAATTATTTTTTTATTTTTTTTAATTAAATAAATAATCTATTAAATAAAATTAAAAAAAAAAAAAAAAATTATTTTTATTTTTTTTTTCAATTTATTATTAAATTATTATTAATTGTGTTTCTTTTTTTTTTTTTTTTTTTTTTTAAATTATAAAAAAAAAAAATTAAAAAAAATTAAAATAATTAATTTTTAAATAATTTTTTAATATTATTTTAATTAAAAAAAAAAGTTTTTATTGTTCAAAATTTTTATAAATTTATTTTAATAAAAAAAATTAATTAATTTTAAATTTTATTTATGATTACTAATAATAGTTTAAAACAATTAAAATAAATAATTAAAAAATTATTTTTTTATTTTTTTAATATAATAAAAGAATTTATTTATTATATTATCATAAGAATATTTTTAGTAATATTAATAAATTTAAATATTATCAAGAGTTTTATAAAAAAAATCTATAAAGATTCATTATTATTATTATTATTTTTCCATTTTACTTAACTTATTTTTTACTAAATAATTGATTATAATTAATTAGTTTTCAATAAATTTTTTTTTTTTTTTTTTTTTTTTTTTTTTTTTTTGTGATCAAAATTAAATTTTTTAATTTTATTAAATTTAAATTTTTCTTTTTTAAATTAATCTTTTATTTTTTTTTTTTTTTTTTTTTTTTTTTTTTTTTTTTTTAGAAAATTGATTAAGAGTAAAAAAATTTGATTTAATTGTTTATTTTATTTAATTTATTTTTTAAGTTTAAAAATTAAAAAAGGAATTCTTTTTAATTTAAATTTAATCTAATTAATTTTTTTCAAATTAACTTTTTTTTTTTTTTTGTTTTTTATTAATTAATAAAAGGTATTAAAAATTTAAAAGATGTTTGATATTTTATTAAAAAAAAAAAAAAAAAAAAAAGTTATTTTTTTAATATGATTTTTTAAAATGAAATAAATAAAAAAAATTGATAATTTTTTTTTTTCTTTAAGATTTTATTAATCATATCAAAATTAATTTATTTTTTCAAAATTTTAATAATTAAATAATTTTCAAAATAAAATTACTCAAAAAAAAAAAAAAATTATTATTATTTAAAGATATATATCATTGGAAAAAAAAATTCATTCAACTTGATTTTTGTTTTAAATTATTTATTAATAATAATAATAATAATAATTGAATTTAATTCATTAATCAGGTTTAAATTAATTTAAAAAAGTTAAGTTCCAAAACAAAAAAAAAAATTATTTATCTATACTATATATATATCAAAAAAAAAACAAAAAAAGAAATTACAGTATGACTGAAATTAATTTTCTATAAAGACTTTTTTACTCCTTTTTTTTTTTTCAAAATAAATAAAATTCTTTGAATAAACTCAAATATAGATTTAAAAAAAAAATAATATTTTTCTCATTAAAATCTTTTTATTTTTTTTTAATATATTATTATTATTAAATTTGATCTTCTTTAATCAAAACTTATAACTTTATAATAAATAAATAATATTTCTTTTTTTTTTGTTTTTAAATAACAATATTAAGCTTCAAATTCATCATTTAAAAAATCTATTTCTGTAATTTTTTTTTTTTTTAATTTCAAGATTTATAATGAAATTATTTAATTAAAAAATTGAGTGGTATTACTTTTTTTTTTTCATTTTTTTAAAAAGAAAACAACTTCAACTTAATTTTATTCAATATTTAAAAGTGTTTTTTTTATTATTATAAAGAGTTAAATTTACTTGTTTGAATCAAAAATAAAGAAAAAACAATTTTTTGCTTTAATTGGAAAATTATTTTAAATTAACTAAAAAATGTATTTCAAAATTCTTTCATTAAGAAAATTTTAACTTTTTTTTTAATTACTAAAAAAAAGTTTTTTTTTGTTTCACTTAAAAACATAAGAAACAAATATATATATATTTCAATTTTGTCTTTTTGGAATTTATGTGCCCGCATTATAGGCTCAAGGAGTGCTTGTGGCACTAGTTTTTTCCTTTGTTGTTAATAATAAATTTTATAATTTTTTCCTTTTAAGATTAATTTAAATTATTATTATTATAATAATTGAGTAAAAATAAGCAAAAAAATTCTCCTTTTTTTTAATCTCTATTGACAAGAAAAAAAAGGTTCTTGTGTTTTTTTTTGAGGGGGAGCTTTAACAGAAAACAAATGCCTTGAAAAAAAATAGGAAAAATAAGATGCCTTGTTTTTTTTAAAAAAATAAAATAAAATAAAAGTTAAATAAATATCCAAACTATTATAAATAGCATATGCTGTAAGTAAAATTTATAATCATTATTTTGTTTTGATTTTTGGGAAAGTATCATTGAACTAAAAACAAAAAAGAAGAAAAATTTATTTGAAAGTAAATTTTTTGATTTGACAAAAAAAATCCTTCTTTGGTTTTAAAAGAAAACAAAGATTAAAAGGAGGGGTAGTTGTGGGAGAAGGATCTTTTTTAATGAAAACTTAACATGTATATATCAGGATACGAAGTTTATTTTGTTCAATTTGGTCCCTCTAGATTCAAAATGAAAAGTCAATGGAGTTACGTCTTCGGCCTAGTTAAACGGCGCAAGTCCGATTTGTGAAATTTCTGCGGTATTATAAAATAAAGTAATGATGTGAGTGCTAAAAACTTCTAATTTCATTTTTATTAAAGAAAGAGATGATTTCATTTTTGTTAAGGGTACAGAAATAGTAAAATAGATGTTTTCGTCAAAGATAATAATAATAAATAAGTTGAATTACTAAACAAAAAATTAAAAACAATATCCCAACAAATTTTTCTTCCTCAAGAAATAAAATTGAACAACTTTTTTTAAGAAAAAAAAAGAACTTTATAGAAATGTTATTATTGAACATTGCGTTCGATTAAGATACCACCCAAGGACTCATCTTTTTCTGGGTTAGCCTGCGATCATAAAAGATAATAGCATTTTTCTTTCAAGTTAAAAAGACAATACAAAAAGACCCAACAAAAAGAAAGATAAATGACATTACAAAAAAAACGTTCTTTTTTTTTCTTTCAAGCAGAAAAAAGTACATATCAATAGATTACTCCTCGTGTCTTTTTTGAAGTTCTAATTCTGATGTTTGATTATTTTCCAAATTATCTTGTATGAGATTATGAATATCAAGATTGTCAGGTGGGGATGAATGTAATAAGGTATTGTTTGATGTACTCTGAACCAATGATAATTCTTGATGAAGATTAATAGAAGAAACCAAATTCGATTTAGGATTATGACATGTTTTATCCACTGAAAGATTTTTAGCAGTGTTGTCCTGTTGTCGATTGTCACAAGAATCTGAAATGGCCTCAGTTAATCGTTTAATTTGTTCCTCCTCCTCATCAGCAGCTTTCCTATTTCTTTCTTCTTCTTGGGCCAATTTTCTCTTTCTTTCTTCTTCTTCGGCCAAGCTGAGTCTCATTGCTTCCATGATCATAAACTCTTCTAGATCGACACCATGATTTGAATGTTGACCAGGACGATGCCTTCTACTAGATGAGTTAGCTGTTGTACTATTTCCATGAGAATGACTACCAAGCAAGTTACCAAGACCCCTTCGACTGTTTAAGGAGCCGGATGAAGATGATTGTTCTGCTTCGATTGCAGCAAAGAAAGCTGAACCACTCGGATCACGAGATGAAGTGATACCGACTGGAATGAGTCGGTCACCCTCTTGGCGAAAAATGATTCTCCTATTTGCTCGTCGTTGAACGGTAGCTTTGACAGTTTCTAATTTAGTTTGCCAATCAGGTTGAATTGAATCTGTTGTAACGACTTCTTGAGAGGTATGACTTGTTGTATGTCTTCGTTTTGCTGTTCTGATTTCAGTTTCGATTACAGAAGAAGGTTCAAGAGAATGATGATTTGAATCATTCAAGCTTTCATTATTAGGTGCCGATTGAGGGTTGATGGTGGATTGAACATTAGAGGTAGGTTGGTTTGAGAGAGGTAAAGGACGAATATTAGAAGATGATTGATTA
This sequence comes from Austropuccinia psidii, assembly GCA_023105745.1. Classification (NCBI taxonomy): domain Eukaryota; kingdom Fungi; phylum Basidiomycota; class Pucciniomycetes; order Pucciniales; family Sphaerophragmiaceae; genus Austropuccinia; species Austropuccinia psidii. The sequence goes on from JALGQZ010000008.1 coordinate 31,613,148, forward strand.
GGTTGCCAATCAGTTTGCTTATTTGCTGGTGGTGGTTCATAAGTTACACCAAAATTACTTTCCACGCAATAAGGACAACATGCAGCTAAAAAGAAAAGGATGATGATAAATGATGAATGATGAATGAATTGATAAAAACAGATTAAGATGGAATAAACTGACGATCACTTTTTAGTTCCTGAGGGGTGGGATCGTTCCTTTTAATGTGAACAAAGCATTCAGTACAAATTGGTTGTTGACAGCATCTAGAAAGGTTGATATTTGAAGGATAATACCTAAAAAAAAGGAGGAGATTTGATTAAAATTGATTGCAAGATGAAATCTAAATCATGAAGATTGATTGAAATGGACTGACAAGAAACAAATTGGACATTCTACAGTAGTATGCAAATACCAATCAGCTTCATTTGATCTGATGGGCCAATTTAAGATGGCATCAAAGACTTTTTGGCGTTGAGAAGAAAGATTTGAATTATCGCTAGAGTTAGAATGAGAGATAGATTGATCGAAGAAGGGAGGTTTGGAAGAGAATCTTTTAGAGATTGAAGATGAATTAGATTTCGAGTTGATTGAAAGGGACTCTAATATTTTTTTGACTGAGTGAATTCTAGTTTGAGTGATAGTTGTGAGAGCTTGATTGATTTGAGGTTGAAGCCAATTTGAATTCCAATCTTCTAAGCCACGATAAAAGGGAGCAAGCCGACGAGATAGTATTAAATGTTGTACGATAGGATGTAACCAATCTTGAGGAAATGAAGGATAAAGGTTTGAGAGGGGAAGTAGATAACCACCGTCGACGAAGGTTGAATGGATTGGAGGTAAAGGGGGAGCAAAAGAAGTTTGATGATTATTTAACGAGTTTGAATGGGAAGGGATGAATGAAGATGAATGAATGAGTTGATTATGACTTGAATGAAAGACGCCGGTTGGAGTGGGAGGGGCGGAATTAGTTGGATGACTTCTATTAGATTGATGATGAGATTGAGACTGCTGAGACTGATGATGATGATGGGTTGGATGATTGGATTGCGAGTGATGAGGATGAAGGTGTGAGGAAGGATTGTTACCCATAACCAAATTTATTTCAAGATTTTTAAAAATGAGATTTTGAAGATGAGAGATTTCCAAAAACTTTGAAAAATTCAAAAGATTGAGGGAAAGATTGAAATTTTGAGTAAAAAATTAAAATTGATTTGAAGAATTTTTTAATTTTTTAATTTATTTTTATTTTTGAGTCAAACTGGATCACCGACACAGCAAGGATTGGTCTTCGACTGAGAATGGTCAAATCGGTCAAGTTGGTCAAGAGACAAGACGCTGAGACAGAGTGGGCACTGGTAAGCAAGCAGTAAGCCAATCAATCAGGTCAGGTTATAGTTTGGCTGACTAAGAAATTTAATTTAATTTAATTTAATTTAAATTAAACTTTAACCTTAACCTTAAATTCAAACTCACACTCAAACTTGGAGGAGGCTCTGGGTAGCAAATGGTGCTTCCATTGGGAGGATTGGATACTGAAGACAATGTTCAAAACTTTGCTCATTGGGTCACAAGAGGTGTAATTTTGCATGATTTATAGGCCAAAATTGGCAATGAATGGCTACAGCTATATGATGATGAAGACCACCCAGAGCTTCAACATATAGCTGAAGCAACTAACAATGCATTAATATAAAATATTTGGGAAAAGATAAAGCCAATCACTTTGAATTGGCATAATAATAAATCATTATTGTAGTAGGTGATTGATTTTTAGCATCATCACAAAGAAACCTCCTTCTTAACAAAAATCAAATCCCTTTTGAATTTTCTTATCAATTTTTTTTTAATTTTTTTGGGTTTTAAATCAAAAAAATGTTTCTTTCATTTATCTAGTTATTTTTTAATCAAGTTAGTTATCTTAAAATCCTATTTAAAAAAAATAAAACATTTCTTTTTTATCAAATTGTTTTTTTTAAAAAATAAATAATTAATTTTGTTTTTATAACTACATTATTTTCTCCTGTCTTTTTATATTTTATCAAGTTAAAATTTGAAAAAAGTAAGTTGTTTTTTTTATTATTATTTTGTTTTCTAATAAAAATTAAGGGTGTTGATAAAAACACACATAATCCCTTATGTGTTTTTTTTACCAATTTATGGCCAAAACAACATAAGTGACCCCAAAAATCAAAAAAAAAAAATTCCTCAGGATCAGTTTTGAGGTTATTTTTTTTTTTTTGCCATATTTTTTCCCAACATGGAATGTAAATATTCACAAATTTTTTCATATTTTTTTTTTTTTGCCAAATTTCTCAAATTTGGTCAATTTGAGAAAATTACAATATTTTTTTAAAAAAAATTCATTTAAAATCTTTCCAATTATGAATTTCCTTCATTTTCTTTTTGAATTGAAAGGGACAATCTTGAGAATAAAGAACCAGAAGCCCATAATTTCAGGAATTTCTTTTAGTGGGAAAAGTGAAGGCACAAAAAAGAGTTTTTTTCCTGTCTTTATAATATGCCTATTTTGAAAAAAATTAACATAAAAACTTCCCACTTATTAATTTCCTTAATTTTTTTTTTTTAAAAAATTGAGGGTTCAATCTGTACAATAAAGAACCAGAAGCCTATGAATTGGGGGAATTTTTTTTGGTGGGACAACAAGTGAAGGCACAATGAGTGTTTTTTTTTCTTGTTTGTAATATGACTATTTTTAAGTACAAAAGTGCCACATGTTTAATAAAAAAAGGGGACTGAGGTCAGATTTAAGCAAAAAATAGGACTGAGGAGGGGAATAATTGGCATAAACTGTATATACAAAAATAAATCAATCCCAATCAACCTCTGAAATAGTTGGTCTTTTCTGAGGGGGGGGAGGAAGATTGGAAAAATATAACATCCTATGTTTCTTAAATTTATCAACCCCCCCCAGGGCTTGTGGTTGGGAATGAAACTCAAAATTCACAGTAATGGGGGGGGGGGACTGGATAAACTTTAGAAATGATTATGTCCAAAGGAAAAAAAATGAGAACAGCTATCCAAGAAGCAGATGAAAATGGGGGGATTATCATTTGGAGGACAGAAATCAGGGAAAAAAGAAAAAGATTGGACTGTGGAATATAAGAAAGCTGGTCTTTTATACTTATTTGCAATTGGATCCCCCATGCCAGGCATAGACATCCACTTGCTTTTTGGAGCCTGGCCAACATCTTCATACCATTCAATTCTTTCCAAATAAGAGGATACTGCTGGAATCAAAGTGTTAATGGCTTCATAAAGGTCTTGATTTTGTTGAATTTCTTCAGACAAGTCACCTCTGACATCAGCCCATTGATCTTGAGTCTTTTAAATGTAGTGGGATACTGTTCTGTAGCCACAGTTTCCATCACCCTGGACATTGATGGCCTTGAAGGTGTATTTCAATATAAACTTGGGCAAGTCTTCTGAGCCAGTTATCTGATAAAATAAGGTCAAAAGATGAGTAAATATCGAAATAAACAAGAGAAATATACATTAAAAAGAAGCAGAAACTCAAAAAAAGCTTGGAGCATTCATCACTTGTGTGATAATTGCTTTGACAGTGCTCACAGCTCAAGTCAATTGCATCATATATCTTCAAACTGGTGGAAGGCTTGTGTGATTTTCTTTGTGAGGTTTTTCTTCCAATTGCCAATATTCTGGACCTTCTAAGGGTGACTTCTGATTTATTTAATTCAGTTGCTGAGGGTAGTGAATCCGCTGAACTTATTGATTTTGATAATGAGGCCTCAGAATATTCAGAATTTTCAGATGAGTCCACTTCCATAATTGGAGAGGGGACATTTGACTGTGATCTTGATGTTGTTGTACCGGTCACTTTTGAGGGGGGTCTTCCTCTTCTCTTGGATTGACTTTCAATTATTTCAAATCTTGAAGGTTCTCTTTTGTTTGCATTTTTGTTTTTATTCTTGGCTCCTTGAGGTCTTCCATGGATATTCTTGGATTTTAGTGGGTCTTCATAATATTGATCATCCTCTTGACTCTTGGGAATTTGATCAAATGGGACTTTTCCAGTCAAAACATCTTGAAAATGTTGAATAATTGGGGTGATTTCTGCCATTGGTCTTTGAAAAAGGTCTTCCCCAATATCCTCAAAGATTTTATTGGATTCAATCTTTCTTTCCTTTTTCAACACTTTGATCATCAACTTGAAAACCAGTCTGAGAGAAATATGACAAAGAAAATAAGTTAATAAGGATAAAAGTATGAATTTGAAGTTAAAGAACCCTCACAGGCAAATTCAAATGCCACTGAGGATGGAGGCCTGATATCTCAAGCCTTTGGCACCTGGAAAATTCATTTTGGGTTTTATGCTTGCAAGGAATGCCTTGATAATTGTTGTATTTGTTGGTGCATTGCTCATTGGGAGGAAATTTGGTTTTGAAATTTTAAAACACAATCTGAAGAGCATAATGAGACACCTTGCAATTGAGAGCACAGATGTGTGGAGGAAAATTCTTGAAATGGACAATCATTTCTTTTGAGATTCTGTTGATGATTTCAATAAATTGTTTTCTGAATGCTATGTGGAGAGCCCTGACTACTTCCAGGAGATTACCAGTGGACTTTTGGAGCCAAAGTTTAACCATGGCATGGGCACCTTCAACACTTGAGGTGGAGCCCACACCCAGGTGGCAATGGTGGTTGGTCCAGGCTGGCACATAATACTCCTTTAGAGGAAGCCAGGTATTTTCCAAATATTGCAAGACTTCAGGATTTTTGACTTGCTTTTGAAGCTTCTTCCAGTTGTCTTTGAAAGACTTTTCAGTGGATGAATACATAACCTGAGAAATTAATCCCAAAGTCATTAATAAACAAAATAATCAGAAAAAAAGTGAAAAAAAGTGAAAGATAAAAGTATATTACTTGATTTCAAAGGCCCATAAAATTTTCAAAATCAGTTCCATGATCAATTTTCTTCATGCAATGAGAAGATATATCCTTATTGATGTGCTAAATGCATAACATGACTTTGGAGTCTGGGAAGAGCTTCTTAAGAGAGTTTTTCAAGGCCAGATTCCTGTAAATAACAATAACTGGAGGGGGGACAAGATTGGTGTTTTTGAGAACCTTTTCTATTTATTGATTTAATTCCAAAGTATATGAGGGTTCAGTTTCATTCTCCATCAAACAAACAGCCTCAGAAAAGGTCTTATTGGTTGAGCTGAATCCAAAAATATGAAAAAGGGGAATTTTATACTTATTGGTTTTATAAGTACAATACATAAGAATGACATGAGGAAAGCCATGAAGGAGTTTTATGGCAAGGGGGTGAGTGAAAAACAAGGAGGTAATGTGTCCCTCAGCATCCCTTTCAGAGGACCAAACAAAATTTTCTTCTTTGAGGGTGTCAATAAGAGCATCAATGAGCCTTCTGCCTTGCAGTTTGTCTTTCTTGATTTTCTTGACTTGGTTGTAAATGTCTTGAAGGATTACAGGCCTGTCAGACTCCCTCTGGCTGCATAATTGGGCCTGAATTTGCCTTGGAATGAGCAGTGATTAAGACATTTTAGCAATTTGGGATGTTTCTTGCTCATTGAATTTTCTGAAAGCAGGATGTGCCATGATATTTTAAGTGGCATCATGGCTATGTTCAGGATTTTCGACTTTAAGAGTCCAAGTGGTACTCTTGGCATATTTTATGGAATAAAGTCTAAAAGGAAAGTCAAGCTTTCTTGAGGTGACTGTTTTGGAGGGGCTTTTGTTGGGATTTGGGGTCCCAGACCTGTCAAAACCTATTTCAATTTTGTTGCAGTTCATATTGAGCCTCAAGGTGGACACAGAATACCCCTGAGCCCTGGCAACATTATGCACATGCTTTCAAAGAAGCTCAAGGGTCTGAAATTCACCTTCAGTGGGGAGTTGCAGCATTTTTGAATGGAAAATATGTATAAAAGTGAAAAAAGGGAGGATTTGGGGATTTGGAATGGGGTAAGAACCTTTCAAAAGGTGAGAAAGAAGTGAAAAAAGGTATAAAAAATTAAAAGATGTGGTTAAGAGTGAAAAAAAAGTGGTTTAATTGTGGGATTAATGGATGAGGGAAGGTAAAAAATTGGAAATTTAGAGGTTTGAAAGCAGTTTGTTGTGGTGGAAAATGCATTCTTTGGGGGAAAAAATAAAATAAAAGTGTGAAAATCTTTGCAAAATTGCTTTGGTAATGCAGTTTTTAAAGAAAAAAATTTGTTTGGGGTGTTTGGTCTTTTTTTTTGGGGGGGGGCAGTGCAAAAAAAACTGAGACAATTGGGAGTTAGAGGGGTTTTGGGGAGAAAAACCCATTGTGGGACATGTTTTGGCCCAATAGAAGCATTTTATGTTTCATTTTTAATTAAAAATGAGCCCAGGGCACCCCTTACATGCTTTTACCTATACCCAAAATTAATTGTCTTTTCTTTTTTTTAAATCAGTCATTTTTTTTTTTTGGATTTTTATCCCTCTTCAACATAAAATTTAATAAGATTTAAGCTGCATAAATACTTTTTTATTTGATTTCTTTAATTATTATGTTAAAAAAAATTAATTCCTTTTTTTAATGTTTTAAAATTTCAAAAGAAATTTTTTTAAAAAAAACCAATTTGCATCAATTCTATTTGCTTTTATTTTTTGGAAAAATATTGATTTTTTTTTCATTTATTTTTTGAAACAAAATTAATCCTTTATTTTTGATATTTTTTTGATTATTTATTTAAAGAAATTAAATATTTTTTTTTTGAAAAAAATTCATTTTTTTTATCTTATATAAAGCTAAAATCAGAAAAAAAATAAATTTTCCTTTTTGTTCTTTTATGTTTTGAATTGTTTTTTTTTTAAAAAAAAATGAAATCTTTGTTTTTTGATTATACTCCATTTTCAAGTCAAATAAAAAAGAGTGAGTCTTTTTCTTAAGTTACATAAAAAAAAATTAAGTAAGCTCTCATTTTGTTAATTGTTTTTTTTTAAAAAATTGATTATCATTTTTTGATTTTTTCTCATCTATGTAGCTGAAATTAAGTGAAATTAAGTGTTGAAGAATGTTATAGCTGTTATTAAGCATGCTTGCACAACTTCTGAACCATGATTAGGAAGAGCTAAGACATGGTATAAATGGTAATGGCTTCTTCACCCAGGGCTTGTTTGCAATTAGCACCTAGCTCAATTGGCAAGAGCATTGCTCATGAATATCAAAGATAAGGGTTTGAGTCACACAGTGCTTGGTATTCTTGGATTAAGATTGAGAGACCAAAACTAACAGTGACAGTAAGCCTCATTTTCTTTTTTAATTTTTTTTCTAAAAAAATGATTATTTCTTTTTTATTAATTCCTTTTTTAATTTTTTACCATCTATGAAGCCAAAATTCAATAAAAATTAAGTTGCAATGTTTTTTTCTGTTATTTTTTCAAAAAATGGTTCTTTTTTACTTTTGCTTTGAGTATGAATCTAATATTTAATAATAAAAACAAAAATTAGGTTTTATAAGCTCAATAAACCCAGTATAACATGGGAAGAAAGAAAAATAACCAAATTGACAAGTTGATGAATATTTCATTTTTCTTTCACAAACACAACTAAATTTTTGTTTTTCTCAATGATTTGGCTTGCTGAGCTTTCTCAATGGTGCATTAATGCAATATAATCACTAAAAAAATGTTTAAACATTGGAATGGCAGCCATTGGACAAAAATTAAGCCAAATCATTCATCAAGAATGTATGCAGATAGACTCAATAAAGAAGCCAAAAGTATCTATGGTACCAGAGCCATTGAAAAGGCATATAATGTATTTTCAAAATTTCAGCCAGAGAATGCATTTGATCCTATTCCTACCAATGAAGATGAATATAAATACCTCTGGGAAATTTGGATGTCCTAATCTCCTGAGTTTTGTCAATAAATTCAAAAACAATTATCAAAATTTACTAATGTATTCACAATTCTTCATGATACAAAAATTCCTTGGTCACAAAATCAAGTTTTTTATGCAATCAAGTTTCATACTTTTGAATCTATTGATAAAAGTCAAATATTACATATAAAAACATCATCATCATTCATAATAATGAATTCTTTCTTTGGAAAACAGCAATAATGTGGAACCAAAATTCATGGATAATGCATGCAATTGGTTTTCATCCTCCTTGTGGTAGTAAATTCAGCTTTGGAAAATATTTTTCAAAAGATTAAACAGCTGAAAGAGTTGAAAAATATCAAGAAGTCTCAGAGATAGACCCAAAAAATTTCAGAAATCCTTGGAAATTATTTTAAAAATATTAAATTTTTTAATTTTACAAGAAAACAAAAAAAGTATTATTTCCTTTGAAAATTACTAGTTTTGAACAATGTTTTTTCCTCAAAAATTCAAATTATTCATCTTTTTTTGAAACCATATTAAATAAATTCAATGAATTTTACAATTTTCCACATTGTGATAACAATAATTAAGATTTTGTTTTTTTCTCTCTTTCCATTTCAAATTTGAAAAATTCTTCTTAAATTAATTTGTAAAATTATTATCTTTTTGATTAATTTTTTGTTTTTCCTGATCATGAATTGAATATTGACTTGAAAGTTAAAAGCTCCAGTATCTGCTATATGGTATGGTGTGAAAAAAATATTTTTCATTTAGCCCTATATCCAGATGGATTCTCCAGTGGTGAGCTCACCATAATTTTAATTTAAATAAATATCTTAAAAGGAAATTATAGTTTTTTAAAATATTTGAAATAATTAAAAACATTGAATTTTACTTATGATGATAATCAAAGAATTTTGAATAAACTTTCTTCCACTTTAAAGTGATTATTAGTCCCCATATTGACTATTTTATTTTTTAAATAACCACTAATAAATATATTATGAAATATATCTTGTATATATATAAATTAATTGAGTATTACAAAATTTAAAATACCCACTCATGTTATATAAAAGAAGCCAAATATTTTTGGAATTTCCTCAATTGTTTAAATATTAAAGCCATAAGTCACCAAAAATGAAATTAATTAAGTAAAGATAAAATTAAGTATTATTAATTAGCTTTATTATTGTTTCCAGATCTGTTGCAGAGAATTTTGATTATAAAATTTCAACTGTTAAATCCAATATTTTTTGTTCCTTCTGAAAGTCAATTTTGAAGCTATAATTTATTTTCCTTAAATTCACCTTGTGTTTTGAGTTTCTATTCTTCAAGCTCCAATTATTCGCCTTTTTTCTCTTTTTTCAAAATCAGTTTCTATTTTATTGATGATCTCACCTTGATTGAGATGCTTGCTTTCTGCTTCCTTTTCATCTTGCCACTAACTCTTTTCCCATTCTAATTTAGAAGAATCACTGATACTGTATGCTAGGATGATAAATATAATCTATAGTAGGTAGAATTCTTTACCTTCTGGTTGCAAAATAAATACTGATTCACATTAAGTCAAATCACACAAGTCCTTTTTTTGAATCCAATTCGTGGCTTTAAATTATTAACCAATTCATGTCTAAATATTCTTGTTGAGTGTGTTTAAATGATTCTTTGTTGTAATTAACCTGATTTGGTCTCTTCTATGATTGATTTTTTATTCATTTCAATCATAACACTTGGATAAATTTGGGATGAAATGGATAGTGCACATTTTTTTCCCTCATTTACACATTAAAAGCATAATGAGACCTTTATAAGGTATTTTAATTTATGTAATATTCATATATTGCGGCCAGATTCCTCATTTCAACAGCAAATTCATTAGAAGAAATTAATAAATTATCATTAATTAGCAGAAACTGGTAAATTATGATTAGAACTAGTTATCTTTGTAATTTCTCCCTCATTGAATTGTTATTAGAAGGCCTATGAAGTACTTGATTAGCTCAATCTTCAAGATATTTCTTTGAACTTGAGTACATACCTCACTAATTATAAACACTTTATCCAGCTCATGAATTCAGTTGTTTCCAAATAAGGAAAATTACAAGTAGCCATTGGTGTTGTAATTATCTTATTACCAAAGAGTTCATCCATTTGAAAATGTCCTGGGAAAAGAATTTCCATCTTTTGACTCATGGTGAAGATCCCTTTTTTGAGATCTTCATCAGTTATTCCATCCACAGTTGATTCCTCATATATTTTTTCAGATATATACTTGTTTTTATACCTTCTGCATTGGTCATGCATGTTTTTAGGTGTTATATTTAACCAATTTTTGAATTTTTTGTTTAACCCCTTGGCTATTAATTGGCATCCCATTTGTTTTGATAATGGGGGATGTCCAACTGATGTATTTCAAGAACATAAAAAACAATATTCAAAGTTTTTTTTGAATTTGAGACAATTTATTATTTCTAGATAGTCAGCTGTTGTAAGATGTCCTTATTTTTTAGGATCAGAGCTAGATTGTTTATTTGTTAAAACTGATAAGCAATTTGGTGGCATTATTGAACTTGTGAAGAATGATATGATGAGTCTGAAGATGGATAATAAATGAGGATTTAATTTGTTAAATTTTTTTAATTTAAAATAGATTGATATATATTTAATCCAAACATAACATGGTTATTTTAAGAATTTCCTACCTCCAATTTTTCCAAAAAAATAGCATTCAAAGTTAAAGCATATGCTGGATTTTGATTCAGGAAATGCAGGTTTTTTAATTTTATATTTTAGCCAAAAATAACAAATTAAAAAAAGGGTTTTTTTGTGTCAAGTCTGAGAGGTACTATTTTAGAATTAAGTAAAATATAAATATCAATATTCTCAAAATCTTATAACATATAGACATACCAATTTTCTAATAAAGTTAAATTATATCTATATCAAAATAAATCTAGCTAATAGACATTGATCTAATGGACTTATTCATATAGGAATATTTTTTTGATAATAAATTAAAAAAAGGCTATAGCTTAGAATTTTAATGTAATTTTTTTCATCTAGATTACCAATATAATGGTTATCAAGGGAAGATATATTGATTAGTTTTTTTCATAATTTTCTTATCAAATGATGATAATAAATTGAGAAGAAAAAGGATTATTATTATTATTCTTGTTTTTTTTGATATAAAAATTTAATAAATAAAACAATTTCTATCTTATTTTTTTCAAAAAAACAAATCATTTCTCAAAAAAAAAGAAATCCATCCATATATATCTTATAAAAAAACCAAACTTACCCATTTTTTTTTGTATAAAAATAAAAATTTGAAATTAAAATAAAATAGTAAATAATATATTTCTTTGAAATTGGAAATATTTTTATCAAAAGAATTAATGAGGGGTTTTTCTTTCTACTTCCTCCAACAAAGCCAATGGTGTTTTTTACATTGCATGCTCTATCAATTCTTAACAATAATTCTATTTTTTTCTTTTTTAGAAAAAAAAGTTGATTGATGAATTTTTTATAGCATAAAAACTTAGTTTATTGTTTAACAAAAAAAATAACTTAGATGGAATTTTTTACTTCATAGTTATAAATATAGAATTAAGAAATGATAAAAAATAAATCAAAATGAAAAATATTTCAAAAAGAAATAATATATATCAGTTTTTTTTCATATTTATCTATCTTTGGAGGTATTAATTAATTGAACTAAAAAAATATAAATTTAATTCTTCAATTTGATCAAAATAAATGATTTCCTTTTCTTTATTAAATGGAAGAATAAAAAATAAAAAAAATTATTAATTTAAATTTGAAGATATATATTAGGGGGTTTCAAAGTTATCAAATACCAGCTTAGAATAACATGGGATTCAGATTCCAAAATACCATGGCAAAAACCAGGTTTTTTCTTATGTAAATTTCATGGAATTTTAATTCCATTCCCTGGTATATTCACAAAATTATGTACCTATAGGATTTCATGAAGGAAAACTAACCCAAATTATATTTCACTATGGATTAATGATTTATACCTGTATGATTTATCCTTTCCTAAATCCATTTTTACCAATTTCTTCAAAAATCATAGCATTATATTGACATGCTTTAAGTCAAATCAAAACACAAAAAAAAAAATTTCAAGACCACCTCTAGCCTTCCTCATCAATCTGGTAATTTGATTTTTTCAAATTACTTGACAATGATCCATTGGATTTCAATCACATCAAGATTTGAGTCACGTTTTGGTACTAATGGCTCAGCTTCTATAGGAAAGCCCCTTTATAAGAGCATAATGACTTTAAGCCCATGGTCATTGAGGTAAACAAGAAATCACAGACTAAATTAAACCTCATTTCAAGCAGCATTCAAAAGAGGTGGAGAACATACAAGAAGTAATATATGTCAGCAAAAAAATTGAGAAATTTGATTGGATCTGAGATAACTGAATAAGAAAGGATTCAAGGTATTAAGTAAATGGCTGAAAAAATTGAAATTATGTGTCCCTTGTTTGAGGAAATGAAGCACTATTTAGTCACAGGCTCAATGTAACTCCCATTTAAAGTTATGATTCTCAAGGAAAAGATGATTAGAACTCATTGGAAACAATAAATATAATTCATATTCTCTTTTGATTAATTAATTAAATAATGAAAGGTACTTTATATTCGAAATAATAACATTGGTTTGGAGTCACATATTTATGTTAATCCTTTGCTTAATAATGATGTTTAAATAATGCAAAATTAAAATTTCAATTTTTAATTGGTATCTCTTCTTAAAAATAATAATTATAAATTTAAATATTTATGAGATCTTCTTCCTTAAGCAAGGTAAATTGAATCCAAATTTAGCTCAAAAGAGGAATAAAGCTCTTACCCCCAAAATAAATTACAAGAGTGGTTCAGGGAAGAAGATTATTGATATATTTGTACCACCTGATGAAAGTTCCCTGGAATCCTTCTAAAAAGGTATGTATTTAAAATATCAAAGTTTTATAAAATTTAACTGATTAGATGTAGTTTTTAGCCCATGAGGCAAACTATAGTTCTTACTTTGAATAGAGACAAAGAGAAATTGCTTGAGGAGAAGGAAAAAAATGTTGAAAATAAATTCTTTGAAGAGGTGAAATTGCAAAAGAAATTGGAGTTTGATGAAAAACAGCACAAATTGAAACATGAATTCAAAAAACCAAAAATGGAATAGGGAATTGAAGTTGAAGGAGAATAAAAACCAGACGGATCTCATTATAGCAGATTTGAAATAAACCATTCCAATCTCATAGTTGGAGGATATTCTGGCTCTAGTAAATAACAATTGATTTTGCATGAATCAAGGGATTAGTCATTGTTTGGTAATGCATAGCTATTCTTACCAGATTATTGAAAGGTTTATTAGATGTATATATTGAGTGTTTCTAATGATCTGATTAAGCTAATTTGTTTTCTAAATTATGTAAAAATTTTGAACTGCTTTTATGCCAGTATTTTTGGATTTTTTTTGGGATTAATTTGAATTTAATCCAAATTTTGAGTGTATGTTTAACGTAAATTATTTCAAATATTAGTTCTTCAGAAAGCTTGAAAATTTTGAATTTGAATTCAATTGCTTTTTAATTTCTAAATTGAATTTAAAACTTTGACAGTGATTTCCAAATATCAATGTGGGTAGTAATGGGCTGTTTGGGTTGTGATAGAATTTAAATCCAAATATTCTTTCTATGTAGTTTTTTCAATTATTAAAAAAAATTAAAAAATTGTAATTAGATTTTTGGGGAATTTGACAATGGCCTTAGAAGCCAAACCATTTGTATTTTAATACTAAGGTATTTGATTTTTAAATTTTTCACTATTTTTAATTTATGTTTTTTGATTTCATGAGGTGTTCTCAAGGGGATATTTTGGAGCCATATTGGAGTTATGTTGCTGTGTCATTTGAAATGCAATGTTGAATTTGTTTTTAAAGTGATCTTTTTATGTTAATTCGTTTTGAATTTTGATTTGAATTTTACAATCTGGTTTACTGAGCTTGAAATTTCAATTTTTGTTTTTAAATTCTAGTTCAAATTATTTTTGAATGAATTATTTTTTGAAATTTTTTAATTAAATTTCTTGAAGCTGGTTCACTGAATTCAAAATTCCAATTTCCATTTTTAAATCTAAATTCAAATTATTTCTGACTTTTTTTTTGAATATTAATTTTAATTCTCTAAAAACATTAGATAAACTACCAACCAAAAACTTATTTCTTTGAAGTTTTGAAACAATCTATTGTATTGGAATTTTTTTCTCATTATCTATTCATATTTCAATCAAAAATAAAATTTCTCTCAAATCGTGATTAAAATTTTAGGCACGGGTTATTTTGATCTTAAGAAGTATTTATAGATTTGTAAAGCCATTCAACTGGATGATTCTTTTTGTTTGGGCTCACTTTATGTTTCAGAATAAGTAAGAATTAATTTCTTCATACATCATCTTTTCAACATATTGCTACTCGGAAGAACTATCACAAGCTTATACAACTAATCAGTATCAACACCACCACCACCAGACCCCCCATAATTTATCCAGAGCCTCTATCTATCATAGCTCGGGCCATCTCCTCCTTCAGTTCCAAAGAACCCCCCAATTGTTCCTAAATTTCTCAGTGATTATTAAAACGGCCTATAAGATTATTCACAAATCAATTTTCAAGTCAATTTTGGATCAATCCACCATATATTGAACATGACCACATCCACCCACACTTTGATTATAATCCCTGAGGTCAAAAAATGATTTGAAAACTGTTTTTTCAGCTTTATCAATAATTTGGAACCCTCCTTCAATAACATAAAATGTTTTTTATTTTTATTTTTATTTCATTTTATACTTTATAATACTATTCTCTATAAGAAAGTTTTATCTACTGATGCATGGTTAGTCTATTTAAATTTGATATAAGGCTTTCATAATTCTGTTTAAATGTAATAACTTGATTATAATTTATTATAATGGATTTCCTAATTGTCTTATAGGTGCTTAATATTTATAAATAAGAGTTTTATCTTTAGTTTACATTCCATTTCATCAAAATGAATTCCTCTTAGAAATTTTCAAAAAAATCCTTCTATCTCTGATTCTCAAAACAATTCTAATGACTTAATGGTTAGGAATAAACAGTATATAGAAAATCATGAATATAATAATAAAAATTCAAATAATAAAAGACCTTTTACTTGATCCTAAATATAGAAAATTAATGATAAGAAAAAATTCACCTCACATATTGTTCATTACAAAATATCCTATAAGAATTTTTCAAGAATCTCATTTGAAAATAAGGATGAGAATTTGACTCGGTTAAGACTCCCAGAAATGAAAACTCTCCTAAACCCTTCTATTCTCATTGATAAAACCAAGAAAAAATTATTTCCTGTTGTAATTTATGAAATAACACCATTTGAAGATCCTAATTCAACCCTCCAGGTCTGAAAGGATCTTATAGATAAATTAACAAAATTATTCAATAACAGAAAATGAATCAAAAAAAATAAAAAGAATTTAGGTTAAATAATGAAGGGAATTTGTTTTTTCCCAGGTTATGATTCTGGTAAATTGGCAGTTTATTAATCATCATTTATATTTCTCTTAATAATTACTAATTAGCATACAATTTATAGGCCTATACTAACATAAACAAGAATTAACCCCTGAGAAAATTGAAAATGATAAATGTCAATTGGAAAAGCTTCATTATTATGAGAATTTTATTTCTTATTAAATTATTAATTCTTTTAGAATGGCTGAATATGAAAATTAAGCATTAATGGATGCCACTAAACTTCCAAATCTTACTAATCTTTAATTAGCTTCTAATGTATCCAAGAAACAATGCAAATAATTATCGAATGTAGTTGTAACTCAACATAAATTTTGCAATAAACCACATCAAGATTTCAATGATCTCAACGTGTGGAGCTATCGTATCTTTTACTTCAATTCCAAAAATGACTGTAAGCCCATCCCCATCATATTCACCCCATCTGGACATTAATTCCACTTCTCCCAATCGAAAATTGAAATAAAATTTACAAAGAAGCCTAGAATAAGGGAAATAATCTGGGTGGATTCCTTAATTATTCATCACACTTCTAAGCCAACTACAGAAACTAGAAATCATAAATCAATTACTATTTTTTCCTCTCATTCTAAGTTAACAGGAAATTATTCAATTCAGGTAAAATATTTCCAAAAATGACTCATACTTAAATCAAATAAAAGGTGTAAGGCCACTCAGAACACAATAAAAAGGAGCAAAATAGAGCTAAAAATAGTAAGCTGTAATGACTTGAATTTTATAATCAAAATGAAATTCTGAGTAATATAAAATTTTATGGATGATTATATTTCCATGCTAAAATGATTGGCTTGATATACACATGAATATTTACAAGATCTTGGTAAATTTCTAGTTTATATGAATCTTTGATTTTTTCTTGGTTATCATCTTCATACAAATAAAAAAATTAATCTCAGCATTGTGCTAAAATATTATTTAAAATCAAACAAAAAACCACCTAACTAAAAGAATATTGTATTTCTCTATCATACCTAATTTGATTACAAATTTTCCTTAGGGAAATCCACTGAACATTCAAGATCCCAATGGCAGGCTTCATTATTAAACTTGATTCTTCTAGAAAATAGGTTAATTACCTATTGTCTTAATTCTGTGCCAAAACCCCCTTATAAGATGGAAAAACCAAATGGGAGCTTTCATATGATAGCTATGCTACTAAGTACTGATACTTTTTGTAAAATTGATTGGTGTTTTGGATATTTCTATCTGTTTATATACATTCAAATTATGAAGTGTGCCAGGTAATCTAAAATTTAGGAAAAAAATGTTTGTGTATATCACAAACCAGATTTATGGAAATAAAATACCTAAATTGTGAATAAATAGTCAAATTATACACATATTTAAAAAACAAACATAATACCTATTTTTATGATCAAAGATTTTTTGTTAGGTTTTTGACCAAAATATTCTTCCTTGTTTTGACTCGATTAATATTCCAATAACCCTTCAAGCTTTCAATAAAATAACCCCATGGCTAGCTTAAAGAAAAATTACAAGCTTCCCCAAAGAAGACCCATTTCCTTTTAATCCTAGCCATAATAGTGCCACAGGAAATTGCATTACAGGATCCTGTTGTTTTTTTGTGAAAATGTTTGGAATGTTTAATTGTATTTAATTAAAATAGCAAATTCAGAGAAAAAATCATATTTACAGTGCAGAAAAGGTGCTAAAATATATCAGATTAAAATCATCTTGAGTCACTTAAGGTATACATTTAACATTAAGGAGTAATGTACAGGGAAGAATATATGTTTGTGTTTTTATAATATAAAACAAACCTATATCATCTTGAACTTCCAAATAATTGTAAAAATTGAAAGAAGACATAAGCTACAAGGGCTTTAAAGTTTGAATTAAAGGAAATATCTTGGCTTACTTTGAAATTATATTGATAAACGTATGGTGAGAATATTTCAATCAAAAGATTCTTTTTAAGCTATTATCAGTATATCTGGATTTTATGAAATATAATGGAAGTCTTATTAAATATACATGCACTTTCTGAGATTTGCATCAAAAATTAACCTCTTAGTGAATATTCAAGAAGGATTTGAGTACCTGAAAGTGTGGGATTACTACTCAAAAACCCTGGTTTTTGGTACCTCAAAAAACCATACCTCTTGAGGTAATTTAGGATTTCATGAAAACAAAGATGAGATTTGGAGTTCGAAATTTTCAAAATTGGAAACCCCTTATCAAAGTATTTCCAAAATTTGTTTTTATGATATATTAATATTAATATTTACAGAGAAAATTGAAAATCAAACTTGTAATTTGAACTTTTCTGATTAAAAAAATATTTTTGGCTTTATAAATTGAACCACTCAGAATATTTACTTAATAAGTAATCCTATCAACGATTTAACTGAAATTATTAAAAGAATCTTGTATTTATTTTCAATAACATTTAAAAAACATACTAACGATCAGATTAAATGAAACATATTATTCTTGCTAAAAAATATTAAGTGTTATGGATTGATATCAGAATAATATGAAATAAATTTAAGCTTTGGAGAAGCTTTTGTTTTTTCATAGGAGTAACTTATATTCTATATTAAAGTATTTTTCAAGGGAGCTGAAATATACCCAAAAGAACATATAAATTTGTTTTATTAACAAGAATAATTCATAAAAAAAATTCAATTTGGAAGATGAAGAATCATGAATAATATAAAAATAGACAAAATTTGTTTCTCTATTTCTTTTTTGACTTATTGACAGATATATTTACCTAAATTATTATGGAATAATCAACAAAATCGAGCTCAAAAAGGATAAAAGAGAAATCAGACTTGAAATAATAATACAAACTGAAATATTCTAATTTTTATTCCAAATTAATTCCAAATGGAGATTTTTCATTTAGGATTATATATAGATCACTTTAAAACCTCATTACTTAAGACTTACTAGCTCTTTGAAAATTACATATTACTGAGGAATTGATTAAAGAAAATTTTTTTGTGAGCTCCATTTAAAATATCAAATAACAAAGACAGGTGTTCAACTGAGAATCATAAAATGATATTAAAATTGCTGCTATATATTAGATATTTGGGGCCTATCACAAGGAAAGATGAAGGAATAAAGGATTTATTAATGAATTTGTAATTTTTTGGGGAATTCAATTCTTGGAAAATATATTCAAATTGGGCCATTTCAAACCAGTAAGATCCTACATTCAAATTATTCACAATTTTTTTCAGTTTCTTAATAAAAAGCCATAGCTTTAAGCTCACAAAACAATTTTTATTTTGACTGATACCCCTAAGGTTCTTTCATTTTTAAAAGAAAAAAAATGCAATTTTTACCTTGCAACCCTAATCTTGAAAACAACATTGATCTGAAATGGGAAATTTCACTTCAATTGAGAAAAAAATATCTTTGAAACTGAATACTTTTAAGCTTTTTGATCAATCTTATTGAATAAAATAATCATGACTCTCCTATAATCTGATGAAATCTTCTTTTTCTGAATGAAAGACATACTGAATTCCCAGAAAAACAATCTTTAAAAGGAGAAAAGTCTCCCAAAGGCCAATCTTAAATCCTAAATATTACTCAGGATATATATGACAGGCTAATCAATAACTTGAAATAAATTGGCTCAAGATAAAACTAAATTTTGATTCATCATTTGGGACTAGTAATTTGGCTTAATGTGGAAGGAAACAATCTGTAAAATAAAGTGGATTCTAGCTAATGACTATTGAGGTAAATAAAAATTTCCAATATAGATTGATCCTTTTGGAAAAAAATTTCCAAGGACAATCTTTTACTCGTGAACAAATTCAAAATATGACTTGGGTAGGCATAAACAAAAATTATGAGAAGGAAAGTATAGAAATATTGGCCAAAATTACAAAAATAATGTGTGCATGATTTTTAGGTATAATCCAAAAACAACTCTAATTGTTAATCCCAGGATGCAGAATAAATTGGAAATTTTGATGAGGAAATTAATGGAACCATAGAGGTTAGTAATTTGAATTTTTAACTTTTAATTTTATAAATTAAGTGTTTTCTCTAAATTTGCAATTGTAGATCTATAAAATAATTGAATATAATTCCGAAAATGATAGATATTACCTACAATTTACCCAAGAATTCCCATTTCGCATAAAATTATTTAAGAGCTTTAAATAGTATCTTGATGGAAAATCTTAGTTGAGATTAAGATTTTAAGATATAATGATAGTTGAATAAACCAAAGTATCATATATTCAAAGGAAAAAAGGAGTGTTAATTTAATATTGAATAAAATGAGTTGAAGTAGAAAGAGAGTCATGGATTTTCTTTTGTCATAATATAGGAATTTATTAGAATCAAGTAAACAGAGTAGGTGAAGTTGAGCTTCATGTGATTAAAGCTAAAGATAGTCCCTTTCATTATAGGACATGGAAATATAGAAAATAAACAACTTTAATGGAATAAAAATAAATGAGAAAAAGAAAAGGAATGAGTATTTAGTAGGTTTAAACAAGATGATATTTTGAATGAGACTGTATTTTTATCAAAATGAGAGAAGAATTCCAGAGACCAAGATTTCAAAGAAAAAAATGACAGAAAAAATATCTTGAGAATCTTAAAAAAATATGGAAACATAGTTAGAAAAGAGGCTTATATTAAGTATGTGAAATTAATTGATTCAAGAAGTTGGGAAAATTCAATTGAATTATAGATAAGTCCTATTATTAATTACAAGATAACTGGATAATGCCTTTTATAAAGTAACCATTAAAAAATAGCACCTTCTGGAAGGTGCTTCAAAATCAGAATAGACATAATAAATACTGAATCATGGCTAATGCTCTTATTCTAAGACTTTTACAACATGGATATTATATTATTTCTATCTTCCTGAGCTTCTGAGATACATCAATAGAAGTGTTTAAGGCAAATTGTGTATTTGAGAATAATATTTTGGATCTGTCACATTGCTCCAAAATTCAAGAAATATGTAATTTACAATCAATATGAATACAGCTATAGTTTTTTGATGATACAGAAACCTTCAACAAAAAAATCTTTCCTATAGAATAGTTGATTAATTTTTACTTGAAACTATCTTATTGAGTATATCTTTCCTTTTGAATTAGGTTTTTTTTTTTGAGAAAATTGCTCTGAATTTCTGTGAGCCTTAGAGGTATTTTCATATACCCAAAAGACCAAAAATAATAAAACAAGATACAATTATAAATAACATAAATTTATTCATATTGTCAGAAAAAAAATGTAAATATAAATATAGATTTATACACAAAAATGAAGATTTAATTTGAGTTGAAAATAAAATTAAATTGAAATTCAAAATTGTGAAAACACATTTTTACTTGAAAAAATTAAGTAAAAATGAATTTTCAACAAAATTACTGAAATTGATATATTTTTGGAAAAACATTGAATAAAAATTATCATAGCTTTTCATCCAGCAGATAATAATATGAAAATCATTTCAGCACTGAACTCCTCATAAAAAATAAGGTGGAGTCACCTCTGGGTGAAATTTCTGTAACTCAACTCTAAATAAGCTTAGATTAAGGTTTTAGTATTTTCTGTACAAAAATTGAAAATCCTCAAAACCATAAATTAATTCCCATCAAATATGGTGTAAAACATCAATTTTTGTGTTAAAATTGAGGTGTTGTGTGTAGTTTAGAAGATATGAGGAATTGAAGTTTTTTCAATTGAAATGTCAAAATGTGCATATCTATTGCATAAGTGAACTTTAATTTACATATGAGTTATCAATTATTACAGTTGTGTACTGTAAAAACTCAATTGAATTGCATATGTAAATTATAAGTATAATACATGATGAGGAATTAAAGAAAAAATAATGAAGTTTTTTCAATTGAAATGTCAAAATGTGCATGTCTATTACATAAGTGAACCTTAATTTACATATGAGTTATCAATTATTACAGTTGTGTACTGTAAAAACTCAATTGAATTGCATATGTAAATTATAAGTATAATACATGATGAGGAATTAAAGAAAAAATAAATTGGAAAGATTGACTCTGGGGGGAAAAAGGAATCTTGGCTGTAAGAAGGAGCCAGACCCCCAAATTCCTTTCTGAAAGGTGTGAGATGTCAAAATTCATGCAAAGTTTCATCACTTTTGGCCTGGAATTGAGACAAAGGGTCTGTGTCTCAATTGATGATGAGGTTTTGATACCAACCAGGGCAGTTTTAACTGTTGCCAAGAGGGTAAAACTACCCTGAAGATAAAACCATCATTTTGAAAAGATTTTTAACTGGTTTTTACATCTCTTACACACATTCTGACGTGTTTTTGAAGGCTAAAAACCAGGTATTACTATAGCAATGGCTGATTTAAGGGTCTAAAATGGCAGAAAATAGAAAAAAATGGCTTAAATCAGCCCTTTTTTGGTCTAAACCAGAGTTAAATGATGCCATAATTGGCTTTTCTGTTGTTAGATTGTTTTCAAAACTGAAAAGAGTAATTTACACTTTTGGAGTAAAAAAATTAGTGGCTATAAAAGAATGTCTTCTTTGCCCCACTTTTCTCTTCATGTTAGAATCTTTTCCTTTTATAATTAGTTTAAACACTGGTAAACCAATCAATGGAAGATTCCAACCACCCTTTTTAAATTGCTTTAAATTTTTAAACCATGTGAAAAAATCATTATAATCATTTTTACCCTTGAACCACCCCATAAGTGAATTGAAGCATCTTTCATCACTGTTAGCTTTGTCGCTTTTTCACTTTGTTTTCAAATTCACTCTGTTCACTTTTGGGCATGTTTTCTCTTCAATAACCTTTTTAAATACTCTGTTCTCATATTAATTTCCTGCAGTCCTTTGCTCAATTAATTCTAATTGAAATTGCTCTTGAAGAAACTTCTTTTGTAGCCTCAAATATCTCTTGTAGAGTATTTTTGGATAAATTTTTATTGTTGGTAAAACAATAAATCTTTCTAATATTGTTGATTTATACTTATGACCTAAAAACAAAATTGGCATTTTTTCTTTTAACAATCTCATTTTATACTGTTTTAAACCAATTTTTACCTTCTAAAAATTTTGAGGACAGGAAAATTACTTGATTTTTACCCAAATTTTCATATCCACACCTTACATTTGGGTGCCCAGCCTTGATATTTTCTCTGTGTCATATTTTTTTACTGTTTTCAAATCCTTTTTCTTACACTGAAAATTTTTAAAAAATACATAAAAATAGTTATAAATTGAAAAATCCATAAAAATAAAACCTTTTCATATTATAAGTGAGGCTTTATCTTTTCATTTCTCTTTTGAAAAATATTTTTTTACTCAAT
This sequence comes from Austropuccinia psidii, assembly GCA_023105745.1. Lineage (NCBI taxonomy): Eukaryota > Fungi > Basidiomycota > Pucciniomycetes > Pucciniales > Sphaerophragmiaceae > Austropuccinia > Austropuccinia psidii. The sequence continues at coordinate 31,635,939 of JALGQZ010000008.1, forward strand.
TAATTGCTTTGTTCATTTATTTTAGTTTTTGACAACATGGTAAGAGAAGACAATATTGAAAGTGCATCAACAGTTACTAGCATTATTCCTGAAAGCTGTCAGCCTGTGACTCAAAGCCAGAGCATAAGCATGACAGCCAAAAATCATATATCAATGGTATAGCCAAGATACCACCAAAACATGGAGCTGAGCAAAATCATCTCAAAAGGCATCAAAAGAAAGTGTAAACTCACCCCTTTCCAAACATAAAAGTACCATCACCATAGGACAAAGAATAACAAAGTTATTCCTGCTCAAAGAAGTTGCTGAGCATAAACCTTAATTCTCACCTCTCATCTGAAATAAAGAGTAAGAGGCTTAACCCCATCAAATGGGTATTAAAAATGAAGCTTCAAGTTGGGTCTATTCAATGATACCAGCAAAACTGAGCTAGCACGAGGATTACAGAAGGTATGGCCAAATAAGGGTGAATAAAATATTCACCTCTCATCTAACTTCTACAGTTTTAGTGTGAGATACCTAAAGTGGGGTCTTTGTGGGAAGGGCACAATAAGGGCTATTTGATGGTCCAATTAATTTCCCCATATCTCATCTAGAGCAAAAGCTTCAAGGAAAACAAGCCCAATACAGCTTTTTGCCTAAAACACGCATATGTACAAACTCTTGTACATGGCATAACTTTGCCATATTTAATGATAAAAATATCAAATGAGGTACCATTGTGTAGAACACATACAGGGCTACACACTGACCAAATGTTGAGATTGATATCTTGAAAACTGACAAAGTTATGGCTGCTTTAAGGTCAAAATCCCACAGTTTGGACAATACAGCCTTACCATGGGATAATATCCCATACCCATGATTATGAGGTGTCAAACTGACAAAGAAGCTTGTTTTTACTTCAATACCTCATAGTTCATTCAATAATGGGGTCCCATACAGGTTCTGTATAGCATTCTACATGTCATACATGTAAGAATCATGCTGTGTGGTCCCCAGATGAAGATTTTCACCCTGTATTGGTGAAAACTGCCCAGATGTGGTTTCAAAACCACATATGAGCCCAATACAGGCTATAAAGGCCTTTTGCAAACCACAAGCCTGTCCTTGAGAGTGAAAAATCTTCACTTCCTCTACATGAAAAGATCTAGCAGCCTTTTCACCCCATTTCAGGATAAAAAGAGGCCTTTTCACTGACAGAAAAGGAATCCCCATCCTTCTCTTGAATTATTATGTAGTATAACTGTTTGAATCAGGTTATACTTTAAATTTAAGTATTGTAGCTCTTATTATAGTAATCCAGCTGGTAAGACCGCACCCAGGGCTTTCAGCAGTGCTCACCACCACTATTATACAATAGTAAAGCCCTTTTATCATCATCACAACCCTTGTTATTGAAAATTAAACTCCTTTAAACCAATTTCCACCATCTCAAAGTCATACTTAAAGCTTGTAAACACTATTATACACCTTTATCATAGACTCAGCCTGACATTTTGGGGGACTGGCCGTGTTTTTTTAACTTTTTAGACCTTATAAGTGAGTCTGTCTCCTATTCTATTTGTTCTGACAAACTGTTTTATCTTGTTTAGGCGTAAACATTTAACAAATATATATATTTTTTACAGTGGTATATGTCATATACCACCATGATTTATCTTTTTTAATAATATTGTTGTGTAGTTGATTGTAATTTAATCACCACAAGACCCTTATTTTTGGAGTGTTTTACATATAAAAACACTTTAATCCATTAATAAATTCCTTTTTTAATTAAATCAGGACAACTCTTACTGTAAAACCAACAGTTGAGGCATGGTTGGGTGTATTGTTAATTCAATTACCCTCTTACATAACACTCTTTGTCAAATTATACTTGCTAATTACAAGTTAATCTGTGAGATACTGGCATACAAACAGTGTACCAGATATCTGTGAGCTGTATTTCTGACGTGAAATTGTTAATTAAATCACACTGTCATTATAAAAGGGCATATTTTAGTAGCATACAAGCCCAGAGGCCATTCTTACACGTGCAAACAGCATTTTAAGAAGTCTTAACTGACAATAAGCCCTCTTTTCCTGTTTGATTCAGTGGAAGAAAACTACATCCCACTAGAGACCCAGTCACAGGCCAACACACCAGTGACACCCTCAGAACCAGAGGAAAGCAAGGGCAAGGGAAAGAGGCACAGTGAAGGCCTGATTACAGCAAAAAAAAGTGGACACCCATTGCCACTCAGAGGAATAGAAAACCACAAAACTCTGCTTCAATACAAAGTAAACCAACCTTAACCACTTTTACAGGGAAGATTACCATAATTAACCCAGTTGTAACCTCTAAAGGTAAATTTCCAAAATCAGAAGACCACAGATTTGTAAAAGGCACAGTCAAAGGTAAATACCCTAAGACCATAAAGTTTTTGACTGCTTGCAAACACTGATATGTCACCTGTACACCTAAGAAACCTTGGCTTCCAAAGGAACCAAACAGAGGACAGAAAAGGCTTGTTCAGAACCAGAATACCTGGAAGAGGACACCTTGGAAACAGTGGTGGATGGAAAGACACTGAGGGAAATCATACACACTCTGCCATTCACTTTACAATGCAGCAGGAACCTCAAATCAGAGGACTGGAAAGACATGGATCAAGTTCTTCAGCTCCACCAACTCCTCAAAGATTTATTTCAATGGAAAATGGACAACAAGAGGTTTAACCTGGCATCCCACTGGGAAGAACTTGGAGCAATTTTCCCGAAGATTTGTCTCAAAGACCTTATGGTAATCACCAATGGTTGGAAACCCACCAGGCAGTTCAGACTCCTGGAGGTGAGGGCAACCAGGATAAGGGAGAATCAAGCCACAATCCAAGCTATAGCAGAACAGCTGACCCAAACAGGAAATACTCAGATTCCTTCAGGCTCACAAGGAGAAGGCCAAATCAGCTCTTCAGTGGCTTCACACAATTCAGAAACCAACAGATCAGTGGCCAAGGGTCCCCATTATTCACAATCCCAGGAAGTTTCCAGGAGAAGACAAGGATACAAGGGCAAAAACAAGACCACCTTCAGCCAGAGGAAGGGAGAGTCAGACCCAATGATTCAGAGGCTGTTGGATTTGTTGAAAGAAGTGCACAGGAGCCAGAAGTAGTTTTAAATAACTCTAGAATCAGTAGTCCTATTAATAGAAATATTACCCCCGATCAGATTCAACATAATGTTGTCACACCTGAGAGTAACCTAAAAAGTGATGCACTGTGGTTACAAATGTCTCAATTTTCTTAGCAAACTCGAAAGAAGTTTGCAGAACTTGAAGCAAGCCATGAGAGGATGAAAATATTAACAGCCTCCATGGAATAAATTGTTGGAAATCTTCAAGAAGGACATGCTAAATTAAGCAAAGCCGCTGAAGAAACCAACAAAAGACTTAATTTAGTCTTTGAAGAACAACACACACATCAAAAAGGACAGGGATTTTCTGGAACAATACATAAACAAACTGTTTGATGTCTACTATAGCATGAAGCCCCAACCACAAGGCCATGTTATGGATAATCCATATCACCAGGATGATATCACACCAGATACCATGTTGATGAAAAAGGCAAGATATCCATCACAATACCAGGATGGAGATAATATGTCTTATTCAGAAAAGAAAGCCTTGAAACGGCTTCCTGAGGCCTCCAGATGGCCCACATTCTATGAAACTGGAGAATATGATCATATGGAGCTCATAGATTTTATTTATGGACTCTTCATTGATGTACCAAGCATACCAGACTACTGGATTACTGCTAGACTTAATACAGAATTTAAGGGACATGCTAGTACATGGTACACAGAAATGAAAGAATTAAATGGCAGAAGAAACTGGCCACAGTGGAAGAGTCAAATACCTCAAAAGTACAGCACTGGTACTTGGATATGGCAAAAGACCATATCATTTTAAAATGACAAATACTCTGTGGACAAAAATCCATATGAGTCGTGTCTCAGACAGTCTAAAAGACTTAAAGCCATTGATCCTCAAATGAACATTCAGATGAGGAATCATAAACTCCTGACACAAATTCCAGGAGAACTAGAGCATGCAGTGAAATGCAGATGCAACAAAAATTGCACTCTAGATGGCACTGCAAATACCTTACAAGATGTAAGGAAAAGAACTAGTATAGGGAAATACACTCCATATTAAAGCAGTGGTTTTAAAAAGAAACAAACTTTCAGGGTGGAGTTTAAAAACAAGCCCAGAGAAAGAGTGGAAGAAGTGGCAAAGAAGAAAAATTATTGTCACAACTGTGGTTCAACAGACCACTATGCCAACAACTGTCCAAAGGCAAAGAAAAAAGTCTATGCCTTTGAGAAAGTCCCAGAGGAGGAATCCCCAACAGAGGATTCTGACTCACACTGTATGGAAAATGCCATCAGAGAACAATCTGACGAAGAGCAAGACCCAAAAGAAGAATTTCTAGTGGAATACCAAGAGGAAACTCCAATTGAAATCCAGGACATACAATTAGAAGCAGGAATGCCACAAGACGCTGCCAACAAAAACTTGTGCAAACACACACAAGATGCACAAACATTCCTGGTCACACCAATCAAAGGAATGGTATACATACATGGAACAGCAACAAAAATGACCTTTTTAATTGAAAATTCTCAACACCCATTGATAATTGACAGTGGGGCACGCTGCTCCATAGTGGCCAGAAATCATCTGGACATGTTTCCCCAACTGGGAGAAACAACTCTTGCCAACCAAACCAAAGAGCTTCAAAAGTGCTTCAGGGAAGATGACTCCAACTGGGACATTATTAAAGAAATAATTATAGCCCATAGGAAGGGTAATATCAGACTCAACCCAGATTTGTAGTGCTTGATGATGCCCACATCCAGGGGTTTTACTGGGAACAGATTACCAGAGGATGTATGGAATAGATATTTAAAATAGTAAAAACAGAAACATTACCATTGGTACCTACAAGGAAAAGAAATTTTCACTTGATATATACCAAATATCTGCCCAAGACCCTCTGGAAGAACTACTGAATTAATTCAGAGAGGGACAGTTTAGTACTACCCTCACCAGTAAGCACAAACTAAGTTTACTGAAGATGCTGAGAAAGAATAGACCAGCATTTGACATTGGGGAAGAACAATTAGGCAAGATTAGAGGGCATGATATGGAGCTAGATCTGGATGTTGAAAGACCTTATCCACCCATGCGCAGGAGACTCCTTACCCAGAAATTCTGGAAACCAGGAAGGAAATTGAAATACATATCAATGAACTCCTGGACATGAATGTCATCAGAAAGGTTGGACATAATGAAACAATGGAAATTACCACTCCTGTCCTGATAACCTGGCATTATGGAAAGTCTAGGCTGGGTGGAGATTTCAGAGCTCTGCATAACTACACCAAAGCTGACAGGTACCCTATACCCAGGATACCTCATGCCTTAGAAAAACTGGGAAAAGCCAGATACATAACCAAAATGGATTTTATGAAATGCTTCCACCAGAATGGAGCTAAACCAAACTCCATGAAATTACTCAGAATAATATGTCATATGGGCAAATATGAGTACACCAGGATGCCATTTGCCCTCAAGAATGCACCAGCCCACTTCCAAAGGATGATGGAAAACATATTTCAAGAAGAAATATTGGAAGGCTGGATGGTAGTATATATTGATGACATCATTATATACTCAGAGACATGGGAAGACCATGTGCAATACATAGACAGAGTGCTAAGTAAATGCACACCCATCAATCTGAAAATTTCACTTAAAAAGTGCAATTTGGCCAACAAGAGCTACTAGCTCTAGGACATAAAGTCTCAGGTCTTTTTCAGCCTGTGCTTCAAAATAGAGCACTAGCATGACATCCAACATACCATAAATAATGGTATGACAAGTATTGAACAAACATAGTCAATACAGGTAATAAATAAGAGGAAAAAACTCTTAAATTAAACACCAACCTTATCCAAACAGAATAAGGAAACCTAGAGGAAAAGAAAAAAGTCAAAACCCTTATTTTCACCTCTCATATAACTTATGCATATTTAGATTATTCTATACCAAAATGATATTTTCTTAAAGCTCACATAGAGAGCTACACAATGGTATCATCCATGTTGCTGTAACACCACCACAACTGGAGATACCATATGACCTTTATTTTAAAACCAAGACCCCCCTGAAAGTCAAAGAGGGCTTGTACAAAACAGTACAAAAGTACAACCAAATTGAAGATATAAACAAGAGCTTTAATTTGAGACACCTTAGACCTCTTTATCTCTTAAATTGACTGAGGGATCTTGGTTCAAAGGTTTAACAACCAAAATAAAGATATTCTGAAAAACAACAATATAAACAAACCCCTGTATCTTTGGCATACACTCATACAACTGTACATAGTAATATACCAAACTGTAGAGCTAGTCAAGCCCTACAAGACTGTATCATCAGAATACAGATATCTTCCAAATTGAAGAAGATATCTGGTATGGAAGTTTTTGAAGCGTCATACTGATGTACAAAAATACATCCAAAAGCTTAAAGCCCTTATAACTTTTGCTATTCCAAAGAAGGGTAAACATGAAGCATATCAAATTGAAGAGCTCATTAAGACCTTCAATTCTGTGCTCTTGGTTTCTTGATATCTTGACTGGAAGGTTTTTCTAGCAATACATGACTGTATCAAACTTGTATCAAACAGTATTGCTCTCATACTTAAAATAATATACTTAGGAGGATATAACCTCTCTAAAATCATCATTACTGATCATACAGACACTAGAACAACGTCATCCAAGTGCTGATGTGGCAGGTGAAAAGCTTTTTCAACCTGTATTGATCCCAAATGATCATTTGTGGTTCCAAAACCACAAATCTGCCTCTATTGACGTCAGAATTGATGATCCAGAACCACAGATTGATTATTGGAGTGAAAATTTTCACTCCTCTGACGTGTGAAGAGTTAATAACTCTTGACAGTCTTGAAAGATATAAAAAGAAGGGTTTTTTCCTTGAAAACCCATCATATCTTATCTTATTTACCCATATTCTTACATAACAAAACTGTTATCCATCAGTAGTTTCCTTAGAATTATTAAAGATATAATTAGAGCATAATTATTGTAGTACTCCTTTACAGTAAAAGATATTAGAGTATTGCAACCCAAGTCCTCAACAGACTCATCACCACTGTTACCACGTAGCAGTAGGACCTGGAGAATTAAATTTATTTGTTTTTTGACATGTCACCGTCATAATACTAGCTTCTATTTACATTTTATAGCTACTATATAGACTCACCCTGACAGTCTTAGTCTGGCGATTGACCAGAACAAAGTAGAAGCAGTACTTCAAAAACCAGTACCAAGAAACATCAAAGAGATGCAATCTTTCCTTGGGTTTGCTAGCTACTATAGAAACCACATCAAACATTTTTCCCACATAACTAGTAGTTTATGAAAGGTATGTTCAAAAGATGTAGTTTTTTAACTTCCCAAGTAATGAAGGGATTAATATGAGAGGATCAAATATGAACTCACAAATGCACCTGTGTTCATCTTGCCTGACTTTGAACTACCATTAAAGTTATACATAGATGCAGAATGTAGCCAAGGCTTAGGAGCAGCCCTTCACCAGAGACAAATTGTGGATGGTGAACCAAGAAAGGGAGTAATATGTTAAATCTCTAGGCAGCTAAAAGATTCAGAAGCCAGGTATGGGGCCACCCAGGCAGAATGTCTATGCTTAGTCTGGGCTCTAGAGAAACTCCATTATTTTTTGGAGGGTGCAGTCTCTGAAGTCTACATAGACTGCACAGCCTTGAATTATGTACTGAACATGAAGACTACCAATAGACACATACTTAGCTGGCAAATAGCCAGTCAGGAGTATAGAGGGAATATGACCATCATATACAAAGAAGGTAAACGTCATACCAATGCAGATGGCCTCAGAAGATGGCCACTGGATAATGTCAAAAGCAACCCAGCTTATGACCCTGAAGTAGCAGCTAAAATTCCTATCCACTTCATGGAAATAGAATGGAAGAAAAACTTCAGATTTTCTGAGTGGGCACCAGAATGTTGTACCCCAGACAGTGGAAAAACTAGCTCAGAAGGAACAGAAACTCTCATATTGGGAATAGGTTCCTCAGAACTGTACACTGAATTCTTTAATGCAGTGATGAAGACATATGCCAAACACAAACAGTGTGGCATATTGTTACAACTCCTTCAACAAACATACAGGAGTCCAGAACTGGAATTCCAGTTAGAGAAACCCTGGTTAAGAGACTATAAGGACAATAAATGTTTCCTTATAGATGGCCTCCTCTACCATAGAGAGAAGCAAACTAGTGCACTCACAACAATAGACAGAGACCATATATCTTTGATCCTGCAGGAATGCCATGATTTCCCCTATATGGGATACATGAGTGAAGAAAGGACCAAAGAAAGGGTATCAAGCACTGCTTGGTGGCCCAAATGGGAACAAGAGTTGAGTGAATACATAAATACTTCTGAAAAATGCCAAAAGGAAAACAGAAAACATGGGAAGAAGTACGGGTTACTTCATCACATAGAAGAAACCAAACACCCATGGGAAACCATCAACATGAACTGGGTTACAGAACTTGTCCCAGGAGGCAAGGAGAACTTCAATGCCTTATTAATCATAGTTGATAGGTTCAGCAAGAGTATGAGGTCCCTACCATGTCACAAGGAGGACACAGCCATGGATACTGCTCTGTTATTCTGGAACAACATCATATCTACCTGTGGAGTCCCTAAGATCATCATCAGTGATAGGGACCCAAAGTTCATATCTGAATTTTGGAAAACCTTGCATGACATGCTTGGCACAAAGCTTGCATTTCTCACAGCTTACCATCCACAAACAGCTGGATTAGCTGAAAGGATGATCCAGAAAATGGAGGAAATCCTCAGAAGATTCTATTCCTATGGCATGGAATATAAGCACCATGAAGGTTACACCCATGAATGGGTTACCCTTATACCAGCAGTCCAACTGCCTTCTAGCACAAGTCAGAACTCTACCACAGGAATAACACCTGCACTGATGGAAAAAGGGTGGATTCCCCTATTGCCTGTAGATCACTTGAAGAATAATCTTCTGACCATCCACCCCACAGCCAAAGATTTCCATGAAATGTGGAAGAGAGCTTGTGACACAGCAGCCACATTCATAGCTGAGGCAAAAGAATATAATAAGCAGAGGTGGGACACATCACACATGGAACCTGACTCTAAAGAAGGGAACCAAGTGTTAGTGTCTACACTGAGCTTTGATAATCTCAAAGGACCTAAGAAAATGAGAGACTCATTTGTAGGGCCCATCACCATCAGTAAATTGATAGGGAAAAATGCAGTGGAAGTCAAACTCACAGAGGAATTTTCCAGGAAACACCCAGTCTTTCCAGTGAGTTTAGTCAAGCCATACTTCCAGATAGAGGAGGATAAATTACCCTCCAGGAAGAAGAACCCCACCCTACCAGAAATAGTGGAAGTGGCGGACTCCTCTGCACATGTGAAGAAAACTATCAAGGACAGGAAGATCAGGCTTAACGGTAAGGATCAGAGACAGTACTTGGTCAAATTCAAGCACCAGACAGCTGATAAGGACAAGTGGTTGGCAGAAGATGACATACCAGATGGGAACCTTCATTTAAGGAGATTCAGAGCCTTTAGGAGAACTGAACAGTCTCATCAATTATTAGCCTTTTTTTAGAGGGAGGGTATGTCAGCCTGTGACTCAAAACCAGAGCACAAGGATGGCAGCCAAATACCATAAATCAATGGTATAGCCAAGATACCACCAAAACATGGAGCTAAGCACAATCAGCTCAATAGGTATCAAAAAAAAGAGGAAACTCATTCCTTTCTGAATATAAAAGTCCCATCACCATAAAAAAAAGAATAACAAATTTATTCCTGCTCAAAGTTGTTGTTGCGCATAAACCTTAATTTTCACCTCTCATCTGAAATACAGAGTAAGAGGTTTAACCCCATAAAATTGGTATTAAAAATGAAGCTCTAAGTCAGGGCTATCTAATGGTACCACTCAAACTGAGCTAGCACCAGTATCACAGAAGGTATGGCGAAATTCAGGCCAAATAAGGGGGAATAAAATATTCACCTCTCATCTAGCTTCTACAGTTTTCATGTGAGATACCTGAAGTTGGGTCTTTTTGGAAAGAGAACAATAAGGGCTTTTGATGGTGCCATTCATTTCCCCATATCTCATCTAGAACCAAATTTATAAGGCAAACAAGCCCAACACAGCTTTTTGCCTAAAACACACATATGTACAAAATCTTGTACATGGCATAACTTTAAAATATTTAGTGACAACCATATCAAATGAGGTATCATTGTGTAGAACACATACAGGGCTACACACCGAACCAATTTTGAGGTTGATATCTCAGAAAATGACAAAGGTATGGCTGTTTTAAGGTCAAACTCCCACAGTTTGACCAATACGGCCTTACCATGGGATAATATCCCATAAACATAATTATAAGGTGTCAAACAGACAAAGAAGCTTGGTTTTACTTCAATACCTCATAGTTCATTCAATACTTGGGTCTCATACAGGCTCTGTACAGCATTCTACGCGTCATACATGTCAGAATCAGGCTGTGTGGTCCCCAGATGAAATCTTCCACCCTGTATTGGTGAAAACTGCCCAGAAGGCTATAAAGCCACATTTGAGACCAATAAAGGCTATACAGGCCTTTTTCAAACCACAAGCCTGTCTTTGAGAGTGAAAAATCTTCACTTCCTCTACATGAAAAGGTCTAGCAGCCTTTTCACTTCCAGAAAAGCAATCCCATCCTGCTTTTGAATTCCTATGTAGTAAAACTGTCAAAACAGTTATACTCTTGGAAAGAATAATGTTATACTTTAAATTTAAGTATTGTAGCTCTGATTATAGTAATCCAACTGGTAAGACTGCACCCAGGGCTTTCAGCAGCACTCACCACCACTATTATACAATATTAAAGCCCTTTTATCATCATTACAGCCCCTATTATTATAAATTAAACTCTTTTAAAACTATTTTCACCGTGTCACAGTCATAGTTAAAGCTTGTAAACACTATTATACGCCTTTATCATAGACTCAGCCTGACAATGGTACTATTGATTCTGAGCATAGTAGTACTGTTATTATAACTCAGAATAATCAACCAGAACCAATGTATTCAGAATTAATCAAATTAGACATTAGTAATACTTTCCAAAAAGCTAAGAATTTGGCAAAGAGTAAGTTTTTGAAGTAAAATTACTATTTTTTACCTTTCTAATCATAATAATGCCTTCAACCAGATCAGGAACCAGCTATAATCACTCAAGAAGCTCCCAAAAAGGTTATAGACATGAGTATGGCAGAAGCCAATCAGTTACAGAAGGACAAGGGTCAATTAATAGATCCCAAACTGAAAAATTATGCCATTATGAAGCTTATAATACCGTCTTACCTTTGAAAAGCGCTGACACCACCACAAGAAGCCTCAGTGGACATTTACAAAGCCAGCCAGAAGGCATAAAACACTGCATTTCAGCACAAAGAGGACCAGATCCTTGCAGATCTGTCAAAAAACTGCATGAATTCCTACCTGACTGTGAGAAAATTCCTGGGCAATCCCAACACTTGCAAGTTACTCAATGGATGGAATCTATTGATGGAAAAGAGAAACATGATGCTTCTAACAGCAGAATGGAGGAAAAAACCCTCCAACACCCAAGCAAGTGCCAAGAACAGCTCCAGTAGCTAGCAGCAGAAATTCAAACATGAAAAAGCAGCCACAAGCTCAGAACAAGGGCAAAGGCAAAGCACCAGCTACAAAACCTTACAGCCAGGGCTACAGAATCCCAAAAATTCAGCAGAATGCCAAGAAAAATGTATTTGAGATGGCCAGAACAATGATGGAATTACAGAAAAAGGAAGAAGCCAGACTAAAATATCAGAAATGATTTCTGATATTATGGATGGCATTCCAAGCTTTTACATAGCTATAAATGATGTGAAAAGTCATATTTCTGATATAAAATCATCAATTTGTAACAATCTTAAAACAAATAACCTAAGTCTGAGCCCAATAGAGGAGACACTTATTTGTTTTGAAAAAGCTTCAAGAACAATTAAAACTTCTAATAATGAAAATTCATTTGGAAATAAATTAAATGAACAATCTGCCATTATTCAAGAACTAGCAGACAAATATTCTGAATTCAATATTAATGAAATAATTGAAAGAAGAATAAAACAAGCCATAAATATTATCAAAGAAGATAATAAGAAAGTCCTTGATGATATTTCAAATTCATTTACAGAAGTAAAGACATATAAAATTGCCTTAAAAAAGTGTTTTGACACCTCAGAACAAGAAGTATCAAAATTAAAAATGAAGTTGAATCAAGTCATTTCTGATAATGCCAGACAGAAAAAATTATGGCAAGGATTGACACATAACAAAGATATGTGTGAAATTGAAGTAATAAATTAAATACAGAGCTTCAAACACAAGTTTAGAAATTATGAAAGTTGTAGAAACAGTAAAATGAATGATATTGAACAATTACTTCACAACTTACCAAGAATTTCTACAACTCTGAATCAAAATGAGGGTACAAGAGTTCCCAACCCACAATTATTGGATGTAGAAAATTCACAATTAAATAATAAATTTTCCACTTCATTCCATAACTTGGACCCATCTATGGGCCAAGGACTGTTGAAAGAAGTACCAAAGCTCAAGGAATGGCCTCACTTCAGTGGTGAAGAAAAATATGACCATATGGAATTCATCACAGGTTCTGACGTGATTAAAGAAGATTTTGAATTACCAGACAGATTGGTAACAGCAAGATTTAACACCTTGTTTACCAGATCAGCCCACAGATGGTATATTAAATTAAGACAAGCACATGGAAACCAAGGTTGGACTTGGTGGGAAACCCAAATCATTAACAAATGGTCCAAAGATTCTTGAATATCTAAAGTGGAAACAGCCTTTGAATATTCCAAATTTGATGCTGACAAAGATAGAGATTTACCATGGTTTTGCCAAAAAAAAGACAGATTGACAGAATTATATTCTGACATGTCAGAGTTTATGATTCACAGAAAAACTCCAAGACAATGTGGAGGTGATTTGGGGCATGCTATTAAAATCAGGACTACTGAAAAATCTTTAGCAGAAGATATTGGTAATTTATTGGAAGAAGAAACCACCAAAACCAGAATAGGCTTTAGTAGGGTGAATCTCAAGACAAGATTTAATGCACCTTGGAAAGATTTTGTGGACAAAAATCCCAAATAGAATTCTAATAACATGACATATGAATCTGAAGATATAATCAGGAAGTGACATATTTTCCAGTGCACCACACATTTAGCTAACTCATGTCCAAGGAAGGGGAAAAGCAATGAAATTGACATTGAAAAGGAACCTGATGTTGAAAAAGATGGTGAAGTAATTGAAGAAAATTCAGATGATAAATCATCAGTATTTTCTGAATCTTCAAAAGATATAAAAAATATCAATGCCACTTTTGAAATCATGGAATCTTATTCCCACATGCCACAATTAAGCAATGGTAAACTCAATTTAAAAAAGATTTAAGATGCACAACTAATTAAGACCAACCCAAACAGGGCAAAAGGCTATAAAGCTGGTAACTCCTGTATAACAGAAGTGGTAATTGACAACAAACCCAATAAGCTTTTACTTGACCCAATAGCCTTCTGCTGTTGTGTTGGGTAATATTTTCTTAAAACCTGTGTACCAAACTTCAAAGATCAACTGTTGCTAATTGATGGCATAAAACTTAATAGTGCAAGTAATTAAATTAAAGAATTGGGCATATTTGAGAATACTATCATATTTCCACACATAAATGAAAATTTAAGAATAAATGTTGAATTTGTTGTTATGAAAAACTGCGCCAGTACCCATTTTATATTGGGCAATGATTACTTAATCATGTATGGCATAGAGTTACATAACAATAAAGACAGATACTTTAATATTGGGGAAAATAAGCACCAAAAAACTTGCCTTTTTGCCATTTAAAAGACAAATTACAGTAAGGAAAGTATCACCAGTCAGATTAGAGTTAGAAAAATTGAAGTCTTAGCAGTTAAATGAAGCTGAAATCAGTCTTCATCTCACTGATAAACAAGAAAGTGAACTTTCTTCCCTTTTATATGACCACAAAGAAGCCTTTGCATCAGATAAAGAGTCACTGGGAGCAATTGTTTGTCATGAAGTTGACATTATTCTTAATATTGAAAGACCTTACCCACCACTCTTGAGAAGACCTGCATATCCAGAAATTCCCAAATTTAGAGAAGCTCTGGAGATCCATATTAAAGAACTTCTAGACCTTGGTGTAATAAGAAAGGTTGGTAACAATGAGGAGGTAGAAATAACTACACCAGTCATAGTGGAAGGGCATAATGGAAAATCTAGAATAGTTGGGGACTTTGGAGCTCTGAACACTTACACTGTTACATACAGGTACCCAATACCAAAAATCCACATTTTCTTCACCCAAATATCTGAAGCAGTGTATATAAGCACTATGGATGCCCTTAAGGGATTTCACCAAAATGTGGTGACACCAAGGGCAAGAGAATACTTGAGAATTATTGTTCATTGTGGAGTGTATAAATATTTGAGGATGCCTTTTGGTATCAAGAATGAACCTTAACACTTCCAAAGAATGATGAATGAGATCTTCCCTGTAGAACTTTCAGAAGGATGGTTAATAATTTACATTGATAACATTATTGTCTGTTCCAAGAATTGGGAAAAATATATATACAGATTGTACAGAGTTTTTAACAAAATTCAATCTGTAAACCTGAAGATTTCCTTAAAGAAATGTCATTTTGGGCTTAAAGAACTCAAAGCACTGGGAAATGTAGTATCTGGCTTATCCCTTAGAATTGACAAAAACAAATTTTCAGCAGTACTACAGAAGCCTATGCCTCAGAAAAAAAAAATTAGTCATTTTTGGAGCTTGAAGGATATCTGTCACAGCCAAGGAGGCAGGGGCATTACCAATCATATTCCACAATCATTACTTCATTGATACCCCTCAAAACCCAATCAGCAAGGGGGTTTCATCCAAGATTCTCCAAATACAGTTTTTCATACAGGCAAGATCCAAATACAGTTTCAAACCTCAATACAGTCATACAGGCAAGACCCAAATACAGGATTCACCAAATACAGGCCTGTAATCAATACAGGCGCAAATACCTGTATTGACTGTATAACCTGTATTGGATTCACCAATACAGGATTCAATCCCACATCCAACTTCTTCCAGCATACAGACAAGTATCTCAACACTCAAACTCCAAGGCTGGTATTTCTCACATATACCAGCCCCTCTTCACCCACCTGGGGGTTTTTCCCCCAGTTAATTAAAATAGTTGATTTATTATTTAATATTATTTTATTCTCACTTTTGGAATATTATTTTATTACTTATTAAGTTAGTCTTTGCCTTCCCTCACCTGTTCAGTAGAGTCCTGGTGGCCATATCCTTTATTAATCCTTTTCTCTTTTCTGAACAGGTTGAAACAGTGGTACAGGATTATTTGTGGTTGGCTCTTTATTATTGCTTTTGCTTTGTCTCTCTTATCTTTTATACTTATTATTTTATGACTAGGAATTTATCCTCTTACTCCATTACTCTCATCATTTGAGTATTTCCTTTTGAGCCCTCCATAAGTAAGTCTGTTCACTGAGTGCCAGGCCCTCTTCATTTTAGAAGAGCCCCTGTGACATTATTTTAATTAACTCATGATTGCTTCTTTTCTTTCATTCATTTTATTCATTTCTCTCATTCTTCAATTATGATCTTTTCATGATTTTATGATTTTTATGATTTTTATGATTTTTTCTCTCTCATCAATTTTCATCTCATTCTTTTCATTCAAATGAAAATTGATTCTCTTTCTCATTTTAAAATTCTCTGCTGACCATTTCACTTTATCATTATCATTTTCATTTCTCTTTTTTGTCTGAATTCAGGTTTTTATCAGGTTATTTGAGTGGAATTATTTGGGTTAATTGATTAATCATTCAGGGATTTTATTGATTTGGGGTATTCAGTGATTTTGGATTTTGAAATTTCTCAAGATTATTGATTGATTGATTGATTCCTCAAGACATTGATTTCACCTCAAGATTTTGAATTGACTTTGATTGAATTGATTTGATTGACTTGATTTGACTACTCAAGATAACTGATTTATCCTCAAGATTTGATTTAATTGATTGATTTGAATTTGATTCCTCAAGAAAATTGAATTGACTTTTGAAGATATTGATTGAATTCCTCAAGACTTAACTGATTTTATTTTGATTGACTTGATTTGACTTATTGATTGAAATTGATTATTCATAAGAATTTGACTTTGTCATATTCACTCTTCAAGATTTATTCATATTGATTCACTTCAAGATTATTGATTGATTTCTCAAGTTCATCAAGATTTTACATTTGATTGTTTTGGTAAAGCCTTCTTTTATTCAAAGTATCATCAAGTTTTATTCATTCTTCTTTCATAATGCCAGTTCAGCATAGCCCTCCAGCCAAGAATACAAGATCTCAAAGACATCAAGCTGTTCTCACTCCTACAGCAAGGGCTCCTCTTGACCGCACACCATCAGTTCATCAACTGAGTGCAAATTTGGACAGAGGACCACCAATGGAAGGAGAAGCACCCTCCAGAAGAGGAGGTGTGAAGTCTAGAAGATCAAGATCATTCTCTGGACTGTTGGGTGGCTATCCAAGCATTCCTCAAGGGCCTAGAAGTAGATTGGGGGAAGCTGAAGATGAAGAGGGGGAGGAGTCTGTGGAAGAGGAAGAATCTGAGGAGACTGAAGTGGCAGCTGCCTTGGCAGGTGCTCCTGAAGCTCCTGAGGCTCCAAATCTAGCCCTTTCTAATCAACCTTCTGTCTCTCAAGCTGAACCAAACTTCCTCAAGATGATGGAGCAAATGACTCAGTTTATGGGACAACTCACTCAAGCAGTTTCCCCAAGGGACACTTCAAAAGCCCCTGCATTCAAGACTTCATCAATGAAGGCACCTGATTCTTTTGATGGTACTAAAGCTTATAAATTGAGAGGATTTATTCAATCTTGTCAATTAATTTTCCATAATGACCCAGCAAACTTCTTCTCTGACAGGAAGAAGGTTTTGTACTCAACTTCTTTTCTTACTGGTAGAGCTGGCAAATGGATTGAACCTTACCTCTCAAATATCTCCAATGAAGACCCTTCTTATCTCCTCAATAACTGGCAGTTGTTTGAAACCCAGTTATTCACTCTGTTTGGTGATCCCAATGAAGTCAGAAAAGCTGAACAAGAGTTGGACAATTTGAGGATGAGGGAAAGTGGTCAAGTTTCCTTGTACATAGCTGATTTTAGAAGTTTAATGTCAAGAATTGGAGACTGGGGGGAAAGAGCCTATATTCATGTGTATAGAAGAGGCTTGGCATCAAGGTTGTTGGACCAATTGGCTTCTCACCCTGGAACTTTTGATAGTCTTCAAGAACTCATGGACATCACCTTGGAATTAGATACCAGGTACCATGAGAGGCAGAAGGAAAAGGGTAGCCATCAAGAGAAGAAGCCTCCAATCAGTGGATCCAACTCCTCCAAGCCCCCTCAAAGTTCATCATCAAAGAAGCCTTATCACAAGAAGAATAAGAAGGGGAAGAATTTTCAAGTGTCCAAAGACAAGCCTCATGCTGCTCTCCTCAATAAGGACAATAAATTAATCGGTTCTGAAAAGGAGAGGAGGATTAAAGAAGGCTTGTGCAATTATTGTGGTGGTAAACACCCATTTGAAAAATGCTTCAAGAGGCCTGAGAATAGGCAAGGGTCATCAAAAGGCTTCCCTAGCAAGCAGGGAAAAGCCTGAGTGGGAATCATGATGTGTTCAATGGTTCTCACTTATTTCCTTCAAGAGCACAATTGTGCACTCTGAATACTAGTGTCAAGAAATCTTTAAAATTTCTTATTTTTTCTTCAATCTCTGATATTTTTTATAGTATTCTCATTGATTCTGGTGCTACAAACTCCTTTATTGCAAAGAATTTGGTTCTCAAGTACTCATTGACCATGTCAGAGCTCCCTGAAAAGATTCCTCTTTTCATTCTGGATTCCAGTGAATCCACTTCCTTGTTCATCACCAATTATACCAAGTGGGTTGTTGATTTACCTTCCTTCCCAAGCTTTGAATGGGATTTCTTTATCATAGATTCACCCAAGGGAGAAGACCTAATATTGGGCTATGATTTTCTTTACCATTTCAATCCCATTATTGATTGGAAAAATGGATTGATCACCTATGATTCTAATCATAAGGATTCTAGTGGTATTATTCCTTCTACTAGTAATGACTTTTCCACTGCTGTCAACAGTGTTGCTCTGGTTGGTGAACTTAAGACACCTTCCTTTCCTCCTTCTGTCCATAACCCCTCCATTTTTCCCTCTCAGTCATTACTTCCATTAAGAGATGAAGTCTTCAAAGAGATAAAAGATGTTGGAGAAGATGTTGCTATATCTTCACTTCATCTCTTTCAAGGGGATATGGACCTTCCTCCTTTATCTTTTCATGCCTCCCTGGAGGAGCAGTGGGATGAGGAGGAAGAGCCAGAAGAGATTGAAACTGTGCTGAAGGTAGTCCCTCCTGTTTATCACAAATATTTGGATGTATTCTCCAAAGTGCAAGCAGAGAAACTTCCTCCACACCGTGCCTGTGATCATCATATCGAACTGGAGGGTCTTCTACCTCCAGTTGGTGTTATCTACTCTTTATCAAGAAATGAGTCAGAAACACTGCGGGCCTACATTTCAGAGAATGTAGAGAAAGGTTTCATTAGACCAAGCTCCTCCTCAACAGGAGGACCTGTCCTTTTTGTTAAGAAAAAGGATGGTGGTCTTTGTTTGTGTGTTGACTACCGCAAACTTAATGCTGTCACTAGGAAGAACAGGTATCCTGTTCCTCCAATGAATCAGCTTCTTACCGTATTCAACGGTGCTACTATCTTCTCCAAGATAGATCTGCGTGGTGCTTATAATCTCTTGAGAATCAAAGAGGGGGATGAGCACTTAACTGCCTTTAGAACCAAATATGGCAGTTATGAATATTTGGTTATGCCATTTGGCTTAACCAATGCTCCAGCTTCATTCCAAAATCTGGTGAATGATATCTTTGCAGATTATTTGGATGTTTTTGTTGTAGTGTACTTAGATGATATTATGGTCTTCTCTAGCTCTTTGGATGAACATGTTAAACATGTGGCCTCTGTTCTTCAAAGACTGTGAGACAATAATTTGTTTGCTAAAGCCTCAAAGTGTGTATTCCATGCCTCAAGTGTGGAATACTTGGGCTATGTTGTTTCAAGTGATGGCCTCAAGATGGATTCTTCAAAGGTTCAACAAATCCTCAATTGGCATCAGCCCAAGAACATCAAGGCCCTTCAATCCTTTCTTGGCTTTGCCAACTTCTATCGTCGTTTCATTAAACATTATTCCAAAAAAAAATCTCTGCTCTCACTTCCCTCCTTAAAAAAGATTCTCCCTTTATCTTCAATGAGGAAGCTCTTAGTCAGCTTCAGATACTCAAAGAAGCTTTCACCACTGCTCCTATCCTCTCTCACTTTAATCCTTCTCTTCCAACTATTGTAGAGACTGATGCCTCTGATTATGCCTTGGGTGCTGTACTGAGTCAGGTGAATGACTCAGGAAAGCATCCCATTGCATTTGATAGTCGCAAGCTCTTACCAGCTGAACTCAACTATGAAATTCATGACAAGGAACTCCTTGGCATAGTTTGGGCTCTCAAGCGCTGGAGAGCCTTTCTCCTTTCTCTTTCTGATTCCTTTGAGGTCTTGACAGACCATTGTTCTCTCCAATATTTTATGTCCTCTAAAGTCCTTACTCGTCATCAAGCCCGTTGGGCGGAATTTTTGTCTGAATTTCACTTTGTTATCACTTACCGCCCAGGCAAGCTGGCCACTTTACCAGATGCCTTGTCACGTCAGGACGACGTGTACCCAGAGAGGGGGGTGGATTTCATCAGCAAGAATCCTCAAAACTTTCATCAAGTTCTCAAGCAAAATGAAATTCAAGAGTCAAGATTCTTTTCCATAAAAGTTGAAATGTTTTCAGATTTAGTTGATCAGATTCAAAGACAAGTATGGCAAGACAAAGACTATAAGGAGATCCTCAAGAAATTAGCAAGAGGAGAATCAGTCCCAGACTATTCTCTTGAACCTCAAGCAAAATTATTATTGTTCAAAGATAGAGTAGTCATTCCAAGCAATCATGAAATTCAATTGGACATTCTTCAAAAGCGTCATGATTCACCGTTGGCTGGCCATCCTGGCCAGGAGAAGACCCTCAAGCTCATCAAGAGGGATTTTTATTGGGCTGGCATGAATCAAATGATCAAGGACTATGTGTCCTCATGTCAGCAATGTTCAAGAAACAAGAACATCCACCATAAGAAGTTTGGATTACTCAAGCCTCTTCAAATTCCATCTGGTCCTTGGAATTCCTTATCAATGGACTTGATCACCCAATTGCCCTTGTCAAGAAACTTTGATTCAATTTTAGTAGTTGTAGACAGATTTTCAAAAATAGCAATATTTATTCCAACTTATTCAGCAATCACTGCTTTGGATTTAGCTCAAATATTCATTAATCATGTCTTTTCCAAACATGGTCTTCCAATCAGTATTGTTAGTGATAGAGGTTCATTATTTGTTTCATCATTTTGGACTCAATTGTGTCAGCAGCTCAAGATATCAAGAGATCTTTCAACTGCCTTTCACCCTGAAACAGATGGACAGACAGAGAGGGTAAATCAGATTCTAGAACAGTATCTTTGGATGTATGTCAGTTACCATCAAGATGACTGGCACACCTGGCTCCCTCTGGCTGAATTTGCCTATATTAATGCAGAACATTCATCAACAAAACAGTCTCCATTTTTCACTATTTATGGAAGAAATCCCAGCTTTGATTGAATTCACATTTCTCAAGATACACCTGCTGGAAAGTTATCATCAAAACTCCAATCAGTACAGCAAGTTGTCAAAGAAGAATTAGAGTCAGCAATAAAGCGTTTTAAGAAGTATGCAGAGAAAAATAGAGCAATCCCACCTGATTTCCAACCTGGGGACAAAGTATGGCTAGCTTCCAAGAACATCAAGACAACAAGACCCACCAAAAAGCTTTGAGAAAGGTGGGTGGGACCCTTTGAAGTTCTCAAGAAGATTGGCAGCCATGCATATCACCTCAAGTTGCCTCAACAATGGAAGTCAGTTCACCCTGTTTTCCATGTGTCCTTACTAGAACCAATCAAGCAATCAACTATCCCAAATCGACACCAATTGCCACCACCTCCAGTAATAGTGGAAGAGCAAGAAGAATGGGAAGTGGCTCAGGTTCTGGATTCAAAACTCAAGAGAGGTTCATTATGGTATTTAGTGGAGTGGAAAGGAGTCAATGAAGACCCAGAAAGAACAACTTGGGAACCAGCTTCCAACCTTACCAACTCCCCAGACCTTGTCAAGGATTTTCACACTTTGCATCCAGACAAGCCTGGCCCAAATGCCTCAAGAGTTTGATTTATGGTGCTTGGTGGGGATTGGAGTTTATGAAAGTAAGTTCCTCTCCTGGCATGCACCTTTAAGGGGGTATTCTACCCAAATTTGTTGTAAGCATCACCTTGGCCACTTTGTGAGCACTTGTCAATTCTTTGGACAGGTTCAGAAGGCCTTGCAACATCATACCCTCAAGATTTGGACCTTTTCATCAAGATATGGCCCAATCTTTTCTTTTATTTTCTCTTCTTTCTTTAATCATGCCATAAATTATCTTTCAAGACATTCATTATCAAATTCATCTTATGGCATAGTTCAATTTTCATTTATGGTGCTTGATGGGGAGTGGAAGTTATGAAAGTTAGTTTCATCTCCTGGTATGCATCCCTGAGGGGTTTAATTCTTGTAAAAACATTACCTTGGCCACGCTGTGAGCATCAAATGCTTGATTTCATCTTTCAGAATCTTTTGGCCAAAAGTCAAGCAACTCACCACAAGAAGGACAATGCTCAGGCATTTCTTATTTCTTTCTTTACTCTCTTTTTCTCTCAATTCTTTTTCATCTTTATTTTTTATTTTTTATTTCATTTTCTTTTACTTGTATGATTTATTTTCATTTCTTGTTTCAAAAGCAGCAATCATAACTCCCATATCTTGTTTGGGGAGTGAATTTACTTAATAATCAAGAGCAAACACTAGTAATGGTAAAGACCAGCTACAGATAATCCTCATCAAAATTTCTTCAAGGCTTCTCTAAACTTAACAACCATGGTCTCTTCATAAGCAACTGCCTCCCTGGCCAAAGCAGCAGTGGGCTCCCCTGGAATAGCACTCTTCATGGCCTCATCAACAAACACCTCAGTTAAAGCATCAACTTCAGCAAATAGAGAGGTGACCACCTTCTTGTTCACCCTTTTTTGATCAGTGAAGTTGCCAGTAATATTCCAGCGGCAACGGGTTTCAAAGATTGATTCAGGTTTTGGAGACATTGGGTCTCTAGAAGTGCTGGCCACTGGTGGTTGGATATTGGTAGAGGTGGAGGCAAGTGTGGAGGGCCTGGTTGGGGATCTAATTGGAAGTTGAGGTGGTTGGGGGGACCTGATCACTTCATTATTGGTGGTACTGGCTTGGACTGGGGATTGTGAAGTGGATTGGATTCTTCTTTTCTGGATTGGGGTAGTCATTTCAAGCTCTTCTCGATCAATCTCATCACTTCCTTCAGCATCAGTATCATTTTCATCTTGAACCACCAAATTTCTCTTCAATTTTCCAAGTCTTCCATCTTTTCTGGTGACCAAAATGGGAACCTCTGGGGCCACTCCAATGGGATTTCCTTGGGGGTGAATTGATCCTCCAATGGCTGCCCAGGAACCACTGTTATTATTCCATTGTTGGACACCCCTCATTCTAGATCCAGTCACTGAAGAAGAAGAAAAGAAAACACAGAAGTCAGTAACCCATCAATTTTATGGCCAATCAACTCACAATTGGAGTGACCAGAGGTGGACTCAGAGGTGGGAGGTTCATCAACAGGAGCTTCCAATCCAAATCTTCCACCCTTCTTGATGCTGCTCCATAATCTTCTGGCATCTTCAGGAAAGCTATAGTGGGCTTGGGAACAATTTCTTTTTCCAAGATTGCAAAACTGACACCTGGTGGACCTAGCAGTAGCAGATTCCACACAAGGAATCCCTTTCCTCTTACAATTGGTGCAGGGTGGTTCAATAACTCTGACAGATTTAAAACCATTATAGGTTTTATTGATTTCCCAAATCTCTGTAGGGGCCATACTCTCTTCAGAAAGCTCCCTCAAGTTATCAAAAACACCAGGACCATAAAGTACAGAGGGTGGGGAATCAGAGTGATTGGAATCACAGAGGGAAGTCAGCCTTGAACTCATCTTCAAGTCAAAATTTCAAATTCAAGACCAAGAGATTTATGGACAATTGCAAGTCAGCAAGGCATTTATGGCAATTGACCAGTCAAGAAGGGGATAAGAAGAAAGAAATTCAAGAAGAAATCAATATCAAGAAGAAAAACTGCTTCAAATGGCCCAATTGGCCAATTTCATGATTTTATGCACTTTGGCGCAAATGGCCACATCAGACCTCAAAACTTCAAAATTGCTCTATTTTATCATTTTTCATCAAAATATGCTTAATTATGCATATTGGCAAATTTGCGCATTTTTGCGCGAAAGGCTTCAAAAGGCCTTTTTGGCCAATTTCATCATAATTGCGCATTTGCGCACTTTGCGCACTTTGCACATTTTGCGCAAAAATGCGCAAAATGGCCAAAACACCTTATAAGGCCATTTTTTCAGCATTTATCATATTTTTTAAGTTTTCCACCAAGATATGCCATTTTGGCATATATGCGCATTTGCGCACTTTGCGCATTTTTTGCGCAAATTGGCCAAAATCCCCTCTAATCACAAAATCAAGGATTTTGGCCAGGACTTCTGAAATGGTCCAAAACCTCAAGTGTTGGCCACTTTATGCCAACACCCTCAAGATGAAAATCATGATGAAATCCAGTGTTCTTGGGACATAAACCCAGATCACCCACTTTTCAAAAGCCATGAGGACTCAAGAAACGTTTTGGTGAAGACACTCAAGACAAGAATGAAGAAATTTTAAGAAGAGTGAAAGCATTTTGAAGTGAAAGAGGGAATTCAGAATCAAGATCAAGGGGAAAATACCTACAGCTGATCAAATGAGGATTTTTGTTGAGTATTGGTTGAAGAAGAAATTTTAATGAATAAATTTAAGGAATTGGGGAAAAAGAACTGTATGGATTTTTTGCAAGCTCATCAAGACTCACTGTCCTTATGGTGCTCAGAGTTCACCACTTTCAAGAGGGGGATAATGTCACAGGGGCTCTTCTAAAATGAAGAGGGCCTGGCACTCAGTGAACAGACTTACTTATGGAGGGCTCAAAAGGAAATACTCAAATGATGAGAGTAATGGAGTAAGAGGATAAATTCCTAGTCATAAAATAATAAGTATAAAAGATAAGAGAGACAAAGCAAAAGCAATAATAAAGAGCCAACCACAAATAATCCTGTACCACTGTTTCAACCTGTTCAGAAAAGAGAAAAGGATTAATAAAGGATATGGCCACCAGGACTCTACTGAACAGGTGAGGGAAGGCAAAGACTAACTTAATAAGTAATAAAATAATATTCCAAAAGTGAGAATAAAATAATATTAAATAATAAATCAACTATTTTAATTAACTGGGGGAAAAACCCCCAGGTGGGTGAAGAGGGGCTGGTATATGTGAGAAATACCAGCCTTGGAGTTTGAGTGTTGAGATACTTGTCTGTATGCTGGAAGAAGTTGGATGTGGGATTGAATCCTGTATTGGTGAATCCAATACAGGTTATACAGTCAATACAGGTATTTGCGCCTGTATTGATTACAGGCCTGTATTTGGTGAATCCTGTATTTGGGTCTTGCCTGTATGACTGTATTGAGGTTTGAAACTGTATTTGGATCTTGCCTGTATGAAAAACTGTATTTGGAGAATCTTGGATGAAACCCCCTTGCTGATTAGGTTTTGAGGGGTATCAATGAAGTAATGATTGTGGAATATGATTGGTAATGCCCCTGCCTCCTTGGCTGTGACAATATCACAGGAAGCATATTAAGGATTTTGCATCCATAGCAAGACCTCTTTATGAATTAGGTGACAAAGACACAGTATTTGAAATGAATGTTGACAGAGTAAAAGCCTTGAGCACTGCTCCACTCTTACTGATGCCAGACTTTAAGCTTCCCTTCAAGTTCTATATTGATTAATCAGGGGATGGGTGTGAGCCTTTGAGATATGACCACATATTCAAAAAGGTCACAAGAAAAATTCTATGATAATTATACTTATAATAATTATCTTGAAACTACTGAAAATACCATAAATAGGTACAAAATCTGAATTAACTGAGAATATAATGGATAAAAATGTGAAATAAGATACATAATTAGATTCATCATGGTAAAATACACATATGTCATTTTTATGGAATATCTGAAAAGTCAATAATTACTGAAAAATAAGTAATAATACCCTAAAAAAGACACAAAAATTTATTTAACTCAGAAACCAATGGAACAACATGTGAAATAAATTGTACCATTGCATTCTACATAAAGAACCACACATAAGACAGTTATGTGGCTATTCTCTAAAGTCAATAATTAAGGAATTAAGCTGAATATATGCACTTTTTTGGTCAATGCATATATTCATGGTTTTTTAGCTATTAACTCTTGAAATATACAGGATAGAGAATTAAACCAAAAAAAAGTCACCATGTAATTACTGTAAGGACACACATATGAACTTTATTTTACAAGCTATAA
Source organism: Austropuccinia psidii (assembly GCA_023105745.1). Classification (NCBI taxonomy): domain Eukaryota; kingdom Fungi; phylum Basidiomycota; class Pucciniomycetes; order Pucciniales; family Sphaerophragmiaceae; genus Austropuccinia; species Austropuccinia psidii. The sequence continues at coordinate 31,662,006 of JALGQZ010000008.1, forward strand.
AAAAGGTTGAAACTTGTAAGGGTTTATTGAACAAAATCACTGCAGATGTTGACCACTTTGTTGTTAAAGTGGTCCAAACTTAAAAAAAGTGGACAGTCAGATTCTACTAGCTCATACATGAAGAATGATGTAATTTTAATTATAATATTAAAGGTATAACCCCTTGCAATCAAGGTTTGAAGTTTAAAATATTGAATTTTGACAGAAAAAATGAGTTACAAGAAAGATCATCAAAAATAGAGTTTTGATGATGTAATGAAATTCTCTTGGAATTTTAATAATTACATGCCAAGCTATCTGAATTAACTCTTGTAATAGCTGTAGGGTGTATAACTTAAAAGTTATCAATGATCAAAGTTTCAGCTTAAAATTGATCATTTATGATCACTCACTGTAATATTATTTTAAGCTTAACAGTTATATAGGTGATAAAACTGGTGAATACTATTAGAGTATGATTAATAATAATGAAATCCACAAAGTTCAGGCTTCTTTCAAGCATATGATGTCATCAAACCTAGAGTTATAGTGATAGCTCTAAATAATGGCATAATAATGAGATAAGATGGTTTGATCATGACATAATCATCACTAAACCTTAAGATACTGATCATTTCCGGTGGATACCAACAGTAAACATCTACTAGAAGACTACTAGACTCTAGAAGGGAGGTATTTACTATAAATAGAGCTCCTTTTACTCTATTTTCCCCTCAGATGCATCAAAAACAATTAAATTCAAAGGTAAAACGTTTATTATTTATATAGAAACATCTTATAATATCAAACAAAAAAGTTAAATTTATTAAGATCATCATCTTTGACGTGATTATTCCAATTTTTCTCTTGTTTTGTTATAACTCTCTTAATAATCTCATTTCAATGTAAAATCAAGAAAAATTGTAATTTCTCTTACTTTTATTTTGTAAATACAATTTGAATAAGTTGTATTTACATTATTTGGCATGAATACATTCAAAAGTATTATATTAAGCATCAAAAGTGGGTTATTTTTCTCTTATTATAATAATTTCTCTTTCTTATTACTATTAATAATTCTTTAATTAATATAAATAGCATTTGTATTAATATATAACTTCAATATTAGTAATATTATTGCTATTAAGTGTTTTTTATTAATTAAAAACAATCCTTTATGCCCTTATTATTTGTTGGTAGCAATGATAAAGTGCTTTTCAATATATTAATTAGGCTCATATATCAATTCATCTATTTATTATATTCTTTTTTCATGATATAGATTATATTAATTTTTCATAATATAAGCTATATTATTATATTTATTTAATGATATAATTATTTTTTATGCCATAATTATAATAATTGTTTATGATTATAATTTTTTTCATCTTATTTAATTTATTTATAAGGAAATTCATAGTACAATAAGTAAAATATTAATAGTTTTTACTGATTGTTTCATAGTCAAACCTTACAATGGGCTAGGTGCTGCACTTCATCAAGTCCAGATTGTGAATGATAAACCTGTGTAAGGACCCATATGTTTCATATCCAGGCAAATAAATCCAGCTGAACCTAGATATTGAGCAAGTGAGATGGAATGTTTATGCCTTGTCTGGGCCTTAGAAAAACTCAATTACCTCTTATAAGTAACAGATTTTACCTCTGTTAAATAACCTTTAAACATGAAAACAACTAACAGGCATATGCTCAGATGGCAAATAGGCATACAGGAGTATAGAGGTAATATTACTATTGTTCAAAAAGATGCAAATATTTATAAAAATGTAGATGGAATGAGCAGATGGCCATTACAAAAAATATTGATAATCATGCTTATGTGCCTGAAGAAGCTTCTTGACCGATCCCAATAGAAGGAATAAGTGTTATAGATATGAACACAACATTATTTGAAGAAGTAAGAAGCAGCTATACTCAAGATAAGAATTGAAGCATCCTATGCCAATTACTTACCAATCAGGGGATGTAAAAACTCAAAGACTACTTTGCAGGACCTTTTGTTATTAAGGCCCTCCATGGAGAAAATGCAATTGAAGTAGAATTATCTGAGGAACTTAGCAATAAGCATCCTACATTTCCAGTAAGCTTTGTAAAACCATATAAATCTAGTGACACTGGAAAGTTTCCTTTGAGAGATTAAGTTCCACAGAATATACCTCATATTAAATCATCTGGTACTAGGAAAATTACCAAAGTTCTCAAAGAAAGGAAGTTAAGAATCAAAAAAGTAAAGGAATACCTTGTTAGGTACAGTGAACCAGCTTGTGAAGATGAATGGTTAGCAAAAAAGGGACATACCTGAAGCTACCAAGCTTCTTAGAAGGTTCAGACACACTAGAAATAACAATATTACAAAGTGTTATTATTTTTTTAGGGGGAGGGAATGTGAGCCTTAGAAGTATTTTAATGTACCCAAAAGACCACAAATAATAAAACAAGACAGAATTATAAACAAAATAAATTTATTTATATTATCAAAAAAAAAAATGAAAATATAAATATAAATTCATACACAAAAATGAGAGTTCCATTATAATTCAAAAATAAATTTACATTGAAATTTAGAATTGTGAAAACAGATTTTTACTTGAAAAAAATTAAGTAAAAATGAATTTTTAACAAAATTATAGAAATTAATATACTTTTGGAAAAAAGTTGAATAAAAATTATCATAAATTTTTATCCAACAAATAAACATATGAAAATTATTTCAGCATTGGACTCCTCATAAAAAATAAGGTGGAGTCACCTCTGGGTAAAATTTCTATAACTCAACTCCAAATAAGCTTAAATTAGGTTTTTGGTATTTTCTGTACAAAAGTTGAAAATCCTCAAAACCTTAAGTCAATTACCATGAAATATGGTGTTAAACATCAATTTTTGTGTTAAAATTGAGGTGTTGTGTGTAGCTTAGAAGTTATGAGGAATTGAAGTATCTTCAATTGAAATGTAAAAATCTGCACGTGAATTACATAAGTGAAATTTAATTCACATATGAGGTATCAATTATTACAGTTGTGTACTGTAAAAACTGAATTGAATTACATATGTAAATTCTAAGTATAATACATGATGAGGAATTAAAGAAAAAACAAATTGGGAAGATTGACTCTGGGGGGGGGGAAAGGAATCATGGCTCTAAGGGGGAGCCAGAACCCCAAATTCCTTGCTGACAGGCATGAGATGTCAAAATCCATGCAAACGTTCATCACTTTTGGCTTGGAATTGAGACACAGGGTGTGTGTCTCAATTGATGATGAGGTTTTGATACCAACCAGAGCAGTTTTAACTGTAGCTGAGAGGGTAAAAGTACCCTCAAGATAGAAAAATCATTTTAAAAACAGTTCCAACTGGTTTTTACATCTCTTAAACACATTCTGACGTGTTTTGAAGGCTTAAAACCAGGTATTACTATAGCAATGTCTGATTCAAGGGTCTAAAATGGCTAAAATCAGCCCTTTTTTGGTCTAAACCAGGGTTCAATGATGCTATAATTGGCTTTTCTGTTTTCATATTGTTTTCCACGACTGAAAAGAGTAAATTTTACTTTTGGAGGTCAAAAATTAGTGGCTATAAAAAAATGTCTTCTTTGCCCCACTTTTCTCTTCATGTTAGAATCTTTCCTTTTATAATTAGTTTAAAAACTGTTGAACTAATAAATACAAGATTCCAAGAACACCTTTTGAATAATGTTAAACCTTTCAACCACATGAAAAATAATTATAATCATTTTTACCCTTGAACCACCCAATAAGTGAATTAAAGCATCTTTCATCACTATTGACTTCGTCACTTTGTTTCCAAATTTACTCTGATCACTTTTGGGTGTGTTTTCTCTTTAATAATTGTTTTCAAAGACTCTGTTCCTTTATTAATTTCCTGCAGTCATTTGCTCAATTAATTCCAATTTAAATTTCTCTTGAAGAAATTTCTTTTTTTGCCTTGAATATTTCTCGTAGAGTATTTTGGGATAAACATTCATTGTTGGTAAAACAATGAATCTTTATAATATTGTTTTTGTATACTTATTAAGTTGGAAAAAATGAAATTGGCATGTCTTCTCTTAAAAATCTTATTTCATACTATTTTTGATCAATTTTTACCTTATACAAATTTTGAGGACAAAAAAGTACTTGATTTTTAATTAAATTTTCATATCCACAACTTACAATTTCAACTGAGTTTGTATTTCCAAGTAAAAGATTTTGTATTTTTTCAAAAGTTTGAACTAATAAGCATTTACATCCTCACTTATTAGAATAATTTCAATAAAGTCTTACTTGAATGAGATTTATCAGTTCAAATTTTTGAAGTCATTCTGTGTGAAAAACAAAAGGATCTTCTAGGATCATTTTTAAAAGTTCCCACTCTTGAAAATTTCCAAATGAATATTTTAAAGGTTTAACCAATATTGAACAGATATTCTGCAATGTCTATTTTATTAAAAGTTGGAAAACGAATTTTTGGAGATTTTTACAATAGATTGAATAATAAAAGGTTTCCCACAGCTTATTTCTTTAAGCATTAATTTTTCATTTGAATTTCCTATAGAAATAACCCTTTTTTTATAAAAAAACACAAACACCCTGAGTTATTTGAGGCTTTTTGGCAGCTAGGACTGCTCAAGCATTCTGAATGGGTATTTCAGTTTCCTCAGCAATACAACATAAATATAAATATAAACCAATGGTGTTTGTGTTTTCTTTTTAGAGATAACATTTTAAGGTTTTTTCATATTAGAGTGAACAATTAGAAAATTACACATGATGTTTCTCTAAGCTTTAAATTTGAGCTTTAATAATTAATAGAAGAATATTTTTCTTATTACAGCACAAAATACATCTTATATAGTTTAGTATCCAGCTTTATTCAGGAATTCAGCTTCTATCTCTATTAATTAAGCTTGAAAAAGTGAAAAGTCATTTTCTGAGATACCTATATATGAGCTAGAAATTGACTATCTTAATTGAATTCTGGAATACTCCAAGACATAAACCAATTTCATTTAGCTAATATTAGATTCTTCATATAACAGAGACTCATAAATTTTTCCTCAATCTCCTACTTTGAGCTCTTTTTAATGAAATAATAAGAGTAAGTTTTGGGTGGAACAGCTTCATAAAAAGGAAATGTATCATGGAAAAGATAAAAACTTAGAGATTGTATCATTAAGATATGAAAGGTCACACAATCCCACTTAATATTTGGAAAGGTACCATTTAATCAGAGAGTCTCTCACAGTTCTCAAAGTATTTAGAAATAATGAATTACCACATATCTGAAATAAATTGGAAAATTATATTTGTAGTTGACCAAATTTGGAACATTATTTCAAAAGAGCAGAAAAGTATTTAAAAATAAATCAGAAGTCATTCTCAATTTCCTATAGGAAGAAGAGTATTTTAACATGATATTTTGATTATATTACAGCTGGAAACACATATATAAATAGAAATTATTCCATAATAAAGGAAAAAAGGAATAAAAGAAACAATTTTATGACATCTCTTTGTATCAATTGAATTAAGTTTAATAAAAATTAAATTATGCCTCTATATAGCGACCCTATGAAGCCTCTTATATTTAAGTGAGTCTCATAAAGCTATAGATCAAGCCTTATTTTGAATTCAAGCTTGAATTTATACTTAATTACAAATAATTTCTCTTTGGCCTTTAATTCCTTGAGAAATATGGATCTCTGATGCATCACTTTGACTGAATCCAAAAATTCTAGAAATATCTGCATAACCATTGGAAGATTGTTTCACATAAAGGTTTTTTCTTTTTCAAAAAAAAAGAGTCAAATTCCTAAATTATTGGCTTAAGCTTATCAAAAAAATTCCATAGAGTTCTTATACTTTCATTCTTTTTGGAAATGTTTTTCTATGTAAAATAAGATCAAAAGTCCTTCTTTTTATGTTGATCTACAAAGCTTCCTCTAAACTTGCCATATTTCTGCCTTTGAAAAATTGGGGCCAGTGAAGCTTCATAGAATAAAAGTAAAATAGATTCAATTCTGAATTAAATAGAAAACGTTATCATACATAGGGTTCATTTATGATTTCAGAAAACCACCCCCAATTTTGATTGAATTTGAAACATTGGGAGAGATGAGGTATGAAATAATTTGATAAGTCAGATTTAAGGCTTGACTATTGAACAACAAGTGAGTATTACCAATATTTTACTTATTGTACTATGAATGTCATTCTTGAATAAAAGAATAAGATAAAGAATGATTATAATTATGGTGTAAAGCATTTATATTATTAACTAAATATAATTATATAAATTATATCAAAAGAAATGGATATAATACAAATAAATATATTAATATAAAATAATTGATATATTTATGGCACTTCATTATTGCTACAAACAAATAATAAAGGTGCAAAGAATTTTTATTTAATAATAAAAAACAATTTATAAGAATAATATCACCAATTTTGAAGTTATATATTAATACAAATACAATTTATATTAATAAAAGGATTATTAAAGTAATAATAAAGAGAAAATTATCATAAAAGAAGAAAATAACCTCCCTTGAAACTTAATATAATAATGTTCAATCCATTTATGCCTAAAAATGTAAATACAGCTTATTTCAATTGTATTTAAAATATAAAAGAGAAGAAATTACAAATATTCTGATTTTTACGTGGATTTAGAGATTTTGGAGAGAAATTTAACAAAAAAAATCAAAAATTGGTTTGAGAATGTCAATATTAATGATTAAAATGAAGACTAACTTGATTCTTCAAATATATAATAGTTTCATATAGAAACGATAAAGTTTTACCTTTCATTTTAATGATGTAATGTTTTTGTTGTATCTGAGGGGGAAATAGAGGTTAAAAGAGCTCTCTATATATAGTAAAATTCTCCTTCCTAGAGTCAGGAAGGCTTCTAGCAGAGATTTAAAGATGGTATCCACTGTAATTTATCAGTATTTTAAGGTTCAGCTATGATTACATCATAATTAAGCCATCTCATTGCATTATTGAACCATTATTTAGAGTTATCACTGTAACTCTAATCTTTCTGACATTATAGGCTTGGAAGAGGACTGATATTTGTGTATTTTATTAGTTTCAATCATAATAAGCTAGTATTAACCACCTTTATCACTTATATGACTGTTAAACTTAAATTAAAATTGCAATGAGTGATCATAAATGATCAATTTTAAGCTTAAAGCTTGATAATTAATAATTTTTGAGTTATACATGCTAAAACATTCAAGACAGTTAATTCTGATAGCTTAGCATGTCATTACTGAAATTCCAAGAGAAATTCATTTCATAATCAAAACTCTATTTTTGATTTTTTTTTCTTGTAACTAATCTTTTGCGTTGAAATTTACTATTTTGAACTTCAAACCATGATTTCAAGGCGTTATACATTGAATATGATGATAAAAGTTACATGATTATTTAAATTTAAGCTATTAGGATCTGAATATCCAGTTTACTTTAATTTTGTACCACTTTCACAACAAAGTGGTCAACAGCTATAACAATTTTGTTCAATAAACCCCTACAAGTTATATTACCTTGTTTATAAAATGTCAAATAAAGTTTATATTGGTATTTTTAACGTAATTAAGTGGTAAATTAATTTTTGTTTCAACTCTCCATAATGTATATCTCAAGAGATCTGAGCTAAAAGCCATGAATATATGCACTGATCATAAAAGTGCATATATTCAGGTTATTTCCTTAAATATTGACTTTATAGATATAAAATAATAATGTTATATGTGAAATTTTTCATGGAGAATCCAATGGTGAAATGGATTTCACATTTTGATCCATTGGCTTCTGATATAATCAAGGATTTCTGTGTTTTTATGGAATTTTTTACTTATTACTCAGTAAGCATTGTCTTTACAGATATAAAATAAAAGTGTTATATGTGTATTTTACCATGGCTAATCCAATTTTGAAATTTATTTGACATGTTAATTGATTAGATTAAGAGGTAATCAATAGTTTATACCTTCAATTGCATATCTATTTATTTTAAGATAATAGTTTTAATTCTTATTATTAGAATAAATATTGTAAGTTTGTTTTGCAACCTTTTGGATATGTGGTCATATCCAAGATGCGCAAATTCCATACCACCAAAAAAAGATTGTATCAAAATCTGATATAGTTAATTAGGCTATCATCCACTGTCCTACCTCTCCATCAGACTTTATTATTCTAGAATTTCAATAATGCTTAATGTTTCTATTCTTTACTTATTCTTGAATGTCTGAACCTTTTAAATAGCTTATCAGAATTAGTTATATCTTTCTCAAGTAGACATTAATCTTCTTGAGTTGGGTTTCTATACCTCACAAGGTATTCCCTTTCTTTAAGGACTTTTACCATTTTCTTTTCTTCTTCTAGCGGGGAAATTTCAGGTGGTGATTTATTTCTTAGGGAAAATAGCTATCTATTCTTTGAGCTGTAAGGTCTTCTAGGAATTAAAGGGAAATTTGGGTTCTTTTTCATCAATTAACCTGTGAGTTCTGGTTGCACAGCATTAGGGCCATGTAGTACTCTTATCATAATGGGTCCTGCAAAGGAATATTTCAGTTTATTTGGGAGTTTAATGTTTTTAAAGTTTAGAGTTGATGCTAAGACCAAGTCTCCCAATTTAAACTCCAGTGGCTTATGACTTCTGTCCTGTCAGCCTGTGACTCAAAACCAGAGCACAAGCATGACAGCCAGATACCATAAACCAATTGTATAGCCAAGATACCACCAAAACATGGAACTGGGCCAAATAAGCTTGAAAGGTATCAAAAGGAAGAGGAAACTCACTAATTTCCAAATATACAAGTCCAATCACCATAGGAAAAAGAATAGAAAAGTTATTCCTGCTCAAAGTTGTTGCTGAGCATAAACCTTAATTTTCACCTCTCATTTGAAATACAGAGGAAGAGGCTTAAACCCATCAAATGGGTATTTAAAATGAAGCTCTAAGTCAGGGCTATCAAATGGTACCAGTAAAACTGAGCTGGAACCAGTATTACAGAAGTTATAGCCAAATTCAGGCCAAATAAGAGTGACTAAAACATTCACCTCTCATCTAACTTCTATAGTTTTAGTGTGAGATACCTAAAGTGGGGTCTTTTTGGGAAAAGAACAATCAGGACTATTCGATGGTGCCCTTCATTTCCCCATATCTCATCTAGAACAAATGTTATAAGGAAAACAAGCCCAATACAGCTTTTTGCCTAAAACACGCATATGTACAAACTCTTGTACATGGCATAACTTTGCCATATTTAATGATAACCATATAGGATAAGGTACCATTGTGTAGAACACATACAGCGCTCCACACTGAACCAGTCTTGAGGTTGATATCTCAAAAACCGACAAAGGTATGGCTATTTTAAGGTCAAATTCCCACAGTTTGGCCAATACCGCCTTACCATGGGATAATATCCCATAAACATGATTATGAGGTGTCAAAAAGACAAAGAAGGTTGTTTTTAACTCAATACTGGGGTCCCATGCAGGTTCTGTACAGCATTGTGCGCGTCATACATGTCAGAATCAGGCTGGGTGGTCCCTAGATGAAAGCTTTCACCCTGTATTGGTAAGAACTGCCCATATGTGGTTTCAAAACCACATCTGAGCCCAATACAGGCTATAAAGGCCTTTTTCAAACCACAAGCCTGTCCTTGAGAGTGGAAAATGTTCACTTCCTCTACATGAAAAGGTTTAGCCGTCTTTTCACCCCATTTCAGGATAAAAGGAGGCCTTTTAACTGCCAGAAAAGGAATCCCCATCCTGCTCTTAAATTCCTATGTAGTACAACTGTCAAAAAAATTTATACTCTTGGAAATAATAAGGTTATACTTTCAATATAGATATTGTAGATCCTATTATAGTAATCCAACTGGTAAGACTGCACCCAGGTCTCTCAGCAGCACTCACCACCACTATATTATAATAGTAAAGCCCTTATTATCTCATTATAAAAGCCTTATAGCCATCAAAAAACCTTTTGATTACCAATTTCACTGTGTCACAGTCATAGTTAAAGCTTGTGAATACTATTATACATCATTATCATAGACTCAGCCTGACATTTTGGGCGCCTGGCCGTGTTTTTTTTGCTTTTTGGACCTTATAAGTTAGTAACTCTCTTATTCTCTTTATTCTAACAAAGTGTTTTATCTTCTTTAGGCATAATTTTTGAAATGAAAATATATATGATATAAATATTATATATATTTACAGTGGTATATGTCATATACCACTATTTTTTATCTTTTTTAATCATATTGTTGAATGGTTGATTATAATTTAATCACCACAAGACACTTATTTTTGGTGTGTTTTACATATAAAAACACTTTAAGCCACTAATAAAGTCCTTTTTTTAATTAAATAAGGATACCTCTTACTGTAAAACCAATGGTCAAGGCATAGTTGGGTGAATTGTTAATTCAATTACCCTCTTATATACCACTTTTATCAGATTCTAATTGCTAATTTCAAGTTATTCTGTGAGATGCTGGCATAAAAACAGTGTACCAGATATCTGTAAGCTGTATTTTCAACGTGAAATTGTTAATTCAATTACGCTGTCATTATACAAGGGAATATTGTAGTAACATACAAGCCCAAAGGAAATTCTCAGATTTGCAAACAGAATTTTAGGAAGTCTTAACTGACAATAAGCCCTCTTTTCCTGTTTAATTCAGTGGAAGAAAGCTATATACCACTAGAACCCCAGTCACAGGCCAACACACCAGTGACACCCTCAGAACCAGAGGGCAGCAAGTGAAAAGGAAAGAGGCACTGTGAAGGCCTGATTAAAGCCAAGAAGTGGAAACTGTGGAACTCCTTTTAGTGTGGGATTGGATAAGGCAGTACTTGAGGGGGAAATCACAGGTAAACAGTTTTGAATTGCTGAATTAATCCTGTAACCAAGGGTGCTAATGGTGTTTTAGCTTCCCCTCTGAATATACTAAACAATATCCCTACAGAGCTCACAAATCAATATTTAAGATTGTGGCTTTACAACTAGAGAAGACTTTTCAGCAGTCTCTATCAGACCTATTCAATAATCAGACTAATGATAAAATAATAATAATTTTAAATATATAAATTTGTAGGTGATTTCAAGATGATAAGATAATAATTGAGTAGATAAATAATAGATATAATAGTACTGAGTGGTGATTTTAAGTTGTTTTATTTGTTGAAGGTATTTTGTTTAAATAGATAATAGCTCAATATGAGAAAATTTAGTAATAGTGATAAGATAATAATATTGTTTGATATTTTTAAATAAGTGTAATTGATAAATAATTTTGATAATATGTTAAATATATATTTTGTGATAATAATAATAGTGATATGGATTTTCTTCTAGGGAGAAGAGTATAATATAAATATTTTGTTGAGTATGAGTATTTCACTAATAGATGAATTTATAATATAGGCAGACCTACTGTTAACTACAGCTATATATAAATCACTTTTAATATAATGTAATAATAATAATAATAATTTCTAGATTAACCTACTAGTAAGGGATGAATAATTATTCTCCTTCTTGGTATATAATTATTTGCATGAGGAAAGAGGAGAAAAATGAGAGAGAGAGAGACCTCTTTTTATGTTGTGAGAAGTACCCATGGGCTCTCCATGTAAAGTGTTATTCTTGCCCTTGAGGTAATTTTGCTGGTGTAGATTTTTTGTAACAAAAGTCAGATGGCCTATCTGCTACACTGTATTAGTAATCTTGCACAGCCTTGAGAGATTAATGCTAGTGTGTAAAATTGAGAATGGTGTCACATGACTGAGATATTTTTTCCATTTGTTTGGTCAAAATGAAGGTTGGGATGTTTTTCTTGGTGGGGATTTTAATAAAAATATCAGGTGACTTCTCTTTTGCACTGCTTTAGTCAGCTTTCACAGCCTTGAGGAATTAATGCTGGTGAGTACAGGATGAAGATGGTGTCATGTGAATAAGCCCCTGTATAATTTGTTTGTAAGATTTATCTAGTTCCAGGTGATCATGCTGTGTAATGTGGGGATATCTTGGGTTTTAATTCTTGATTACTGTAATTGCTGTGTGGTTTACAGTTTAGGGTATTCCCCTTACATGAAGCTGGTTGAAATTGAATCGAGTTGTATTTGATGATCCTGAGGCTGTGTACTGTACAGATCTTATGCATCTGGACTGCATAAGTCTGGCAATGGGCACCTGTATTGTTGTGTAATTTTTTAAGTTTTTAGTGGATTTTCATGTATTGAGTTGAATTGGATACTGTCATATGATCCTTGTGTCACATGCACTGTATTTGGTTGCTGTAATTCTTGGTAATATAATATTCTTGATGGATTTAGAGTGAATATAATGTTACAATGTTACTTTTCCTATGTAATTTTGAATTTCTGTATGTATTAAGCCTATTGTTGACTCTGTAAGGCTTATATGTAGGTTTTCTTGTATAATTTCATAATATTTGATTCCCCTATTATTTATTTGATTGTAGAAATATGTTGATTATTTCAATTCTGAATGCCAAATCTTCCATTTCTCCCTAATATTGATGTTATTCCTGAGTGTGTGTGATCTTTAATCATGTAATTTGAATGGTGATTTCCTGAATTAGTTGTTTTGATCTTGATTTCCCAACTGTTAATTTTCAAAAAAAAATTCTTGAAACTGGTAAAAAGGTATGTAATACCACAACACCCATTACCACTCAGAGGAATAGAAAACCACAAAACGCTGCACCAATACAAGGTAAACCACCCTAACCACTTGTACAGGGAAAATTACCATAATTAAGTCAGTTGTAACCTCTAAAGGTACATTGCCAAAATAAGCAGACAACCAATTTGTAAAAGCCACAGTCAAAGGAAAATACCCTAAGAACATAAAGTTTTTGACTGCTTGCAAACACTGATATGTCACCTGTACACCTCAGAAGCCTTGGCTTCAAAAGGAACCAACCAGAGGACAGGGAAGGCTTGTCCAGAACCAGAAGACCTGTAACAGGACACCTTGGACACAATGGTGGCTTGCAAGACACTGGGGGAAATAATACCCACCCTTCCATTCACTTTCTAATTCAACAGGAACCTCAAACCAGAGGACTGGAAATATATGGATCAAGTTCTTCAGCTCCACCAACTCCTCAAAGATTTATTTCAATGGAGAATGGACAACAAGAGGTTCAACCTGGCATCCCACTGGGCAGAACTTGGAGCAAGTTGCCAGAAGATTTGACTCAAATAGATAGACTTCAAAGACTTTATGGTAATCACCAAAGGTTGGAAGCCCACCAGGCAGTTCAGACTCCTGGAGGTGAGGGCAAATAGGATAAGGGAGAATCAAGCCACTATACAGGCTATAGAAGAACAGCTGACCCAGATAGAGCATCCTCAGATGCCTTCAGGCTCACAAGGAGCAGGCCAAATCAGATCTCCAGTGGCTTCACACCATTCAGAAACCAACAGATCAGTGGCAAAGAGTGACCATTATTCACAATGCCAGGAAGCTTCCAGGAGAAGACAAGGATACAAGGGCAAAAACAAGACCACCTTCAGCCAGAGGAAGAGAGAGTCAGACCCAATGATCCAGAAGCTGTTGGATTTGGTGAAATAAGTGCACAAGAGCCAGCAGTAGCTGTAAATAACTTTGAAATCAGTAGTCCCATTAGTAGAAATGTTACCCCCACTCAGATTGATCATAATGCTGTCACACCTGAGAGTAACCTAAACAGTGATTCACTGTGGTTACAAATGTCCCAATATTTGGAGCAAACTCAAAAGCAGTTTGCAGAACTTGAAGCAAGCCATGAGAGAATAAAAATATTGACAGCCTCCATGGACAAAATTGTTAAAAACCTTCAAGAAGGACATGCTCAATTGAGCAGAGCCTCTGAAGAAACCAACAAAAGACTGAATCTAGTCTTTGAAGTGCAACACCACAGAACAAGGGACAGGCATTATCTGGATAGAGACATAAACAAACTGTTTAATGTCTACCACAACATGAAGGCCCAACCACAAGGCCATGTTGTGGATAATCCATATTGCCAAGAGGATATAAAACCATATTTCATGTTTGTGAATAAGGCAAGATCTCCACCAAAATACCAGGACAATATGTCTTACTCCAAGAAGGAATCCTTGAAACAGCTTCCCGAGGCCTCCATCTGGCCCAAATCCTCTGGAACTGGAGAATATGATCATATGGCACTCACATTTCATATTGATGGACTCTTCATTGATGTACCAAGAATACCAGTCTACTCAATTACTGCTAGACTTAATACAGCATTTAAAGAACATGCTAGTATATGGTACACAGAAATGAAAGAAATCCATGGTGGAAGAGTCAAATCATCCAAAACTACGGCAATGGTACCTGGATATGGCAAAAGACCATGTCATTTGAAAATAACAAATAATCTGTGGAGAAAGATCCATATGAGTGGTGTCTCAGACAGTCTAAAAGACTTACAGCCATTGATCCTCAAATGAACATTCAGATGAGGAATCATAAACTCCTGACAAAAATGCCAGGCGAACTAGAGCATGCAGTGAAATGCAGATGAAACAAAAATTGCACTCTAGATGGCACTGAAAATACCTTAAAAGATGTAAGGAAAAGACCTAATATAGGGAAATACACACCATATTAAAGCAGTGGTTTTAAAAAGAAACAACCTTTCAGGGTTGAGCTTCAAGACAAGCCCAGAGGAAGAGTGGCAGAAGTGGCAAAGAAGAAAACTTCTTGTCACAACTATGGTTCAACAGACCACTATGCCAACAACTGTCCAAAGACAAAGAAAAAAGTCTATGCCATTGAGAAAGTCCCAGAGGAGGAATCCCCAACAGAGGATTCTGACTCAGACTCTATGGGTGATACCATAAGAGAACAATCTTATGAAGACCAAGACCCAAGAGAAGAATTCTTAGTGGAATACCAAGAGGAAACCCCACTAGAAATCCAAGGCATACAATTGGAAGCAGGCATGCCACAAGATACTTCCAACAGAAACTTGTGCAAACACACACAAGATGCACAAACATTCCTGGTTTAACCAACCAAGGGAATGGATTAAATACATGGAACAGCCACAAAAATGACTGTTTGTATTGACAATGCTCAACATCCATTGATTGTTGACAGTGGAGCACACTGCTCCATAGTGGCCAGAGCTTATCTGGAAAACCACTACCCAAACTGGGAAAACCAGCTCTTGGCCACCAAAAAAAGAACTTCAGGAGTGCATCAGAGAAAATGACTTCCATTGGGACAATTAATAAAGAGATAATTATACCCTTTAGGAAAGGTAATATCAGACCCAACCCATAGTTTGTTGTGCTTGATGATGCCCACATCCAAGGGCTTTTGTTGGGAACAAATTACCAGAGGATGTGTTGCATAGATATTTACAATGGTAAAAACAGGCACATTACCATTGGTACCAACAAGGAAAAGAAACTTTCACTTGATATATACCAAATATCTGCCCAAGATCTTATTAAAGAACTACTGAATGAATTCAGAGAGGGACAGGTTAGCACTACCCTCACCAGAAAACAGAAACTAAGTTTACTAAAAATGCTGAGAAGGAATAGACCAGCATTTGACATTGGTGAAGAACCATTAGGCAAGATTAAAGTCCATGATATAGAACTATATATGGATGTGGAAAGACCTTATCCACCCATGCTCAGGAGACCTCCTTACCCAGGAAGCCTGGAAACCAGGAGGGAAATTGAAAAACATATCAATGAAATCCTGGACATGGATGTCATCAGAAAGGTTGGACATCATGAAATAGTGAAAATTACCACTCCTGTCTTGATCACCTGGAATGATGGAAAGTCTAGGCTGTGTGGAGATTTCAGAGCTCTGAATAACTACACCAAAGCTGACAGGTACCCTATACCCAGGATACCTCATGCCTTAGACAAACTGGGAAAAGCCAAATACATAACAAGAATAGATTGTATGAAAGGCTTCCACCAGAATGGAGTTAAGCCAAACTCCATGAAATTACTCAGAATCATATGTCATATGGGCATATATGAGTACACCAGGATTCCATTTTCTCTCGAGAATGCACCAGCCCACTTCCAAAGGATGATGGACACCATATTTCAAGAAGAAATATTGGAAGGCTGGATGGTAGTATATATTGATGACATCATTATATACTCAGAGACATGGGAAGACCATGTACAATAAATAGACAGACTGCTTAGTAAATGCACACCCATGGATCTGAAAATTTCACTTAAAAAGTGCAATTTTGGCCAACAAGAGCTACCAGCTCTAGGACATAAAGTCTCAGGTATTAGTCTGGCAATTGAACAGAACAGAGTAGCAGCAGTACTGCAAAAGCCAGTACCAAGAAAAGTCAAAGAGATGCAATCTTTCCCTGGGTTTGCTAGCTACTATAGAAACCAAATCAAATATTTTGCCCACATAACTAGTAGTTTATACAAATTATGTTCAAAAGATGTAGTTCTTGAAATTACCAAGGCAAGAAGGGATGCATATGAGAGGATAAAATATGAGCTCACAAATGCACCTGCGCGCATCTTGCCTCACTTTGAACTACCATTCAAGTTATACATAGATGGAGCATGTAGCCAAGGCTTAGGAGCAGCCCTTCACCAGAGACAAATTGGGGATGGTGAACCAAGAGAGGGAGTAATATGTTACATCTCTAGGCAGCTGATAGATTCAAAAGCCAGGTATGGGGCCACCCAGACAGAATATCTATGCTTAGTCTGGGATCTAGAGAAACTATATTATTATTTGGAGGGTGCAGTATTTGAAGTCTATACAGAGTGCACAGCCTTGAAGTCTTTACTGAACATGAATACTACCAATAGAAACATGCTTAGGTGGCAAATAAACATCCAGGAATATCATATGACCAATGAAGATGGCCTCAGCACATGACCACTGGATAATGTCACAAGCAACCCAGCTTATGACCCTGAAGTAGCAGCTGAAATTCCTTTCCCTTTCATGGAAATAGACACAAAGAAAAACTTCAGATTTTCTGAGTGGGCACCAGAAAGGTGTACCTTAGACAGTGGAAACACTAGCTCAAAAGGAACAGAAACTCCCATATTGGGAATAGGTTCCTCAGAACTGTACACTTAATTCTTCAATGCAGTGATGAAGACATATGCCAAACACAAACAGTGTGGCATATTGTTACAACTCCTTCAACAAAAGTACACAAGCCCAGGATTGGAATCCCAGTTGGAGGAACCCTGGTTGAGGGACTATAAGAACAATAAATGTTTACTTATAGGTGGCCTTGTTAAGATGTTAATGTGTTTTTTAATTATAAGAGATAAAAATAATGATAAGAGATAAGAGATACAAGATGATAATTAATAATTAATCTATTTACAAGCTACTAGACAACGGTCTATTTATAGATTGGTTGTCGTAGATGGAATGTTGTTCCATCACGGTCCCAATACCTAATGCGACAATAGAAAAGTACTTTACTTTTCTTTTGTCTTTTTACAATTTTAGGAGTAATATACAAAAGAGATTTTCTTTTTAAAAGCTTTCTTTTATACAAAGCACTAGCTTTTCTCTCTGAGGCGTGCTTTTGATTCGATTCCTCAACACACCCCCTCGATCCAAGCACGCATAATGAAATGTTTGCAACGTAGGATTCAATGTCATTCAATCCCATGTAGTTATTGAATGAATGATGTTTTACACGATCTAAGGCTTTAGTTATGCAGTCAGAAACCATCTCACTTGTAGTGATGTATTCGAGACGGATGAAGTTGTTCTTGATATAATCTATAATAAAGTTATAGTGTACATCAATATGTTTTGTTCTAGAATGATAAACCTCATTCTTGGCTCTGTTTATTGCCCCCTGATTGTCACAATATACGAGCATCTGTTATGGATCAGTGCTTGTAATATCACTATGTATTTGACGGAGCCATTTCCCTTCTTGAAATGTTCCAAGTAGTGCACAAAATTCTGATTCTGTCAACGAGACACTGACAGCGTTTAATCTCTGGCTTCTCCAACTTATAGCTGCTCCACCATAAGTAAAAACATATCCACAACATGATTTCCTGTTGTTTTCCTCAGCCCAGCTCGAATCAGAATATCCTATAATATCAGAACTACCATTCATATTGTAAGTTAGTCCTAGATCTTTGGTTTTTCTCAGATACTTCAATGCTCTTTTGAATGCCGACCAGTGACTCAGACTTGGTTTTTCAAGGAACTGTGATAGTGTTCCCACAGTATAAGCCAAGTTGGGTCTTGTACACTGTGATAAGTAATTCAAAGAGCCAATAGCTGCTCTATAATTAATATTGAGTTTCTTGAATTCTTCATGTTCTTTGTCTGTTGCAGTTTCAAGTTTGATGTTACTCTGCATTGGTGTCATACTTAATTTGCTATCCTCCAGACCATATTGACTTATTAATTCTTCTATGTAATGTTGTTGGCTTAGAGTTATCATATTGTTAGATTGTGATATTTTTATTCCTAATATATGTCTTGCCAAGCCAAGATCCTTGACTTTGAAGTCTTTTTTGAGTCTCTTGAGTATATTATTGGCTTCTTTTCCAATTAGTATAATATCATCTACCCAAGCAAACAAGATTATGTCTTTACCGATGAAAAGACATGCATCCGCCATGCTTTTGACAAAACCGTTATTGATGAGCCAGCTTCCCAAGGTTTCATACCAGCTTCTGGCAGCTTGTTTAAGTCCATACAAGGCCTTTTTTAATTTTATTACAAATGTTTTTGGATTATTGATTAATTCGATACCGATGTCTTCAATGTAAGTCGTTGATTTTGTTTCTTTTAGCCAGTCTACAAATCCATCTGGTAATTCAATATAAACTGATTTGTCTTCGGGTAGTTTAGAGTTAAGGTAAGCTGTCACAAAGTCGGCTTGTCTTACTTTTTGATTTGTTATAGCTGCATGGCTTAGAAGGAATCTCATCGTGGTAAGTCTTCCTGTTGGTGAAAATGTTTCAGTGTAATCTATTCCTTCTTTTTGTTTAAATCCTCTAGCAACGCATCTTCCTTTATACTTTTTTATTTGTCCCTTTTCATTGCATTTTTTTGTAAATACCCATCTAGTATTTATTATACTTTTTTCATTGGGCACGTTTTTCCTTCTTATGAGCTCAAAAACTCCCCTATCGACAATTGAGTCAAGTTCTGAAAAGGCTGCTTCTTTCCATTTAACGGCTTCAGGACTTCTCTTGGCTGCTTCGTAGGTAGCTGGGTATATTTTATTGTCAGTTTCTTTGGCGGTTAGTGCAACAGATGTCCGATCGTTGTTATCTTCTTCTAGGAGCTTATTTATATCTTCTGCAATTTGAGCTTGAGGTCTTCGTCGATTTGTCAAAATATTATTAGTCAAAATTTTGGAACTAATGTCATGAGGTGTGTCAGGGTGACTCTATGATATAGCTTCAGAAAGATAATAAAAGCTATAACTCTGAGTATGACACGAAAATAATGATGATATTTAGAGTGAGAATATGAGTGAAAAGGGCTATACTAAAATAATTTAGTGATGGTGAGTACTGCTGATAGCCCTGGGTGCAGTGTTTGCCTGTGGGTTTACAATAGCAAACCCTACAACACTTACTTTAAAGTATACCTGTTAAATTCTAAGAGTATCACTTCCTTTTTAAGAGGTTATACCACGTAAGAATATCAAGAACAGGATGCTTTTTTTGCTTCCTGGTGAGGCAAAGCCTCCTTTTATCTTGTTCTGGGGTAGTGGGAGGTGGTTTACCTCCGCACACGACCACAGAGTGAAAATTTTCACTACTGTGGGCTGGTTTGTGGTTCTATACACTCAATACAGGCTAGTATTGGGTTGAAATGTGGCTTTAGAACCACAAGTAGTCAGTTTTACCCTATACAGGGTAAAAATTTTCACCAATGGACTTTACAGGTGTATTCTGGTGCTCCTGACGCGTCAGAAACTGTACAGAACCTGTATGGACCTCTGTATTTGACTGAGTTGTGAGGTATTGAAGTATAAATAAGCTTCAGCATCTGTTTGACACCTCATAATCAGAGTACAACTGTATCCTGTCATAATACAGCTGTATTGGCCATATTGTGGGATTATAACCTTCAAACAGCCATAACTCTGTCAGTTGTTGAGATATCATGCTCAACGTTGGTTCATTGGATAGCCCTGTATGAGCTCTACACATTGATACCCAATTTGGTATGGTTATCATTAAATATGACAAAGTTATCCCATGTACAAGGTTTTTTGTACATAGGCGTGGTTTGGGCAAAAAGCTGTATTGAGCTTGTTTACCTCATAACTTCTGTTATAGTTGAGATATGAAGAAGTGAATGGCACCATCAGATAGCCCTGATTGTGCTCTTTCCAAAGAGACCCCACTTCAAGTATCCCACACTAAAACTGTAGAAGTTAGATGAGAGGTGAATGTTTTGTTCACCCTTATTTGGCCTGAATTTGACCATAACTCAAGTAATACTGGTGGTAGCTCAGTTTGGCTGGTACCATTAGATAGCCCTGGCTTAGAGCTTCATTTTGAGTACCCATTTGATGGGGTTAAGCCTCTCCTTCTAGATTTTAGATGAGAGGTGAAAATTAAGGTTTATGCTCAGCAATAACTTTGGGCAGGAATAACTTTGTTATTTCTTGTCCTATGGTGATGGGACTTATATTTTCAGAAAGGGGTGAGTTTCCTCCTTCTTTTGATACCTTTTGACCTGATTTGGCTCAGCTCCATGTTTTGGTGGTATCTTGGCTATACCATTGATTTATGGTATATTGGCTGTCATGCTTGTGCTCTGGTTTTGAGTCACAGGCTGACAAGGTGCTTTTGGTTGAATTTTCAAATCCCAACAAGGCTAATTAGATCTTTTAATTGTAACTATCACCCCCTCATTAGTTTCACCAATTTCTTGATGCAACAAATCTCTTTCTTCTATTTGAGGTGTAGTCTCTAAAGGCAATACTGGGATATTGATTTGGTTTTCTTGTGTGTCTTCAAGAGCTGATATAACTGTTTTGTCTTCAGGTTCTATCCTCTTGAAGCTTCCATCCTAGATCTGTTTAGTATTATCAATAGCTTTATTTATTAGCGGCAGTTCGTCTTCATCGAATCTTACATCTCTTTATCGAATGACAACTTGTTTTTCTTCCAAGAATACTCTGTAGACACCCCATTCGGGCTCATATCCGACCAGGATACCTTTCTCAGCTCTATTGTTGAACTTCTTTTTGTAGCTATTTGTAGCTACCCATGCTCGACATCCAAATCTTTTTATTCTCTTGAGGTTTGGCTTTATATTGAAATTTTTTTCCCAAGGACTGATTCCTCCTTCCATTGTTCTGACTCTTAAATCGTTAGCTGTGTTAATAAGTTCAGCCCAGAGTTCTTTCGGGACTCCTGTTTCTATCCTCATAACTCTAGCTTTATCTAGGAGAGTACAGTTGAGATGCTCAACAATGCCATTATGTTGCGGAGTATAGGGGGTAGTCATTATGTTTTCTATTCCCCTATTTACACAAAAGTTTGAAATGAACTTATTTACAAATTCCTTTCCCCCTTCGGTAAGTATCCTTTTTACAGATTTTTCCAATCTGTTTTCTGCTTTATTGATTATTTCAACCAGTTTTTCCTTAGCTTTGTCTTTAGATTTCAAAAATATGACCCAAGAAAATCTAGTAGCTGTGTCAACGACTACTAGTACAAAATTAGACCCTCCTGTTGATGTTGGAGTGATTG
Organism: Austropuccinia psidii; assembly: GCA_023105745.1. NCBI lineage: Eukaryota > Fungi > Basidiomycota > Pucciniomycetes > Pucciniales > Sphaerophragmiaceae > Austropuccinia > Austropuccinia psidii. The sequence continues at coordinate 31,683,803 of JALGQZ010000008.1, forward strand.
GTGCCATTAGATCTACTGATAATTCTTCAAGTGGAACTTTTGTTCTTTCTAGATTTTTCTTAAAATATGATCTAGTTGTTTTTCCAATTCTGCAAGCTTCACAATTTCCTGTTTGACCGATGTGACCCAATCTCTCATGCTCTGAAACCTGAGCATCAATTTCTTCATCATCAAAGTCCACTTCGAGTAAGCCATTTCTTATATTTCCACTGAAAATTTCTTCCTTTCCTTTGCAAATTGAAAATTTTTGATTATTCTTCTTTTTTAATATACCATTGTTTTCCCAAAGCTTGTTTAGTGAAATCAAATTATATGGTATTTCCGGTACGTGCAAAGCATTTTTGAATAGGATTCTTTGTCCATGGAATTTCTTTAAAATATTTCCTCGACCAATTAAGCTGACTTTACTTCCTTGTTTACTGATTTGTACCTGGCCATCACATGGTTTGTACTGTATGAAATCCTTTCGACTTGCAAACATATGCCTGTTTGCACCAGAGTCAATGATCAAACGCACTTTGTCTTCTTGCATCAGAGCAATAGGACTCGATTGTTCTTGCATTGCTGCAACAAAACCTATGATCTCTTCATGGCTTTCTTTTTCTTCAGCTATTTTACCATGGTGAGTCGATGTCTTTACTCCTTTCTTTTTCCAACAGTCTTTTTCTAAGTGTCCAACTTTCTTGCAGAAGTGGCACTTTGTTTTCTCTTTGACCGGTTGTCTTTCTGCGGGAAGAGCCACTTCACTCTTGATGAAGGCCTTTGAGAATTGTGCTTGATCGGATTCAACACAATCAATGATTGCCTCAATGTCAGGATACCTATCAGAGTGTGTCAACACCCTGATAAGTGATTCAAACTTAGATGGTAATGACCTAATTGCAAATCTTGATATAATATTGTTGTCGATGGAAACACCAGACAACTGGATCTTCCTAGTGGATTCGCGTAAGTCTTCAACCCATTGCTCCACTGTTCAAAACTTAAGATCAAAGAATTGATCCAAAGCAGCTCCTCGAGCTTGTACGCCACTCCCCACAAACTTCTCCTTAAGTAAGTCCCACAACGCTTTTCCGTCCCCATCTTGTTGAGGTTGGATCTTGTTGCTAACAAAAGATAGTGTATTGTCATCTAGGCATCGGATGAGTAGACAAAAGGATTTCTCCTTTTTGTCCCCTGAAACATCTGGTTCAGTGCCTTCGACATCCTTCAGGCAATTAATAAAACGTAATTCAGCCTTCATTGCCAAAGTCCAGGCAATATAGTTACGCTTGTTGAGGATGACACGCTTTGTGATTTCGCTTCGATCCATTTCTGGTAAGTGATTCAATTCTTCTCAGCTTGGTTAGAGCACCATACTGATAATGTGTTAAGATGTTAATGTGTTTTTTAATTATAAGAGATAAGAGATACAAGATGATAATTAATAATTAATCTATTTACAAGCTACTAGACAATGGTCTATTTATAGATTGGTCGTCGTAGATGGAACGTTGTTCCATCACGGTCCCAATACCTAATGCGACGATAGAAAAGTACTTTAATTTTCTTTTGTCTTTTTACAATGCTAGGAGTAATATACAAAAGAGCTTTTCTTTTTAAAAGATTTCTTTTATACAAAGGACTAGCTTTTCTCTCTGAGGCGTGCTTTTGATTTGATTCCTCAACAGGCCTGCTCTACCATAGAGAGAAGCACACTAGTGCACTCAAAATAATAGTGAGAGACCATATATCTTTTATCCTTCAGGAATGCCATGACTGCCGCTATATGGGACACATGAGTGAAGATAGGACCAAAGGAAGGGAAGCAATCACTGCTTAGGGTCCCAGATGGGAAAAAGAGTTGAGTGAATACATAAACACTTTTGAAAGAGGCCAAAAGGCAAAGAGAAAACATGGGAAGAAGTATGGGTTACTTCAACATATAGAAGAACCCAAACACCCATGGAAACCATCAACATGGACTGGGTTAGAGGACTTGTCCCAGGAGGCAAAGAAAACTTCAATACCTGCACAATCATAGTTGATAGGTTCAGCAAAAGTATGAGGTGCCTACCATGTCACAAGGAGGACACAGCCATGGATACCGCTCTGTTATTCTGGAACAACATGATATTTACCTGTGGAGTCCCTAAGATCATCATCAGTGATAGGGTCCCAAAGTTCACATCTGAATTTTGGACCAACCTCTAAGACATGCTGGGTACTAAGCTTGCTTTCTCTACATCTTACCATCCACAAACAGATGGTTTAGCTGAAATGATGATCCAGACAATGGAGGAAATCCTTAGAAGATTCTGTGCCTATGGCATGGAATACAAGGACCATGAATGTTACACCCATGACTGGGCTACCCTTCTACCAGCAGTCCAGCTGGCTTATAAAAAAAGTCAGCACTCTACCACAGGAAAAGCAACTGCACTGGTAGAGAAAGGGTGCAATCTCCTATTGCCTGTGGATCACCTGAAGAAAAATATTCTGACCATCCACCCCAAAGCCAATGATTTCCATGAAATGTGGAAGCGAGCTTGTGACACAGCTGCCAAATGCATAGCTGAGGCAAAAGAATATAATAAGCAGAGGTGGGACAAATCACACATTCAACCTGACTTTAAGGAAGGAGACCAAGTGTTAGTGTCTACACTTAACTTTAATAATCTCACAGGACCCAAAAAATGAGAGACTCATTTGTAGGGCCCTTCACTATAATTAAATTGATAGGGAAAAATGCAGTTGAAGTCAAACTCACAGAGGAATTTTGCAGGAAACACCCAGTCATTCCAGTGAGTTTAGTCAAACAATGCTTCCAGACAGAGGAGGATAACTTCCCCTCCAGGAAGAAGAACCCCATACCACCAGAAATAGTGGAAGTGGAAGATTCTCCTGGACCAGTGAAGAAAATGATCAAGGACAGGAAGATTAGAATTAACGGTAAGGATCAGAGACAGTACTTAGGCAGATTCCAGACCCATACAGCTGATAAAGACAAATGGTTCGCAGAAAATGCCCCACCACATGGGAACCTTCATTTAAGGAGATTCAGACCCTCTAGGAGGGATGAACAGTCTTATCAATGATGAGCCTTTTTTGGAGGGAGGGTATGTCAGCCTGTGACTCAAAAACAGAGCACAAGCATGACAGCCAAATACTATAACTCAATGGTATAGCCAAGAGACCACCAAAACATGGAGCTGAGCCAAATCAGCCCAAAAGGTATCATAAGAAAGAGGAAAATCAACCCTTTCCAAATATACAAGTCCCATCACCATAGGAAAAAGAATAACAAAGTTATTCCTGCTCAAAGTTGTTGCTGAGCATAAACCTTAATTTTCACCTCTCATCTGAAATAAAGAGTAAGAGGCTTAACCCCATCAAATGGGTATTCAAAATGAATATATAAGTAAGGGCTATCTAATGGTGCCAGCCAAACTGATCTAGCACCAGCATCACAGAAGTTATGGCCAAATTCAGGCCAAATAAGGGTGACTAAAACATTCACCTCTCATCTAACTTCTACAGCTTTGGTGTGAGATACTTAAAGTGGGGTATTTTTGGAAAGAGCACAATGATGGATATCTTATGGTGCCATTAATTTCCCTATATCTCATCTAGAACAAAAGCTATAAGGCAAACAAGCCCAATACAGCTTTTAGCCTAAAACATGCATATGTACAAAATCCTTGTACATGGGATAACTTTGCCAAATCTAATGATGACAATATTAAATGAGGTGCCATGTTGTAGAACACAAACAGGGATACACACTGAACAAATTTTGAGGTTGATATCTCCAAAAATCACAAAGTTATGGATGTTTCAAGGTTGAATTCCCACAATTTGGCTAATACAGCTTTACCATGGGAAAATATCCCATGACCATCATTATGAGGTGTCAAACTGACAAAGAAGCTTGTTTTTACTTCAATAACTCATAGTTTATTAAATAATGGGGTCCCATACAGGTTTTGTACAGCATTCCACGCATCATACATGTCAGAATCAGGCTGTGTGCTCCCCAGATGATAATATTCACACTGTATTGGTGAAAACTGCCCAGATGTGGTTTCAAAACCATATCTGAGCCCAATACAGTCTATACAGGCTTTTTGAAAGCCACAAGCCGGTCCTTGAGAGTGAAAGATCTTCACTTCCTCTATGTGAAAAGGTCTAGCAGCCTTTTCACCCCATTTCAAGATAAAAGGAGGCCTTTTCACTGCCAGAAAAGGAATCCCCATCCTGCTCTTGAATTCCTACGTTTTAAAACTGTCAAAAACAGTTATAAACTTGGAAACTAATCAGGCTATAAGATAAAATTTAGTATTGTAGGATTTATTTTTGTAACACAACAGGTAAAGCTGCACCCGGGGATTTCAATGGCGCTCACCACCACTAATTCATATTAGTAAAGCCCTTTTATCTTTAATTAAAACATTTTAAAATACTTCTTATCTGTGTCACAGTCATAGTTAAAGCTGTAAATAGACTTATTACCTCTCTATCACAGACTAACTCTGACAGATGTATTGAGGTTTGAAACTGTATTTGGTGAATCTTCCATGAACCCCCTTGCTTATTGGGTGTTGGAAGGTCTTCAGTTAGTAATGCATGGTAATTTTCTGCCTGTCTCCATGGCTGTGACACCTGGTTGGTATCAAAACCTCATCATCAATTGAGTCATGGACCCTGTGACTCAATTCCAGGCCAAAGGTGATGAACGTTTGTGTGGATTTTGACATCTCACACCTGTCAGGAAGAAATTTGGGGGTCTGGCTCCCTTGAGCCCAATATTCCTTTTCCCCCTCCAAAATCAATCTTTCCAATTTAATTTTTCTTTAATTCTTCATCATGTAGTATACTTATAATTCACACATGCAATTCAATTGAGTTTTAAAGCTACATAAATGTAATAACTGATTCCTTAAATTTAAATTACAGTTCACTTATGTAATAAACACACACATTTTGACATTTCAATTCAAAATACTTCATTTCCTCATAGCTTCTATCCTACACACCACAGATCAATTTTAACACAAAAATTGATGGTTAACACCACATGTGGTGTGAATAAAATTAAGGTTTTGAGGATTGGAAATCTTTATACATAAAATACTCAAAGCTTAATTTAAGCTTATTTGGAGTTGAGCTACAGAAATTTCCCCCAGAGGTGACCCCACCTTATTCTTTGTGAGGAGTCCAATGGTGAAATAATTTTCATATGTTTATTTTTTGAATAAAAAATTATGATAATTTTATTTAACTTTTTTCCAAAAATATTTTAATCTCAGAAATTTTGTTAAAAGTTGATTTTTACTTGATTTTTTCCAGTAAAAATGTGTTTTCACAATTTTAAATTTCAATGTAATTTAGTGTTTAAATTATAATTAAATTTTTATTTTTGTGTATAAATATATAATCATACTTTAACTTTTTTTTTGATAATATAAATAAATATAGGGTATTGGTAAAAACACGTAAGGGATGGTTTTTAAATGAAATATGGCTATTTATGGAATTTATGATGCCATTAATGCCATTTGTGGCATTAAAAGTTCCATTAATGGCATTATCAATGCAATATTTCTGATGCCATTAATGCCATAAATGGAATCAACAATGCCATAAATGGCATTAACAATTCCATAAATGGCATTAACAATGCCATAAATGGCATTAACAGTGCCATAAATGGCATTAACAGTGCCATAAATGGCATTAACAGTGCCATAAATGGCATTAACAGTGCCCTAAATGGCATTAACAGTGCCATAAATGGCATTAATACAATTTATGGCATCAGCAATGCCTATTATGGAATTAAAAATGCAACATTTCTGATGCCATTAATGCCATTAAAGTTCTGAAAAATTCCATTTCAAGCTTTCACATTGGGATTTACCATTTGGCAGCTTGAAATTTCTATCCAAATTGTGTGACCCTTAGAGCTATTTTCATATACCCAAAAGACCACAAATGATAAAACAAGATACAATTGGAAATCAAATATATTTAGAGTGTTGGTAAAAGAACATAAGCCTTTAGTAAAAACACGTAAGCCCTTACGTGTTTTTACCATAAACTTAGGTGTTTTTACCAAATTATGGCCAAAACATGTAATTTTATGGTAAAAACACATAAGTGACCTAATTTTTTATAAAAATTCCTCAGGCTCAGTTTTGATAATTTTTAACATTTCCTTTTGCCTTTTTATTTCCGACATTAATGCCATAAATGGAATTACTAATACCATGAATGGCATTATCAATGCAATAAATGGCATAATTCCATTTATGTAGCACCATAAATGGCATTGTTAATTCCGTTTATTTAATGCCACAAATAGAATTTTTGATTCCATGAATGGCATTTTTGATGCCATTTATGTTATAGTTCAGGCCATTAATTCCATTTTTAAGGCCAATGTTAAGGCCATTCATGCCATTTTTAAGGCCAATGTTAAGGCCATTTATGGCATTGTTAAATTCATAAATGGTATTGTCAAGGCCATTCAATTCAATTTATGGCATTGCTGTAATGCCATTTATGCCAATTTTCTGGCCATAAATGGCATCTGTATGTCATTCTTGATGCCATTTATGGCATTATTATGTCATTAGTGATGCCATTTATGGCACTTTTGATGTGATAAATGGCACTTTTAATGCCAAAAATCAAATTTTAACTTCCACTCATCATAAATTACATTTTGAATTCAATTTATGTCATAAATGGCATTTTCAATTTAATTACAAACATGAACAAAAAAACATAAAAAAACATGGACTTTTTGGGCCTACAAATGCTCTTGCAAAAAAAAATACCAAAATATTGGGCTTTTGGTTTATTATTCTCAACATTCTCACCTTCATTTTTAAAAAAAAATTGAAATTCTTAAGTGGGAACATTTTTAATGAATTTTTTCAAAAAAATGGGCCATTTTACCAAATTGCCCAAAATAGAAAAATTGGGCAAAAAAAAAATTGGGGACCTTCACATCCCATGTCGGAAATAAAAAGGCAAAAGGAAATGTTAAAAATTATCAAAACTGAGCCTGAGGAATTTTTATAAAAAATTAGGTCACTTATGTGTTTTTACCATAAAATTACATGTTTTGGCCATAATTTGGTAAAAACACCTAAGTTTATGGTAAAAACACGTAAGGGCTTACGTGTTTTTACTAAAGGCTTATGTTCTTTTACCAACACTCTAAATATATTTGATTTCCAATTGTATCTTGTTTTATCATTTGTGGTCTTTTGGGTATATGAAAATAGCCCTAAGGGTCACACAATTTGGATAGAAATTTCAAGCTGCCAAATGGTAAATCCCAATGTGAAAGCTTGAAATGGAATTTTTCAGAACTTTCAAAGCTTAAATCATCTTAAAACGTTTGAGTTAAAAGCATTAAAACATTATCAAAAGTTAGGGTTTGGTGCTTATTGATATTATATGTGGAAAAATAGCAATAACTTCAAAGATTCATTCAAAGTCCAAGTCTTATTGGATTTTCTTCAAAATTTCACACAGATTACAAATTGATGTTATCTGTCTACAAATAAAATTTGAGGTATCTTATATAAACATGTTTCTTTGTCATTAGCCTGAAAATTTACTTTTTTAACTATACTTAAATAAAATTGATATTTCTTTAAAAATGATGCCAAAGTGATTTTAAGAGATTTTTTGCTTAAAACTCTATTTTTAAGCTGTTCATGTGATGAAATTTAATGTAAATAAGCTCAATTTATATTAAAGCTTAAAAGAATTAATCTAAAAGAGGATTAAAGTTACTTGGAGTTAAGAATAATACAGGTCACTTTAAATTGGAATTAAAAATAAGTTACCTTAAGTTAAGAATGTTATGTTGAAGTATGCTTTTTCAGTTTTTACATGGGAACGCCCTCTAGATCCATTATGAATCATGAGAGCTACTCTGAAGGCATAAAAAGAGCCTCCACATCACTGTTTTTGCCAACAGAAATTATTTATTCCAATCATATTAGGCATTTAAACAGGTCAATTTTTATGGAATATTAAATATTATTATTAAAATAATTCTTATCTTATCTTAGTCTTTGTTAATTTTAAAATGAAAATAATTGAAATAATAGAATACAGATTATTGTTGTAATCACCAATAATACATTTTATTATGTAAAACTATTGTCTCAAATATCTTTTAAAATCCACAAATTTCTCTTAGAAACTCTTTAATCATATTTTTTAAAATAAAAAGTTGTTTTATCTTTTAAAATAATGAGTTTTGGCCTTGTTGTATTAAATAAGTGTTATAAGTAAGTTTTCTCTAAAGCTCTGTATTTGTTTGTCTATTATTAGTTTTGTTATATTCATTTCTATAAGAATTATCTCTGAATCTGGTCTGTAATAGTTTCTTTTAAAATTGACATTTATATTATTTATAAATGGATAAATATTATTATTTTTCACATGTAATTGTCTCATTAAGAGCTTTACACTTCTTATTGTTATCATTGTCAGTGACTATAACAATAATAGAATAATTATAATTTATCACAATTATCAAGATTTTATTATGATTAAATTCTTTAATAATAATTAAATCTCCTTTGTTTATTTTAATTATTTTTAATAATTTTATAAATTTGTGATTAAATTATTTAATTATATTATATTTTCTACTTAGGAAAGTCATAGTACTCTTGATATTTGATACTATTATCAAGAGCTTCATAGAAAAACCTTACATACACCTAGAGCCATCATATTGGCTTAAAGTTTCAACTCAAAAATAATTATTCAAAATAATAAAATTCAAATAAACTCTACACAAGTAATTGGTTAAAATGATCAATTAATTTGAAATATTTCTTCAATTACCAGAAAGCTATTGTAACTTGCTTTACAAGAAGAAGTATTTGTGCCATGAAGGCATCGATTGAGCTATGAAGGAGTTATTCATATTAAAATCTCATAAATTGATGACATAATTTGTGAAATTTACATATTAATAAAACCTCAATGTGTTATTTTATTCCAAATAGAATTTAGAAAGCCCCCCAAAAGAAAACAAGAGTTTGTTAAAGCTGTAAAAAATTTTAATTTAACTTTTTATATCTTTTAAACAACTCAAATGCATTAATGGGTAACAGAAAATCTAAAACATAAAGGTGATCGACTTGAAATAAAGTCTGAGTCACAATGATGATTTCAAAAGGAATAGCAATAGCATCATTGTGAGCCTTAGAGGTAATTTCATATACCCAAAAGACCACAAAAACAAAAGTAACATATAAATATAAATAAAATAAATTTATTTATATTATTAAAATGAAAATCAAAATATAAATATAAAATTGTATTCACAATTAAAAATTCAATTACAATTTAAAAATAAAATTACATTAAATTTTGAAATTGTAAAATTACATTTATACTTGAAAAAATTAAGTAAAAATGAATTTTTAACAAAATTGTAAATAAATAAATAAATTTGGAAAAAAGTTAAATAAAAATTATTATAACTTTTTATCCAAAAAAAAACCTATAAAAATTATTTCACCATTGGATTCCTCATAAAAAATCAGGTGGGGTCACCTCTGAGTGAAAATTTTGTAACTCAACTCTAAATAAGCTAAATTAAGTTTTTAGTATTTTCTGTATGAAAATTGAAAATCCTCAAAAGGTTAATTTAATTCACATCACATGAAGTGTTAATCACCAAAATTTGTGTTAAAATTAAGGTGTTTTGTATATTTTAGAAGTTATGAGGAACTAAAGTATTTTCAATTGAATTCAATTGAAATGTCAAAATGTGCACATGTATTACATAAGTGAACTTTGATTTACATATGAGGTATCAATTATTACTGTATTGAACTGTACAACTCAATTGAATTACATATGTAAATTATAAGTATAATACATGCTGAGCAATTCAAGGAAAAATAAATTGGAAAGATTAAATTTGGGGGGGAAAAGGAACTCCAGCTCTAAGGGGGAGCTAGACCCCCAAAATCCTTACTGACAGGCCTGGGATGTCAAAATTCACACAAACGTTTATCACTTTTGGCCTGGAATTGAGCTACAGGGTCTGTGAACTCAATTGATGATGAGGTTTTGATACCAACTGGGGTAGTTTTAGCTGTTGCCAAGAGGGTAAAACTACCCTTAAGATAAAACAATCATAGTAAAAGCAGTTTTAACTGGTTTCTATGTCTCTTACACACATTCTGACGTGTTTTGAAGGCTCTAGACCAGGTATTGCTATAGTAATGGCTGATTTAAGGGTCTAAAATGGCTAAAAATTGCTTAAACCAGCCCTTTTTTGGTCCAAACCAGGGTTCAATGATGCCATAATTTGCTTTTCTGTTGCAGACTGTTTTTCACGACTGACAATAGTAAATTTTACTTTTGGAGTAAGAGAATTGATGGCTATAAAAGAATGTCTTCTTCTCCCCACTTTTCTCTTCATGTTAGAATCTTTTCCTTTTATAATTAGTTTAAACACTGTTAAACCAATAAATAGAAGATTACAACCAAATTTTTTCAATCATTTTAAACCTTTTAACCACGTGAAAAAATCATTATAATCATTTTTTGTAACTCTTATAATCATTTTTACCCCTGAACCACCCCAAAAGTGAACTAAAGCATCTTTCATCACTGTAAACTTTGTCACTTTGTTTCCAAATTCACTCTGGTAACTTTTGGGTGTGTTTTCTCTTTAATATTCTTTTTAAAGACTCTGTCCTTTAATTAATTGCTTGCAGTTCATTGCTCAATTAACTCCAATTGAAATTGCTCTTGAAGAAATTTCTTTTGTAGCCTCAAAATATCTCTTGTAGAGTATTTTTTTGGATAAATATTTATTGTTGGTAAAACAATGCATCTTTATAATATTACTGTTTTATACTAATAAATTTATAAACAATAAAATTGGTGTGTTTTCTCTTAAAAATGATATTTCTTACTATTTTTAATTGATTTTTACCTTATACAAATTTTGAGGACAGGAAAAGTACTTGATTTTGAATAAAAGTTTCATATCCACACCTTAAATTTGGGGGCCAGCCGTGATATTTTACCTGTGACATATGCTTTTTACTGTTTTTAAATCTTTTTTCTTATATTGAAAAATTTAAAAACATATAAAAAATACTTATAATCAAAAAATCCATAAAATATTTTTTTTTCATATTATAAGTGAGGCTTATATTTTCATTTCTTTTTGGAAATATTCTTTTTTTATTTAATTCATTGGTTTTTTCATTAATTTTAGTGTCTGACAACGTGGTAAGACAAGAAAACATTGGAACAGCTTCAACAGCAACTAGCATTATTCCTGCCAGTACTGTTCATTCTGATCATAATAGTACTATTATTGTGACTCCAAATATTCAACCAGAGCCAATTTCCTCTGAATTAGTCAAATTGGAAATAAGTAATACTCTTCAGAAAGCAAAAGATTTGGCCAATAGTAAGTTTTTTGACGTAAAGATACTATTTTAAGCCTTTTTAACCATAATTATGCCTTCAACCAGGTCAGGAGCCAGCTATAACCCCTCAAGCAGCTCCCAGAAAGGTAATAGACATGATTATGACAGAGGCCAATCAGGTACAGAAGGAAAAGGGTCAGTTGATGACTTCCAAACAACTAAAATGGGTCATTCTGAAGCTGATAATACCATTTTACCTTCAAAAAGAGCTGACACCGCCACAACAAGCCTCTGTGGACATATACAAAGCCAGCCACAGTGCATACAACAATGCACTTCAGTTCAAGGATTACCAGATCCTTGCAGACCTGTGGAAGAATTGCATGAATTCTTACCTGACTGTGAGAAAATTCCTGGGCCATCCCAATCCTTGCAAATTGCTCAATAGATGGCATCCATTGATGGAGAAGTGAAACATGATGCTTTTGACACTAGAATGGAGGAAAAACAACCCACCACCACCCAAACCAGTGACAAAAACAGCCCCAGTGGCCAGAAGCAGCAATTTCAATGTGAGAAAGCAGCCACAAACTCCAAACAAGGGCAAAGGGAAGGCACCAGCCCCAAAACCTTACAGCCAGGGCTACAGAATCCCAAAGATTCAACAGGATGCCATGGAAAATGTATTTCAGATGGCCAGAACCATGATGGAATTACAAAAGAAGGAGGAAGCCAGATTAAAATATCAAAAATGATTTCTGATACTTTTAATTGCATTCCAGAGTTGTATAAAGCTATTATTGACGTAAAAAGTCATCTTTCTGATACGAATACATCAATTTGTGACAATATTAAAACAAATAAATTGAGTCTGAGCCAAATAAATGATACACTTAAATGCTTTGAAAGAGTTTTAAGAAAAATCAAAACTTCCAATAATGATAATTCTTTTGGCATTAAGATAAATGAACAATCTGCCATTATTAAAGAATTAACAGACAAATATTCTAAATTCAATATTGATGAAATAATTGAAACAAGAATAAAACAAGCTATTAGTACTATCAAAGAGGATAAGAAGAAAGCTCTTGATGATATTTCAAAATCATTTGCTGAAGTAAAGACAAATACAGTAGCCTTGAAAAAGCATCTTGATACCTCAAAAGAGGAAATATCAAAATTAACAAAAAAGGTAAATGAAGTTATATCTGATAATACTAAACAAACAGAATTATGGAATGAGCTTACATATAAAGAGGATGATCATAAAAATAATGTCATAGACTCTATTAAAAGCTTACAACATGAGTTAAGAAATTCACAAAGGTGTAATAACAGTAAAATGAATGATATTGAACAACTGCTAAACACTTTACCAACAATGTCTACACCTCTGTATCAAAATGAAGATGCAAGAATTCCCAATCCACAAGTATTGGATATTGAAAATTCACAGTTAAAAAATGAGTTTTCTACTTCTTTTTATAACTTAGAACCATCAATGGGCCAAGCACTCTTGAAGGAAGTTCCAAAACTGCAAGAATGGCCTCACTTCAGTGGTTAAGGAGAATATGACCATATGGAATTAATTAGAGGTATTGACATGATCAAAGAGTATTTTGAATTACCAGACATATTGGTAACAGCAAGATTTAACACCTTGTTTACCAAATCAGCTCACAGATGGTACATCAAAATAAGACAAGCACATGGACACCAGAGTTGGACTTGGTGGAAAACCCAAATCATTAACAAAGGGGAAAATGATGCTTGGAGGTTTAAAGTTGAAACAGCCTTTGAATCTGCCAAATGTAATGCTGATAAAGACAAAGCTTTACCATAGTTTTCCCAACAAAAAGACAGATTAACAGCATTATATCCAGACATGTCAGAATCTATGATCCATAGTAAAATCCTGAGACAATGTGGAGGTGACTTAGAGCATGCTATCAAAAGCAGGACTACTGAACAATCTTCAACAGAGGATGTTATCAATATATTAGAAGAAGTTACCACTAGAGCCAAAATTGGTTCTAGTAGGGGGAATCTTGAAGCAAGGTTTAATACACCTTGGAATGATTCTGTGGACAAAAATGCCAAAGAGAACTATAATAATGTTAGGTATAAACCTGTAGATACAGTCAGAAAGTGCCATATTTGCCAAAGCACCACCCATTTAGCTAATACATGTCTAAAAAGGGGGAAAATCAATGAAATTAATATTGAAAAGGAACCTGATGTTGAAAAAGATGACATAATTGAAGAAAATTCAGATGATAAGTCATCCATATTTTCTGAATCTTCAAAAGATATAGAAAATATCAATGCCACTTTGACATCATGGAATCTTATTCTCACTTGCCACAATTGAGCAATGGTAAACTTGATTTATCAAAAGCTCAAGATGCACAACTTATGAAAACCAAATCCCAATAGAAGGAATAAGTGTTACAGACTTGAACACCACCTCCTTTGAAGAGGTCAGAAATACTTACATTCAAGATAAGAATTGTAGCATCTTATGCCAATTAGTGAACCAAAACTGTAAAGACAACTCTCTAATACATGCCTTGGATGAAGTATGTAAAGGATCTTATGATGAAGGAAGATTTCACCTACTGAATGGTATAATTTATCACAAGACACAAGCACACATGTGTCATGACAGTTGTGGACAGGTCATTAATAAATCTTGTACTAAAAGAAGGCCATGACTGCCCCTTCTCAGGACATCTGTCTGAAGACAGAACAAGAGAAAAAGACATACCTGAAGCTACTAAACTTCTCAGAAGGTTCAGGCACAGTAGAAATACCAATATTACAAAGTAATATTTTTTTTAGGGGGAGGGAATGTGAGCCTTAGAGGTAATTTCATATACCCAAAAGACCACAAATACAAAATTAACATATAAATATAAATAAAAGAAATTTATTGATATTATTAAAGTGAAAATCAAAATATAAATATAAAATTATATTCATAATTAAAAATTTAATTACAATTTGAAAATAAAATTACATTGAATTTTGAAATTGTAAAATTACATTTATAATTGAAAAAATTAATTAAAAATGAATTTTTAACAAAATTGTAAAAAAATAAATAAATTTGGAAAAAAGTTAAATAAAAATTATTATAACTTTTTATCCAATAAATAAACATATAAAAATTATTTCACCATTGGATTCTTCATAAAAAATCAGGTGGGGTCACCTCCGAGTGAAAATTCTGTAACTCAACTCCAAATAAGCTTAAATTAATTTTTTAGTATTTTCTGTATGAAAATTGAAAATCCTCAAAATTTTAACTTAATTCACATCACATGTAGTGTTAATCACCAAAATTTGTGTTAAAATGGAGGTGTTGTGTATATTTTAGAAGTTATGAGGAATTAAAGTATTTTCAATTAAATTCAATTGAAATGTCAAAATGTGGGCGTGTATTGCATAAGTGAACTTTGATTTACATATGAGGTATCAATTATTACTGTATTGAACTGTAAAGCTCAATTGATTTACATATTTAAATTATAAGTATAATACATGATGAGGAATTTAAGGAAAAATAAATTGGAAAGATTGAATTTGGTGGGAAAAAGGAACTCCAGCGCTGAGGGGGAGCTAGACCCCCAAACTCCTTGCTGACAGGCGTGTGGTGTCAAATTTAACGCAAAAGTTCATCATTTTTGGCCTGGAATTGAGTTACAGGGTCTGTGGACTCAATTGATGATGAGGTTTTGATACCAACTGGGGTATTTTTAGCTGTTGCCAAGAGGGCAAAACTACCCTTAAGATAAAACAATCATATTAACAAGGGTTTTAACTCATTTCTACATGTCCTACACACATTCTGACGTGTTTTGAAGGCTCTAGACCAGGTATTGCTATAGTAATGGCTGATTTAAGGGTCTAAAATGGCTAAAAATGTCTTAAACCAGCCCTTTTTTGGTCCAAACCAGGGTTCAATGATGCCATAATTGGCTTTTCTGTTGTCAGACTGTTTTTCACGACTGACAAGAGTAAATTTTACTGTTGGAGTAAGAAAATTGATGGCTATAAAAGAATGTCTTCTTTGCCCCACTTTTCTCTTCATGTTAGAATCTTTCCCTTTTATAATTAGTTTAAACACTGTTAAACCAATCAATAAAGGATTCCAAGGACCTTTTTTAAATCATTTTAAACCTTTTAATCACGTGAGAAAATCATTATAATCATTTTTTGTAACTCTTATAATCATTTTTACCCCTGAACCACCCCAAAAGTGAATTAAAGCATCTTTCATCACTGTAAACTTTGTCAATTTGTTTCCAAATTCATTCTGGTCACTTTTGGGCGTTTTTTCTCTTTTATATTATTCTTGAAGACTTTGTTCTTTAATTAATTTCTTGCAGTTCTTTGCTCAATTAATTCCAATTGAAATTGCTCTTGAAGAAATTTCTTTTGTAGCCTTAAAATATCTCTTGTAGAGTATTTTTTGGATAAATTTTTATTGTTGGTAAAAAAATAAAATTGGCGTGTTTTCTCTTAAAGATAATATTTCTTACTATTTTTAATTGATTTATACCTTATACAAATTTTTAGGACAGCAAAAGTACTTGATTTTTGATCAAACTGTCATATCCACACCTTACAGACATAATGAGGAAGCTTGAGTGACAACTACTGTTATTATTTCTTTGCATAAGGATAAATCAGGGATGTTTGGGGATCTTAGAGCTCTGAATACCTATAAAGTTCCGCATAGGCATCCAATTCCTAGTATTCAAGAAACCTTGAACTAATTATCCAAAGCCAAGTAGATAGCTTCAATTGATGTGTTGGAATGCTTTCATGACAATTTTTCAATTCCCAGAGCCAAGAAATGACTTAGAATTATCACTGACTGTGGTATTTATGAGTATCATAGAGTTCTATTTGGGATTGAAACTTCTTCGTAACATTATCAAAAAATGATGAATACCATCTTCCCCGCAAAATTATCTGAAGGATCACTCATTCTTTAGAATCATTATATAGTTATATGTTAAGACTCATGGTCTTTGCACCTTGAAAGACTTGAAAGAGTACTTGGTGAATATGAAGATTTCACTCAAGAAATGCAATTTTGGCAGTGAAGACCTTAAAGCATTGGGACATAATCTTTCTGGTTTAAGCTTGAGTATTGACAAAAATAAATTAGCAGCATTTTTACTTAAGCCATTAACCCAGAATTGAAAATAAATGATTACTTTTCTTGAATCTGTGAATTATTACAGGAAAAACATGAAATATGTTTCAATTCTAGCCAAGTCACTCTATATAATCTGTGATCAACAGAAAGTCTTTGAGATTAAACAGTAAAGAATTAAAGCATATGAGAAGATAAGGAAAGTTCTTACAGAAGCACTGTTAATTCTTATGCCAGAATGTAATAGACCTTTGAGATTGTAGACTGATGCATGTGGAGATGAATTAGGGGCAGCCCTACATTAAGTTCAAATTACTGTTGACAAACCTACAGAAGGGCCAGTTTGGTATATCTCAAGACAAATCAAACCAACAGAAGCCAGATTTTGTGCAATCCAAATAGAATTCTTATGTTTGATATGGGGAATTGAGAAATCAAACTATCATCTTTATGGAAGTGTTTTTGAGGTTATAACTGGCTGTAATGCAGTAAAATCACTTCTGAACATGAAAAAACCCACCAGACACATTTTGAGATGGCAAATAGCCATTCAAGAATATGGAGGTCACATGAGTATAGTTCATAAAGCAGGGAATATAACTAAGAATTCTGATGGCCTTAGAAGATGGCAATTAGCCAATACTCCTGATAAACCAGCTTACTTTCCTTTAGAAGAAGAACCACAGAAGCCAATTTAAGGCACTAACATAACTGCTGTTGAGACTGAGTTCTTTGAAGAAGTCAGAGAGTCATATAGATAAGACAAGAATTGTCAGGGTGAGTCTATGTAGTAGCTTAAAAATAGTAAATACAAGCTAGCACTATGACTGTGACACACACAAAATAATTTTTTATAATAGTAAACAGGTTCTACTGTAATATGATAACAGTGGTGATGAATCTATTGAGAACCTGGGTTGCAATGATTTAATATCAATTGACTGTGAAAATCACTACAATAATTAATTATTTTAATTATATCAATATAATCCTAAGAGTACTACTGGTATAAGACAGTTTTACTACGTAAGGATGTTAATTCATGATAAGATGAGTCTTTTCCACTGAGGAAAGACCTGCTTTTATCTCCTCTGAGGACTGTGAAAGACTGGTAGGCTCTTCACACGTCTACAGAGTGAAAATTTTCACTCTGGAGGCTGGGTTGTGGTTCTGTACCATCAATTCTGACGTCAGCATAGTCGGAATTGTGGTTTTTGGACCACAAATGATCATTCTGGATCAATACAGGGTGAAAAAACTCTTCACAGGCCACGTCAGCACCATTGTGACGTGTCCAGACGGTCTGGATGACTAATATTAGTCATTCTGGGCGGGTTTAAGCTTTAAAAAACCATTATTTTAAGTATCAAGCCAGTACTGGTTGGTACAGGTTTGGTACAGACCAGTATTGGTCAAAATACTTCCAACCAAGATATCTTAGTCAGTTTTTGAGATATCAAGAATCCAAGAGCACAGAATTGAAGGGCTTAATGAGCTCTTCAATTTGATATGCTTCATGATCACCCTTCTTCAAGATAGCAAAAGCTATAAGGACTTTAAGTTTTTGGATGTATTTTTGTACATCAGTATGAGGCTTCAAAACCTTCCAAGCCAGATATCATCTCCAATTTAGAAGATATCTGTATTCTAATGATACAGTATTGTAGGGCTTGATTAGATCTACAGTTTGATATACAACACTTTACAGCTGTATGAATATATTCCAAAGATACAGGGGTTTCTTTATATGGTTAGTTTCATAAATCCTGTATTTTGAGATGTAAACCTTTAAACCAAGATCCCTCTGTCAATTTGGAAGATAGGGGGTCTAAGGTATCTCAAATTCAAGCTCTCACTCAGATCTTCAATTTGGCTGTACTTTTGTACAGTTTTGTACAAGCCCTCCTACACCTTTGAGGGTTTGTTGGTGAAAAAAGGTGGTATAATGGTATCTCCTGATTTAGGAGTGCTACAGATGAATAGATGATACCATTGGA
The DNA here is from genome assembly GCA_023105745.1 of Austropuccinia psidii. NCBI lineage: Eukaryota > Fungi > Basidiomycota > Pucciniomycetes > Pucciniales > Sphaerophragmiaceae > Austropuccinia > Austropuccinia psidii. The sequence goes on from JALGQZ010000008.1 coordinate 31,702,384, forward strand.
TAGCTCTACCTTACAGCTTCAAGAAAAAAACCATTCTGGTTGGGGTTTCATGAAATATGTATAAGTTAGATTAGAGGCTAGAATAAGAGTTTTTGCTTATTTGGTCTTATCTTTGATAGGGCATATCTTTGTCCTTTCTTATTATATTTGAGGAGGTTTCCTCTTTATAACTTACTTGTATTGGCTATATTTGTCCAATACTCCTCATACCATTACTTATGGTATGTTGGATGTCATGCTGGTGCTCTGTTTTGAGTCACAGGCTGACATACCCTCCCTCCAAAAAAGGCTCATCATTGATGAGACTCTTTTGTCCTCATGGAGGCTCTTGATCCTTTCAAAAAAAAATTCTTATCTGAAACATCATCCAGCTTTACCCATTGGTCTTTTTCTGGTGGTTTATTCCTTATTTCTGTTAAATAATCCCTATTGGAATATCTTTTTATTTGATTGGGGTTGTCAGTTTCAAAGTAGAATTTTCTTTGTTTGTCTTGCCCAATTATCAAGTAACTCTCTAGGTAATTATGTATGCTTATGCCATAGATTCTATGGTACTCTGTACCCATTAAAAATCCATCAAACTTAGCATTTTCAAGTACCACAAATTCACTGTGTAATCTAAGGTTTCCCATTTTGTGTGGTATTATAATTATTTTTTGGATTATTCCAAGTGACTTCATTTTTCCTGCAGCACTTTTAAAGCTTCTTGCTTTTGTTAAAAGTATCTCTGCATTCCACATTGGAAAGTGTCTGTCAAAGTATTCTTTGGCTACCACTGAGCAATTTGCTCCTGTGTCAAAAATCAAAGGATGCTTTTTATTTTCAATGTACACATCAAGCTTTGATTTTTCTCCATGAATAAAGGCCATACCAGTTTTGGGTACTTCCAAACACTCTTTAGCATCAATGGTTCTGCCACTTCTGTCTTCACCTTTTTTGGGTTGAATGAGTTCTTGTTTCAAAGAGTTTCCTAGGACTGATTCTGTTTTCTCATCCTTGTACTCTAATAAATATTGTTCAATAGGCTCTGATCCACTGTCTGAATCCTGTCTTAGCCCATTTCCCATGCTGTCAGAGTCAGATTTGTACTCCATGTGTTCTTCTACTTACTCTTCCTCTATTGCAAATATTTTCTTTTTTCCTTTGGGACAATTATTTGCATAGTGGTCAGGTGATCCACAGTTATGGCATGTGTTCCTTCTCCTTGGTGCTTCTTCACCATTAGTAGGTTTGAGGTCTTTTTCCATGAGTATCTTTGGTTTTTCTCTGCTATCATGTGACCTATAGGGTGAACTACTGCCAATTGATGTCTTTTTTCTGACATCTTGTATGACATTTGCTATGTCATCAATGCTGCTTATTTTGCTGCATCTGCACTTTACTGCATGTTCTAAGTCTCCTGGAAGTTTTGTCAGAATCTTATGATTTCTCATCTCTATTGTCATGTTTGGATCAATAGATTTGAGTCTTTTGGTTTGTTTAAGACACCATTCATAAGGGTCTTTTTCTGTAGAGTATCTGTCACTCTCAAAAGAGATGGTTTTTTGCCAAATCCAAGTACCATTGCTGTACTTTTGTATTATTTGGTTTCTCCACCATGGCCAGCTTTTCCTACCATGTATCTCTTTCATTTCAGTGTACCATATATTTGCATGTCCTCTGAATGCAGTGTTGAGTCTTGTGGTGATCCAATAGTCTGGTATCTTTGGTACATCAACAAAAGGTCCATTAATATAATCAATAAGCTCCATATGATCATATTCTCCAATTCCTGAGAATTTAGGCCAATTTACAACATCAGGTAATTTCTTCAATGCTTGTTTCTCAGAGTAACTGAGGTTCTCACCATCTTGGTAAATAGACTCAGACCTTAACTTTGGATCCTGGGATTCACGAGCTTGGTTTTCTGATTCTTCCTCTTTTACTTTGGTGATTGGTTTATCATCTTGAGTTGTTTGAGGGAAGAAATTATCTTCTTTTTCCTCCTTTTTATAGAGAAAATCCACTTATTTTTCCAGGATTTCCTGTTGATATTGGATATTTCTTAAATCTCTTCTCACAGCTTGTTGTTCCTCTAGTATTGAGTTCAACTGTTTGTTTTTAGTTTCAAATTCTGCCCAGATTCTGGATAGATTTGTGTTCAAGTCTTCTATGACTGTTTCTTGGAAGGAATTTTCTTCCTTGAGTGTTTTCATTTCTGAAGTCACTTCTTGAACATGATCATATGTCCAATCCATGAATTTACCCATGTTGGACCATATGAAACTACTACCTCTGGAATCTGTGGTTTTAAATTTTTTAGGGGGTATTTTATCATCAATAGGCTTAAGCTGAGGATCAATTGATTCTGAGCTAACACTATTGGTAGGTACAGTGTCTTTTAGGATTTGTGTTCCTCTTGGACTAATTTTATTCATTGTTTCATCAAAGGATCTGATTCTATCTTCTCCTTCCTGAAAGAATTCTTGTTTTCTACTACGGCTCCATGTCCTCTGCTGGAAACCACCAGGGATGACTGGAGAGTCCTGAAAATATTGTCCTTTGGATTTCAAGTCCTGTAGCTGTTGGACTGATGTGGGAAAGATGGAATTTCTTCTTCCATGCCTTGGTGTTCCTGAATCAGATTGGACTCTTCCATATGCCAAGAATTCTCTATGGTTTGGATTTTGGTTTGATTCCCTCTGATTCACGTCTCTTCTGAGAGTATGAAATGGCTGTTGAGATTCCAACTTTTCTTTTCTTCCAGAATCTTTTGGCAAGTAATAAGATTGACTCATATTTTTTGCCTCATTATTCCAATTTCCTTCCATGATACTCCCATGGTTAAGGTTTTGTTGTCCATACTCCATGTGGAAAATTCTTTTAGGAGTACATGAATATGAGTTATTTTCCCTGCATCTGTCCAATTTTTTTGTTGGACTGGGCTGAATTTGGTTTGGGGTGGGACTTTGAGCAGGATTTTCCTGATAATAAGTCCTTTGTTGGTTATTTGATCCAGAAGGGGGTGGCCTTCTCCCTTTGTTTCTTCTTTGCCAGATTTCTGGCTGATTTCTTGGGTATCCAAGATCTCTGAGAAATGGAGTTGTCATGTTAAAAAATGACAAAAGGAAAAAATTCTGTATTTTCCAAGGTTTCTTTACCTTTAAAAGGCCCTTGGACTGATTTCTGCTTTATACTCTTTTGGAATTTGCTTGGGAGTTGGTACTGCCTCCTTGTCTTTGAGGCTGGTACAGATGAATTTCACTGTGATTTTGTCTCAAATGGAATGTATTTTTTCCACTTGAAAGAAAATGGAGAAAGTTTGTAATTCAATTTGAATAAACAAAATTTCCAATTCCTTACTGTTATTTCTTCTGAGTTTGGTTTGATATCAGAGTTTTAATTATTTATTATTATTATTATTCTATTTTTTATTTTTTGAAGAAATAAAAGTTTTGTTTCACTTATTTTTATAAGTAAAGTATTTAATATTAAAAGTTTATATTATTAAACTTGAATATTATTGATAAGTTATTTACTTATTGAAATTGAAAAATCAACTGTTAATAGTTCAATTTACTATTTTTCTTTTGTTAGAGGAAAGAAAAGGGTCTATATCTTAATCATACAATAATTTCATTGTATGATTAAGTTTTCTTTTGTTGTTATTTGATTATTTATCAAATAAAACAAATTTCAATCAATTTCCTCCTCAGTTTAAGAAAGAACAGATTGTATTAAATAATATTGATCTTAAATATTAAAGAATTAGAATAATAATGAACTTATTATTCAAATATTTATTGCTGGTTTCCCAATAAATATTTTAATTCAAACTAAATTTTACACAAAGTGACAAAAAATAATTATATTTTTATTTGAATATACTATTTTTATATGAAACAATATTTGAAAAAATTAATAATAATTACTAATTATTATTATTTTTTGTGAAAAATTGATAATAATGACTTATTATTATTAAAATTTATTTATTTATTTATTTTTTTATTTATTATTATTATTTTTTTTTTTTAAAAAAAAAAAATTGATGAATTTTTCCTCAACTTGAGTAGAAAGGATTCTTCTTCAATAATATTCAATTTGAATATTAAAGAATTGAAATAATGATAAAATTATTATTTAAATATTTATTGTTGGTTTAAAATAAATATTATGATTTAAATTAATTTTACACAATTTGGTAAAAATTAATTATACTCTCTATTTAAATATACTATTTGTATATAAAGATAAGTTTGAGAAGTTAATAATAACTACTTATTATTATTAAAATTGATGAATTTTTCCTCAACTTGAGTAGGAAGGATTCTTCTTCAATAATATTCAATTTGAATATTAAAGAATTGAAATAATAATAAAATTATTATTTAAATATTTATTGTTGGTTTACAATAAATATTATAATTTAAATTAATTTTACACAATTTGGTAAAAATTAATTATACTTTCTATTTAAATATACTATTTGTATATAAAAATAAGTTTGAGAAGTTAATAATAATTACTTATTATTATTAAAATTGATGAATTTTTCCTCAACTTGAGTAGAAAGATTCTTCTTCAATAATATTCAATTTGAATATTAAAGAATTGAAATAATAATAAAATTATTATTTAAATATTTATTGTTGGTTTACAATAAATATTATGATTTAAATTAATTTTACACAATTTGGTAAAAATTAATTATACTTTCTATTTAAATATACTATTTGTATATAAAAATAAGTTTGAGAAGTTAATAATAATTACTTATTATTATTACTTTTCGTGAAAATTGCAATTTAAAGCTTTGAAGAGTATAAATACTCAAAAATAAAAAAAATATATTATTTAATATATTTTGATAAAATATAATATATAAAAAATATATATTATATTTTTATAATATAAGGAATGAAAATTAGTTAAAAAATGAAAAAAAAACTCGAAATTGTACTTACTTTTATAGTAAAAAACCTTCAAAAATAGTGAAAATGATCCAAAAATCGCCAGAATAGGTCCGGAATAGGTTAAAACAACGGCCAGGCCCCCAAAATGTCAGGGTGAGTCTATGTAGTAGCTTAAAAATAGTAAATACAAGCTAGCACTATGACTGTGACACACACAAAATAATTTTTTATAATAGTAAACAGGTTCTACTGTAATATGATAACAGTGGTGATGAATCTATTGAGAACCTGGGTTGCAATGATTTAATATCAATTGACTGTGAAAATCACTACAATAATTAATTATTTTAATTATATCAATATAATCCTAAGAGTACTACTGGTATAAGACAGTTTTACTACGTAAGGATGTTAATTCATGATAAGATGAGTCTTTTCCACTGAGGAAAGACCTGCTTTTATCTCCTCTGAGGACTGTGAAAGACTGGTAGGCTCTTCACACGTCTACAGAGTGAAAATTTTCACTCTGGAGGCTGGGTTGTGGTTCTGTACCATCAATTCTGACGTCAGCATAGTCGGAATTGTGGTTTTTGGACCACAAATGATCATTCTGGATCAATACAGGGTGAAAAAACTCTTCACAGGCCACGTCAGCACCATTGTGACGTGTCCAGACGGTCTGGATGACTAATATTAGTCATTCTGGGCGGGTTTAAGCTTTAAAAAACCATTATTTTAAGTATCAAGCCAGTACTGGTTGGTACAGGTTTGGTACAGACCAGTATTGGTCAAAATACTTCCAACCAAGATATCTTAGTCAGTTTTTGAGATATCAAGAATCCAAGAGCACAGAATTGAAGGGCTTAATGAGCTCTTCAATTTGGTATGCTTCATGATCACCCTTCTCTAAGATAGCAAAAGCTATAAGGACTTTAAGTTTTTGGATGTATTTTTGTACATCAGTATGAGGCTTCAAAACCTTCCAAGCCAGATATCATCTCCAATTTAGAAGATATCTGTATTCTAATGATACAGTATTGTAGGGCTTGATTAGATCTACAGTTTGAAATACAACACTTTACAGCTGTATGAATATATTCCAAAGATACAGGGGTTTCTTTATATGGTTAGTTTCAGAAATCCTGTATTTTGAGATGTAAACCTTTAAACCAAGATCTCTCTGTCAATTTGGAAGATAGAGGGGTCTAAGATGTCTCAAATTCAAGCTCTCACTCAGATCTTCAATTTGGCTGTACCTTTGTACAGTTTTGTACAAGCCCTCCTACACCTTTGAGGGGTTGTTGGTGAAAAAAGGTGGTATAATGGTATCTCCTGATTTAGGAGTGCTACAGATGAATAGATGATACCATTGGATAGCTCTACCTTACAGCTTCAAGAAAAAAACCATTCTGGTTGGGGTTTCATGAAATATGTATAAGTTAGATTAGAGGCTAGAATAAGAGTTTTTGCTTATTTGGTCTTATCTTTGATAGGGCATATCTTTGTCCTTTCTTATTATATTTGAGGAGGTTTCCTCCTTATAACTTACTTGTATTGGCTATATTTGTCCAATACTCCTCATACCATTACTTATGGTATGTTGGATGTCATGCTGGTGCTCTGTTTTGAGTCACAGGCTGACAAGAATTGCCATATCCCAAAAAACTTTCTGGAAAAAGACTGCAAAGACACAGCTTTGGTTAATTTACTGGATTAAATATGGAAAAATTGTTATTATGAAGGGATATTTAACTTTTTTGACATCATAATCTACCACAGAACCAAGAATTATTTTGTAATGATATTATGAAGTCTATTGTTTATCAATACCATTCTTCATGAATCTTATGATATAATCTATTCTGGAAATCTCTCAGAGGACTGAACACTTCAAAAAGGAAAAAACTGTGCATGGTGTTCATCTTGGAGAAAAAAACCATTGAATATTGTCATACTTGTGACAGATGTCAAAAAGAAAACAGAAGTACAGGCAAGGAATTTGGCCTTATGATCCTGATTCCAGAACCAAAATCCCCTTGGTGAGTTGTTCACATGGATTGTGTCACAGAAATTCCTTAAAGTGGTCACAAAATTTATAATGCTTGTTTATTCATTGTGGACAGATACAGAAAAACTCCCATATTCTTATGACTTTATGAAGATGACACTTCTATGAATACAGCTCTTCTTTGATGGAATAGAGTTACTTCTCGTACAGGGTTCTTTGAGAATATCATAAGGACAGAGACCCCAAGTTCAAATCTACACTTGGGACTAATCTTGTCAGCCTATGATTCAAAACCAGAGCACAAGAAGGACAGCCAAATACCCCAAATCAATGGTATAGCTCAGCTTAAAAAATATCAGAATAAAGATTAAAATCACCTCTTTCCAAATATACAATTCCCATCACCATAGGACAAAGAATAACCAAGTTATTCCTGCTCAAGGTTGTTGCTGAGCAAAAACCTTAATTTTCACCTCTCATATGAAGTACAGAGGAAGAGGCTTAACCCCATCAAATGGGTATTCAAAGGCAAGCTTAAATTCAGGGCTATCTAATGGTAGAAGCCAGTCTGAGCTAGCACCAGTATTACAGAAGTTATGGCCAAATTCAGGCCAAATAAGGGTGAATAAAATATTCACCTCTCATCTAACTTCTACAGTTTTAGTGTGAGATACCTAAAGTGGGGTCTTTTTGGAAATAGCACAATCAGGGCTATCTGATGGTGCAATTCATTTCCCCATATCTTATCCAGAACAAAAGCTATAAGGCAAACAATCCCAATACAGCTTTTTGCCTAAAACAGGCATATGTACAAAAATCTTGTACATGGCATAACTTTGCCATATTTGATGATAACCATACCAAATAAGGTACCATTGTGTAGAACACATACAGTGCTATACACCGAACCAGTTATGAGGTTGATATCTCAAACACTGACAAAGGTATGGCTGTTTTAAGGTCAAAATCCCACAGTCTGGCCAATACAGCCTTACCATGGGATAATATCCCATAACTGTGATTATGAGGTGTCAAACAGACAAAGCAGATTGTTTTTACTTCAATATCTCATATTTCATTCAATACTGGGGTCGCATACAGTTTCTGTACAGCATTCTACATGTCATACATGTCAGAATCAGGCTGTGGTCCCCAGATGAAAATTTTCACCCTGTATTGGTGAAAACTGCCCAGATGTGGTTGCAAAACCACCTCTGATCCCAATAAAGGCTACTTAGGTCTTTTTCAAACCACAATCCTGTCCTTGAGATTGAAAAATATTCACTTCCTCTACGTGAAAAGGTCTAGCAGGGTTTTCACCCCATTTCAGGATAAAAGGAGGCCTTTTCACTTCCAGAAAAGGAATCCCATCCTTCTCTTGAATTCCTACGTAGTACAACAGTGAAAAACAGCTATACTCTTGTAAAATAATGAGGTTATACTATAAACTTTAGTATTTCAGACTTTATTATTGTATCCCAACAGGTTAAGCTGCACCCAGGGCTTTCAACAGCGCTCACCACCACTAATAATCATTAGTAAAGCCCTTTTATTTTTTAAAAACACTATTTTTAATATTATTATCTGTGTCACAGTCATAGTTTAGGTTGTAAATACTCCTTATTATAACCTCTTCATAGACTCACTCTGACAAATCTCCATAGTTTTTTTGGGACCAACTTATCACTTTCTACAGTATAACATCCTCAAGCCTATGGGCTGGAAGGGAGAATGATTCAAAATTTAGAGTACATGATAAGGAGTTTCTGTGCCTATGGATGAGAATTCAAAGACTAATATTTCTGCAAACATGAATGGTGCACTCTAATACTTAAATTAGAACTTGCATATAGGACATCAGTCCATTCTTCTACAGGTAAGACTCTTGATATGTTAGAAAAAGGATGGAATCCAAGACACCCAGGAGACACACTGAGGAGAGACTTGATTGACTTCCATCCTACACCTTCCAGCTTCAATATTATGTTTGATAAAGTCAAACATCATGCAAAAAAAGCATGAATGATGCTTTCAACTATGCAAAACAGAAGTGGGACAAGAGTAATAAAGTACCAGACTGCAAATTAGGGTACTTAGCTCTATTCTAAACTTTTAATTCTAATAATATCAAAGGCCAAAAGAAACTTGAATATTCTTATGTGGGACCTTTTGTTGTTTTTGCCTTACATGGAAACAATGCAATTTAAGTGGAATTGAGTGGTGAATTGGAACACAAATACTCCACCTTTTGAGTAACCCTGATTAAACCTTATCAACTAGCTAATAGAGAATTGTTTCCTTTAAGGAACTTCAACTGTACCCCCAGTGAAACATAATGAAGACAAAAAGATAAAGATATTCATTAAATAAAGGAAACTTAGGGGTAAAAATAAGAGAGAATATCTTATTAGATATAGAAACCCAGTACATGAATATGAGTGGCTGGCAGAATCACATATACCTGACTCAGATAAACATTTGAGACAATTTAGTCATGAAAGAAGGGCACAAGCCTGGATATGCCTATAAATGTGCTTTAATTACTTAGTATTGGTAATGTAAATAGGTTGCACAGTAGAAATTAACCCCCTTTGGGCCTTTTTCTTGTTCAATATCATTTATAAAATTGTATTACAATTTTGTTCTGTTATGGGAGGGAATGCAAGCCTTGAGGTATATTTACAGACCAAAAAAGGCCACAATAAAGATAAAATTAACTTCTAAAATATGAACAAGCCATAATTCATTAATATACTCAAAATAAATAATGTTTTCTTTCATAAAAGATATATAAAATTATTGTGAGTAAGTGAATCTATGGATTTAAGGCCATATTTGAATTCTACAGAAAAGTCCACCTGGGGGTTCTTCATAGAGTTATAAATATCATGTTAGCTCTATGTGGTGGTAATATTGAAAATACTTAAATACCACATCATCAATACAGCATAAATTAATTTTGAAAATGTTTGTTTTTCTTAATTTCACACCAAAATAATGGGAATGTGAGAGATTTCATGTTACATATACAGCAAGACTAGTTTTATTCATGTTTTTGTAACTAAAAATACATCATTCCCACATACAGCTTTGGTACACCCATAGTGGATATCAGTCTTGAAGCCTGAATTATTATTTTGACATGAAAATAGCTAAGGGGGACAAAAGACATCAAATAGAGCCAGGGTACACAACTTCTGAGGCCTCTTAGAGGTATACAGCTCTAAGGGTTAGCTCAATTAGAACACTAAATCCTCCTGGGAACTTGGTTGCAAAGTTGAAGTCCCATTAAATCATAAGAAAATGAAAATAAGCTGCTATTTTGGAATTACAAGGAGGTAATGAACAACTCTAACTCTGGTAAAAATGTCAATTATTAATTTTTTTCCATTGATAGGCCTTAAAAATTTGATGAAAACCCTTTTTGGACTAGTATCCATGTGTTTGCCTCATAAAAATTAGCTATACTATGCTATTTGCAATTCTATGTAAAAATAAGGTAAACATTTCAAAAACTCATTGAAAATACAATTCTTGATGAATTGTTCTCAAAACCCATAACCAATGGAGAAAAGTATGATCCATTTAAAAACCAAAAGAAATTGTTATTTCATCATTCAAGTTAAACACTTTCTGTACAGTCCATTTTTGATAATTCCACATGAAACACTGAATTTTCCAAAACTGAAAGGAAATACACCTTGAGATAGAATTTCCAATGAAATTAATATCTCTTTTTGAATAAAAAAATATTTATAGTTGTTACTCCTTTCATTTTCAACCATAAATGTGTTGGTCGTCATGTAAAAAGACTTAATTAAGTAATTATGATAATGTTATGTGATAACAGAAGATGGAATAAATAATACAAAAAGGATAATTGGATTTTCATTCACTGGTTTTTAAATTTACCCATTGGAAAACCTATTTGAGCTGTTTTTGTCTTAATAGAGGTTTCCTCTTGCTGTTTTTTACAAATCATCTTATTATTCAGTCATATCTTAAGTACCAATGAGTAAGTATTAGTTGATTTTTTCTTAAGTGTCTTGAATCTTTGCAGATCAATCAGGAAGAAAGTAAATCATACAAATATAATACTTAAAGTATTTTTTAGCTATTATATTGTTGTATTATTGTTGCAAAGCAATTTTGATCCTTTGATTCCACAATTAATCCATCAAATCTCTCTACAAATTCTTTTCAAGTTACCATTGGAGTATTTGTGAGTGATTGTATTTAATTCTTTAAGTCTTTATGTAGTATTAGTTTCCTTAAAGATCTATATTTTTAATTGTTCTTGCAAAAGATAATTATATATTAAAATAGTTTTATTATTAAATTCTTCTTGTAATTGATTCTTGTAGAAAATTTCTGCTTACTGTTATAATCACTAGTATTGTATACCAAGTCAAAAATATAATCAAGTAATCAATTATTTGATTGGGGTTATGACAAATTTATTCATCACCTCATAAGACCAGTGATACTATGTCAGGTTGAGTCTATATTGAAGTGGTAATAAAAGTATTTACAACTAGAATTATGACTGTGACATGTAGAAAAATTGATTTAAAATAAGGGTTTTGGAAGTTTAAGATGTTTTATAAGATATTTAAGGGGTTCTACTATTGGATTATAGTGGTGGTGAGCACTACTGAGAACCCAGGGTGCAATCTTACCAGTTGGGTTACTATAATAAGAGTTACAATAATTAAAATATATAATTATACCTGTTTATTACCCAAGAGTACAACTGTTTTGGACAGTTTACTACGTAGGGTATTCAAGAGCAGGATGAGGAAACAATTCGGGCTGTGAAAAGCCTCCTTTTTATCCTGAAATGAGGTGGAAAGGGTGCTAGGCCTTTCCACGTAGAGGAAGTGAAGATTTTTTCACTTTCTAGTACTGGCTTGTGGTTTGCAAACAGCCTGTATAGCCTGTATTGGGCTCAGATGTGGTTTTGAAGCCACATCTGGGTGGTTTTCACCAATACAGGGTGAAAATTTTCATCTGGGGACCTCACAGCCTGATTCTGACGTGTATGACACGTAGAATGCTGTACAGAAACTGTATGGGACCCCAGTATTTACTGACATATGAGGTATTGAAGTAAAAACATGCTTCTTTGTCTATTTGACACCTCATATTCATGATTATGGGATATTATCCCATGGTAAGGCTGTATATGACAGCAGGTGGGATTTTGACCTTAAACCAGCCATAACTCTGTCGGTTTTTGAGATACCATGCTCAAAGTTGGTTCATTGGATAGCCCTGTATGGGCTCTACACAATGGTACCCAATTTGGTATGGTTATCCATAAATATGGCAAAGTTATCCCATGTACAAGGTTTATTGTACATGGGCGTGGTTTGGGCAAAAAGCTGTATTGAGCTTGTTTGCCTCATAACTTCTGTTATAGTTGAGATATGAAGAAGTGGATAGCACCATCTGATAACCCTGATTGTGATCTTTCCAAAGATACCCCACTTCAGGTATCCCACACTAAAACTGTAGAAGTCAGATGAGAGGTGAATGTTTTGTTCACCCTTATTTGGCCTGAAATTGACCATAACTCCAGTAATATTGGTGCTAGCTCAGTTTGGCTGGTACCATTGGATAGCCCTGGCTTAGAGCTTCATTTTGAATACCCATTTGATGGGGTTAAGCCTCTCCTTCTAGATTTTAGATGAGAGGTGAAAATTAAGGTTTATGCTCAGCAATAACTTTGAGCAGGAATAACTTTGTTATTTCTTTTCCTATGGCGATGGGACTTATATTTTCAGAAAGAGGTGAGTTTCCTCTTTCGTTTGATACCTTTTGAGCTAATTTGGCTCAGCTCCATGTTTTGGTGGTATCTTGGCTATACCATTGGTTTATGGTATTTTGGCTGTCATGCTTGTGCTCTGGTTTTGAGTCACAGGCTGACATACTATCTTTGATTAATAGTAATATTATCAACAGTTTCATAGACACATCTTACATTTTGATTGGGTCTCCAGTGGAATATTGTCTTTTTCAAATTTTCAGAAAAAGAAAAAGGAATTGTATGTCAGTTTGTGATCAAACAAAAGCTTTTTATTTAGCTCTGCTGTCATGTCCTAGGGTGTTTAAGGGTTATGAGTGTTTATATATGTATATTTCTTTATGCTTTTTCTTTGGAAAATAATAGTTTTTTTTGGAGATTTTGCTTGTAATTTATTAGTAAAAACAGCAATATTCAAGTGTTTTGGAAATTACTTGCCTGGATATTGTTGTGTTTTTATCTTTTAACATAAGAGACTAGTAACTTCAATTAATTTTATTGTTATAAGTATTATAACAATAATATGTATCTTAATATCTTATTATTTATCAGAATATTAAGTTTTTACAAGTTTTCATGTGAGTTTTAGTGATATCTTCTTTTTGAAGGAATATTCAATTAAAATATCTCTTTCAAATAATAAAAAACTATTTTATTACTTGTATTTATCAATGAATTATGCATAATATTTTTTTCTCATTAAATTTCATGCACTTTGGTGAAAAATAATAGTGCAAATATTGAAATATATTACTTTTATATTATAATATGTAAGAAAATTGGATTAGAAAGTTGTATTATTAAGAATTTTCATGGAAATTGCAATATCATATTATAGAGAGTATATAAACTCTTACGCAATAAGAAAACATCTTCAAATATATATGTATTTTTTCTGAAAGAAGTTGGTTTTTCTATATAATATATAATAATATATTGTATATTTACAGTTGAAATGATTAAAAATTAAAAATTCAAGATATTTCTCACTTTTATAGTAAAGTACCTTTAAAAATAGTGATCATTGACCAAAATGTGTCCCATATTCTTTAAAGCTATGGACAGGTCCCTGAATTGTCAGGGTAATCCTATTTAATTACTATAAGATAGTACTTACATGCTAAAATTGTGACTGTGACATGGTACAATCAGTCAATTTAAAATAGAAAGGTCCTACTTTTACATGGAAACAGTGGTGATTAGTCTATTGAGGACCTTGGGTGCAATAATCTGATATCAATTACTGTGAATAATATTAAAATAGTTCTTAATTTAAATATATCATTCTTAGTCTACGGGCACCACTGAATAATAACAGTTCTGCCACATGGGAATACTAAAAGATGATGATGGAGGTCTTTCCAGTGAGGAAAGACCTTCTATTATCCTCTTTGAAGACTGTGAAGGTCTAGTAAGCTCTCCACACATCTTCAGAGTGAACGGTTTTACTCTGGAGGTTGAATTGTGGATCTATACCATCAATTCTGACATCAGTATAGTCAGAATTGTGCTTTTAGGACCACAAATTATCATTCTGGATCAATAAAGGGTGGAAAGCCTTTTCACAGCCCACTTCAGAACTTTTATGAAGCTTACAGAGTGTTTTACTTACTAATATGCATCATTTTGGAAGGGTTCAAGCTTTAACCTAGTATTATTTTAAGTATAATACCAATTCTGGTTGGTACAGGTTTGGTACAGACCATTACTGGTAAATCAAATCCAACCAAGATATCTCAGTAATTTTTTGAGATATCAGGGGTTCAATATATATTGAATTTGGTATGCTTTATGCTCACCCTTCTCAAAAATTGCAGAATTTATAAGGGTTTCAAGCTTTTTGATGTATTTTTTTACACCAGTATATGGCTTGAGAAACTACTAAGCCAGATATCTCTGCAAATTGAGAAGATATCATAGTTTTAATGATAAATAATTCTAGGACTTTATGAGCTCTCCAATTTGGTAAACGTCAATATACAGCTGTATGAATATATGGCAAAGACACTGTAAGGTTTGTCTATGAAACTCTTGATAATAGTAGCAAAATCAAGAGTACTATGACTGTCCTCAGTAGAAATATATAATATAATAAAATATTACAACAACAAATTCAAATATAATTATTAAAAATAATTATATGAAAAAAGAATTCAATTATTATTGTAACAATATAATAATAAAAAAATATAATACTTATAATAAATTATAATTATTCTATTATTGTTATAGTCATTGACAGTTATAACATTAAGAAGTGTAAAGCTCTTGATGAGACAATTACATGGGGAAAATAAGAATATTAACCACTTATCAATAATATAAATATCATTTATAAAAGAATTAAAACACACACTGTGCAGAAATAATTCTTATAGAATAAAATTCTATATAAAAAAAACTAATACTAGATAAAAAATATAGAACTTTAGAGAAAACTTACTTATAATATTTATTTAATACAACAAGTCAAACAACAACAGTTATTATATTAAATAATAATTATAGGATAAAACACGCCAAAAATCGATATTTTTAAACATAAAACAACTTTTTATAATAAAAATTATGATTAAAGAGTTTTTAAGAGGAATTTGTGGATTTTAAAAGATATTTAAGATGATTAATTTT
The DNA here is from genome assembly GCA_023105745.1 of Austropuccinia psidii. Taxonomy (NCBI): domain Eukaryota; kingdom Fungi; phylum Basidiomycota; class Pucciniomycetes; order Pucciniales; family Sphaerophragmiaceae; genus Austropuccinia; species Austropuccinia psidii. The sequence goes on from JALGQZ010000008.1 coordinate 31,717,724, forward strand.
ATATAATAAAATATATTATTGGTTATTACAACAATAATCTAAATTCTATTATTTCAATTCTTTAATTTTAATTAATAAAGAATAAAATAACTTAAGAATTACCTTAATAATAAGATTTTATATTTAATAAAACTTTACCTGTTTAAATTTCTAATATGATTGGATTGATAATTGATTGATAGACAAAAACAGTGATGAAAAGACACTTTTTATGTCTTGAGAGCAGCTCTCATGATTCATAATGGATATCAAGGGCGTGCTCAGGACAAAGCTGAAAAACAATTCTTAAAAATAAAGTTCTTAACTTAGGGTAACTTAATTTTAATTCCAATTTAAAGTTAACAGGGTTATTCTTAACTCCATGTAACTTCAATTCTCATTTAAACTAATTATTTTAAGTTTTAAATATAAATAAACTTATTTATATTAAAGTTCATCACATAAACAACTTAAAAATAGAGTTTCAAGCAGAAATCTCTTAAACTCAATTTTTAATTAATTTTTAAAGAAATTATAATTTTCTTTGAGGTCCAATTAAAAGAGTAAACTTCCAGGCTAATTACCCAGGAAATTTATTTATAAAAGATACTTAAAATTTAACTACTAGGTAGATAATATTAATTTGTAATCTGTGTGATATTTTCAAGAAAATTTATTAACAATTGGATTTTTAATGAATTTTTGAAGTTATTGCTATTTTTCCACATAAAATAGCAATACATACCAAACCCTAAGTTTTGATAAGGTTTTAATGCTTGAAACCTTAAAGTTTTAAGCTTATTTAAGCTTTGAAAGTTCTTAAAACCTTGAATTCAAGCTTGCATATTGGGATTTACCCTCTGGCAGCTTGAAATTCCTGTCCAAATTGGGATAAAACAAGTTTAAACCTTCAGGTTGGATCAAAGTCTAATCTTAAAGTTTAAATAAGGTTGAAAATCCTCCAATACAGGTGGATAACCTTCCTTGAATCCTTGCAGATAAAAAAAGTTGGGTACCCCAGCTCTATTTGGTCTTTTTCCTTTGTCCCACCTTGTCAGCCTGTGACTCAAAACCAGAGCACAAACATGACAGCCAAAATACCATAAACTAATGGTATAGCCAAAATACCACCAAAAACATGGAGCTGAGCCAAATTTGCTCAAAATGTATCAAAAGAAAGAGGAAACTCACCTCTTTCTGAAAATATAAGTCTCATCACCATATGACAAGAAATAACAAAGTTATTCCTGCTCAAAGTTATTGCTGAGCATAAACCTTAATTTTCACCTCACATCTAAAATCTAGAAGGGGAAGCTTAACCCCATCAAATGGGTATTCAAAATGAAGCTCTAAGCCAGGGCTATCCAATGGTGCTAGCCAAACTGAGCTAGCACCAGTATTACTTGAGTTATGGTCAAATTCAGACCATAAAAGGGTGAACAAAACATTCACCTCTCATCTAACTTTCACAGTTTTAGTGTGAGATACTTAAAGTGGGGTCTTTTTGGAAAGAGCACAATCAGAGTTATCTGATGGTGCCATCCATTTCCTCATAGCTCCACTACAACAGAAGTTATTGGCCAAACAAGCTTAATACAGCTTTTGCCCAAACCACGCCAATGTACAAAAATACTTGTACATGGGATAACTTTGTCATATTTAATGATAACCATGTCAAGTTGGGTGCCATTGCTTAGAGCCCATATAGAGCTATTCAATGAACCAATTTTGAGCTTGATATCTCAAAAACTGACAGAGTTATGACCATTTTAAGATCAAAATCCCACCTGCTGTCATATACAGCCTTACCATGGGATAATATCCCATAACCATGAATATGAGGTGTCAAATAGACAAAGAAGCATGTTTTTACTTCAATACCTCATATGTCAGTCAATACTGGGGTCCCATACAGTTTCTGTACAGCATTCTATGCATCATACACGTCAGAATCAGGCTGTGAGGTCCCCAGATGAAAATTTTCACCCTGTATTGGTGAAAACCACCAAGATGTGGTTTCAAAACCACATCTGAGCCCAATACAGAGTATACAGGCTGTTTTCAAACCACAAGCCTGTCATAGAGAGTGAAAAATCTTCACTTCCTCTATGTGGAAAGGTCTGGCAGCCTTTCCACCTCAATTTCAGGATAGAAGGGGGGTTTTTCACAGCCAAAAGCCTTTCCTCATCCTGCTCTTGAATAACCTACGTAGTAAACTGTCAAAAACAGTTTTACTCTCGGTTAATAATCAGGTATAATTATAAATTTAATTATTGTAGTCTTTTATTATTGTAACCCAACAGATAAAGCTGCACCCAGGGCTTTCAATAGCGCTCACCACCACTATATCCATTATAGTAAAGCCCTTATATTTTTAATTTAAACAATCTTTAACCCTTATAAAATCTTTTTTAAACTATTTTCCATGTGTCACAGTCATAGTTTTAGTTGTAAATAGCTTTATTACCACTTCAACATAGACTCATCCTGACATTTTGGGGGCCTGGCCGTGTTTTAAATCTTTTTTGGGACCCTACAAGTAAGTCTCTTCTCTTTTTATGACTTATTAACAAGTGTTTTATCCTTTTTTTAGGCGTAATTTTTCCATTATAATATATATTTTATATATTTTTACCCTTTTATTTATACATACTCATATTATAAGAGTATTATTCACGTGGCTAATACCCACTGAAAATAACTATTTTTGGCGTGTTTTGTATATAAAAACACATAAGCCATCAATAAGTCCTGTATTATTGATTGAATAAGGACACCTCTGACTGAAAAACCATCAGTTGAGGCGTGGTTAAGTGTATTGTTAACTCAATCACACTTATACAGAACCACTTATTCAGATTACACTTGAAAACCACAAGTGTATCTGTGGGATACTGGCACACAAACAGTGTGACAGGGTACCAAAAGCTGTAATTCTGACGTGGAATTGTTGATTCAATCACACTGTCATTATACAGGGCACATTGTAGTAACGTACAAGCCCAGAGGCCAATCTCAGACATGCAAAACCAGCACTTTTTGAGAAGTCTTAACTGACATAAGCCCTCCTTTTTCCTGCTTTGATTTCAGTGGAAGAAAATTACATCCCACTTGAGACCCAGTCACAGGCCAACACACCAGTGACACCCTCAGAACCAGAGGGCAGCAAGGGCAAAGGAAAGAGGCACAGTGAAGGTCTCATCACAGCCAAGAAGTGGACACCAATAGCAACTCAGAGAAGTAGAAAACCACGAAACTCTGCATCAATACAAAGTAAACCAACCTTAACCACTTGTACAGGGAAGATTACAATTATTAACCCAGTTGTAACTTCCAAAGGCAAACTGCCCAAATCAGTAGACAATAAATTTGTACAAGGCACAGTCAAAGGTAAATACCCTAAGAACATAAAGTTGTTGACTGTTTGCAGACACTGATATGTCCCCTGTATACCTCAGAGACCTTGGCTTCCAAAGGCACCAGCCAGAGGATAGAGGAGGATTGTCCAGAACCAGAAGACCTGAAAGAGGACACCCTGGAAACAGTGGTGGATGGCAAAGCAATGAGGGAGATAATATCAACCTTTCCATTCACACTCCAATTCAACAGAAACCTCAAACCAGAGGACTGGAAGGATATGGATCAAGTTCTTCAGATCCACCAACTCCTAAAAGATTTATTTCAATGGAGCATGGACAACAAGAGGTTCAACCTAGCAACTCACTGGGCAGAACTGGGATCAAGTTGCCAGAAGATCTGTCTCAAAGAGATAGACTTCAAAGACCTTATGGTAATCACCAAAGGTTGGAATCCTACCAGGCAGCACAGACTCCTGGAGGCAAGGGCACAGAGGATAAGGGAGAATCAAGCCACTATCCTAGCTATAGAAGAACAGTTGACCCAGACAGGGCCTACTCAGATTCCTTCAGGTTCAGAAGGAGCAGGCCAAATCAGCTCTCCAGTGGCTTCACACCATTCAGAAACCAGCAGATCAGTGGCCAAGAGTCACCATTCTTCACAATTCCAGGAAGTTTCCAGGAGAAGACAAGGAAACAAGGGCAAGAACAAAACCTCCTTCAACCAGAGGAGGAAAGAGTCAGACCCCATGATCCAGAAGCTGTTAGACTTGGTAAAGGAAGTACACAAGAACCAGAAGTAGTTGTAAACCACTCTAGAATCAGTAGTCCTAGTAATAGAAACATTACCCCCACTCAGACTGAAAATAACATTGTCACATCTGAGAGTAACATCAACAGTGATACACTGTGCTTACAAGTGTCCCAATATGCTGAACAATCTGCAAAGCAATCTGCAGAAATTAAAGCTAGCCAAGAGAGGATGAGACAAACTCAAGCCTCCTTGGAAAAAATAGTTAAGAATCTTCAAGAAGGATATGCTCAACTGATCAAAGCCTCTGAAGAATCCAACAAAAGACTGAATCAAGTCTTTGAAGAACAACACCACAGCACAAGGGACAGGGAGTGTCTGGATCAAAATTTTTTTAATGCCTACCATATCTTGAAGCCCCAACCACAAGGCCAAGCTATGGAGAATCCATATCAACCAGATGACATAAAACCATATGCCATGTTGTTGAATAAGGCAAGATCTCCATCAAAATACCAGGATGGAGATGGCATGTCTTATTCAGAGAAGGAAGCCTTGAAACAGCTTCCTGAGGCCTCAAACTGGCCCAAATTCTCTGGATCAGGAGAATATGATCATATGGAACTCATAGATTATATTGATGGACTCTTCATTGATGTACCCAGAATACCAGATTACTGGATTACTTCTAGACTGAATACTGCATTTAAAGGTCATGCAAGTATATGGTACACAGAAATGAAAGAAATCCATGGCAGAAGAAACTGGCCATGGTGGAAGAGTCAAATAATCCAAAAGTACAGTAATGGAACTTGGATATGGCAAAAGACCATGTCATTTGAGAATGACAAATACTCTGTGGATAAAGATCCATATGAGTGGTGTCTTAGACAGTCTAAAAGACTTAAAGCCATTGATCCTCAGATGAACATCCAAATGAGGAATCACAAACTTCTGACACAACTTCCAGGAGAGCTAGAGCATGCAGTAAAATGAAGGTGCAACCAGAATTGCACTCTAGATGACATAGCCAACACCTTACAAGACATAAGGAAGAGGACTAATATAGGGAAATTTACCCCATATAGAAGCAGTAGTTTCAAGGAGAAACAACCTTTCAGGGTGGAGTTTAAAGACAAACCCAGAGAAAGAGTGGCAGAAGTAGCAAGGAAGAAGAATTATTGTCACAATTGTGGTTCAACAGACCACTATGCCAACAACTGTCCAAAGGCAAAGAAAAAAGTCTATGCTATAGAAAAAGTCCCTGAAGAAGAACCTCCAACAGAGGATTCTGAATCAGACTCTATGGGAGATGCCATCAGAGAACCATCTGATGAGGATCAAGACCCAAGAGAGGAATTTCTAGTGGAATACCTAGAGGAAACCCCATTGGAAATCCAAGACATACAGTTGGAAGCAGGAATGCCACAGGACACTGCCAACAAGAACTTGTGCAAACACACACAAGATGCACAAACATTCCTGGTTACACCAACCAAAGGAATGGCATATATACATGGAACAGCCACAAAAATGACTGTATGTATTGACAATGCTCAGCACCCACTGATCATTGACAGTGGAGCACATTGCTCCATAGTGGCCAGAAATTATCTGGATAACCACTTCCCAAACTGGGAAAAACAGCTCTTGCCCACTAAGGCAAAGAACTTCAAAAGTGCATCAGGGAAGATGACTTCCATTGGGACAATTATCAAAGAGATAATTATACCCCACAGGAAGGGTAATATCAGACTCAACCCAGAGTTTGTAGTGCTTGAAGATGCCCACATCCAAGGGTTTTTACTGGGAACAGATTACCAGAGGATGTATGGCATAGATATTTTCAACAGTAAAAACAGGCAAATTACCATTGGTACCAACAAGGAAAAGAAATTTTCACTTGATATATACCACATATCTTCACAGGATCCACTAGAAGAACTCTTGAAGGAATTCAAGGAGGGACAGTTTAGCACTACCCTCACCAGTAAACAAAAACTAAGTTTACTGAAGATGCTGAGGAAGAACAGACCAGCATTTTCCATTGGTGAAGAACCACTAGGAAATATTAAAGGCCATGATATAGAACTATATCTGGATGTGGAAAGGCCTTATCCACCCATGCTGAGGAGACCTCCTTATGCAGCAAGTCTGGAAACCAGGAAAGAAATTGAAAAACACATCAATGAACTCCTGGACATGGATGTCATCAGGAAGATTGGACATAATGAAATAGTGGAAATCACCACTCCTGTCCTGATCACCTGGCATGATGGCAAGTCTAGATTGTGTGGAGACTTCAGAGCCCTGAATAACTACACAAAAGCAGACAGGTACCCTATACCAAGGATACCTCATGCCTTGGATAAACTGTCCAAAGCCAAATACATAACCAAGATGGATTGTATGAAAGGCTTCCACCAAAATGGAGTTAAACCAAACTCCATGAAATTGCTCAGAATAATATGTCATATGGGCATATATGAGTACACCAGGATGCCATTTGGCATCAAGAATGCACCAGCCCACTTCCAAAGGATGATGGACACCATATTTCAAGAAGAAATAATGGAAGGCTGGATGGTAGTATATATTGATGACATCATTCTATACTCAGAGACATGGGAAGACCATGTACAATACATAGACAGAGTGCTAAGTAAATGTACACCCATCAATCTGAAAATTTCACTTAAGAAGTGTAATTTTGGCCAACAAGAGCTGCTAGCTCTAGGACACAAAGTCTCAGGCCTTAGTCTGGCAATTGACCAGAACAAAGTAGCAGCAGTACTGCAAAAGCCAGTACCAAAGAACATCAAAGAGATGCAATCTTTCCTTGGGTTTGCTAGCTACTACAGAAACCACATTAAGAACTTTGCACACATAACTAGTAGTTTATACAATTTATGCTCAAAGGATGTAGTTTTTGAAATAACCAAGGAAAGGAGGGATGTATATGAGAGGATCAAATATGAACTCGCAAATGCACCTGTGCTCATCTTGCCGGACTTTGAACTACCATTCAAGTTATATATAGATGCAGCATGCAGCCAAGGCTTGGGAGCAGCCCTTCACCAAAGACAAATTGTGGATGGTGAACCAAGAGAAGGTGTAATATGTTACATCTCCAGGCAGCTGAAAGATTCAGAAGCCAGGTATGGGGCCACCCAGACAGAATGTCTATGTCTAGTCTGGGCTCTAGAAAAACTCCATTATTATTTGGAGGGAGCAGTCTTTGAAGTCTACACAGACTGCACAGCCTTGAAGTATTTACTAAACAAGAAGACTACTAATAGACACATGCTGAGATGGCAAATAGCCATCCAGGAGTATAGAGGGAACATGACCATCATATACAAGGAAGGTGAAAGCCATACCAATGCAGATGGCCTTAGCAGATGGCCACTGGACAATGTCAAAAGCAATCCAGCTTATGACCCTGAAGTTACTGCAAAAATTCCTATCCATTTTATGGAAATAAATAGGAAGAAGAACTTCAGATTCTCTGAATGGGCACCAGGGAGTGGTACCCTTGACAGTGGAAACACTGATTCAGAAGGGACAGAAACCCCCATACTGGGAATAAGTTCCTCAGAATTTCACAATGAATTTTTCAATGCAGTACTGAAAGCTTATGCTAAACACAAACAGTGTAGCATACTACTCTAACTCCTTCAACAAAAATACAGGAGCCCAGAACTGGAAACCCAGCTGGAGGAACCCTGGTTGAGGGCCTATAAGGACAATAAATTCTTCCTTATAGATGGCCTGATTTATCACAGGGAAAAGCACACCAGTGCACTCACAGTGATAGACAGAGACCACATCTCTTTAATCCTGCAGGAATGCCATGACTGCCCCTATATGGGACACATGAGTGAGGACAGGACTAAAGAGAGGGTAGCAAGCACAGCTTGGTGGCCCAAGTGGGAGCAAGAGTTGAGTGAATACATCAACACTTGTGAAAGATGCCAAAAGGCAAATAGAAAACATGGGAAGAAACATGGGTTGCTTCAACACATAGAAGAACCCAAACACCCATGGGAAACCATCAACATGGACTGGGTCACAGGACTTGTCCCAGGAGGCAAAGAAAACTACAATGCCTGCTTAATCATAGTTGATAGTTTCAGCAAGAGCATGAGATGTCTACCATGCCATAAAGAGGACACTGCCATGGACACTGCTCTGTTATTTTGGAATAACATCATATCCACCTGTGGAGTCCCTAAGATCATAATTAGTGACAGGGACCCAAAATTCACATCTGAATTTTGGACCAATTTATATGACATGCTTGGCACCAAGCTTGCTTTTTACACAGCTTACCATCCACAAACAGATGGCCTAGCTGAGAGGATGATCCAAACAATGGAGGACATCCTCAGGAGGTTCTGTGCCTATGGCATGGAATACAAGGACCATGAGGGATACACCCATGATTGGGTCACCCTCTTACCAGCAGTCCAACTGGCTTATAATACAAGCCAGCACTCTACCACAGGAAAAACACCTGCACTGGTAGAGAAAGGGTGGAATCCCCTGTTACCTGTGGATCACTTGAAGAAAAATCTTCTGACCATCCACCCCACAGCCAAAGACTTCCATGATATGTGGAAGAAAGCCTGTGATACTGCTGCCAAATGCATAGCTGAGGCCAAAGAGTACAACAAGCAAAGGTGGGACAAGTCACATATGGAACCTGACTTCAAGGAAGGGGACCAGGTGTTAGTGTCTACACTGAACTTTAACAATCTCAAAGGACCTAAGAAAATGAGAGACTCATTTGTAGGGCCCTTCACTATCATTAAGTTGATAGGGAAGAATGCAGTAGAGGTCAAGCTCACTGAGGAGTTTTCTAGGAAACACCCAGTCTTTCCAGTGAGCCTGGTCAAACCATACTTCCAAACAGAGGAGGATAAATTCCCCTCCAGGAAGAAAAACATCACTCCACCAGAAATAGTGGAAGTAGAAGACTCCCCTGGACCTGTGAGTAAAATCATCAGGGCCAGAAAAATCAGACTTAATGAGAGGGATCAGAGACAATATCTAGTCAGATTCAAGAACCAGACAGCTGACAAAGACAAATGGTTGGCAGAGGATGCCATACCAGATGGAAACCTTCATTTAAGAAGATTCAGAGCCTCTAGGAGGACTTAACAGTCTCATCTATGATGAGCCTTTTTTAGAGGGAGGGTATGTCAGCCTGTGACTCAAAACCAGAGCACAAACATGACAGCCAAAATACCATAAACTAATGGTATAGCCAAAATACCACCAAAACATGGCACTGAGCCAAATTAGCTCAAAAGGTATCAAACAAAAGAGGAAACTCACCTCTTTCTGAAAATATAAGTCTCATCACCATAGGACAAGAAATAACAAAGTTATTCCTGCTCAAAGTTATTGCTGAGCATAAACCTTAAATTTCACCTCTCATCTAAAATTTAGAAGGAGAGCCTTAACCCCATCAAATGGGTATTCAAAATGAAGCTCTAAGCCAGGGCTATCTAATGGTACCAGCCAAACTGAGCTAGCACCAATATTACTGGAGTTATGGTCAATTTCAGGCCAAATAGGGGTGAACAAAACATTCACCTCTCATCTAACTTTTACAGTTTTACTGTGAGATACTTAAAGTGGGGTCTTTTTGGAAAGAGCACAATCAGGGCTATCTGATGGTGCCATCCATTTCCTCATAGCTCCACTACAACAGAAGTTATTGGCCAAACAAGCTTAATACAGCTTTTGCCCAAACCACGCCAATGTACAAAAATACTTGTACATGGGATAACTTTGTCATATTTAATGAGAACCATGTCAAGTTGGGTACCATTGTGTAGAGCGCATATAGAGCTATTCAATGAACCAATTTTGAGCTTGATATCTCAAAAACTGACAGAGTTATGACCATTTTAAGATCAAAATCCCACCTGCTGTCATATACAGCCTTACCATGGGATAATATCCCATAACCATGAATATGAGGTGTCAAATAGACAAAGAAGCATGTTTTTACTTCAATAACTCATATGTCAGTCAATACTGGGGTCCCATACAGTTTCTGTACAGCATTCTATGCGTCATACACGTCAGAATCAGGCTGTGAGGTCCCCAGATGAAAATTTTCACCCTGTATTGGTGAAAACCACCAAGATGTGGTTTCAAAACCACATCTGAGCCCAATACAGAGTATACAGGCTGTTTGCAAACCACAAGCCTGTCATAGAGAGTGAAAAATCTTCACTTCCTCTACGTGGAAAGGTCTGGCAGCCTTTCCATCTCAATTTCAGGATAGAAGGGGGGTTTTTCACAGCCAAAAGCCTTTCCTCATCCTGCTCTTGAATAACCTACATAGTAAACTGTCAAAAACAGTTTTACTCTTGGTTAATAATCAGGTATAATTATAAATTTAATTATTGTAGTCTTTTATTATTGTAACCCAACAGATAAAGCTGCACCCAGGGCTTTCAATAGCGCTCACCACCACTATATCCATTATAGTAAAGCCCTTATATTTTAAATTAAATCCATCTTTAACCCTTATAAAATCTTTTTTAAACTATTTTCCACGTGTCACAGTCATAGTTTTAGTTGTAAATAGCTTTATTACCACTTCAACATAGACTCATCCTGACACACCTTTTTGCATGGATTTTGCCCTTTTATATATTTAAAGCCACACTAGGGCCTTAAACCCTTTTGAATTGAGCTCACGCAGGATTTACATTCTGTATGGAAAATCCTTAGCCAATTCAGTAAATATACACCACACCTCAATTTTAACCAAAATTTTGGTAAGTTTGCATAAACCTTATGCAACTTTAAATTTAAGCTTATTTAAGCTTAAATTTAACAATTTTAAAAAAGTGTTAAAAAAGTTACATTACTAATGTGAGATTCTTAAATCTTCTAATAAAATAAGAAATAAGTGTTTTTGGGTATAACACCTTATGTATGTACCCTAGGTTATTTTTGGTGTAGAATCCAAAAATTACATAATATTTATAATTTTGTTTATCCAAAAAAAGTTATACTTATTTTTTGTTATTTTTTATTGTAAATTCAATTAAGAAGTCTGTTGCCGACCATTTTAACTGTGTATAAAGTTATTTGTGGCCCTATGGGTATGTTATACATACTTCACAGGCTCACATTCCCTACCACCAAAAAAAACTGTACCACAATTTTTCCTTTGTAGTATACCCCCAAGTTATTTGGGGGGGTATAATCCCCTGTCAAACCTCTCTATTTATACTTTTTCAAGTATGTAAAGCACACAATTCAAACTTTTGATTGAGCAATTGGTCTTCTCTCATGTCTGAATCTTCTGAGAAGCTTTTGGGAATCAGGTATTTTGCTCTCCACAATCCATTCATCTTCATGTTGTGGATTTTTATACCTGACCAAGTATTCGCTTTCATTTTTTCCCCTAAGTCTTCTTTCTTTCAAGAATTTTAGTACCTTTTTCTCCTCACTTTGATCTAGTGGGGGTACTTCTAAGGGTGTTTCATTTCTCAAAGGAAATAATTTCTTATCACTTGAAGTGTAATTCTTTACTAGACTGATGGGGAAAGCTGGAGGTTTTTTTGCCAGTTCTCCTGACAGTTATACTTGTACTGCATCTGTCCCATGAAGGGCTTTAATAATAAATGGTCCTGAAAAGGAATCTTTCAATTTCTTTGGGCCTTTAATATTATTAAAGTTCAAGGTTGAAACTAGTATTAAGTCCCCTACGTTGAATTCTGGGGTCTTATGACTTTTATCCCATTTCTGTTTAGCATATTCAAAGGCATCATTCATGCTTTGATTTGCATGATGTCTCACTTTATTAAGAAATAACTTAAAGCTTGAAGAAGTTGGATGAATATCAACCAGTCCTTTTTTAAAAGTATCAATTGGAAGTTTGGGGTTCCATCCTTTTTCCAACATTGCAGGAGTTTTGCCTTTTAAAGCATGGATGGAGGTCTTGTAGGCTAATTCCAATGCTGGTATAAGAGTACACCAATCATTGGTAAAGCCATCAGAATCTTTAAACTCCAGGCCATAAGCACAAAATCAACTGATCATGTCCTCAAGGGTTTGAATCATTCTTTCTGCTAACCCATCTGTCTGTGGATGATATGCTGTTGAGAATGATAGTTTTGTACCCAAAAGCTTATGTAAATTAGTCCATAAGGCTGATGTGAATTTTGGGTCTCTATCACTGATAATATTTTTAAAGAGACCAGTATAGGATATGACTCTATTCCAAATCAAAAGAGCTGTATCCATAGCTGTTTCATCTTTATGACATGGTAAGAAGATTGGTGTTTTGCTATGTCTGTCCACAATAACAAGACATGAATTGTAACTTTTATCACCTCCAGGTGGTAAGGCAGTTACCCAATCCATATGAACCACTTCCCATGGGGTACTTGGTTCTTGAATATGGATCATTAAACCAAATCTTTTACCAGTAGCTTTATTGGCTTTCTGACATCTATCACAACTGTGACAGTACTCAATGACATCTTTTCTCCAAGATGGCCACCAGGCACATGTCTTAATTCTTTCCGTAGTTCTGTCTTCAGACAGATTTCCAGAATATATGTTATCATGGCATTTCAGTAGTATGGTGTTAATTAACTATCTACTACATAGGACCATGACACATGTGTGTTTAGATCTATGATATGGTATACCATCAAACAAATGGGATCTCCCATTATCATAAGATTTTTTCCAAATATCATCCAGAGAATTAGCCAAAGCTACATCTTTGAAATCTTTGTCAAGTAGAGCAGTAAGAATATGACAATTCTTATCTTTCTTATAGCTTTCTCTAACTTCATCAATAAATGCTGTTCCAACATATGTGATGTTAATTCCTTCAATTGGAATTTGAGGTTTTGCACTTGTAGGAACATAGGCAGGGTTATCAGGTGTATTTGGTAATTCCTATCTACCTAAGCCATCAGCATTCTTATGAATATTTCCAGCTTTATGTACTATGGTCATATTGCCTCTATACTCCTGTATAGCAATCTGCCATCTTAACATGTGTCTGTTTGGAGTCTTCATGTTAAGAAGTGATTTTACTGCATTAAAATCAGTAATTATTCAAAACACACTACCATCAAGATAGTAATGAAGTTTTTCCAAAGCCTAAACAAGGCAAAGGCACTCCATTTGGCTAGCTCCATATCTTGCCTCATTAGGTTTAATTTGTCTTGCAATAAAACAAATTTGACCTTCATAAGGTTTGTCATTGACAATTTGAATTTGATAAAGAGAAGCTCCTAAACCTTCACCACATGCATCAATATACAGCTTGAAAGGAAGTTTCCAGTCTGGCATCAATAATAATGGTGCATTGGTCAAGGAATACTTGATTTTATCATATGCTTGAATCCTCTCCTGTGTCATTTCAAAAACATTTTGCTGATCACAAATTCTGTATGATGATCTGGCATGGATTGCAAAATCTTTAAGGTGTTGCCTGTAATAACTGGCAAACCCTAAAAAAGACATCATTTCTTTTTTGTTCTGGGGCATTTGCTTCAGTAGAACTGTAGCCACTTTGTTTTTGTCAACACCAAGGCTCAGTCCTGAGACTACATGTCCTAGAGCGTTTAACTCATGAAACCCAGAATTACATTTTTAAGAGATATTTTCATGTTCACTTGAAGAATTTTCTTAAGGACTAATGAAAGTCTCTCTAAATGTAATTGCCAGGTTTCTGAACAAATGATAATGTAATCAATATAAATGATTAACTATCCTTCTGGAAAATCATGTGGGAAGATGGTGTTCATTATTCTCTGATAATGAGAGGGTGCGTTTTTAATACCAAAAGGCATTCTCAAATACTCATAAATCCCATAATGAGCAATTATTCTCAATAATTTCCTTGCATGAGGTATCAAAACATTCTGATGGAAGCCTTTCAGAGCATCCATGGAAGTAATGAATCTTGCTTTGGATAATTGAGTCAAAGTCTCATGAATTCTAGAAATTGGATACCTGTCTGGAATAGTATAGGTATTCAGTGCTCTAAAATCACAAACCATCCTTGACTTATCATTATGCCAAGTAATGATTACTGGAGTTGTGCCTTCTACATCCTCATTGTGTCGAACCTTTCTAAGAACTCCCAGTTTCATTAGTTCATAAATATTATTTTCTAATGCCTCTCTAGCCCTAGGGCTAGCTGGGTAAGCTGGTCTTCTTAATAGTGGCGGATAGGGCCTTTCCACATTAAGCATAATGTCCACTTAATAGCCTTTTATAGCTCCAAGTGGTTCATTATCTGAAGCAAAGGCTTCTCTGTATTGAAATAAAATCTCAATAAGCTCTTCCTTCATTTCCAGTGTTAATTCAGGACTAATTTGTGCTTTAATCAATTGACTTGACACAAACTTTTCCTTATTAACATTTTTCACTTGTTTAATGAGATTAATTTCTCTTTTTTCTAGAGGAAAAGCAAATTTTTGTCTTTTATTTTCCCCTATAGTGAAATACCTGTCTTTATGATTATTAATATCAATACCATAAATATTGAGATAATCATTCCCAAGTATAAATTGTTGTGAAGTACAATTATTCATGACAACAATTTCAACTTTCAATCTTATACTTCCTGAAGGATGAGGAAATATAATTTCTGCCTCAAATATACCCAAAGGGGCATATTTTGGCTAGCACTTCTGAATGTGATACCTTCAATTGGCATTAGTTTGTCTTGCCAATTGGTATAAACTTTGTCAAGATAATTTTTTCCAGCACAAGTGCAAAAAGCACCTGAGTCAAGGTGTATCTTGTCTTCTGTGTTGTTTATCACAATATTAGTGATACAAGATGAGCCAGCTGTATAACCTTTACCTCTGGCAGGCTTGGTTTTTTCCATTTTAGCATCTTGCACATGTGTGAGATCCATACATTCATTACTATACTGTGGTAAACAAGTGTGTACCTCAGTGACTTCAAAAGAAACATTAATGTTTTCTATACTAAGATCCTCTGGTACTTCTCCTTCTTCTGAAGGTTCAGAATCACTTTCAAGTAAACATACACCAGTTGTTTCTTTTGTATCTTCCACTTTCTCAGCATTTATCTCATTAATTCTTGTCTTTTTTGGGCAAGTGTTTGCTAAATGAGATGTGCTTCCACATTTGTGCCATTTCAAAGGAAGTCTGTCTTGTGGCTTATTTGGCTTTGAAATTGGTTTCCCATTAGTCTTATTGTCTATTGGGGATTTGGACCAATTTCTTCCAATTTTTGTTCTAGTAGTGATGTCCTCCATAGCATTGATATAATCCTCTGTAGAGCAAGGCTCAATACATCTGCTTCTTATAGCATTCTCAAGGTCACCACCACACTTTCTTAATATCATTTTATGTATCATTGTTTCAGACATATCAGGATGAAGGGCAGTTAATCTGTCCTTCTGTTTAAGAAACCAAGACATGGGCCTGTCCCTCTCAATATTAAAAATGGCTTCTTCAAAAGAATTTTCCATTATAAATCTCCAGGAATCATTTGCCCATTTGTAAATGATTTGTTCTTTCCACCAAGGCCAAGAATGTTTACCATGGTCTTGTCTCATTTTGTAATACCATTTCTTTGCTGATCTGGTAAATAATGAGTGTAATCTGGCACTTATGTATTCATCTGTTATGTTAAAGTCTTCTCTAAACATATCAATTTTTTTCATAAATTCCATATGATTATATTCTCCTTCACCATTGAAGGTTGGCCATTCCTCTAATTTTGGAATGTTTATGAAATTGCAAGCAGTTTCCACCTCATTACTTGAAATGGTATGATGTAAATCATTAAGCACATGTCTGTCAAGAACTGGTGTGGATTTCCTTGGAAATTCATTTTTCAGTGATATATTATGAATACTTGATTGAATGTCCTCTTTCAATTCAAGTCTTGCCTTATTACTTTTTTCCAATTGTTCTTGGAAAAGAGCTGCATTGTGACCAGTTGAATTTTCCAAGTTTTGAACTTGTAATTTCAATTCTCTTAACTGTCCAGTTATAAAAGAAATTGAATTGTCATCTAGTTGATTGAGCAAAGTAACTTTAGACTCAATTCTTGCACAAATTTGCGTCAAAGACACAATATTGTCTTTATTAACATTTTCAAGGCCAATAATGGTCTTTTGTTGTTCTTTCACATGTAATATCTCATTACCCAACTTTTGTTGAATATACTCAAATGTTTTAGACTTTGTCATAATTTATTTATTACAAGATTCAAATTGAGTTACAAGCTTAACAAGATCTATTTCTTTGGGAAAGATTGGCTCAATATTTCCTCCTCCTTGTTTTTAAATTCCATCAGAGCTCTTGCCATATTGAAAACATTGTCCATGGCTGTCTTTTCTTTCTTTGGGATTCTGTAATTCTGTGGGTAAGGCTTGTTCCACTTTGGCTTTGCCTTTCCCTTTGCCTTTTTCTTGCCCTTCTGGTTGGTCTTTGGGGCTTGCTTGGGCTTGCTTGGCACTTGTTGAGGCGGATTTTTGCTGGTGGAAGCTTGGGGAGCTTCCACTTGGCTGTTTTCCTTGCCTTGGGCCAACTTCTTCTTCTGATCCTCTGATAACATGCTTTGGTTCTTCAACCAAGCTTTTATCTGTTGGACTTGTCCTTTGCAAGACATTGGTGTCCAACCCTTCAGAAGTTCTTCTGTCTTTTCTGGCCCCATGAACTTCTTCACTTGAAGATAAGAGTTCATGGTGCCTATCCAAAGACTTGGGAGAAGCTCTCACTCTTGCTGTTTGGCGGCCATAAACCAGTGCTTGTACTGACACTGGTAAATCTCCACTGCTGCCTGTTGGAAATGATTCAGGTCTAACAGCAATAGCAGTTATGTCAGCTTCTGGACTCTCAATAAGAGTTTCAAAGGTGCTGGCTAACCTTTGGGAACTGGTGGAAGTTCTGGCATCCTCCATTTGTGCCTCTCCTCTGGGCTGACATTCTTGTCTTTTTGATTCATGACTGGAATGTCCTGGTCCAGATCCATTTGATTGGATGGAGTAATTACTTCCACTTCTAGTAGGAGTCATTGCACATCAATTTTAAGAAAAAATAGACTAAGAATGAACTGAATTCACCTGCTGGACCTTTGAAGGGTTCTTTGGTTATCAAACCCCTTGGTGCTGGGCTGCTTTGAATTTCAATACTACACTCTGATGCTTCAGAGTCTGAAGAGCTGTATCTAATTGATGACACTAGAGAAAAATAGAAATATAAGTTATTTTATCAAACAATAAAAATAACTTATAAACTCAGCTTATTCAATAAAGTTGTTTTAATGTAATTTATGGCAAATTACATCAAAAATAAAGAAAAATGTCTCAGATGAAAGAAAAAATATTTTTAGTAAAGACTTTTAATTTTCTAATTTTTTATTTGATTTTTTATTTTCTTTAAAGAAATAATAATTATGCAATTAACAAGTTTATTAATCAAAATTGTATTATTATTCACTTTATACTAGAATAACTCAAAGAATAAATTTCAAGTCTGTGATGTGAAAAAGCCACTAGTTAGACAAAAGAAATTTATTCCAAGTCACTCATAAGTATATTGTTTCAAACAATATTCTTAAGAAAAAATAACTTTATAAATATTATAAAGATTATTTATAAGGGATAAGTCCCAAAAGAGCCCATATTAAGACAAATATGGCAATTTTACGTCAAAAAACAGTAAAATAAGGTCTAGAATATGATTTATGTCCCAAAAATTGGTTCGAATCATGGCCATACCCCCAAATGTAGGGTTTGTCTATGAAACTCTTGATAATAGTAGCAAAATCAAGAGTACTATGACTGTCCTCAGTAGAAATATATAATATAATAAAATATTACAACCACAAATTTAAATATAATTCTTAAAAATAATTATATGAAAAAAGAATTTAATTATTATTATAAGAATATAATAATAAAAAAATAGAATAATTCTAATCAATTATAATTATTCTATTATTGATATAGTCACTGACAGTTATAACAATAAGAAGTGTAAAGCTCTTAATGAAACAATTACACATGTAAAATAAGAATATTAACCACTTATAAATAATATAAATATTATTTATAAAAGAATTAAAACACACACTGTGCAGAAATAATTCTTATAGAATAAAGTTCTATATAAAAAAAACTAATACTAGATAAAAAAATATAGAGCTTTAGAGAAAACTTACTTATAATATTTATTTAATACAACAAGTCAAACAACAACAGTTATTATATTAAATAAAAATTATAAGTTAAAAACATGCCAAAAATCAATATTTTTAAACATAAGAGAACTTTCTATGATAAAAATTATGATTAAAGAGTTTTTAAGAGGAATTTGTGGATTTTAAAAGATATTTAAGATGATTAATTTTATATAATAAAATATATTATTGGTGATTACAACAATAATCTAAGTTCTATGATTTCAATTCTTTAATTTTAATTAATAAAGAATAAAATAACTGAAGACTTACTTTAATAATAAGACTTCATATTTAATAAAACTTTACCTGTTTAAATTTCTAATATGATTGGATTTATAATTGATTGATAGACAAAAACAGTGATGAAAAGACTCTTTTTATGTCTTCAGAGCAGCTCTCATGATTCCTAATGGATATAGAGGGCGTTCTGAGGTCAAAACTGAAAAACAATGCTTACAAATAAAGTTCTCAACTTAAGGTAACTCAATTTTAATTCCAATATAAAGTTAACAGGGTTATTCTTAACTCCATGTAACTTTAATACTTATTCAAACTAATTATTTTAAGTTTTTAAAAGAAATAAACTTATTTATATTAAATTTCATCACATGAAAAACTTAAAAATAGCGTTTCAAGCAGAAATCTCTTAAACCCAATTTTTAATTATTTTTCAATGAAATTATAATTTTCTTTGAGTTTTAATTAAAAGAGTAAATGTTCAGGCTAATTACCTGGGAAATTTATTTATAAAAGATACTTAAAATTGAATTCATATGTAGATAATATTAAGTTGTAAGCTGTGTGAAATTTTCAAGCAAGTCCATTAACAATTGGATTTTTAATGAATTTTTCAAGTTATTGCTATTTTTCTACATAAAATAGCAATACACACCAAACCTTAAGTTTTGATAAGGTTTTAATGCTTGAAACCTTAAATTTTTAAGCTTATTTAAGCTTTGAGAGTTCTTAAAACCTTGAATTCAAGCTTGCATATTGGGATTTACCCTCTGGCAGCTTGAACTTCCTGTCCAAATTGGGATAAAATCAGTTTAAACCTTAAGGTTGGATCAAAGTCTAATCTTAAAGTTTAAATAAGGTTGAAAATCCTCCAATACAGGTGGACAACCTTAATTGAATCCTTGCATATCCAAAAAGTTGGGTACCCCAGCTCTATTTGGTCTTTTTCCTTTCTCCCACCTTTTTGCATGGATTTTGCCCTTTTATTTATTTAAAGCCATACTATGGCCTTAAACCCTTTTAAATTGAGCTCACGCAGGATTTACATTCTGTATGACAAATCCTTAGCCAATTCAGTAAATATACACCACACCTCAATTTTAACCAAAATTTTGGTAAGTCTGCATAAACCTTATGCAACTTTAAATTTAAGCTTATTTAAGCTTAAATTTAAAAATTTTAAAAAAGTGTTAAAAAAGTTACATTAGTACTTTGAGATTCTTAAATCCTCTAATAACATAAGAAATAAGTGTTTTTGGGTATAACACCTTATGTATGTACCCTAGGTTATTTTTGGTGTAAAATTCAAAAATGACATAATATTTATAACTTTGTTTATTCAAAAAAAGTTATACTTATTTGTTTTTTTTTATTTTAAATTCAATTAAAAAGTCTGTTGCAGACAATTTTAACTGTGTATAAAGTTATTTGTGGCCTTATGGGTATGTTATACATACCTCACAGCTTCACAGATACGGGGGTTTTGTTACATTGCTGTTTTCAGAAAAACTGTATCTATTTTGTTAGATCATTGATCCAAGACCTCTCTGCAGGTTTTGGAGGTACAGGTGGAAGAGGTATCTCAAATTTCAGCTCTCATTGAGATTTTTAATGAGGTTATAATCCTTGACAGTTTTGGACAATCCGTCTTAGACCTTACAGGGGCTCTTACTAAATAAAGTTTGTATAATTGTATTTCCTGAATTAGGCATGCAACAGAGGAATAAATGGTGCCATTAAACAGCTCTCTTTGAGAGCTTCAAGAGAAATAACATTTAGGTGGGGCTTTCATTAAATATCAATAGGTTATATGAGAGGTGAAAATAAGGGTTTGGCTTATTTGGTCTTATCTTTGACAGGGTATGTCTTTGTCATTTCTTATCCTATTTGGGTAAGGTTTTTATATTTATATTTGGGGAATCTTTCTCTTTATATTTTACCTGTATTGGCTATGGTTTTTCCATCATCTTCATACCATTATGTATGGTATGTTGGATATCATGCTGGTGCTATGTTTGGAGTAACAGGGTGAGAATAATTCAGGTAGTTAAAAAATTAAAGGAAGCTTTTCATAAAATGCAAACAATAAATATATGAATTCTGATTGAGAATTACTGAATTTAAGAGAACGATTACCTCATTTTGATTCAATTATATGCTAGTATTTGAATAGAATAATCATGTTATTAAGATCAATTTGTAAATGAAAGTGTATTATCTCTCTGTGATCCAAATTTTAATTTCAAGCTGGGAAGAGCCTCAATTTCAGGATTAATAGAGCGGTAGAATGAATTTCATATACTACTGAGGGGGTCAGATTTCAATTCCAAATACACAATTCTCTATTTGGAGTTTTCCCCAAACAATAAAGCTTTTTTTCCCCTGCCAATAAACTCCTATTACACAGAAGCTACAAGATTTATAAGGGTAATTTATTTCCCTGATCCATTTTTCTAAGAAGTTCTGAAGTCCTTGAATAGCGAAGGGTTTTTATATCTTCTTTTGTGATTATTATTTGGAACAAAGGAAAGGAAATCTTTATGCTTTTATTAGAGATAACTACAATCATTATTAAATGCTTAGCTTGATTAAGTTTAATTTCACAAGTTCTAAGAAAGATGAAGGAAATATGTTTATTGGATATGGGATACATCAATATTAATATTTGACTCTGAAGGTAATAAGTAAGCTAATTCCAATTGAATTATTGTGCTAAATTTCTTCTTATTTTTGTAAAAAACACCACTCTTATGAAATAAATTAGTAATTGTTAGAATAATCAAGATAATTTTATGTTAATGAAAGAATATTGAATATATTCATATCAAACTATAAATCTATATATATTGAATGATAATAGAATTACATATAATTTGCATTATGAGTTATAATTGTTCTTTATTATAAATATAACAATAATAACAGAAAAATGGTGATACCAGAAGTAATTTCATAATTAAATATTCTATTTATCAACAAATAACACTAATATAAAAGAAAAATTATGAAAAAGGCTATTAACAATATAATGAAGAATTGATCAGAATGATAAAATACATATTTTTCATATGTAAAAATATTATTATCAATGTATAAGTACATCAAAAATATCATTTTGAGAAATTCTTTTCGGGTAGAAATTTCAGAAATACACATAAGAGTGGAATTCATTTGCGAAAAACACAAATTACAAGGATATCATCAATTTTATTTGTTTATAATAAGATATTAAGATAAAATGAAAATGAAAAGACACCTTTATTTTTTTCTAAATAAAAACAATATATTATGATTTTTGTTGAAATAAATAAATTAAATCTAAGATGGGTCATATTCTGAAATTTTTGAGGCATTTGGAGGGTGTTTTTATACCAAATCAATTCCTAAAAGCTCAAAAGAATGAAAATATTGCGTGAAAAAATTCGGAATATTCTGAATAACGTTATCTTAGATTATTATACTGAGAAACACTATAATTCTTCTTTCACTTGAGTTTGTTTCGTATTTTAAACACTTATACGTCCAAAAAGATGTTATTAGATCAAATAAACTGATAAATGTCATTTACCACTCATCAGAATAGCTTATCAGAGCTCATATCCATAATTGAGATTGGTTTTATTCTCAGATATAGCACTATTATTCAAGATTTTCCTCTATCTCTTGCAATGAGAAAAACTGTGACATTTTATTCTCAAATTACCCCATACCTGACTCATTTATAGCCTAACTCTATAGCTATAACTTTTTCAAAGCTTCAGGGATCTCAATAAGTGAATAAAAATCTTGAATTAGGCACCAATTGTAATATCAACATTGGTATAGAAGGAAAAGAGGTTATTCTCAAAATTATCAAACATTTTACAATCTTCTGTTCCCAAGATAACAAATTGAGTAGATGAAAACTTAAGAGTTGAAATTTAATACCCCCAGTTTTTAGTATATTCTTTGTAAACAAAGAAGGCCTACTTATGAGGAAGACTTGGTTTTTTAATCGAATTTTTTAATTTGGTGGTGTTTTACGGTTTAAATCTTAATTAAAGCTTTAATAAGCCTAACTAAACCTTTAGTTTCAATATCTAATATGTTTTGAGGTTTAAATAAAGTTTAAAAACTCACCTTTAGCTATCTTAGGCTTCAGAAAGTTAATGAAGGCTGGCCAAATCTAAAAGCCACTTTATGCAGATCCAAAAAACTGGACCCTGGAGCCTTTTTTCAGAATTCATTTTTCGCACCATTTCTAATGATTTTATCTCTTTTTATCAATTTTTAGCTATTAATGACTCAATGGATTAGTGATGAAAAAGTGCCCACAATCTTTACCACCTTCATGGTAAACCCCAGGATAAATTTAAAACTACACACCACCCCTCAATTTATAAGATTTTTTATAATTTGATTATACAGGGTGTAAAGTTATTCCAAGTTTGATTAATTAAACTTCAATGAATATAATAACTATCAAAGATTCTTAAAGTTATACTAAGATACTATCTGAGCCTTAATAGGCCAAAATGAAGGCTTTATAGTAGAATACTATATGGTATGACCCTGGGTAAAATATGATGAATAATACAAGGGTGAAATGAGATGAATGTTTTATTTATTGAATGAATATTTATTCAAATATTTCAATATTTAAATATTTTTTTCTTTATTTTTGTCTTTAGTAAGAATGACTATTATTGAGGAATTTTCCCAAGCTCTTTGGGAATGTCAAATATGCCTCAGGACTAACATTTACTCAGAGTAATTCTGAGTAATGCTCTCAGGGAGATGAAAAATAATGGTTATTTTGATAAAAAAAGAATTTAAGTATCAAAATTAAAATCAATATTATATCAAAATGGGTCATGGGTGGCTGAACAGAGGCCTTTTTAATATATTGACCCAAATCTGTGTTTCCAACCAAAGGATTTAATTTCAATTTATCAAATGGGTTTTCTCAGCATCTTTTCATATTTCTTAGCATTCTTTTGATTATTTATTTTTTTTAGATATTTATTTTCAGTTTTCAGCTTTTAGCTTTTATTTTTTGTTTTTTCTGAAAAGAAGAAGTAAATAATGGCAAAGATAATATCTTTCAATTTGTTATTATTTTATCTATTTTAATATCTAAGCTATCACATTATTCCATTTTTATATTTTGAAATTTTTGAAATTTTCATTCTTCATTTTTAATTTTTATGGTTTAATTTTCTTCTATTCAAGATAAAAGAGTAAAGAAGTGGTTCAAGGTTAAAAATGGATATGCCCTGGGTAAATATTTCTATATTTGGTACAAATATCTGGACGTTCCTGCTCTGAAGAGAAGTATAGCTTCTTCTGAAACCCAGCATCAAAATCAAAATATAATTTGTCTCAGTGAATAGATATGGAATGAGAGATGCAAAACAAAATACTCACGTTTTGAAATATTTACATTTGTTTTTTGTTCTTTTTAAAATGATCCAAACTCTTTATGCAATGAGCAAAAATATTCCTGTTAAGGTGAAAAATTAATGACATATCATTGGTTTTGGAGAATATTTTCTAAAAAAATTCCAGAAAAAACATTTGAATTATGAGATCAAACATAAAAGATGAATAATTTTAAGGTTGTAAAAATCATGCTCAAAGTAAAGTCAATTTTAATCACATGCAGAAATAATATTAAGAAATTAAATGATCTTTGATGGAATAAAAATCAATAGCTAATATTTCCCAACTGATCTGATTTCATTTTGAACTTAAATTATTTTGTTTTGAGTGAATCCAAAATTTATTCAATGGAGTTCTTTTTTAAATAGGGATTTTTAATTGAATATGCCTTTAATGGGAGCTTGTATTTCCTCTCCTTAAGTAAATATCTCAGATTTGATATTTTTTTATCTGCCTTAATATGGGAAGGAGAGAAATATGAAATTGGGAAGGATTCATTTTCATTGAATTTACTGTGTTATTAATGATTCAAGATATTTTATGATGACCTTTAAGTATGTCATTTAACTATAACATTTGAGGTTCAGAGTTCCTCTTTCTAAATGTTTTCAGAATAAAAGAAGGACTAAAAAGTATTTTGTGGTGGAATGTCTTTAACAATGATACCTTTGACTATTTTCACAAGAGCTACTAAATCTAATTTAGATTTTATAGTATTTATCAGTTGAGCTTCCTTAAAACTCAAAGTAGCATTCATCCATAACACCATTAATTTTGTAAGGTTTGACTATGAAACAATAAGTAAAAATTACTAATATTTTACTTATTGTACTATGAATGTCCTTATAAATGAAATAAATAAGATGAAGATAATTATAATAATAAATAATTATTATAGTCATGGCATAAAATAATTATATTATTAAATGAATGTAATAATATAATTTATATTATAAAAAAATAATATATATAAAATAAATATATTAATATAAGATAATTGATATATTCAAAAGCACTTTATTATTGTTACCAACAAATAATAAAGGCATAAAAATTTTTTTTATTAATAAAAAACAATTAATAACAATAATATTACCAATATTAAAGTTATAAATTAATATAAATACTATTTATATTAATTATAGAATTATTAAAAGTAATAATAGAAAAAAACCATGATAATAAGAGAAATAACCTACTTTTAATGCTTAATATAATAATTTTAAGTAAATTTATGCCTATAAATGTAAATACAACTTATTTAAATTGTATTTACAATAGAATTTAAGAGAAATTACAAATTTTCTTGATTTTACATGGAATTGAGGTTTTGAAGAGAAATTTAAACAAAACAATTAAATAATTGTAATAATCACGTCAAAGATGAAGATTATTTTAAGATTACCTTTGGTCTTTAATAATATAAAAGTTTTATATATAAAGAATAAAGAAATTACCTTTTTATTTAATGATTTAATGTTTTGTAAGCGTCTGAGGGGAAAACAGAGTAAAAAGAGCTCTTTTAATAGAAAATACTTCCCTCCTAGAGTCCAACAGGCTTCTAGTAGACGTGAACTGATCATATCAACTGGAATTGATAAATATTTTAAGGTTTGGTTATGATTACATCATGATCAATATTTTAAGGTTTGGTGATGATTACATCATGATCAGACCATCTTCTCTCATTATTACGCCATTATTTAGAGTTATCACTATAACTCTAAGTTTGATGACGTCAAGGCTTGGCAGAACCCCAAAATTTGTGGATTTTATTATTTTTAATCATAAACTAACAGTATTCACCAATTGTATCACTCATATGACTGTTAAACTTAGTTTAAGGTTACAGTGAGTGATCATACATGATCAAATTAAGCTCAAACTTTGATCCTTAATAGCTTTTAATATTTACACGCTAAAGCAATTCAGAGAGTGAATTCTAATAGCTTAGCATAACCGTATTATTCTTCCAAGAGAATTCCATTACATAATCAAAACTCTATTTTTGATGATTTTTCTTGTAAGTCATCTTTTCTGTTGAAATTTAATATTTTAAACTTCAAACCATGATTTCAAGGGTTTATACCTTGAATATTATAATAAGAAATACATCATTCTCCACGAATGAGATAGTAGAATCCAACTCTCCACTTCTTTTTGAGTTTGGACCACTTTCACAATAAAGTGGTCAACAGCTCTGTTGATTTTAATCAATAATCCCTTACAGGTTTTAACCTTGTTTATAATTTGTGAAATAAACTTCATTTCTGTATTCTTACAGTAATTACGTGATGACTTTATTTTTGGTTCATCACTCTATCATGCATATTTCAAAAGATATTAGCTAAAATCCTTGAATATGTGCGTTGACCAAAAAAGTGCATATATTCAGCTCAATTCCTTAAGTATTGACTTTGGAGATTAGCTTCTTACTTGTTTTATATGTGAAATTTTATGGAGAGTCCAATGGTACCATTTCTTTCACATGTTGGTTCATTGGTATTTGAAATAATTAAGGATTTGTGTTTTTTATAAGGTATTATTACTTATAACTCATTACATATTGACTTTACGATATACCATAAAAAAGGTATATGTGTATTTTACCATGGGGAATCCAATTTTATAGTTTATTTCACATGTTTATTCATTGGTTTTTAAGTTAAACCAAGCTTTATGCCAATTTATGGCATTTTTGTAGCTTTAAGGTAATTATTTTTAATGTAGAATTATTTTAAATATTTCTTGTGACCTTTTTTGGGTATGTGGTCATATCTCAAAGGTTCACATTCCCTACCACCAAAAAAGATTGTACCACAATCTGATATGTATAATTAGGGTATCATCCATTGTCCTACCTCTTCAATAGACTTTGTTAATCTTGAAGCTCAATAATGCTTAGCTTTTCTATTTTTCATGTTTTCTTTCATGTATTAACCTTCTTAGTAGTTTATCAGCCTTTTTTATATCCTTCTCTAGTAACCACTCATCTTCTTGAGTTGAATTTCAATACCTTACAAGGTATTCTCTTTATTTCTTGTTTCTTTTCCTTCTTTCTTTAAGGACTTTTACAATTTTCTTTTCTTCTCCTTCGTCCAAGGGGGGAATTTCAAGTGGGGGTTTATTTCTTAGTGGAAATAATTCCTTGTCACTTGAGCTGTAAAGTTTTATCAGACTTACAGGGAAAGTTGGGTGTTTGTTCATTAATTCACCTGTGAGTTCCAATTGCACATCATTGGGTCCATGAAGTGCTTTTATCATAAATGGTCCTGCAAATGAATCTTTCAATTTCTTTGAACCTTTTATGTTCTTGAAATTAAGGGTTGATACTAGGACCAAGTGTCCTATTTTGAAGTAAGGTGGTTTATGACTTTTATCCCATCTTTCTTTTGCATATTTGAAAGAATCTTGCATACATCTGTTTTCATGGTGTCTTGCTTTTTCAATCATTATCTCAAAGCTGCTTGCTGTTGGATGTATATCCACTAAGTCCTTTTTGAGGGTATCATAAGGAAGTCTTGGATTCCAACCTTTTTCTAGCATTGCTGGTGTTTTACCAGTAGAAGAGTGGATTGAAGTCTTATATGCCAGTTCAAGAGCTGGTATTACTGTACACCAATCATGGGTAAAACCATCAGAGTCTTTTAATTCTAGCCCATAAGCACAGAATCTTCTGATCATGTCCTCTAAGGTCTGTATCATTCTTTCTGCTAAACCATCAGTTTGGAGATGGTAAGCTGTTGAGAATGATAGCTTTGTCCCAAACAAGTTATGGAGATTTGTCCATAATGCTGAAGTGAACTTTGGGTCTCTGTCACTCATAATATTTTGAAATAATCCTGTATGGCTAATAACCTTATTCCATATCATTATAGCTGTGTCCATAGCTGTGTCATCCTTATGACATGGTAGGAACATGGGAGTTTTGCTATACCTATCAACCAATACTAGGCATGAATTATAGCTTCTGTCTCCTCCTGGAGGTAATGCTGTTACCCAATCCATATGAACTATTTCCCAAGGGGATTTTGGTTCTTGGATTTGGATCATCATCCCAAATTTCTTTCCTGTGGCTCTGTTGGCTTTTTGACATCTGTCGCAGGTTTGGCAGTATTCTATAACATCTTTCTTCCAATTTGGCCACCAAGAGCAGGTTTTCACCCTCTCTAGTGTTCTGTCTTCTGAAAGGTGTCCAGCTGCAACACTATCATGACACTCATGTAAAATAGTGTTTATCAGGGTTCTATCTGTTAAGGCCATAACACATGTGTGTTTTGTTCTATGGTAAAGGATTTCATCAAGGAGGTGGAATCTTCCTTCATCATATGCCTTTTTCCATGTTTCATCTAATTTTGATGAAAGTGATGGGTCTTTGCAGTCTTTCCTTAGAATTTGGCTTGAGATATGGCAGTTCTTGTCTATCTTATAGCTTTCTTTAACTTGGTTAAACAATTATGTGCCAATTTCTGTAACACATATTACTTCTATGTGGTGCTCTTCTTGTGGTACCCATTCTGGGTTATCAGGGGTATTCGCTAGAGCCCATCTGCTAAGACCATCTGAATTTTTATGAATATTGCCAGATTTATGAACCATAGTCATATTTCCTCTATATTCTTGGATAGCAATTTGCCATCTCAGCATATGTCTATTTGGAGTTTTCATATCTAATAGAGATTTTACAGCATTACAGTCTGTAATCACATCAAATACTGTTCCATCCAAGTAATAATGTAATTTTTCTAAATCCCACACTAAGCAGAGGCATTCCATTTGCCTTGCTCCATATCTTGCTTCTGTTGGCTTTATTTGTCTTGAAATAAAACAAATTGGTCCTTCCACTGGTTTATCATTGACAATTTGTGTCTGGTGTAGTGCAGCACCTAGTCCTTCTCCACAAGCATC
Source organism: Austropuccinia psidii (assembly GCA_023105745.1). NCBI lineage: Eukaryota > Fungi > Basidiomycota > Pucciniomycetes > Pucciniales > Sphaerophragmiaceae > Austropuccinia > Austropuccinia psidii. Next base: position 31,746,602 of record JALGQZ010000008.1, read on the forward strand.
AATGTAAAGTTTCAGGGGTAGTTTCAAATCTGGCATTAGAAGAGATGGGGCATTTGTTAAGGAATTTTTCAATTCTTCATATGCCTTGACTCTTTCTTCTGTCATTTCATAGACTGTTTGTTGGTCACATAGCTTATACAAGCATTTAGCATTTTTTGCAAAGTCCTTTATATTCTTTCTATAGTAACCAGCAAATCCTAGAAATGATTGCATTTCTTTTTTGGTTTGAGGCATTGGCTTGAGTAGTACTGCTGCTAATTTATTCTTCTCTATGCCTAGACTAAGTCCAGATACAACATATCCTAGTGCTTTTAGTTCACTGTATGCAAAATGACTTTTTTTCAAGGAAATTTTCATATTCACTTGCACTATTTTTTGTAGTACCCTTTCTAGTCTTGTAAGGTGACTTTCCCAAGTTTCTGAGCAAACTATGATATCATCAATATAGATAATCAACCATCCTTCTTATAATTCTTCAGGAAATATGGTATTCATCATTCTTTGATAATGGGAAGGTGCGTTTTTTATGCCAAATGGCATTCTTAAGTATTCAAAAATCCCACAGTGGACTATTATCCTCATTAGTTTCTTGGCATTGTCTGTTCAAACATTTTGATGAAAATCCTTTAAGGCATCCATGGCTGTAATGAACTTAGCTTGTGACAATTGTGTCAATGTCTCATGGATCCTGGGTATTGAATATCTGTCTGGAATGATATAGTTGTTCAGGACTCTGAAGTCTCCTACCATCCTTGATTTTCCATTATGCCAAGTTATAATGACAGGTGTAGTGACCTCTACCTGTTGATTATGTCCTACCTTTCTTAATACTCCAAGGTCCATTAATTCTTTAATGTGTACCTCCAAGGCTTCTCTAGCCCTTGGACTAGCTGGGTAAGCAGGTCTCCTTAGTAAAGGTGGGTAAGGCTTTTCCACTTTAAGAATTATATCCACTTCATGCCCAATTATGGCACCTAGTGGCTCCTTGTCAGTGGCAAAGGCATTTTTGTACTTAAATAAGAGGTAAATCAATTTTTCTATCATTTTATCTGTTAATTCTTGATTGAATTCTGCCTCTTTGAGTTGTTCAGATGTAAAAAGTTCCTTTTCTGGACTTTTCTCTTCATTCTTAATAACTGTAATTTGTTTTTTGTTATTTAAGAAGCCAAATATTTGTCTTTTGTTGTCTCCTATGGTAAAATATCTATCTTTTTGGTTAGAGATATCTATACCATAAATTGATAAGTAGTCATTTCCAAGTATGAAGTTATTACTAGTACAGTTGTCCATTACTACAAACTCTACTTTAATTCTTACACATTGTGAGGGGTGAGGAAAAATTAGTGTTAAATCACTAATTCCCAGGGGCTACATGCTCTCACTTGCACTACTAAATTTGACACCTTGTATTGTCATAAGTTTTTCTTTCCAGTCTGGGACAATGGTTTTTAAATAAATTTTACCAGCACAGGTGCAATATGCTCCTGTATTCAAGTTCACTTTTCCTTCTTGGTTATCAACCATAACAATACTTATACTTGATTTTCCAGCTGTATATCCCATTCCTCTTGCAGGTTTGTTTCTATACATTTTGGCAGCTTGTATATTTGTCAGGTTTGTGTCAGATGTTCCAACTTGTGATAAGTTTGAGTTAACATCTAGTACTTCATAAACTATATCAATTTTATTAATTTGTGCATTAATTATATTAATTTCATCACTTTCAGAACTTTCTGACTCTTCTGTTTCTTTTTCAGAGTCAGATTCCTCCTCTTTGTCATTGTGGTTTTCTGTTTCCACAATTTCATTAATCTTTGCCTTTTTGAGGCAATTTTTGGCTAAGTGTCCAATACCTCCACATTTATGGCATTTTCTTTGCTCATTATTGTTGGATGTATTGGGCTTGAAAGCTTCTTTTGATTTATCCTTTTTGATAAATGGTTTATTTTGCCTTTTAATGTCCAATTTCTTCCAAGTTTTGTCAATTTTTGCTCTTGTCACTATGTCTTCCAGTGCATTGATATACTCTTCTGTGGACCATGGTTCTATAAACCTGCTTTTTAGGGCATGTTATAGCTCTCCTCCACATTTCTTAAGTATTTTCATGTGCACCATTTTTTGTGACATTTCTGGGTACAATGCATTGAGTCTTTGAACTTGTTTTAAGAACCAAGTTAAAGCTTTGTCTTTGTCTGGGTCAAAGAAAGAATTTTTAAATGCATTTTCTATCTTGTACCTCCAGGCATCATTAGCCCACTTGGTGATTATTTCTTGTTTTCATCAAGACCAGGTATTTTTGCCATTTGTTTGCCTTATGCCATAATACCATCTTTTTTCAGATTTTTCAAACAATGAATGTAAGCTTTCAGTGATTAATTCATCTGGTATGGCATAATCTTCTTGTAGCATGTCAATTGTTTTGATAAATGACATGTGGTCATATTCACCTTCTCCTGTGAATGTTGGCCATTCTTTTGATTGAGGTGCTTCCTTCATTAAGACTTGATTATTGTCTTGGTGACTCAAGTCTGTTATGAATGGATCTATTAATTTTTCTTTTGGTTTAACAGGGCTTCTTATGTGAGAAAATGGTGTTGATAACTTTGGCATATTTGAGTTAGCCTCATTAAATTTATCCATTTTGTCAGTAATAAGCCTTATTTCAATTTGAATGTCATCTTTCAGATGCATTCTTGCTTCATCACTCTTTTCCATATGGTCCAAAAGTAATTTTTGGTGTGATGAAGTCTTTTCTTCAAATTTTTCTACAGAAATACTTAATTTGTTTAATTTTTCTGTAATATTATCAATACTCATGTCATAATTGATTGTCAAAGTTTTTTCTTTGATATCACTTATGTATTTGTACAACTCTTGTTGTCCTTGTATTAATTTCTGAGTATTGTCAATTAATACCTTTGGTTTATTATTTTCAATCATAAATTTTATGTTATCAATTTTTTTTTATTTTGTACAACAAGTTTTGTTAAAGATGATAAGCTATTATTTATTGCTTGGAAAGATAATAAACTATTTTTAATGTCTTTAAGAGGTAAAATACTATTTTGAAGCTCTGTTAAAGTATTTCCAACATCAGGAGACAAGGTTATTTTTTTGGGAAATGGGGTTGTCTCATTCTTTGCTCCTCTTTGTCTTTGAATTCCATCAAAGTTCTGGCCATGTTGAAGACATTGTCCATGGCATCTTTTTGGATTTTGGGGATCCTGTAGCTTGGGGAATATGGTTTTCTCCAATTCTTTTTCTTGTTCTTCTTCCCTTCTTGGGGAAGTGGGTTGGCTTGGGGCTTGCTGGTAGAAGCTACTGGGGCTTCTTCCTTGGTTGCCTCCTTCCTTTTGGCATGGTACTCCTTGATATTTTTGATTTGAGGCTTGGATGATAGTGGATTCCATCCATTGGAGTATCTCACTATTTCCTCCTCTTTGAGGAACTTTTTCAGGATGTGCCAGGAGTTCATCACTCCTTGGTGTATTTGGGGCAACATTTCCCAATCTTTGTCCTTGTACACCGTGTAGTACTGTCTGTACTGGCTCATGTAAATGTCTATTTGAGCCCTCTGAATGTGATATGTACCTGTTTGAGTCACTCATACTTTGTTCCAATTCTGGTTCAGATATCATGGGCATTTCTGGGACTTGCCTTTGGGATAAGGCACTTCCTTGTGTGGATTCTGTTCCACTGGGGATATTGCCCTTCCTCTTCCCTTTTGAGGAATCAATTTTACCTCTGAGTCCAGCTCCATCTGATTGGATGGAGTATTGGGAGCCTCTTCTGGTAGTCATATTATAAGAAAAATAAGAAATAAGAAGACTTTAGGACAGGAATTCTTCTTATGGCAATTTATAAATGAGGTACTCACCTTCAGAGTCCGGAATAGTGGGCCCTGGAAAGTCCAATTTCTTGGCTTTCTTTTTCTTAGCGATTATTGGTGTTGGAGAACTTTGACAAGTTTCATCCACCAATCTTTCAACAGTGGTTTGGTTGTCCTCTGTTGGGTTGTCTTCAAACACTAAAAAAGACAAATAAATATAAGTCTTTTATATAAAAGTGTTATTTTTGGTAAGATATGGCAATTTTCCCTGTAAAAATTGCTTTTATATCTTTTAAAAAGTGAAAATAATTAAATAAATGAAATTAAAATGAATAAAATAACTTTTTTATTGGTTTTTAATATTTTTTAATATTTTTTATGTTTTTATTTTTAAAGAATAAAATAAAAATGAATATGATTCTTTTATAAAATTAATTTATAATATAAAATTATCTTTAATTTATAAAATATCTTTTTTAATCACTAGCGTCACTCAAAGAAAGTTTTTGCAAGTCAAAGGATGTGAAAAACCACGTGTAAGACAGTACAATTGCTTTCCAAATGCCTCAATAGCTTTTAAAATCAATAAATATAAACTTATTATATAACTTTATGATTATAATTATAATTTATTATTGGATAAACCCAATTAGAATCTTTTTAAAGGTCTTTTAGAGTAAATATCACGGCCAGGCCCCCAAATGTAAGGTTTGACTTTGAAACAATAAGTAAAAATTACTAATATTTTACTTATTGTACTATGAGTGTCCTTATAAATGAAATAAACAAAATAAAAATAATTATAATAATAAAGAATTATTATAGTTATGGCATAAAATAATTATATTATTAAATAAATATTATAATATAATTTATATTATAAAAAAAATATATATATAAAATAAATATATTAATTTAAGATAATTAATATATTTAAAAGCACTTTGTTATTGTTACCAACAAATAATAAAGGCGTAAAAAATTGTTTTTCATTAATAAAAAAAAATTAATAACAATAATATTACCAACATTAAAGTTATAAATTAATATAAATACCATTTATATTAATTATAGAATTATTAAACGTAATAATAGAGAAAAATTATCATAATAAGAGAAATAACCTACTTTTAATGCTTAATAAAAAATTTTTCAATAAATTTACACCTAGAAATGTAAATACAACTTATTCAGATTGTATTTACAATAGAATTTAAGAGAAATTACAAATTTTCTTCATTTTACATGGAATTGAGGTTTTTAAGAGAAATTGAAACAAAAAAAATAAATAATTGTAATAATCACGTCAAAGATGAAGATTATTATAATATTACCTTTGGTCTTTAATAATATAAAAGTTTTATATATAAATAAATTACCTTTTTATTTAATGATTTAATGTTTTGTAAGGGTCTGAGGGGAAAACAGATCAAAAAGAGCTCTATTTATAGTAAATACCTCCCTCCTAGAGTCCAACAGGCTTCTAGTAGATGTGCGCTGTTAATATCCACTGGAATTGATCAATATTTTAAGGTTTGGTGATGATTACATCATGATCAAACCATCTTCTCTCATTATTACGCCATTATTTAGAGTTATCACTATAACTCTAAGCTTGATGACGTCAAGGCTTGGCAGAACCCCAAAATTTGTGAATTTTATTAGTTTTAATCATAAACTAACAGTATTCACCAATTGTATTACTCATATGACTGTTAAACTTAATTTAAGGTTACAGTGAGTGATCATAAATGATCAAATTAAACTCAAGCTTTGATCCTTAATAACTTTGAAGATTTATACGCTACAGCAATTCAGAGAGTGAATTCTAATAGCTTGGCATAAAATTATTATTCTGCCAAGAGCATTTCATTTCATCACAAAACTCTATTTTTGATGATTTTTCTTGTAACTCATCTTTTCTGTGGAAATGTAATATTTTAAACTTCAAACCATGATTTCAAGGGGTTATACCTTAAATATTATAAGAGAAAATACATCATTCTTCATGAATGAACTATTAGAATCCAACTGTCTAATTCTTTTTAAGTTTGGACCACTTTCAAAACAAAGTGGTCAACAGCTCTGTTGATTTTAATCAATAACCCCTTACAAGTTTTAACCTTGTTTATAATTTTTGAAATAAACTTCATTTCTGTATTCCTACAGTAATTACGTGATGACTTTATTTTTGGTTCATCACTCTATCATGCATATTTGGAAAGATATTAGCTAAAATCCTTGAATATATGTGTTGATCAAAAAAGTGCATATATTCAGCTCAATTCCTTAAGTATTGACTTTGGAGATTAGCTTCTTACTTGTTTTATATGTGGACTTTTATGGAGAATCTAATGGTACCATTTCTTTTACATGTTGGTTCATTGGTATTTGAAATAATTAAGGATTTGTGTTTTTTATAAGGTATTATTACTTATAACTCATTACATATTGACTTTACAGATATACCATAAAAAAGGTATATGTGTATTTTACCATGGGGAATCCAATGGTAGAATTTATTTCACATGTTTATTCATTTTTTTTTAAGTTAAACCAAGTTTTATTCCAATTTATGGCATTTTTGTAGTTTTAAGGTAATTATTTTTTATGTATAATTATTTTAAATATTTCTTGTGACCTTTTTGGGTATGTGGTCATATCTCAAAGGTTCAAAAATTTTGATATCTAAATCATCTGCCTCAAGTAATTTTCAAGATGGTGGAGCTAAAAAACTTAATTATTGATGATATTTGAGGAGGAAAAAAGAATAAAATAATTTAATTTAGCAAGTATAAATATGCACAGAATAGGTGGGAGTTCAAAGGAAGGAAGGAAATAAAGTTAAAGAAAAGGTTTTTTTTGAAGGGGGGTTGAAATTTGAAAGAGAAATTGACAAATTCTACAAGGGAGGTATGAGGATTCAATTGGAAATCATATGGAACTTCAACATGATATCTTTTGATGGTGAGAGTAATTAGAAAAATATCCCCTGTGAATTTAGGATGGCCTTTGAAATTCTAAACTGAAGAAGAGAAATAAATGGTGGTAAATCAATAAGAAAATTTGGCTGGAAACATATGAACTGCAAAATTGGTCAGAATATTTCATAAATTATGCCCAAGTTCAAAAACTTCCTTTTTCTTCCTGAAAATTTGGCTTTTGATGGATTTCTCCTCAAAAAATTGGCATCTAGGTAATATCAAAAAAAAATGCCGCATGTAAAATTAATTTCACAATTTGTTTTCTCTTTTTGCTTTAATATTAATGTATTTGTATCTATATTTGAACAGATTAAAAGATGTTTTGATATTTTCATGTTATATTATCTTATGATTCTATTGTTCCATGGCTTTATTTTATTATTATTATATCACTTTATTTTTGTATGTCTTGATTGTTTCATTCTTTTTTGCTCTTTTTGTTTTTTGGTTATGTTTTTTATTTTTAATTTTTTTTTGTCTTGTTTTGGTTGTTTGTTTCAGGTTCTATTGCATTTTATTTGTGTTTTTTTCTTTTTTTAGTACTTGGTACCGTTTTAAAACGTTTATTTTGATCATTCCTTCTTGAGAATTTCATTCATTTCTAGTGTGGGAGCTTGTCTGAATGTGGGAGAAAATGAGGCAGTACCTGGAAGGGGAAATTACAAGAACACAGTTTTAATTCCTGTTTGAAACTTGTAACCCTTGCTCTGCTTGTGTGCTAGAATAATCTAGACTACCCTGCCTAATATGCTAAGTTATCTTTACTGGCCTCACCAAATCAATTTTATTATTAATAGTGGCTTGATCACAAAATATTGGACTCAAAAATCTCTAATCAGACTTTTCTCTACTTAAAACAATGGTTAGTTGAAATGTCAACAAATAAATACTTTTTGAAACTTCCAGAAAATCTGGTTGGATTACATCAAAATAATCTTACAAAAGATAATAAATTAAATGAAAAGAGGAAGAATAACACACTTCTTACTATTGAAAAATCCAAACAAAACTCTTATATATATATATTTTATGTTTTTTTAGTGAAATATTTCAGTCAGTTGCAATATGAGAGAGTAATAAATAGCACTTTATATCACTTATAACAATATATGATTATTAAGGGAAAATAACTCGAAATATAATCAGGTAAAATAAGTTTAATTGACTGAGTTTTGAGTTAGATTCATAACCTAAAAATATTCAACTACTATAGCATAATATGCAAGATGTTTGTGAGGTTATAAGAAATAATAAATTTGTAGCTTATTATTTCAACAAATCCTTTGATCTATATAATGGTAAGCTGTTGGTTTTTAATATTGATGGTAGAATAGGATTATTATGAATTTAATGTCAAGCTATTAATTTGGTGATAGTTTATGACTGAAACAAATATTTTTTGAGTATAATGTGAAAATTGTTTCTTATAACTTCTGAATGGATAGGTGATTAATGTGAATAGGGATGTAAAAAATGTTTTTGATTATTTTAATTAATTTCTTTGAGGTTGTTCATGGGTTTTATTTTAGTTGTATATGCATGTTGATGCAATCTAATTGATTCAAGGGCTTCTACTTTAGCTTAAAAGTAGTAAAATTACTTTGAAAAATACAGGTTTTATTTTAAAATCTGCAAAAAATTACTTTAAAGTGAGGATTTTATTTTAAAACTAGCTGAAATTTAATCTTAGGGCTTAATTACTAAACTCCAGAGATGCCTTACTCTTGAGCTTCAAGTATTAAGATCCTAATTATTATGATGACTAGTCTGCCTGCTAGTGAGGGATGAATTAAAATATTTTCACACTATTGGTTCTCTTGATCTATGTCAGCAACAAACCTCAAGTACTCAGCTTAATTTATCAAACAAATTTCTAATTTAACCTCTTAGATAAGGTATTTGGACAAAATAAGTAGAAGTTACAATTTCCAGATGGGAAAAAGTCTGGAGAGGAAAAAAGTTCAACTATCTATATTCCTTAGGGGGGATAGGGTTAGGGTTTAGGGTTTCCACAGACTTTTTCATGCATATTCATATGAATACTAGCTCCTTTTCAAGTTCCCTTGGATTACTAAGCATTTTATAAACCCATAGTCAATTTACTACCACCAAGATAAGATTTTCTACATTCACTCCACTCATCACTCTTGTCACCCTTTACAATATACATCCTTCACTGCAAGTATTAACTGTTTTACCGTGCAGTATATTGGTTCTTTGGCATGGTATTAACTGTTTTACTGTGAGGTATATCAGTTATTTTTCACAGTATAACAGATAGCAGTTAGCTTGTGCATGGGGTTTCTTGCGCATCCTCACCACACCTACACACAGTGCCCTCCAGTCCACCTCTGAGCTTCTCAAGGAAGTACTTCTTCATATCAATTTAGAAATACTTTGTTGAAATTTGTCATTATTGTAGCATGGTATGAGAAATTTGTATAAATGAGTTAATTTTTATATTATTATATTTTTTAATATTAATCAAAACTAATATCAACTCAATAATTTACACCATTAAAATCCAAAGCAATTTCGTTTCACTATCATCAGCTCAATAGAATACTTAAAATAATCCACACTACTACTATTCTGTATTAAAAAAATAGAATGACATCAAAATGAAATAAATATACCTTCACTAACTCAGAATAATGATAATTTTTTTTTCAAATATAGCTCATCTCAATACTCTTCTTAACAAAAGCAACTAAATAAGGCTTCCACAAAATATTTTGAATTAAAACCAACCACAACTGCACAATTTCTACCAATAAGAGAAATTAATTCCCATGTAATACTACAATAATACAGCTCTCATAATTCATATTATTAATATTTTTTATCAAAATTTTACAGAAAATTACAATCCAGAAATTAAATAACAGGGTTTTTCTTTTCTTGAATTCAAATATTCAGTAAATTAATGAAATACTGACTTTTCTTGTCTTGTTTTTTTATAGAATATGAGTATTTAAGGCTATACAATCAGGCTCTTTTGATTATGATATTTATTTCCTTTTTTTTATATTGGTCCATTAAGCTAAACTGGTATAGGTATATACCACAATAGCTCCAAAGATAAAGTATGATTTACAAAAGAGACATACAACAGTTTTTGGCTCTCAAAAGAGACAAATCTTTTGGGGGACCTACTTTTGGATTATAAGGAATGTTGAAGCTATGAAAACACACTCTGTTGTTTGATTGAAGCTAAAGTCTCTTAAATTTTAGAAGAGAGTGGTACATGTTTAAGATACCCCAAATCCCATTTAAATCAAAATCATCAGAGTTTATCTTTTCACTGGCTAAACAGATGCTATAGCTTGATTTTTTGGTTTTTTAGATATGAATAAAAAATGATAAAATTCAAGCAACTTTCATTATTATAGTACTATTCACACTTAAGAATCAATTTTTCCACAAGACTTTATTGAAATAGGATTTAATAAGAGATTACCATTTCAAACTTGAAATTTATTTTTAGATAATACAATAATCAGGGAGGAATCAGTACTATATGTAGTTTGAAAATGAATCAATTACGAATTAAATTCAAGCTGTTTCACTGTGGCTTTTCCTTTTTATGAAAAAAAATTCTGAAAAATTATTAAGGCCTCTGGTATATTATTTAGAATATACAGAGACCAAGAAACAAGAAAACTTAAAAGAATTCTAAGTATGCTTGGTGATCCAAGAACTGATAAACAATTTATTGAATTAATCTTATGTTTTTAATAAAAACATTTACAAGGGAATTTTTTGTTTGTCCCACTTGAAACACAAACTGCATGATTTAGTACTATTTTAAGAGGTTGAAATTCATGAGATTCAGAAATTATCAGATTTAATGTTCAAATATAATGCTTTATCACCCAATACATAGCTCAAAAGTCTGATTCAGGAATACAACCCTCTGTCAGAGTGATTATATATTGAAGCTATAAGAGGTAATATTATAGCTATTATTTTGAATGTGGAACATGAAATATTTCTATATTTGAGAAAATAATTGTGCTAATTGTTATTGGTGGTGATGAGAATATTAGGAAAAATAATTTTCATAAGTACTAATTGGCTCATTACAATAATTAATCAAAAAATTTAATCTACAATGATAGAAATATACTTTATAAATAAAGTCTTATTTGTAAAATTCTAGCAAGATCATAATAATGATGATAGTTAAAGATTGAGTAATAATTTCTGGAAGGGAAAGCTCCAGGTTCATCCCAAAATTGAAATCTTGAGGGGTCTATCCTTCTGAAATTCACATCTAGCAAGCAGTTTTAATCTTCAAAATTCAATTGTCACTCCAAAACTTAACACAATTTTATGTTAATTGGGATTGTGATATTGAGCCCAAAAATTACACTTTTTGGGCATAAAGGGGAAAAAATATTCATTATGGGTCCTCTAGATATTCTCTGGCATATACTGTATATCATAAATCCTACTGAAAATTTCTTAGCTTCTGATTGGTCAATATATGAAAAATTAATGAATGAAAACTCCTTGAATCTGTTCAGAATTCATGAAAAATAATACTCAAACATTATTTGTTGTCAGGCTGAGTCTATAATGAAGTTATAAGACTATTTACAACTTTAACTATGACTGTGACACAGTGAGATTACTTCAAAAAAGGTTTAAGATGATAAAAAGGGTTTAAAAATGAAGTATTAAGGGCTTTACTATTAAGAAATACTGGTGGTGAGGGCTGTTGAAAGCCCTGGGTGCAGCTTTATCTATTGGTTTATTATAATAAGAGACTAAAATAATTAAAGTCAAAATTATACTTTGTTATTCCCAAGAGTATAACTGTTTTGGACATTTGTACTACATGGGAATTCAAGAGCAGGATGAAGAAACCTTTTCTGGTGGAGAAAAGGCCCCCTTTTAATCTAAAATGGGGTGGAATGTCCCTTTAGACCATCCACATAAAGGAAGGGAAGAGTTTTTCACTTCAGATGCTGGCTTGTGGTTTCCACAAAGCCTGTATACACCATATTGAGCTCAGATGTTGTTTTGAAACCACATCTGGGCAGTTTTCAACAATACAGGGTGAACGTTTTCATCTGGGAATCACACAGCCCTCTTGCAACATTTATGATGCATAGAATGCTGTACAGAACCCGTACGGGACCCCAGTATTGAATGAAATATGAGTTATTGAAGTATCAACAGGCTTATTTGTCTGTTTAGCACCTCATAATCATGGTTATGGGGTATTATCCCACAGAAAAGGTGTATTGGCCCAATTGTGGGATTTTAACCTTGAAGCTGCTATAGCTTTGTCAGTTTTTGAGATATAGAGCTCAAAGTTGGTTCATTTTGTAGCCCTGGCTGTGGTCTACACAATGGTACCTCATTTGGTATGGATAACATTAATCATGGAAAATTTATGCCATGTACAAGTTTTGTTATTCAGATATATGATTTTCTCAAGATCTGTATGGAGCTTGTTTGCTACATAACTTTCATTTTAGATGGGATATGGGGAAATGAAAGGCACCATCAGATATCCCTGATTGTGCTCTTTCCAAAAAGACCCAACTTAAAGTATGTCACACTAAAACTGTAGAAGTTAGATGGGAGGTGAATATTTTATTTGCCCTTATTTGACCTTATTTTGGCCATAACCTCTGTAATTTTGGTGTTAGCTCAATTTTGCTAGTATGATTGGATAGCCCTGAATTAGAGCTTCAATTTGATTCCCATTTTCTGGGGTTGTTCCCCTTCCTCTGTATTTTGATTGAGAGGTGAAAATTAAGGTTTATGCTCAGGAATAACTTTGTTATTCTTTGTCCTATGATGATGGTACTTGTATATTTGGAAATAGGTGAGTTTCCTCTTTCTTTTGATACCTTACAAGCTTGTTTGGCTCAGATCCGTGTTTTGGTTGTATCTTAGCTTTATCATTGGCTTATGGTATTTGGCTGTCATGCTTGTGCTCTGGTTTTGAGTCACAGGCTGACATTCCTAAATAAAAATGTGAAAAATGGAAGCACATTCCTAAAAGTAAGGAATTTGAAAGTCCACTGGGTATATGTATCGAAGTATTATACAACAAAAGAGAAGCTATCCAAAGCCAGAATTTCAGGTTAGGCTGTAGTATTAACCACACATTAATCCCAACAAGAATATTTCAGCCATCTATTGATGTGATTCCTATTCAAAAAATTGGACTGAAAAATCAATCTTGAGAATTTCTAATTTCAATAAATGAAAATATTTTACCCCTTTGGTCAGTTATATTCCAAATTTAAAAAAATCTGTCCTCTCTTGTTGTTTGAAATTAGTAAAATGGGACTGTGATGAAGCTGAAAAACTCAAATTTTTCTATGAATTCAATACAGAGTTATCATGCTCTACATTAGTTATACTAATTAATATATTATATGCAGCTAATGATCCTGTAAGACTTCATTTGACTGTATACATACCACTTTTGGGAAGGTGAAATCTTGAAGCATTTCAAGATCTATCACAGAGAGGTTCAATCTTAGTAAGATAGAATTAAAATAAATATCATGTTAAATTATTCCACAAAAGAAATATGCTAATGAGATAATCAATTGTTGATTGAATGTGTAAGATATTATTATATCTAAAGTTTTGCTTTAGCATTCAATTTTTAAAATCAGCTTTCCCATTTTTTGTAAATTTCAAAAAAAGTCTTATTTTGGGAAATAACATGCATAAAAACATCTATCAATACCTTTTTCACGTCGGAAACAAGTTTTGGAGGAATGAAAATCTCACAAACCATTCATTACAAGAAAAATGAGATAATACATATATTTATGATAATAATCTTAGAGGTTTAGATATTCAATCAGCTCCTGATATACAGAAACTAGGATAAATGCTTAGAGTCTTTTGATAAAGTTTCAAACTGAAAAGTAAGGTTTTCTGACCAAATTAGGCTCCCTTTTGATCAAAGATTCTCATTAATATTAATAAATTCAAAGAAAGCGGTGAGAACAATATATATGGAAGCCAAAGGCTTGTTAGAGAAAAATGATGACTTGACGAAGTTTTCATTTAAGAAAATCTGTTACACCAGAAATAATACTCATTTGATTGCCTCTCACATCCCTTTCTTATACATAGGATGAAAGAGTAATGCAATTTTTACAAAAGACGTATTCAATATACTCACAGAAAAGCTATCTATTTCTCTCATTGAATACACCAGAAAATCTAATGAATTACTGCAATATCAGTTCTTGATAAAGGGTGAAAAGAAATTGTTCTTTGGGAATATTTCTCCCCAAAATTGAGGGGAATACCCTATTCTATTTTCTCCTCACTTCGCACCAAAATGAATAACAATAGATCAGATATTATCGCTAAGAAATGGAGCATTATTAACAAAAAAAGAATTAAAATATGATTTTGAATGTAGATTTTTTCGAGGAAGAATATTCATTTTGTTTTCAATTTCAAGGAAGTAAAATTACCCAGTGAATAATGTTTTACTTTCTGGGCAAGTTTTCTTTTCTCTAGTCAAAAATATAAAGTTTTAATTCTTTCCATAATACAGTATGGAAAATGGAAGACAGTTTTGACAGATAAGCTCCTTAAATCTCACAAAGTGGATGATCATACTGACTTTGGGAATTTTGGATACATTCAAGAAATCTGAACCAGAAAAGTCTTTTGAGATATAATCAATTTCTTTATATATAATACAAAGCTTATACAGAAAAATCTGTTTTTATAAAAATAATTTGTGAGATGATAGAACAGGAATATCAATTGTGATAGACTATTAATGGAAGGAAGGAGATCGCATTGAAATGATTTTGTGTATAGATAAGAAAATTCAGAAGAAATTTTTCTGGCCGTTTATTGCATCAAACCAAACCTCTGAAGAACAATGACCCATACTTTCTACAGTTACTATTCCATGTTGGACTTAGTTTTTGTTCAAATTCCTCGATATTCTGGAGCTAAATGAATAATCAATAAAGAGTATTCCTGGTTTTTTGCGCTCCAATCTGATGTTGCATATTTAATAAAATTGCAAATGTACTCTGGTATTTCTTTTAGCTTAGATGAAGTGTTATACCAAGCTATGAGGCGGAAAAGTAGTAAGTTTTATAAGAATCTATTTCTGAATTCATTAATATTGAATCCCATAAGACATACCATTCAACTCTTGCATCAAGTCTCAAACAAACTAAATACAATCCCCATTGGAATTGTGTTCTCCGTGTCTAGGTAGAATAACTATGTACTAATTGGTTTTGAGCTTTCCGATTTCTGTCTCCTGTGAGATGTATATTGGCTTCTTCCAATTCCCCATCAAAGAAATGAGGAATTCAAAAATCAGCCCTTTAATACGGTCAGTGTGCTCATGTCATGAGTCCATTACTGCGCGCCTTTGCAGCGCCATGCAATGGATGACAATTCAAATTTTCCATTAAGGGTATTGAGTAAGCATACATTGTGACACTGGTGAAAAATGCGACAAAGAAGAGGAAAAGGCACCCCAGAAAGTACGGTCGGAGGCCTAGGTGTAGCAGCTTTTTGGAACATTTTTCGTTTTCCTAGCTGCAATTTCTTATTACTACGTTTCCACGTTGAGGCCAAGACCGCAAATTGGAGTCTGCTATATCTAATGGCCGTACCCAAGTTACCCAAGCATCACCCACTAAAAATCTCAGCTGCTTTCCTGTGAGTAATATCAGTTTTAAGAAAAGCAGCTGATATCTGCAGCAAGATGATATGAATAACCAATCCGTTTCACCTGAGCGATTGCGGCCGGTGCTACAATGCCCTACCTGTTCCGACAGACGCCATGCTGGGGCTAGGCTCCAGGCCTGATTATCATCAAGATGAATTGGGTGTAACACTTGCAGCAGAGGCGTCATGGTCTCAGGTTGAGGTAAAGCAAGATTCTTCCTTTTCTCCCACAAAACACGACCACCGCCGCCACGCCTGACGTACCTAGACTGGTCCATCTTCCAGCTTAGTTTGATGGTGCCATGTTTGGCTGTTGCTTCAACGACACAGTCTGTATTGTATTATCTTTGCTTAATATCCCTGGGCAGTCAGCCTGTCACTAGTTAAGCGTCACGCTTCCTAAGCCCAAGCCTGTAATTGACGAAACAAGGTCCGGTAATGCTTGACGATAGGACGTTTCGCACGCCATTGCTGCATCCGAGATTTTGAAGTGACCCTCAACCGAAAGAAAAAGCAGATCTGCGTCGTAAATTGATAATATATGAATTTCTTACGCATTATACGATGTATGTAGTTAAGCCTTCGTGTCAAATTGACTGATCTGACACTCACCTGCACTAGAGTTCGATGGCTTAGCCAAAGAAGGAGCAATCTTAGCTCAACCAGAGCTAGCTTGGCTTGCATACTGCTCTGTCACCCCCTTGCGTGCAAGGCTTGGTGGTGACAAGCACCACAACCTTTTGATCAAGCCATTGGTTGAGTGGGTGTTCTAGAACATCAGTCGAAAGGCAATTGTGATGGGTTGCTTGTTGCGCCGATGACACTAAAGTTTGTTCATAAGCGATGTCCGAGAATCTTTGTACCCTCTGATGCTGCATTGCTTAGTTGTGGGGCTCCGAGTCCATAAGGCTTGAAGAATTGCATTGCCATGGCTGACACCATCGCATGTCGTGTTTTAATGCCAGCTGCTAAAGCCGTTTTTCTTGTTGATCAGGAGCAGACCAATGTCTGAGTACCCATAGCAGTTGATATTACAATCGCAGGCTTAAGCTCACTGTAGATAATTCAGATATTTCATCAAGTAGTTGATGGAAGCTAATGAGGTTCCAGTATTGAGAACAAAAAGAAATTATTATATTTTCACATCACTCGTTGATTTATTATACTTTTTATATACTTATCACTAACTAACACGCACGAAGTCGATTGCAACTTACCATTCAGGAGGAGCTAGAGATAGTACAAGTGGAGGTAAAACACTTACTTTTAGCATTCATATTATAGAAAACACATTGAGTTCTCATATTGTTGTAGGCTTGAATACTGTCCTCACCCAACCAGATTCCTGATATTATGGTACTCATCGAGTAGTTGCAAGTGTTATACTTAAGGTAGAATTTTTTTTCTTTACTATAATCACTTTATTCATAATCATTGATGAATGTTATTCTTATTATAAGTTACTGCTACTGGTTGTTCTATAGTTATTTGAATAAAGTGTCATAACTCTCATATCATTACATATCAACAGTATCTTTTGGCAATTTTATGGCGTCAAGCTGCTTTGTTCAATTCAAACTCTTAAAACCCAAATTTATTTTCTGAAGTTTTCTGAACCTAGACTCCCAAATTTTTGACAAGCAAGTTTCTAGTGCTAGCATATGTTGTTCAATCTCTGCATTGAAACTCGCCACACTTTCATGCTATGCGTTATAGATAAGCTATACAAGACGGCGGTACTTTCGCCTCGTTTTTGATGACGCCACATTCTTCACTCTCTATAGCTGACTTCTTCATAGTTACTATGAATACCATTTGAAATTGGTGTTGAAAGAACCCTTCTTGGCAGATACGAGAAGAATCAGAAGCGTCTAGAAAAGCTAGTCACATCATGGTTGTATCTCTTCCTCAAGTGCAAGAGCAACTCCAAACAGAGGTATATGCCTGAAAGAAAAACTATGTACAACAACAGGACCTCTATTTTCTTAAATGCTGTTCTCAGAGCCCGTTCTGGTCACACACTTCCTTCATCTCATTCCTACACTACTCTTATAATTAAATATATCTCACAAAAATTAAGGCCAAGACATATCGTCCCCTTGAAGTAAGCAGATGTTTCAAATTAGTATAATTGATAAATATTCAGATTTGTTTTAGTCCATTGAATTTTAGCTGTTACCCCTTTAAATTTCATGTTAAGTTTTCGATTCACCCTTCAATAAACCCACATTTTAAGGCTTTGCGCTCCAATAAAAATCTTGATCATATCAAGTAAGCCCGCATCCTATTGCTTGAAATTCTAGGTGCTACACTGCTTGGTTTCAAGTTCAACCTTAGAGCTTTTACTTACTTTCCGCTTGAATTTATTACAGAATGCGAGAAATTCTCTTTTTTCTACTTGTAGCTTTATGCGGCCTTTTAGCAATCAGTGCATACATAGACCCATTGGTGGGCTATGATATGAAACTAAGAAATACACAGGAAAAGGGCCCAAAAAGGTATTGTCGTTTATTTTTTCAGCTAAATTTAGGGGAAGGTGCTATCTCTAAGCTAAAAAAACTGTGGTTTTTTAGACTCTGATAACTTCCTACCGTAGAAAAAGATTGAGAACAAGCATAAATCTTTGTCTTCATCCCTATGAATGGTTTTCGCCCTCTGTTGACTTGTTGAACTTGTTCAAATAAGCGCAAAAAAACTTGTGTTTTTTCTTTCTTAAAAAGATGAAAATGCGTTTCTGGAAATCGATAATGTCAAATTTCTTTCTTATATGCTATTTTGTTCAAGTTAGTTCAAAAGATGTTTTTGATGATTTTTAACTGTGGTCTGATTATTACAACCTGAAAAGAATGTAACACAAGTGGCGGCTCCTAATCAAGGAGACACTGAAGTAAGAAAAATTGAGGTATAGGATAACGTCCAGTAATAATTCATGATAGCGCCATATTTCAGACAACAATATGAAACAAAAAAATAACAGATCGATAGCACTTATCAAAGGAGGGATATTTTTGCAACCAAATATCCCAAAAGTCAGCGAGCTTAATTTTTCGTTTGAAATATAATTTCTCAAGAAGTTTGGATAAATTACAAATTGTAATTTTTTTTTAGAAACTTGTTCCAATTTTCTAAAATTATCTTAAGATTAAAATTAATTTTCATAGGGTTGGTATTCAGGCTCTTCTACATAAACAATGCTAAACTGAAAGAGTAACTATTTCTTTGTATTACGTGATTGAATCAGTTAAATCTATGAGGAGATTTTTTTGGTTAATTGTTTTATATGGTTGTATTAAGCCATTCAATATATGTATTTTCCTAAATAATAGCCCGTCTTGAAGCTCAGAATTTCCTAATAGATCTTAACTAAAGTGCCTTGTGTTGAAGGATGTGATCTCTCCCAGTCCCCGAGCAACTAAATCATCCCCATTGAGGAAAATGATCATACTACGCGCATTGAAGAAAATAAAACAACACTCACAGTTCCGTGGTAATAAGTACTTACTCTCCTCATAAGGAGAATGTCTAGAGGCTCAAACAAGGAGACCAGACCTTATTCTTATTTCTATTTACTTATATCTATCTTTACCTTTATCATACAAAACACTTACACTCAATAAAGTGGTTTGTCTATTTCTTACTTGTAGTTTGAAACGAATGCGATTGCTATTGTCTCTGTTCAGTGTTTTGCCACTGATCTGTTAAAGATAGTGTGTTAACTAATTTTTTTATTGTACTTGTGTGACTAAATAGCGTTTTGTTGGTACCTCACACTTTCTTATACGTGTTATCGCTTCTTACCCTTATCTGAGCTTAGTTGTGGTAGTAACCTTGCTCTACTTCGTCTTTATCTTATTGATACTATTAATTACTGTTGTTCACTCGTAGGCACATAATTGATTTGTTTCTCTCTTATGAAAGTTTCATTGCATTAATATATATAACTCTTAGTTTGTTAAGAAATTTACACCTTGAGCTAAGTGAGATAACTTCTAATTAATTTTCAAGGGTCTAATGGTAAGAATTTTTTTCCAGAAGCGTAGAAGGGAACCTTGTTCAATGGATTAATTACTCTTAGGGATGTTAGGAATATAAAAAAAACCCTTACAGAAGGCAAGATGAAAACCATAGCCAATGAGAAATTCTTAGCAAGGTGAGGAATCAAAGAAGATCATAGGTATAAAAGGAGAAGGTAATTATACGTATCATCCTGTTTTTAATCAGATGAATGAGTTATCACACATCATAAATATTCTCAGGAGGAAAGATAAAAAACTCAAGCAATGCATACTTTTTAGAGAAGATAGCTATTCAAGAGAAACCAAGGTGGTAGAAACAAAGGCCACAGCGAATAGGAGAAGAGGCCAGTACCATATTTTATGAGAACTTCGTCTTCGAATTTTTTATCTCATGCGAGTAATCATAAAAGGGAATGATATCATTAAAGTGGAATTGCGTACTACTCCTCAGTTGTGATCACAATTCAGGTCAACACAATTTTGTACGTGTCATTTTTCATTTCACTGATCAAGTTATTCCCTATCAGATTTCATGAAAAACTTTTGGAAATTAGAGCCAAATAATGTGTTCAATCAAGGCGAAAATATAATATTATTCATTAGCTTTTTTTTCATATTTAAATTATATTTAATGGAATTACCTTGACACAAATGGAGACCCTAAGTCATTTTCAATTCAATTCATAGCTGATAGTAGAATAAGATTTTATTTATATATATTATAATAAGCCCTTACCCCCCAATGACATTAGTTTTAATTTTCAAGATAAATATTTCAAAATTGTTTATGAATGGATCTGATTTAACTAGATTTCCCCTTTTATTTAAGGTTTGATGGAATAAAACAGAAAATTACTATTTTAATAAATTAAATAATGAAAAAAATTTAAAATATCTGTGATTTGTTCTGTGAATTAAGTATTAACTTCAATATATGAAGTTAAATTTCTTTATTTTAAGATAGAAAACCATAAAACAAATAAATCTATGTAGCTTTTTGAGAGAAATGTAATATTTCTTTCTTAGGGAGTTATCAAATAAAATATTGGTAACTTGAAAATCCATTTCAAAATTTGAAGATATGAATCATTCTTTGAGATGGGTGTTGTTTCCCAGAGTATAAATATCATTATGAATTATTATTCAAGATATTCTCTGTGGGAATATTCTATATGACTAAATTTTAGCTTTCCTCTTCTAGGACTGACCCTATCCATTTATTCCTGTGCTAAAAACATCTGAGCTCTTTCAATAGGAATATGGAGAGTACTTGATTTAGCATCGAAAACTAACAAATTTCATAAGAGAGATATATGGAATATACGAAGGGAAAGGTAATAAATGAAAATGATCACTTAAATCCTCCTTCCCTCTATTTATTATTAAGACTAACCATTGCACCTGGTCCCTGAAAATATCTTTCGGATCTGATTGGTTGAGAGAATGCACTTCTATTAGTTTTTATTACTACTATGATCTAAAAATATGTGAAAAAACTGATATTCCTATTTTGATAATGTTTTTTAGAAAAGATTTTGTTGAGTCTATATCAAATATAAATTGACATGAAAACAAAAGGAGGGAAAAAGCCTGAATGAATTTATTTAAGGTATATGAACCAGGAAAAACATGATAGGGTAGCAAGTCTAAAACAGGTCCAACCTGCTTTTAACCTGATTTTGAACCTTATTTCTAACCTTGTTTTTTTTTCAGATACTTTGAGAAACAGGTTGAGTAATTCAGAAGCTTACTCAATTAAATTGAAGATTATGGATTTCCGATGATTTTTAATTTTTACTCTTGCATTACATAAACAATACTCACTAATACAAACAATAATTGAAAAAAAATGATTCCTGAAAGGGAAAAAAACTTCTTTAAAAGAACTATGTAAATTAATTCCACCATTATTTAATTTTTGTTTCTACTTGAGATAGTTGGCCTATTTCACATGTATCGACAATTGAAAAATTTTTATATGTTAAATATTATGGAAAAAGAACTTCAAATACATAAAAAATGATTTGTAAACAAAGGAAAATATCTTCCAGATGAATCAATCACCACACAGTTGGTGTTTTTTCTCCTAAAATACCTTACATACGTTCAAAGAAAAATTTCCAAAAGCTCAAATGATGTGCTGATAAATAAAGTATAGTTCTGTTTTCATTACTTATATCCCATACTTATTTGATCTATATGTCTTCCAAAAGCTTCTGGAGCTTAAAGGGTAGATCTTAATTTACATAAATCAGAAATAATACTCTATTTTCAAAATATTTTTACCATGATATTATTATGCAAGATATTCATCAGAAATGAATATTTTTGTAGCATTGCAATAGGTTCTTGCATATTTCTTATCTTTTTCTGATGTGATGGAAACTGTGAAATATTGAAGGTCTTTGTAAATCAGCATTGACCTTCCTATGGAGTTTTGTAGCTTTTAAATTAATGAAATCTGGTCGTTATGAAAATTGGCTTACATTATTCTTGGAATTTGTTCAAAAAATTGAGGAAATATCATTAATTTCACACTTGTTTTGTATAAGCTTCTTACATTTAAGCTCAAAAAACTCGATAATTTAATTTTTACAGTTCCAATATCTTGGTTTGACATCAATCATATTGTGGAACTGTTATTTATTTCCAGAACCTTTCTTTTTTCTTTTTTAATTAAAGATTATAAAATAAACAGCCACAATCACATTACAGTTTTAACTCAATACAACACACCTCAAACACACTTTTATGAAAGAGAATTCTGTTTGTAACTTTACAGAATCACACGAATACACCACATTGTGACGTCAGTAACCCCATGTGTATATTACTACACTTTTAAACAGAATTTAGGCAGAAGAATGCAAAAAAATTCTGTAGAGAATTACACATCTTAGATATGGGAATAACATGAATAAAGTTCATGATCTCAAAATTTCTCTTTGTCTTATTATTAATAAGATATTTGAAAATTCAAAGGAGATAGACTTAATAAGGCTATATTCATATTTAGCACAGAATTAGAGCCTATTTTACCAACTCAACTCAATTGCAAGAAATCACCCAAGGCAATTCAATAAAGCTACAATGGATTTCCCAAGAGGAAGTTTTTTTTAGGAAAAATAAAAAGCTCAAAGTTTTATCGAAATAATTCATTCTCCGCATGAAATAAAATCACCTTCAAGTCAAACCACTAGCAATATTCTCTGAAGTCTGTTTTTCAAAAAGAAAATTAATATTAAAAAAACAGAAAAATTGACACCAATACTAACAATACTAACCCCGCCAATTTTCATGTTTTATGGCTGTACAATTAACAGAAATCTCTAGACTTTCTTAACTTTCTTCACTGTCAAAAGAATCATCAACAGCTTACTTATATCAATGGTATCATGGGACTAAAAGTTATTGTGATTCCCTTAAGCTTTATTTTCCCCATTCTCCCTGCAAAAGGAAGCTCTTGCCAGACAAATAAATATTTATTTATTTATTTATTTTACTCTCCAGGTGCTTGTAAAAGTACATAATCTACTATTAAAAACAAATAAGTCCTTAAATGTTCCTACCAACTTATGGCCAAAACACGTACCCATTTGGTAAAAACATGTAAGTGGTTCCTTTTTCTAAAACAAATTCCTTGATCCAAGACTTGAAGAATTGTGGAAGTTTTTTTGGAAATATTTCTCCATTTGTGGGTTATTACTATCCCCAAATTTCCCTGTCTTTTTTTTCCAAATTTCATTGAATTAGCCAAATGGTTTCAAAAATTCAATAAAAAACTTTCCACTCATGAGTTTTTCTGTTGTTTTTTTTGAAATGAAGGGGGAAATGATTAGAATAAAAAGACAGAATCACATAGCATATGATCATTTCTTTCAAAATGCTCGGCTCACAGGATAAATTAATTGCATCATGAATCTTAAAAGTGATTTCAGGCTTGTGGGAATTTCTTTGCTAAGATCTGCTTCTCAAATTTTATGGAGCTTCTAAGGGTAAATACTTATTTTCTGCATCAATTTGAGTCAGTTTTGGTGTTTAGTGAATCTGATGAAGTGATTTATTCTGCAAGGGGCCTCAGAATCTTCAAAATATTAAAATTAACCCAATTTCATAATCTGAGGGAGGAAATTGGCTGTGATCTTGGAGTTTGTTTGCTTGTAAATTTTTATGGATGTATTCTTATTCTTTTTTATTTACTTTAAATTGTTTCAAACCTTGAGATATCTCTTTTAACTTTATTTTTTTCTCCTTGAGGTATTCCATGGTTGTTTTTGCATTCAAATGGGTATTAATAATATTATTTGTCTTCTTGACTATCGGGAATTCAATAAAAAGATACCTTTCTTGTTAAAAAATCTTCAAAATGTTGAATAATTGGGCTTATTTCTGTCATTGATATTTGAAAGATGGCCTCCCAAATTTCTTGAAATATCTCCTTGGATTCATTCCTTCTTTCTTTCTCAATTATTTTATGATCCCATCAACAGCCATTACAAGGAGAATTAATCAAAGAAAATAAGGGAATGTGAAAACAAGCTAAGAAATTTAGGATGAAAGATTATGATGGGTAAGCTCAAATTCAACTACGTATTGAGGTCTGATAACTGGAGGCTTTGTAACTTGAATAATTCCTGTAAAGCTTTGTTCTTTCAAGGTATCCTTTTAAATTCACCATATTTGGTGATTCATTTTTGATTGGAGGGAAATTTTGTTTTGAAACTTTAAAAGGCCATTTAAAGTGAATAAGAGGAAACTTTCCATTGAGAGAACAGATTTGAGGAGGGAAAGTATTGATCTGCAAAATTGTGTCCTTGAAGACTCTGTTGATTGTGCCAACAAGTTGTTTCTTGAAATCAATTCAAAGGGCTTTAATAACCACAAGGAGAGTACAAGTGGACTTTGGAAGATAAATCTTGAACATTTAATGGGAACATTCAACTCTTGAGGTGGGAAAAAAGGTTAAAATGATAGTTGTCCCTGGAAAAAATGTAATACTCCTTTAGAGGAAGCCATGTTTTCTCCAAATATTGCACAAATTTAGGATTTTTGATTTGCTTTTGAAGTTTCTTCCAATTTTATTTGAAAGATCTTTGATTTATTGAATACATAACCTGAGAAACAAATCTGAAGTGCAGCAGTAATAAAATTCATTCAAATAAAAGTTAAAATTTAAATTGAGTTACTTTATTTCAAAGGCATATAAGATTTTTAAAATTGGTTCCATCACCAATTTGTTTCCCGCAACTAGCAGATATGTCTTTTTTGATGTACCAAATGGATAGCATTATTTTTGAGTCTAGGATTACTTTTTGAAGAGAATACTTCAAGGAACAATGCCTATCAATAAAAGAACTTGAGGGAGAAAAATATTGGTATTGTTGAGGGATTTTGGTACATATTGATTTGACTTCCAAGTTTTGGTGGATAGAGTTTTATCCTTCATCAAAAAAAAGACCCTGAAAAGTTCTCATTGGTTGAGCTGAGTCTAGTATCATGGAAACATGAAGTTTTGGTACTTATTTGTTTTCTGGGTATAATCCATAATACTCACATGAGGAAAGCCTTGAAGAGCTTCAATGGCAAGGGGGTGAGTGAAAAACAATGACATAATGTATCCCTCTTTATCCCTAGGGGACCACACAAAAAACCTTTGTTTGGGAGAGTAAATAAGAGATCCAATGGCCCCCCTGCCTTGAAGTTTGTCTTTACTGAGTTCATTGACTTGGTTGTAGATATACTGAAGCATTGAAGGCCTTTAAGGCTCCCTCTGGCTTTACAGTTTCCCCCAAATTTGAATCGGTATGAACAGTAATTCAGAACTCTGAAAAATTTGGGATATCTCTCTCTAATTGCATTTTCTCAAAGCAGGATGCGCCATGATAATTTCAGTGGAATCATGACTATGCTCAGGATGTTTAAATTTGGGATTCAAAGTGGTACTATTGGCATATTTTCTTGCATAAGGTGTAAAAGAGAAGTCAAGATACCTATCACAATCTCTTTCAATTTGATTGTGTGTCATATTGAACCTCAGTTTAGATAAAAAATACCTCTTTTGCCTGGAATAATTACACACATGCTGACAAAGAAGCTTCACAGTAGGAAGTTCAAATTTAGTTGGGGGTTGAAGAATTGTTTCAGGAAAAAGTTTAACAAATTAAATAATTTGGAAAACAGGAAATTTGGGGTCTATGGAATGTGGAAATACCCTTTTGAAACGTGAAAAACAGAGGAAAAAGTTTTGAAAAGTAAAACAATGGGTGGAAGATTCTGGGTAATTGTAGAGGCAAGGGGGAAAATTCAATTCGGTGTATTTGTGAAGTAAAAATAAGTGGAAAGGTTTTGGAGGCAGGTTTTTTGGCAAGAAAATTGGAAATTTGGGCAAAAAGAAAGAAAAGTGGTTTGAAATGATTGAATAGAGTTGGTTGGGAATTCTTGGAAAATAAAGTTTTTGTGGAGGTGGGAAATAGTTTGGAATATTTGTGTTTTTTTTTCTCATTTTGGGAAGGATATGTGAAAAAATATTTCTAGAAATTGATCAAGGGTTTCTTTTTGGGGAGATTTTGGAAGGCTTTTTCCAAATCCAGTTGTTTTTTGAGCTATTCTATTAAAAAGGTTCCCACGGAATTCCTTATGGGGTTTTACTTATTGATGAAAAAAAAATGTTTTTAGAGACAAAATGTAAGGTTATATGTGTTTTTACCTTTTTTATTATATTCTTTTGAAAGAAACCTTCTTTTATTTTCCATTTATTTCCCACTTTTTTGAAATTTTTTATGATTTTTGAGATTTTTGATATTTTATCATTTTTTCTAATTTCTTATTCCTTTTCTCCATTTTACAAGAAAGCTGGGAGATTGTACTGATGGTATGGAATACCAAAAAATCAGCCGCAAAATTGAATATTATAAAATAATATTCTTTCATAAAGTCATGTACCATTTGTTATTACAAGTATTAAGCTTTGGATATGAATTATAAGGAGAAAATTGTGTTCAATTTTTTCTATGGATTTCAAAAATTTAGGAGCTTTTCCTAGAAGATTTTTTCTTCAAGATTAGTATTCTTGAATTGCATAGGTTATCCCATAACATAATCTACCCAAATCTCAAAAAACCTAAAAAAAACAGAAGTGAAGATTCAAGCTATATAGGTCTTCTTAATTAGCTGAATTGTACCTGAATTTTAGTAACAAAATATCTAATATTTTGAAACCTTTTTCCTATTTATTTATATCCCACTTTTGAGTTTAAAATTTTTCAGTAAAATTACATTCAACTTCTTCTAATCAAATATATATTTAGCCCAATTTATCAAAATACATCAATATGTTCATACTGATAATTCTCATCTCCCCAAATTTTACAAAAGTTAATATCAATGTTTTCATACATCATAAATTTAAGGCTCATCAGCTTTCTTTACAGTTTCTGGATTTATTTTCACCCAATTATGCTATTAAAAACTTGGAAGAATAACTTCTGCTGGTGAAAAATTATTTTTATTGATATTTTTTTCTCTTTAGTTGAAAATTTGATAAGAACCTTCATAATATAACTTGTTACTAAATCTTCAATATTTCTGACAAGAAGGAATCTTATAAAAGCTAATGTCAAATTATTTGATTTTAAATTGTTTTCCCCCATTCTTTAGAGAACTACTATTAAATTATCATTAGTATAGTGACTACACCAAGCTATCTGGCTGAAGATTATCAAAAAACATCTCAAGAAATTTTGAAAAATAAATATCTCCTATTATAAAAGAGTCAGTGGATACAAAGAATATATATAAAGTAGCCTATTCATTAGAGAATTTTCAATTAATTGATTCAATTGGAATTCAATCTTTCTCCAGAATCCAGCCATCATTTATTAGATAAGGCGCTAAGCGGTACACAATTGTCTTCTTTTTTAATTATGTCATTTTGTTTAAAAGTAATCACTTTGAAAATGAATCCATAAGAAATGGATGAAGATTATTTGAAAGGTATTTCAATTATTTTGAAAGCTTCCTCCATACTTCCTGAAGATCTCAAGGGGTTTTCCTCAAGATAGAAGAAAATCTGATCCAAAAAACACTAATATTTCATCATTATTAGAAGCCTTTTAATACCCAATAACTGGGAGTATCTCAGGAGATATGATTTGGAATGAAAGAATCATAAATTGAATTAAATCATATTGGAGACAAATATTATATCACCATGCCAAATATTTTGAGTATTTTTGTTTCTTTTGACTTCAGCATTATTTGTGATCCTTTGATATCTCTAATGAATTACTACCTGATGTTCAATATGCTTGTATACTGATATTATTTTATTCAAAAGGACTCATGTAGGTTGAAGAATTAGGGACATAGTTATGTCACAGTTTCCAATCCAACTTCATTTCCCTAAAACAAAAAACTTGAATATGATTGATTGGAAAGAGGTTTTGGTAAATAATTAGATATCAAATATTGGGTTTTTGGAGGATTGTATCATCAAATGTAAAATATCAATTTGAATAAATCAGAAAACTCTAGCATGAAAAAAGAGTTTTTGCCATTGAAATCAACTTACTGACCCTATTTTTCAGGAATATCTCTTTTCCAGAAAAATTAGTTCTTTGATTTTTTTTAAAACTGTTTTCTTGGCTATATCAATACTTAAATTAATTTTAATATTAAAAGATTTCAATTTGTTTTGTTGTTTAATTTATCCTTTAAAATATATACTCTAATTATTGCTAATTTTAATACATGAAATATGTTTTTTTCAATAAACTTCAGGTGAAAATCAAAAAATCTTGAAGTTTCTTTTATAAATTTCCTGAAGAAAGGATACAGATTATGTAGTTTGTTTAATTATTTGAAGCTTTCTTATATAAAATATTGTATAAAGAATGACATTAACAGATGTAATTTCAAGTAATCCTTTTTTCACAAAACTGGGATAATAGTAAAGATGTCTGTAATAAAATAGAAAAAAGGGCAAAACCAAAAGAATTCATGAAGTCGTAATTTTTTTTAAGAATAATTCTTTTCATTCTTTTAATTTTTTGTGTTTCTTTTATTCTATTTCTGTGTTGCTTTTGACCATGATGTTTTTTTGCAATATGAAAAGCATTCTTTTGTCTTTTTTTGATTTTCTGTTTTTGTATTCATTGCTTTTGAGGCAATTTCAATGCTTTATTTATAAATATTATTCCAATTTTTACTGGAATTTGATTTTTCAATTATCTGAAATTTCACAAGTTTTTTACTTTTTTCCCTTTTCACATTATTTTCCCTTTTTTCCCTTTTTTCATTTTTTTTCATTTTTTTTCATTTTTTTTCATTTTTTTTTTCATTTTTTTTTCATTTTTTTCATTTTTTTTCATTTTTTTTCATTTTTTTTTTCATTTTTTTTCATTTTTTTTCATTTCTTTTCATTTTTTTCATTTTTTTCATTTTTTTCATTTTTTTCATTTTTTTTCATTTTTTTCATTTTTTTTCATTGTTTTTCATTTTTTTCATTTTTTTCATTTTTTTTTCATTTTTCTTCATTTTTTTCATTTTTTTGTTTTTTTTTTCATTTTTCATTTTTTTTAAGTTTTTCAATTTTTCCAGGGCTTGTCCTGAAAACCTGCACCAATTCATGATTTGGATCATTTGGTGATAAGTTTTTCTGGACCCAGAAAAAGCTCCCTGGGTTCCTATTGAGTCGAAGCAAGGAGGAATTCAGATGTCATAAATTTTTCACAGTATTTCTGTGTCTATCTCAGGTACACACAACAATAAAATGGTTTTTGCAATTAATAAAAGGAAAAATGATACCTTGCTATTCCTGTGAGCCTTAAAGGTATTTTCATAAGGCAAAAAGATAGAAAAAATAAAATCCAAGAATTATTAAAAAATTTGTTTTGAATATAAAGATAAAATCTCAACACTAAATTGATATAAATATGAACTTCAAAAAAAATTCCCAAAAGATATTTTTAGTTGAAGTAAAAAAATCTGAAAAAAAGAATAAAACAAGATCTTTTTGGAAAAAACATGAGAAACATTATTACAAGTATTTTTCCAATGAATCAAGATATGAAGATTATTTGAGCATTGGAACTCTCATAACAGGTCAGGTGGAGTCTCCTCTGACTGAAATGTCTCTAAACCAACTCTGGATAAGATTAAATTAAGTTTTTTGTATTTTATGTTATAAATCTGAAACTCCTCAAAGCCCAAATTTTACACACACCACATATTGTCTTAATCTTTGACTTTTGTGTTGAAATTGTGGTGTGGTGTGAAGTTTTGAATTTATGAGGAAGTGAAGTATTTCCATTGAAATGTTAAAATGTGTGTGTGTATTACATCAGTGAGCTTATATTCAAACACAAGGAATTAAGAATTACAGCTGTGTATGGTAGTTTTGAATTGAATTACATTTTTGAAATTTTAAGTGTAATATAAAATGAGGAATTAAAGAAAAAATAAATCGGAAATATTAAATGTTTGTGGGAAAAGGAATATTGGCTCCAAGGGTAGCAGAATCTACCAAATTCCTTTCTGCAAAGAATGAGATGTCAAAGCCCATTAAAATGTCAGAACAACCATGGAAAATTACCCTATCAGACCTGCATATTGCACATCAATGCCATATCCATCATTATTTGGCCGAATTCACAGCTTTAACTTTATTTGCCTTTTGTGGCCAACCGGGCCCCTTCATGGCAAATTTTGGGCATGTTGCAGTCAACAGGGTAAATACAGCACAAAAGACTGTATTATTCGTTTTGAGCTTTAAATACAGTTTTGGGAATTTCTGTGCATTTATCCATAATGTGCCATTTTCCCATTTAATATGGGAAATATTCTCAAAATTCCATATTAGGCCATTTGGGGCATAAATACAAGACTTACACATCTTTGTGTATATACATTTTTTAAGCCTGCATAGGCCTGTTCTAGCCAAAACACCTCTTCCAGCCCTGAAGCTACCAAAACTTCATTTTATCACATTATACTCCCAGAATTATATCAAAAGATCTTTGGTGACTTTTTTAATTCAATAACCAAAAGTTCCCTAAATGGTGTTATACACCATTATGCACCTTTTTCCACCAAAAAACAAATTTTGCCAATATCAGAAGGTATTTAAACATTTAATCATGTCATCCAGAGGATTCATAAATTATCAGGTGCAAGCATTATTCTCAAATATCAATAAAACAATCAAGCAGTCATTGGATATTTTAAATTATGCGGCATTCCTCCAGCAAATACTGGCAGTTCATTCTCAAGGGATATTAAAGAGGAAATTACAAAACAATTGTCAAATGTGAATGCTCCATCAATTCAACTTTGCAGACATATTTATTTCAATACAGTCTTGTTTCAGCAAGACCTTTATTTTAACCAGAGACCCTGGGAAGATCCTTCAACTCAGTTCATTTCCCAATTTGGAAAGGCATACACTTCATCAAGCAATCAATACAGCTTCAAAGATTCAATACATATCATCTATTTGCCTGAAGGAGTCAAGCTCTCTGCTTTTCACATGCGCCAGCCTCCTTCCAACCCTGGGGGGTTTTCCCCCAGTTAATTAATATACTTTGATTTTTTATTATCTTCATTGATATTTCATTTGTTGAGTGAATACTGATATTTTCAAGTCAGTCATTTAGCACATTTTCTTTCTTTTCCTGTCAGTGGATTTTGGTGGTCATATCTTTTACTAATTCCATTACTCTTTCTGTCAGGTTTGAACAGTGATTGAGGACTTAATTGGCTGGATCTTTTTTCATGTGGCTTCTTCTCTCTTATTGCATCACATCTTGTACTTGCATATCTTCATAGAGAAGTTTATTATTTTGCCTTATTTCATTATCCCTTTTCGGTATTCCAAGTTAGTTCTGTGATTACTGAGTGGCAGGCCAATCTTGTTTTTCCCAAAAGCCCTTGTGACAAAAGTGCATTAATTTTGTCCTGGCATTGAATCACAGGCTCTGTGACTCCATTTATCATGAGGTTTTGATACCAACCAGGGAGGATTCAACTGTTTTGAAGAGGGAAAAAGATGCTCAATCTAATAAAAAACTCACAAAAAGTCCTTTGAGCTTTGTTAGAGGCTACTTGAACACATTTTGATGTATTTTGGAGGCTCAAAACTACATATTACTATAGCAATGGCTGATTTACAGGAATAAAATGGCTGAACCAATCTCTTTTTTGTCCAAAACAGGGTTAAAAAATGCCATGATTGGGCTTTGTGTTATCAGTATGTCTCTCAAGAGTAATTAGAAAAAATCTTTCTTTTTGAGGAAGAAAATTGGTGGTTATAAAAGCATTGCCTTTCTACCTGTATTCTATCTTCTTTTAAAATATTTTCCTTTTATAATTAGTCTTACAATTGTTAGATAAATAAATAAAAGAGTCCAACAACCAAGTTTAAATCATTCAAAACCCTTTGAATACATGAAAATTCATAATAAGCATTTTTTAACTCTTTATGATTTCTTTAGCATTAAAGCTTGATTTTTCACTGTTATTTTTGGTACTATCCTTCCAAACTAAGCCAGGTCATGTTTGGGCATTTTTTATCTTTAATATTCATTATTTGAGATTATTTACTCATCTTGATTGATTTTAGTTGTTTCCTAATTTCTTTCCCATTGAAATCTGTCTTGAAGAAGTTTATTTTCCAGGCATAAATATCTCTTTAAAAGTATATTTTGCTGGATTCTTTCTAAAATTATTTTTTTATAATAGAAAGGCTAAAAAGGATATTTTTGGCATTTTTTGTTCTTTTAAAACTCCTAAAACTATCATTCTTTACATAATTATACCTCAAAAAGATTTAGAGGACAGGAAAAGTACTTGATTTTTAATAAGAGTTTCATTTCCTACCTTACACTACCATTATATTTCTTCTGAGAGGATCAAAACTTTGGAGCTTAAAGATTGTAAATACTTCCAAAATGACTTTATATGATCTGGGAATAGGTTTAAGACATGTTGCAGGAATAACCAGAGAGATTTAAACAATCTCTTTGCATCAAGAAGGCCATTTTCATGAAGCTAGAAGATGAGTCAAAATTAAGAGGACTATTCAGAGACTCAAAATAAGAAATGGCTTACAAGCAGATTATGCACTTTTGATGTATAGTGACCAATAGACATCAAAAA
Source organism: Austropuccinia psidii (assembly GCA_023105745.1). NCBI lineage: Eukaryota > Fungi > Basidiomycota > Pucciniomycetes > Pucciniales > Sphaerophragmiaceae > Austropuccinia > Austropuccinia psidii. Next base: position 31,779,277 of record JALGQZ010000008.1, read on the forward strand.
TGGCAGGCCAGTGAAAATTTTCCAAGGGGTGAAGAAACCATTTGTAAATCTTTTCATGAAACAATAAAGGCTTTAGGAATATTTTACCCAGAATTTTTCAGAAATCTAAATGGAGATTTAATTCCTGAGAATTTACTACAAAACTTCTGGTTTGTTACATTTTGATGTTGTGTAGGGTTTATTATTGCAAAATTTATTCAAGAGAGCATACTTGTATGTGATCAGGCTTTCTGGTATTTTGGAAACTCCTCTGCATGCTTAATGAATTGGGGCAGTAACTGGGAGGGGAAAATGAAAAAAAAATTTGTTTTCAGTTTGAGAATCTTAATCCTTTCTCTGCTTGTGTACTAGAAGAATACATACTACCCTTTCTAATATACTGAGGTATATTAACTGATTCCACAACTCTTTTTTGATATAGAAAGTGGCTTGACCAAAGAATATTGTGCTTAAAAATCTCTTATCAAATTTCCCTCTACTAAAAGAAATGTTTTTAAAAACCTCAATAAATAAATTCCTTGTTGAAATTTCACAAACTCTGGCAAATTACACCAAATCACTGCTACAAGAAACAATAAAAAAGGTAAAAAAGAATAAACTTATAATATTAAAAAATAACTCAGAATTATATATATATATTTAGCTCTTACATGAAAAAGTACAGACAGCCAAAACATGAGAGAGCAGAAATACCAAATGTGACAAAACTAATAGAAGTATAACAATCAAAATAGGAATGATAGATAATATCCACTAAAAATTATTAAAATGAAAATAAAGATGTATATCTTTATAAGTAAACTCAATGGTGAGAAAGAAAATATAAAATGGAATATATATGGGACATCCCAATGAAATTTTAAGGTGTGGATATGAAACTTTAGTTAAAAATAAAGTACTTTTCCTTGCCTCTCCATTTTTTTAAGCTATAATTATGTAAAAATTAGTAATGTTAACAGTTTTAAGAGATGAAACACCCCAAAATTAACATTTTTAACTTTATTGGCATAAAGCAATATTATGATAAACATTTATTATCTTACCAACAAGAAAAATGCATCCAAAAATAGTCAACAAGAGATATTTATGGCTGCATAAGAAAGTTCTTCGAGAGAAATTTCAATTAGAAAAAATCTATAAGATGAATATTAAAGAGAAAATATCCCCAAAAGCTACCACAGTGAATTCGGAAAGAGAGTTGCAAAGTTAATAGTGATAAAAGAAGCTTTAATTGACTTTTGGGGAGTTTGAAGGGTAAAGTAATTGTAAAGAGTTACAAAAAGTTCTTATAGTGAGTTTTTGAAATGTTTAAAACCTTTTAGATGACTTGGAATTGGTTTTTGGAATATTGAATTGATTTTTTCAACAATGTTTCAACTAATTATAAGAGGAAAAGATGGGAAAAGTAGACATTCTTTGATAACCACAATTTTTCTTCCTAAAAAAGTAGATTTTACTTCAATTAGCCATGTTCAATCTGATTAAAATGGAAAAAGCCAATTATGGCATTATCAAGCCCTGTTTTGGACCAAAAATTGCTTTTGTAATCCCCTTTAGTACTGTAAATCAGTCAGAAATATAGTAATAATTGGCTTTAAGCCTTAAACAGAAGTCAGAATGTGTTTGAGGACCCTCTGAAGAAGTTAAAACAACTTTGGAAACGTTTTTGGTAACTTAAGGGTTGTTTTACCCTCTTGGAAACAATTTAGACTTCTCTTGTTGGCATCAAAACCTCACCATCAATTGAGTCAAAGACCCTGTAATTCAATTTCAGGAAAAACAACTGAATTTCTGCATTAATTTTGACATCTTGCACTTATGTAACAACCATCCATCAGGGGTAAGGGTATTCATTCATACACCCACTCAAACACCCCAAATCAGCAAATCCAGTATCTGCATCAGCATTCAGTTTCAGCAATCTTCATTCTGAAACATGCATACAGCTTGGTACATCAATACAGCCTGTCAATACCTGTACAGGTTGGATTCACCCAATACAGTTTCAATACACCAATATGGAACTGTATGATCACTCAAATACACCACACCTCTTGTACAGGTTCTGTACAGCTGTACAGGACCTGTATTGGCCAGACTCAATTCAATCATCAATTATTCTCATGAAAATTCTTCCTCTGGATCAGGGCTGGTGATTCTCATATATACCAGCCCCTCTTTCTCCCCCCTGGGGACTTTTCCCCAGTTAATTAATTTAGTTTATTTATTATTTTATAATTATTCTTATCCTTATAATTGGGTATTATAATGATTTAATTTTAAGTTAGTCTTTGCCTTTCCTCTCTTTGCCTGTACAGTATGAGTTGGGTGGCCATATCCTTATTAACCCTTCTCTTTCCATTCTGACAGGTTGAAACAGTGGACTTGGACTTGTTTGTGGTTGGCTCTTCTATTTCTTACTCTTATTTCTTTTTTCTGATTTTTCTTATATTTATTCTTTTAGCAATTTATCTTTAACACTCTTCAGTGTATTCCTTCTTACCATATCTTTGAGCCCTCCATAAGTGAGTTCCAGTTTACTGAGTGCCAGGCCCTCTTCACTTCGAAGAGCCCCTGTGACATTAAATTAATTAACTCATATTTGATTCTTTCTTTCATTCATTTTATTCATTTCTCCCATTCTTCAATTATGATCTTCTCATGATTTTATCATTTTTATGATTTTTTATGATTTTTTCTCTCTCAACAATTTTCATCTCATTCATTTCATTCAAAATGAAAATTGATTCTCTTTCTCATTTCAAAAATTCTGCTGACCATTTCACTTTATTCTTCATCATTCTCATTTCTCTTTTGTCTGAATTCAGGTTTTTATCAGGTTATCTGAGTGGAATTATTTGGGTTAATTGATTCATCATTCAGGGATTTTATTGATTTGGGGTATTCAGTGATTTTGGTTTTGAAATTTCTCAAATTTATTGATTGATTCATCAAGACATTGATTTCACCTCAAGACTTTGATTTGACTTTGATTGATTTAATTGATTGACTTGATTTGATTCCTCAAGATAGCTGATTTATCCTCAAGATTTGATTTGATTTATTGATTTGAATTTGATTCCTCAAGAAAATTGAATTGCTTTTTGAAGATATTTATTGAATTCCTCAAGGCTTAATTGATTTGATTTTGAATTGACTTTATTTACTTGATTTGACTTATTGATTGAAATTGATTGTTCACAAGAATTTGACTTCGTCATCTTCACTCTTCAAGATTTATTCATATTGATTCACTTCAAGACTATTGATTGATTTCTCAAGTTCATCAAGATTCTCATTTGATTGTTTTGGTCAAGCCTTATTTTATTCAAAGTATCATCAAGTTTTATTTCATTTTATTCAAAATGCCAGTTCACCATAGCCCCCCAGCCAAAAATACTAGATCCCAAAGAATTCAAGCTGTTCTCACTCCTACAGCAAGGGCTCCTCTTGACCGCACACCATCAATTCATCAACTGAGTGCAAATTTGGACAGAGGACCACCAATGGAAGGAGAAGCACCCTCAAGAAGAGGTGGAATGAAATCTAGAAGATCAAGATCTTTCCCTGGACTTTTGGGTGGCTACCCTGGCATGTCTGAAGGTGCAAGAGCAAGACAAGGGGAAGTTGAAGATGAAGAGGGGGAAGAGTCTGTGGAAGAGGAAGATTCTGGGGAAACTGAAGTGGCAGATGCCTTGGCAAATGCTCCAGAGGTGCCTCAGGGTTCTAATCTAGTCCTTTCTAGTCAACCTCTTGTCTCTCAAACTGATCCAAGTCTCCTCAAGATGATGGAGCAGATGACTCAATTCATGGGGCAACTCACTCAAGCAGTTGCTCCCAGGGAAAATTCCAAAGCCCCTGCTTTCAAGACTCCATCCATGAAGGCACCTGATTCTTTTGATGGTACTCAAGCTCATAAATTGAGAGGATTTATCCAATCCTGTCAATTAATCTTCCATAATGACCCAGCAAATTTCTTCTCTGACAGGAAGAAAGTTCTTTACTCAACTTCTTTTCTCACTGATAGAGCTGGAAAATGGATTGAACCCTATCTCTCAAATATTTCCAATGAAGACCCTTCCTACCTCCTCAATAATTGGCCATTATTTGAATCTCAATTATTCACTCTGTTTGGTGACCCCAATGAAGTCAGGAAAGCTGAACAAGAGTTGGACAATTTGAGGATGAAGGAAAGTGGTCATGTTTCCTTGTACATTGCAGATTTCAGAAGCTTAATGTCAAGAATTGGGGATTGGGGGGAAAGAGCTTATATCCATGTTTACAGAAGAGGATTGGCATCAAGATCATTGGATCAGTTGGCTTCTCACCCTGGAACTTTTGATACTCCTCAAGAACTTATGGATGTCACCTTAGAATTAGACACAAGATATCATGAGAGGCAAAATGAAAACGGTGGCAATCAAGAGAAGAAGCCTCCAGTCATTGGATCCAATCAATCTAGGCCTCCTCAAAACTCATCTTCAAAGAGGTCTCACCAGAAGAAGAACAAGAAGGGAAAGCAATTTCAAGCTTCAAAGCACAAGCCCCATGCTGCTCTCCTCAATAAGGACAATAAATTAATCGGTCCTGAAAAGGAGAGGAGGATTAAAGAGGGGTTGTGTACTTATTGTGGTGGAAAGCACCCAATTGAAAAATGCTTCAAGAGACCTCAGAACAAGCCTGGGTCATCATCAAGAGGCTTCCCTAGCAAGCAGGGAAAAGCCTGAGTGGGAATCATGATGTGTTCAATGGTTCTCACTTATTTCCTTCAAGAGCACAATTGTGCACTCTAAAAACTAGTGTCAAGAAATCTTTAAAATTTCTCATTTTCTCTTCTGTCTCTGATATTTTTTATAGTATTCTCATTGATTCTGGTGCTACAAACTCTTTTATTGCAAAGAATTTTGTTCTCAAGTACTGATTGACTCTGTCAGAGCTCCCTGAAAAGATTCCTCTTTTCATTTTGGATTCTAATGAATCCCCTGCCTTGTTCATCACCCATTATACAAAGTGGGTAGTTGACTTGCCTTCCTTCCTGTGAGCCTTGGAGGTAATTTCATATACCCAAAAGACCACAAATATAAAAATAACATATTAATATAAATAAAATAAATTTATTTATATTATTAAAATAAAAAATCAAAATATAAATATAAAAAATTAATTACAATTTAAAAATAAAAATACATTAAAATTTTGTAAGTATAAAACTACATTTATACTTGAAAAAATTAAGTAAAAATGAAATTTTAACAAAATTGTGAAAAAATACATAAATTGGGAAAAAAGTTAAATAAGAATTATTATAGCTTTTTATCCAATAAATAAACACATAAAAATTATTTCACCATTGGATTCCTCATAAAAAATCAGGTGGGGTCACCTCTGAGTGAAATTCTTGTAACTCAACTCTAAATAAGCTTAGATTAAGTTTTTAGTATTTTCAATACAAAAGTTGAAAATCCTCAAAACTTTAGTTTAATTCACACCACATGTGGTGTTAACCATCAAATTTTGTGTTAAAATTGAGGTGTTGTGTTTAGTTTAGAAGTTATGAGGAATTGAAGTATTTTCAATTGAATTCAATTGAAATGTCAAAATGTGCGCATGTATTACATAAGTGAACTTTGATTTACATATGAGGTGTCAATTATTACTGTATTGTACTGTACAATTGAATTGAATTACATATGTAAATTATAAGTATAATACATGATGAGGAATTAAAGGAAAAATAAATTGGAAAGATTAAATTTGGGGGGGAAAGGAACTCCAGCTCTAAGGGGGAGCTAGACCCCCAAAGTCCTTGCTGACAGGCGTGGGATGTCAAAATTCACGCAAAAGGTCATCACTTTTGGCCTGGAATTGAGTTACAGGGTCTGTGAACTCAATTGATGATGAGGTTTTGATACCAACTGGGGTAGTTTTAGCTGTTGCCAAGAGGGTAAAACTACCCTTAAGATAAAAAAATCATAGTAAAAACAGTTTTAACTGGTTTCTACGCCTCTGACACACATTCTGACGTGTTTTGAAGGCTCTAGGCCTGGTATTGCTATAGTAATGGCTGATTTAAGGGTCTAAAATGGCTAAAAATGGCTTAAACCAGCCCTTTTTGGTCTGAACCAGGGTTCAATGATGCCGTAATTGGCTTTTCTGTTCTCAGACTGTTTTTCACTACTGACAAGAGTAAATTTTACTTTTAGAGTAAGAGAATTGGTGGATATAAAAGAATGTCTTCTTTGCCCCACTTTTCTCTTCATGTTAGAATCTTTTCCTTTTATTAATTAGGTTAAAACTATTACACCAATCAATAAAAGATTCCAACCACCATTTTTAAATCATTTTAATCCTTTTAACCACGTGAAAAAATCATTATAATCATTGTTTGTAACTCTTATAATCATTTTTACCCCTGAACCACCCCAAAAGTGAATTAAAGCATCTTTCATCACTGTAAACTTTGTCACTTTGTTTCCAAATTCACTCTGGTCACTTTTGGGCGTGTTTTCTCTTTAATATTCTTTTTAAAGACTCTGTTCTTTAATTAATTGCTTGCAGTTCTTTGCTCAATTAATTCCAATTGAAATTGCTCTTGAAGAAATTTCTTTTGTAGCCTTAAAATATCTCTTGTAGAGTATTTTTTGGATAAATTTTTATTGTTGGTAAAACAATAAATTTTTAGAATATTATTGTTTTATACTAATAAAGTTATGAACAATAAAATTGGCGTGTTTTCTCTTAAAAATAATATTTCTTACTATTTTTAATTGATTTTTACCTTATACAAAGTTTGAGGACAGGAAAAGTACTTGATTTTTAATCAAAGTTTCATATCCACACCTTACACTTCCCAAGCTTTGAATGGGACTTCTTTATCATAGATTCACCCAAGGGAGAAGACCTGATATTTGGCTATGATTTCCTTTACCATTTTAATGCCATTATTGATTGGAAAAATGGATTGATCACCTATGATTCTAGTCATAAGGATTCTAGTGGTATCATTCCTTCTACTAGTAATGACTTAGCCACTGCTGTCAACAGTGTTGCTCTGGTCGGTGAACTTAAGACACCTTCCCTTCCTTCTTCTGTCCATATCCCTTCCATTATTCCCTCTCAGTCATTACTTCCATCAAGAGATGAAGTCTTCAAAGAGATAAAGGATGTTGGAGAAGATGTTGACATATCTTCACTTCATCTCTTTCAAGGGGATATGGACCTTCCTCCCTTATCTTTTCATGCATCCCTGGAGGAGCAGTGGGATGAGGAGGAAGAGCCAGAAGAAATTGAAACTGTGTTGAAGGTTGTTCCTCCTGCTTATCACCAATATTTGGATGTATTCTCCAAGGTGAAAGCAGAGAAACTTCCTCCACACCGTGCCTGTGATCACCATATTGAATTGGAGGGTCTTCTACCTCCAATTGGTGTTATCTACTCATTATCAAATCAAGAGTCAAAAACACTGCGGGCCTACATTTCAGAGAATGTAGAGAGAGGTTTCATTAGACCAAGCTTCTCTTCAACAGGAGCACCTGTCCTTTTTGTCAAGAAAAAGGATGGAGGTCTCCGTTTGTGTGTTGACTACCACAAACTCAATTCTGTCACTAGGAAGAACAGATACCCTGTTCCTCCTATGAACCAGCTCCTTACCGTATTCAACGGCTCCACTATCTTCTCCAAGATAGATTTGCGTGGTGCATATAACCTTCTGAGAATCAAAGAGGGGGATGAGCACTTAACTGCCTTTAGAACCAAATATGGTAGTTATGAGTATTTGGTCATGCCATTTGGTTTGACCAATGCTCCTGCTTCTTTCCAAAATCTAGTAAATGATATCTTTGCAGATTTTTTGGATGTGTTTTTTGTGGTTTATTTAGATGATATTATGGTCTTTTCCAGTTCTGAGGAGGAACATTTCAAACATGTGGCCTCTGTCCTCCAAAGACTGAGGGACAATAATCTGTTTGCCAAAGCCTCCAAGTGTGTATTCCATGCCTCAAGTGTGGAATACTTGGGCTATGTTGTTTCAAGTGATGGCCTCAAGATGGATTCTTCAAAAGCTCAGCAAATTCTCAATTGGCCTCAGCCCAAAAAAATCAAGGCTCTTCAATCCTTTCTTGGCTTTGCCAATTTTTATCATCGTTTCATTAAAAATTATTCCAAAAAAATCACTTCTCTCACTTCCCTTCTCAAAAAAGATTCTCCTTTCATCTTCAATGAGGAAGATCTTAGTCAGTTTCAAGCACTCAAAGAAGCTTTCACCTCTGCTCCTATCTTATCCCATTTCAATCCATCTCTACCTACTATTGTAGAGACTGCTGCTTCTGATTATGCATTGGGTGCCGTACTGAGCCAGGTGAATGACTCAGGAAAGCATCCCATTGCATTTGATAGTCACAAGCTCTTACCAGCTGAACTCAACTATGAAATTCATGACAAGGAACTCCTTGGCATAGTTTGGGCTCTCAAGCGCTGGAGAGAATTTCTTCTTTCTCTTTCCAATCCTTTTGAGGTCTTGACAGACCACTCTTCCTTGCAGTATTTCATGTATTCCAAAGTTCTTACTCGTTGTCAGGCCCATTGGGCTGAATTTCTCTCAGAATTTCATTTCACTATCACTTACTGCCCAGGCAGGCTGGCCACTTTACCAGATGCCTTGTCACGTCAGGACGACGTGTACCCAGAGAAGGGGGTGGACTTCATCAGCAAGAATCCTCAAAATTTTCATCAAGTACTTAAGCAAGATGGAATTCAAGAGTCAAGATTCTTCTCAATCAAAGTGGAAATTTTGTCAGATTTAGTGGACAAGATTCAAAAAGAAGTATGGCAAGACAAAGACTATAAAGAAATACTCAAGCAATTAGCAAGAGGTGAATTAGTTCCAGATTATTCTCTTGAACCTCAAGCCAAGTTATTATTATTCAAAGATAGAGTGGTAATCCCAAGCAATGAAGAACTTCAACTCAATATTCTTCAAAAGTGTCATGACTCACCATTGGCTGGCCCTCCTGGCCAGGAGAAGACCCTCAAGCTCATCAAGAGGGATTTTTATTGGGCTGGCATGAATCAATTCATCAAGGACTATGTGTCCTCATGTCAGCAATGTTCAAGAAACAAGAACATTCATCACAAGAAGTTTGGATTACTCAAGCCTCTTTCAATTCCGTCTGGTCCTTGGGATTCATTATCAATGGACTTCATCACTCAATTGCCACTGTCAAAAAACTTTGATTCAATTTTAGTAGTTGTGGACAGATTCTCAAAAATGGCAATCTTCATTCCAACTTATGGCACAGTCACTGCTCTGGATTTAGCTCAAATCTTCATTAGTCATGTATTTTCCAAGCATGGACTTCCAGTCAGTATTGTCAGTGATAGAGGATCCTTATTTGTTTCATAATTTTGGACTCAATTGTGTCAGAAGCTCAAGATATCAAGAGATATTTCAACTGCCTTCCACCCTGAAACAGATGGACAGACAGAGAGGGTAAATCAGATACTAGAACAGTACCTTTGGATGTATGTCAGCTATCATCAAGATGACTGGTACACCTGGCTCCCTCTGGCTGAATTTGCCTATAATAATGCAGAACACTCATCAACCAAGCAATCACCTTTTTTCACCATTTATGGAAGAAATCCCAGCTTTGACTCAATCCATATTTCTCAAGACTCACCTGCTGGAAAGTTATTAACAAAACTCCAATCAGTACAGCAAGTTGTCAAAGAAGAATTAGAGTCAGCAATAAGGAGATTCAAGAAGTATGCAGATAGAAATAGAGCAATTCCACCTGATTTCCAACCTGGGGACAAAGTATGGCTAGCTTCCAAGAACATCAAGACAACAAGACCCACCAAGAAATTATCAGAAAGATGGTTGGGACCCTTTGAAGTTCTGAAGAAGATTGGCAGCCATGCATATCACCTCAAGTTGCCTCAGCAATGGAAGACAGTTCACCCTGTATTCCATGTGTCCTTATTAGAACCAGTCAAGCATTCAACTATCCCAAATCCTCATCAGTTGCTGCCACCACCAGTTTTAGTGGAGCAGCAAGAAGAATGGGAAGTGGCTCAGGTTCTGGACTCAACACTCAAAAGAGGTAAATTATGGTATCTTGTAGAGTGGAAAGAATTCAGTGAAGACCCAGAAAGAACCACTTGGGAACCAGCTTCAAACCTTACTAACTCACCAGATCTTGTCAAGGACTTCCATTCATTGTATCCAGACAAGCCTGGTCCAAATACCTCAAGAGTTTGATTTATGGTGCTTGGTGGGGAGAAGAAGTTATGAAAGTAAGTTCCTCTCCTGGAATGCACCTTTAAGGGGGTATTCTACCCATATGTTGTTGTAAGCATCACCTTGGCCACTTTGTGAGCACTTATCACTTTTTTGGACAGGTTCAGGAAGCATACAACACCAATACCCTCCGATTTGGACCGTATCAAGATATGGCCAAATGTTTCTTTCTTTATTTTTATTTATCTTTTCAATTTATGCCAATCATCATAATTCAAGACATTCATTACTTTAAGTCATTTACGGCAATTCTTTTCAGAAGTCATTTATGGCAATTCATCCCAGAAGTCATTTATGGCAATTCTTTTCAATGTTATGGTGCTTGGTGGGGAGTGGAAGTTATGAAAGTAAGTTCCATCTCCTGGTATGCATCCCTGAGGGTTCTACTTCTTGTAAAACATCACCTTGGCCACTCTGTGAGCATCAAATGCTTGGTTTTCATTTTTCAGACACTTCTTGGCCAGAATCAAGCAACTCACCATAAGAAGGACCAACCATCAGGATTTTTCTTTATTTCTTTCTTTACTCTAACTTTCTCTTATTCTTTTATTTTTCTTTCTTTCTTTACTTGTATAATTTTCTTTCTTTTTTTTCTTTTAAGCAGCAGCATCCCCTCCCAAATCATGTATTGGGAGGTTCCATTATTTTTTCATTTTTTTTTTTGGTAATTATAAGAGTGTGGATAGAAGTCAAACCAAACACAAACAAGGAAAAGGAAACTAGTTATCTCTACCCAAATCATCAAAAGTCCTCTGGAAATCATTTATCAACTCATCTTCATACCAGGCAAATTTTGCAGCCATCTCTTCAGAAGCAGTACCTGGAATAGTCCTGTCATTGGCATACATAATCACCTCTCTGCGATTTATATCAACCCTCCTGAACAATCTGGCCACAACATCTTGACTTTCACTAGCCGCGTTGGGATCTTCTCTGGTAACCCGGATAGGCCAACGTTCTCTTCTTTGAAAAACTTGAGTGGCAGGAAACGGCAGAGGGGACAATCCATCTCTCCTTCTGCTGGAGCTGGCCACAGGTTGGAGTTGATGGGAGGTGTTTATGGGTGAGTTCCTGGACTGTTGAACTGGTGATGGTCTTACTGCTGGATTCAAGGCAGGCCTGGTGGTGTGAGAAGTAGTTGGTGAAGGAGGAGGAAGGGTTGTAGGAATGGAAGCAAGCATTGGTTGGAAGGTTCTTGGAGTGCTGGGAATGACTTGACTTTGGAATCTGGTGTTGGCAAGAGGTTGAGAAGAGGAGTTGCTGAATAGATGGCCAATTGAATGAGGAATAACTTGAACTTCTTCACCATCCAACTCATCACTTCCTTCAGCATCTGGATCTGATGGGGAATCAACAATTCTTCTTAGTTTTTTCACTACTTTCACCACTCCATCAGCATTTGTCCTTGAAATTGGGATTTCTGAGCTATAGTGGATGGGCCTACCACCAATTGGAATGGACCCTCCAACAATAGTCCATCTGGCCACATCCCTCTGCCTGGAACCAGTCACTACATCAAGATATCAGCACCAATTCAATCAGAATATGCAAATCACTCACATTGAGAAAATCCAGAAGTTGCATCAGGGGTAGGCTCCTCAAGAATGGGGAATTCCTGCCCATAAGGCCCATCTTTCCTGCTCCATAAATGTCTCCTGACCTGGGACAAAGTTGATCCGGTACGGCGGCATGGCTTCTTCCCAACAAAGCAAAAGTGGCATTTTGATGATCAAGGATTGTAATGTTGAAAGCAATCCTTTCCCTTGGCCAAACACTCAGTACAGGCAGGATCAAGAACTTCAACTGCTCTGAACCTATCATATGTTTGGGAGGGATCAAAATGGCCAGAAGACGCCATGGAAAGGGAGGACAATCGACTGAAGATGCCAGAACCATGAAGAACAGACGGTGGCGGTGCAGAAGGAGAAGATTCAGTGAGTTCAGTCAGTTTGGAACTCATAACTGAAGAATATGCAAGCAGAAGATTCAAGACATCAGAATAATTCCACTCCATATCAAAAAAAAAAGAATTTGACCTCAAGGAAATGGGGCCATAACTCAAATATGCCCCCCCTCAAAGCCTCTAAGGTGAAGGTTCATACCCCTTTGGGGCTGAACTCATCACCCAGGGCCTCCCCTGAAACTTTGGGGAGGCCAGGATCTTGATGGCCCTGGACCCCATCAATGGGTCCAGGCCAGGTATGGTGAATTCTATGATTGGGCCATTTCTGGGCCCCTTGGTCACCCTGGGTCCCCAGCAAATTTGGGCCCAGGGGCTCCATTTTGGTCCTGGGGGCCTCCATTAACCCCCACGGACCGCAGATCACGGCGTACGGTCCATGGACCATGGACCGCGGCGTATGGCCCGCGGACCGTAGGACCCCAAAGGCATAAAAAGGCCAGTTATGGCCAAAAATCATATAAAGACCTAAGTTCACCAAAACATCCAAAAGGCCCAAAAGGCCATAAAAATCAAGACATGTCAAGATTCATCAGGGTAAAGGCCACAGCCCAAAAACACTTTGGAGGGCTGTTGAGGCCATTGCCATGGGTAATGGGGACAAGACCCCTTGGAGGAAATTTTTCAATTTTTCCATTGGATTCAGCCTTGCCCAATGAGTACACTTCATATACTCATTGGGTACCATTTTTTCTGAGCACAAGAGCTCAGTGGTCCTTATTCTGGGATATATCCCAAGGCCACATCCCAAGGGCATGGTTGATTGAATCAGAAGACAAGAAATGCATATTTTTGAAGTGGAATACTTACTAAAACTTGGAAAAAAGGGGGAATCAATTGAATTTGACAGGGAAGGAGTAATGAAGGATTTTCAGGATAATGGTCAAGAGGAAAAGAAAATTAAAAAGAAAATATTTTGAAAAAATGTGGGGATAATGAGATGCCACTCAACAGTGGCAGGGTATTATGGTGTTCAGGAGCCCACCAGTTTCAAGAGGGGGATACTGTAACAACCATCCATCAGGGGTAAGGGTTTTCATTCATACACCCACTCAAACACCCCAAATCAGCAAATCCAGTATCTGCATCAGCATTCAGTTTCAGCAATCTTCATTCTGAAACATGCATACAGCTTGGTACATCAATACAGCCTATCAATACCTGTACAGGTTGGATTCACCCAATACAGTTTCAATACACCAATATGGAACTGTATGATCACTCAAATACACCACACCTCTTGTACAGATTCTGTACAGCTGTACAGGACCTGTATTGGCCAGACTCAATTCAATCATCAATTATTCTCATGAAAATTCTTCCTCTGGATCAGGGCTGGTGATTCTCATATATACCAGCCCCTCTTTCTCCCCCCTGGGGACTTTTCCCCAGTTAATTAATTTAGTTTATTTATTATTTTATTATTATTCTTATCCTTATAATTGGGTATTATAATGATTTAATTTTAAGTTAGTCTTTGCCTTTCCTCTCTTTGCCTGTACAGTATGAGCTGGGTGGCCATATCCTTATTAACCCTTCTCTTTCCATTCTGACAGGTTGAAACAGTGGACTTGGACTTGTTTGTGGTTGGCTCTTCTATTTCTTACTCTTATTTCTTGTTGCTGCTTTTTCTTATATTTATTCTTTTAGCAATTTATCTTTAATACTCTGCAGTGTATTCCTTCTTACCATATCTTTGAGCCCTCCATAAGTGAGTCCCAGTTTACTGAGTGCCAGGCCCTCTTCACTTCAAAGAGCCCCTGTGACAACTTATGATTGAGGAATTTGGAGGAGTCTGGCACCAATGGTGCCAAGATTGCTTTCCCCAAAAAATTTCATGTTGCAAATGTATGCCTTCATTCATTTCTCATCATGCAAAATATTGAAATATTCATAAATATAATTCAACTCAAAATAACAGTACAAAAATTTAGTTTTTAATTACTCATCTTCAGATTTAACTTCAATTATGTAACACATGCACACATTTTGGGCTTTTGTTTGAAATAATTCAATTCCCCATAGCTTCCAAACTACACACCACACCTTAATCATAACACAAAATTTGATAGTTGATGACACAAGTGATGTGAATTTAATTAAGATTTTCAGTATTTTAAAATCTCATACAGAAAATACTAAAAATATAATGTTATTTCATTTTGAGTTGAGCTACAGAAATTTACTCAGAAGTGACCCCACCTGAAATTACATAAGTAATTTGATGGGGAAATGATTTTCATTTTTTAGCTATGGGGAAAATATTTGAATAATTTTTCCCAATTTCTTTTCCAAAAACTATGTTAGCTTTAAGATTTTTGGTAAAAATGACTTATAATTCAAATTTTCAAGCAAAAGATACTTCTTTACATTCTTTTTTGGAAAATTTAATATTTATATTAATTTTTAATTTAATTTCAATTATATATCATAGTTTTATATTGAACAATAGATTTTGTTTTAATCCTTGTGGTCTTTTGGGTATTCTAAAACATCCTAAGGCTCATGTTCCATCCCTCCTAGAAGAATATTACTTTGTAATACTTCTATTTCTAGTGAGTCTCAACCTTCTTAGAAGCTTGGTGGCTTCAGGTATGTTATTTTATGCAAACCACTCATATTCACAAGTTAGATCACTATATCTTTTTTCCTGTGACTCAAAAACATAGTACCAGCATGACACCAAAATTCCATAAACCAACGGTAGGGCAAAGTTCCTACTAAGAGCTACCTGAGCCAAAAGAGCTCAAAAGAAAGAGGAATTTAATTTTATTCCAAATCTACAACTCCCATAAGCATAAGACAAGGAATAACAACGTTCTTTCAGTTCAAACCCAGATTGGAGCATAAAACTTAATTTTCACCTCAAATCTGAAATCTAGAGAAGGAATCAAATGGAACCTCTTAATTAAGGCTATCCAATTTTGCTACTAAAATTGGGCTAGCATCAAAATTACAGATTTTAGAGCCAAACGTAGACCAAATAATGGTAAATGAAACATTCCCCTCTCATCTAACTTCTACCATTTTGGTGTGGAATAACTGGAGTAGGGTATGTTTAGATAGATAAGGATGTGAGTTTTCTAAAGGCACCCCTCATACCTCTTTATCACCTTTAAAACAAATTTTATGGAGAATAATAACTTGATACAGGATTTACCAAAATACCAAACTCCAAAAATGAAATTCCAAACCTGGTTAGCTTTTTTATACTTAATGTTAGGCATACCAAATTAGCCTCCATTTCATGGAGCTCTTCAAGTGATGAGAAATGAGCCACTTTTGACCTCTCTATTTTTATAAATGACAGATTCATTTAAGCTTTAAGGTGAAAATTCCATGACATTGGATAAAGCCCAATACTGTGGGATAGTCTCCTATACTCTTGAATATGAGGTGTACAAACCACAACAAAATGTGTTTATAATTCAATAACTTATTTTATACCTAATATGGGGTTCCCTGAGGTGTACTATATAGATTTCTATGTGTTCAGCCTTTCAGAAGATGTATGTGAGGACCCCAGGTGAAACTCTTCACTCTGTATTGGGGAAGAAAGACCAGATGTGGTTTCAAAACAACCTCTGAGTCCAATACAGGTAATTCAGCATTGTAGAAGCCACAAGCCCACAATCTTGAGTGAAAAGGATTTCACTCCTTCTATGTGGTAAGTAACAAAGGTCCTTACAACCCTCTTCATGATAAAAAACAACCTTCCTCTTCCCAAAGGAGAAATCCCCATCCTGCCCTTACATTGCTATATAGTAAAATGATGTACAGAAAATCATACTATTAAGAAATAATCAGGTATAATTACGGTTCTATTATTTTAGTAATGATAATACTTGATCAATTGATAATCTCAACATCCTGGGTTTTCAGACACACTGACCACCACTCTAGACCTATAGTAAAGCCCAAACAGCCTGAAAATCAATATTTGAAATAATCTTATATGTGTCACAGTAGTAGCTAAAGCTTGGGACTAATTTTTTATAGCTTCATAATAGACTCAACCTAATATTTTGGGAGACTGGACATATTTTTTTAAGCTTATTTGGACTGAAAAGGCCTAAAAGTGAGTGAATTCTTTATTTTTTCTGTGTGAGAACATTGATCTTATCGTCTTTTAGCATAAGCTCAAGAAAAAAATATCAAGTATCACATGATGTTATTTTCAGTGGCAAAAGTGTATACCACTTTTTTCTTTTTTTGATTTCTTTTAATTAAAGGGTATTGGTAAAAACATGTAAGAGCTTACGTTTTTTGGCCATAAATTGGTAAAAACACGTAGGTTTTTGGTAAACACACATAAGGGCTTACATGTTTTTGCTAAAAGCTTACGTGTGTTTACCAACACCCTAATTAAAAATCTTTATTACCACTGATTAACTGGGTTTATCCATATATATAAATACCATTTCAAACAATAAATATGCTCTTTAGTAACAAGAAAATATCTTTACTGTCAATAAAAGCTTCAGAGGATGTGGTCAAATAAATTCCTAGTTTCAATTATTGATATAAACCACTTTTAATATTCTATTTGTTAATGACAAAATAATGTGAGAGATTTTGAGCTAAATTAGTACTTCATATATCTATGTCACCACCATGGGAAGAACCCACTAATTGGTGTTTAGGGCATTTTCAGCCTGAACCAATTTATGGCCAATTGGACCTTGGGCCATATTAACCTTTTTTGGAAATTTGTGGTTCCAAAAATCCTTTATGGCATTCACCGCATATCCTGGATTTTGGCCCTTTTGGCCAATTCCTTACCTCACCAAACCCCAGGCCAATCCCTTTGATTATGGGACTGGGGTTCATTTGCTGTTTCAGGGGTCTTTGACCCCTGACCCAACCCCTTTGACTAGGGGGTTTTAGTTCTAAATGGCCTGATTGTGCCATTTAGGTGGCCTACAGCCTCTATGGCCTGTAGAACGTAGGCCGCATACCATGGCCCATGGGCCATGGGACCCTTTAGGTTCCTTTTTACCTAAATCCAATGAGGCCAAAAGGGGCCAAGGGGACATCCCATTAGCCCCAATTCCAGGTGGGTCCACCTGAGTCCCAAATTTGGCCAATACCTCCACCAACCCAAATTGGACCAAGGACCCCAAACCCTCCAATTGGCCAAAAAGGACCATAGGCCCTAAGACATCACCCATGGACTCTGGAAACAACCAGAGGCCACCAGATCAGGTTCAGAAGGGTTTCCCCTCAAGTCAAGGGAAACATTTTCCCTCAGTTATATACCCTGCACTGCAGGAATCAGGAATGGGGCATATATGGTATTATATACCATTATGCACCATTTTTCCTCACAAATCCAATGGTGACACTTTCAAGAATCAATTTCATCATTCCAAGTCACCTCACTAGCCCCTAAGTCTATTTCAAAGGGAAGACTCATGTTACTCAAATTGGCAATGCATGGCGGAATCCACAAGAAAATTCAAGGATACCAATAACCTTACCCTTCAGGTGTTGGTGTTTCATTCCAACAGATTTCCCCCAAGGGAATAATGGCCCAGGACTCTTCAAAAACCATTTCAAGAGGTTGTTACTTATCAAAATCCCTTGTCAAGGCATCAAGAGCTTCAGCACTCCTTGGAAAATTCAATTGGTCCATACAGGCTGTATTCAGGAAGCCTGTATGGCATTGGCCATTTTGGCCCAATTCATATTCCACTGTGAGAATTCAAGGCATAGTGTTCATTTCTAAAGATGGCCAGATCTGTATTTACCCAAAACAGTTTATTCAGCTTGGTGATCAACTCTCCAGGATCAGTATTCAGCTGTTCAAATATACTGGCTACTTTCTCCCCAGTTAATTATTATACTGGATTTATTTCTATTATTGTTCTCATTTCATTGTTGAAAGTAAATACTGATAAAGTCAGTATCTTTGCCTGTCAGTGGATATTGGTGATCATATCCTTTACTGACTCAATTGTTCTTTTTGGAAGGTTGAAACAGTGAATTGAGGATTAATTTTGGCTGGATCTTTGGTGTTTGGCTTTTCTTTATTATCCTGAGCCTTTGGATTCATTATTATCTTTGGAATATCTTGTACTTGCTCTTATTTTCCTTTGAAGCAATATATTCTTATTTTATTTTCTTTATCTTTAGGTGCCCTCCAAGTGAGTTCTATATTACTAAGTGACAGGCCACTCTTGTTTTCATCAAGAGCCCCTGTGACAATATGCAACCCAGTGCCTTGAACATCAACTTAATAAATTAATTTTCTGTAAAAATAAAAAAGATAAAACATGGCCATATGTTGTATCAGAGGCCATCCTTTGATGTCCAAAGAAAATCATAAGGTCTCAGAGGCTGACATTAAGCCCTTTTTTTAACTTTGAGTGGAGGAAATATTCATACCACTTGAAACCCAATCACAGGGGAATTCCTCTTTAACACCATCTGAAGCAGAAAAGATGCATAAGAGTCAAGGAAAGAGGGAGAGGGAAGTCTTCATTTCAAGAAAGAAGTGGACACCAATAGAAACTCAGAACTAATAAACAATGAAGTTCAGACTAATTCCAAGGTAAACACACTTTGGAAACTTTCAAAGGCATGATAACCATCATCAAACCTGTTGTAGTTCTAAAGGCAAACTTCCAAACAAAATAGAGCACCAGCTTGTACAGAGCACACTCAAAGGTAAATATCAGAAGATGAATTTCTTTTGAATGTTTTCCACTACTAATATCATGTCTCCTGTCAATTTTAAAGGCCTTGGAGTCCTAAGGAAGCAGCCAGAAGACAGAAAAGGACTGTTAAGCATCAGATTGCCACAGTTTTGACACCATATTGAATGGAAATATGCCCAGGGAAAGAATTATCACCTTGACATTCAGCTTCCAATTTAACAGAAACCTCAAAGAAATGGACTTGAAAGATATGGATAAAGCTCTACATATTCACCAACTGTTTTAATAGAGAATGGAAAACAACAGCTTTAACCTATACTCCCACTGGAAAGAAATTGGAGCCAGATGCCAGAAGATATGTCTCAAATAATATTAACAGTAATTTCAAGCTCCTAGAGTAAAAAGAAGCCAGGATAAGGGAGAATCAAGCCACAATCCAAGATATAGAAGAAAAATGGAACCAGAAAAGAAATACTATGACTCCTCCAGGATCACAAGGAGTGGTAACTTAACTACACTCCCCAATGGCTTCACATCACTCAGACTCAAGAAAATGAGTGTCTAAGAGTCAGAAGGCTTCCAAATCCCAGGGAATTTTCAGGAGAAGGCAAGGCTTCAAGACACATATTTTCAACCGGAGGCAGAATGAGTTGAAACTCATGAGCCAGAAGCTGTTAGACTTAGTAAAATAAGTCAAAAAGAGAAAGAAAGAGTTGTAAATACTCTGTATAGAATTGCAAGTCCCACTTGTAGGAATTACCTCCCCCTCATAATGAACACAATTTTTTAACCCCTGAGAGTGCCATAGGTATCAATTCCTTGTTGCTTCAAACGTCCCAATTTTAAGAGCATACTCAGAGAGAGTGATAAACTCCAAGAGTTTATATTCAGGCTACAAGTGGTGTAAGGTTTGACTATGAAACAATAAGTAAAAATTACTAATTTATTACTTATTGTACTCTGAATGTCCTTATGAATTGAATAAATAAGATTAAAAATATAATAATAATGAATAATTATTATTATTATGGCGTAAAATAATTATATTATTAAATAAATATAATAATATAATTTATATTATGAAAATATAATATAATAAATAAATATATTAATATAAAATAATTAATATATTTAAAAAGCTCTTTATTATTGTTACTAACAAATAATAAAGGCGTAAAAAATTGCTTTTTATTAATAAAAAACAATTAATAACTATAATATTACTAATATAAAAGTTATGAATTAATATAAATACTATTTATATTAATTAAAGAATTATTAAGAGAGTAATAATAGAGAAATTATTATAATAAGAGAAAATAACCTACTTTTTAACACTTAATATAATAATTTTGAAATATTTTACGCCAAAAAATATAAATACAACTTTTTCAAATTGTATTTACAATAAAAATAAAGAAAATTACAAATTATTCTGGATTTTTACATGGAAATGAGTTTTTAGAGAGATTTTTAACAAAAACAATTAAATAAATGATTCAATCACGTCAAAATAGATTATTATAACAAGGTGGTCTTTGGTCTTTAATAATATAATAGTTTTATATATAAAGAATAAAGAAATTACCTTTGATTTAATTGATTTAATGTTTTTGATGCATCTGAGGGGAAAATAGAGTAAAAAGAGCTCTATTTATAGTAAATACCTCCCTTCTAGAGTCCAAAAGGCTTCTAGTAGACGTTTACTGATCATATCCACTGGAATTGATCAATATTTTAAGTTTTGGAGATGATTACATCATTATCAAACCATATTACATCATTATTACACCATTATTTAGAGTTATCACTATAGCTCTAAAGTTGATGACGTCAGAGGCTTGGCAGAACCCCAAATTTCGTGGGTCTTATTGGTTTTAATCATAAACTAATAGTATTCACCAATTTTATCACTCTTAAGACTGTTAAACTTAAATTAAGGTTACTGTGAGTGATCATAACTGCTCAAATTAAGCTCAAACTTTGATTCTAAATAACTTTTAAGATTTACACGCTACAGAAATTCAGAGAGTGAGTTCTGATAGCCTGGCATAACCTTATTATGCTGCCAAGAGACTTTCATTACATCATCAAAACTCTAATTTTGATGATTTTTCTTGTAACTCATCTTTTCTGTCGAAATTCAATATTTTAAACTTCAAACCTTGATTTCAGGGGGTTATACCCTGAATTTAATAATAAAAATTACATAATTCTTCACGAATGAACTAGTAGAATCCAACTGTATACTTTTTTTTAAGTTTGGACCACTTTCACAACAAAGTGGTCAACAGCTCTGTTGATTTTTATCAATATTTCATCATAGGTTTTAACCTTGTTTATAATTTGTAAAATAAAGTTCATATCTGTGTTCTTACAGTAATTACGTGGTAACTTTATTTTTGGTTCATCATTCTATCATGTATAGTTTAGGAGATATTAGCTATGATCCTTGAATATATGCGTTGACCAAAAAAGTGCATATATTCAGGTTAATTCCTTAAGTATTAACTTTGGGAATTAGCTTATTAATTGTTTTATGTGTGTACTTTTGTGGGGAATCCACTGGTACAACTTATTTAACATGTTGTTTCATTAGTTCTTGAGATAAACAAGGTTTTATGGTTTTTGTAAGGTATTATACCTTATAATTCATTAAATATTGACTTTACAGATATGCCATAAAAATGGTATATGTGTATTTTTCCATGGGGAATCCAATGGTATAATTTATTTTACATGTTGATTCATTGGTTTTTAAGTTAAACCAATTTTTGTACCAATTTATGGTATTTTTTGTATATTTAAGTAATTATTTTTAATGTATAATTATTCTAAGTAATTTTAATATAATTATATTAAAGGTATAATTATTCCGAGTCTCTTTTGTGACCTTATTGGGTATGTGGTCATATCTCAAAGGCTCACAAGTGGTGAACACTTCTAAAGCTAAAAACATGCATGATATCCAAGAGGACTATACTAAATCAAGTAAAGCCTCAGAAGAGACCAAAAAATAGTAAACCAAGTGTTAGAGGAGCAAAATCACTCCAAAAGGGACATAGGATTTATTCACCAACAGGTGGAAGATATGGACAATGGAATGAATTTTTTTTTAATTTTTTTCAGAAATATACCCGCAGACATAGGGAAATGGACCAGATATCTTACCTGCACAGTTTCAACAGGAGGACATTAAATCAAATTACCAACTAGAGAGTAAGAAAAGATCCCCATCAAAATACCAAGATGGGGACAAAGGAGCTTACTAAGAGAAAGAAGAAGATGAAAAACTTCCAGAAGCCACAAGATGTCCAGAATTCTTAGGTGTAGCAGAATATACTAATATGAAATTAATGGATTATATCAATTTACTCTTCATTGATGTAACTAGTATACCAGACTACAAGATAGCAGCTTCACTGAATACAAATTTCAGAAGCCATGCTAGTATATGGTACACTGAAATGAAAGGAATTCATTAAAGAAGAAATTAGCCATGGTGAAACAGTAAAATGATACAGAAGTACAGTGATTTTACATGGCTGTGGCAAAATACTGTGTCATTTTCAAATGACAAGAATCCAGTGGACAATGATATATATGAGTGGTGTCTTAGACAGTGTAAAAGACTTAAATCCATTGAGCCTCACATAAGTCCTCAAATGAAGAATCATAAACTCCTGACACAATTAACAGTAGAACTGGAGAATGAAGTCAACTGAAGATTGAACAAAGAATTTACTCTTGAAGACATTTCCAATACAGTAGAATTTGGAAGTAAAAGGACAAATATTGAGAAATAATCCTGTTACAAGAGTATTAGCTTTAGATAAAATCAGCCCTTTAGGCCTGATAACAAGGAAAAATAAAAAGAAAGAATTTGAGAAGCATTCAAGGAAAAGAATTCTTGTCACAATTGTGGCTCTACAAACCATTATTCTAATAAATTCCAAAAGGTAAAGAAAAATGTCTATTCCATTCAAGAGGTCCTAGGGGAAGGACTTCAAATAGAGTATTATGACTCTGATATTATGGGAAATACCATCAGAGAGCACTGTGAGGAAGAAAGTGATCCAATAGTAGAAACTATAGTGGAGTATGGAGAGGAAGCCCAGACAGAAATATGACACATACAGATAGAAAAAGGTCTTCCAAAAGAAAATACCAACAGGAAGCTGTGCCAGAACACCCAGGATGAACAGAAAATCTTGGTTAAACCCAAAAAGCACATGGAATATATCCATGGAACAGAAATTCAGATAACATTATTTGTTGACAATGCCCAAAACCCATTGATAATTGACAGTGAAGCATGTTTCCAAATGGTAGCCACAAACTACTTGGAGAGTCATTTTCCCAATTGGGAAAACCAAAAATCACAAGAGTACATCAGGAAAGTTGAACTCTATAGGGCTATTATCAAAGAGATAATAACAGACCACAGAAAAGGGAACATCAGAATAAATTAAGAGTTGATAGCTGTTTAGAGCACCCACATCCAAAGGTCTCTTCTGGGAATAGACTATCAGAGGATTCATGGAATAGATATTAACAAAAGTAAAAAAGGCACCTTACCATAGGTAAAAACATGGAAAAGAAAATTTTTGCTGAAATAAACAAGATTTCTAGTCAGGATCCTCTGAAATAATTAGTTAAATAATTCAAAGAGGTACAATATGGATATAACCTTACAAGTAAAAAAATGAGTTTACTGAAAATTTTGAGAAAACACAGACCACCCTTTGACATAGGGGAAGAACTCTTAGCAAAAATGAGAGGCCCTGATAGAGGATTATATCTGGATATAAAAAGGCCTTATCCACCCATTTTTGAAAGACCTCAACACCCAGAGGGCCTGGAAGCTAGGAAGAAAATTGAAAAACATATCAATGAACTCTTAGAAATGGATGTCATCTGGAAAAATGGAAATAATGATAATGTGGAAGTTACCACACCAGTCCTCATCACTTGTCATGATAGGCAGTCAAGATTTTGAGAAGACTTTTGAATAATAAAATATCTATTCTAAAGGAGATAGATACCTCATACCCAGGATATATCATGCTTTTGAAAGACAGGCAAAAGCCAAATAAATCACCAAGATGTATTTTATGACAGGCTCTCACTAAAATGGAGTTAGACCAAACTTCATGAAGATACTCAGGATTATACACCACATGGGTATATATAAATACACAAAAATTCCATTTGGAGTTGGAAATGTGCCAGCCAAGTTGCAAATTGTGAGACTGTGAGATATTTACAGCTTACACATGAGGCCAAAAATAACTTTCTAAGAAGTTCATTTTGTCTTGAACAGACTTATCAATTGGATTTAAAATACAAAATAAAAAAAGCATGGATTTTTCTTGGATAAGCAAAGTTATAATTTTTATGTAACTTGTGGATTCTACACCAAAAATAACCTAGGGTAGACCCAAAACTGGTTATTTCTTATTTATAGGCCAAAATCCATGCAGACAGGTGGTACAAAGGAAAAAGACCAAAAAGAGCTGGGGTACCCAAATTTTTGGAATCTGAAAGGATTCAATTAAGGTTTCCCACCTGTATTGGAGGATTTGAAACCTTATTTATACTTTAAGATTAGACTTTGATCCAACCTTGAATTTTAAATTGGTTTTATTGCAATTGGGACATGAATTTCAAGATGCAAAGGGAAAATCCAAATATTCAAGCTTGAAATCAACGTTTTAAGAACTTTAAGAACTTAATTAAGATTAAAAAGCTTAAATAAGCTTGAAAGCTTAAAGTTACAAGCATCAAAACCTTATCAAAAGTTAGGATTTGGTGTGTATTGCTATTTTATGTGGAAAGAAACAATAACATCCAAAATTCATTAAATATCCAATGCTTAATAGATCTTCTTGAGAATCCCCCCCAGCTTACAAACTAATGTTATCTGTGTATATATTTAATTTTAAGTATCTTTTTGAAATGGGTTTAATTCCTAGTTAGACTTTAAATTAACAATTATAATTATTCCTAAATACAATTGAGATTTCTTTAAAAATTAATTAAAAATTCAGTTTAAGATATTTTTGCTTGAAAATTCAATTTGAATTTTTCAATGTGATGAACCTTACACAAATAAAATGGTTTTCCATTTAAACTCAAAATATTTAAATAAATAGAAGATTAAAGTTACTTGGAGTTAACAATAACACTGGTAACTTCAAATTGTAATTAGAAATAAGTCACCTTAAGTTAAGAACCTTATTTTTAAGCATGGTTTTTCAGTTTTATCTGAGAACGCCCTATATATCAATTATGAATAATTAGAGCTTTTCTGAAGGCATAAAAAGAGCCTACAGATCACTTTTTGTTCCAATAACCAATCAATCATATCAATCAATTAGACATTTTCAAAAAGTGATATTTTATGAATTATAAAATCTTATTATCAAATTAGTTTCTTCAGTATGTTTTTATTCATTAATCTTCATTTCAAATAATTTTAACAATAGAAATCAGATTTGTGTTGTAATCACCAAAATATATTTTATTATATAAAGTCATTGTCTTAAATATCTTTTCAAAAATACACAAATTCCACTTAAAAACTCTAAACTATTCTTCTATCATGAAAAAACTGTTTTTATATTTTGAAATATTGATTTTTGGCGTGTTTTTAGCTTATAGAAGTTACTCAAGATAATAACTGTTGTTGTTTTACTTGCTGTATTAAATAAATATTATAAGTAAGTTTTCTCTAAAATTCTTTATCTTTTTTATCTATTATTAGTTTTCTTATAAGGATTATCTGTGCACAATGTGTTTGATTATTTCTTTCATAAATTATATTCATATATTATTTATAAGTGGCTAGATATCATTATTTTCCATGTGTAATTTTCTCATTAAGAGCTTTACCTTTATTATTGTTATGATTGTCAGTGACTATAACAACAATTAAATAATTATAATTTATTATGATTATTAAGTTTTTTTATTACATTTAATAATAATTAAATTCATTTTTTTTAATAATTATATTAAATTTATGGTTATAATATTTGATTATATTATTTTTCTATCAAGGAAATTAATAGTACTCTTGATATTTGCTACTATTATCAAGAATGTCTTAGAAAAGCCTTACACAAAGGATGGTTGACACCTTATTTCAAGAAGGAATATTGGAAGGCTGGATGGTATTATATATCAATCATACTATGATGTACTCAGAGACAGGGGAAGACCATCTGCAATAAAGAGATATAATCCTGACCAAA
Source organism: Austropuccinia psidii (assembly GCA_023105745.1). Taxonomy (NCBI): domain Eukaryota; kingdom Fungi; phylum Basidiomycota; class Pucciniomycetes; order Pucciniales; family Sphaerophragmiaceae; genus Austropuccinia; species Austropuccinia psidii. Next base: position 31,805,449 of record JALGQZ010000008.1, read on the forward strand.
TGCACAACCATAAAACTGAAGATCTCACTTAAGAAGTTCATCTTTTTACACCAAGACTTGCTAGCATTGGGGGACAAGTTTTCATTTCTAAAAATGGACATATATTAGAATGAAGTAGTACAAGTGCTGAAGAAGCCATTACCAAAGAGAATCAAAGATATGAACTCCTTATTATGATTTTCTAGCTACTACAGACATAAAATCAAAATCTTTGTTCACATAAATAGTAGTCTCTACAAATTATGTTCAAAGGATATAATTTTTAAGATAACCAAATAAAGAGGGGATTCCTATGAGAGTATCAAAAATCAGCTCACCAATGGACTTGTATTTAATTAATATGACTTTAAGCTTACATGAAGGATGTAATAGATGGAGCCTTCATTTAACAACTAGGGGTATCTCTGCACCTGCGCCAAATTGTAGATGGTGAAGCTAGAGAAGGTTTCATATGTTATATTTCTAGACAGCTGAGAGATTCAGAGGAAAGACATAGGGGAACCAAATGACAAGGTCTATGTATAGTATGGCCTTCATAGAAACTCCAATCTTAACTGTAAGGATCAGTCTTTGAGGCTTACACAGATTGTGCAGCCCTTGACTCCTTACTCAATATGAAAGAAACTAGTAGGCCCATTTTGTGACGGAAGATATCCATCAAAGAATATAGGGGTAAGATGACCATAATATACAAAGGAATAATCCATACCAATGCATATGTCCTCAGTATATTTCCATTGAAAAATTTCAAAAGCATCCCAGCTTATGACCAAAACGCTGCAGCCAAAATAACTATTTACTTCATGGAAGCGGATAGTAGAAGTAGTTTCAGAATCTTAGATTTGGCAACAGAAGGTGAAACTTCATACTCTAACAAGAGGATATAAGTAGAGAAGGTGCCCCCATACTAGGGATAAGATCCTCAGAACTCTATACTGAGTTTTTTAATACAGTGAACAAGTCATATGCCCACCCCAAACAGTGTAGCATACTAATTACACTCCTGAGGCATAAATACAGGGGCCCAGAACTGCAATATTAGTTAGGGGAACTTTGGATAAGGCAGTATAATAGTAATAGGGTTTTCTATATTGATGTTCTACCATACCACAGAGAAAAGGACAAAAGCTCCCTAATAGTGATGGTCAAAGGTCAAATCACACTAGTTATTAAAGAATTTTACAAATTCCCATATATGGGAGACTTGAATGAAGAAAGAACCAAAAAAGGGTAGCAATCAAACCTTGGTGGCCTCAGTGAAAAAAAGTGTTTCATGAATAAATTAACAATTTTCAAAAATTTCTCAAAGGCAATAGGAAACTGGAGAAGAATTATGGATTACTCAAACACATAGAGGTTCCCAAAAACCCTTTGGACATACCTAACATTGACTGGCTAAAAGTAATTATACCAGGTGGCAAAGAAAGCTGCAATGCCTTTTTAGTAATTGGAGATTTATTAGAAAGAGTTTGAATGTCTACCATGTCATAAGGAGGATAAAGCTATGAAAAACAGCATTACTATTTTAGGATAGAATTAAAGCAACCTGTGGAGTACCCAAGGTTATTATAAGTAAAAGGGATTCCAATTCCAAATAAAACCTTTGGACAAATATTCATGATATTCCAGTCACTATGGTTGTATTCTCCACAGCTTACCATTCAAAAAAGGTGGCCAACCTGAAAGGATGGTCCAAAAAATGGAGGACATCATAAGGAGGTTCTGTGCATATGGCATGGAATATACAGACTATGAAGGGTGCACCCATTACTGAGTTACACTTCTACCAGATATGAAGCTGGCTTACAAAACCAGCCAGACCTCAACAACAGGAAAATCACAATATCCAATAAAGAAAGGATTGAACCCCTTTTGACCAGTGGGTCACTGAAAGAAGAATCTTCTTACCATACACCCCACATCCAAGGACTTCCATGAGATGTGTAAAAAGGCTATGACACATTATCAAGGTACATAGATGAGCCAAAGGAGCATAGAGAGAGGAGATATGACAAGATTCATAGGAAACATGACGTTAAGGAGGGTTTCCAAGTGCTAGTATTCACTATTACCCTTAGAAGCCTGAAAGAACCTCAAAGGATGAGAGAATCATTTTTAGGATCATTTAATATCAAAATTCTAAGAGGCAAGAGTGCAGTGGAGGTAAGACTTACTAAAGAATTCTCTTGGAAGAACCCATTACCCCCAGTGGGCCTGATGAAGCACTAACACCATAATGGGGTGAAAAGATCCCCTTTGAGATAAGCACTCAGATCCAATAAGACATAGTGGAAATCAAGGACTACCCTACAAAAGTGAAAAAACTTCCAAATCCAGGAAGGTCATACTCAAATGCAAGGGAAATAGGCCATACCTTGTTAGGCTCAAGAACCAGACAGCTGAAAAGGAAAAATGGTTAGTAGCAGATGAAATACAGGGTGGGAACCTTCACCAGTGAATACTCAGAGCCTCTAGGTGGGCTGAAAATCCTCATGAATGATGAGTCTCCTTAAGGAGAGGGTAAGTCAACCTGTTACTCAAACCATAGCACAAGACTGACACTGAAATACCATAAACACATAGCAGAGTAAAATTACCACTCAAAGAGACCTGAGCAATTGTGGCTCATACTTTCATTCACAAGAACAACAGAAGTAACCTCCTTAAAAATATTCAACTCCCATAACCAAAAAATAATTGAAAGCAAAGTTATTCCAGTTCAAAGCCAGAACTGAGAATAAACATTAATTTTTACCCCTCATCTTGAATCTAGATAAAAAGGCATAAATCTATCACATGGGTGTTCAAATTGAATCTCTGAATTATTTCTATCTAACGTTAATACCCAGCTTAGTCTAGAATCAAAATTACAGATGTTAGAGTCAACCATAGGTCAAAAAATGGTGAATGAAATATTCACCTCTCCTCTGACTTCTTCAGTTTTAGTGTGTGATACCTAGAAAGGTTTACCTGTGAGAGAAGCAGAACATGAGCCTTTCAATGGTACCCCTCATAAAACTGTATCACCTCTAGAAAACATTTTATTGAGAGTAAGAACTTAAGACAGTATTAATCAAAAATCCAAACTCCAATAAAGGAATTTTAAGCCTTTATAGCTTTTCTATACTTGATTTTAGGAAGAAAAAATGAGTATAAATTGAGATGAACCATCAAGGGCTACAAAATGAGCCACTTTTTGTATCTATATTCTCAAAACTGACAAAGGTATGGTAGGGTTAAGGTAAAAATACCACAACATTGGAAAAAAAATTACTGTTGGATAGTCTCCCATGCAATCAAATATGGGGTTTCAAAGCCACAAAAAATGTGTTTTTAATTCAACATCTTATAGTATAGCTAATATGGGTCCACTTTTGTGTGCTGTAAAGATGTCTAGACACCTGTGAGGACCCCAGGAGAAATTCTTCACTGTGTATTGCTGAAAAGTGACAAGATGTGGTTTCAAAACAACATCTTAGCTCAATAAAGGTAATAAAGAATTTTGAAAGCCACAAGCCCACACTCTGGAGTGAAAATGTCTTCACTCCTTCTATGTGGTAAGGAATAAAGGTCCTTCCACCCCTCTTCAGGATAAAAGGTAACTTCCTCTTCCCAAAAAAGGAATCCTAATCCTGTTCTTACATTTCTACTGTGTATGGTTGCTTACAGGAAGTTATACTATTGTGAAATAATAAATTATAATGAAAGTTTAATTATTGTAGTCATTACTATAGTTATCTGATTGATAATAACTGCATCTGTGAATTTCAGATGTGGTCACCACCACCATAACTTTATAAGAAAGCCCCAAAATTCTTTAATCACCATTTTGTATACTTTTTCTGTGTCACAGCCGCAGTTAAAGATTTTGAGTACTATCTTATGGCTTCATCATTTTCTCAGCCTGGAAATATCTTCTAATATACTCTCTTACCTTCTCAGTCCTTAGTTTTCTTTCTTTGAGAACTTTGGTAGTTTTCTTAGTACCAGATGTTTCAACAGGAGGTATATGATGGGAGATTTTAATAATGAAGGGGGATTTTTGAACTTCCAATTTTTTGAGTCATGATAAAGATTAATGGAAATTTAGGATGCTTTTTTTCTAAGTTATTCAAACAATTCTACTTTTCAAGAATTTTCTTCATGAAGAGCTTTAATTATAAGGGGTCCTGAAAAAGAAGTTTTTCAGATTTTTGCATCCTTTTATTTCATTGGATTTGGTGGTGGATACAAGTACTAGTTTCCCCAATTTTAAGTCTGGAGTAGAATTTGAAATATCCCATTTTTCCTTGGCATATTCAAATTAATCCTTGATGAATTGTATTTGAAGTGTCCTAGCTTTTTCTAGAATTATTTTGAAGACAAAATCTATGGCATGTAATTTGAGAAAATATTTCCTCAAACAATCATAGGGTAGTCTGGTGTTCTCTTCCTTTCTTAGAAGCGCCGGAGTCTGTTTAGGACTAGTATGAACAGATGTTTCATATGATAGTTCCAGTGAGGATAAAAGGGTACCTCAATTATGGGTGAATTCATCACAATCTTTGAGCTCTCAACCATATACACAAACCTTTCTGAAAATTTATTCCAAGGTCTGTATCATTCTTAAATCTAGGAAATAACATTTTAGGATGTAAGGTTTAAAGCAGGAGCATTTTGTCCTAAGTAATTGGAGAAGCTTTTATCATAGGGCTGAGGTAAAATTGGGATCTCTATAACTAGTGAAATTTGTAAATATTAAAGTCCATGAAGCTCCTCTAATCCATATTAGAAGAGCTTTAAGCATGGCTTTATAATCTTTGTGGTATGATAAAAAGGCTGGAGTTTTATTAAAGATTGAAACAGTCAGTAATTATATCTTTTTCACCTCCTGGTGGGAGGCCAAAAAAATAAGTATACTTAGAATCTTGAGCAGATAATTGGCTTATAATTCCACAATTCTTATCCTGATTATAGCTCTTCCTTACTTAAAAGAGGGTAGTGTTTAGGTCTGTAACACAGTTACCTCTATTACTATCTGTGAAGAAGCTTCTTCTGGTACATATTAAGGATATTCAACACCATTGGGTAATGGCCATCTTCTCAATCCCTCTGTATTTTTGTAAATAGTACTATCTTTGTGTACAATGCTCATATTTGATATGTGTTCTTGTATGGCTATTTTCAATATAGAAATAGTATGTTGGGTGTCTTAATGATCAGAGGTTATTTATAAGCCACAAAACCTTTTCTTAGCTCAAAAGGACATCCCTAAAGAAAAGATTTTATTGTTTCCAACTCCCAAACAATGAATAGAAATTCTATTTGACTTTCTCAAATCCTTCTTTGGATGCTTTAATCTACCTAGATATGAAAAAACATGGGTCCTTTCAAAGGTTAGCCATTGATGATTTGGATTTGATGAAGTGCAGCTTTTGGTCCATACCCTGATGAATCAATAGAAATCTTCAAAAGAAGCTTGGGATCTCACATTAGTAGTAGTGGAGAAATGTTTGACTTTTCTCTCAGGGATCTAAAGGATTTTGCTCTATCAACAGTCATTTGAAAAATTTTATCTTCATCAAAAAGCTTATAAAGAGGTCTTTAAATCAATGAGAAATATTTCATATGCTTTCTGTAATAGCCAGAAAATCCTAGAAAGAATTTGATTTCTTTCTTGTTCTGAGATGTTGGTTTCAAAAATATTGCTGCAATTTTTTTTGTGCTTTAAAGGATAAATTAAATACTACATGTCCTATTTCTTTTAGATTTCTGAATTCAGAGTTAAATTTTTTCAAAAAAATATTCATGTTCACTGATTTTATTTTCCATAAAACTCTAGATAATCTAGTAACATGCTCTTCCCAAGCTTGGGAGCAAAAAATAATATACTCCATTTATATGATCAACCATCCTTCTGAAATTTCTTACAGTAAAATTTCATTAATCAGTTTGTAAAAGTGTGAAGGTGAATTTTTGATACCAAAAGGCATCCTCAAGTATTCATACACCTCTCAATGAGCACTAATTCTCAAACATTTTCTTGCTCTTGGTTTTGCAAAATTTGGGTGGAATATCTTTAGGCAATAAATTATGCTGAAATATGCTTTATAAGATATTTGAGTGAGGGTGATTTGGATTTTTGATATGGGGTACCTGTCTGGGACAAAGTAAGTTTCTAAAGCTCTAAAATCCCCAACCATTCTTGTTATTCCATTATGCCATGCCAATATGGCTGGAGTAGTTATTTCTACTTCCTGATTTTGGCAAAATTTACTTATCACATAGAGCTCTAACAGCTAATTATGATGTAGCTCAAGGGCTTCTCTTTACCTTGGGTATTTGGGGTTAGCAGGCCTCTTCAACATTGGTGGCTATATTCTTAAAATCCTCAAATTAATTTCAAATTTGCAAACAATTGCCCTAATGTTTCTTTATCTGAGTAAATGCCTCTCTTTGGAAATATGAAATATTAGAGAGCTCTTTTTCTTGTATATCAATAGGTAAATGTCGGATTAAGCTTCATTCATCTGTTCTTCTTTGAATTTCTTCAAGTATAACCTGACTTGTGCTACTTTATTTACTTTAATTTGGCTTTTTAAAGGTAAAGACCAAATTCTTTATGCCTATTTTACCCAATATTAAAGCATCTGTTGCTTTTTTTGTGTAAATATATGCCATCAATTACTAAATAGACCTTTTAAAATATAAGGTGGGTACTTGAACAATCCTACATAACAACAAATTCAGCAGTTATTTCCAGGTTGCCATTGATATGTGGGAATACAAGAGTGGTCTCAAATATTCCCAATGGCTGCATTTGATGGCTTACACTGTTAAGGTTTATTCAATCAATTGGTAACATTTGATCCTAAAATTTGGAACACAGCTCTTAAGGAAGGATTTCTAAACACAAGAGAAAAGGGCTCCTGGGTCAAGTAAAAGATTAGTGAGGTTTTTATCCATTACCAAATATTTTATACAGTAATTTGCAGGTTCATGAAACCTTCCCCTGTTTGGTATATCTTTCATAAGCTTTACATCTTTAACCTTTGATAAATATAGCTTATTGTTACTCAACTGTGATAGGTCAGGGTGTGATTCTATGACTTCAAATTTAATATTGATATTTTATAAATCATTTTAATGTTAAGGAAGTATTGATATTTTTTTATCCAAGCTTTCTTCATTGATATCATATTTCTCTTCATCAGGTTTTTTTCAATGTTAATTTCATTGCTTTTTGCCCTCTTTGGACATGTATTTGTTAAATTTGTAGTACTATGGAAGATATGGTACTTTCATATTGTAAATGCAGCCTTAGTCTTTATATTAAGAAAGTTTTGTTTGGTTTTTATGTCCACATAATCTTTCCAAGGTGCTGTAAGCCTAGTTTTAAGATTCATCCTACTAGAGCAAATTTTTATTCAAGTACTTAATTCTTCTAGTATATCAATAATATTTTCTTCTGAGGACTACTTCTTAGTCTTACCTTTTACAGCATGTTCCAAATCTCCTCCAAAGATTCCCATAATTCTTGTATGAATAATAAATTGTGACATGTCAGGATATGATGCTGTCAGTATTTATTTCTGTTAGAAAAACCATGGTAGGACTCTGTTTATTTCAGAATTACAATTTGCATATTGGAACATTGTTTAATCTACAAAATTCCAAAAATTATTGGCCCATTCATCATAAATTTGGGTTTTCTACCAAATCCAGCTATGGTTTCCATGTGCTTGTCTTACTTTGATATACCAACTATGAGATGATTTGGAACAGAAGGGGTTGGATCTTATTGTTACAAATTTTTCTGGTAATTCAAAGTGTTCTTTCATCATATAATTACCTCTAAGAAATCCCATATGGTCATTTTTTCCTTCACCACTTAAATGAAGTCATTTTTTAAATCTTGGTACCTCTTTAATAAGTGCTTGACCCATTGATAGTTCAAAATTCATTTTTGATTTTTGAGGTTTCCACATTCAATAATTTTGGGTTGGAATTTTCTATGCCCTCACTTTTATTTAAAGGTGTAGATTTTCTTGGAATGGTGTGTAGTAATTGTTCAATTTCACTTAGATTACTATAATTACACCTTGTGGAATTTCTGACTTTATGTTGAAAACCTGGTATTAAATTTATTAACTTCAACTTGTAAGATTTGACTATGAAACTGATGATAATATCACTATTAATCAACAATACTATGTCTGTTCTTATGAAATATAATAATGAAATATTATTATAACCACAATTAAGTAATTAAAGAATTATTTCTTTCACGTGTTAAACACTACTAGTGCTTTTAACTGTGACCAGTAATTGTCTACAAGAATCAATTACAAGAATATTTGAACAATAAAACTTCTTTTATTAAAATAATAAAATTATTTTAATATATAATTATATTTTGAAAGAATAATTATAATGATAATTCTTGAAGAAAACCAATTTTAGAGAAAAACTTTGAGAATTAAGATTAAATCACTCACTAATATTCCAAAAAAACTTATTGAAAGATAAGATAGAGAGATTTGACGTAGAATTGTGGATTTTAAGGATCAAAATGAATTTATAACAGTATTACAACAATATATAGTTAGATTATATGATTCCACGTCTTTCTGATTGATTCTGAAAGATTTAAAACACTTAAGAATAGCTATAACTAATACCTGTTGGTAATAATGATTTAAATGATAATAAGATGATAATGTGGAAAAAACAGCAAGAGGAGGCCTCTTTTAAGTCAACAACAGCTCACAGAGGCGTGCCATAGAGCAAACTGAAAAAGCCAGTGAGTGAGAAAACAATAAACCTTTTTTATTATTGATTGCATCATCTGTTGTCACGTAAGATTATCACAATTACTTAATTGATGCTTTGACGTGACTACCAACCCCAATATGGTTGAGAATAAAAGGAGTAACATCTGTAAATCTTCTTTTATTCCAAAATAATCATTGATTTCTCAAAGTTATCAATGTTATTGGAAATTTCATCACAGGCTGTAATTACTGTGAATTTTTGAAGATTGAGTGTTTCACATAGAATAGTGAAAAATGGACTGTAAGTAAAACTTCTAATTTTACTAGTAAAACCATGATTATTTTTGGTCGTACCATAGATAATAAAGTTCTCTATTAGTCCAGAAAGCTTCAGAAAGATTCATTAAGAATTGTATTTTGAATGAATTTTTGAAGTTTTTACCTCATTTCTACGTAGAATTGCAAATATCAGTGTTTCACTGGTTGCTATTAGGTAAATCAATGGATAAAAGTCCAAAAAGGGTTTTAATTACTCTTTTGGGGTTTATCCATGAAAAATCATTAAGAATTGACATGGTTACAGGAGTCTAAGTAGCTCTTTACCTCCTTGGCACGTCAAAATAGCAGGTTATTTGCTATTTTCTTAAGATTTACAGTAGTTGTAACATGGTAACCAAGTTTCCAAAGCGTTTTAGTTTACCAATTAGGCCAAGATCAGCCATGGATCCAAGCTTTGGAGCTGTCCACGCCTCTGAGGCCTCAGAAGTTGGGTACCCTGGCTCTCTTTGATGTCTTTTGTCCCCCTTGCCTATTTTTCATGTCAAAATAGAAATTTAAGCTTCAAGTGAGATATCCACTATGGATGTACCAAAAGTCCATATAAGAATACCATGATATTAAGTGCTCAAAACATGCATAACACTATTCTCAGTGTATATTTAAAATGGGATTTCTCACATTCCCATCATTTTGGTGTGAAATTAAGAAAAACAAAAATTTTCATGGATCTTTTATGTGGTATTCAAGTATTTTCCATTTTACCACCTCAAAGAGTTAATTTGAGCTTATTCACTCTATGGAGCTACCCTAGCTGAATTTTTGTGTAGAATCCAAATCTGACCTTAAATCCATGGATTTACTTACTCAATAAAAAGTTATTCATTTTTTCTGAAATCAAAAATGATGAATTTTGGATATATGCATGACTTATGAGTTATGTATAATTCAAAATTTATTTCTAAGATAATTGTGGCCTATTTGGGTATGTAATATATACATCAAGGCTCACATTCCCTCCCACCAAAAAATAAAATTGTACTACAATTTTATCAATGGTAGAAATAATAAAAAGCACCAAAGGGGGTTTAATGTCCACTGTCCAACCTCTTTACATCACTCAGATCAAGTAATTTAAAGCACATTCATAGACATATTCAGGCTTGTGGCCTTCTTTCATGTCTAAATCTTCTCAAGAGTTTATCTGAGTCAGGTATATCTGATTCTGCCAGCCATTCATCTTCATGTACTGGATTTCTATATCTGACAAGATATTCTCTCTGATTTTTCCCCCTAAGTCTCCTTTCTTTAATGACTTTGTTTATCTTTTTTTTTTCATTCTGTTCCACTGGTGGGACAGTCAAAGGAGTTGGGTTCCTTAGAGGAAACAATTCTTTATCAGCTTGTTGATAAGGTTTTATCAAGCTGACTGGAAGAATGGGGTGTTTACTTTCCAATTCACCACTCAATTCCACATGAACTGCATTGGTTCCATGTAAGGCAACAATAACAAAAGGTCCTTCATAGGAATCTTTAAGTTTCTTTGGGCCTTTGATATTATTAAAGTTTGACGTTGAAACTTGAACTAAGTCCCCTACTTTGAAGTCTGGTACTTTATGAATCTTGTCCCACTTCTGTTTTGCATAATCAAAAGCATCATCCATACTTTGTTTTGCATGATGTTTTACTTTATCAAGCATTATCTTTTGCTGGAAGTTGTAGGATGAATGTCAATCAAGTCTTTCCTCAGTGTTTCTGCTGGGAGTCTTAGATTCCATCCTTTTTCTAACATAGCAGGAGTTTGTCCTGTGGAAGAATAAACTGATGTCTTTTATGCCAATTCTAATGCAGGTATCTGAGTGCACCAGTCATGGGTAAAGCCATCTGAGTCTTTGAATTCTAATCCATAAGCACAAAATCTCCTGATCATGTCTTCTAAAGTTTGAATCATCCTCTCTACTAGACCATCTGTGTGAGGGTGATATGCTGTAGAGAATGATAACTTAGTCCCAATCAATCTATGAAGATTGGTCCAAAGTGCAGATGTGAACTTGGGATCTCTGTCACTGATGATATTCTTAAATAATCCTGTATGAGAAATAACTCTACTCCATAGAAGAAGAGCTGTATCCATAGCAGTGTCATCTTTATGACATGGTAAGAATATGGGAGTCTTGCTATATCTTTCTACAATGACTAAACAAGCATTATAACTTTTATCACCACTTGGAGGAAGTGCTGTGACCCAATCCATGTGAACAACTTCCCAAGGGGATTTTGGTTCTTGGATATGGATCATAAGTCCAAATTTCTTGCCTGTACTCCTGTTTGCTTTTTGACATCTGTCACAGACATGGAAATATTCAATGGTTTCTTTTCTCCAAGATGGCCACCATGCACAGTTCTTCACTTTTTCAAGTGTTCTGTCTTCTGACAGGTGTCCAGAGTAGATGCTATCATGGCATTCATGAAGAATTGTATTGATAAGCAATATGCTGCATAATGTCATTACACAAGAATGTTTGGTTCTGTGGTAAATAATTCCATCAAACAAGTGAAATCTCCCTTCAGAATAGGAATTTCTCCAAACTTCATCCAGTGCATTGACCAAAGATGTATCTTTGCAGTCTTTATCTAATAAAGAAGTCAAGATATGGCAATTCTTGTCTTGCTTATAAGATTCTCTGACCTCTTCAAAGAATTCAGTCCCAATATCAGTTATGTTAATCCCTTCAATTGGAATCTGTGGTTCAGCTTCCAAAGGTACATAAGCTGGGTTATCAGGAGTGTTGGCTAATTCCCACCTGCTAAGTCCATCAGCATTCTTGTGAATGTTTCCTACTTTGTGGACTATAATCATGTTTCCTCTATATTCCTGAATGGCTATTTGCCATCTCAACATATGTCTGTTGGGAGTTTCATGTTAAGAAGTGATTTTACTGCATTACAGTCAGTTATCACTTCAAAACCCTGCCATCAAGAGAATAGTGTAATTTCTCAAGTGCCCATACCAAACATAAGCACTCCATTTGGCTTGCACCATATCTGGCTTCTGTTGGTTTGATTTGTCTTGAGATGTAACAAACTGGTCCTTCTGTAGGTTTGTCATCAATAATTTGGACTTGATGTAGGGCTATCCCTAATTCATCTCCACATGCATTAATGTACAATTTAAAAGGAATATTCCAGTCAGGCATGAGGAGTAAAGGTGCTTCTGTAAGAGCTCTCCTTAACTTCTCATAAGCTTTAATTCTCTCCTGTGTCATCTCAAATACAGTCTGTTGATCGCAGATTCTATAAAGTGACTTGGCCAGAATTGTAAAGTGCTTCAAGTGTTGCCTATAATAGCTGGAAAGCCCAAGAAAAGACATCATTTCTTTTTCATTCTGGGGTATTGGCTTAATTAAGACTGCTTCTACTTTATTTTTGTCAATACCCAAGCTTAAACCAGAAACAATATGTCCTAATGCTTTGAGTTCTTCAAAGCCAAAATTGCATTTCTTAAGTGAAATTTTCATGTTCACTTCTGCAACTTTATGAAGTACTCTTGCAAGTCTTTCAAGGTGAAAAGACCATTAATCAGAACATATGATAATATCATCAATATAAATGATAAGCCATCCTTCAGACAACTCTGAGGGAAAGATGGTATTCATCATTCTTTGATAATGGGATGGAGCATTTTTAATGCCAAATAGCATCCTGAGATACTCATAAATACCACAGTGAGTGATACTTCTAAGTAATTTCTTAGCTTTAGGCGTCAAAACATTCTGATGGAAGCCTTTCAATGCATCTATTGATGTTATCTACTTGGATTTAGACAATTGAGTCAAGGTTTCTTGAATTTTAGGGATTGGATACCTATCTGGAACTGCGTAGGTATTCAATGCTCTGAAATCTCCAACAATTCTTGACTTGTCATCATGCCAGGAAATAATAACAGGTGTTGTCACTTCAACTTCCTCATTATGGCCTACTTTTCTTAGTACACCAAGTTGGATTAACTCTTGGATATGTTTTTCCAAGGCTTCTCTAGCTCTGGGACAGGCTGGATAAGCTGGTCTTCTAAGTACTGGAGGATATGGCCTGTCAATATTAAGAGTAATATAAACTTCATGTCCCCTTATAGCACCTAATGGTTCACTATCAGAGGCAAATGCATTATTGTATGTGTATAACACATTAATAAGTTCATTCCTCATTTTTGGTGACAATGATGGATTAATTTGTGCTTCAACAAGTTAATTAGACACAAATTAATCTTTATAAGTATCCTTGATAGAACATACTACAGATATTTGTTTTAGCATATTGGAAAAAGCAAATTTTTGTCTTTTGTTATCCCCAATTGTGAAATATCTGTCTTTATGGTTATTTATGTCAATACCATAAATATTCAAGTAATCATTTCCAAGAATGATGTGCTGAGATGTGCAATTATCCATTACCACAATCCCAGTTTTCATCCTCACACTGCCTGCTGGGTGTGGAAATACAATATTAGTGTCTAATATACCCAAGGGGTACATATTGTTACTGGCACTACTAAATTGCACCCCTTTTATTGATAATAGATGGTTTTCCATTCAGGAAGTATAATTTGGAGATAATCTTTGCCCACACAAGTGCAAAATGCCCCTGTATCCAAATTTACTTTGGCTTCAATATCACTTATCAAAACTGATGTGATACAGGATGCTCCAGCAGTGTAACCTTTTCCTCTAGCAGGTTTTGTTTTACACATTCTGGCATCTTGGATATTTATCAGGTTGCAGCAATCCTCACTGTACTGTGGCAAGTGGGTATGGACTTCTGTGACCTCAAAGAAAGCTGTAATGTTTTCAATGGGATAGTCCTCCACTGGTGTATCCTCAGAGACTGCAGAATCTTGATCAGACTCTTCTTTCTCTTCAGTACACCGACTTTCTTCAATGACTTGAACTTCATTGATTTTTGTCTTTTTGGTACAATCGTTTGCTAAATGTGAAGTACTTCCACATTTATGACACTTCAAGACAGGTCTTTCTGGTCTTTTATCCTCTCTGGGAATCCTTGGGACCATCTTGGATTCCATAGGGATTCTATTCCAAGTTTTACCAATTCTTGCTCTGGTAATGATATCTTCCATTGCATTAATGTAGTCCTCTGTTGAACAGGGCTCTACAGATCTGCTTTTGATAGCATGTTCCAGTTCTCCTCCACACTTTCTTAATATCTTCATATTAATCATAGTGTCAGACATATCTGGGTGTAAAGCAGATAATCTGTCTTTTTGCTTGATGAACCAAGTAAGTGGTTTATCTTTCTCTGAGTTAAAAATGGCACTTTCAAAAGCATTTTCTATTTTAAACCTCCAAGAATTGTTGGCCCATTTGGTAATCACTTCAGATTTCCACAAAGACCAATCATGTTTTCCATGATCCATTCTCATTTTGTAATACCATTTCTTTGCAGTTCTGGTAAAAAGAGAGTATAATTTCCCCACTATGATTTCATCAGGTATATTAAAGTCTTCCTGTAACATATCAATAGTCCTGATGAGCTCAATATGGTTGTATTCTCCTTCACCAGAGAATGTTGGCCATTCTTCTAATTTGAGAATATCTTTAACAGAGACAACATTTTCTCCTAAAAGTGGGTAAAACTTCCTTTAACAGAAAGTTTTTCTTCAGTAAAAGGTGTAGAATTTCTTGGCATATGTGGTTCATAATTCTTATGAATTTGTTCTACATTTGCAATGATTTAATTTTTTAACTTCTGCCTTTCACTGTCACTTTTTGCTAAATGTGTAGCAAACTGATTGGTATTTTCAGCTATCTTTAAGACATGGCCTTGAAGAGTTTTAAGTTGATCATTCATTTTAAAAATAGAAAGATCTTCCATTTCATCATTCTGAACCTGACATGTACTCTCAATTCTGCTACAAGCATTGATATTTGAATCAAATTTGGTATTTGTCAATTCATACCATTCAGTATATTTCTTGTCATGTTTTTCAATTCATTAATATCTAATGTTATTTTAGCTAACTTTGAATCAAGTTTACCAATTTCTACATTAATACTACTTTGTACATGATGTATTTGTGTGGAAAGGTCCTGTTCATCCTTTCTTGCTCCTTGGCTGTGAATTCCATGAGAGTTCTGGCCATGTTGAATACACTGTCCACGGCTGAAGGCTCCAATTTGGGGATCCTGTACCCCTGTGGGTAAGGTCTGTGACAATTGGCTTTGCCTTTGCCCTTGCCTTGATGGTTCTTGGGACCTCTCTTCTTCTTCTGAGGTCCTTTGGGCTTTTCTTTGAACACTTCTGGAGCTGGTTTGGAGCTGGTAGACGCCACTGGGGCCTCTGTCTCCAAAGCTGGAGTCATTTCCAGTTCCTTCTTCTGGACTATGGATGAAAGACTTTGGTTCTTCAACCAGTTCTTTATCTTTTTGACCTTGTCTTTGTAAGACAGGGGGCTTCATCCTCCTAAGAGTTCTATGGTCTTCTCCTGACCCAGAAAGCTCTTGGTGTGTAAGTAGGAGTTCATGGCCCCCTGCCAAAGGCTTTGGCATATTTCCCACTCCTTTTCTTTGGCTGCTCTGAACCAATTCTTCTACTGGCATTGATATATTTTTCCGCCACTTGAAAATGGTTCAACCCTGGAAATATGGTCATGAATCAGCTCAGGCTCAGAATGCACATCAAAATCTGTGGGTACAGACCTTGGGGAATGGGGGGCAACTCTGGAATCCTCCAAATGTGTCTTTCTTGTGGAAGACTTGGCACTTCTGGATTTGGTCTTCCCTCTTCCTTGTCCACATCCATCCGGTTGGGCTGAATAGTTGCTTCCATTTCTGGTATGCACCATTTTCACATCAATTTAAAGATAAAAGGTGAAAATATAAGATAAAATACACACCTTTTGGTGGTAATTTAGTCTTTTCTGAGTTAAATGAGGCGCCTCTTTTAGCAATTTGCACCTCAATACTGTCTTCAGAGTCTGCTTCTGAAGATTCTGAACTAGTGATATATCTTTTACTGAGTCTGTTGCCAGCTGCAAAGTATTTGATCAAAGACACTAGAAAAACAATTATAAAAGAGAAAAAATTATTTTTTATACTTTTTAAAATATTTTTGAAGATTTTTTATAAGTTTTATATTTTTTAATATTAAAAAAATTACTCTTTTTAAAGAAAAAAAATTAAAATTTAAGATTTTGAATGAAAATTGATTCAGAGTAACTCACAGAATAATTTTATAAGTTTTTGTATGTGAAAAAGCCACGTGTAAAAACAGTATAAATTTAAACCAAATTCCTCAATGAAAAAGATTTCCAAAACAATTTCAAAAATAAGAATTATTTTGACTTCAAAATGAAAGAAAAGATTATTAAATTAATATATTTTAGAGCTTAAAAATATATTAATTAAGGGTACAAGGTTCAAAAAATATGGCCGGGCCCCCAAATGTAAGATTCAATAGGTATGGTGGTTTTTTATAACACAAAAATGAAGTCTAGAATATTATTAAAGCCAAGTCTATGGATAAAATCACGGCCAGGCCCCCAAATGTAAGATTTAATTATGAAACTGATGATAATATCACTATTAATCAACAGTACTATGTCTGTTCTTATGAAATATAAGAATAAAATATTATTACAACAGCAATTAAATAATTAAAGAATTATGTCTTTCATGTGTTAAACACTACTAGTGATTTTAACTGTGAGCAGTAATTGTCTATAAGAATCAATTACAAGAAGTTTTAACAATGAAACTTCTTTTATTAAAATAATAAAATTATTTTAATGTATAATTATCTTTTGCAAGAATAATTATAATGATAATTCTTGAAGAAAACTAATTTTAGAGAAAAACTTTAAGAATTAAAATCAAATCACTCACTAATATTCCAAAAAAACTTATTGAAAGATAAGATAGAGAGATTTGACGTAGAATTGTGGATTTTAAGGATCAAAATGAATTTATAGCAGTATTACAACAATATATAGTTGGATTCTATCATTTCACGTCTTTCTAATTGATCCTGAAAGATTTAAAACACTTAAGAATAGCTATAACTAATACCTGTTGGTAATAATGATTTAAATGATAATAAGATGATAATGTGGAAAAAACAGCAAGAGGAGGCCTCTTTTAAGTCAACAACAGCTCACAGAGGCGTGCCATAGAGCAAACTGAAAAAGCCAGTGAGTGAGAAAACAATAAACCTTTTTTATTATTGATTGCATCATCTGTTGTCACGTAAGATTATCACAATTACTTAATTGATGCTTTTACGTGACTACCAACCCCAATATGGTTAAGAATAAAAGGAGTAAAATCTGTAAATCTTCTTTTATTCCAAAATAATCATTGATTTCTCAAAGTTATCAATGTTATTGGAAATTTCATCACAGGCTGTAATTACTCTGAATTTTTGAAGATTGAGTGTTTCACATAGAATTGTGAAAAATGGACTGTAAGTAAAACTTCTAATTTTACTAGTAAAACCATGATTTTTTTTGGTCCCACCATAGATAATACAGTTCTCTATTAGTCCAGAAAGCTTCAGAAAGATTCATTAAGAATTGTATTTTTAATGAATTTTTGAAGTTTTTACCTCATTTCTATGTAGAATTGCAAATATCAGTGTTTCACTGGTTGCTATGAGGTAAATCAATGGATAAAAGTCCAAAAAGGGTTTTAATTACTCTTTTGGGGTTTATCCATGGAAAATCATTAAGAATTGACATGGTTAAAAGAGTCTAAGTAGCTCTTTACCTCCTTGGCATGTCAAAATAGCAGGTTATTTGCTATTTTCTTAAGATTTACAGTAGTTGTAACATGGTAACCAAGTTCCCAAAGCGTTTTAGTTTACCAATTAGGCCAAGATCAGCCATGGATCCAAGCTTTGGAGCTGTCCACGCCTCTGAGGCCTCAGAAGTTGGGTACCCTGGCTCTCTTTGATGTCTTTTGTCCCCCTTGCCTATTTTTCATGTCAAAATAGAAATTTAAGCTTCAAGTGAGATATCCACTATGGGTGTACCAAAAGTCCATATAAGAATACCATGATATTAAGTGCTCAAAACATGCATAACACTATTCTTAGTGTATATGTAACATGGGATTTCTCACATTCCCATCATTTTGGTGTGAAATTAAGAAAAACAAAAATTTTCATGGATCTTTTATGTGGTATTGAAGTATTTTCCATTTTACCACCTCAAAGAGTTAATTTGAGCTTATTCACTCTATGGACCTACCCTAGCTGAATTTTTGTGTAGAATCCAAATCTGACCTTTAATCCATGGATTTACTTACTCAATAAAAAGTGACTCATTTTTTCTGTAATCAAAAATGATGAATTTTGGATATATGCATGACTTATGAGTTATGTCTAATTCAAAATTTATTTTTAAGATAATTGTGGCCTATTTGGGTATGTAAAATATACCTCAAGGCTCACACAACTTATCCATTTAATTTGTAATTGTAATTTCTATCCACAATTCTGTTTTTTTAATCTTGTATGAAAGAACTTGACTTATGTTCATTTTAAATCTTGATATACTTCCTCTTGTGATGTGAGCCTTAGAGGTATTTTTATATACCCAAAAGACCACAAATGATAAATTAAAATACACATATAAATAAAATAAATTTATTATAAAAATAAAAATATAACAAAAAATTTATATTTAAAAATCAAAATTTAATTATAAATGAAAAATAAAATTACAATAAAATTTAAATTATGAAAATTCATTTCTACTCGTGAAAATTAAGTAAAAATGAATTTTTAACAAAAATTATGAAATTAAAATATTTTTGGTAAAAATTTATATTAAATATATTATAACTTTTTATCCAATAAAGAAACATATAAAATTTATTTCACCATTTGATTCCTTATAAAAAATTAGGTGGGGTCACCTCAGAGTGAAATTTTCATAACTCAACTCTAAATAAGCTTGAATTAAGTTTTCAGTATTTTCGATACAAAAATTAAAAATCCTCAAAACTTTAATTTTATTCACACCAAATGTGGTGTTAACCATCAATTTTTGTGTTAAAATTGAGGTGTTGTGTTTAGTTTAGAAGTTATGAGGAATTGAAGTATTTTCAATGTAATTCAATTGAAATGTCAAAAAGTGTGGTGTATTACATAAGTGAACTTTGATTTACATATGAGATATCAATTATTACTGTGTTATACTGTACAATTCAATTTAATTACATATGTAAATTACAAGTATAATAAATGATGAGGAATTAAAGGAAAAAACAAATTGGGGGGGAAAGGAACTCTAGCTCTAAGGGGGAGCCAGACCACCAAAATCCTTGCTGACAGGTGTGAGATGTCAAAATTCATGAAAACGTGTGACTCAATTGATGATGAGGTTTTCATACCAACCAGGGCAGTTTCAACTGTTTCCAAGAGGGTAAAACTACCCTTAAGCTAAAACAATTTTAGTAAAAGCGATTTTAACTGATTTCTACCCCTCTTACACACATTCTGATGTGTTTTGAAGGCTCTAGAACAGGTATTGCTATTGCAATGGCTGATTTAAGTGTCTAAAATGGCTTGAACCAGCCCTTTTTTAGTCTAAACAAGGGTTCAATGATGCCATAATTGGCTTTTCTGTTGTCAGACTGTTTTTCACGACTGACAAGAGTAAATTTCACTTTTGGAGTAAGGAAATTGATGGCTATAAAAGAATGTCTTCTTTTCCCCACTTTTCTCTTCATGTTCGAATCTTTTCCTTTCATAATTAGTTTCAACACTGTTAAAAAAATCAATAAAAGATTCCAACCACCCTTTTTAAAAAATTTTGAACCTTTTAGCCACGAGAAAAAATCATTATAATCATTTTTACCCCTGAACCACCCCAAAGATGAATTAAAGCATCTTTCATCACTGTAAACTTTGTCACTTTGTTTCCAAATTCACTCTGGTCACTTTTGGGCGTGTTTTCTCTTTAAAAATCTTTTTAAAGACTTTGTTCTTTAATTAATTGCTTGCAGTTCTTTGCTCAATTAATTCCAATTGAAATTGCTCTTGAAGAAATTTCTTTTGTAGCCTTAAATATCTCTTCTAGAGTATTTTTGGGATGAATTTTTATTGTTGGTAAAACAATAAATCTTTATAATATTATTGTTTTATACTAATAAAGTTATAAACAATAAAATTGGTGTGTTTTCTCTTAAGAATAATATTTCTTACTATTTTTAATTGATTTTTACCTTATACAAATTTTAAGGACAGGAAAAGTACTTGATTTTTAATCAAACATTCATATCCACACCTTACATGTGAGGTATTAAATCATATTTTCATGGTAGCTTTAGGGTATTGGTAAGCACAGGTAAGCTTTTAGTAAAAACATTCAAGTGGCCTATTTTCTCAAAACATTTTCTCAGGATTAGTTTTGGCAATTTTTTTTAATTTTTGCTCTATTTTTTCTGACATGGGCTGTCCAGATCCCCGAAATGTTTTGCAATAGGTTTTTTGCCAAATTTATCTAATTTGGTGAATTTGGAAAAATGGCCCAATTCTTTTTAAAAAAATTGATCAAAAATGATATCACTTATCAATTTCCATATTTTTTTAAAAAAATGAAGGGGAGAATCTTGAGAATCAAACCCAGAAGCCCATAATTTTGGGAATTTTTTTTGTTGGAACAAGTGAAGGCTCCAAAAGATGTTTTTTT
Source organism: Austropuccinia psidii (assembly GCA_023105745.1). Classification (NCBI taxonomy): domain Eukaryota; kingdom Fungi; phylum Basidiomycota; class Pucciniomycetes; order Pucciniales; family Sphaerophragmiaceae; genus Austropuccinia; species Austropuccinia psidii. The sequence goes on from JALGQZ010000008.1 coordinate 31,826,182, forward strand.
TCCAAATATTTTTTTTCATGTTTGTAATATGACTATTTGTAAGTACACAAGTGCCATATTTTTGATAGAAAAAGAGATTTAGATGGGATTTAATTAATAAATATGACTGGGGAGGAGGATAATTGGAATAAACTGTACATAAAAAAATCAATGTGAATGAACCTCCAAAATAGTGGGTATTTTCTGAGTGGGGGATATTGGACAAATAGAACAACCTGTATTTCCTAACTTTATCTGCTCACCCCAGCGCTTGTGGCTGGGTATGAGATTCCCAATTCACCATAGTGGAGGAAAGGGTAATCTTTATGAATGATGATAGCCAATGGAAGAAAATGAGAACAGCTATCTAAAAAAAAGCTTCAAATGGGTGGATTTCAATTTGAAGGACATAAATAAGTGAAAAAGGGAAGGATTAGAATGTGTAATAAATGAAATCTGGTCTTGGATACTTATTGGCATTTGGATCCCCCATATCATGAATCAACATTCACTTGCTATTTGGAACCTCACTCACATATTAATACCACTGAGTTCTGTCCTAATAATAGCATAATGAAGGTACTAAAGTGTTCATGGATCCATAAAGGTCCTTATTTTTTTGAATTTCATCAGCCAAGTCACCTCTGACATCAGCCCATTGATTATGAGTCTTTTGAATTTAATAGTATACTGTTCTGTGTCCATAATTTCCATCACCCTGGACATTTGTGCACTTCAGAGCCAGGTACCTATTGAGATTGGGTGAGAAAAAATAATGAATATGAAAATAAACAAAACAAGTGTGAATTAAAATGAATCAAAAAGTCACAAATATGTTAGAGCATACATCATTTTTGTGATAATGTCTTTGGAAATTATCACAGGTTAATTTAATTGCATCATATATCTTCAAAGTTTCTGTCTGCTTGTTTGAAAATCTTTGGGATGTTCTGCTACTCTTGGCCAACCTTCTGGACCTTCTGAGGGTTACTCCTGATTTGAAATATTCATTCAATTCAATTTCTGAAGGTAGTGAATCTGATGAAGTGATTTCTTTGAATAATGACACCTCAGAATCTCCATATGAACCCACTCCCATAATTTAAATGTGGGGAATTTACTGTGATCTTGAATTTGTTGTGCTGGTCAATTTTGATGAGGGTCTTCCTCTTCTCTTGGATTGAATTTCAACACTCATTTCAAATCTTGAGGGGTCTCTTTTAATTTTTTTCATTATTTGATCCTTGAGGTTTTCCCTTTATATTTTTGAATTCTAGTGGGTCTTCATAATGTTCTTGATCCTCTTGACTCTTGAGAGTTATGATCAAAACTGACTTTTCCAGTCAAAAAATCTTGGAGATACTGAATAATTGGTGTTATTTCTGCCATTGGTCTTTGAGAAATGTCTTCCCCAATATCATCAAACATTTTTTTGGCTTAATTATTTTTTTCATTCGAAAAACTTTGATCATCACCTCTATAGCCAGTCTTAGAAGAATATGACAAAGAAAATACGTTAATGTGAAAAAAACTAAGAAATTTAAGATGAAAAAATACTCACAGGTAAATTCAAATGCCACTGAGCATGGAAGTCTGACAGATAGAGCCTTTGGAGCTTGCAAAATTCCTGTTGGGTCTTGTGCTTGAAAGGTCTGCCTTGATAATTGCTGTAGTTTTGATGCATTTTTCATTTGGGGAAACTTTGTTTTGGAATTTTCAAAGGCCATCTGAAGGGCATAATGAGACAGCTTGCCATTGAGAGCACAGATGTGTGGAGGGAAAATCTTGACATGGACAATCATTTCTTCAGAGATTCTGGTGATTATTTGAATAATTTGCTTCTTGAAAGCTATGTTAAGGGCCCTAACAGCCTCCGGGAGAATACCAGTGTACCTTTGGAGCCAAAGTCTAACCATGGCATGGGCACCTTAAACTCTTGAGGTGGCTCCCACACCAGGTGACAATGATGGTTGATCCAGGACGTCATATAATACTCCTTGAGAGAAATACAGTTTTCTCTAAATATTGAAACACTTTGGGATTTTTGAATTTCTTTTGAAACTTTTTCTGGTTATCTTTTTGAGAAGTCTAATTTAGTGAATACATAGCCTGAAAAATGAATCCCAAAGCCATTAAGAAACATGATAATAAGAATAAAGGTTAAAGATAAAAGTGAGTTACATGGCTCCAAAGGCCCATAAAGCTTTCAGAATCAGTGCCATGACCAATTTTCTTCATGAAATGGGAAGCTACATCTTTATTTCTGTTCCACTTGCATAAAATTACTTTTGGGTATGGGAAGATCTTTTTAAGGGAATTTTTCAAAGCAAAATCCCTGTCAAAAAAAATAAATGGAGGGGGAAGTATGTGTGTTTTGAGAACTTTATACATTTATTGAGTCATTTCCCAAGTATATGAGGGTTCACTTTCATTTTTCATGAAACAAAAAAGCCCCAGAAAAGGTTCTATTTGTTGAGCTGAATCCAACAATATTAAAAAGGGGTGTTTTGTACTTATTAATTTTATAAGTACAATTCATACAAATCACATGAGTAAAGCCATGAAGGAGGTTTATTGCAAGGGGAGTGAGTGAAAAACAAGGAGGTACTGTGTCCCTTAGTAACCCTTGCAGAGGACTACAAAAACCTTTCTTCTTTGAGAGTGTCAATAATTGGATCAATGATTATTCTGACTTACAGTTTGTCTTTCTTTCTTCTCTCAACTTGGTTGTAAATGTCTTACAGGATTACAAGACTATCAGACTCCCACTGACTGCATAATTGGGGCTAAATTTGCCTTGTCATGAGCAGTGATTTAGACATCTGAGAAATTTGGGATGTTAATTGCTCATTGAGCTTTTTGAAAACTGGATGTGCCATGATAATTTGAGTGGCATTGTGGCTGTGTTCAGGATTTTGATTCTAAGAGTCCAAGTGATACTCTTGGTATATTTTTTTGCATAAAGTCTAAATGGATAGTAAATATTTCTTGAAGTGATTGTTTTGGAGGAGTTTTTCCAGGAATTTGGGGTAACAGACCTATCACAACCCATTTTAACTTGATTTTGGGTCACATTAGACCTCAAGGTTGACACACCATACCCCTGCTCCCTTGAAATATTATGAAAATTCTACCCAATGAGCTCAAGTGTCTAAAATTTATCTTCAGTTGGGGGTTGATGCATTATTTAGTGAAAAACCTGAATAAACTCTAAAAAGGGGGGATTTGGGGATTCGGAATGTGGAAAGAACCTTTCAAAATATGAAAAAGAGGGGATAGAAAGTCTGAAAACTCAAAAAAAAGTTGAAAATTCAAAACAAATTGGTTGAAATGTGACATTCATTCATGAGGGAAGGTAAAAAATTGGAATTTGAGAGTTTTGGAGGAAAATGAAAAAGAGTGTGAAATGATTTGGAAAATTTGGTTTGAGTTTCTGTTTTTTTAAAAAAAGTGTTTTTAAAGTAGATAATGTGGATTATTTAGGTGTTTGGTAAATTTTTGGGGGGATGTGAAAACAAGTGTGAAACAAATGGTTGAGTACTCTTTTGGGAGGCTTTGGCAGTGTGAAGCTTGAGGTATATTTTACATAGCCGAATTCTCCACAATTAAAATTAAAAAGAGTTCTGAACTAGGAATAACTCAAAATTTGTGCATATATCCAAAATTTAAAAATTTACCTTTGAGGAAAGATGAATAGCTTTTTTGTGAGTAGGTAAATCCATGGATATAATGCCTGATTTGGATAATAAACAAAATTTCACCTAGGGTACCTCAATAGAGTACATAAGCTTAAATTAACTCTATGAGGTGGTAATCTGGAAAATAATTTAACCCCTTATACTCAATACCACATAAAAGAAACATGAACATTTTTGTTTTTCTCAGTTTCATGCCAAAATAATGGGAACATGAGAAATCTCATGTTACATATGCACCAGTAATAGTGTTATGCATGTTTATGGGACTTGAAACTACAGTATTATTAAATAAATTTTTTTACACCCATGGTAGATATCAGTCTTTAATCCTGAATTAATGTCAGGGTGAGTCTATGTAGAAGCTTAAAAACAGTAAATACAAGCTAGTACTATGACTGTGACACGTCAAAATAAGTAATAAAAAATTCTTCAGGTCCTACTGCTACGTGGTAACAGTGGTGATGAGTCTATTGAGGACCTGGGTTGCAATGTTCTAATATCTTTGACTGTAAAGAGACACTACAATAATTATATTTAATTATATCTTTGAGTATTCTAAGGACACTACTGATGATTAACAGTCTTGTCACGTAAGAATATATAATAAAAAGATAAGATGAGGATTTTTGAAGGCAAAAACCCTTCCTTTTATATCTTTCAAGACTGTCAAGAGTTATTTAATCTTCACACGTCAGAGGAGTGAAAATTTTCACTCCATTGGCCAGTCTGTGGTTCTGGATCCTCAATTCTGACGTCAGTAGAGGCAGAATTGTGGTTTTGGGACCACAAATGATCATTCTGGATCAATACAGGATGAAAAAACTTTTCACCTGCCACGTCAGCACTTGGATGACGTTGTTCTGGTGTTTGTATGACTAATACTAGTCATTCTGGGCGGGTTTAAGTTTTGAACAACCATTATTTTGAGTATTAAGACTGTACTGGTTGGTACAGGTTTGGTACAGGCCAGTATTGGCCAAAAAACTTCCAACCAAGATATCTTGGTCAGTTTTTGAGATATCAAGAAACTAAGAGCACAGAATTGAAGGGCTTAATGAGCTCTTCAATTTGGTATGCTTCATGTTTACCCTTCTTTAAAATAGCAAAAGTTATAAGGGTTTTAAGTTTTTGGATGTATTTTTGTACATCAGTATGAGGCTTCAAAAACTTCCATACCAGATATCTTCTTCAATTTGGAAGATATCTGTATTCTGATGATACAGTTTTGTAGGGCTTGATTAGCCCTACAGTTTGGTATGTGACACTGTACAGTTGTATGAGTGTATGCCAAAGATACAGGGGTTTGTTTATTTTCTTATTTTCAGAATATCTGTATTTTGGTTATTAAACCTTTGAACCAAGATCCCTCAGTCAATTTAAGAGATACAGAGGTCTAAGGTGTCTCAAATTAAAGCTCTTGTTGAGATCTTTAATTTGGTTATACTTTTGTACAGTTTTGTACAAGCCCTCTTTGACTTTCAGGGGGGCTTGGTTTTGAAAATGAGGTTATATGGTATCTCCAGTTGTAGTGGTGTTACAACAACATGGATGATATCATTGTGTAGCTCTCTATGTGAGCTTTAAGAAAAATACCATTTTGGTATAGGATAACTTAAATATGCATAAGTTAGATGTGAGGTGAAAATAAGGGTTTTGACTTGTTTATTCTCCTCTAGGTTTCCTTATTCTGTTTGGATAAGGTTGGTGTTTAATGTAAGAGGGTTGTTTTCTCTTAATTATTACCTGTATTGACTATGTTTGTTCAATACTTGTCATACCATTATTTATGGTATGTTGGATGTCATGCTAGTGCTCTGTTTTGAGTCACAGGCTGACATACCCTCCCTCAAAAGAAGGCTCATCATTGATGAGACTCTTCAGCCCTCTTGGAGGCTCTGAATCTTCTGAGGTGTATTTGTCCATCTGGGATTTCTTTCTCAGTTAGCCATTTGTCTTTATCTGCTGGTTGATTCTTAAATCTAACCAGGTATTGCCTGTTGTCTTTCCCATTGATTCTGATCTTCCTGGCTGTAATGATCTTTTTCACTGGTCCAGGTGAGTCATCTTCCTCTACCAATCTTTCATGGGTGACTGTCTTCTTCCTGTCAGGGAATTTCTCCTCATCTGTCTGGTGATAAGGTTTGACCAGGCTCACAGGGAAAACTGGGTGTTTCCTAGAGAACTCTTTGGTCAGGTTGACCTCTACTGCATTCTTCCCTATCAATTTGATAATGGTGAATGGTCCTATGAATGAGTCTCTCATCTTCTTGGGTCCTTTTAGGTTGTTGAAGTTAAGAGTTGAGATTAGAACTTGGTCCCCTTCTTTGAAATCAGGTTCTTGGTGACTTTTATCATATCTCTGTTTGTTATATAATTTGGCTTCAGCCACACATTGCTCTCCTTTTTCACAGGCAGTCTTCCACATTGTGTGAAAGTCTTTAGCTGTAGGATGTACTGAGAGGAGGTTCTTCTTCAAGTAATCTACTGGAAGTAGTGGGTTCCATCCTTTCTCTAATGTGGCAGGGGTTTTTCCTGTCACTGAGTGTATACTTGTGTTGTATGCTAATTGCACAGCTGGTAGGAGGGTTACCCAGTCATGGGTATATCCCTCATTGTCTTTATATTCCATGCCATATGCACAAAACCTTCTAATGATGTCTTCCAATTTTTGGATCATTCTTTCTGCTAGACCATCTGTTTGTGGATGGTAAGCTGTGGAAAATGCTAGTTTGGTTCCCAGCATCTCATATAGATTAGTCCAAAATTCTGATGTGAATTTAGGGTCTCTGTCACTAATTATAATTCTTGGGACTCCACAGTTGGCTATCACATTGTTCCAGAACAATATGGCTGTGTCCATTGCTGTGTCCTCTTTGTGACAGGGGAGACATCTGACACTCTTGCTATACCTGTCTACTACTACTAGGCATGCATTAAAGCTGTCTTTTCCTCCAGGGACCAGGCCTGTTACCCAATCCATGTTTATTATTTCCCAGGGGTGTTTGGGCTCCTCTATACTCTGGAGTAATCCATATCTTTTGCCATGACTTCTGTTGGCTTTTTGGCATCTGGTACAAGTGTTGATGTATTCACTCAAGTCTTGTTCCCACTTTGGCCACCAAGCTGTGCTAAAGACTCTTTCTTTAGTTCTTTCTTCACTCATATGTCCCATGTATGGGCAGTCATGGCATTCCTGTAGTATGAGGGAAATGTGTTCTCTACTTATTATTACCAGGGCACTTGTGTGTTTCTCCCTATGGTACAGTAGGTCATCTATCAGAAAAAATCTATTTTCTTTAAAGTTTTTGAGCCATGGCTCTTCCAATTGACTCTCTAGTTCAGGACTCCTGTACTTTTGTTTTAGTAGTTGTATCAATATACTACACTGTTTGTGTTTATTGTATGCTGATTGTACTATACTAAAGAATTCTGTATTCAGATTAGAGGAGCTGATTCCCAGTATGGGTATCTCTTTAATCTCCCCATAGCTTTGTGCTGGGTTTGATGAATCATTCCCTAATGCCCAGTTTGATAGTTTGAAGTTCTTTCTCCTGTCTATCTCCATGCATTGTATAGGTATTTTGGCCCCATTTTCTGGGTCATATGCTGGATTTTCTTGGTCATTCTTCAGTGGCCACCTGCTGAGACCATCTGCATTAGTATGACTTTTCCCTTCTTTATAGATGATAGTCATATTCCCTCTGTATTCTTGTATGGCTATTTGCCACCTAAGCATGTGTCTGTTTGTTGTTTTCATGTTCAACAGTGACTTGAGGGCTGTGCAGTCAGTAAAAACTTCAAATACTGCTCCTTCTAAGTAGTAATGGAGTTTTTCTAATGCCCATACCAAGCATAGACATTCTGTCTGAGTAGCTCCATATCTAGCTTCTGAGTCTTTCAGTTGTCTTGAGATATAGCAAATTACTCCTTCTTTGGGTATGCCATCTACTAGTTGCCTCTGGTGTAGTGCTGCTCCTAGCCCTTGGCTACATGCTGCATCTATGTATAGTTTGAATGGTAGTTCAAAATCAGGCATCATTAGGACAGGGGCATTGGTCAGTTCATGTTTGATCTTTTCAAATGCATCCCTTCTTTCCTTGGTAATTTCAAAGACCACATCTTTTGAGCACAGTTTGTATAGGCTACTAGTGATGTGTGCAAAGTTCTTTATGTGGCTTCTGTAGTAGCTGGCAAAGCCCAAAAAAGATTGCATTTCTTTGATGTTCTTTGGTACTGGTTTCTTTAGTACTGCAGCAACTTTATTTTGGTCTATAGCTAGACTTAAACCTGAAACTTTGTGTCCTAGGGCTAGCAGTTCTTGCTGTCCAAAGTTACATTTCTTAAGAGATATCTTCATATTGATTGGTGTGCATTTTCCCAATACTTTATCAATTTTCTTCACATGGTCTTCCCATGTTTCTGAGTATATTATGATATCATCAATGTACACTACCATCCACCCTTCCATTATTTCATCTTGAAATGTGGTATCCATCATCCTCTGAAAATGGGCTGGTGCATTCTTAATGCCAAATGGCATTCTGGTGTATTCATATATGCCCATATGGCATATAATTCTTAGCAATTTGATGGAATCTGGTTTTACCCCATTCTGGTGAAAACCTTTCATGCAGTCCATTTTTGTAATGAACTTGGCTTTTGCTAGTTTATCTAGTGCATGTGGTATCCTTGGGATGGGGTACCTATCTGCTTTGGTGTAATTATTCAAAGCCCTGAAGTCACCACATAGTCTGGATTTACCATCATGCCATGTTATAAGGACTGGTGTAGTGACCTCTACTATCTCATTATGTCCTATCTTTCTTATTACCCCCATTTCTAGGAGTTCATTGATGTGTTTTTCAATTTCTTTCCTAGTTTCCATGCTGGCTGGGTATGGTGGTCTCCTAAGCATAGGTGGATATGGTCTTTCTACATCCAGATATAATTCTATATCATGTCCTTTGATTTTTCCTAGTGGTTCATCTCCTATTGCAAAAGCTCCTCTGTGCTTTCTCAATACTTTCAGTAAGTTGAGTTTCATCTTACTGGTGAGTTGAGTGCCATATTGGGCCTCTTTGAATTCTTCCACTAGTTCTTTCAAGGTGTTATCATTTGTTATATGGTTAATGTCAAAGGAAAATTTTTTATCTTTGTTTGTACCTATGGTAAGGTATCTGTTTTTACTATTGCAAATATCCATACCATACATTCTTTGGTACTCTGTACCTAGTAAGAATCCTTGTACATGTGCATTTTCTAGAACTACAAATTCAGGTTCCAGTCTGATATTTCCTTTTTGGTGTGGGATAATTATCTCTTTGATTATTGTCCCTAGTGAGTGCATTTTGCCTGATGCACTTTTGAAGTTTCTGGCTTTTGTTGGGATTATATCATCTTCCCATTTGGGGAAATGTTGTTCCAAGTATTCTTTTGCCACTATGGAGCAACTTGCTCCTGTGTCAATGATCATTGGATGTTTACAGTTCTCAATGTAAACTGTCAATTTTGTAGGTGTTCCATGAATGAATCCCATCCCTCTATTGGGGGTTACCAGGAATGTTTGTGCATTCTGTGTGTGCTTACAGAGCTCTTTGTCTGTTGTTATTTGTGGTATGCCTGAATCCAATTCAATGTCTTGTATATCAAGTGAACTTTCTTCATTGCATTCCACTATGTATTCTTCTATGGTATCAGGTTCACTTTGTGATTCTGCTCTCATACCATTTCCCATGCTGTCAGAATCAGATCTTTCACCTGTTTGTTCTTCTTCTGATTCTTCATCAATTGCATATATTTTCTTTTTTGGTTTTGTGCAATTGTTGGCATAATGGTCTGGTGAACCACAGTTGTGGCACACATATTTCTTTTTTGGGGTTTCTTTCCCTTTTTCTTTGTTTGTCTCTTTAACTTCAGACCTCTTGTCTTTGAAGTTTGGTTTGAAAGATGTGTACCTTCCTATGGAGGTCTTTTTTCTCACATCTTGTATGACATTTGCTATGTCATCAATGCTGCTGATGTTGTTGCATCTGCATTTGACTGCATGTTCTAGATCTCCTGGCAATTTTGTCAGGAGTTTATGGTTTCTCATTTCTATTGTCATATTGGGATCAATAGCTTTTAGCCTCTTTGTTTGTTTGAGGCACCATTCATAAGGGTCTTTTTCTGTGGAGTATCTATCACTTTCAAAGGACATGGTTTTTTGCCAGATCCAGCTACCATTGCTATACTTTTGTATAATCTGGTTCCTCCACCATGGCCAGCTTTTCCTGCCATGTATTTCTTTCATTTCAGTATACCATATGTTTGCATGGCCTCTGAATGCTGTGTTGAGTCTTGTTGTGATCCAGTAGTCTGGTATCTTTGGGACATCAACAAAGAGTCCATCAATATAGTCAATGATCTCCATATGGTCATATTCCCCTATTCCTGAGAACTTTGGCCAGTTTGTTACTTCTGGTAACTGTTTCAGTGCCTGTTTCTCTGAATAGTTGAGATTTTCCCCATCTTGGTACACTGACTCTGATCTTAACTTTGGAATCTGATATTCAGGTTCCTGGTCATAGTCTTTTTCCTCTTCTTTTAATTTTGTAGAGGTAGTAGGCTGACCTTGTGTTGGAGGGTATTGATTGTCTTCCCTGTCATAGAGGTAATCAATTTCTTTGTCAAGGTTATCCTGCTGTTGCTGGATATTCCTCAGATCCCTCCTCACAGTTTGTTGTTCTTCTAGAATTGAATTCAACTGTCTGTTAGTTTTTTCAAATTCTGTCCAAATTTTGGCCAGATTTGAATTCAAGTCTTTTATGACTGTTGCTTGGAAAGCATTTTCTTCTTTCAATGTTTCCACTTCTGTCCTCATTTTTTCTGAGGTTTCATGTGTCCACTCCATGAATTGGGCCAATTTGGTCCATGTGAATTTGTTTTCAAACTCATGAGTGTGCATTGTAGTTTCAGTTATTAATTCTGGGTCTATTGAGTCAGAACTAGAAACACTATTTGTAGGTACAACTATTTCTTGTTTTTGTGTACTTCTTGGACTAAGTCCATCAGCTTTTTCATCAATGGGTCTGCTTCTTTCTTCCTCTGGTTGAAAGAAGTTTTGTTTTTCCCTTGGGCTCCTTTTCTCCTGTTGGAAACTACCTGGAATGGTGGGGGAGCTTTGGATGAAGTTTCCTTTGGCTTGTAAGGCCTGGAACTGCTGGATGGTTGTGGGGAAGATGGAGCTTCTCCTTCCATTTCTGGGGGTACCTGAATCTGACTGGGCTCTTCCTTGTGCCAAGATCTCTCTATGGCTTGTATGGCTGCCTGGTTCTCTTTGATTCTGATTGCTCTTTCTTCTAAGAGTTTGAAATTCTTGTTGGGATTCCAACCTTGCATCTCTGTCATAAGTTCCATCCAAGCCATTTGCTTGAGACAGATCTTCTGGGTTGTTATCCCTACTTCTGCCCATGATGCTGCCATGGTGAACATTTTGTTGTCCATGCTCCATGTGAAGAGGTCTCTCAGGAGTTTGTGTATTTGGAGGACCTGTTCTGCATCTGTCCAGTCTCCTGGTTGGACTCCTGGGTTGAATTTGATTTGGAACAAGACTTTGGGTAGGAGTTCCCTGATGGTAAGTCCTTTGCTGGTCATCTGCTCCAGTTCTTCTTCCTCTGTGTCTTCTTGGCCAGTGTTCTGGTTGATTTCTTGGGAATCCAAGATCTCTAAGAAGTGGAGGTGTCATGTTAACAATGTTAAAAAATGACAGACAATAAAAAATGTTGTATTTCTCAAGGTTTATTTACCTTTGGCAGGCCCTTGTACAAATTTATGATCTATACTCTTTGGCAATTTGCCTTTGGAGTTTACAACTGGGTTGATAACAGTGATTTTCTGTTTCTCAACTTGTTTTGGTGATCCAACTGGTTTTGTTGGAGCTTTTCTGGGTTTTTTGGCCCTTGGCACAGCTATTGGTGTCCAATCTTTTGAGTTGATTGTCACTTCACTGTGTCTTTTCTGCTTGCCCTTGGTGTTTGGCAGCGCCTCTCTGTCTTCTGAGGCTGTCACAGATGGGTTTCCTTGTGACTGGGTTTCTAATGGAATGTAGTCCTTTTCCACTATTCAGAAAAGATATTTCAGATTGTATATCAGTATTTTATGATAAAACAAAATGATTATATTCAATTCTACTGTTATTTTTCGAAATTTTTAAGTTTTTTTTTTTATTTTTTTTATTGTTTTTATATGTTTTTTGTTTGAAAAATAACAGTTTTAAGTTTTTCACTTATGTTTTATAAGTGAAAAAACTGTAATATCCAAGTGTTTTGTGAATGATTCACTTGGATATTATTGTGTTTTTTGTGTAAACACGTCAAATTTATTAAATTATAATAAATTTGATTTTTTATTATAAATATTATAAATAATATTTATTATAAGACTTTGATATTAGTTAAATATCAAGTAATTACAAGTTTTCACGTCAATTTGAGTGATATCTTGTTTTAAAGGAAATATTTAATTAAAATATTCCTTGTAAAATAATAAAAAATTATTTTATTATTTTATATTTATTAATTATTAATTAATAAATGTTTATATATTAATTTTCACGCACTTTGGTGAAAAATAATAGTAAAATAAATAATATACTGTTTGTATATTATTATTTATATTGAAATTTAAATAATACAGATGTATTATTATGAAATTTCGTGGAATTTATTGCAATAAAAAAAATAAAGAGGATATGTACTCTTATTCTCAACAAAAATATTTTATAATATATATTTTTGGAGTAAAAAAAGAATTGTATAAAAAAAAATGATAATAAAATAAAAATCTTACTCACTTGTAGTGAAATACCTTTTAAATAGCTGAATTTTACGCCTAATTCAGTTCAAAATACGTCCAATAAGGTTGAATAACCACGGCCAGGCCCCCAAATTGTCAGGGTGAGTCTATGTAGAAGCTTAAAAACAGTAAATACAAGCTAGTACTATGACTGTGACACGTCAAAATAAGTAATAAAAAATTCTTCAGGTCCTACTGCTACGTGGTAACAGTGGTGATGAGTCTATTGAGGACCTGGGTTGCAATGTTCTAATATCTTTGACTGTAAAGAGACACTACAATAATTATATTTAATTATATCTTTGAGTATTCTAAGGACACTACTGATGATTAACAGTCTTGTCACGTAAGAATATATAATAAAAAGATAAGATGAGGATTTTTGAAGGCAAAAACCCTTCCTTTTATATCTTTCAAGACTGTCAAGAGTTATTTACTCTTCACACGTCAGAGGAGTGAAAATTTTCACTCCATTGGCCAGTCTGTGGTTCTGGATCCTCAATTCTGACGTCAGTAGAGGCAGAATTGTGGTTTTGGGACCACAAATGATCATTCTGGATCAATACAGGATGAAAAAACTTTTCACCTGCCACGTCAGCACTTGGATGACGTTGTTCTGGTGTTTGTATGACTAATACTAGTCATTTCGGGCGGGTTTAAGTTTTGAACAACCATTATTTTGAGTATTAAGACTGTACTGGTTGGTACAGGTTTGGTACAGGCCAGTATTGGCCAAAAAACTTCCAACCAAGATATCTTGGTCAGTTTTTGAGATATCAAGAAACTAAGAGCACAGAATTGAAGGGCTTAATGAGCTCTTCAATTTGGTATGCTTCATGTTTACCCTTCTTTAAAATAGCAAAAGTTATAAGGGTTTTAAGTTTTTGGATGTATTTTTGTACATCAGTATGAGGCTTCAAAAACTTCCATACCAGATATCTTCTTCAATTTGGAAGATATCTGTATTCTGATGATACAGTTTTGTAGGGCTTGATTAGCCCTACAGTTTGGTATGTGACACTGTACAGTTGTATGAGTGTATGCCAAAGATACAGGGGTTTGTTTATTTTCTTATTTTCAGAATATCTGTATTTTGGTTATTAAACCTTTGAACCAAGATCCCTCAGTCAATTTAAGAGATACAGAGGTCTAAGGTGTCTCAAATTAAAGCTCTTGTTGAGATCTTTAATTTGGTTATACTTTTGTACAGTTTTGTACAAGCCCTCTTTGACTTTCAGGGGGGCTTGGTTTTGAAAATGAGGTTATATGGTATCTCCAGTTGTAGTGGTGTTACAACAACATGGATGATATCATTGTGTAGCTCTCTATGTGAGCTTTAAGAAAAATACCATTTTGGTATAGGATAACTTAAATATGCATAAGTTAGATGTGAGGTGAAAATAAGGGTTTTGACTTGTTTATTCTCCTCTAGGTTTCCTTATTCTGTTTGGATAAGGTTGGTGTTTAATGTAAGAGGGTTGTTTTCTCTTAATTATTACCTGTATTGACTATGTTTGTTCAATACTTGTCATACCATTATTTATGGTATGTTGGATGTCATGCTAGTGCTCTGTTTTGAGTCACAGGCTGACAATTAATATTTTTGATGTGAAAATAGCTAAGACAGACAAAATACATCAAAAGGAGCCAGGGTACCATGCTTCTGAGGCCTATGAGGGGTGGATAGCTCTAAATCTGGGATTCATGGCTGATAATGGCCCAATTAGCATACAAAAACCTTTTTTGGAACTTTCTTACAAAGTCAAAGTCCCATTAAATCATAAGAAAATAGCAACTAAACTGCTATTTTGACATGAGAAGGGGTAATGAGAAACTCTTTCTACTTCAACCATGTAAATTACTATTGATTTTCTATGAATAAACCTTAATATATTGATTGAAATCCATTTTGGACTAGTATCAATGCATTTACCTCATGGAAAACAGCTAGTACTGTGCAATTTGGAATTCTACATAGAAATAAGGTAAAAGCCTGAAACATTCATTATAAATACAATTGCTAAAACATCTTTCTGAAATGGCCGGGACCAATGGAGAAAGGGAAATTTCATATAATAAGAAAAAAAATTTGACTTCATAATTCAAATTTAAAGTTTTACGTACAGTCCATTTTTGATAATTCCATGTAAAACACTGAATCTCCAAAAATTAACACAAAGTACACTCTGTGATGGAATTAACAATAACATTATTAACATTAAAATATTAATAATTGTTTTTACACAAAACAATATTGACAGTTTTTACTCCCTTATTTATTAACCATCATTGGGTTAGTAGTCATTTAAAATGATTTCATGTAGTAATTATGATAATCTTACATGAAAAAAGGTGATTTAACCAATATTCAAAAGAGGATTAATGGTTTCTAACTCCTTGTTTTTAATGTTTCTCCATTAAATGCCTCTGTGAGCTGTTGTTGACTTAAAAGAGGCCTCTTCTTTCTTTTTTTTCAAAATCATCTCCTAGGTACCAACAAGTATGTATTAGTTACATCTTTTCTTAAGTGTTTCACTTATTTCAGAATCAATCAGAAAGGCTTTAATTCAAAGAGATATACTATTAACACCAGTATTTCCCTGTTATATTGCTTTATTATGGTTATAATCCAATCTTGAGACTTTAAATCCACAATTAATCCATCAAATCACTTTTCCAGTTCTTATCAAGGCATTATTGGATTATTTTTGAGTTATTTCATTGAATTCTTAACTCTTTACTATAGTAATAGCTTTTTTCAAGAACTATCTTTATAGTCATTCTTGAAAAAGGATAATTATAAATTAAAGTAATTTTATCTTTTTTTGAAAAGAAGTTTTATTATTAATCCTTAGTCTAATTGATTGTAGTAAAAAGTTACTTCTCACTGTTAGAATCCCTAATAGTGTATAACAGGTAAAAGCAATAAGGAATTCATACACCATGAGAAAATTGCCTACACCTGAGAGAAGGTGTTCCATTGGGAAAGTAGCTTGGAATTAACCTGGAATGAGCTTGAACCCTTTCTGTGAAATAGGTTTGAACCAGAATTGAAATTTTTGTTAGTATTCCCAGTTATTCCAAGCCACTGAAATATTACAGAATTTCCAACATTTTATTCCTTTTCGAGCTGTATTGAGTAATTACATACTGTATTATATGAAAAGACTTTCCATTTTTATTTTCAGCCTCACAATTATATCCTTTGAGTTTAGAAATGGAATCTAAAAATTTATTTCTAATTTGAACAACTCTAGTGCTTTCATTTAAAAAAACAGTCAATCTCAGTTTTAAAAGAACAGCCTTTCTATGTATTTATCTATGAATTATCATTACTTGGTAGAAATATTAATTCTTATTTACTCTTCAAAAGCTGGCTCACATAAATAAAATCAGTTTCTCTAAATTGAAGTATCTTATTATGAAGCTTGATTGACAAAAATTATTCTTTTTCTTAAATTATTCAATTTCTACAGCCTCAAAAGAAATTTCTCGAGGATTTTGAATGTTTTGAAATTTAATTTTTTCCCTAAATACATGGAAAGTGCATGTCATTATTCCCATATGGATTAAAAATGCTAGATCTTGAATTTTTATCTTTATTATTTTCATTTATTATTTCTTTGTATTATTGATAAAATCCATTTCTTCTTGTTTTTAACACCAACAATCATCTTTTCTCAGTATGAAGTCCCTTATTCTGGATTTCTTGAGGTATTTAGTTTTCTATTTGAAATAAAAGTAGTGGAATCCATACAATAAGGCCCCTGCTATTGAAGGAAATGAAGATCTCAAAAAAAGGCTACAGTAAAGTGTCTTTAATTGAAGCTACTGTAAAATTGTCAATGATTGTTGACAATATTACATAAGCACCCTTTACAGGGCCTGTAGGCCGTGTAATGGAAAACAATGACACATTTCCATGATTTTACAGTAGCGGGACTTGTAAAGGTCTTATACTGTAAGTTTAATTGAAAAACACAACCCACAACTAAATCAAAATCAATTTAACAATATCAGAAATATCAGAAGATTTTCCAAAAAAAATAAAAAGTAATAAAAAAGTAAAAATTAGATATTATTCTCAAACATAAATAAAAAAAACCAAAAAAGTGAAATAAAAATAATATTAGAGTAGCAGAAAGGAATTTTTGCCTCCTCCTCTTCTCAAACCAATATAGAAACGGCTTTCGTGTAATAGTAAAAGGAAATTCATTTCTCCTCTGAAAATTTATTTTATCCTTCATTTTTTTGAGGTAGATATATTATTTTGCATGAATGATTTGTTAAAAACACCCATTTTATAATATCTTTTATGGATTTTAAGTTTCTCTTTCCTTTTTCAACAAAATAATGAATATTAATGTTCAAAATAATGAATATTAATGTTTAAAATAATGTAGGAAGTACCAATATGAGTATATAAACTCAATATGATTTCAATAATACCAATTAAAAATCAAAATATTCTATTTTTTGAAAAGAATAAGGGAGCTTCATTTAATATTTGAGCTTTATCTTCCCATAAAGCATGATAATATTTTAAAAAAACCCTTTCAGAAATTGACTTCCTTTCAATCCTGCTCAAATATTTTTAATATTCAGATTAATTATATTGTTTCAATTTTTCAAGCTTCAACATAAATTCATTCCTTTTCCAAATATATATATTTTCAAAGTTTTATCATATCATCATTTATAAAATCATATGATTCATGATTTCTTTGAAAAATAAATTAATTTGTTGTGAAGAACAATTTATTCATTCAATTCAAAATTTCTGAACAGAAAATGCTAACATATTACAATAAAAAACCAGTATTAATGGTTTATATTCATTGATAAGTTCCTCATCACAAAAATTGAATAATTAGGATATTATTCAGACGATGTTTTGGTTTTGATTGGACATGGCTCTGAAAAGACATTTTGTTACTTCAAGGTGAATTCACAAAATGACCCTGCTTGTCTTTGCGGCCTCCCTTTACTTAATGCTACTTCAATAGATTCCTTAGCCATTTCATTGACAAAAAATACCAAATAAAAACAAGAATTGTTCTAATATTATCTTGTAAAAATACGTCAAAGAGCTGCATACAGAATCTTTTTAACTAAACCTGCTAAACAGATGGTTATTCTAAATTTATCATTCATTGATGCTTTATAAATATATCAATGTAGTTCAAAATTAACAAACCTCTTATAAGATTTGTATATATGATTTGAGATAGAAATGTTTCGAAAGAACCATTTTATACCAGCTATTCTTCCCTGATATAATATAGAATTCCCATTATTTCAAAAAAAAAACTAACCAAATTGTTCTATTTGCTAATATCTCCGAATTTTTTAGCTATATTTAATTTCTTTTGGAACTCTATATCAGCTTAAATACAATTATTAATAAAATTCTTCGAATATTCAATACATACATCAAAGGAAATCCTCTTGCAGAGAAACTGAAAATGGTTTTTGTGAATTAGTCTTGATGATATTGTTATTTCACTTTGTAGTATTGATAAAGTAAAAACCACAAACTCCGATAAAAATTAAAGCTTTAAAGTGCATTTAAAAGTCTACAGATATCCTAAAAAGTACAAGATGGGTAAAAGACAGAGAGCATTAAAATTAAAATTTAGAGAACCTATGAAATACAGAAAACATAGTAAAAAAATACATGGAAAGTTATCTTACTAAAGTTTTTTGGAATGATAAAATACTGGATCAAATTAATGTTTAGCCATAATGATACCTCCATATTTAATTCCATCAAATTTCAAATGAACAGTTTCCTATTCCGAGATTTATCCCATCTAATGATACAGTCCCTACCCTCATTTCCTTTAAATACTCTCTGAACACTTCATAACAGTGCTGATGTTGCCTGTGGAAAGTTCTTCAACCTTTATGATCCCCCGAATAAAGATTGTTACAGAAGAATTAATAAGTTTCCCACAATAATATAAAAAGCCATTCCAAGTTTCTTTCAATTAAGAAACATTTGAATGCTACAAAACAATAAAGAAATAAATATTTTGCATTGTTGCGAATATTTCAAATTTCTTTATTAAGAATTTTTTTTATATGATATTTGAAATAATTATTAGTTTACACCATGAAATTGTATGATAAAAAAAGGTTCAAAATTTCAAACCTAAAGCCCAATAATCAACTTTGAATATTGATTTTATCTATATATAGGTGTAAAAACCTCCTCTAAATAATTTTATGGTACAAAATGGGGGCTATAGTCTTTCATTATATACTAAATCCTTGATGGCCTCCCCTCAAAAATTAATTTGTCCAATAAATATTGACATCTTATTTCAATTTTGGTGAAAATATTACTTTGTAAAAAACATAAAAACATATGAATATAATCTCTCACAAAATACTGTACTTGATGAAATAAAAAGGTATAATTGTGGGGTATATTTTTTATGATATGTATATTTAAAGAGATTCCCTGATTCCCAAGGAAATTTTATCAATAATGAGCACTTTCTAAGAATCTTGAAGTTTTAAGATATTAATATTATTGAACTATTGGTTCTCATATGTAATCTTGAAATATAAATATAATGAAACTGAGATATATATGTAAAAATCTATAAGAAAGACCGCAATGGCTCAAATTTCTGTAAATTAAATGAGAAGAGCCAATATAAAATATAAAAAAGGTGATTTAAATTAACTCTGATAACCATTTAGTTTTGCGCTCTTGATTCTTAACAAGCCCAACAAGCCACTGATATTCAATAAACTGAATTGATACTTTGTGGAACGCATATGTGGATTGAATTTCCCCCAAAACTTCTATTTCTAAATTCAATTTCTGTGCTATCTTCAACCTGAATCCAATCTATCTTCCATGTCAAATTCCAAATGCAACACCTGCTGTCAGGTGTAGCCATTTTGCTCATGGTGACAAATTACTTAATGGTTGTTATAATAAACTTATTTATTATATTTCATAAGAACATTCATAGTACTATTTTTTAATAGTAATATTAATAAAAAATTCATAGGCACATCTTACAGGTAGGTTTTTGCCTCATACAAGTTTTTTTCATTTTGATTTAAAATGGGCCCAGGGCACCTCTTACATGGTTTTACCAATTTGCATATGTGGGTTTACCAAAGCCCTAATGTTATTTTATTTTCTTTTGAAAAATTATTTTGTAATATCCTCAATAATATACTCATTATCTTACTTGAGAACATCTATGGCTGTTAGTATATTTACCTCAATAATTTCATAACTATTAAATTTAAAATTTTGGCTTATAGATTCTTTTGTAATGGCAGATTTTTAATTGATTTAACTTGAAAAGAAATGGTCACTATCTGATTTCTTAGGTATTTTCCAAACTTCCTCAAAGAAAATTAAGGCTCCATCAATTTGTCCCAACTATAGATTATATGCCTCAATATGGCTACAAATTTTTCAATTTTCACAGAATTATTACTTCTAACATCATTTGTGACTGTATTCAATGCTAAAATTCAATCCAAAATCTCAGAAATAATTTCTGATATTGTATTCTGTCTTCCTCTCTCTTCTTAATTTCCATAATAGTCCTAGCCATGTGGAGCACATTTTTCATCAAATACAGTTGAACATTTGGGTTTCTGTAAACTTGGTTGTATGTTTTGGTAGCTGTTGCCTTGTGTTTTACCTTTTTCTGATATTTTGGCTGATTTTTCATGTTTTAATTGCTTCTTTTGTCTGCTGGGGTAGGTTTGGGTGGTTATGGGCTGTTTTGCCTCCAATCTGATTTCAGAAACACCATCTTTGTATTTTTCAGCAATGTATTCCACCCATTCAGTAACTTTCAAGTGCTGGAATGACCCTTAAGTTTTCCTACTTTCAGGTAAGAGTTAATGCTTATTTTAAAATATCTTCTAGGATTTTGTACTATTTCTGTTGAAGTAAATTTTTGTATGCATTCTGGATGGCGTTTTGAATGTAAGCTGAGCCCATTTATGAAATTGTCAGGTCCTTTTCCTCCAGTGACTGATAGGATTAGCCATATCAACATTTAGAACCTTTTTTTGGGAGCTTCTTGAGGGCTTATAGAGGCCTCCTGATCATTTGCCACATTACTAGCTTTTTGAAGGGCATTAATTATTTCTAAATTGACCAATTATGAATGAATGTCTTTTGCTTTACTATTATGAGCTACAATAACTTCAATTATGGTCATAACTGGGTGTACTGGAAAGGATAATGCTGGTTACTGTGAGCCTGTGCAACATGTATGACATACCCATAAAGCCACAAATAACCTTTTATGCAGTTGACTTAGTTTTGAACATACTTATCCATTGGATTTAAAATTAAAAATAACAAAAAATGAGTATAACCTTTTTTGGATAAACACAGTTATAATTATTATATCATTTTTGGATTCTACACAAATACTAACCTAGGGTAGACCCACAGGGTTTCATACACAAAAATTGTCATATCTTATGTTATTAATAGATTTGAGAATCTCACAGTAAAATTGCAAATTTTGTAACATGCTTTAACATAGTTAAATTTGAGCTTAAATAAGCTTAAATTTAAATTTGCATAAGGTTTATGAAAACTTAACAAAATTTTAGTTAAATTTGAGGTGTTTTGTATATTTACTGAATTGGCTAAGGATTTTCCATAAATAATGTAAAGCCTGCATGAACTCAATTTAGAAATTTTTAAGGCCATATTATGGCTCTCAGCAAATAAAGGGAAAAATCAATGCATAAAGGTGGGACAAAGGAAAAAGACCAAACAATGCTGGGGTACCCAACTTTTTGGATCTGCAAGAATTCAATTAAGGTTGAAAGCCTGTATTGGAGGATTCTCAAGCTTATTTGAACTTTAAGATTAGACTTTGTTCCAACATTCAAGTTTGAAGTGGTTTTATCCCAATTTGGACAGGAATTGCAAGCTTCCTAAGGGTAAATCCCAATATTCAAGCTTGAAATGAAGGTTTCAAGAACTTTTAAAGCTTAATTGAGCTTCAAAAGCTTACATAATCTTAAAACTCAAATTTAAAAGTATCAAAAGCTTATCAGAAGATAGTTTTTGGTTTTTATTGCTAGTTTATGTGGAAAAATAGCAATAACTTCAAAAACTCATCAAGAATCCAATTCTTAATTGATTTGCTTGAATCTTCACACAGCTTACAAACTAATTCTGTCTGTGTACACATCAAATTTCAAGTATGTTTGTTCAACAGGTTTAATTGCTCATTAGCCTTGAAATTAAAAAATTTAATTATTATTAAAGAAAATTAATATTTCTTTAAAATTTGATTAAAAATTAAGCTTAAGAGATCTCTGCTTTAAATATTATTTTTAAGTTGTTCATGTGATGAACCTTAATATAAATCAGCTTATTTAAAATTTAAGGTTAAAATAACTAATACAAAAGAGAATTAAAGTTACTTGGAGTTATGAATAACCTTGGTAGCTTCAAATTGGAATTAAAAATATGTTGCCATAAGCTGGAACCTTATTTTTAAGCATTGTTTTTCATTTTTGACCTGAGAACGCCCTCTATATCCATTATGAATCAATATAGCTGCTTTGAAGGCATAAAAAGATCCTACACATCACTGTTTTTGCAAATAACCAATCAATCACGAAAAATCAATTAGATTGTTTAAAAAGTAATATTTAATTCAATACAAAATATTATATTATTAAAGTAATTCTTAAGTTTTTTTACTCTTTATAAATTGTAAATTACAGATGAAATTATAGAGCTTAGATTATATTGTTGTAATCACTAAAAATAGATTTTATCATTTAAAATATGGTCTTAAACATCTTTTTAAATCCACAAATTCCTCTTAAAAACTCTTAAATATTATCTTATCATAAAAAATATTTTTTTATATTTTTAAATATTGTTTTTGGTGTGCTTTTAGCTTATAAGCATCATTTAATATAATAAATTTTGCTGTTTGACTTGTGGTATTAAACAAATATTATAAGTAAGTTTTTTCTAAATTTCTATATCTTTTTTATCTATTATTAGTTTTTTTATATAAAATTTTTCTACAACAATTGTCTCTGAAAAGTGTGTGTGATAACTTCTTCTATAAAGAATATTTATAAAACATTTATAGGTGGATAATTATTATTATTTTATACATGTAATTGTCTCATTAAGACCTTTACACTCCTTATTGTTATAATTGTCAGTGACTGTAACATTAATAGAATAATTATAATTTATTCTCATCCTTCAGATTTTTTATGATTAAATTATTTAATAAGAATTAAATTCATTCTTTATATAATTATTTTTAATAATTTTATTAAATTTGTGGTTATAATATTGCATTATATTATATTTTCTACTTAAGACATTCCTATTACTCTTGATATTGGATACTATTATCAAGATTTTTGTAGACAAACCTTACATTTGGGGGCCTGGTGGTGATTACAGCAAATTTTTGGGACATAAATCATATTCTAGACCTTATTTTACTGTTTTTTGACACAAAATTGCCATATTTTCTTTAAAATTGGCTTTTTTGGCACTTATTCCTTATAAATAATCTTTATAATATTAATCAAGTTCTTTTTCTTAGGAATATTGTTTGGAAACAAATACTATTGAGTTATTGGAGTAAATTTATACTGTCTAACCAGTGCCTTTTTCACATCACATAATTTAAATTTATTCTTTGAGTTATTCTAGTATAAAATGAATAATAATATAATTTTGATTGATAACTTATTAATTGCTTTATTGTTTCCTTTATAAAAAATAAAACATCACATAAAAAATTGAAAGGTTAAAATATTTACTTAAAAATATTCTTCCTTACTCTCTAGATATTTTTCTTTATTTTTTACATAATTTGCCATAAATTACATTAAAAAAACTTTATCCAAAAATTTGACTTAAAGAACTTATACTATTTGTTTTCTCTGGTGTTATCCATCAGAGAAAGCTTATCTGACTCTAGTATTTCAGAGTCAAGTATAGGAATTCAAATCAACCCAGTAGCAAGGAGTTTAATTACAAAAGCACCCTTTAAAGGTCCAGAAGGTAAATTCAACACATTCCTTAGTCCAATTTGCTTTAAATTAATGTGAAATGACTCTTACTAGAAGTGGAAGTAACTACCCCATACAATAAAACGGATCTGGACCAGGAAATTCAAGTCATCAATCTAAAAGACAAGAAGTTCAGCCCAGAGGAGAAGCACAAATGGAGGATGCCAGAACTTCCACCAGTTCCCAAAGGGTAGCCAGAACCTTTGACACTCTAATTGAGATCCCAGAACCTGACATAAAATCTATTTCTGTTGTCAGATCTGAATCATTTCCAACAGGAAAAAGATGAGATTTACCATTCTAAGTACAAGAACTGCTTTATGGCGGCAAAGAAGCCGGAGTGGGAACTCCTGCAAGCCTTTGGATAGGCAAAATGAACTTTTATCTCCAAGCTTAGAAGTTCATGGTCCCAGAAAAGACTCAAGACCCTCTGAAGGCTTGGACACCCATGTCTTGGAAAGGGAAAGTTCAAAAGATAAAAGCCTGTTTTAAAAGCCAAATCATTTTGTCAGAGGACCAGAAGAAAGAGTTGGACCAAAAGAAGGATAACAGCCCAGTGGAAGCTCCTCAAGCCTCTGAAAGCAAGAATCCCCTTAAACAAGCTCCAAACAAGGGCAAGCAAGCCCCAAGGAGAAATGAGAAGGGTAAGGCAAAGGTCAAGTGGAAAAAACATTACCCACAAAACTACAGAACTCCAAAGAAAAAAAGTACAGCCATGAACAATGTGTTCAACATGGCAAGAGCTTTCATGGAATGCAAAAACAAAGAAGAGTAAAGAATGAATCAATCCTTTCCAAAGAAATAGATCTTTTAAAGCTTGTATCTCATGTTGAAACTTGTAATCAATATATTTTAGCAAATTTTAACAATTTTTATTATATCCAATAACAGTTGGGTAGAGAAATTTCACAAGTGAAAGAGTCACAAAAGATCATGATTGGTATTGACAATGTGAATAAGGACAATATTTTGTCTTTGATGCATATTTGTGAGAGAATTGAGTTTAAAGTAACTTTGCTCAATCAACAAGATGATAATTTTATTTCTTTTATTACTAAACAATTAAAATATATAAGAATACGAGCTCAAAACTTGGAAAATTAAACTTGTCAAAATGCAGCTCTTTTCCAAGAACAATTCGAAAAAACTGATAAAGCAACAATTTAGTTAAAAGAATATATTCAATGCATCATTAATAATATATCACTTAAAAATGTGTTTTCAAGACAGTCCACACCAATTCTTAACAGAAATGTGTTGAGCTTGAATAATGACTTACATTATACAATTTCAAGCAATTCAGAGGTGGAAATTTCCTGTAATTTTGAGGAAATTCCCAGATTAGAGGAATTGCCAACCTTCAGTAGTGAAGGAGAATATAATTATATGCAATTTATGAAAAAACTTGATATGTTCAAAGAATACTTTAACATACCAGATGAATAAATAAGTGCCAGAGTATTCTCAGTATTTACCAAATCATAAAAGAAATTGTATTTTAAAATGAGACAAGACCATGGTATGAAATTTTGGCCTTGGTGGAAAGAGAAAATTATTTCCAAATGTGAAAATGATTCCTGGAGATTTAGAATATAAAATTTGTTTGAATAATCCATTTTTAATATTGAGAGGGACAGGCCTATGTCCTGGTTTCTTGAAAAGGATATATTAACTGTCCTTCATCATGATATTTCTGAAGCAATGGTACATAAAAGGATATTAAGCAAGTGTGGTGTGGACCTTGAGCATGCTATAAAAAGCTGATTTGTTGAGCCTTTCTCTACAGAAGATTATACAAATGCCATGGAAGACATAACTACTAGAACAAAATTTAGTAGAAATTGGTATAAAACCCTAATAGAAAATAGGACTAGTGGGAAACAAATTTCAAGACCAAATAAACCACAAGACAGAGGTCCTTTGTAGTGTCATAATGGTGGAAGTAGATCTCATTTTGGTAATTTGTGTCCAAAAAAGACAAGAATCAATGAGATAGATATTGAAAAATCTGAAGACACAAAAGAAAAAAATGATTTATCTTTACATGAAAGTGATTCTGAGCCTTCTAAAGAAGAAGTACCAACAGATAAACATAGTATAGAAATCATTAATGTATCTTTTGAAGTAACATAAGTGCATACTTACTTACCACAGTACAGTGATTAATATGTGAATCTCATACATGTGCAAGATTCTAAAATACAGAAAACCAAGCCTTCCAGAGGTAAAGGTTATACAGCTGCATAATTTTTTATCACTAATATTGTGATAAACAAAAAAGAATCTAATATACACCTTGACTAAGGTTCTTTTTTCACATTTTTTTGGAAAAGCTTATCTTAAAAGAATTCATACTAATTGGCAGTATCAATTGATGCCAATTGAAGGTATAAAACTGGGAAGTTCTAGCCAAGATATGCACCCTTTGGGAATTCTTAAAGCAGTGATTATATTTCCTCACCCTGTAGGAAATATCAGACTGAAAGTTGAATTTTTTGTGATGAATAATTGCACTTCACAACATTTTATACTTGGATATTACTATCAAAATACTTATAGTATTTATCTGAAGAAAATATAGGTAGATATCTAACTATAGCGGAAAATGAAAGGCATAAATCTGCTTTTCCACTAGAAAAAAGAGAGAAAACTGTTATTAGACAAGTGAAAAAGCTTAATAAAGAAAATGTGTGACAGATCAATTGATTAAAGCACAAATGATTCCTGAATTAAAATTAGAAATGAAGGAAGAACTTATTGAAATCTTATTTAAATATAGAGAACCCTTTGCTTCTGATAACGAACCACTTGGGGCTATTAAAGACCATGAAGTGGACATTCTTCTTAATGTGTAAAGAAATTACCCTCCACTATTAAGAAAACTAGCTTACCCAGCTAAAACCAGGCTAGAGAAGCATAGGAAACTCATATTAATGAGCTGATGAAACAGGGATTCCTTAGGAAGGTTGGACACAATGAGAAAATAGAAGTCACAACCTCTGTAAGAATTACTTGGAAGAATGATAAATGAAGGATGGTTGGTTATTTTAGAACATCTAATACCTATACTATTCCAGACAGGTAACTATTTTTTGAAATCCATTATACATTTACTCAATTATCCAAAGGAGGATTCATCACTTCCATGGATTCCCCTAAGGGTTTCCATCAGAATGTTTTGACACCTCATGGTAGGAAATTATTTAGAATAATTGCACATTGTGCTATTTATGAATACTTGAGGATGACTTTAGGTATTAAAAATGCACACTATCATCATCAAACAATGATGAATACCAGTTTCCCACATGAATTATCAGAGGTATAGTTAATCATTTATATTGATGATATTATTATTTGTTCAGAAACCTGGATATTACATTTAGAGAGACTTTTATTTTTACGTAGGAAAATTCTTCAAATCAAATTGAAAATATCTCTCAAGAGATGCAATTTTGTATTTCAGGAGTTAAAAGATGTAAGACATGTAGTTTAAGGAGTAAGCCTCAGTATTTATAAAAACAAAGTGACTGCATTATTTCTGAAACAAATGCCCCGGAACAAGAAAGAGAGGATATCTTTCTTAGGATTTTCCAGTTATTACAGGCAACACCTTAAATATTTTGCAATCCATGCCAGATCATTCTACAGAATTTGTGATAAACAAGCTGCCTTTGAAATTATTCAAGAAAGGCTTCAAGCATATGATAAGCTCAAGTATTCCTTAACCAATGCACCATTATCATTGATTCCAGACTGGAAACTTCCTCTCAAGCTACAGATTGATGAATGTGGCTACGGTCTAGATGCAGCTCTTCAGCAAGTTCAGATTGTCAATGAAAAGCTTTATGAAGGTCCATTTTGTTTTATGTCAAGAGAAATTAAGCCCACGGAGGCTAGTTATGGAGTGGCTTTTCCCTGTTTGGGCTCTGGCAAAACTCCATTATTATCTTTGTGGTAGTGTGTTTGAGATCATTACTTATTGTAATTCAGTGAAATCACTTTTTAACATGAGCACTCTAAGAATACACATGTTAATATGGCAGATTGCTATAAAGGAGTATAGAGGAAATATGACCATAGTTAATAAATCTGGAAATATTCACAAGAATGACAATGGCTTGAGTAGATGAGCATTACCCAATACACCTGATAATTCTACTTGTGTTCCTGAAAATTCAGAAACTCAAATTCCAATTTAACAAATTAACATCACAGATTTAGGAACATAATTTGTTGAAGAAGCTAGAGAAAGCTATAAGCAAGATAATAATTTCCATATTCTTACTTGTCTACTTTGAAAGACTGAAAAGATGAAGCTCTGGCTAATTAATTAGATGAGATTTGGAAAAAATCTTATGATAATAGAAGATTCTATTTATTTGATGGTATCTTATATCATAGGTCTAAACACACATGTGTAATGGTCTTATGTAGTAGAATTTTCATTAACACAGTATTACTAGAGTGCCATTACAACATTTACTCTGGACATTTATCTGGAGATAGAACAATGGAAAGAATTGAGACATGTTCTTGGTGGTCATCTTGAGAAAAGATGTAATTGAGTACTTTCACATTTCTTACAGGTTTCGAAAGGCCAATACTACTACCAGTAAAAGATTTGGTCTAATGATTTATGTCCAAGAAACAAGGACCCCATGGGAAGTGGCTCATCTTGATTGTTTAACTGCCTTACCACCTGGGGGACAGTTACAACAAGACCCCAAACTTTTTACAATTTCATAAACATGACACAGCTATGGATATAGATCTTTATTATGGAACAGAGTAATATTTCATACTGGTCTCTTTAAAAATATCATTAGTGAGAGAGACCCAAAATTTACATCAGCCTTATGAAAAAATTTAAATAAGCTTTTGGGTACAAAACTATCATTCTCAACATCTTACCATCTACAAAGAGATGGATGAGCAGAAAGGATGATTCAGACCCTTGAGGAAATTATCAGAAGACTTTTTTCTTATGGCCTGAAGTTTGAAGATTTTGATGGCTTTTCCATGATTTGTGTACACTTATACCAGAATTGTAATTAGCCTAAAGGACTTCTAACCATTATTCAACAGGCAAGACTCCTGAAATGTTGGAGAAAGCATGGAACCCTAAACTTCCAGTTGATACTTTGAGGAAACATTTAGCTGACATTCATCCAACTGCTTCAAGATTTAAGCTATTGCTTGATAAATTAAGGAATCATGCAAATTGGTGCATTCCTGATGCTTTTTAATATGCTAAAAGATTTGGGATACAGGTCATAAGACCCCAGAAATCAAAGTATGGGACTTAATACTAGTTTTTTTTTTCAACCTTGAAATTTCACAACATTAAAGGCCCAAAGAAAATGAGAGATTACTTTGCAGGAACATTTATTATTAAAGGCCTTTGTGGGACAAATGCAGTACAACTAGAACTGTAAGGAGAATTTGAAAAGAAACATCAAACCTTTCATTTTAGTCTAGTAAAGCATTACACTTCAAGTGATAAGTAATTATTCCTTTTGTTAAATGAAACACCTCTAGACATACCACCACCTGATCAAAGTGAAGGGAAAAAGGTTCCAAAAGTCCTAAACAAAAGAGGACTTAAAGGAAAAAATTAAAGAGAATACTTATTTAGGCACAGAAACTCATAACATGAAGATGAGTGGATTTCAGAAATTAAAATTCTGGATTCCCAAAGGTTTCTCAGAATATCCATACATGAGAGGAGACCAATTGCTCAATAAGAAGTTTGAATTGTGTCATTTACATACTTAAATTATAAGTAGAGAGGCTGGA
The DNA here is from genome assembly GCA_023105745.1 of Austropuccinia psidii. Taxonomy (NCBI): domain Eukaryota; kingdom Fungi; phylum Basidiomycota; class Pucciniomycetes; order Pucciniales; family Sphaerophragmiaceae; genus Austropuccinia; species Austropuccinia psidii. Next base: position 31,855,554 of record JALGQZ010000008.1, read on the forward strand.
AAGTGGATTATACCCACCAATTCAATTGGGGGTATACTATTAGGGAAAAATTGTAGTACAATTTTCTTTGGTAGTAGGGAATGTGAGCCTGTAAGATTTGTATGACATACCCATGAGGCCACAAATTCTTTATGCAATTGATTTAGTCTTGGACAGACTTATCAATTGAATATAAAATAAAAAATAACAAAAAATAATTATAACTTTTTTTGGATACACAAAGTTATAATTATTATGTCATTTTTGGATTCTACACCAAGAATAACCTATGGTAGACCCATAGAGTGTTATACCCAAAAATGATAATTTCTTATGTTATTAAAAGATTTATTAATCTCACAGTGCAATTTAAATTTTTTAACATTTTTTGGAACTATTAAATTTAAGGTTAAATAATCTAAAATTTAAAATTCCATAAGGTTTATTCAAACTTATCAAAATTTGAGTTAAAATTGAGGTGTTGTGTATATTTACTGAATTGGCTGTGGAGTTTCCATACAGAATTTAAATCCTGCAGGAGCTCAATTTAGAAGGGTTTAAGGCCATAGTATGGCTTTAAATAAATAAAAGGGCAAAATCAATGCAGGAAGGTTGGAAAAAGGAAAAAGACCAAACAGAGCTGAGGTACCCAGCTTGTTTGCTCTTCAAGGATTGAATTAAGGTTGAGCACCTGTATTGGAGGATTTTCAAACTTATTTTAACTATAAGATTAGACTTTGATACAACCTTAAAGTTTGAACTGGTTTTATTCCACTTTGGACAGGAATTTCAAGCTGACAAAGGGTAAATCCCAATATGAAATCTTTCAAAAGAGACTTTAAGAGCTTCAAAAGCTTAAATAGGATTCAAAATTCAAAGTTCAAGGGATCAAAACCTTATCAAAAGCTAAGGTTTGGTTTGTATTGCTATTTTACATGGAAAAATAGCAATAACTTCAAAAACACATTAAAGATACAATTTTTAATGGATTTGCTTGACAATTTGACAAAGCTTACAAAGTAATTTTATCTGTGTCTAAATCAAATTTGAAGTATCTTTTTGAACAGGTTTGATTCCTAATTAGCCTTGGTATTAAAAAAATTAATTCAAAATTCAATTTAAGAGGGTTTTTCTTGAACCTTTACTTTTAAGCTGTTCATGTGATCAACCTTAATATAAATAAACTTATTTTATATTTAAACTTAAAATAATTAATCCCACAGAGGATTAAATTGACTTGGAGTTATGAATAACACTGGTAACTTTAAATTGGAATTGAAAATGAGTTACCTTAATTTAAGAACCTTATTTTTCAGCATGCTTTTTCAGTTGTGAACTGAGGACTCACTCTTTATCCATTAAGAACTATTAGATATTCTCTGCAGGCATAAGAAAAGCCTACACATTATTGTTTTTTCCAATAACCAATCAATCATTCCAAATCAATTAGAAAGTTTAAACAAGTAATATTCAATACAATATAGAATCTTATATTATTAAAGTGATTATTAAGTTATTTTACTCTTTATAAATTATTGATGAAGAATTGGAATAATAGAGCTTAGATTATATTGTTGTAATCACCAATGAGAGATTTTATCATATTAAATTATTGTCTTAAATATATTTTCAAATGTACAAATTCCGCTTAAAAGCTCTGAAATCTTATTTTATCATAAAACAAATTGGTTTTATCTCTCAAAATATTGTTATTTGGTGTTTTTTTAACATATAAACATTTTTTAACATAATAAGTGTTGTTTTTGACTTGTTGCAATTAATAAATATTATAAGTAAGCTTGCTCTAACATTCTATATCTTTTTTTATGTATTATCAGTTTTTTTATATAGAATTTTTCTATAAGAATTTTCTCTCCTCAGTGTGTGTAATAATGTCTTTTATGAAAAATATTTATTTATTATTTATGAGTGGATAAATATTATCAAGTTCTACATGTAGTTGTCCCAATAAAGCTTGAAACTTGTTATTGTTATTATTGTCAATGACAATAACAATATCAATAGATTAATTAGAATTTATTATAATTATTGAGATTTTTTTTAGTATTAAATTAATTGAAAGTAAAAAAACTTTTTTTTCTTTGAATAATTCTTTTTACCAATTATATTAAATTTGTGGTTATAATATTTCATTATTTCATATTTATATCAAAGACAGCCATAGTACTCTTGATATTTGATACTATTATCAAGAGTTTTTTAGAAAAAACTTACAGTTACTGTTGAAGCTATGTCAAGGTTTTCTTGTCCTACCAGTTTTTCAGACACTAAAATCAATAAAGAAAAAATTTATTTGAGGCAAAAAGGAATTTTTCAAAGAGAAATGAAAAATAAGATCCCCCCTTATAATGTCAAAAAGGAAGTTTTATTATGAATATTCAAAATAATGATAAGTTTTTTTTATGAATTTTATAAGTTCTTCCAAATGAGAGAACATTTAAAAAGGTAAAAAGAAGTATTCAACACATAAAAATTAAGGCTGGTCCCTTAAATGCAGGTTATGATGTTGACAAGTACTTTTGCTGTCCACAAATGCTTTATAAGGTAGGTTTCTGTAGCAGTAGTTATTTTAGAATTCTTAAAGATAAAGAACTGCAAGATTATTATTTGTAACTTTTTAGTATAACCAAATACTATAAAAATTGATCTCTTTACTAACAATAAAAACTTATCACAAAATAATCAGCAGGAGATATTTATACCTAAAAAAGGAATTTCTCAAGAGAAATTTCACTTGTAATTAATGGAGCAAGAACTGAAATAAATTAATAAAAGAAAGGAATCTCTAAGATGAGTATCAAAGAGAGAATATGCCCAAAGGTGACCAGAGTTAATTTGGAAAGTAAGTTACAAAAGATACTTTAATTCATTTTTGGGGTGGCTCAAGGGTAAAAAAATTATAAAGGGTTAAAAATGATGATTATAATGACTTTAGTATAAGTTTAAAATGTTCAAAGCTATTTAAAAATACTTTCTGGGATTTTATATTCATTGGCTCAAATTTTTCTAATCATTATTAAAGTAAAAGATTCTAACATGAATTGAAAAGAGGGGAAAAGAAGGCATTATTTTATATCCACCAATTTTCTTCCTCAGAAATTTTACTTTATTTAATTATTTTTGACCATAATTCTGACAAAAGGGGACCCAATTATGCCATCATTAAATCCTGGTTGGGACCAAAGGGGTCTGGTTTTAGCCATTTTTTGATATTTTCAGCCTTTTGGGTTCTGTAAACCAGCCATTACTATAGGAAGAACTTTCTTTGAGTCACAAAAACATATGGGAATGTGTTTGAGGACCCTCTGAGGCAGTCAAAACTCTTTTTGCAAGGTTTGTGCTAATTTAAGGGTTGTTTTACCCTCTTGGAAATAGTTGAAACATCCCTGGTTGGTATCAAAGCCTCATCATTAATTGACTCACAGACCCTGTGATTGAAACTTTGGCCAAAAGAAGGGAAATTTTGCTTTAAACTTTACATATTGTCCTTGTCAGAAAGGATTTTGGGGGAGTCTGGCACCCTTGGAGCCAAGATCACTTTTTTCCCCAAAAATTAAATCTTTTCAATTAAATTTTTCTTAATTTAGATCTTAATACATAATATTCAATTGAAAAATTACAGTACACAATGTTAATATTGGATTACTCATATATTAATTTAAGTTCACTCATATGATACATGCATACATTTTCCACATTTCAATTGAAATTACTTCAGTTCCTCAGGACTTTTAAACTACACACCACATCTCAATTTTCAAACCAAAATTGCTAGTTAACACAATATCTGATGTCAATCAAATTGAGGATTTAAGAATCTTCACATTTCCAAAACAGAATACAAAAACCTTGGTTTAATCTTATATAGAGTTGAGTTATGGAAGTTTCAGTCAGAGATGACCCATGTGAAATTTCATGAGAAAACCAATGGTGCAATAATCTACAGATTTCCATTCATTTGAAAAATCCATAGTGATTTCTATCAATGTTTTTTTTTCAAAAATTACTATCTTTTCAACATTTTTGATAAAAATTGTTTTTACTTCCTTTTCTCAAGCAAAAATTATTTTTTACATTTTTTTTTAAATTGTACTCTAATAAAATCTTATACTTGAGTCTTTACTATAAATCCTCAATTGATATCCAAAAATTATTTTTCTCTTTTCAATTATCATTTTTCATTAATGTTTGTGTTCCTTTGGGCATATTAAATTACCTCTAAGGCTCACAATCATTTTCCGTTTCTAAAATTATTATTATGATATTGAGAGAACACTCTATTTTAAAATAATAGCTTTTGTTGCTTTTTGAAAAAATATTCCCAAACCCTTAATAAATGTACAAAAACAGAAGTTTATTATGAAGTTAGATTTTCCATAAGTCTAGCTTAGCATTGGCCTTTCAAGGTGACTTCATTATCAGTGCCAAACACTTGCTTTTCCCTCCAGTCATGGCCAAAGCCCAACACAATAATATTTCAAGTAAATACCTCAGGGGTACAGCTGGAGTTAATTTTTCAGAGGAAAGAAATAAGCTGAACAGTAATTTATGTAAATACTTGCTATTTTGGCTCCATATATTCCCCAAAAAAATCAAAAATCTGAATCAATTAAAATATTCCTTTTTCTGAATGTTTCCTCCAGTCATAAGAAGAGTTTTTGAGAATTCAGGAGCTATTGGGTACCCACAAAGCCTCCTTGATGGATCCATCAGGGAACTAATCTTGATAATTTTGACTCATTTAGTACTAATAAGGCATTCTTTTTGACTTCATGAGGAAATATGACTCTTCAAAATGATGGAATTGATTTACTACTAATGAGTCATTTTTTGGCTTCATTAGGGGATTCATATTTCTGAGAATGTGGGATTTATTTCATACCCATAAGGGATTGTTTTTAGCCAAACTGGGGAACTTATTTTGCGAAAAATGTGGGTTTTATTTTGTACCAATAAGGTATTGTTTTTTCTGAACTTGGGAATTGAATTTGTTAAAAATGGGTGGTTTATTCATTTTATTTTTCAATAATTTGAGTATTCTGATCTTTATAATTGATTAATATTAAGTGGTAAAAAGGTCTCCAGTAATATCATCTAAATCACTGTAAAATATTGTCAAGTTCAGTCTATGATGAAGTAGTGATATATGTTTGTACAAATTGAAATCTGACTGTGACACATATATTTTAAGTTAAAAAAGCTTTATAAATGAGAATTAAAGCGCTTTGCTATAAGCAATAGTGGTGGTTAGTGCTGCTGAAAGCCATGGGTGAAGTGTTTATGTGTTGGTTTACAATAATAAAGACTAAAATAATTGAAATTATTATTATACCTGGTTATTTTCCAGGATTATAGCTGTTTTGGACAGTTTAACTAATTGGTAATTCAAGATTAGGATGGGGATCCCTCTTTTGGGCAGAGAAAGGGCCCTTTTTATCCTGAAATTGGGTAGAAAGGTCATATAGACCACTTCACATGGAGGAAGTGAATATTTTTCACTTCATAGTAGTGGCTTGTAGTTTTCACAAGGCCTGTATACTCTGTCTTGGGCTTAGATGGGGCTTTGAAATGACATCTGGGCAGGTTTCCCCAAAACAGGGTGAAGATTCTCATCTGAGGACCACACAGCCCTCTTCTGACATGTATGACGTGAAGAACGCTGTACAGAACCTGTATGGGACCCCAGTATTCACTGAAATATAAGGTATTGAATTATTAACAAGCTTTTTTGTCTATTTGACACCTCATAATCGGGGTAATGGGTTACTATCCCACAGTAAAGGCGTATTGGCCAAACTGTTGTATTTTAACCTTGAAGCTGTAATAGCTTTGTCAGTTTTTAAGATATTTACCTCAAAAATGGTTCATTGTGTATCCTTGAATGGGATCTACACCATGATACCTGATTTGATATGGGTAACATTAAATATGGCAGAGCAATGCTATGTTCAATTTTTGTTATCCAGATATATGATTGTCTCAAAATCTGTATGGAGTTTGCTTGCCCCATAGCTTTTGTTCTAGATGGGATATTGGGAAATGGATAGCACCATCAGATAGCCCTGATTTTGATCTTTCCAAAGATACCCTACTTTGGGTATCTCACACTAAAACTGTAGAAGTTGGATGTGAGGTGAATATTTGATTCACCCCTATTTGACCTTATTTTGGCTATAAATTCTTCAGTTTTGGTGCTAGCTCAGTTTGGCTAGTACCATTTGATAGCCCTAATTGAGAGCTTCAATTTGAATACCTGTTTGATGGGTTCCAACCTCTCCCTCTGCATTTTAGATGAGAGGTGAAAATGAAGGTTTATGCTTGTCACATGGTGGAATGTGATCTACAAATTGCCAGTATTAATTGGTCTTTCAACCAGTTTAATAGCCTTTTTGGCAAGAGTTTCCTTTGCTGAGGTCTGGCAGACAGCATTGTGACAATAAACTGGTTACCAACGTCATGGGTTCGATTCCGGTTGGAGACAAGAGGTGGTCTCAATCAAACAACCAGAAATCGCTGGGTTTTCTGCTCCATTGGCATACAAGGGTTCCGCCCCTTGGGGGTTCCTTGTAGGCTCCTGTTGTGACTAATGTAACTCCATGAGGGTCACATGGGTAATACCATCAGTTACATGCACTTCGGGATGCAGTGCTCTAAACCTGGGGGTACTGTCACATGGTGGAATGTGATCTACAACTTTCCAGTATTAATTGGTCTTTCAACCGGTTTAATAGCCTTTTGGGCAAGAGTTCCCTTTGCGGAGGTCTGGCAGACAGCATTGTGACAATGCTCAACAACTTTGCGCAGGAATAACTTTGTTATTCTTTGTCCTATGATGATGGGACTTGTATATTTGGAAAGAGGTGACATTACTCTTTCTTCTGATACCTTTTGAGCTGGCTTGGCTCAGTTCCATTTTTGGTAGTATCTCAGCTTTACCATTGGTTTATGGTATTTGGCTGTCATGCTTGTGCTCTGGATTTTAGCCACAGGCTTACATAACCTCCCTCTGAAAAAGGCTCATCATTGATGAGAGTTTCCTTTCTTCTTTGAGGTACTAATGTGGTTCATGTGACCTTGAGCCAACAGCTTTCTTGTGGTCATACCCTCCCTGTCTGGTGGTTTATGTTTCAAACCATCCAGATGTTTGGTCATTGGTTTCCTTCTTGTGAAGTGGACTGAACCAATTTCCTTTGTTCCATGGTTCTTAAATTCCACAAAATATTCCTTATTGGGGTTAGGTTCACTGTATTAATTATTTCTGCAGCCATTCCCCACACCATCAGAGTCAGATTCATGAACTTCTTGGTTGTTTCTTGTTTCTTTCTCTCTTGAAAATATCCCTTCCCTGTCTTTTGAAAGACTGTATGCATAGTGATTTGCTGATTCACAGTTGTGAGATCCTGTTGTTATTTTACATTCTGAATCATGAGTTTCTTTGGCTTCCAGGGTTGGATTCTTCCTTTTATCCCCAGTAATATGGGTATTGTATCTACCAATAGATTTTCTAATCCTTACTTCTTGAAAAGTAGTTGATATCTCATCCAAGGTGGATTCTTTGGATAATCTTCATTTCAATACATGCTCTAAGTCTCCTGGTAGTTTGGTAATCAGTTTGTTATTTCTTATTTCTGTTGTTATGTGAGGGTCAATGGCTATTAGCCTTTTTGACTGTCTCAGACACCAATCATATGAATCTTTGTCCACTGTGTATCTATCATTTACAAATTAAAGGGTTTTATTCCATATCCATGTATCATTTCTGTACTTCTGGATTATTCAAATCCTCCACATTGCCAGTTCCTTCTACCATGGATTTCTTTCATTTCAGTATACCATATACTTGCATTTCCTTTGAATTATGTGTTCAGTCTAGCTTTTATCCAGTATTCTGGTATGCTTGGAACATCAATGAAGAGTCCATAAATAGAATCAATGGGCTCCATGTGATCATATTCTCTTACACCAGAGAATCTGAGCCAACTTGTAGCTTCTGGAAGATGTTTTGATGCTTCCTTCTCTAAATAAGTCATGCTATTCCCATGTTGGTATTGTTATGGTGCTGTTTGCTTATTATATAGTTGGTAATTTGGTTTAATTTACCCTTGATGGTATGGTTTGTTTCCAGAAACATGCCCCTGTGTTTGGGGTTTTATGTTTTTGACGACATTGAAAAATTTGTCAATATCTTGATCCAGGTATTCCCTATCCCTTTTGCAGTGATTTTGCTCCTCCAAGATTTGATTTAGTCTTTTTTTTCTCTCTTCTGAGGCTTTACTTCATTTAGTGTAGTCCTGTTGAAGGGTATTAATAGTTTTGGTTTGTAAGGTATTAACCTCTTGTAACCTTGAAATATTTTCATGGAGTCTTTCAAAATCTTTTTGAGTTTGTTCTACAAATTGCGAAAATTGTAACTATAGGTTATTACTACTTATGGTACTGCCAGGGGTAACAACATTATGTTTAATCTTAGTAGAGATATCATTCCCTATTCTAGGGCTGCTAGCTTCATTAGAAGTATTTACAACTTTTTGTTGTTTTTTGTTCTTCTTTTGGAAGGTCCAATAAGTTCTTGAATATAGGATCTGACTCTTTCTGCCTCTGGTTGAAAGAAGTCTTGTTCTTGCCCTATTATCCTCTTCCTCTCCTGGATTATACCTGGGATTGGAAAGTATGGTGAATCTTGGTCACTGATCTGCTGGTGCCTGAGTGGTGTGAAGCCACTAGGGAGTTTGGTTGGGTTACAACTCCTTATGGGCCTGAAAGAGTCAGAGTATGTTTCCTCTGGTTCAATTTCTATTCTATGATAAGTTCTTTGAAGAATATCCTTTTGAGGGAAATCTTCTGAATACTTCCTACAGGTTTTTTCTAGTGGAACTCTAGGTTGAATTCCCTGTCTGCAAGTCTCCATTGGAGAAGTTCTTTGAAGATTTGATGGGTTAGAATAAACTGTTCTATGCAAACCATTCCTGGAGATTTTCTGTTGGAAACCATTTTGGAAGGTGTAGGAAGGGTCATTTTTCCATGTCTTATGACTTTGAACAACTTCAACTTCTCCCCTTTCCAGGCCTCTATTCCTATTTATGGTTGATTCTCTTTCTAAGGAATAATCCCTTGGAACACCAAAGTCTCTGACATGAGGTGGTATCATTTCTGATTTGTAAGGTGAGAGTTTTATCTAGTTGATTAAATCCCTCTTTTGTTAGGAATAAATAAGTCAGTTTGGACAAATTACTATTGAAACTATCAATAATTTTCAAATCAACTTTCCACACCAATTTGGATGGAAAACCCCAATTATGAGGGTTTCACTTGAAGAGAAATCCAACCAATATATACTTTTTATATATAAAAAATATTAAGTAGAATAAATAGGATTAAATTTCTTTTTGATAAGTATTATTATTGAAATTATCAACAATAATGATCATAATCAATTTTCCCCACCAATTTGGGTGAAAGAAGAAAATGATTGTTAAAAGTTTTTTCATGGAGAAAAATCCAAATAATATACACTTTGTATATATTATGAAAGTATTGAAATTTTCAATAATAATGATAAAAATAATTTTTTTATGCCAATTTGGGTACAAAAAAAGGAGTTATAATGGTATTTATTCAAGAAAAAACTCTATATTATTATGAAAAATCAGTGAGTGTAAAAAATATGATTATATATTTTTTGTAGTATTATTATTGAAATTATCAATAATAATGATAATAACCAATTTTCCACACCAATTTGGGTAAAAAAAATGAGTTATAAGAGTTTTCTTCAAGAAAAATTCAAATAATATATACTTATTATATATTATGAAAAAAAGGTTAATAATAAAATATGATTTTATTTTATCATGAAGTATAATTATTGAAATTATCAATACTAATAATAATAATCAATTTTCATGCCGATTCGTGTGAAAAAAGGAGTTATCAGAGTGTTCCTCAAAGAAAAATCTAATTATTATATACTTTGTATATATTATGAAAAAAATATAAATAATAAAATATGATCATATTTTATTGTGAAGTATTATTATTGAAATTATCAATAATAATGATAAGAATCAATATTTCACGCCAATTTGGGTGAAAAAATGAATTATAAGAGTTTTTCTTTAAGAAAAATTCAAACAATATATACTTTGTATATATTATTATGAAAAAAAATAAATAACAATATGATTATTTTTTTTTTAGAAAATAGGGTATTGGATGAATATAAATTATATATTTATAACTCTTCAAAATGATGAAAAATATTATTTTTTAAAAATAATATGTTTACAGGTTTTTTATCATGTTTTTTTATTTTCATTTTCAGTAAAAAAACAGAATAGAGAAAAACCACAAAATTAATGCCCCTCAGGGTTTCTTATGGCTTAAAAAAAGTGAAAATAAGCAAGAAAACAAGAATAATAACTCTAAAAGGCATGAAATAAGCTAAAAATAGTGAAAACAAGCTAGGACTTTGTCTAAAGTAGGTAAAAAACCAGGCCATGCCCTCAAAATGTCAGGGTGAGTCTATGATATAGCTTCAAAATGATAATAAAAGCTATAACTCTTAGTTTGACACGAAAATAATGATGAGATGGTTAAAATGGCTATACTAAAAGAATTTAGTGATGGTTAGTGCTATTGATAGCCCTGGGTGCAGTCTTTACCTGTTGGTTTACAATAATAAACCCTACAATAATTACAATTATAGTTATACCTGTTTGATTCTAAGGGTATCACTCCTTTAAGAAGTTATACCACGTACGAATACTAAGAAAAGGATGATGGATTGTCCTTCTGATTAGAAAAGGCCTCCTTTTATCTTGTTCAGGGTAGTGGGAGTTTTTTTACCTCTGCACACGACCAAAGAGTGGAAATTTTCACTACTGTGGGCTGGTTTGTGGTTCTACACACTCAATACAGACTTTTATTGGGTTGAAATGTGGTTTTAGAGCCACAAGTTGTCATTTTTACCGCAAACATGGCGGAAATATTTACCAATGGAGTTTACAGGTGTGTTTTAGTGCTTCTGACACATCAGAAGCTGTACAGAACCTGTATTGACCTCTGTATTTGACTGAACTATGATTTTTTGAAGTATAACCAGGCTTATGTGTCTATTTTACACCTCAAAATCATACTTATGGAATAGTATCCCACAGTAAAGCTGTGTTGTTCTATATGTGGGATTTTGACCTTAAAACTGCTATAGCTTTGTCAGCTTTTAAGACATTGAGTTCAAAGTTAGTTCATTGTGTAGCCCTGGCTGTGATCTACACAATGGTACTGCATGTGTTATGGTTAACATTAAATACTGAAAAGTTATTCCATGTTCAATTTTAATTATCCAGATATATGATTTTCCCAAAATTCATATGGAACTTATTTGTACCAAAACGTTTGTCCTAGATGTGATATGCGGAAATGGATCACACCATCAGATAGCCCTTATTTTCCTCTTTCCAAGAATACCCCACCTTATATATCTCACACTAAAACTGTAGAAGTTGGATGAGAGGTGAATATTTAATTCACCCTAATTTGACATTATTTTGGCCATACCTTCTATGGTTTTGGTGCTAGCTGAATTTGGCTAGTACCATTGGATATCCCTGACTTAGAGACTTAATATAAGTACCCATCTGCTGGGCTTAAGCCTCTTCCTCTGGATTTCAGATTAGAGGTGAAAATTAAGGTTTATGATCAGCAACAACTTTGAGCAGGAATAACTATGTTATTATTTGTCCCATGATGATGGGACTTGAACATTTGTAAAGAGGTGATTCTACTCTTTCCTTTGATAAATTGTGAGCTTTTTGGCTCAGCTTCTTGTTTTGGTGGTATCTTAGCTTTACCATTGGTTTATGGTATTTGGCTGTCATGCTTGTGCTCTGGCTTTGAGTCACAGGCTGACAATTATGAAATGTGGGTGAAAAAAATTCTAAATATGAGTTCTGAGAAAGTCCAGTCAAAAATCTATTATTGTATGGAAATCAGTCAGAAGGGTCAAAAAAGAACTAAAGAGGGAAATGTTTCAGTAATATCTTCATTGAAGTCCAGTTTGAACCATTAGGACTCATTATTTTTCATCTGGTCAAATTTTGTGAAAAAATTAAGGAAAGAAATAGCTAAATGGTTCTCTTTCAAAGGGAATTCTATATGCTAAGTTTTTCATGAATATTTGAGGAATTTTGAGCATTTTATATATCATATAGATTTTACACATCCTGTGAGATGTGTCTATGAAGCTTTTGATGATATTGATATTGGTCAAGATTACTATTACTGATCTTATAAAATATAAAAGCTAAAGCTATTTTAAATCCAAATAATTCATAAATCTCTTAATCATCTATTTTACTTGTTATAGACTACTAGTGATCATTTCAGTAGAAATTAATTGTTTATACAATCAATTTCAAGAAGAAGTAATGATAAAGCTTCTTTCTGCAATAATATATAGTTATTCCAATTGATAACTATCCTTTTCAAGAACCGTTCTTGTAAACTCATGAAGAAAAACTTTAATAACCTAATACATCACTCACTATTACTTCAAAAGCACCTGGAAAAGAGTTTGTAGAGTGATTTGACAGACTATTTGTGGATTCAAATAATTGAAATTTTATTTAAAACAGTAAAACTATAGTTAAATAAAACAAGAAATAGTAATATTATTTTATTTCATGTCTTTCTCATTGATTCGGAAAAAAATGCTAAGAACAACTTTTAACTAATACTTCCTCATGGTATTGATGATTAAATTGAATTAGAAGATGATGATGATATCTGGAAAAAACAGAAATATTAGACTCATTTTATGTCTAAAACATCTCACAGAGGCATTCCATGAAGCAAACTTAAAAACCCTTGAGTGAGCAATCAGTCACCTTAGTTAGCTTATTTGTTAAATAACCTGTAATCACATAAGATTATCATAAATATGTAATTAAGTCATTTTATGTGACTACCAACCCATTTATTGTTAATAAACAAAGTAGTTACAGCTTTAAATACTCTTTTAGTTGAATAAATTATTTTATATTCTCATTTTTATTGGGAATCAGATCACAGTTTTTAATATCTCTGAATTTTTTAAGATTTAGTGTTTCACATGAAATAATCAAAAATGGATGTTAAGTAAAGATTTTAATTTGAAGTATGAAATAATAATGATTTTGGTCATTTTTGTGTATGATCCCTTTCAGAATTGGTCGTAAAAGACTCAGAAGTACTGATTTGAGATTGTATCTTTGATGAAATTTTGAAATTTTACCTCATTTTCTATTTGTTATGTGCAAATATCACAGTGACAGCTGGTTTCCATGAGGTAGTTTAATGGATACCAGTCCAAGAGGGATTCTTATTACTCTTTTTGGGCTTATCCATGGTTAAAAAATTAACAATGGACTTGATTACAGGAGTCAGAGTTTCTCATTACATCCTTGTCATGTCAAAATAGTAGCTTATATTCTATTTTCTCATGACTTAATGGGATATTAACTTAGTAATAAGCTTCTAAAAATGCTTTAATAGGAAGATGAGGCTAAACTCAGACATTTATTTAAGGAGTGGAGCTTTCCATGCCTCATAGGCCTTGGAGGTTGGGTTCCCTGGCTCTCTTTGATGTCTTCCGTCCCCCTTATTGATTTTTATGTCACAAGTAGTAATTCAGGCCCAAAGACTCATATCCACTATGGTTTTACCAAGCCTTTATGGGATGATACAGTAATAATAAGCTCCATAAACATGAAAAACACTATTTTCAGCTTATATTTCACATGGTATTTTCTACAATACCATTATCTTGGTGTGAAAATGCAAAGAAGATTACAACTGTTCTATGTTGAATTAATCATGAGATGTTCAAGTATTTTCCATATTAACACCTCATAGAGTTAACTTAAGCTTATTAACACTATGGAGCTACCCAAGGTTGGTGTTTGTGAGGAAGAAAAATCTGGCCTTAAATATATGGATTTACTTACTCACAAACAAGCTATTCACCTTTTTCCATATGAAAAATAATGTATTTTGGATAAATACATGACTTACAGATTCTTTCTATTCCACAAGTTATTTTTATATTCATTGTGGCCTATTCAAGTATTGAAAATATACCTTAAGACTCACACATCCACTGGATCATCAAATGCATACATATCAAACCATTACTCTCCGATTTATGTGAAAGTATCATGTAAAATCACATATGAAATCACCAAATTAATAATATATTTTATATATCACTTCTCCCTAATTTGATTGCATATCTCAATATGAGCCATTTGCCCTTTCAATTACCTGTTTGAGTCTCCATTTGGGATCCTTGAGGTTTATTTTACATACCCAAATAAGCCACAAATAATCTTCAATGAACATTTTTAATGTGAAAAAACCCATAAGTAATATGAATAATCAAAATTAACTTATTTTTTTGAAGAAAAAGATGAATTTTCATTTTTGAGTAGATAAATAGCTGGATTTAATACCAGATTTACATTCTTCAAAAAACAAAAAGCCAATGGCATTTCCACAAGGTCTATAAGCCCCAATTAGCTTTATGAGGCTTAAAGATGGAAAATACATCAGCACCTTATCATCAACACCACATAAAACATTTTTGCAAAGTTTTTTTTGTATTTTTAAACCAAAGTCATGGGATTCTATGAATTCCCATGTTACATATACAATAGAAGTGGTGTTATGCATTTTTTTAGCACTTTTAATTACTTTACTATTACATATGGATTGTTCACACCCATACTGGAAATTAGTCTTCAAGCCTGAATTTCTATTTCTATATAAGTAGCTAAAGGGGATAAAAAACATCCAAGAGAGCTGGTTTACCCTGATTTCCAAGGCCTCATGTCCAGGCCTTGGATTAATGGACAATAATGACTGTATTATGCAATGAAAACCTTTTTCAAACTCTGTTACTGAGGCTCAGACTCATTGAATAATGATAAAATAACAATTAAACTTATACTTTGATGTGAGAAGGAGGTAATGAGCACCTCTCATTCGTGTAAAAATCTCTATTTTTAATGATTTTCTATTGATATTCCCAAGAGGACTTTCAAAACACTCTTTCAACTAGTATACACCAAATTATCTTATGGAAAGTAGTTGTCACTATACTATTTACTCATACCACACAGAAAATGAGGTCAAAAATTTTAAATTAGTTAAAAATACAATCCTTCATTAATCCTTGTGAAAATTACAGGAATAATTTAAGATATAGTACATACAACTGTAGTCAAAAATAATTTTGACTTAACATCTTCAATTTAAAGCTTTACTTCCAGTCAATTTTTCGTCATTTCACATGAAACACTGAATGATTAAGAATTCCCAGAAAATAGAACTTTTCATGGATTTTCCTATAGCATCAAAATCAATAAATATGGAAAACAAAGGTTAGTTTCAGAATGAAAGAAGATATAAAGTGGTAAGATCATTATTTCTTAACCATTAATGGGTTGGTACCCATGTCAAATCACTTACTTAATTAATTATGATATCTTCATGCGACAAAATGTGATTTAATTATCAACAAAAATGAGGTAATTTTTTAATAAATAATTGGTTTTAGCTCAAGCCATGAAAGTTCTTCATAGGCTCTTGAAAAATTTCAATAAGCCTATTTTTTCTTTTTTTCCCAAGAATCCTAATAATTATTAAATTATACCATCAAATTTTTAATAAAATAATCAAGCATAAGTTCTAGATCATTCTTAAGTTTTTTTTTATTTCCAAATCAGCCATAACAAAATTAAATCAAATAATATGACTATTTTGAGTTCTGATCAAACTACCATTGTTCTTTTACTGTTTTTTATCAAATATTGATTCTTCAAATCAAAAAATATCCAATTAAATGCCCTTGCTAAATCTTTTCAAGGTCTATTTTCTCCATATCTGAGCAACACATTAAATTATTGAAGTTTTTTCTCCAAATCTATTAGTTTTCTTCAAGAATTTTGAATTATTATTCTTGCAAAAGATCATTATTAATTAAAGTAATTCCATATTATCTTAATAACAGGGTTTGTTATTAAGTCTTATTTGAATTTATTCTAGTAGAGACTTACTTCTTACTTTTAAATTCACTCATAGCATATAACAAGCCAAAAAATATCAAGCAATCATTTATTTAGACTATAAAAAGCTTTTGGTGTTGTATTTACTATCAAAGTTCATGGTAATCTTTCTTCATAGAAATATTATTAAGAGCTTAATAGACAAATATTACACAATTCAGATACATTATATTTTTCAAAAGCTATTCAAAGACCTATTATCATCATTCTTAGATTGAACCTCTTTATACTCTGGAAAGATCCATGGCGGGTTTGTGTAAGACAATACTTCTGGAAATTACTTATTATTTTTATAAAGCCTCTGTGGCTTTTTTGATATTTTAAAATTTTTATAACAACATAAATCATTAATTGAACCACTAAATCCAAAATTGAGGTCAATGAATCTTCCTTTCATATGAAAAACTAGATTTCTATACACAGAATACCCAAGTTTTGTATGATGAGTCACAATATAAAAATATTTAAAATGAATGAAATTATTCAAATAAGTTACCTATTTTCATAATCGAAATATTCTTCACCCTCTCAAGGTAGAAATTGATCTAATGAGTTTAGAGTCAATCAAGAAATCCAATGAAAGTGGTAAAACATTTAGCCTTCCTAATGTCAGATACTTCTCTTTATTTGTAAATTAATTTTTTTTCAGGAATGAATAATTACTCTTGAAATTATTAATAAAAAAGTTACCCTATTAAAATAAGAGACAATTGAACCATGACTATCTCCATACAAAATTCCAATTTTACCCAAAGAAGACCCATTTACAATTTATATCAACCTTGAAATTTACTCAGAAAGCTTTATTGAAGGACTTCTTTTCTTTAGTTGTGAGGAATGTTGAAGTTTTTTCATTTTATTGAATGTGTGCCACCAATATCTTGAACAAATTATGTGTTTTATGGACAAGCTTTCAGAAATTTTCAGATTATACATTTTTTTAGTCCTTAAATTTATATATGTACACTGAGGGACTACTTTAGCATTTATTTATTTAACTTTGAATAGATATAATATAGAACAGTTCTAAGCCATATTCCATTTCTTAATCACTATTGCATTCTTTTTCAACTACAAACTCAAATACTTTCAAATTAAAAATCAAAGGTTCTCTCTCTGACCAATTTTTAATTTTTATTGAGGATTGTTTTTAGGAATAAGAGAATATAGAACAACTGTAAGTTTTTCTAGGAATATCAGACTAATTTAATCTAAAGGTATTTTTATAACGTTATAAATTCCCTTACTGATGTTAAAATATCAAATTATGCTGTTTATGTGACTAAAAGAAAGATCTTAGTATCTTAAAGTTTATCATTTTGACCTAAAACCTCATACTTTCTGAGGTGTGAAATTCCTAAATTACCAAATTTTTCATTTGATATTTGGAATGAAAAATAGTGGTTTTGGTGTCCATAATTTTGTAAATTTGAAGCCCCTAGTTTTTTCATAGCCTAACATTATTCATTCACTAAATAATATGGATTAAAGGGGGTATTAAAAAGCTTTAAGGAGCTGCAATAATTAGCTTTGGTTATAATTCTGGGTAATTTTTGGAGCTTGAATTCTTGGCTTTTATGTGTTTCATTTCATGAAGATATACAAATTCCATAATATAAAGCATTCATTTAAATGAAATAAATATAACATTAGAGCTGATAATTCTTGATTAATGATAGTTATTAAAGAATTTATTTCCCCAACAGAAAGATATTTTATCTTATTGTTTCTTTCTAAAAAACAGGAGGTGAAATTGTAGTTTTCAAAAGAAATTCAAAGACTGATTAATCTTGAACTATGCAAATAATGGCTGTCTCACAATAGATATAATAATGGATAGGAAAGAAAATATATATGGAAGTAAGTTCAAATTTTAGCTTTTCACTACTTGGAGAACATATAAGACATTTCATGAGGCTTGAACAAAAATTTTCTTCTTGTAACAATTATGAGTATATTAAAAACTTATCATTTCTTTATCAATAGATCCCAAGAGGAATGTACAGCTCTGTAGAACTTTGTGGTGGGATTTAACCACACTATAATGGCCACATTAAAGTATCAATGGCCAATTTTTCATGGTATAATGTTTATTTTGACTATAATAGATATATGATATGACAATAATGGCTGGGGAAAAGATTAGATATCATTTTACGTTAATCAAGTTTGTCTGCACTTGAGAAGTTTTTGAATAAATATATTTTAAGCTATGAAATATTCTATTATTTCTAATCTTATCCTTTTTCATCAACTGATAATTCAGTAATCAGGTGTACCCATCAATATTATAAATATCATATTGGAGCTGGATATTCTTTCTCATAAGTGTCCATAAAGTTCATTAAAAAATTCAATTTTTAAATTGAAAATCAGGATAGCATAAGCCCCATCATTACAAATCAAGTTTTAAAATGAATGAAGGAATCTCAAATTATGCTTTGTATTTTGAGAAATCAACTCTATCCATTCAAAGGAAGTGAAATAAATGCCAAATATTACAGGGATGGAACAATCATTTGTGTTTTTAGACTCAATACTTACAAGAATTTAGAGGTTATGAAATCTTCAAACCTAAGAGATTGTTGAATTTTGTGAAAGATTGACAAAAATACATCCAGAAAGGAAAAGACAAAATTTGGAATGCGGATTTAAGTATTTTATATTCAAGAAAATTTGAATAGAAGCTGTATTTGTTTGAATAGTCTTCAACGTAAAAGCTTTCCAAATTTCACAAGCATTTCAAAACTCAAGTAAGCCTAGAATATTATTATGTTTATCAAGGGGAGTGGGGCCTCTACAATTAAAAAGGCATTTACGAAATTTGAATGGTACAGATATTTTGTATGTAGGAATTTCAAGTGAGTGTAAAAAGAAAATATCCAAGTAAATGATCCTACTTTTCAGATGAATGATCTTTTGAAACAGTCTTAAAATTACTATTTACTGCAAACAAAGGAGAACTGAGAAATAATTCAACAGATATGACTGAGATGCAATTAGCAATACAACGGAGATAGAGCTTAGATCCAAACTGAGATGCATGTAAAAACCTGAATGCAGGTTGGGACGCTTTTTTGGAATTCATAGAAGCGGAGGATATTGTGTCATATTGGAAGCCCAGCATACTCATCTAATCGGTATACTCCTCGCTAGTCCTCATTGAGCTTTTACCACAAATTAGCATCAGATTGTAACTGGCACTTTCACGGAGTTAGATCAGATTGCTCAGCATTACTTTACAATTTTAACATTCTCGCCATTATTGAAAAGAGTTTTCAACAAAATAGTCAATTAATCACCCGAAATGGGTACGCACCTCAATGTTGGAGTACTGCGCCAGTCGAATGGTGATAATAACATGTTTTTAAATTTTGGACTTCGCTTTTATTTTTAAATGATACAAAAGATATTCAATGTGTATAGTGCTTTGTCTATATCCTTGCAGCGTTTGGCCCCTATGTAAACTTGTATCACGTCATAGTTCCACTTATGAAAAATGGAGAATAAATTAAAATAATCCCCATTTTATCGTCGTTGTTGTCTTTTTTTGTCCACCTTAATACTCAGAACAAAGGGCTTCTGTTTTCAGTTACAGCGAGCTACGGTAGGCGCACTTACCGAAAAAGTGACCAGATGACATACTAAATTGGAAGTATATCATGGAAAAGCAAGCTTTGATGTTCCAGTTTTCTCTACTTTTCCGTTCGTCGAAGACAAGACGAAAGTACTTCATCACCGCATCATTAGAGAGGCTCTTTAGTGAGTCATCCCAACGACCGAAGAAAGGCTGAATGTTGCGCCTGGGGTTGTATGACCACCATACAGCTATGGTGTGCGTTTTTGGCATATTTACATAACCCCTTTACAATTTATATTTCAGTCCAATGCTAGTCGTCTTCAAATTTATTTTAATGATAGGGTTCAATTTTCATATCTATCACCTTGTTCAATTCTTATGACATTCTAAGTATTGACAAAATGTTTCAATAAGAATAAAGTAGACCAATGTAAAAAGAAAAACTTCACAAGATTGTAAGGAATATGTTTATTCGATGATGATAATGAATATTTTCTTTATCCTCTGCTTACTACTTGTTCTTTGAAACAGGTCACAGCTACTTTGAAAGCTTTCTTCGTAATTTATACTAAAATACTAATAAAACTAAGGTAAACGAGGGTGTCACAAAGTGCCTACTTGAACTCGGAATGTGACAATTCTTGATAAAAAATATAGCTGCCAATTTTCATGTGTTGCGCTTTTCAAAGAAAAATGAACAAATTATTCGGAAACCTTCAAGCCGGACGAGTCCTTATTCTTTTTTGGTTGAATGGTCGCACGTCTGACAAATACAGGTTTGGGTTTGTTACGACTATTTTGTCGAAACGGGTTGTATGGCCCAATGTACGGCTCGTCCCTCTGAAAATAAAAGTGGCCAACTTAGAAGCAATTCATAAAAACTGTTTAACGAGTCTGTGACCTACTTTGTTCAAGTCGCGTTTTTTTTCAAGTAGCCTTGTTGCCATGGGTAGAAAAATCTCGCCCTCGTTTATACTAGTGTCATCTAGTACAGGCTTCGCATTTGTCAAGTAAACAACAGCAACGAGCAGCCATAGAAAAACTCGATGATTCAGCATACTAGATTTATTTACTACAGCTACTTGGATGTGGTTGAATCAAAAATCTCAAAATGGTAGTTATGATCGAATTTTCGGATTGAAAAAATTACTTTTATAGAAATGAATACCAATGAATAAGCTGATGCAATGAGGTTGTTATTAAAGGACTCTATGCGATGGCTCGATAGCACAAGAGTCAGTACCTTTTGAGCGTGGGAGAAAGCTCAGAAAGCATTTCCAGTTGACTCTTTATACTCATGTTGAGTGTTACCAAGCAATTGGCTGGGTCACTTGTTAGCCAGACCATAAACTTTGAAACGCGCTCGAGCTCCTGGTACTGTGGGAGGCTAGCAGCAAGAAGGGCATCTATCAACCAAAAGGAGTTCTCGATTTGAGGATGGTATTTGACAAGGGTAGCTGCAGGGAGTGCGGGCGATGGCTGGGGCTCCGGAAAGCTTCGTAGTGGCTTCGATTAGGGGACAACACTGTCGTGTGCCTAGACGTGCACACAACGCTTGATGTGGAAAATTATCAATGACAGCTTCCTAGCCGGTGGCTACAGCACAATGAAGGCCTCTTGCGGAATTGGAAGGTTTGGACGAGGGCGCAGACGTCAGCAAGATGCTGAGCAAAGGCCAAGAGGGTAGGTGTAGGAAACGGTGGCCCAAGGTTAAGCAGCGCAATAGGTGTATTTGTGATAAATACGACTCTCATTGGTCCTTGTTTCTGAAGCTGTCATGATGGCCCCAGAACATTCACTTGAGATTTGAGATCTCAGCGTTTTTCATTGATCTTCCGCAAGGACCGTTATAACGAACAGTGACCCCAACCAACTGACTTCGATTGCATCAAACTTCTAAGCCGAAAACGAGAAGACTCTTCAAGGAAGAGACGGAAATCTTTGGGCTGCGAGGAACTGCAGCATCAGCGAGGTAGGTCCCTGTGACAAGCGTCCTAGACTCTCTTACCAAATAGTGGTGCCGGCGCCGTACGGATGAGTGCTTTGATCTGCCAATAGGGCATGAGTCACGTTTGCCTGTCAGTATACCATGGGGGGAGTTACTGATGTTCCCCTGCCAGAAAAACACTCCTGTTTCTCTCTTTCGACGTTTACAGGGAGATCCGTCTTTCGTTTTAAAAATCCAAGATATTCGGCCCGATAGGGGAGAGTTAAACATCTAAGTCTCTGAGGAGATGAATAACATCGAATTCTAATGCAGCAGGCTTTTCACCTAAGAATACATCCAAGTTGGGCTGACAGGTACATCATGAGAAAAAAAAGATGAAGGTGACGGTCCTAAATCTATCACCAGGTAGAATGCTTGGAGCTAGCTATCTGAGGAAATTAAGCCAAAGCTCGAAGCTTTGGAGGGGCCATTCCAAACGAACCTTTTCGCAATTTAATTGGTGTGGCGCAACTTGCAGGAAAAATACTAGCCCTTGGCCCCCAACGCCTAAGCTAGCAGCTTGGTTCAATTTCGAAAAATCCCCACAATATGATTTTTGATCTCAGGCAAGTCAGTTCAGTCTTGAAAGACATGGAGAGTTTGAGCGCCCCTCTTTTCACCTCAGGGGAACGCTCTTTGACCCCGATACACACCAGCAGTTTTGTAGGGGCTTGCTTGCTTTGACACCTCATTGTCTTTGATGAGAAAATAGCAGAATGTTACGATAAGCAGTAGTAGTTATTAGAGAAACTCCCCAAGGGGGAGTCATATATGATCTAAGCTAAGGTTTATATACTATTTACAAGCTGGCATGTTTTGTGTATAAGCATAAATATTAGGTTAACTTTTGGATTATATGCTTATACTCTAACAGTCTTTTGCTTCATAGGTCTATGACAAAGTTTTGAAGGAGTCCAACTAAATACACACCCTTAAGAAGTATACGGCGGTGTATTGCAAAGGTGGATATGCCGTCCAAAAGCAGTTTCGGGTCTGACTCAATTAGAGTCAGACCCAATAAGGCCGCAGCCCAATGTGCAAATAATTTCAGTATAATTACTAAGTCATAAGCTGAATACCAATGTAGTCGGTTTCAGTCCACATCTGATTGCGTGGATCAGTCAACTTCTTTACAATTTTTATTACAAAAGATTTTATAAGACCAAATATCTTAGCATAGACGGTAAAATCCAAAACTTGTCACACATAAGTCAGAAAGGAGGTGCCTCATCATGAAGCCATTCCTTCAGACAAGTCAAATGCGCAATAGTCCTGGAGCCTAGGGATGCCCTTGTTGGACATTTAAGGTGACCGCTATGCAAAGAACTTGTTCTATGTGAGTGCCACCTTTCCTAGGTTTGGATAATTCCCACAGACAATCTGACAATGGAAGATAGGTCAAATGAGTCAGAGTCTAGCTACCATTTGTATATAGAAGCACTCTCACCTTCCGATAGTCAAGTATATGTTTGCCTTTTGCCATTGGGTGGTTATTTTGTAAATAGACTGCTACTTCATCAGCTTGAGAGTGAAATAAATCATAGTATGCCTAAATTGGTGGCTGCTTCAGTTGTTTGAGTAGATAAAAATTATCTGGTTCACTGAGATTGTCAGAGGATGGTGGACCATTGTCTCTGTTCATGTCTGCATCTTTGATCTGGGGTGATTGGGTACACTCACCTGCCAAAAGGTCAATTACCTCTTTGGCACAGTTTGAAGGGACTCCCATTTTATTAAAGATCCCTTCCTGGTCTTTTGGATTCAAAAGTGTTGCAATAAGGGAGTCATTGGTGGCCATTTCATAATCAAAGTACTTTTTGAATTTTGAATGGGCTGCCTTGCATTAATGCCTTCAAGTATGAGGACTTACACTAGCATAATGCTTGAGTTGAGTCATAATGACCTGGTGATATGGCATGACAGGGTTTTTGGTGGGCACTTTGGATTGGAACACATTACAATTTTACTCAAACATCAGAAGTATGGGCTCCATGTATTCCATGGCACTCCATATCTCCTTGCTAAAATGTAATTTGTCCCTTTGAGGCATGTTGGTGTAGATTTGTATCAAGAGTTTTAATATGTGCACAAAATGGATTCTTTTGAGAAAAAAATTCCTCTGTGTCATTGGGATACTGATAGGTAATAGTTTTGGATTTCAGGTTTTATTGCAGGCTTCAATGAATAGATCTTTCTGTTTGCTAGACCCATGAATCTGAGTATAGAGGTCTCATAATAGCCTGATGATTGTTTTGTTTCCTATATGTATGCACAGACAAGACAAGTATTAAATTGGAAAATCAATAATGAAATGCAGATGGAAATTTCCCACCAAAAAGACAAATCAACAGCCCCAACTCATTGGTGCCACAATCACCTTGATTATCAATCTCTTCACCCCTATTTATTTCCAAATCACTAGACTTATCTTGCATCTCTAGGTTTGCTTTATTAAGGGATTGAGTTCTAGTTTTCCTTGGGCCTTCACCTCAGGATGTTTTGATTAATTTGATCCTTTCTGAGGAATAGAGCACAAATTTAGAAACATGAGATACAAATTTATATAATTGGTTGAGGCCCACACCTTGGAAATCTTGCGCAGATGGTGTAGCCTCATTATCACTGGCTTCAATGGTCACTTGGTTGGTGGAAAGGTAGTTGTCAAAAAAGTTGAATTCCTTATTTTCAAGTTGGCACATGAACAAGAGAAAATACTTGGCCATCAAGTTAAGAATCTGACAAGTGCAATGTTGTAAGTTTTGCTCACAGTCCCAGGTTATGTTCATTCCATTTAATTTGCTTTGTAAATGAGTCATCATTGATATATTATTGCCAGTATTGAATTCTGTTATTCTGAAAAATTGTTTGATCATCCTATGCTTCCCAAAAACTCCATGATAGCACCTCACCAGAATTTGAACCATGAAGTGACAGCAATGGCATGTGGAAGAATGTCAGCCTGTGACTCAAAGCCAGAGCACAAGCATGACAGCCAAAATACCATAAACCAATGGTGTAGCCAAGATACCACCAAAACATGGAACTGAGCCAAATTAGCTCAAAAGGTATGAAACAAAAGAGGAAACTAACCCCTTTCTGAATATATAAGTCCCATCACCATAGGACAAAGAATCACATGGTTATTCCTACTCAAAGTTGTTGCTCAGCATAAACCTTAATTTTCACCTCTCATCTGAAATCCAGAAGGAGAGGCTTAACCCCATCAAATGGGTATTCAAAATGAAGCTCTAAGCCAGGGCTATCCAATTGTACTAGCGAAACTGAGCTAGCACCAGTATTACTTGAGTTATGGCCGAATTCAGGCCAAAAAAGGGTGAACAAAACATTCACCTCTCATCTAACTTTTGCAGTTTTAGCGTGAGATACCTAAAGTGGGGCCTTTTTGGAAAGAGAACAATCAGAGCTATCTGATGTTGTCATAAATTCTCCCATACCTCAACTAGAACAAAAGTTAAGGGGCAAATAAGCTCAATACAGCTTTTTGCCTCAACCACACAAATGTACAAAAATCCTGTACATGGGATAAATTTGCGATATTTAGTGATACCCATATCAAATGAGGTACCATTGTGTAAAGCACATTCAGGGCTACACACAGAACCAATTTTGAGGTTGATATCTCAAGAATTGACAAAGTTATGGCTGTCTTAAGGTCAGATTCCCACCTGCTGTCATATACAGCCTTACCATGGGATAATGTCCTATAATCATGAATATGAGGTGTCAAATAGACAAAGAAGCTTGTTTTTAATTCAACACATCATATGTCAGCCAATACTGAGATCCCATACAGTTTCTGTACAGCCTTCTACACATCATACAAGTCAGAATCAGGCTGTGAGGTCCCCAGATGAAAGTTTTCACCCTGTATTGGTGAAAACTGCCCAGATGTGGTTTCAAAACCACATCTGAGCCCAATACAGGCTATACAGGTCTTTGCGAACCACAACCCTGTCCCAGAGAGTGAAAAAATCTTCACTTCCTCTACGTGGAAAGGTCTAGCACCCTTTCCACCCCATTTCAGGATAAAAAGGAGGCTTTTCACAGCCAGAATTGCTTTCCCCATCCTGCTCTTAAATTCCTACATAGTACAACTGTCAAAAACAGTTATACTCTTGAAAATTGAGCAGGTATATACTTATAATTTTGATTATTGTAACCCAACAGGTAAAGCTGCACCCAGGGATTTCAATAGCGCTCACCACCACTATTCCACAATAGTCAAGCCCTCTTATTTTTATTATAAACCCTAATCATCAACAAATACTTTTATTTTTAACCTTTATCACCATGTCACAGTCATAGTTAGAGTTGTAAATAGTCTAATTACAGCTTTATCATACACTCAGCCTGACACTTTTGGGGGCCTGGCTGTGTTTTTTGACCTTTTTGGACCTTATAAGTGAGTTTTTTTACGTATTTTCTTTATTTTCTGACACTTATCTTATCTTTTTCAGGCCTAATCATTTCTTAAAAATATATATTTATTATATATTTATCCCTATACTCATATTAAAAAGAGTACTTGTCATGTGGCTAATAACCACAAGACCCTTATTTTTGGTGTGTTTTATATATAAAAATACTTTTTAGCCATTAATCCAGTATTAATTTTTAATTAAATTAAGACACCTAATACTGATAAGCCAACAGTTGAGGCTTGGTTAGGCAGATTGTTAACTCAATTACCCTCTTACATACCACTTTTTGACAGTTTATACTTGCTAATTACAAGTTATGCTGTACGATATTGGTATACAAACAGTATACCAAACATCAGTAAGCTGTATTTCTGACATGAAATTGTTAATTCAATTACACTGTCATTGTACAAGGGCATATTGTAGTAATATACAAGCCCAGAGGCCATTCTTAGATGTGCAAACAGCATTTTAAGAAGTCTTAACTAACATTAAGCCCTCTTTTTCCTGTCTGATTCAGTGGAAGATAACTTCATACCACTTGAAAGCCAGTCACAGGCCAACACACCAGTGACACCCTCAGAACCAGAGTGCAGCAAAGGAAAAGGAAAGAGGCACAGTGAAGGCCTAATAACAGCACAAAAGTGGACACCGATTGCCACACAGAAGAGTAGAAAACCACAAAATTCTGCTTCAATACAAGGTAAACCAACCTTGATAGCTTGTACAGGGAAAATTACTATAATTAACCCAGTTGTAACCTCTAAAGGTAAATTAACCAAATCAGCAGACAACAAATTTGTACAAGGCACAGTCAAAGGTAAATACCCTAAGAACATAAAGTTTTTGACTGCTTGCAAACACTAACATGTCACCTGTATACCTCAGAGATCTTGGCTTCCAAAGGAACCAGCCAGAGGACAGAGAAGGCTTGTCCAGAACCAGAAGACCTGGAACAGGACAACTTGAACACAGTAGTGGATGGCAAAACAATCAGGGAGATAATATCAACCCTTCCATTCACACTCCAACTCAATGGAGACCTCAAACCAGAGGACTGGAAAGACATGGATCAAGTTCTTCAGCTCCACCAACTCCTCAAGGATCTATTCCAATGGAGCATGGACAACAAGAGGTTCAACCTGGCCTCTCACTGGGCAGAACTTGGAGCAAGTTTCCAGAAGATCTGTCTCAAAGAGATAGACTTCAAGGACCTTATGGTAATCACCAAAGGTTGGAATCCTACCAGAAGGTTCAGACTCCTGGAGGCAAGGGCGCAGAGGATAAGGGAGAATCAAGCCACTATCCAAGCTATAGAAGAACAGTTAACCCAGACAGGGCCTACTCAGATTCCTTCAGGCTCACAAGGAGCAGGCCAAATCAGCTCTCCAGTGGCTTCACACCATTCAGAAACCAGCAGATCAGTGGCCAAGAGTCACCATTCTTCACAATTCCAGGAAGTTTCCTGGAGAAGAAAAGGAAACAAGGGCAAGAACAAAGCCTCCTTCAACCAGAAGAGGAAAGATTCAGATGCTATGATACAGAAGCTGTTGGATTTGGTAAAAGAAGTACACAAGAACCAGAAGTAGTTGTAAAACACTCTAGAATCAGTAGTCCTATTAATAGAAATATTACCCCCACTCAGAATGAACATAAAGTTTTCACACCTGAGAGTAAATTAAACAGTGATGCACTGTTGTTACAAATGTCCCAATATGCTGAGCAAACTCAAAAGCAGTTTGAAGAACTTGAAGCAAGCCATGAGAGGATGAAAAAATTAACAGCCTCCATGGATAAAATTGTCAAAACTCTTCAAGAAGGACATGCCCAATTGAGCAAAGCCTCTGAAGAGACCAACAAAAGACCGAATCTAGTCTTTGAAGAACAAAACCACAGCAGAAGGTACAGGGATTGTCTGGATCAAGACATAAACAAATTGTTTAATGTCTACCATAACTTGAAGCCCCAACCACAAGGCCAAGTTATGGATAATCCATATCAACCAGATGACATCAAACCAGATGCCATGTTGGTGAATAAGGCTAGATCTCCACCACAATACCAGGATGGAGATGGCATGTCTTATTCAGAGAAGGAAGCCTTGAAACAGCTTCCTGAGGCCTCAAGCTGGCCCAAACTCTCTGGAACTGGAGAATATGATCATATGGAACTCATAGATTACATTGATAAAAATCAGATGCCATGTTGGTGAATAAGGCTATATCTCCACCACAATACAAGGATGGAGATGGCATGTCTTATTCAGAGTAGGAAGCCTTGAAACAGCTTCCTGAGGCCTCAAGCTGGCCCAAATTCTCTGGAACTGGAGAACATGATCATTTGGAAGTCATAGATTACATTGATGGACTTCTCATTGATGTACCAAGCATACCAGATTACTGGATTACTGCTAGACTAAATACAGAATTTAAAGGTCATGCTAGTATATGGTACACAGAAATGAAAGAAATCCATGGCAGAAGAAACTGGCCATGGTGGAAGAGTCAAATCATCCAAAAGTACAGTAAGGGAGCTTGGATATGGCAAAAGACCATGAAATTGGACAATGACAAATACTCTGTGGACACAGATACATATGAGTGGTGTCTCAGACAGTCTAAAAGACTTAAAACCATTGATCCTCAGATGAACATCCAAATGAGGAGTCACAAACTTCTGACACAACAGCCAGGAGAACTAGAGCATGCAGTAAATTTCAGATGCTACCAAAATTCCAGTGTAGATGACATTGCCAATACCTTACAAGACATAAGGAAAAGAACTAATATAGGGAAATTCACCCCATATAAGAGCAGTGGTTTCAAAGAGAAACAACCTTTCAGGGTGGAGTTTAAAGACAAACCCAAATAAAGGGTGGCAGAAGTGACAAAGAAGAAGAATTATTATCACAATTATGGTTCAACAGACCATTATTCCAACAACTGTCCAAAGGAAAAGAAACAAGTCTTTGCCATTGAGTAAGTCCCAGAGGAGGGATCCCCAAAAGAGGATTCTGAATCAGCCTCCATGGGTGATGCCATTGAAGAACCATCTGATGATGACCAAGACCCAAGAGAATAATTTCTAGTAGAATACCAACAGGAAACCCCACTAGAAATTCAGGACATACAGTTGGAAGCAGGCATGCCACAGGATACTGCCAATAAAAACTTGTGCAAACACACAAAAGATGGACAAACATTGCTGGTTACACCAACCAAAGGAATGGCATATACACATGGAACAGCAACTAAAATGACTGTCTGTATTGAAAATGCTCAACATTCATTGATCATTGATAGTGGGGCACACTGCTGCATAGTGGCCAGAAATTATCTGGATAACCACTTCCCAAATTGGGAAAAACAGCTCTTGCCCACCAAGGCAAAGAACTTTAAAAGTGCCTCAGGGAAGATGACTTCCATTGGGTCAATTATCAAAGAGATAATTATACCCTACAGGAAGGGTAATATCAGACTCAACCCAGAGTTTGTAGTGCTTGATGATGCCCATATCCAAGGGTTCTTACTGGGAACAGACTACCAGAGGATGTATGGCATCAACATTTACAATAGTAAAAACAGGCATATTACCATTGGTACAAAAACAAAGGAAAAGGAATTTTCACTTGATATATACCAAATCTCTACCCATGACCCACTAGAGGAACTACTGAATGAATTCAGGGAGGGCCAGTTTGGCACTACCCTCACCAGTAAACAAAAACTAGGTTTACTGAAGATGCTGAGGAAGAACAGACCAGCATTTGCCATTGGTGAAGAACCACTAGGCAAGATCAAGGGCCATGATATAGAACTATATCTGGATGTGGAAAGACCTTATCCACCCATGCTCAGGAGACCTCCTTACCAAGCAAGTCTGGAAACAAGGAAAGAAATTGAAAAACACATCAAGGAACTTCTGGACATGGATGTCATCAGGAAGATTGGACATAATGAAATAGTGGAAATAACCACTCCTGTCCTGATCACTTGGAATGATGGCAAATCCAGACTGTGTGGAGACTTCAAAGCTCTTAGCAACTACACAAAAGAAGACAGGTACCCTATACTCAGGATACCCCATGCTTTGGATAAACTGGCAAAAGCCAAGTACATAACCAAGATGGATTGTATGAAAGGCTTCCACCAGAATGGAGTTGAACCAAACTTTATCAAACTACTCAGAATAATCTGCCATATGGGCATATATGAGTACACCAGGATGCCATTTGGCATCAAAAATGCACCAGCCCACTTCTAAAGGATGGTGGACACAATATTTCAAGAAGAAATATTGGAAGGCTGGATGGTGGTATATATTGATGATATCATTATATACTCAGAGACATGGGAAGACCATATGCAATACATAGACAGAGTACTAAGTAAATGCACACCCATAAATCTAAAAATTTCATTTAAAAAGTGCAATTTTGGCCAACAAGAGTTACTGGCTCTAGGAAATAAAGTCTCAGGTCTTAGTCTGGCAATTGACCAGAATAAAGTAGCAGCAGTACTGCAAAAGCCAGTACCAAAGAGCATCAAAGAGATGCCCTATTTCCTTGGGTTTGCTAGCTACTATACAAACCACATCAAAAATTTGGCCACATAACTAGTAGTTTATACAAGGTATGCTCAAAAGATGTAGTTTTTGAAATAACTAAGGAAAGAAGGGATGCATATGAGAGGATAAAACATGATCTCACAAATGGCCCTGTGCTAATCTTGCCTGGCTTTGAATTACCATTCAAGTTATACATAGATGCAGCATGTAGCCAAGGCTTGGGAGCAGCCCTTCACCAAAGACAAATAGTGTATGGTGAACCAAGAGAGGGAGTAATATGTTAAATCTCTAGGCAACTGAAAGATTCAGAAGCCAGGTATGGGGCCACCCAGACTGAATGTCTATGTCTAGTCTGGGCTCTAGAAAAACTCCATTATTATCTGGAGGGTGCAGTCTTTAAAGTCTACACAGACTGCACGGCCTTGAAGTCTTCACTGAGCATGAAGACTACAAATAGACACATGCTGAGATGGCAAATAGCCATCCAGGAGTATAGAGGGAACATGAACATCATATACAAAGAAGGTAAAAGTCATTCCAATGCAGATGGCCACTGGATAATGTCACTAGCAACCCAGCTTATGACCCTGAAGTTGCAGCCAAGATCCCTATCCATTTCATGGAAATAGATAGGAGGAAGAGCTTCAGATTTTCTGAATGGGCACCAGAAAGTGGTACCCTTGACAGTGGAAACACTGATTCAGAAGGAACAGAAACTCCCATACTGGGAATAAGTTCCTCAGAACTGCAAAATGAATTCTTTAGTGCACTACAGAAGTCTTATGCCAAACACAAACAGTGTGGCATATTACTACAACTCCTTCAACAAAAGTAAGGGAGTCCAGAACTGGAATCTCAGCTGGAAGAACCCTGGTTGAGGGCCTATAAGTATAACACGTTCTTCCTTATAGATGGCCTGCTCTACCACAGAGAAAAACACACAAGTGCACTCACAGTGGTAGACAGAAACCACATCTCTCTGATCCTGCAGGAATGCCATGAATACCCCTATATGGGACACATGAGTGAAGACAGGACCAAAGAGAGGGTAGCAAGCACAGCTTGGTGGCCCAAGTGGGAACAAGAGTCAAGTCAATACATCAACACTTGTGAAAGATGCCAAAAGGCAAAAAGGAAACATGGGAAAAAGTATGGGTTACTTCAGCACATAGAGGAACCCAAACACCCATGGGAAAGCATCCATATGGACTGGGTTACAGGACTTGTTTCAGGAGGCAAAGAAAACTACAATACCTGCTTGATCATAGTTGATAGGTTCAGCAAGAGCATGAGGTGTCTACCATGCCATAAAGCAGACACAGGCATGGATACTGCTCTGCTATTTTGGAATAACATCATATCTACCTATGGAGTCCCTAAAATAATCATTAGTGATAGGGAACCAAAATTCACATCTGAATTTTGGACCAACTTGTATGACATGCTTGGCACCATGCTTGCATTTTCCACAGCTTACCATCCACAAACAGATGACCTAGCTGAAAGGATGATCCAGACAATGGAGGATATCCTTAGAAGGTTCTGTGCCTATGGCATGGAATACAAGGACCATGAGGGATACACCCATGACTGGGTTACCCTCCTACCAGCTGGAGAACTGGTTTATAATACAAATCAGAACTCTACCACAGGAAAAACACCTGCAGTAGTAGAGAAAGGGTGGAATCCCCTGCTGCCTGTGGATCACTTGAAGAAGAATCCTCTGACCATCCACCCCACAGCCAAGGACTTCCATGATATGTGGAAGAGGGCTTGTGAGACAGCTGCCAAATGCATAGCTGAGGCAAAGGAATATAATAAGCAGAGGTGGGACAAGACACACATGGAACCTGACTTTAAGTAAGGGGACCAGGTGCTAGTGTCCCCACTGAACTTTAATAACCTTGAAGGACCTAAGAAAAGAAGAGACTCATTTGTAGGGCCCTTCACTATCATTAAATTTATAGGGAAGAGAGCAGTGGGAGTCAAACTTACAGAGGAATTTTCCAGGAAGCACCAGTCTTTCCAGTAAGTTTGGTCAAGCCATACTTCCAAACAGAGGAGGACAAATTCCCCTCCAGGAAGAAGAACTTCACACCACCTGATATAGTGGAAGTGGAGGACTCCCCTGGACCTGTGAGTAAAATCATCAAGGCCACAAAGATCAGACTTAATGGGAAGGATCAAAGACAATACTTGGTCAGATTCAAGAACCAGACAGCTGATAAAGACAAATGGTTGGCAGAAGATGCCATACCTGATGGGAACCTTCATCTAAGGAGATTCAGAGCCTCTGAGAGGACTGAACAGTCTCATATATGATGAGCCTTTTTTAGAGGGAGGGTATGTCAGCCTGTGACTCAAAACCAGAGCACAAGGATGACAGCCAAAATACCATAAATCAATGGTGTAGCCAAGATACCACCAAAACATGGAACTGAGCCAAATTAGCTCAAAAGGTATGAAACAAAAGAGGAAACTAACCCCTTTCTGAATATATAAGTCCCATCACCATAGGACAAAGAATAACAAAGTTATTCCTGCTCAAAGTTGTTGCTCAGCATAAACCTTAATTTTCACCTCTCAGCTAGAATCTAGAAGGAGAAGCTTAACCCCATCAAATGGGTATTCAAAATCAATCTCCAAGCTAGGGCTATCCAATGGTACTATGCAACCTGAGCTAGCACCAGTATTACTTGAGCTATGGCCAAATTCAGGCCAAAGAAGGGTGGACAAAACATTCACCTCACATCCAACCTTTGCAGTTTTAACGTGAGATACCTAGAGTGGGGTCTTTTTGGAAATAGCACCATCAGGGCTATCTGATGGTGTCATCCATTTCCCCATATCTCAACTGGAACAGAAGTTATGGGGCAAATAAGCTCAATACAACTTTTTGCCTAAACCACGCAAATGTACAAAAATCTTGTACATGGGATAAATTTGCCATATTTAATGATACCCATATCAAATGAGGTACCATTGTCTAGAGCACATAGAGGACTACACACTGAACTAATTTTGAGGTTAATATCTCAAGAATTGACAAAGTTATGGCTGTCTTAAGGTCAGATTCCTACCCGCTGTCATATACAGCCTTACCATGGGATCATGTCCTATAATCATGAATATGAGGTGTCAAATAGACAAAGGAGCTTGTTTTTACTTCAAAAAATCATATGTCAGCCAATACTGGGGTCCCATACAGCTTCTGTACAGCCTTCTACACGTCATACAAGTCAGAATCAGGCTGTGAGGTCCCCAGATGAAAGTTTTCACCCTGTATTGGTGAAAACTGCCCAGATGTGGTTTCAAAACCACATCTGAGCCCAATACAGGCTATACAGGTCTTTGAAAACCACAAGACTGTCCCAGAGAGTGAAAAAATCTTCACTTCCTCTATGTGGAAAGGGCTAGCACCCTTTCCACCCCATTTCAGGATAAAAAGGAGTCTTTTAACAGCCAGAATTGCTTTTCCCATCCTGCCCTTAAATTCCCATGTAGTACAACTCTCAAAATCAGTTATACTCTTAGAAATTAACCAGGTATAATTATAAGTATAATTATTGTAGACTTTATTATTGTGACCCAACAGGTAAAGCTTCACCCAGGGCTTTTAATAGCACACACCACCACTATTCCACAATAGTAAAGCCCTTTTATTTGTATTATAAACCCTTATCATTAACAAATACTTTTATTTTTAACCTTTATCACCATGTCACAGTCATAGTTAGAGTTGTAAATAGTCTAATTACAGCTTTATCATTGACTCAGCCTGACAAATAAATTAGGCATAATATCATATGAATCCAATAATGTGGGACGTACCTCAAATGCAGCCAGACATTTGAAAAAATATCATCCTCCAGGTTGATGCACTTGAAAACAATGGCTAAATTTGATTTTCTCTGCAATTTTGTGGTCAAACAATTAATTTACCCACAAAGGTGTGTGCCAGTTAATGAATCACCAACTTCCTTAATCAACTTGTGCTTGCATTCAAAATACAACAGAAATGCTGCAGTATCTCTTAATTGTATCTTTGGCCATATGAAATTGGGGCCCAACCTCTGTAGTATTTGGCAAAAAGATGGTATTTTTAACAGGTAAAACAATACCTGAATGGCCAAGAGGGATTAAACCAGGTTTTTGAGTATTGTAAGGTGTGGATATTTGACTTTGATTAGAAATAAAGTACTTTTCCTGTCCTCAAAATTTGTATAAGGTAAAATTTACTGGAGAATAGTAAATTTTAGGAATTTTCAGAAATAAAAATGCCAAATTGATTTTTTTAACTTTGTTAGTATAAAGAAATAATACTAGAAAAATTCATTGTTGTACCAACAATATAAATTTATCCCAAAAATACTCTACAAGAGATATTAATGGCTACCAAAGAAATTTCTTCAAGAGAAATTTCAATTGGAATTGATTGAGAAAAGAACTTCACGAAATAAATATTAGAGAAAAGTCTCTAAAAAGAATATTTAAGAGAAAAAAAACCCAAAATTGACCAGAGTGAATCTGGAAAAAAAGTTACAAAGCTAACAGTGATGAAAGATTCTTTCATTAACTTTGGGGGTGGGTCAAGGGTAAAAATGATTATAAGAGCTCCCGACAATGATTATGATGATCTTTTCACATAATTATAAGGTTAAAAATGAATAAAAAAGGATGGTTTGAATACTCTATTGATTGTTTTAACAGTGTTTAAACTAATTATAAGAGGA
Source organism: Austropuccinia psidii (assembly GCA_023105745.1). NCBI lineage: Eukaryota > Fungi > Basidiomycota > Pucciniomycetes > Pucciniales > Sphaerophragmiaceae > Austropuccinia > Austropuccinia psidii. Next base: position 31,890,962 of record JALGQZ010000008.1, read on the forward strand.
AGAGATTCTAACATGAAGAAAAAGTGGGACAAAAAAGCCATTCTTTTGTAGCCACAAATTTTCATATGCCAAAAGTAAAATTTACACTAATAGGTTGTGATAAACACACTGAAAATAAAAAATCCAATAATGGCATCATTGAACACTGCTATAGACCATAAAAGGGCTGGCTTTAGCCATTTTAGTCCCTTAGATGAGCCATTGCCATAGTAGTACTTTGTTTCAAGCATTCAAAACACAGTAGAATGTGTGTACACAACCTCAAAACCAGTGAAAAGTGTTTCTACCAAGATTTTCTTAGCTTAAGGGTAGTTTTACCCTTTTGGAAACATTTAAAACTGCCCTGGTTGGTATCAAAACCTCACCATCAATTGATCTACAGACCCCATAACACAATTCAAGGCCAAAATAAATGAATTTTTGTGTTAATTTTGATATCTCATTCCTGTCAGCAAGGAGTTTCAGGGATTCTGGCACCCTTTGAGCCAAGGTTCCTTATACCCCCAAAAATCAATCTTTTCAATTTTTTTCTTCAATTCCTCATCGTGCATCATAGTAGAAATTTTCATATATAATTCAATTAAAAATTTATAGTACACAACTTAATTATTGATTCAACATATTTAAATCCAAGCTCACTTATGTAATACATGCTCACATTTTGATTTTTCAATTGAAAATACTTTACTTCCTCATAGCTTCTTAACTACACGCCACACCTCAATTTCAACACAAAATTTTATGGTTAAAACCATGTGTGGTGTTAACTAAGGTAAGGTTTGAGGAGTTTAATATTTTCATACAGAAAATACTCAAGACTTGATTTAAGGTTATTCAGTGTTTAGTTACAGAATTTTCACTCAGAAGTGATCCCACCTAATTTTTTATGAGGAATCACATGGTGAAATAATTTTCAAAAGCCTATTTATTGGAAAAAAATATATAATAATTTTTATTAACCTTTTTTCCAAAAATATGTTTGTTGAAAATTAATTTTTACTTAATTTTTTCAAGTAAAATTTTATTTTCACAATTTGAAATTTCAAGGTCATTTTAATTCTAAATTATGATTAAAGACTAAATTTTCTATATGAATTTTATATTTATATTTGAATTTTTCTTATAATCTGTTTATTTATAATTATAAAATAATCTTGTTATTTTTGGTCTTTTGGGGTATGTAAAAATACCTCTAAGGCTCACATTCCCTCCCCTTAAAAAAGAATATTACTTTATAATATTTTTATTTCTAGTTTTTCTGAATCTTTTGAGAATTTTGGTAGTTTCAGGCAGGTTTTTTTCTTCCAACCATTGATATTCATATGTTGGGTCACTGTACCTGACAATGTATTCACTTACTTGGTCAGTTATCAATTTCCTTTCTTTAAGAAATTTGGTAATTTACCTAGTACAAGATTATTCAACAGGAGTTATATGCTTGGGAGATTTACCCCTTAAGAGGAATTTTTCCACATCACCAAATCCAAAGGTTTTATCAAGATTACTGGATATGTAGGATGCTTATTACTGAGCTCTTCAAATAATTCTACTTCAATAGCATTCTCCCCACAAAGTTATTTAATAAAAAAAAGTCTAGAAAAGGAGTCCTTGAAATTTTTTGCATCCTTTGATGTTATTGAATTTAATGGTAGATACAAGTACCAAATCCCCTACCTTGAAGTATGTAGTAGCATGTCATTTGTCCCATTTGTCTTCGGCATACGCAAATGACTCTTCCATACATCTTACTGCATACTTTTTCCCTTTTTCTAGAACTTGTTTGAACCTAGAAGCTGTGCAATGTATTTCAACCAAATCATTTCTCAAGTAATCTTGGAGTAGTCCGTGATTCCATGCTTTTTCTAGAATATCAGGAGCCTGATTGGCACTGGCGCAAATAGAAAATTTATATGATAGCTCTAGTGCACAAATAAGGGTAAATAAATCATGGGTGAATCCATTACTATCTTTGAGCTTTAGGCCATATGCACAAAATCTTCTTACTGTGTCTTCCAAGTTTTTTTCATCCTTTCAGCTAGGCCATCAGTTTGTGGGTGGTAATCTGCAGAGAAGGATAACTTGGTCTCAAATAGTTGGTGAATATTTTTTCATAGTTCTGAGGTGAGTTTGGGATCTCTTTCACTAAGATGTTTGTGAATATGCCATTCCATAATAATACTCTATACCATATCAGAAGGGCTGTATCCATGGCTGTATCAGTCTTACTAAAGCTTTCAACAATTACTATGTAAAATAAAACACACAGAAAGGCAGATAGTTTGTTTAGGAAGAGATTGACATGAGTAAATACTTTAGTAAGTCAGGAAATTCAGGGAGGCCGCAGAGGACCTGTTAAGAATATGAAAGAAAAAGGAGAGCAGTAATAACATGAGGGAAGTATATTATTGATACATGAAGACTATCCTTATAAGGAGTTTCTTTTGAGTGCTTTGGGTAAGAGCTAGTATACATGATATGACAAAAGGATAGTGAGGAAAAAGATAATGAGGTTCAAAAATTGATGGTGCCATTGAGGAGGTTGAGAACCACATTAATGTTTTCATTGATGTGGTTGAGAACCATTGTATTATTATATACCCCTTTACCTAGTTATTTTGAAGAAGAGCCAAAGATGGACTTCAGGTGATTATAGATTTTGCTTTTGGTAAAGTATTTAGTGAGAGAATCATCTAACATGTAACCATTGGGGAGATATTTAATTGAAATTTCTTTGTTTTCTAGCAAGTTTCGAATAAAGTTTAGTCTAAAATTAAAATTTTGAGTGTTGTAATTATAGATATGATTGGATGCAATTGCAATCAAACTTTGGGTATCTTAGTGAATTATTCCTAAGAAATGCTTCTTGGTTTCCTTGTATATGAGTTTTTCCCACAAAACGTCTTGACTAAATTTGGTCATAGCATTATATTTGCCCTCTGCAGAGGACAGAGCTACAACCCTGTTTTTTGTGGGAAAGCCACCCAATAGAGCCAGAATAAGAAAGGATTGAGGAAGAGAAATGTTTCCAATCTTTTGAGCTACCCAAGTCACCATTTCAGAAAGCTACTATGTCAGATAAATTGTGTTGGATATTGTTTTTCCCAAGTTTGAGAGTGTAGTTTTGTGTACCTACCTAGTACTTAAATACCTGTTCTAGTGTTTCAAAGTGTGATTCTTTCAGGGCTTCTAAAAATTGAGAAAGAAAGGATACAGCAAAGGCTAAATTGGGAGGGGTGCATTGAGCCAAATATTGAAGTAGTCCAATAGCTCATTGGTAGCTCAATGACGGTTTAGTACAAGGTGGCTCTGAGTTGTTCTTAAATTCTTTGATGTTTGATGGTAATGGGGAGGATTATGATATAAAGTTAGGCATTTTATATTAATCAAGGATTTGATGGATAAGTTTGTCTTGAATTAGTGTGATGCAGTCTGCTTCTTGAGTGATTCTAATTACCAGTGCAAATTTTACAGTACCTAAGTGTTACATATCAAAGTATTTATTGATATTATCTTCAAATTCAAGATTTCAACTTCCACCAAAGATATGAACATTGATTTGAACATATAGCCAAATTGGTGTATCAGAATTTCTGGAGTAGAATAGGCAGGGGTCAGTGTAGCATGGGCTAAGGCCTATTTCTTCTAAGGATATTTTTACGGCATAGTGCCAGAAGCGGAGACTTTTAACAAGTGTTTAGATATATTTTTTTAGCTTGAGAAGGTTTGAAGTTTGAGCTTTGTAACCATTGGCACAATGGATTTATAGAGGTTTGTCAGGAATGCCATTGAGGAAGGCACAACAAACATGCATCTATTAAATCTTGAAGTGATGGATTTGGCATAGTGTGGGCAGCAAACAAAGGGGGGTAAGATGGCCAGTAGGGGAGGAGATTTTGTCATAATCAATCCCTTCTCTGTGGTTGAAACCTCTTACACAAAGTCTTGCTTTGTATTTGGCGGGATTGCCATTTTAGTCTGTCTGTGTCTTGAATACCCAAGTGGTGTTTAAAGCTTTCTTTCCTTTTTCATTGGAGATAGGTGAGTAAAATTCATGTTTTTCCATGTTACGTAGCTATTTAGAAATTAACTCATGCCAATTTTCAGAGTATTCATCACACATTGCTTGCTTAATTTTTAGGGTCATTTTGGAGGATTTTGCGGAAATTAGCTGTATACTTCTTCCTCCTAGGCTTGTCACAAATTCTACATGGGAATCCAATATCAACAATAACCTCTTTTGATTTATAAATTGGTTCATTGGACCAGATATACCCCTTTGAATTTTTGGGAGCATTGGAGGGTTTTGGTAATGTATTTGTGTTTGGGAGGGCTTCAGCTGTGGAGCAATTAAGTGCCTCATAATAGATTCTTGACAATTCAGCTATTTGGGAAAGCTCAACAGGTAGGGTTTCGGCTTCATAGACCTTTAATGAAGTGTAATCACATATCATTTAACCTGATTTATTAGAGGGTCTGATGATTGATTTCCCAGAAATAGTGAAAGAATCATTGTCAGAATGTTGTAGATGATTTACACAGGAAGGAAAATTTGATTCATTGAATTTAACATGATGGGTTACAGTTAAGGTATGTGTCTCCAATTCCAGAATGCAAAATTATCGATGCACCTCCCCATAGCCAGGTAGAATTCCAGCCTTCCTTTTGGGAGCAAATTTTTTTTCTGTGAATGGATTGAGAAAGATACTTAAACACCCAAAAGGAGGGAAATTCTTTAAGGAAGGGAGTTTATTGTGCCACTTTGAAAAGGGTGAGAGGGAATTCAATAATTTGTGGGGAGTGAGATTTTCCAAATAGACAGAAGCTTTGGATGCTTCAGCCCAGTAAGAGAAATAAAGGTGGGAGTCCTTCAGGATACATCTTGCTTTGTTGACAGTCGTTTGATTGCCACGTTCATCAAAAGAAATTTGCTTGGCGGTGTATGGAGCTTAAGTTAGGTGAGAGATACATTTCTGAGAAAAGAAACAAGAGAGATTGATATTTTTGAATTTGGCCCCATTTTATGAAACTATTCTTCCTCAAAGTAGGCTTGCTTGTCTTTTGACTTTGTAGATTTGGCTTTTGATGATACCTTTTGATTGAGATTTAGTTTTTAGAAAGTATAAACAGACGTAATGAGAAAAACCATTGATAATTCTAAGTAAATATTTCTTTCCTGAGCTTGATTTGGGAGAGATTGGACCACAGAGGTCAAGGTTAAGAGCTTTGATTTTTCTGCTTGGGATTGGAAAAGATTCAGAAAAGGGGGCCTTAGTCATTTTGCTAATGTTGAAGGTGGTTCAGTCAAAAGGAGGTATGTTTGTATTTTGAGACATTTTTGTGAAATAATCAATGGAAGGGTGATCATAGACTTGACGAAGGGAAATTTTTTTAGCTGATGGAAGGGTGAAATTGTGAGCATTGGGTTTTTGTTTGAATTTGACAAAGTTCCCACTTTCTTAAGATCCATTGACAATGATATAGGCTTTGGTGTTAAGGAATTAAAAGAACTTGGGGTTTGAGGATTTTTTGACAGTGTAATTGGTGTCAATGAAGGAGTTTAGGCTGAGTAAATAAATTCAAATTTGAGGAATTAGAATGAATTTCCTGATCTTTAGGTAAATGTGGGTTAGCTCAATATGTATTGTACCAGAGCCAAGGTTTTCAATTGTGGATCCATTGTAAAGGAGGAATTCTTCTGATTTAGGAAAGAACATAATGAAGTATTTCTGATTATTGAAGATGCTTTTGCAGGTTCCAAAGTTGAGAACTCTGGAGTTTTAGTCTTGCTTTCTGGGGATGAAGAGCAAAGAAGGTGTGGGCTTTCCCAATTTTAGGTTTCTGAATTTAGACTCTGGATGTTGTGTAAGAGGATTATGAAATCCTGGTCTACAATTGGGGTACGTATGATGTTGATTATTTTCATCTTTGTGTTTATATTGTTTCCTTGCAAGGAAGGCTTGTTTTTCATGATTTTATTTGGCTTGCTGAATTGCCCCTTTTATTTACTCAATAGCTTCTTTGAGTGTGGGAGGCGATTTCTCTACTGTAAATTTAAGCTATGTTTTTCCAATGAGTTTGTATTCTCCTGGAGGATTGATCATGATACACATGGCTAAAACCAAATCAAGGGGAGCTGAGAGTTTTATGGCTTGATCATTGATAAGGTTGGACAGGTTTTGTGTAAGTTTTTGCACCCTTCCTATACATTGAAGGAGGTTTAAATCAGAAAACAAGTTAGAGAAAACTTTTCCTAAGTAGGAGGCTTGAGGTTTAAGGGTTTTAGGTAGGTAGTTGTTTTTGAGTAGTTCACACAGTAAAGAAGGATTCAGGTCAAACTGGGAAGAAACTATGATATCTCAGTTGAGGCTGATGATGGCATATGCTGTATGTCTCCTGTCTGGAAGATTTTTCATGCGATTATGCATTGATAACCAGTTTGTAGTATCCTCAATTTAGGAGAAGAGAATGCATGCACTGTTTTGAAAGAATTTAACTGGAACCATTAAGTTTGAGGTTAGCCAAAAGTTCAGGATTGAAATCATTTCCCATTTAAATGGACTGTTTGTCTTTTCATAGGCGAGGAAAAGACCCTGGTCTTATAATCTAATAGAGAACACACAGAAAGGAAGATAGTTCCTTCAGGAATTAATTCACAGGACCAAATACTTTAGTAAGTCAGGAAGTTCAGGGAGGCATAAGCAGACTGAATAAAAAGGAGAGTGGTAATAAAATGAGTGAAGTATATAAAATAGATACATGCAGGCTCTCCTTATAAGAAGTTGGTTTTGGTGATTTGGATAAGAGCTAGTATACATGATGACAAAAAGATAGTTAGGAAAAAGAGAAGGAGGTTACAATGCTAATGGTGTGGTTGAAGAGCTTGAGAACCACATCAATGGTGGCATTCAGGAGGTTGGGAACTTCTGTATTCTTCTTCTATGCAGGAATTATAGCTTGCATCACCCCCAGGTGGTAGGCCAGTTACCCAATCCATATGGACAATTTTCAAAGGTCTACTGGGTTCTTGGATTTTTATCATATTTCTATGTCTTTTGCCAGTGGATTTATTTACCTTTTGAGATCTGTCACAGGCTTTGAAAAATCCTGGAACATCTTTCTGCCACATTGCCCACCATATGAAGGTCTTTATTTTCTCCCTTCTTATGTCCTGAGAAGGGGCTGTCATGGCACTCTTTTAACACATGATTGATTAAGGACCTGTCCCCAACTGTCATGACACATGTGTGTCTAGTCGAATGGTAACTAATTCCATCAAGTGAATGAAATATTCCTTCATCATATGCCTTGTTCCACATTTCAACCAAGGAATTTATTGAATAGTTATCATTAATATCTTAGTAAGTAATTGGAATATCATCATAAAGCTTGTATCTTGAGTAAATCTGTTCCTTATTTCCTTCAAGAATCTATTTTTCAGGTCTGTGACACTGATTCCTTATATTGGGATCTGTGGAGAAGCTCCTTCTTGTAAAAAAGCAGGAATCTCAATCTAATTTGGTAATAGATGTCTGCTTACTCCATCTGTATTTTTGTGAATATTTCCATCTTTGTGTGCAATGATCATATTACATATATACTCTTGCATAGCTATTTTCCATCTGAGCATATGTATGTGAGGTGTTTTCATGTTCAGGAGGAATTTTCCAGCGGTAAAATCTGTTATAACTACAATAACACATCCTTCAAGAAAATAAAGAAGTTTTCAAAGGCCCAGAAAATATATAAACATTCCATTTGACTTTCCTCATATCTGGATTCAGTAGGTTTAATTTTCCTAGATATGAAACATATAAGTCCTTCCACAGGATTCACAGTAATAATCTGGACTTGATGACGTGCAGGTCCTAGCCCATCTCTTGATGAATCAATTCAAAGCTTAAAGGTTAATTTCAAATAAGGAATCAGTAGAAGTGGAGCAGTGGTAAAGGCTTGTCTCAGGTATTGAAAGGGTTTGACTCTGTAAACAGTCATTTAAAATCCTGTGTCTTTGTCACATAATCTAAAAAGAAGTCTTTCTACGGATGCAAAGTCTCTAATGTGCTACCTGTAGTATCCTGAAAAAAATAGAAATTAACAGGATTTCATTTTTTGGTTCTGAGGGATAGGCTTCAGTAGCACTTCTTAAAATTTATTTTTTTCAATTCCAAGGGATAGACCAAACAACACATGTCCTGGGGCTTTGAAGTTCTTTTCTAGAAAATGACATTTCTTTGAAATAATTTTAATTTTTACAGATTAAATTTTTCCCAAATTTGTAGATAATCTATACATATTCTCTTTGCAAGTATTAGAACATAAAATAATGTCATCAATATAAAATATCAATCATCCTTATTTAGGCTCTTTAGGAAATATTTCATTAATCATCCTTTAAAGGTGTGAAGGTGAGCTTTTGATACCAAAAGGAATCCTCAAGTATTCATAAACCCCACAATTAACAATAATTCTCAAATATTTTCTAGACCTTGGTGTCACCAAATTTTGTGGAATCCCCTTAGGAAATGAATAGTGTTTCTGTATACTGATTGACATATTTTGGTGAGAGAAATTTGTATTTTTGGTATGGGATACCTCTCTGGGAAAGTGTAATTGCTTAGAGATTCAAAGTACCCAACCATTCTGTATTTTACATTATGCCATGTCACAATGAAGAGTGTAGTTATTTATACCTCTTCCTTTTAGTGAACCTTTCCTATTACACAAAGGTCCAGGAGTTCTATTATTTGAAACTCAAGGGCTTCTCTTGATTTTGTACTGGCTGGGTATACAGGCATCCTAAATAGCTATGCATAAGGTCTTTCAATGTTCAAAATAACTTTTAACTACATGACCAATAACTCCCCCCATGGTTCTTTATATTATGAAAAGTATTCTTTGTGGCCATTTAAAAGGGTAGAGTTCATTTTCCTGTATATCAGGAAGATGAAGACTTACTTCAGCTTCATTAATTTGTTCTGAATTTAACTTCTATAGCTCAAACTTTACTGGTGATACTTTATTCACTGTAGTTTATCTTGTAAAAGGTAAAAAATGCAAATTTATGACACTTATTGTAACCAAAAGTAAAGTATCTGTCCTTGTTGTCATGTGAATATATGCCATAAATGATTAAATAATCATTTTCTAATATGAAATGGGTGCTAGAGAAGTTTTCCATCACAACAAATTTAACAGTAATTATCAAATCACCATTGATGTGTGGAAATATTCCAGTGGCTTGAAATATGCCTGATACTTTCATTGGATTTCTTCAACTATTGAAGTTTATGCCATCAATTGGTAATAATCAATCTTTAAAATTTGGTATACAGTCCTTGAGGAAAGATTTTCTAAAACAAGAGAAGAAAGCCCCTGAGTAAAGTAACATTTTGATAGGTTTGCTTTCAATTATCACCTCTTTTATACAGGAATTTCCAGCTGTATAACATTTCCCGCTGTTTAGTTTGGTTTTCATAAGCTGTGCATCTTGTATCTTTCATAAGTCTAGTTGACCTTTGCTCAATTGTGAAAAGTGAGATTAACATTAAATGATGTCAAATGTGACATGAATATTTTCTATATCTTTTGAAGATTTAGAAAATATTGATGATTCAGCATCACAATTTTCCTCATTTATATCATCTTTTCAACATCAGGTTCCTTTCCCATTTCAATTGAATTGATTTTCCCTCCTTTTGGACATGTATTAGCTGAATGTATGGTGCTTTGGAAGATATGGCACTTTCTAGTTGTACCTGAAGATTCATATTTCACTTTACTAAAATTTTATTTTGTTCTTATGTACACACAATCTTCCCAAGGTGTATTAAAGCTTGTTTTAAGATTCATCCTACTAGCACCAGTTTTGGTTCTGGTGGTTACTTCTTCTAATATATTCATAATTTCTTCTGCCAAACTTTTTCTTTTTTTTTCAGTAGGCCTGATTTTGACAGCATGTTCTATTTCACCTCCGCATTGTCTCAGAATTTTTTGGTGGATCATAAATTCTGAAATGTCAGGATATAATGCTGTGAGTATGTCTTTTTGTTGTAAAAACCATGGTAAAGCTCTGTATTTTTCATAATCAAGCTTAGAAGATTCAAAGGCTATTTTCATTTTAAATCTACAAGTATCATTGGCCCACTTATTAATGATTTAGATTTTCCATCAAGTCCAATTTTGCTGTCCATTAGGTTTTCTTAGCTTGATATACCATCTATGCACTGATTTGGTCTTCAAGGTGTTAAATAATTCTGTTACCAATCCGTCTGATAGTTCAAAGTCTTCTTTGATCATTTCAATACCTCTGATGAACTCCATATGGTAATATTCTCCTTCACCACTGAAAGGGAGCCCACTCTTCAATTTTTGGTACCTCTTTCAAAGGTTCTGAACCCATTGATTGTTTCAATTTATGTAAAGAAGTAGAATATTCATTCTTCATTTGTGAATTTTCTACATCCAATAATTGTGGGTTGGAATTTCTTATGCCCTCACTTTGATTCAGAGGTGCTTACATTCTTGGTAAGGTTTGCAGTAATTTCACAATTTAATTCATTTTGCTGGTGTTACACATTGTGAAGTTTCTTACTTCATGTTGAAAGCCTTGTGTTAAATTAATTAACTCATTTTTATACATGTCTTCTTTAATTGTCATTTCCTGCCATAATTCTTTTTGTCTGTTATTATCAGAAATAATTTGATTCAATGTAATTGTTAATTTTGATATTTCCTCTTGTGAGGTATCAAAACACTTTTTCAAGGAAATTTTATTTGTCTTTACTTCAGTAAATGAATTTTTAATATCATCAAGGATTTTCCTATTATATGCTTTAATAATTATTATGGCTTGGTTTATTCTTGTTTCAATTATGTCATGAATATTGAATTCAGAATATTAATCTGTGAATTATTTTATAATGAAAGATCGTTCACTTATCCTTTTTCAAAAATGAATTGTCATTATCTGATGTTTCAATCGTTCTTAAAACTTTCTCAAAACATGTATTTGTTTCATTTATTTGGCTTAGGATTGTTACAGATAGTTGAGCATTTTAGAAATGTGAGTTTTTATGTCATTTATGACCATGTACAAAGCTGAAATTCCATCCAAAATAACATAAATCATTTCTGATATTCTAAACTGGCTTCTGCTCTCTTCTTCATTTCCATCATGGTCCTGGCCATCCTCAACAAATTTATGATGACATCTTTTTTAATCTTTGGGATTATGTAGCCCTGACTGTATAGTTTTGTGGAAGGTGCTTTTACCTTTCCCTTTTTTGAGCTTGTGGCTGCTTCTTCATTTTGAAATTGATGCTTCTAGCCAATGGGGTTTGTTTTGGCACCTGTTTGGGTGGTGGGGGATTGTTTTTCCTCCAGTATTATGTTAAGGGCATCATGTTATTCTTTTCCATCAATTGATTAAATCCGTTAATTAACTTGCAAGTATTTGGATGGCCAAGAAACTTCCTCACAGTAAGGTAAGAATTCATACAGTTTTTCCAAAGGTCTTCCAGTATTTGATACTCATTATGTTGAAGTTAATTGTTGTGTGCCTTCTGGCTGGCTTTGTATATGTCCTATGAGGTTTCTTGGGGAATTTTCAGCTCTTTTTTAAGCTAAAACAGTGCTAAGAGCTTCAGAATGGAAGAATATTTCAGTTTGGGATTCATTTTGTCAGCCTGTGACGCAAAAGCAGAACACAAGGATGACAGCCAAATACCATAAACCAATGGTATAGCCAAGATACCACCAAAGCATGGAGCTGAGCCACGTCAGATCAAAAGGTATCAAACAAAAGAGGAAACTCACCCCTTTCCAAATATACAAGTCCAGTCACCATAGGACAAAGAATAACAAAGTTATTCCTGCTCACAGTTGTTGCTGAGCATAAACCTTAATTTTCACCTCTCATCTGAAATACAAAGTAAGAGGCTTAACCCCATCAAATGGGTATTCAAAATGAAGCTCTAAGTCAGGGCTATCCAATGGTACCATCTAAACTGAGCTAGCACCAGCTGTACAGAAGGTATGGCCAAATTTAGGCCAAATAAGGGTGAATAAAATACTCACCTCTCATCTAGCTTCTACAGTTTTAGTATGAGATACCTAAAGTGGGGTCTTTTTGGAAAGAGCAAAATCAGGGCTATCTGATGGTTCCATTCATTTCCCCATATCCAATCTAGAACAAAAGGTTAAAATGAAAACAAGCCCAATACAGCCTTTGCCTAAAACATGCATATGTACAAAAATCATGTACATGGGATAACTTTGCCATATTTAATGATAACCATATAAGATGAGGTACCATTGTGTAGAACACATACAGGGATACACAGGGGGCTAATTTTGAGGTTGATATCTCAAAAAGTGACAAAGGTATAGCTGTTTTAAGGTCAAAATGCCACAGTTTGGCCAATACAGCCTTACCATGGGATAATATCCCATAACCATGATTATGAGGTGCCAAAAAGACCAAGAAGCTTGTTCTTACTTCAATCAATCATAGTTCATTCAATACTGGGGTTCCATACAGGTTCTGTACAATGTTCTACGCGTCATACACGTCAGAATCAGGCTGTGTGGTCCCCAGATGAAACTTCCCACCCTGTATTGGTGAAAACTGCCCAGATGTGGTTTCAAAACCACATCTGAGCCCAATAAAGGCTATCAAGGTGTTTTGCAAACCACAAGCCTGTCCTTGAGAGCAAAAAATCTTCACTTCCTCTACGTGAAAAGGTCTATCAGCCTTTTCACTGCCAGAACAGGAATCCTCATCCTGCTCTTGAATTCCTAGGTAGTACAACTGTCAAAAACAGTTATACTCTTGGAAAATAATCAGCCTATACTATAAATTTTAGTATTGTAGTCCTTATTATTGTCTCCCAACAGGTAAAGCTGCACCCAGGGCTTTTAACAGCACTCACCACCAGTAATTCCCATTAGTAAAGCCCTTTTTATCTTCAATTATACTTTTTTTCGTACTTTTTATCTGTGTCACATTCATAGTTAAAGTCGTAAATAGCCTTATTACCTTTTTATCATAGACTCAGCCTGACATTTTTGGGGCCTGGCCATGTTTTTTTTAACCTTTTTGGACCTTACAAGTAAGTTTTTCTCTTGTTTTCTCTATTCTGAAATACTTGTTTTATCTTTTTAGGCATAATTCTTTTTCATAAATATATAAAAAACACATATTTTTCATATATTTAAGTGGTATATGTTCTATACCACTGATTTTTATCTTTTTTAAAGGATATTGTTGTGTGGTTGGTTATAATTTAATCACCACAAGACCTTTATTTTTGGCTTGTTTTGCATATAAAAACACTTTAAGCCATTAATACAGTCCTTTTTTTAAATTAAATAAGGACCCCTCTTGCTGTAAAACCAACAATTGAGGCCTGGTTGGGTGTATCGTTAAGTCAATTGCCTTCTTACATACCACTCTTTATCAGATTATGCTTGATAATGACAAGTTAATCTGTGAGATACTGGCATACAAATAGTGTTACAGATATCCGTAAGCTTTATTTCTGACGTTAAATTGTTAATTCAATTACATTGTCATTATACAAGGGTATATTGTAGTAACATACAAGCCCAGAGGACATTCTTAGACATGCAAACAGAATTTTAAGAAGGCTTAACTGACACTAAGCCCTCTTTTCCTCTTTTATTTTAATGGAAGAAAACTACAACCCACTAGAAACACAGTCACAGGGCAACACACCAGTGACACCCTCAGAACAAGAGGGCAGCAAGGGCAAAGGAAAGAGGCATTGTGAAGGCCTCATTACAGAAAAGTGGACACTAATTGCCACTCAGAGGAATAGAAAACTACGAAACTCTGCTTCCATACAAGGTAAACGAACCTTAATCACTTGTACAGGGAAGATTACCATAATTAACCCGGTTGTAACCTCTAATGGTAAATTGCCAAAATCAGAAGACAACAGATTTGTACAAGGCACAGTAAAAGGTAAATACCCTAAGAACATTTAGTTTTTGACTGCTTGCAAACACTGATATGTCACCTGTACACCTCAGAAACCCTGGCTTCAAAAGGAACCAACCAGTGGACATAGAGGGCTTGTCCAGAACCAGGAAAGCTGGAAGAGGACACCTTGGACACAGTGGTGGATGGCAAGACACTGCGGGAAATCATACCCACTCTTCCATTCACTTTCCAATTCAACAGGAACCTCAAACCACAGGACTGGAAAGATATGGATCAAGTTCTTCAGCTCCACCAAATCCTCAAAGATTTATTTCAATGGAGCATTGACAACAAGAGGTTCAACCTGGCATCCCACTGGGAAGAACTTGGAGCAAGTTTGTGAGCCTTAGAGGTAATTTCATATACCCAAAAGACCACAAATATAAAAAATAACATATTAATATAAATAAAATAAATTTATTTATATTATTAAAATAAAAATAAAAAATATAAATATAAAATTATATTAAAAATAAAAAATTAATTATAATTTAAAAATAAAATTACTTTAAATTTTGTAAATATAAAATTACATTTATACTTGAAAAATTTAAGTAAAAATGAAATTTTAACAAAATTGTGAAAAAATAAATAAATTTGGAAAAAAGTTAAATAAAATTTATTATAACTTTTTATCCAATAAATAAACATATAAATTTTATTTCACCATTGGATTCCTCATAAAAAATCAGGTGGGGTCACCTCTGAGTGAAATTTTTGTAACTCAACTCTAAATAAGCTTAAATTAAGTTTTTAGTATTTTCAATACAAAAGTTGAAAATCCTCAAAACCTTAATTTAATTCACACCACATGTGGTGTTAACCATCAATTTTTGTGTTAAAATTGAGGTGTTGTGTTTAGTTTAGAAGTTATGAGGAATTAAAGTATTTTCAATTGAATTCAATTGAAATGTCAAAATGTGCGCGTGTATTACATAAGTGAACTTTGATTTACATATGAGGTGTCAATTATTACTGTATTGTACTGTACAATTGAATTGAATTACATGTGTAAATTATAAGTATAATACATGATGAGGAATTAAAGGAAAAATAAATTGGAAAGATTAAATTTGGGGGGGAAAAGGAACTCCAGCTCTAAGGGGGAGCTAGACCCCCAAAATCCTTGCTGACAGGCGTGGGATGTCAAAATTCACGCAAAAGTTCATCACTTTTGGCCTGGAATTGAGTTACAGGGTCTGTGGACTCAATTGATGATGAGGTTTTGATACCAACTGGGGTAGTTTTAGCTGTTGCCAAGAAGGTAAAACTACCCTTAAGATAAAACAATCATAATAAAAACAGTTTTAACTGGTTTCTACGCCTCTGACACACATTCTGACGTGTTTTGAAGGCTCTAGGCCTGGTATTGCTATAGTAATGGCTGATTTAAGGGTCTAAAATGGCTAAAATTGGTTAAAAATGGCTTAAACCACCCCTTTTTGGTCTAAACCAGGGTTCAATGATGCCATAATTGGCTTTTTTGTTGTCAGACTGTTTTTCACGACTGACAAGAGTAAATTTTACTTTTGGAGTAAGAGAATTGATGGCTATAAAAGAATTTCTTCTTTGTCCCACTTTTCTCTTCATGTTAGAATCTTTTCCTTTTATTAATTAGTTTAAAACTGTTAAACCAATCAATCAAAGATTCCAACCACCACTTTTAAATCATTTTAATCCTTTTAACCACGTGAAAAAATCATTATAATCATTGTTTGTAACTCTTATAATCATTTTTACCCCTGAACCACCCCAAAAGTGAATTAAAGCATCTTTCATCACTGTTAACTTTGTCACTTTGTTTCCAAATTCACTCTGGTCACTTTTGGGCGTGTTTTCTCTTAAATATTCTTTTTAAAGACTTTGTTCTTTAATTAATTGCTTGCAGTTCTTTGCTCAATTAATTCCAATTGAAATTGCTCTTGAAGAAATTTCTTTTGTAGCCTTAAAATATCTCTTGTAGAGTATTTTTTGGATAAATTTTTATTGTTGGTAAAACAATAAATTTTTATAATATTATTGTTTTATACTAATAAAGTTATAAACAATAAATTTGGCGTGTTTTCTCTTAAAAATAATATTTCATACTATTTTTAATTGAATTTTACCTTATACAAATTTTGAGGACAGGAAAAGTACTTGATTTTTAATCAAAGTTTCATATCCACACCTTAAATTTGGGGGCCCAGCCGTGATATTTTACCTGTGACATATTTTTTTTACTCTTTTTAAATCTTTTTTCTTATATTGAAAAATTTAAAAACATATAAAAAATACTTATAATTCAAAAAAACCCATAAAAAATAATTTTTTTCATATTATAAGTGAGGCTTAAATTTTTATTTCTTTTTTTGAAATATCCTTTTTTTACTTAATTAATTGGCTTTTTCATTAATTTTAGTGTCTGACAACGTGGTAAGACAAGAAAACATTGAAACAGCCTCAACAGTAACCAGCATTATCCCTGCCAGTACTGTTAATTCTGATCATAATAGTACTGTTATTGTGACTCAAAATAATCAACCTGAACCAATATCTTCTGAATTAATTAACTTGGATATAAGTAATACACTTCAGAAAGACAAAAATTTGGCCAATAGTAAGTTTTTGACGTAAAAATACTATTTTAAGCCTTTTTTAACCATAATTATGCCTTCAACCAGGTCAGGAGCCAGCTACAACCCCTCAAGCAGCTCCCAAAAAGGTAATAGACGTGATTATGGCAGAGGCCAACCAGGTACAGAAGGAAAAGGGTCAGTTGATGACTTCCAAACAACTAAAATGGGTCATTCTGAAGCTGATAATACCATTTTACCTTCAAAAAGAGCTGACACCGCCACAACAAGCCTCTGTGGACATATACAAAGCCAGCCACAGTGCATACAACAATGCACTCCAATTCAAGGAGTACCAGATCCTTGCAGACCTGTGGAAGAATTGCATGAATTCTTACCTGACAGTAAGAAAATTCTTGGGCCATCCCAACACTTGCAAATTGCTCAATGGATGGCATCCATTGATGGAGAAGAAAAACATGATGCTTTTGACACTAGAATGGAGGAAAAACAACCCTCCACCAGCCAAACCAGTGCCAAAAACAGCCCCAGTGGCCAGCAGCAGCAATTCCAACGTGAAAAAGCAGCCACAAACTCCAAACAAGGGCAAAGGGAAGGCACCAGCCCCAAAACCTTACAGCCAGGGCTACAGAATCCCAAAGATTCAGCAGGATGCCATGGAAAATGTATTTCAGATGGCCAGAACCATGATGGAATTACAGAAGAAGGAGGAAGCCAGATTAAGGTTCCAGAAATGATTTCTGACATATTTGATTCCATCCCAGAGTTGTATAATGCTATAAATGACGTGAAAAAACATCTTTCTGATAAAAATGACACCATTTGTAACAACATTAAAACAAACAACCTGAGTCTGTGCCAAATTAATGAAACACTTATGTGTTTTGAAAAAGTTTTGAGAACAATTAAAAATTCCAATAATGATAATTCTTCTAACAATAAAATAAATGAACAATCTGCCATTATTAAAGAATTAACAGATAAATATTCTAAATTCAATATTGATGACATAATTGAAACAAGAATTAAACAAGCCATAAATATTATCAAGACAGATAACAAGAAAGTCCTTGATGACATTTCAAATTCATTTACTGAAGTAAAGACATATACCATTGCCTTGAAAAAGTGTTTTGATGCTTCACAAGAAGAAGTATCAAAATTATCAATGAAATTGAATCAAGTCACTGCTGATAATACAAGACAGACAGAGTTATGGCAAGAACTTACACATAAAGAAGACATGTATAAAATTGAAGTAATAAATTTAATACAAAGCTTCCAACATGAATACAGAAATTCCCAAAGGTGTAGCAACAGTAAAATGAATGACATTGAACAATTACTGAACACCTTACCAAGAATGTCTACACCTCTAAATCAAAATGAGGGCACAAGAATTTCAAATCCACAAGTATTGGATCCTGATAATTCACAATTAAAAAATGAACTATCCACTTCTTTTCATAACTTGGAACCATCAATGGGCCAAGCACTCTTGAAAGAAGTTCCAAAACTTAAAGAATGGCCTCACTTCAGTGGTGAAGGAGAGTATGACCATATGGAATTCATTAGAGGTATTGACATGATCAAAGAGGATTTTGAATTACCAGACAGATTGGTAACAGCCAGGTTTAACACCTTGTTTACCAGATCAGCTCACAGATGGTACATCAAAATAAGACAAGCACATGGACACCAGAGTTGGACTTGGTGGAAAACCCAAATCATCAACAAATGGGCAAATGATGCTTGGAGGTTTAAAGTTGAAACAGCCTTTGAATCTGCCAAATTTAATGCTGATAAAGACAAAGCTTTACCATGGTTTTGCCAACAAAAGGACAGATTAACAGCATTATATCCTGACATGTCAGAATTTATGATCCATAGAAAAATTCTGAGACAATGTGGAGGTGACTTAGAGCATGCTGTCAAAAGCAGGACTACTGAACAATCTTCAGCAGAGGATATTATCAATATACTAGAAGAAGTAACCACCAGAACCAAAATTGGTTCTAGTAGGGTGAATCTTAAAACAAGGTTTAATACACCTTGGAAAGATTCTGTGGACAAAAACCCCAAAGAAAATTCTAGTAATATTAAATATAAATCTGCAGATACAGTCAGAAAATGCCATATTTGCCAAAGCACCACCCATTTAGCCAATACATGTCCAAAAAGGGGGAAAATCAACGAAATTGACATTGAAAAAGAACCAGATGTTGAAAAAGAAGACATAATTGAAGACAATTCAGATGATAAGTCATCCATATTCTCTGAATCTTCAAAAGATATAGAAAATATCAATGCCACTTTTGAAATCATGGAATCTTATTCCCACTTACCACAATTGAGCAATGGGCAAGTTGATTTATCAAAAGTTCAAGATGCACAACTTATGAAGACAAAACCAAACAGAGGAAAAGGTTATACAGCTGGTAACTCCTGTATAACAGAAGTGGTGATTGACAACAAACCCACCAAAATTTTTCTTGACCCAGGAGCCTTCTGCTCTTGTGTTGGAAAATCTTTTCTTAAGACTTGTGTACCAAATTTTGAAGACCAATTGTTACCAATTGATGGTATAAAATTCAACAGTGCAAGTAACCCAATGAAAGCATTAGGAATCTTTGAGACCAATGTCATATTCCCACACATAAATGGGAATTTAAGGATCACAGTTGAATTTGTTGTTATGGAAAATTGCTCTAGTACCCATTTTATATTGGGAAATGACTATTTAATCATGTATGGGATAGATTTACATAATAACAAAGACAGATACTTTACAATTGGAGACAATAAGCGCCAGAAATTTGCCTTTTTACCCTTTAAAAGACAAATTACAGTAAACAAAGTATCACCAGTCAACTTAGAGTTAGAGAAATTCAAGTCTGAACAGTTAAATGAGGCTGAAATAAGCCTTCATCTGACTGATAAGCAAGAAAATGAACTTTCTTCCCTTTTGTATGACCACAGAGGAGCATTTGCTACAGACAAAGAACCCCTGGGAGCAATTATTGGTCATGAAGTTGACATCATTCTTAACATTGAGAGACCTTATCCACCACTCTTAAGAAGACCTGCTTATCCAGCAAGTCCAAAATCAAGAGAAGCTCTAGAAATTCATATCAAAGAACTTCTAGACCTTGGTGTAATAAGAAAAGTAGGCCACAATGAGGAAGTAGAAATAACTACACCAGTCATAGTGGCGTGGCATAATGGAAAATCCAGAATGGTTGGGGACTTTAGAGCTCTGAACACTTACACTGTTCCAGACAGATACCCAATACCAAAAATCCAAATTGCCCTTACTCAAATATCTCAAGCAGTGTATATAACCACTATGGATGCCCTTAAAGGATTCCATCAAAATGTAGTAACACCAAGAGCAAGAAAATACTTGAGAATTATTGTTCATTGTGGAGTGTATGAATACTTAAGGATGCCCTTTGGTATCAAAAATGCACCTTCACACTTCCAAAGAATGATGAATGAAATCTTCCCTGAAGAACTCTCAGAGGGATGGTTAATCATTTACATTGATGACATTATTATCTGTTCAAAGACTTGGGAGGAGCACATGTACAGATTATCAAGAGTTTTGACAAAAATCCAATCAGTAAACATGAAAATCTCCTTGAAGAAATGTCATTTTGGATTTAAAGAACTTAAGGCACTAGGACATGTTGTATCTGGTTTGTCCCTTGGAATTGATAAAAACAAAGTTGCAGCAGTATTGTTAAAACCCATGCCTCAGAATAAGAAGGAAATTCAGTCATTCTTAGGTTTTGCAGGATATTACAGGCAACACATTAAAGACTTTGCATCCATAGCAAGACCACTTTATAAGTTGTGTGACAAAGACACAGTATTTGAGATGACTGTTGACAGAGTCAAAGCTTTTGAGTCTCTAAGAGAAGCATTGACCACTGCTCCACTCTTACTGATGCCAGACTTTAAATTGCCTTTCAAACTGTATATTGATGCATCAGGGGATGGACTAGGTGCTGCACTTCACCAAGTTCAGATCATAAATGACAAACCTGTAGAAGGACCAATATGTTTCATATCCAGGCAAATCAAACCAACTGAAGCCAGATATGGAGCAAGTCAAATGGAATGTCTATGCCTTTTCTGGGCCTTAGAGAAATTGAACTATTTCTTAGAGGGATGTGTTTTTGAAGTAATAACAGATTGTACAGCTGTGAAATCACTTTTGAACATGAAAACACCTAACAGACACATGCTCAGATGGCAAATAGCCATACAAGAATACAGAGGCAATATGACTATTGTTCATAAGGATGGGAATATTCATAAGAATGCAGATGGACTAAGCAGATGGCCATTACCAAATAACATTGATAATCCTGCTTATGTTCCAGAAGAAGCTTCACCACAAATTCCAATAGAAGGAATAAGTGTTACAGACTTGAACACCACCTTCTTTGAAGAAGTCAGAAATAGTTACACTCAAGATAAGAATTGTAGCATCTTATGCCAATTACTTAACAAAGATTGTAAAGACAACTCTCTAATACATGCCTTGGATGAAGTATGGAGAAAATCTTATAATGAAGGGAGATTCCACCTACTGGATGGTATAATTTACCACAGAACCAAGCACACATGTGTCATGACAGTTGTAGACAGGTCATTAATCAATCTTGTACTGAAAGAATGCCATGATAGTCCCTTTTCAGGACATCTTTCTGAGGACAGAACAAGAGAGAAAGTAAAGACCTGCATATGGTGGCCAATGTGGCAAAAAGATGTTGCAGAATATTGCAAAACCTGTGACAGATGCCAAAAGGCAAATAAATCCACTGGCAAAAGACTTGGAAATATGATGAAAATCCAAGAACCAAACAGACCTTGGGAAATTGTCCATATGGATTGGGTAACTGGCCTACCACCAGGAGGTGACAGGAGCTATAATGCTTGCCTAGTAATTGTGGACAGATTCAGTAAAACTCCAATCTTTTTACCATGTCACAAAGATGATACAGCCATGGATACAGCTCTTCTGATATGGAATAGAGTAGTGTCATGGACTGGGATATTTACAAATATCATCAGTGATAGAGATCCCAAATTCACTTCAGCTCTATGGACAAATCTTCACCAATTATTTGGCACAAAACTGTCTTTCTCTACAGCCTACCACCCACAAACTGATGGTCTGGCTGAAAGAATGATCCAAACCTTAGAGGACATGGTGAGAAGATTTTGTGCATATGGCCTTGAATTCAAAGATTGTGATGGATTTACCCATGATTGGTGTACTCTGTTACCAGCACTGGAATTAGCATATAAAACATCAATCCATTCCAGTACCAATCAGACTCCTGCTATTCTAGAAAAAGGATGGAACCCCAAGTTACCCCAAGATTCCTTGAGGAAAGACTTAATTGAAATACATCCCACAGCTGCTAGCTTCAAAGGAATGCTAGACAAAGCTAGAAAGCATGCAGTGAGATGCATGGAGGACTCTTTTGCATATGCTAAAGACAAATGGGATAAATCTCATGCAACTCCAGATTTCAAAGTGGGGGACCTAGTTCTGGTATCCACCACTAACTTCAATAACATCAAAGGATGTAAAAAGTTAAAAGACTCCTTTGCAGGACCTTTTGTGATTAAGGCCCTCCATGGAGAAAATGCTGTTGAAGTAGAGTTATCTGAAGAACTTAGCAATAAGCACCCTACATTTCCAGTAAGCTTGATAACGCCATACAAATCTAGTGATGCTGAGAAATTTCCCTTGAGGAATAAGATTCCCCAAGTTATACCTCCTATTGAGACATCTGGTACTAAGAAAATAACCAAAGTTCTTAAAGAAAGGAAATTAAGAACCAAGAAAGTAAGGGAATACCTTGTTAGGTACAGTGACCCAACTTGTGAAGATGAATGGTTAGAAGAGAAAGATATACCAGAAGCCACCAAACTCCTGAGGAGATTCAGACACACTAGAAACACCAATATTACAAAGTAATATTCTTTTTTAGGGGGAGGGAATGTGAGCCTTAGAGGTAATTTCATATACCCAAAAGACCACAAATATAAAAAATAACATATTAATATAAATAAAATAAATTTATTTATATTATTAAAATAAAAATAAAAAATATAAATATAAAATTATATTAAAAATAAAAAATTAATTATAATTTAAAAATAAAATTACTTTAAATTTTGTAAATATAAAATTACATTTATACTTGAAAAATTTAAGTAAAAATGAAATTTTAACAAAATTGTGAAAAAATAAATAAATTTGGAAAAAAGTTAAATAAAATTTATTATAGCTTTTTATCCAATAAATAAACATATAAATTTTATTTCACCATTGGATTCCTCATAAAAAATCAGGTGGGGTCACCTCTGAGTGAAATTTTTGTAACTCAACTCTAAATAAGCTTAAATTAAGTTTTTAGTATTTTCAATACAAAAGTTGAAAATCCTCAAAACCTTAATTTAATTCACACCACATGTGGTGTTAACCATCAATTTTTGTGTTAAAATTGAGGTGTTGTGTTTAGTTTAGAAGTTATGAGGAATTAAAGTATTTTCAATTGAATTCAATTGAAATGTCAAAATGTGCGCGTGTATTACATAAGTGAACTTTGATTTACATATGAGGTGTCAATTATTACTGTATTGTACTGTACAATTGAATTGAATTACATGTGTAAATTATAAGTATAATACATGATGAGGAATTAAAGGAAAAATAAATTGGAAAGATTAAATTTGGGGGGGAAAAGGAACTCCAGCTCTAAGGGGGAGCTAGACCCCCAAAATCCTTGCTGACAGGCGTGGGATGTCAAAATTCACGCAAAAGTTCATCACTTTTGGCCTGGAATTGAGTTACAGGGTCTGTGGACTCAATTGATGATGAGGTTTTGATACCAACTGGGGTAGTTTTAGCTGTTGCCAAGAAGGTAAAACTACCCTTAAGATAAAACAATCATAATAAAAACAGTTTTAACTGGTTTCTACGCCTCTGACACACATTCTGACGTGTTTTGAAGGCTCTAGGCCTGGTATTGCTATAGTAATGGCTGATTTAAGGGTCTAAAATGGCTAAAATTGGTTAAAAATGGCTTAAACCACCCCTTTTTGGTCTAAACCAGGGTTCAATGATGCCATAATTGGCTTTTTTGTTGTCAGACTGTTTTTCACGACTGACAAGAGTAAATTTTACTTTTGGAGTAAGAGAATTGATGGCTATAAAAGAATGTCTTCTTTGCCCCACTTTTCTCTTCATGTTAGAATCTTTTCCTTTTATTAATTAGTTTAAAACTGTTAAACCAATCAATCAAAGATTCCAACCACCACTTTTAAATCATTTTAATCCTTTTAACCACGTGAAAAAATCATTATAATAATTGTTTGTAACTCTTATAATCATTTTTACCCCTGAACCACCCCAAAAGTGAATTAAAGCATCTTTCATCACTGTTAACTTTGTCACTTTGTTTCCAAATTCACTCTGGTCACTTTTGGGCGTGTTTTCTCTTTAATATTCTTTTTAAAGACTTTGTTCTTTAATTAATTGCTTGCAGTTCTTTGCTCAATTAATTCCAATTGAAATTGCTCTTGAAGAAATTTCTTTTGTAGCCTTAAAATATCTCTTGTAGAGTATTTTTTGGATAAATTTTTATTGTTGGTAAAACAATAAATTTTTATAATATTATTGTTTTATACTAATAAAGTTATAAACAATAAATTTGGCGTGTTTTCTCTTAAAAATAATATTTCATACTATTTTTAATTGAATTTTACCTTATACAAATTTTGAGGACAGGAAAAGTACTTGATTTTTAATCAAAGTTTCATATCCACACCTTAAAAAGTTTCCAGAAGATTTGTGTCAAAGAGATAGACTTCAGAGACCTTATGGTAATCACCAAAGGTTGGAATCCCACCAGGAAGTTCAGACTCCTGGAGATGAGGGAAAACAGGATATGGGAGAATCAAGCCACTATTCAAGCTATAGAAGAAAAGCTGACCCAGAAAGGGCATACTCAGATTCCTTCAGGCTCACAAGGAGCAGGCCAAATAAGCTCTCCAGTGGCTTCACACCATTCAGAAACCAACAGATCAGTGCCCAAGAGTTACCATTCTCCACAATCCCAGGAAGTTTCCAGGAGAAGACAAGGATACAAGGGCAAAAACAAGACCACCTTCAGCTAGAGGAAAAAAGAGTCAGACCCAATGATCCAGAAGCTGTTCAATTTGGTGAAAGAAGTGCTCAAGAACCTAAAGTAGTTGTAAATAACCCTAGAATAAGTAGTCCCATTAATAGAAATATTACCCCACTCAGATTAATCATAATGTTTTTACACCTGAGAGTAACCTAAACAGTGATGCACTATGGTTAGAAATGTCCCAATTTGCTTATCAAACTAAAAAGCAGTTTGCAGAACTCCAAGAAAGCCTTGAGAGGATGAAAACATTAACAGCTTCCATGGAAAAAACTCTCAAAACTCTTCAAGAGGGACATGCTCATTTAAGAAAAGCCTCTGAAGAAACCAACAAAAGACTGAATCTAGTCTTTGAAGAACAACACCACAGCAAAAGCAACAGGGATTGTCTGTATCAAGACATAAACAAACTGTTTGATGTCTACCATAACATGAAGCCCCAACCACAAGGTCATGTTATGGATAATCCATATCATTGAGATGACATCAAACCAGATTCCATGTTGACGAATAAGGCAAGATCTCCATCAAAATACCAGGATGGAGATAATATGTCTTATTCAGAGAAGGAATCCCTGAAACAGCTTCCTGAGGCCTCAGACTGGCCCAAATTCTCTGGAACTGGAGAATATGATCATATGCAACTCATAGACTAAATTGATGGACTTCTCATTGATTTCCAAAGCATTCCAGACTACTGGATTACTGCTAGACTTAATACAGCACTCAAAGGACATGCTAGTATATGGTACACAGAAATGAAAGAAATCCATGACAGAAGAAACTGGCCATGGTGGAAGAGTAAAATCATGAAAAAGTACAGCAATGGTACTTGGATATGGAAAAAGGCCATTGCATCTGAAAATGACAAATACTCTGTGGCCAAAGATCCATATGATTAGTGTTTCAGACAGTCTAAAATACTAGCAGCCATTGATCCTCAAATGAATATTCAGATCAGAAATAACAAAATCCTGACACAAATGCCAGGAGATCTAGAGCATGCATTGAAATGCAGATTCAACCACAATTGAACTCTAGACAAAATTGCAAATACCTTACAAGATGTAAGGAAAAGAACTAATTTAGGGAAATACACCCCTTATAAAAGCAGTGATTTCAAAGAGAAACAACCTTTCAGGGTGGAGTTTAAAGACAAACCCAGAGAAAGGGTTGCAGAAGTGGCAAAGAAGAAAAAGTCTTGTCACAACTGTGGTTCAACAGACCACTATTCCAAAAACTGTCCAAAGGCAAAGAAAAAAATTCTATTCTATTGAGAAAGTCCCAGAGGAGGAATCCCCAACAGAGGATTCTGACTCAGACTCTATGGGACACCAGGGCAATTCTTATGTGACTGGTTAGCCAGTCACTTAGTGTGTCCTGTCTGTGACTTGAAGGTGGCTATTAATGTAAAATGAATATGAACAAGATATAATTATAAGATGACCTAAGAAAAGCCCAAATATTACCTGCATGAACTTCAGTATGGGATTTTTCTCTCACAACTGTATTAGCTCAATATATGATTGAAAGAACCTTTTATAATTTAACAGTCATATTTGCAAAGAAAGCTACATGGAGCAGAAGTGGGTTATTTCAGTATTTTGAGAAGCATCCTTAACTTCTCAAGCACCTATTATTCAGAATTTCCCCCCCTTCAAAATGTTTGAGAGATCAATAAATATTGTATAATTTGTGCTTATAGAGTCAAAAAGTAAGAAAGTTTCACTTGCCCTTTGAATATGAATATTCATTTTAATGAGCTATTTTATGACTTAAATGTCTTCCAAATTAGGCTATCAATTACTCAGTAATTCTCTGTGAGCTATGTGATATGGGAAGAATATCTCTCAATGTAGGGATGAAAAAAATGCGAATTTGATCCACTAAGAATTAATATCTATTGTTTAGGAGCACAATTCATTGCAGAAAAAAGGTCATCATGTCTTGATATGAGCCTTAAATGTTCAATTGAGAATACAGAATAAAAATTGATCAATATCCAAATATCAGAGATTATGAAATGGTTTTGGGAACTAATATCAAGAGGGCTCAGCCATACCCTTATATTCCAAATTCAAACATTTTAATCATTTTACCTTCTTATAGACTTCCCTCTGAAATAAAACACACCACCAACAGTTTCTGAAAGAAGCTCTGTGGACAATAATTAATAGTTTTTTGAAAGATAAGCAATGGAAATCCTTGGAGGTTTTAAAGAGTATTTGATAAGATACACCTTTCATATGCAGAAATCATCATAATTAAAAAAATACACTTAAATTTCATCTTTCAGGTAAAGAGAAGCTTCCTCATTGTATTGAAATTTCCAAAAATTCAGAACATAAGTTTGTTAAAAGCATTTTTTCTACATTAGTATTTTCAATATACAAACATTTTTGTCCACAGTAATCTGTTTTGATGGCTTTTGTTTTTATAAAAGTGTTTCTGGTTTTTGGTTTATATTCTACATAATCTACCTCAAAATCCAATTATTTTTGAATAATATCAGAAATTTAGTAGTAATCCAAAGATGTTCAACCAAAAAATGTAAATTGAAGCTCAAAGGTGAGAAATTTGGGCATTATTTTTTATTAGAAATTCATCTTCACAAGTATTTTTCCTACTCCATCATTATAATATTCTTTTCATTCTTTGCCAAAGCTTAGATTATATATTAAGTATGCCACTAGAACTTAAAGTTTTGCATGCTAATCACTGGAAAAAAATGAGATCATGAAGTTTATTCACTCCTGTAAGGTTTATATTGAACACCACTGTTTTGAAAAAGAATATGTGAACTACTAGTTGTCTTTAGGCAGGAAGAAGTGACAGGTTACTCAGACTGTATAGAGTGGTGTGCACATGAATTATATTATCTTCTTGAAAGTACATCTTTAATTATAATTTATATTGCTGTGAGCCTTAGAGGTTCTTTCATATACCCAAAAGACCACAAAATACAAAATTAACATATAAATATAAAACAAATAAATTTATTTATATTATTAAAATAAAAATAAAAACCTTAATTTCAATTTAAAAATAAAATTACATTAAATTGTGAAATTGTAAAATTACATTTATACTTGAAAAAATTAAGGAAAAATGAATTTTTAATAAAATTGTAAAAAATTAAATAATTTTGGAAAAAAGTTAAATAAAAATTATTATAGCTTTTTATCCAATAAATAAAAATATAACAATTATTTCACCATTTGATTCCTCATAAAAAATTAGATGGGGTCACCTCTGAGTGAAATGTTTGTAGCTCAACTCTAAATAAGCTTAAATTAAGTTTTTAGTATTTTCAATACAAAAGTTGAAAATCCTCAAAACTCTAATTTAATTCACAACACATGTGGTGTTAACCATCAATTTTTGTGTTAAAATTGAGGTGTTGTGTTTAGTTTAGAAGCTATGAGGAATTGAAGTATTTTCAATTGAATTCAATTGAAATGTCAAAATGTGCACATGTATTACATAAGTGAACTTTGATTTACATATGAGGTGTCAATTATTACTGTATTGTACTGTACAATTCAATTGAATTACATATATAAATTATAAGTATAATACATGATGAGGAATTAAAGGAAAAAATAAATTGGGGGGGAAAAGGAAATCTAGGTCTAAGGGGGAGCCAGACCCCCAAACTCCTTGCTGACAGGCGTGGGATGTCAAAATTCACGCAAAGGTTCATCCCTTTTGGCCTGGAATTGAGTTACAGGGTCTGTGGACTCAATTGATGATGAGGTTTTGATACCAACTGGGGTAGTTTTAGCTGTTGCCAAGAGGGTAAAACTACCCTCAAGATGAAACAAGCTTAGCAAAAACAGTTTTAACTGGTTTCTACGCCTCTTACACACATTCTGACGTGTTTTGAAGGCTCTGTCACAACCACAAGTTTGACCCTCCTCCTTGATGGTTGCGACAATCCAACCTGGGGCCAAATTGGGGCCAATTGGCCATGTCATATCATTTATGGCCCATTGGCCCCCTTTGGGTGTCCAATGACTCTTACGCCACAACCCATCCCAATGGCCATTTATGGCCTCAGGCCATATCCTGCCGTCATTGGCCCTCTTGATCAATTCACACCTCACCAACCCCCAGGCCTTCATCATTGATTTTGGGCCTGGGGGGTCCTTTTTGTCTTCTAGAGGTCTCCAGGCCTCCTAGCCATCACCAGTGGATCCAGGCCCCCCCTTTTCATTAGGGGGTCTTGGGCCATTTAGGCCCCCTACGGTCCGTACGGTCCGTGGGCCGTGGTCCATAGGCCTTTTAGGCCCCTTTTGGCCTAATCCAATGAGGCCAAAAGGGGCCAAAGGGGGCAACCACCTAGCCCCCAAGGCCAGGTGGGTCCCAAACCACATCTGGGCCCACCTGAGCCTAAATTTGCCATATTTCCCTTGGACCCAAAATTGGCCAAAAACGCCTTGGACACCTTTTTGGCCATAAATCACGTAGGACTCATTTTTGGCCATGGACCACTATGGATCAATATCTCCGTCATGGCCTCTGGCAGCCACCAGGGGCCACCAAATCAGTTCATCAAGCTTTTCCCTCAACTTAAGGAAAATTCTTCCATACCTCCATGCACCCCATACCCAAGGTTGCAGGAGTGGTGCATATATGGTGTTATATACCATTATGCACCATTTTTGCTCAGCAATTCAATGGTGACGTTTTCAGGACTCAATTCCACCTTCTCAACTCAAGGCACCAAAATCAAATGCCCATTTCAAAGGAGGACTTTTGGACTCATCAGTTGGGTAATCCATGGCGGCAAGCAAAAGACCATTCAAGGACTCCAACCACCTGGCTATGCAGGAGTTGGGTTGGTACTCTCATTCAGGATTCTTCCAAGGTTTATTCTCAGAGGTATTCCATCATTTCAATCAGTTGTCAAGGCATCAAGTATTTCAATACTCCTTGGACAACTCAATTGGTTCATACAGGCAGCAATCAATCAACCTGTATGTACTTGGCCCAAGTGGGCCAATTCATATTCCACTGTGGGAATTCAATCACACAGTTCAATTTCAAGATGGCCAGAACTGTATTGGCCTGATTCGGACAATACAGCCGGTGATCCACCTTCAGGATAAATCTTTCAGTTTTTCACATATACTGGCCACCTTTCAGCACCTGGGCACTTTTTCCCCAGTTAATTAATATATTGGATTTATTTTTAAGCTTATTTTCTTTTACATTATTAAAGTTAATACTGATAATCTTAAGTCAGTCATTAGCACCCTTTTCTCTTTTCTGTCTTTTCCTGTCAGTGGATATTGGTGGTCATATCCTTTACTAATTCCATTGTTCTTTATGGCAGGTTGAAACAGTGAATTGAGGATTCACATGATTGGATTCCTTTTATCTTTGGCCTCCGGCTTCATACTTATTATTCTTTTTTATCTTTGGCATATTTGTCCTTTCTCTTGTCCCTGCTTAAGAAATATATTCCGTAGTATTTCATCTCATCTTTGGAGCCCTCCAAGTGAGTTCTTGATTCCTGAGTGCCAGGCCCTCTTGCGTCCATAAGATCCCCTGTGACAGGCTCTAGACTAGGTATTGCTATAGTAATGGCTGATTTAAGGGTCTAAAATGGCTAAAAATGGCTTAAACCAGCCCTTTTTTGGTCCAAACCAGGGTTCAATGATGCCATAATTGGCTTTTCTGTTGTCAGACTGTTTTTCACGACTGACAAGAGTAAATTTTACTTTTGGAGTAAGAAAATTGGTGGCTATAAAATAATGTCTTCTTTGTCCCACTTTTCTCTTCATGTTAGAATCTTTTCCTTTTATTAATTGGTTTAAACACTGTTAAACCAATCAATGAAAGATTCCAACCACCTCTTTTAAATCATTTTGAACCTTTTAACCAAGTGAAAAAATCATTATAATCATTGTTTGTAACTCTTATAATCATTTTTACCCCCGAACCACCCCAAAAGTGAATTAAAGCATCTTTCATCACTGTAAACTTTGTCACTTTGTTTCCAAATTCACTCTGGTCACTTTTGGGCGTGTTTTTTCTTTAACATTCTTTTTAAAGACTCTGTTCTTTAATTAATTGCTTGCAGTTCATTGCCCAATTAATTCCAATTGAAATTGCTCTTGAAGAAATTTCTTTTGTAGCCTTAAAATATCTCTTGTAGAGTATTTTTTGGATAAATTTTCATTGTTGGTAAAACAATAAATTTTTATAATATTATTGTTTTATACTAATAAAGTTATAAAAAATAAAATTGGCGCGTTTCCTCTTCAAAATAATATTTCATATTATTTTTAATTGATTTTTACCTTATACAAGTTTTGAGGACAGGAAAAGTACTTGATTTTTAATCAAAGTCTCATATCCACACCTTACAGTTGCACCACTCACTAAATACTACTACTAATGATAAATTTCAAACCATTAACCATTACAAAATTGGAAAATGTGAGTTTTTTTGCATAGTTGATATTCCAAAAAATATCAAATGATAGCTGAGGTTCTCCATCAGTTTCTTTCATTTCCTCACAGGATGAACCTCCCCCCAAAGATGATTAAGATTATTTCACAATTATGCTCAAATACATGGAATCACTCAGCTTGTTCCTATTGGCTTGCAGGGATAGATAATCAAAATAATATGTTTGCATACTAAAATGGTTGAGGGTTGGTTTATATCACCTTGTGCAGACAACCCCCACAAGGGAGCTCTTAAATGCAGAGATCATTCATATATAGTATTGTAAAAAAACCCCCAGAACCAGATTCAAATGGCTGGGGGTGGCTTGATCCCACTAGTGTGAAAGGCCTCATGACACCACCTCAAAGACTGTGCATTTGGTTACAAAAAGGTTTTGTGAAAAAACCCCTAAAACCAAATAGAAATTGGAGGGGTGCTGTTTCCAACAACCCCCCAAAGCCAGATGTAAAAGGCCATGAGGTTGTTTGCATCAGCTAGCTCAGACAACCCCCTCAAAACAGTGGCAAAAGTATGGGGGTTACTGGCATTAGCTAGTGAAAACACCCCCCCAAAACTTGCTGCAAAAAGGCGGGGGATTGTTTGCATCAGCTTCTGCAAACAACCCCCCAAAACAAGCAGTAAAAGGCTGGGGGGCTGTTCACATAAGCTAGCACAAACAACCCCCCAAAACCGGCTGTAAAACACCCAGGGGTTGTGAAGACCAGCCTATGCAGTCTTGGGATATTGCAGGTGGTCCCTGGCGGCACCAGTCAAGCAAAACACTGAGGCATAATTGGTGGTTTCTCTCTACAATAGGACAGCCCCCCATGGATCTTAGCAAGGAATGCCTCATTGCCTGCCCCATGGAAAAGTGAGCAAGTAGTCCAGATGCAAGGCTTACAAGCTAAGAGAGGAATGATTGGATGTTGCCAGTTCATCCACAATTTTGTATTAGTGTTTTTAGAAGAATTTTGTACTAGTTTTTTTCAAAAAAACTATTTTTGTACTATTTTTTTTGTCAAATAAACTATTTTTGTACTAGTTTTTGTCAAATAAACTATTTTTGTACTAGTTTTTTCCAAATAAACTATTTTTGTACTATTTTTGCATCAGGTTTTTTCAAAAAAATATTTTTGTACTAGTTTTTTGCAAAAAATCTTTTTTGCACTTGTTTTTTTCAAAAAACCATTGTATTTTTTTTAGAAAAGCTGCTTTTTTGAATAGTTTTTTCCAATTAACTGTTTGTTTACTAGTATTTTCAAAAAAGTGTTTTTCTCCTACCTTTTACTATTCTTCCAACGGTCTTTCAAAAAGACTATTTTCAAATTGTTTTGCAAAAATAAACTTTAACTAATTTTTTGATGAATGACTTTTTTGAAAGAAGGTGGTTTTGTGGAAAAAGAACAATTTTTTCAATGTTACTCTTTTTTTTTGTCAAAGAAATCAGCTAAATCTTTAAGATAAAAACACTTTTTTGTAATTTTAGAAGCAAAATTGATTTTTCTAGGAAAGCTTTCCCAAGTAACTTTTTATTTTGAAAATGCTGTTTTTTCCTCAAAAATATAGATTTCTTTCCAAAGAAACTATTTACAAAAAAACTAAGAATTCCAAAAGAACTATTTTTTCAACAAGAAAATATTTTTCTGTTCAAAGATGTTATTTCTTTTTGAATAGAACTACATTTTTCAGAAAATCTATTCTTTTTTTCAAAAAAAACTGTGACCTCCCAAAAGACTTTTTCAAAGAGTCATTTTTTTGCAAAATACCTACTTTCTCTCAAAACCTGTAATTTTATTCAAACTGAATAATTTGATTTAAAACTCCAACTTTGAAACAGGAAACCAATCTTTTTGCAAAAAAAAACCCATGGAATTCAACTCAAGAAAACAAGATTTTTCTACTAAGTAAAGTGTTCTTTCACAAAAATCTGATTTTTGTAGAAACAAAAAAATAATTTTTTTATCAAAAATACTTTTGAAAAATGATTCTAATCATTACCCAAAGTAAAAGACCTTTCTTATCCAAAAATTAACTTCAGAATACCTTTTTGAGCTGAAAACAATATGAAAATCATAAGGAATCCTAGACTATCACTGACTTTAAAAAATTTGAAAATTATGATGGGATTATTAAACAATAAAATTTGTAGTTCTCATAGAAAACTAACTTTTAATTTCTTGGGATCACACCTAAATGAAAAAATACTATTTATCAATCTTTCATTAAGACATTAATTCACATGCATGGAGAACATTATATTTTGGATCAGAAAATTCCTAATTTATAACTTATTTTATTTATACAATTCACAAAGAATCAGAAGAGTATCAAATTTATAGCATCTATTTAATTATTTCTTTCTTCAAGCTATTTGTGACATTCAAAACTATATTATTCTCCTGCATTACTTGAGCATATCACTTAATTTACTTTCAGTGATCTTAATATGTACTCTTCTCTTCTATAGACTCAATTTGGTTATCTTAAGAGGTTGGGAATTTCTTTTTTTTCAGTTTCCTGGAGAAAATATAAATACTAACTTTGGTATATTTTAAGAACACAAAGGGGATTAACATTTATTATATAATGTACGAATTTCTTCATTTATGTCAGATACTCTTGTAAATTATTCTCATTGAAAATCCCTGACCATTCTGGAAACTAATTGAAGTGAAAGCCTACTTGTGGCAAGTCTAAACCTCAAGAATAAAGGTAAGTGAAATTTCGATTTTTGGCAATTTTTGATGTTGGATGCTTTTATTATTATAATCAAGTCCTTCTCTTGAGAGAAATTAAAACACTGTATTTTCCCCTAATAAGAATAAAAATGGAATATTCAGGTGATATCAGGGTAAAAAGAAAGTCACATAGTAAGAACAAACAAAGTATGCCAAAGCTCTCTCCTGGTCATAATGTGTGACTGGACAGAAAGTTACACCAAAAATGCCCTGGTGGGAGATGCCATCAGAGAACAATCTGATGAAGAGCAAGACCCAAGAGAAGAATTCCTAGTGGAATACCAAGAGGAAAACCCAGTAGAAATTCAGGACATACAGTTAGAAGCAGGCATGCCACAAGACACTGCCAACAAAAACTTGTGCAAAAACACACAGGATGCACAAACATTCCTGGTCACACCAACCAAAGGAATGGCATACATACATGGAACAGCCACAAAAATGACTGTTTTTATTGACAATGCTCAACATCCATTGATCATTGACAGTGGAGCACACTGCTCCATAGTGGCCAGAAATTATCTGGACAACCACTTCCCAAACTTGGAAAACCAGCTCTTGCCCACCAAGGCAAAGAACTTCAAGAGTGCATCAGGGAAGATGACTTCCATTGGGAAAATTATCAAAGAGATAATTATACCCCATAGGAAAGGTAACATCAGACTTAACCCAGAGTTTTTGTGCTTGATGATGCCCACATCCAAGGGTTCTTACTGGAACAGATTACCAGAGGATGTATGGCATAGATATTTACAATAGCAAAAACAGGAACATTACCATTGGTACCAACAAGGAAAAGAAATTTTCACTTGATATATTCCAAATATCTTCCCAAGACCCTCTTGAAGAATTACTGAATGAATTCAGAGAGGGACAGTTTAGCATTAAGCTTACTGAAGATGCTGAGAAAGAATAGACCAGCATTTTCCATTGGTCAAGAACCATTATGCAAAATTAGAGGCCATGATATATAACAATATCTGGATGTGGAAAGACCTTATCCACCCATGCTCAGGAGACCTCCTTACCCAGAAAGTCTGGAAACCAGGAAGGAAATTGAAAAACATATCAATAAACTCCTGGACATGGATGTCATCAGAAAGATTGGACATAATGAAATAGTGGAAATTACCACTCCTGTCCTTATCACCTGGCATTATGGCAGGTCTAGTCTGTGTGGAGATTTCAGAGCTCTTAATAACTACATCAAAGCTGACAGGTACCCTATACCCAGGATACCTCATGCCTTAGACCAACTGGCAAAAGCCGGATACATAACCAAAATGGATTGTATGAAAGGCTTTGATCAGAATGGAATTAAACCAAACTTCATGAACTTACTCAGGATCATATGTTGTATGGGCATATATGAGTACACCAGGATGCCATTTGGCATCAAGAATGCACCAGCCCCCTTCTAAAGGATGGTGGACACAATATTTCAAGAAGAAATATTGGAAGGCTGGTTAGTAGTATATATTGATGACATCATTATATACTCAGAGACATGGGAAGACCATGTGCAATACATAGAAAGAGTGCTAAGTAAATGCATGCCCATAAATCTGAAATTTTCACTTAAAAAGTGCAATTTTTGCCAACAAGAGCTACTAGCTCTGGGACATAAAGTCTCAGGTCTTAGTCTGGCAATTGACTAGAAAAAAGTAGCAGAAGTACTGCAAAATCCAGTACCAAGAAACATCAAAGAGATGCAATCTTTCCTTGTATTTTCTAGCTAGTATAGAAGCCACATCAAACTTTTTGCTCACATAACTAGTAGTTTATACAAGTTATGTTTAAAAGATGTAGTTTTTGAAATTACCAAGGAAAGAAGGGATGCATATGAGAGGATCAAATATGAACTCACAAATGCACCTGTGCTCATCTTGCCTGACTTTGAACTACCATTGAAGTTATACATAGATGCAGCATGTAGCCAAGGCTTAGTAGAAGCCCCTCACTAAAGAAAAATAGTGGATGGTGAACCAAGAGAGGGAGTAATATATTACATCTCTAGGTAGCTGAAATATTCAAAAGCCAGGTATGGGGCCACCCAGACTGAATGTCCATGCTTAGTCTGGGCTCTAGAGAAACTCAATTATTATTTTGAGGGTGCAGTCTTTGAAGTCTACACAGACTGCACAGCCTTGAGGTCTTTACTAAACATGAAGACTACCAATAGACACAGGCTGAGGTGGCAAATAGCCATCCAAGAGTATAGAGGGAATATGACCATCATATACAAAGAGGGTAAAAGTCATTCCAATGAAGATGGCCTCAGCAGATGGCCACTGGATAATGTAAAAAGCAACCCAGCTTATGACCCTGAAGTAGCAGCCAAAATTACTACCCATTTCATGGAAATAGACAGGAAGAAAAACTTCAGATTTTCTGAGGAGGCACCAGAAAGTGGCACCCCAGACAGTGGAAACACTAACTCATAAGTAACAGAAACTCCCATATTGGGAATAAGCTCCTCAAAGCTGCATAATGAATTCTCCAACACAGTGATGAAGACATATGGCAAACACAAACCATGTGGCATATTGTTACAACTCCTTCAACAAAAATACAGGAGCCCAAAACTGGAATCCCATTTGGAGGAACCCTGGTTGAGGGACTATAAGGACAAGAAATTCTTCCTTATAGATGGCCTGCTCTACCATAGAGAGAAGAACACTAGTGCACTCACAATAATAGACAGAGACCATATATCTTTGATCCTACAGGACCTCCAGGATTGCGCCTATATGGGACCCATGGGTGAAGACAGGACCAAAGAAAGGGTAGCAGGCACTCCTTGGTGGCCCAGATGGGAACGAAAGTTGAGCAAATACATAAAAACTTGTGAAAGATGCCAAAAGGCAAATAGAAAACATGGGAAGAAGTATGGGTTACGTCAACACATAGAAGAAACCAAACAACCATGGGAAACCATCTACATGGACTGGGTCACAGGAATTGTCCCAGGAGGAAAAGAAAGCTTCAATGCCTGCTTAATAATAGTTGATAGGTTCAGCAAGAGTATGAGGTGCCTACAATGTCATAAGGAGAACACAGCCATGAATACTGCTCTGTTATTCTGGAACAACATGATATCTACCTGTGGACTCCCCAAGATCATCATCAGTGATAGGAACCCAAAGTTCACATCTAAAATTTGGACCAACCTCTTTGAAATTCTGGGTACTAAACTTTCTTTTTCTACAGCTTACCATCCACAAACAGATGGATTGGCTGAAAGGATGATCCAGACAATGGAGGACATCCTTAGAAGATTCTGTGCCTATGGCATGTAATATAAGGACCATGAAGGTTACACCCATGACTGGGCTACCCGTCTACCAGCAGTCCAACTGGCTCATAACACAAGTCAGCACTCTACCACAGGAAAGACACCTGCCCTGGTAGAAAAAGGGTGGAATCCCCTATTGCCTGTGGATCACTTGAAGGAAAACCTTCTGACCATCCACCCCACAGCCAAAGATTTCCATGAAATGTGGAAAAGAGCTTGTGACACAGCTGCCAAATGCATAGCTGAGGTAAAAGAATATAACAAGCAGAGGTGGGACAAATCACACATGGAACCTGACTTTAAAGAAGAGTACCAAGTTTTGGTGTCTACACTTAAATTTAATAACATCAAAGGACCCAAGAAGATGAGAGACTCATTTTTAGGGCCCTTCACTATCATTAAATTGATAGGGAAAATGCAGTGGAAGTCAAACTCACAGAGGAGTTTTCCAGGAAACAACCAGTCTTTCCAGTGAGTTTAGTCAAGCCATACTTCCAGACAGAGGAGGATAAATTCCCCTCCAGGAAGAAGAACCCCACACCGCCAGAAGTAGTGGGAGTGGAGGACTCCCCTGGACCTGTGAGGAAAACTATCAAGGCCATGAAGATCAGACTTAATGAAAAGGATCAGAGACAATACTTAGCTAGATTCAAGAACCAAACAGCTGATAAAGTCAAATGGTTGGCAGAAGTTCCCATAACAGATGGGAACCTTCAATTAAGGAGATTCAGAGCCTCTAGGAGGACTGAAAAGTCTCATCAATTATGAGCCTTTTTTAGAGGGAGGGTATGTCAGCCTGTGACTCAAAACCAGATCCCAAGCATGACAGCCAAATACCATAAACCAATGGTATAGCCAAGATACCACTAAAACATGGAGCTAAGTCAATTCAGCTCGAAAGGTATCAAACAAAAGAGGAAAATCACCCATTTTCAAATATAAAAGTCCAGTCACCATAGGAAAAAGAATAACAAAGTTATTCCTTCTCACGGTTGTTTCTGAGCATAAACCTTAATTTTCACCTCTCATCTGGAATACAGAGTAAGAAACTTAGCCCCATCAAATGGGTATTCAAAATGAAGCTCTAAGTCAGGGCTATTCAATGGTTTGATCAAAACTGAGCTAGCACCAGTATTACAGAAGTGATGGCCAAATTAAGGCCCAATAAGGGTGAATAAAATATTCATCTCTCATCCAGCTTCTACAGTTTTAGTGTGAGATACCTAAAGTGGGGCCTTGTTGGGAGGAGAACAATCAGGGATATTTGATGGTGCCATTAATTTCCCCATATCCCATCTAGAACAAAAGCTATAAGGCAAACAAGACCAATACAGCTTTTGCCTAAAACACACATATGTACAAAAATCTTGTACATGAGAAAGTGTGGTATTCCATACCATTTTTTTCACCAGGCTCAAGCTCACAGTACCCCATAACAGCAGTAAATTAAGCCAACAGGCAAACTTACACTCAAATTTTACACCAAAAGGTCAATTTTACAGCAAGAAGCTGGATTTAACTCATAAAACCATGGCACAGGCACCAAAGGGAAGTGTATGTGTTTAAATAAATCATTCAATTTCATCATGCATATGTAAGAAATCAAGTTGCATATAGCAAACTAGTTATAACAAATAAGGTACCACCCTTTAAATTACACACCCCACCCAGCTTTACACCTCTCTATAGCCACAGGACTCCTGCAGCATGAAAATTACACATGCATTAGTTACACAGCCAACTTGCATTCAAAGTCACATGATTCAAAGCCCAGCCCCATGGAATTCCTGCAATTAATTTACAACACAGCCAAAGGAGTACCTTATATTATATCCACAGTAACCCCACTTGAAACCTTAAAGCAGAATCAAAATTATTTACACCACTCATCACCTCATGCAAACCAAAGCTAGTTACAAGATGGCTGCATGCAGTACACACCTTTAATTAAATCCCAACCACATGACTATGCACAGAATGTGTCAAACTCAAAAATCACATCATCTCATAAAAAACAGTTAATTCATCAGTGAAAGAAACTATTGTCTGACCTCATTTTAACGTTCACAAAAAATAAAAACAACCATTGCACCTTCATAAATTAAACAGCCACTTCTACCAAGCCTAAAATAGGACATATGCAAAGGAACTACAAAGTCATCATGTGATACTACACCCACCAACAGAATATCATGTGACAGAAAAAAAGGCTGTGCACAAGAAAAATCCTCAGCCAAAATGAAATCACCTCATGCATTCAAGTAAAATCCAAGAATATCACATCATAATTAGTTCAGCAAAAGACCATCATGTGATGAATGGAGGCTGTGCAGAGAAAAAAATTATCACCAAACCTTAAATCACCTGACCCATGCAAGAAAGGTTCTCACCAAAAATGTAGTCACAATATGAAATCAAGAGGAATTAAAGGTGAAAAAGACAGCTCCCATGGAGCTCCCCCTGGGCTATCAAAAGGTATAAATAGAGGGGCTCTGTCCGCCCAAATTCCAAAATCCCCCATGCACATTATATCCCCTGCACAGTAGGAGCATAGGAATCATTCATCCCTCATGTGGGAGGTAGTCCAGTATATTATAGTAAATTTACTTGCCCAGTATCTAAGCTCAGTGGAATTATAGTGTTGAAGAGTACCCAGTAGCTACGCTCAATGGAATCATATTATTATTGAAAAAAAAGAAAATAAAAATTATCCAGTACCCAAGATTAGGGTTACTACTCTATTAAAATATTTTATGCAGTAGAATTAACACCATTTATCAAGACTTAAAAATAACTTTCCCCTTTAAAAATCCAATATCAAAGAATCTAACCTCTTAAATTTAACAAATACAATTTTATTATTAACCACTCTTAAAAAAAAACCTTTGAAAAATTATTCTACTCTATCATAACTATACCTTAACAAAATTACCTTTATCAACACCCATCAAATTTTTCTCAAAAACTGAAATAACTCATCTTACCAAAGCTTTATCACCAAGAAGAAACCAATCACCCCAATTTCACTAAAACATAAAAAGCTATACAGAAAAGTGTTTCATTAAAATCTAAAAATTAACCAGAATTACTGACATTATTTTTCATATCATATATTGAATAGGTCTGATCTGAGACTGCTGAATTTTGTCTTCTGCAGTTGTAAAGCCACTTACTAATCTTATTTTGCGTTGTGAGCTCCAAGGAAAATTTTGTTCAGTGTTTTAGGAGGGGCAGGAAATACACCCTTTCCAACCTTGGTTACAGGAGTTATTAGCAATTCAAAACTAGTTACCTGTGATTTCCCCCTCCAGGTACTGCCTCATTTTAATCCCACACAAGAGGAGTTCCCACATCTGGTGTCCCAACAGTGGCATAGACAGCTTCAACTTTAATATAAATAAATTAAATTAAAATCAACAAAGAATTCTTAACTACTCCAAGAACACTATTTTTATAACAGAAACTGGATTCGAATAATCAATGTCAGCCAAAACCATCATCTCAAGAATCTGAATCATCAACTTACTCTGACCATTACTATTATCCACCCAAGCAAGAAACAAATCTAGGGTAGAAATCAAATAAATATTCAAATTTCCCAATTGCAACACCAAGAACCAATAAAAGGGACTTGAAGATTGTGGAGAAATTGTTGCTTGATCTCCTTGAAAGAAATAAACTCAATCAATCAATCTCAAAAGAGGAAATTAACCAGTCAAAAATGGATAAACCTTCATCATCAAAATTACCTAGTAGTATTGAAGAGATCCAGGAACAAAACCTTAATAAAGAAACTGGTGAGGGACAGGAAGAATTGCCTTCAACAGACAGACTTCACCAGAAAATACTAGAAATGCAAGAACAACTATTAGCATCAATCAAAAAAGAAGGGAAAAATAAATCATCCAGTTATACTCCACAAAACAGTCCACTTGAAGAACAGATCATCCTTCCAAGATCATTCAGGCAACATGGATCACCTTAACCTTATCCAAGACCAATGGCCACATCAACACCTTATGCAGAACAAAGACAAAATACCTTACCAAGAAGAGTCAACATTTCTTCCCAAATCCCAGCTCCATTACACCAAGAAATTCCAAGAAACACTACTCCAATAGTAAAAATCAGAGCCAAGGACTACAACTTGTGGTTTGATGGAAAGGATGTTGAAAGATTCATCAAAAAAGCTGAAAATATTGCAGAAATTGAAGGAGCAAGCGGAAGAGACATTGCAAGGCAAATAGCATTTTGGACAAAAGATGAAGAAATCAGCTACCATATTGAAGGAATGCCTGGATATGAAACAGCTGATTGGGATAAATTAAAAGTGGATATGAAAAGAAGATGGGGAACAGTCTCACCTGAAAGAAGATACAGACTATCCTCAATCACTGAATTATTCACAAAGACTCAACAAGAAGGTGGAATAAGAAACATGATACTATACAGAAAATTCATTGGGGAATATGAAGCAATAATCACTTACCTAAAAAGATACCAATATATTCAAGGTGATATTAACCATAATCAATAAATATTGGCCAGCCTTTCCACTAGTGTTCAAGAGTCAATTTACAAAGAAATTATCAAAGACAGAGCTATGGTTCAAGCCTTGGATGGAGGCTACATCATACAAAGATTGGATATTTTGAAATTATACATTGAACAGGACTTGGAGGCCAAGGTTCTGATACAACAAAAGGAATTTTACAAACCAAAACCTCCATAAAAGAAAATAAGATTTGAGGATGAAAGCTGGGATGAAGTTTTAAAACAAGTAAAAGAGCTCACCCAAAAAATCAAAAATCCTCAACAACCAGAGCCTCAACCAAGAAATGAGTGAAAATAATCAGTTAAAGAATTTTTAAATCAACTCAAAAAACTTTCAGAAGCAGTTAATCCACCAAGAAGGCATTGGAACAATAATCAAGAGCAATGATTTCCTCAAAATAACCAGCCCTACAGGCCAAGGAATCCTTTAGCACCATTTTCATCCAGTTATCAACCCTACATACCAGCTCAAATGGCCCCAAGACTACCATTAAAATGTACTTACTGCAAGGAAGAAGGCCATTCAGCCACTAGATGCACTCACCTTGCTGAAGATCTGGACAGAAGAATTGTCAGAACTCAAGGAGCATCTTACCCATTCCCAAACTATCATAGAGTACCTATGGAAGGGAATGAAAGTATCAAAGACATAGTCAGGGCTTTTGCAAAAGAACACGCAGAACTCAACAAGAAATTTATGGAAAAACCTGTGGTAAAACCAAAACCAGAAAAAGAGGTTAAGCCCACTGGAAAGAAATCAGAAGATAAATCAACCTCAATTGCACATGTGGAAGATTGGTAAAATTGGAAACCACCTACCATTTCCTCAGCCAATTACCCTTTTGAATCACACATTGGATTAATACAGACAAAAAAAATGTTGGAAAGACAATCCCAAAATCAAGAGCCAAAGAAGAAATCAGAAACTCCAGGAACTTACATTGAAGAAGAAAAGGAAGAAAAAAGAGTAATAATTCCCACCAAATTCCAAAATTCAAATATTTTGAAACCAGACCAACCTGAGGAGGAAATTGAGAATATTGCAAATAAAAATGAACATGAAGAAATTCCAAAAAAAGAAAAGAAAGTCAGCATGCCTCAAAAGAAACAAGCTGAAGGTGAACTAGAAATTGACAAAATTACCAAGAAAATTATGCAACAAAAGATAAACCTCACCATTTAAGAAATCCTGAGGATGTCACCAAATTGTGTCCATAAATTACAGGAATTATCAGATAAAGACAAGGAGAAAATTAAATCACTCAACTCAATGGATCTTCAAGAAATACTATTAGCATTTGGATTTAAAGAAATACCAAAGCCAAAGATTCATTATGCCTGTCCTTTTGGATTCATGGAAATCTTCATTGGAAAGGAAGAATATCCTATCAGAGCATTAGTGGAAACTGGGGCAGAACTCAACATTATACCAGAAGAAATAGAAATAAAAGCCTCACTCACAAAAAGAAATCTTAACATGAACCTCAGAGGTATTGGAGGGAATACCACTTCATTGGTTGCACTATCAGAATTTACTCCAATCATTTTTGCTTCAGGTGAAGAAACTCAAATACACTTCTTCATTGCAAAAGGATCTGTCCATACAGTACTTGGAAGACCTTTCT
Source organism: Austropuccinia psidii (assembly GCA_023105745.1). Lineage (NCBI taxonomy): Eukaryota > Fungi > Basidiomycota > Pucciniomycetes > Pucciniales > Sphaerophragmiaceae > Austropuccinia > Austropuccinia psidii. The sequence goes on from JALGQZ010000008.1 coordinate 31,934,425, forward strand.
TGGCAGACAACAATATTAGACTAGAATTCTCCCATAAGAATGGTAAGATAATCAGTTATCAAGATCCTGATGGAAGACATTTATGCATGCCAATATGCACACCTCAAGCACTTGGAGAGAAAACGGGTCCCCCTAGTGGAATGGATTTATGCAATATGGCAAAATTGTCCAGAAATAACCCAGGAAAGAAGGATCAAAATGTAAGAAGAGAAAATACCATAATCAATTTGACGCAGAAGACCCAAGAGGTATCCATATCTCCAAAAAGTGATAAATGTGGTCCAGATTTACAAAATAAAAAGTGGCAAAAACAACCTCAAAAGACAACTTGAAGAATCAACCTCTGAAGATGAATTACTCAATATGATTTACAAGCCCATTGATAAAAATGAAGAAACCTTCCAGATTTTAGTAGATGGAAATGAGAAAATAAATGGAAACCCTTTCAAAGCTAAACCCAAAAGGAAAAAAGTCAGACTTGGTGAACATCATGAGCTTTCAGATGAAGAAATTATCAATGAAATCAAAAAAGATTTAAAAATTGTGGAATAAAGAGACAAAAATTTGAAAGAAACATACCATATAAACTTCTTGGATAGACCATTGAACAACCAAGAAGAACCTTATGAATGGCAACTGGAAAACCCTGAATTCATCCAGCAACCTGCCAATGAAGATGAAGAATTAGAATCAAACCTAGAAAATGAATAAAGCTACCTTTACTTTCCATATATTACCTTTGAAGACATATATGGGGATGAAGCTCAAGAAGGTTTATGTGAAGATAAATATTTATGTCATCTTCCAGGAGCAAACCTGAACAATATTCAATTCTTAGATTTATTAAATGAAGAGGGAATTAAAGGTAACCTTGAAAATCAATTCTGGGATGAAATATTTGAAATGGCCACACTATCAAGAAGAGGACTTTACTTCGATCGAATTTGGGCCCAATGGTACCTGTCACAACCATGGCAATTCACCTCCTTGGATCCCCATATGGCATATCAAGCCATAGTTCTCTTATGGCCAATTGGCCATATCCATCACCAGTGGCCAATATGGCCACGTCATCATCTTATGGACCTCTTATGGCCATTTGTGTTTTGGAGCCTTCATGGCCCTTCACCTCAAACCAGAACCCATAGCGGCAATTTATGCCCAAATGGGTATTTCTGGTCATTTCCCTCAAAACCAGGGGAAATGGCCCAAATGGCTGTTTTTGGCCATTTGGGCTCATAATGCGCATTTGCGCACTTTTGCACATTTGGCGCATTTTTGCGCACTTTGACGCAAAGTGTCCAAAAGACACTTTCCCGCCTTTTGGGCCAGTTTTTGGCTCAGAACCCAAAAGTGGCCAAAAACCCCAAAGGGCCCAGAAACACCTTTCCAAGCTCTGAAGCCATCACATCCATCATTTTCCCCTCTGCCTTTCCATCTCAAGACCTGTGGACGTAATCTTCTTGCCAATGAACCAATATGCCATAAATGATGTTATATATCATTGTACATTATTTTTCAACAGCAATTCAATGGTGGCAATATCAAATGGTCATTTCAATATTCCAAGATCTCATCACGTCATCAAGGCACCCAATCATTCAGAGGAATCATCAAGGCTCAAGAGCAAGTGTTTCAGCGTCAAAGACCAATGACGCCATCAAGCAGTCATTGGTTATTCTCACTCCAAGTATTCCTTCCAATGGAATACTGTCCATTCATTCTCCAAAGTGTATTAAAGAGGCAGTGCCAAAAGAAGTTGTCAAGTGTCAAAGCTCCACTCAATCCATCTTGGCAACCATATTCATTTCAATACAGTCTGGATCCATCAAGAACTGTATTTCATTTTCAAGCATGGGAAGTTCATTCAACCCAATTCAATTTCAACATTAGCCAGCTGTATCAATTCCCAAAACAATCAATACAGCCTCAAGGATCAATACAGATCAGTTTTCAGCCTGAAGAACTCAAGCTCCCAGCTTTTCACATATACCGTCTACCCTTTCCACCCTGGGGGGTTTTCCCCAGTTAATTAAGATACTTTGATTTTATTTTATCTTTATTTTCTTTTCATTTTTAGTTAAGCAAATACTGATATTATTAAGTCAGTCATTGTAAGGTTTGACTATGAAACAATAAGTAAAAATTACTAATTTATTACTTATTGTACTCTGAATGTCCTTATAATTGAAATAAATAAGATTAAAATAATAATAATAATAAAGAAATATTATTATTATGGCGTAAAAATATTATATTATCAAACAAATATAATAATATAATTAATATTATATAAGATTATGATATTGAAAATAATATATTAATATAAAATAATTAATATATTATAAAGCTCTTTATTATTGTTACAAACAAATAATAAAGGCGTAAAAAATTGTTTTTTATGAATAAAAAACAATTAATAACAATAATATTACCAATATTAAGGTTATATATTAATATAAATACTATTTATATTAAATAAGAATTAATAAGAGAGAAATTATTATAATAAGATGAAATAACCTACTTTTAACACTTAAGATAATAATTTTGAGATATTTTACGCCAAAAGAATATAATACAACTTTTTCAAATTGTATTTACAATAAAAAATAAAGAATTTTTCCTAAAATTCTTGATTTTACGTGGAAATGAGTTTATAGAGAGATTTATAACAAAAACAATTAAAAAATTGATTTAATCGCGTAAAAGTGGTGATTAATAATAAGATGGTCTTTGGTCTTTAATAAGATAAGAGTTTTATATATAAAGAATAAAGAAATTACCTTTTATTTAATTGATTTTAATGTTTTTGATGCGTCTGAGGGGAAAATAGAGTAAAAAGAGCTCTATTTATAGTAAATACCTCCCTCCTAGAGTCCAACAGGCTTCTAGTAGACGTGTACTGATCATATCCACTAGAATTGATCAATATTTTAAGGTTTGAGGGTGATTACATCATGATCAAACCATCTTACATCATTATTGCACCATTATTTAAAGTTATCACTGTAACTTTAAGTTTGATGACATCAGAGGCTTGGCAGAACCCCAAATTTCGTGGATTTTGTTAGTTTTAATCAAAAACTAATAGTATTCACTAATTGTATCACTCTTGTGACTGTTAAACCTATTTTAAGGTTACAGTAGGTGATCATAACTACTCAATTTAAGCTCAAACTTTGATCTTCAATAACTTTTAAGATTTACACGCTACAGCAATTCAGAGAGTGAATTCTGATAGCCTGGCATAACCTTATTATGCTGCCAAGAGCTTATCATTACATCATGAAAACTCTAATTTTGATGATTTTTCTTGTAACTCATCTTTTCTGTCGAAATTCAATATTTTAAACTTCAAACCTTGATTTTAGGGGGTTATAGCCTGAATTTAATAATAAAAATTACATCATTCTTCACGAATGAACTAGTAGAATCCAACTGTATACTTTTTTTTAAGTTTGGACCACTTTCACAACAAAGTGGTCAACAGCTCTGTTGATTTTTATCAATATTTCATCATAGGTTTTAACCTAGTTTATAATTTGTAAAATAAAGTTCATATCTGTATTCTTACAGTAATTACGTGGTAACTTTATTTTTGGTTCATCATTCTATCATGTATAGTTTAGAAGATATTAGCTATGATCCTTGAATATATGCGTTGACCAAAAAAGTGCATATATTCAGGATAATTCCTTAAGTATTGACTTTGAGAATTAGCTTATTAATTGTTTTATGTGTGGATTTTTATGGGGAATCCACTGGTACAATTTATTTCACATGTTGTTTCATTGGTTGCTGAGATAAATAGGATTTTATGGTTTTTATAAGGTATTATACCTTATAATTCATTAAATATTGACTTTACAGATATGCCATAAAAATGGTATATGTGTATTTTTCCATGGGGAATCCAATGGTATAATTTATTTTACATGTTTACTCATTGGTTTTTAAGTTAAACCAATTTTTGTGTCAATTTATGGTATTTTTTTGTATATTTAAGTAATTAATTTTAATGTATAATTATTCTAAGTAATTTTAGTATAATTATATTAAAGGTATAATTATTCTTAATCTTTTTGTGACCTTATTGGGTATGTGGTCATATCTCAAAGGCTCACATTCCCTACCACCAAAAAAGATTGTACCACAATCTGATATGTATGATAAGGGTATCATCCACTGTCCTACCTCTTCAATAGACTTTGTTAGTCTTGAAGCTCAATAATGCTTAACTTCTTTATTTTTCAGGTTTTCTTTCATGTCTGAACCTTCTTAGTAGTTTATCAGCATTTGTTATATCTTTCTCAAGTAGCCATTCATCTTCTTGAGTTGAATTTCTATACCTTACAAGGTATTCTCTTTCTTTTTTGTTTCTTGTCCTTCTTTCTTTAAGGACTTTTACTATTTTCTTTTCCTCTCCTTCTTCCAAGGGGGGAATCTCAAGTGGGGGTTTATTTCTTAGTGGAAATAACTCTTTGTCACTTGAACTGTAAGGTTTTATTAGACTTACAGGGAAAGTTGGGTGTTTGTTCATTAGTTCACCTGTGAGTTCCAATTGCACAGCATTGGGTCCATGAAGTGCTTTTATCATAAATGGTCCTGCAAAGGAATCTTTCAATTTCTTTGGGCCTTTTATGTTATTGAAATTAAGGGTTGATACTAAAACCAAGTCCCCTATTTTGAAATCAGGTGGCTTATGACTTTTATCCCATCTTTCTTTTGCATATTTAAAAGAATCTTGCATGCATCTGTTTGCATGGTGTCTTGCTTTGTCAAGCATTATCTTGAAACTGCTTGCTGTTGGATGTATATCCACTAAGTCCTTTTTGAGGGTATCATAAGGAAGTCTTGGATTTCAACCTTTCTCTAGCATTGCTGGTGTTTTGCCAGTAGAAGAATGGATTGATGTCTTGTATGCCAGTTCAAGTGCTGGTATTAATGTACACCAATCATGGGTAAAACCATCAGAATCTTTGAATTCTAGCCCATAAGCACAGAATCTTCTGATCATATCCTCTAGAGTCTGTATCATTCTTTCTGCTAAACCATCAGTTTGGGGATGATAAGCTGTTGAGAATGATAATTTTGTCCCAAACAAGTTATGGAGATTTGTCCATAATGCTGAAGTGAACTTTGGGTCTCTGTCACTTATAATATTTTGGAATAAGCCTGTATGGCTAATGACTTTATTCCATATCATTATGGCTGTATCCATAGCTGTGTCATCCTTATGACATGGTAAGAACATGGGAGTTTTGCTGTATCTGTCAACTAACACTAGGCATGCATTATAACTCCTGTCTCCTCCTGGAGGTAAGGCTGTTACCCAATCCATATGAACTATTTCCCATGGGGATTTTGGTTCTTGGATTTGGATCATCATTCCAAATTTCTTTCCTGTGGCTCTGTTGGGTTTTTGACATCTGTCACAGGTTTGGCAGTACTCTGCAACATCTTTCTTCCAATTTGGCCACCAAGAGCAGGTTTTCACCCTCTCTAGTGTCCTATCTTCTGAGAGATGTCCAGATGCAACACTATCATGACACTCATGTAGAATGGTGTTTATTAGTGTTCTGTCTGTTAAGGCCATAACACATGTGTGTTTTGTTCTATGGTAAAGGATTCCATCAAGGAGGTGAAATCTTCCTTCATCATATGCCTTTTTCCATATTTCATCTAGTTTTGATGAAAGTGATGGATCTTTGCAGTCTTTCATTAGAAGTTGGCTTAAGATATGGCAATTTTTGTCTGTCTTATAGCTTTCTTTAACTTGGTTAAAGAATTCTGTGCCAATGTCTGTAACACATATTCCTTCTATATGGTGCTCTTCTTGTGGTACCCATGCTGGATTGTCAGGGGTATTTGCTAGAGCCCATCTGCTGAGACCATCTGCATTTTTGTGAATATTTCCAGATTTATGAACAATAGTCATATTTTCTCTATATTCCTGGATAGCAATTTGCCATCTCAGCATATGTCTGTTTGGAGTCTTCATATTTAATAGTGATTTCACAGCATTACAGTCTGTGATTACATCAAATACTGTGCCATCCAAATAATAATGCAATTTTTCTAAAGCCCACACTAGGCATAAGCATTCCATTTGGCTTGCTCCATACCTTGCTTCTGTTGGCTTTATTTGCCTTGAAATGAAACAAATTGGTCCTTCCACTGGTTTATCATTGATAATTTGTGTTTGGTGAAGGGCAGCACCTAGTCCTTCTCCACAAGCATCAATGTACAGTTTGAAGGGTAGTTTCCAATCTGGCATTAGAAGGAATGGGGCATTTGTTAAGGAATTTTTCAATTCTTCATATGCCTTGACTCTTTCTTCTGTCATCTCATAGACTGTTTGTTGGTCACATAGCTTATACAAGGATTTAGCAATTTTTGCAAAGTCCTTTATATGCTGTCTATAGTAACCAGCAAATCCTAGAAATGATTGCATTTCTTTTTTGGTTTGAGGCATTGGTTTAAGTAGTACTGCTGCTACTTTATTTTTGTCTATGCCTAGACTAAGTCCAGATACCACATGTCCTAGTGCTTTTAATTCACTATATGCAAAATGACACTTTTTCAAGGAGATTTTCATATTCACTTGGACTATTTTCTGTAGTATTCTTTCTAGTCTTGTAAGGTGATTTTCCCAAGTTTCTGAGCAAACTATAATATCATCAATATAGATAATTAACCATCCTTCTGATAATTCCTCAGTAAATATGGTATTCATCATTCTTTGATAATGGGAAGGTGCATTTTTTATTCCAAATGGTATTCTTAAGTATTCAAAAATCCCACAATGGACTGTTATTCTTAGTAGTTTCTTGGCATTGTCTGTTAAGACATTTTGATGAAAACCCTTAAGAGCATCCATAGCTGTGATGAACTTAGCTTGTGACAATTGGGTCAATGTTTCATGGATTCTGGGTATTGGATATCTGTCTGGAATGGTATAGGTATTCAGGGCTCTGAAGTCTCCTACCATCCTTGACTTTCCATTATGCCAAGTTATAATGACAGGTGTAGTAACTTCTACTTGTTCATTATGTCCAACCTTTCTTAATACTCCAAGGTCCATTAATTCTTTAATGTGTACCTCTAAGGCTTCTCTAGCTGTTGGACTGGCTGGATAAGCAGGTCTTCTTAATAAAGGTGGGTAAGGTTTTTCTACATTAAGAATTATATCCACTTCATGTCCAATTATGGCACCTAGTGGCTCTTTTGCAGTTGCAAAGGCATTTTTATACTTAAATAAGAGGTCAATCAATTTTTCTTTCATTTTTTCTGTTAATTCTTGATTGAATTCTGCCTCTTTAAGTTGTTCAGATATAAAAATTTCCTTTTCTGGAATTTTTTCTTCCTTCTTAATAACTGTGATTTGTTTTTTGTTGTTTAAGAAGCCAAAATTTTGTCTTTTGTTATCTCCTATGGTAAAATATCTGTCTTTTTGGTTGGAGATATCTATACCATAGATTGATAAGTAGTCATTTCCAAGTATGAAATTATTACTAGTACAGTTGTCCATTACTACAAACTCTACTTTAATTCTGACACATTGTGAGGGATGAGGAAAAATTAGTGTTAAATCAATTATTCCAAGGGGCTTCATGCTCTCACTTGCACTACTAAATTTGACACCTTGTATTGGCATAAGTTTTTCTTGCCAATTTGGGACAATGGTTTTTAAATAACTTTTGCCAACACAAGTGCAATATGCTCCTGTATCCAAGTTAACTTTTCCTTCCTGGTTATCAACCATAACAATACTTATACTTGATTTTCCAGCTGTATATCCCATTCCTCTTGCAGGTTTGGTTCTATAAATTTTGGCATCTTGTATGTTTGTTAGGTTTGTGTCAGATGTTCCAACTTGTGGTAAGTTTGAATTAACATCCAGTACTTCATAAATCAAGTCAATATTATTAATTTGTGCATTAATTATATTGATTTCATCACTTTCAGAGCTTTCTGACTCTTCTGTCTCTTTTTCAGAGTCAGATTCCTCTTCTTTGTCATTGTGGCTTTCTGTTTCCACAATTTCATTAATTTTTGCTTTTTTAAGGCAATTATTGGCTAAGTGTCCAATACCTCCACATTTATGGCATTTTCTTTGCTCATTATTGTTGGATGTATTGGGTTTAAAGGATTCTTTTGATTTATCTTTTTTGATAAATGGTTTATTTGGGCTTTTAATGTCCAATTTTTTCCAAGTCCTGCCAATTTTTGTTCTTGTCACTATATCTTCTAGTGCATTTATATACTCTTCTGTGGAGCATGGTTCTATACACCTGCTTCTTAGGGCATGTTCTAGTTCCCCTCCACATTTTTTAAGTATTTTCATGTGCACCATCTTTTGTGACATTTCTGGGTACAGTGCATTAAGCCTTTCAACTTGTTTCAAGAACCAAGTTAAAGGCTTGTCTTTCTCTGGGTCAAAGAAAGAGTTTTCAAATGCATTTTCTATCTTATACCTCCAGGCATCATTTGCCCACTTGGTGATTATTTCTTGTTTCCACCAAGACCAGGTATTTTTACCATTTGTTTGTCTTATGCCATAATACCATCTTTTTGCAGATTTCTCAAACAAAGAATGTAATCTTGCAGTGATTAATTCATCTGGTATGGCATAATCTTCTTGCAACATGTCAATTGTTTTAATAAATGACATGTGGTCATATTCACCTTCTCCTGTGAATGTTGGCCATTCTTTCAATTGAGGTGCTTCCTTCATTAAGACTTGGTTATTATCTTGGCGACTCAAGTCTGTTATGAAAGGATTTGACAATTCCTCTTTTGTTTTAACAGGGCTTCTTATATGAGAAAATGGTGTTGATAACTTTGGCATATTTAAATTAGCCTCATTAATTTTATCCATTTTTTCAGTGATAAGCCTTATTTCACTCTGAATATCATCTTTCAGATGCATTCTTGCTTCATCACTTTTTTCCACATGGTCCAAAAGTAATTTTTGGTGTGATGAAGTCTTTTCTTCAAATTTTTCTACAGAAATACTTAATTTATTCAATTTTTCTGTAAGATTGTCAATACTCACATCATAATTGATTGTCAAAGTTTTGTCTTTGATATCTTTTATGTATTTATACAATTCTTGTTGTCCTTGTATTAATTTTTGAGTATTCTCAATTAAATTCTTTGGTTTATTATTTTCAACAATAAACTTAATGTTGTCAATTTCTTTCTTGTTTTGCACAACAATTTTTGTTAAAGAAGATAAATTGTTATTTATTTCTTGTAGTGATAATAAACTGTCTTTAATTTCTTCCAGAGGTAATATACTATTTTTAATTTCTGTTAAAGTATTTACAACATCTTTGGACAAGGTTATTTCTTTGGGAAATGAGGTTGTCTCATTCTTTGCTCTTCCTTGTCCTTGAATTCCATCAAGGTTCTGGCCATGTTGAAAACATTGTCCATGGCATCCTTTTGGATTCTTGGGATTCTGTAGCTTGGGGAATATGGTTTCCTCCAATGCTTTTTCTTGTTCTTATTCCCTTCTTGGGGAAGTGGGTTGGCTTGGGGCTTGCTGGTAGAAGCTACTGGGGCTTCTTCCTTGGTTGCCTCCCTCTTTTTGGCATGGTAATCCTTGATTTTTTTGATTTGAGGTTTGGATGACAGTGGATTCCATCCATTGGAGTATTTCACTATCTCCTCCTCTTTGAGGAACGTTTTCAGGATGTGCCAGGAGTTCATCACTCCTTGGTGTATTTGAGGCAACATTTCCCAATCTTTGTCCTTGTACACTGTGCAATACTGCTTGTACTGGCTCATGTAGATGTCTATTTGAGCCCTCTGAATGTGATTTGTACCTGTTTGAGTTACTCATACTTAGTTCTAATTCAGGCTCAGATATCATGGGCATTTCTGGGACTTGCCTTTGGGATAAGGCACTTCCTTGTGTGGATTCTGTTCCACTGGGGATATTGCCCTTTCTTTTCCCTTTTGAGGGATCAATTCTACCTCTGAGTCCAGCTCCATCTGATTGGATGGAGTATTGGGAACCTCTTCTGGTAGTCATAATTAAAGAATAAGAAAAAATAAAAGTATTTTAGAATAAAAATTCTTTTATGGCAATTATACAAAGAGGTGCTCACCTTCAGAGTCTTGAATGGTGGGTCCTGGAAAGTCTAATTTCTTAGCTTTCTTTCTTTTGGTGATAACTGGTGTTGGAGAACTTTGACAAGTTTCTTCCACTAACCTCTCAACAGTAGCTTGGTTATCTTCTGTTGGGTTATCTTCAAACACTAAAAAAGACAAATAAATATAAGTCTTTATATAAGAAGTGTTATTTTTGGCAAGATATGGCAATTTTCCACGTAGAAATTGCTTTATATCTTAAAAAATAGAAATAAAATAAAGAAATGAATAAAAATGAATAAAAATAACTTTTTTTATTGGTTTTTAATATTTTTTAATATTTTTTTATGTATTTTTTATTTTTTAAAGAATAAAATAAAAAAGAATATGATTCTTATAAAATTAATTATAATAAAATTATTTTTAATTTATAAAATATCTTTTTTAATCACTAGAGTCACTCAAAGAAAGTTCTTGCAAGTCTAAGGATGTGAAAAACCACGTGTAAGACAGTACAATTGCTTTCCAAATGCCTCAATAGCTTTTAAAATCAATAAAATATAAAATTATTATATAATTTATGATTATAAATATAATTTATTATTGGATAAACCCAAATAGAATCTTTTTAAAGGTCTTTTAAGTAAATATCACGGCCAGGCCCCCAAATGTAAGGTTTGACTATGAAACAATAAGTAAAAATTACTAATTTATTACTTATTGTACTCTGAATGTCCTTATAATTGAAATAAATAAGATTAAAATAATAACAATAATAAAGAAATATTATTATTATGGCGTAAAAATATTATATTATTAAACAAATATAATAATATAATTAATATTATATAAGATTATGATATTGAAAATAATATATTAATATATTATAAAGCTCTTTATTATTGTTACAAACAAATAATAAAGGCGTAAAAAATTGTTTTTTATGAATAAAAAACAATTAATAACAATAATATTACCAATATTAAGGTTATATATTAATATAAATACTATTTATATTGAATAAGAATTATTAAGAGTAATAATAAGAGAGAAATTATTATAATAAGATGAAATAACCTACTTTTAACACTTAAGATAATAATTTTGAGATATTTTACTCCAAAAGAATATAATACAACTTTTTCAAATTGTATTTACAATAAAAAATAAAGAATTTTTACTAAAATTCTTGATTTTACGTGGAAATGAGTTTATAGAGAGATTTATAACAAAAACAATTAAAAAATTGATTTAATTGCGTAAAAGTGGTGATTAATAATAAGATGGTCTTTGGTCTTTAATAATATAAGAGCTTTATATATGAAGAATAAAGAAATTACCTTTTATTTAATTGATTTTAATGTTTTTGATGCGTCTGAGGGGAAAATAGAGTAAAAAGAGCTCTATTCATAGTAAATACCTCCCTCCTAGAGTCCAACAGGCTTCTAGTAGACGTGTACTGATCATATCCACTAGAATTGATCAATATTTTAAGGTTTGAGGGTGATTACATCATGATCAAACCATCTTACATCATTATTGCACCATTATTTAAAGTTATCACTGTAACTTTAAGTTTGATGACATCAGAGGCTTGGCAGAACCCCAAATTTCGTGGATTTTATTAGTTTTAATCATAAACTAATAGTATTCACTAATTTTATCACTCTTGTGACTGTTAAACTTATTTTAAGGTTACAGTAGGTGATCATAACTACTCAATTTAAGCTCAAACTTTGATCTTCAATAACTTTTAAGATTTACACGCTACAGCAATTCAGAGAGTGAATTCTGATAGCCTGGCATACCCTTATTATGCTGCCAAGAGCTTATCATTACATCATCAAAACTCTAATTTTGATGATTTTTCTTGTAACTCATCTTTTCTGTCGAAATTCAATATTTTAAACTTCAAACCTTGATTTCAGGGGGTTATACCCTGAATTTAATAATAAAAATTACATCATTCTTCACGAATGAACTAGTAGAATCCAACTGTATACTTTTTTTTAAGTTTGGACCACTTTCACAACAAAGTGGTCAACAGCTCTGTTGATTTTTATCAATATTTCATCATAGGTTTTAACCTAGTTTATAATTTGTAAAATAAAGTTCATATCTGTATTCTTACAGTAATTACGTGGTAACTTTATTTTTGGTTCATCATTCTATCATGTATAGTTTAGAAGATATTAGCTATGATCCTTGAATATATGCGTTGACCAAAAAAGTGCATATATTCAGGATAATTCCTTAAGTATTGACTTTGAGAATTAGCTTATTAATTGTTTTATGTGTGGATCTTTATGGGCAATCCACTGGTTTAATTTATTTCACATGTTGTTTCATTGGTTTCTGAGATAAATAGGAATTTATGGTTTTTATAAGGTATTATACCTTATAATTCATTAAATATTGACTTTACAGATATGCCATAAAATTGGTATATGTGTATTTTTCCATGGGGAATCCAATGGTATAATTTATTTTACATGTTTATTCATTAATTTTGAAGTTAAACCAATTTTTGTGTCAATTTATGGTATTTTTTTGTATATTTAAGTAATTAATTTTAATGTATAATTATTCTAAGTAATTTTAGTATAATTATATTAAAGGTATAATTATTCTTAATCTTTTTGTGACCTTATTGGGTATGTGGTCATATCTCAAAGGCTCACAGTCATTTAGCACCTTTCTCTTTCTCTTTCTTCGCCTGTCAATGGATATTTGGTGGTCATATCCTTACTAATTCCATTATTCATTTTTGGAAGGTTGAAACAGTGATTAAGGACTTACTTGGTTGGCTCTTTGGCCATTTGGCTTCCCTTTCCTCTTTGCATCTCATCTTGTACCTGCATATCTTTTAGAGGAATCCATTCTTATTATTTTATTTCTTTATTCTTTGGAGTTTTCCAAGTGAGTTCCCTGATTGCTGAGTGCCAGGCCACTCTTGTATTTCCACTAGAGCCCCTGTGACATTATATTAATTAACTGATAATTTCTTTTTCATTTTGTTCATTCTTTCTCTATAATTTCATTCACTCATTCCATCGAAATTATGATTCTTTTACGCTTATGAACTTAATGATTCATTGTCACCTCTCAATTTTCTTTCATTCATTCTTCATTTTTGAAAATTGAAAGCTGACCCATTTTTTTTATTTTAATATTCTTTTTAAAAATCTTTCTCAAATCATCAAAATTTCATTTTCATTCATAATTCAGGCTTCATCTTGATTTTCTTTGATTCTCAAATTTTTCATCAGGATATTCAGACACGTTATTCACATCAAGATTCATAACTGATTCATTCTTCAAGAATTTCGGTTTTCAAAGAATAATTCACTTGATTTTGATTGATTGATTGATTTGACATATTTGATATTGACCTCAAGAAAATTGATTGACCTGAAGATTTCAATGATTTTGCTGATTTTTCACATCAAGAATTTTGACATAAACTGATTTTGCCTCAAGAATTCATTTTGATTGATTGATTTTCTGCAAGATTTTGATTTTGATTGATTTGATTCCTTGATTTTTTGACTTCAAGACTTCATTTGATTTTGATTTCTTGACGTACTTGAAGATTTTCATTTTGATTCATTCATTTTCCTCAAGATTTGATTGTTGACTCTTTTCACTTCAAGCAAATCTTGATTCTTATTCATTTAATTCGATTTTACTCCTGTTATCATGCCTGTTCAACATTCACCTCCAGCAAGACAGACAAGATCTCAGGCCAGAGCTCAAGCTGTTCTCACTCCAACTCCAAGAGCTCCTCTAGATGGCACCCCAGCAGTTCCTCAACTGAGGGCCCAATTAGAAAGAGGACCCCACATGGAAGGAGCAGCACCGTCCAGGAAGCAAGGAAGAGGGCCCAGAAGATCAAGTTCATTTTCAGGAGTAGTTGGCGGATTTCCAGGAACTTCAAGGACTATTTTCAAAGGTCCAGGTGAAGATGGTGAAGAGGAGGAGGAGAATTCTGTGGAAGAGGAAGAGTCTGATGGTAGTGAAGGTGTTCCTGCTCCGGTGGAAGCATCCCAAGGTACTGGAAGGCCAACTCTAGCCCAGTCTAATCAGCCTGTCTCTCATCAGTCTGAACCATCTCTATTGGCCATCATGCAGCACATGACTCAGATTATGGCCAATCTTCAAGCAGCTTCATCTTCTGAAGCGTCAAGACCACTGGCCTTCAAGACTCCATCTATGAAGGCACCGGAATGCTTTGATGGGACTCAGCCCTTCAAAGTTAGAAGCTTTATTCAGTCTTGTCAATTGATATTTCATAATGATCCGGCAAATTTCTCTCAAGACAGAAAGAAAGTTCTCTATGCCACATCATTTCTTATTGGCAGGGCTGCAAAATGGATTGAGCCTTATCTTTCCAATCTCACCAATCAAGACTCAAATTATCTTCTCAATTCTTGGCCTCTTTTTGAATTTCAACTCTTCACTCTATTTGGTGACCCGAATGAAGTCAGAAAAGCAGAAGCTGAGTTGGATTCTTTAAGAATGAAAGAAGGTGGGCATGTATCCTTATACATTGCTGATTTCAGAAGTTTAGTCTCAAGAATTGGGGATTGGGGTGAAAGACCTCTTATCCATCATTTCAGGAAGGGATTGCCATCCAGGATTTTGGATCAATTGGCCTCCCATCCTTCAAGAATTGACTCTCTTCAAGACTTAATGGACGTTACCCTGGAGCTTGATACCAGATACCATGAGAGGCAAAATGAAAAGAGTCATCATCAAGAGAAGAAGCCAGAAGTCTCAAAGTCATGTTCTTCTCATCCTCAAAATTCTTCAAGCTCAAGTCAAAAGAAGAAGAAGAATTTTCAGAAGGGGGGACAAGCCCCATTCTTCTTTATTGAATAAAGATTTCAAGCTCATGAATTCTGAAAAAGAAAGAAGAATCAAAGAGGGTCTTTGTACCTATTGTGGTGGGAAGCATAGTCTTGAGACCTGTTTCAAAAGGCCTCAAAACAAGCTTACCAAACCGTCAGGCAAATTTCCCAGCCAGGGAAAAGCCTGAGTGAAGATCATGTTGTGTTCAATGTTCTTCACAGCTTTCCATCCAGAGCACAATTGTGCATTCTGAATACTGGTGTCAAAAATTCTCTTAAATTTTTTGTTTTCTCTTCTCTTTCTGATGTTTTTTACAGTATTCTCATTGATTCTGGTGCTACCAACTCATTTATTGCAAAGCAGTTTGTTCACAAGTATTCATTGACTATGTCAGAGCTTCCAGAGAGGATTTCCCCTCATCCTTTTAGACTCCTCTGAGTCTCCTTCTTTATTTGTGACTCACCATACTAAATATATGGTTGAGCTCCCTTCCTTCCCAAGCTCTGAATGGGATTTTTTAGTCATTGATACTCCCAAGGGAGAAGACCTCATATTGGGCTTTGACTTTCTTAATCATTTTAATCCGTTTATTGATTGGAGGAAAGGATTGATCACCTTTAATTCTGATCATAAGGACTATAATGATCCTTTAATTTCTTTCAGTAATGACTTTTCTTCTGCCAAATCATGTGCAGCTCTGGTTGGTGATTCTAGAACACCATCATTTCCGTCTTCTGTCCATATTCCTTCCCTTAATTCCCATCAGTCATTACTATCATCTAGAGATGAAGTCTTCAAAGAGATTCAAGATGTTGGAGAAGATAATTCTGTATCTTCACTTCATCTCTTCTTTGGGAATATGGACCTTCCTCCTTCATCTTATCATGACTCCCTGGAGGAGTTGTGGGATGAAGAGGAAGAGCCAGAAGAAATAGAAACCGTGATGAAGGTTGTTCCTCCTGTTTATCACCAATACTTGGATGTATTCTCCAAGGTGAAAGCAGAGAAACTTCCTCCTCACCCCGCCTATGATCATCATATCGAGCTGGGGGGGTCTCTACCTCCAGTTGGGGTGATCTACTCTTTATCAAACCAAGAGTCAGATACACTCAGGGCCTACATTTCAGAGAATGTAGAGAAAGGTTTCATCCGTCCAAGCTCCTCTTCTACAGGAGCACATGTTCTTTTTGTCAAAAAGAAAGATGGTGGCCTCCGTTTGTGTGTTGATTACTGCAAACTCAATGCTGTTACTAGGAAGAACAAGTATCCTGTTCCCCCTATGAACCAGCTTCTAACTGTTTTCAATGGTTCTTCTATCTTCTCCAAGATTGATTTGCATGGTGCATATAACCTGCTCAGAATCAAGGAAGGTGATGAACATTTGACTTGTTTTAGAACCAAATATGGTACTTATGAGTACTTGGTTATGCCTTTTGGGCTTACCAATGCTCCTGCTTCTTTTCAAAATCTTGTCAATGATATTTTTTATGATCTTCTTGATGTTTATGTTGTGGTTGATTTGGATGAAATTATGGTCTTTTCCAAATCTGAGGAAGAACATGTCACTCATGTGTCCACTGTTCTTTCCAGACTCAGAGCCAATAACCTCTTTGCTAAGGCGTCCAAATGCCTATTCCATGTTTCTAGTGTAGAGTATTTAGGTTATGTTGTTTCTTCTGAAGGCCTCAAGATGGACCAAGCAAAAGTCCAGCAAATTCTCAATTGGCCACCTCCAAGAAACCTCAAGGCCCTTTAATCATTCCTTGGCTTTACCAATTTTTACCACCGTTTCATCAAGAATTATTCAAAGAAAATTAGTTCACTCACAAGTTTCCTCAAGAAAGATTCCCGTTTTCCCCTCAATGAGGAAGCTCTTAGACAGTTTCATCAACTCAAAGAGGCATTCACCACTGCTCCAATCCTTCTCTACCCACCATTGTAGAGACCGATGCATCAGATTATGCCTTGGGTGCTGAACTGAGTCAGGTCTCTGACTCAGGAAAACATCCCATTGCATTTGATAGCCGCAAGCTTCTCCCAGCTGAGCTTAATTATGAGATTCATGACAAGGAACTCCTTGGCATAGTCTGGGCTCTCAAGCGCTGGAGAGCTTTTCTTCTTTCCATTTCTTCCCCTTTTGAAGTTCTCACCAATCATTCATCTCTTCAATATTTTATGTCTTCCAAGATCCTCACTCGCCGTCAAGCCCGCTGGGCTGAATTTCTATCTGAATTTCATTTCTAAATCACTTACCGCCCTGGCCGCTTGGCCACTCTTCCAGATGCTTTGTCACGTCGGGACGACGTTTACCCAGAGAGGGGGGAGGATTTCATCAGCAAAAATCCAATGAACTATCAGAAGATAATCAAGCAAGATGAGATTCAAGCCTCAAAGGTTTTTGCAGTCAAGGTGGATTCATTTTCAAATTTGATTGATTCAATTCAGAAGGCAGTGTGGCAAGACCCTCAATATAGAAGTGTTCTTGAAGATTTGGGTAAACGTAAATAGGTCCAAGATTATTCTCTTGATTCCTCTTCCAAACTTCTCCTTTTCAAAGATCGGGTGGTGGTCCCAAATGACCCCACAATTCAACTCAATATACTTCAAAAGCGGCATGACTCTCCTCTAGCTGGACACCCTGGCCAAGAGAAGACTCTCAAACTTGTCAAGCGGGATTTCCACTGGTCCGGCATGACTCAATTCATCAAGGATTATGTCTCATCCTGTCAACAGTGTTCAAGAAGCAAAAATATTCATCACAAGAAGTTTGGACTCCTCAAACCTCTTCCAATTCCAAGTGGTCCTTGGATTTGTCTTTCAATGGATTTCATCACTCAATTGCCACTGTCCAATTCCTTTGACTCAATCCTTGTCATAGTGGACAGATTCTCAAGAATGGCGGTTTTTATTCCAACAATAGCTTCTATCACTTCATTAGATTTGGCCCATTTATTCATCAAGCATATTTTTTCAAAGCATGGCCTTCCTTCAAGCATTGTTAGTGATCGAGGTTCTCTTTTTGTTTCTTCCTTTTGGACCAATCTTTGTCAGCAGCTCTAGATTTCAAGAGATCTGTCAACTGCTTATCACCCAGAAACTGATGGACAGACAGAGAGGGTAAATCAGATACTAGAACAGTACCTTTGGATGTATGTCAGTTATCATCAAGATGATTGGAAGACTTGGCTCCCTCTGGCTGAATTTGCCTACAATAACTCTGACCACTCTTCAACAAAACAATCACCGTTTTTCACTGTTTATGGAAGAGATCCTCATTTTGACTCAGTTCACATCACTCAAGATACTCCAGCTGGAAAGTTATCAACAAAAATCCAATCAGTACAGCAAGATGTCAAGAGAGAACTTGAAGTTGCCATAAACAGGCTTAAGAGGTATGCAGATAAAAGTAGAGCAAGTCCACCTGTTTTCAATCCCGGTGACATGGTATGGCTTTCTTCCAAGAACATCAAATCAACCAGACCCACCAAAAAGCTGTCTGAAAGATGGCTGGGTCCTTTTCCAATCTTGAAGAAAGTCAGTACTCATGCCTACCACCTCAAGCTCCCATCTCAATGGAAGTCCATCCACCCAGTTTTCCATATTTCCCTTTTGGAACCAGTCAAGATGTCAACAATCCCAAATAGGCATCAAGAGCCTCCTCCTCCAATAATCATTGAAGAAGAAGAAGAATGGGAAGTCTCTCAAATACTGGACTCAAAGCTCAAGAGAGGAAAATTATGGTATCTGGTGGAATGGAAAGGTTTCAGTCAAGACCCAGAAAGATCCACTTGGGAACCAACTGAAAACCTCAAGAATTGTCCTGAACTCGTCAAAGATTTTCATTTATTATATCTTGACAAGCCTGGGCCCAATTCTTCAAAAGCTTGATTCATTATGGTGCTTGGTGGGGACATGAATTACCAAAGGTAAGTCCCACTGCTGGTATGCACCTTTAGGGGTATTCTACTCTTTTGTTGTAAGCATCACCTTGGCCACTCTGTGAGCACTTTGCAAATTTTGGACACAGATCTTTGGCCAGGCTTTTCAACATTCATTTCCAATCTTATGGCCATTTCACTTGGGACAATGGGCCATTCACTTTCAATTCATTTCCAAGATCCCAAATTCAAATTTATTCCTTCAGCATTTTTGTTTTTATCTTTATGGCACTGACGGGAGTGGTAACTACTAAAAGTAAGTTCCTCTCCTGGTGTGCACTTCCCTGAGGGGTCTACAATCTTGTCAAAACATCACCTTGGCCACTTTTTGAGCACCTGGCATCAAATTTCTCTTTCCAGGTCCTTGGCCAACTCCAAAATCAGTTATCAACCTCTGTGATGAAGATTGGAACCTCCTCAAGATTCAATTCAATTTCCTTTTCTCTTTTCTCTTTCTTTTATTTTCATTTTCATTCTTTATTTTTATTTTATTTTCATTTTAAATTTTCTCTTATCACGTCAATTATCACGTCAAAATTTTTTATTTATTTTAAAATTCAATTCAAATCATGAAGCTAATGTCAAAAGAAGATCAACCAATTCCTGCATCAAATGTCATATTTTTAATATCAGTTTTCAAATTTTTATCTTCATCAGTCCTCTTGAATCACTCTCTCAAAATCTTTCCAATAGCCTCAACAGGCTTCACCTTGTATTGGTGCTCAGGAGCTCACCATTCCAAGGTGGGGGGTACTGTCACAACCATGGCAATTCACCTCCTTGGATCCCCATATGGCATATCAAGCCATAGTTCTCTTATGGCCAATTGGCCATATCCATCACCAGTGGCCAATATGGCCACGTCATCATCTTATGGACCTTTTATGGCCGTTTGTGTTTTGGAGCCTTCATGGCCCTTCACCTCAAACCAGAACCCATAGCGGCAATTTATGCCCAAATGGGTATTTCTGGTCATTTCCCTCAAAACCAGGGGAAATGGCCCAAATGGCTGTTTTTGGCCATTTGGGCTCATAATGCGCATTTTGCGCACTTTGATGCAAAGTGTCCAAAAGACACTTTCCCGCCTTTTGGGCCAGTTTTTTGGCTCAGAACCCAAAAGTGGCCAAAAACCCCAAAGGGCCCAGAAGCACCTTTCCAAGCTCTGAAGCCATCGCATCCATCATTTTCCCCTCTGCCTTTCCATCTCAAGACCTTTGGACGTAATCTTCTTGCCAATGAACCAATATGCCATAAATGATGTTATATATCATTGTACATCATTTTTCAACAGCAATTCAATGGTGGCAATATCAAATGGTCATTTCAATATTCCAACATCTCATCACTTCATCAAGGCACCCAATCATTCAGAGGAATCATCAAGGCTCAAGAGCAAGTGTTTCAGCGTCAAAGACCAATGACGCCATCAAGCAGTCATTGGTTATTCTCACTACAAGTATTCCTTCCAATAGAATACTGTCAATTCATTCTCAGAAGTGTATTCAAGAGGCAGTGCCAAAAGAAGTTGTCAAGTGTCAAAGCTCCACTCAATCCATCTTGGCAACCATATTCATTTCAATACAGTCTGGATCCATCAAGAACTGTATTTCAGTTTCAAGCATGGGAAGTTCATTCAACCCAATTCAATTTCAACATTAGCCAGCTGTATCAATTCCCAAAACAATCAATACAGCCTCAAGGATCAATACAGATCAGTTTTCAGCCTGAAGAACTCAAGCTCCCAACTTTTCACATATACCAGCTACCCTTTCCACCCTGGGGGGTTTTTCCCCAGTTAATTAATATACTTTGATTTTATTTTATCTTTATTTTCTTTTCATTTTTAGTTAAGCAAATAATGATATTATTAAGTCAGTCATTTAGCACCTTTCTCTTTCTCTTTCTTCACCTGTCAATGGATATTTGGTGGTCACATCCTTACTAATTCCATTATTCATTTTTGGCAGGTTGAAACAGTGATTAAGGACTTACTTGGTTGGCTCTTTGGCCATTTGGCTTCCCTTTCCTCTTTGCATCTCATCTTGTACCTGCATATCTTTTAGAGGAATCCATTCTTATTATTTTATTTCTTTATTCTTTGCAGTTTTCCAAGTGAGTTCCCTGATTGCTGAGTGCCAGGCCACTCTTGTATTTCCACTAGAGCCCCTGTGACAGTACCTTGGATTATATATTCATTGATGAAGACTTCTGGTGGTCAGAATTTCCATCAGAACCAGAAATTGAAGAAAGAAATGCCTTTTTGGAACCCCTCAAAAAGCTTCTTTTGGCCAGGTTGCTCAACAGACACTTACCTTTCCCACTTGGGGGAGTTTGACTCCAAATAAAATCAACAAAATCAATATTTCTTCTTTCAAAATGTATCAGTATCATCCATAAAATGTATCATTAGTTTCTTTTTTATTTCATTTTTCTCTCATAGGCAGTGAGTTCCTGCCTTAACAAAGAAGAAATTCATCAACAAAGTATTTCTTAAAAAAAACAAAAAAAAACATTAATCACCTCCACCATGGCCACTTCACTAATTTATGGCTCCTATGGGGAAGAACTAATAAAAGAAGACCAAATTATCAATGAAGAACTTCCTTGGTCACCAGAAGATGAAGATTTGAATAAAGGGAACCTTCGGCACTTTAAGGATGCTTCATCATTATCAAGCAACCAAGAAATTGAAGAAATCAAGGAATTGCTGAAAATTATTGAGATTTCTAACAAAACCAATGGAATTTTTTAAGAATTAATGGATCAATTAAAATTCAAACCATCAAAGCCTATCTTGAAGACACATAACAGCTCCAAAAATCAAAAATAAAATAAAGTAGTCAGATTTCAACTCAATTAATCACCAGGAAGTGACCTCCTGCCTTATCAAAGAGGAAATTAATTCCTTATCAATTGAAATAACCAATAATTCCTAAATCAAGCATCACTAGGCAGCAAACTCCTGCCTTATCAAAGAGGAAGACCCAACTTCTTTCCCAAAATTACCATCCAAAACCCAATAAACCTACCCTCAAACTATTTAGATAAATAAATCTGATAAAATTTTCAAATATTCTTACCTTAACACTTCAAAATCCACCAAATCCTTCAAAATGGAATCATGGCCATTACTTGAAGAAAATACCTGGTCATTGGAAACAGATATCAGCTGGATAGAAGCAAAAGAAGTCTGGGCCAATTACATCAATCCACAAGAGTTAATTGAAAATCCTGACTGGTTCTTGCAAATAAAACCAGAACCCTGTCCTGATATTTCCACCATAGTCCTTCCATACATTGAGTTTGAGGACATCTTTGAAAAAGAAAACTTACCATCAGAAACTGTCATATCTCATCCATGGAAAAAATTACCTGGATTCAACCTTACAGAGTATGAATTCTTAGAGTTACTGACGTGGGATGGAATTGATGGCAACCTTGGAAACCAATACTGGAATGAAATATTGCACCTGGATGAACACCTCAGGAAATCATTATTTTGGAGAACCTGGAAATGCCAAGATTGGTTCAATCTCCAGGATTTTGAAATGCAAAATAGAAAAATAAGCAAGGTCTCAAGAGGGTATATTATTCATAATTACACTTGGGATTGCCACTGGGAAGAAACACTTATATCAGAAATCCTCAGTCTTGAGAGTGGTGCAACTAAATTTGATACAGAAGAGTGGGACTCTTTCTGTCAAGAATACCTGTTTAAAGCTCTCAAAAGGGAAAAATAGAGGGGAGGAAAACTTATCAAACAGGAATTAGTGAAGGAAATATTTGGTTGAAGGAATAGAATTCAAAGAAACAAATCCCACCTTCTAAGTCCCTATTTCTTTGTTTTTTTAATCCATCCTATTTTCATTGATATTATTATTGTTTACTTCTTATATTTATTATTTTATTATTATTTGATTTTATTTCTTATTATTATTTCATTTTTCTTTGATAACCAACCTAAGAATAAAAAAAATTAAAAAAAAGCTTCAGTTGATATAAGCTTAGAAGGAAGAAAATAAAAAATAAACCCACTTGATATTGAAGATTCTTTTTTTCATAATTGTTTTTTTATCCCTTTTACTCAACAATATATATATATATATATATATAATTGGTTCTAAAAAATATAAAATATATAAAACATGAATTAAAAACACAATTAGTTTCAGTTCAGTTTATATCAGTAGATGACAACTTAAAAAAAAGGGGAGGGAGTGATAGAGCCATTATTTTAAAGCTCTAATCACAAATTTATCTTCTACTATTTAAAAGATTGATAGATAGGCTTATGGTTTCTTATTGCTTTAGCTATCTATTTTACTTAAGTTAAATTAAAATAATTTTAATTTTTTTAATTTTAAGTTCTTTTTCAGAACATAGCTTAACTCATATTTTAACTTAAGCTTAACTCGGGTTTATTATTTATTTAGTTTTTTTTATCTTATTTATTTATTTATTATTTTTTATTTTATTTTATTTATTTTTTATTTTTTTTTATTATTTATTTATTTATTTATTTATTTTTTTGATTTTATTTTATTTATTAAAAAAAAAGGAATGGGCAACAAATACCACACCCAATTATTGACTTAAGCTCATTAGCTCGAAAGACAGGGAGGGACATGATTCATGAAGTAGCGCTAAGAGGGGATTTGACCTGTATTTCACAACTTTGATCTTATTCAATACGTTATTAACATTGAATTTGATCATACCAAATGCCTGGATCTAGATTCTTTAACATTGGTAAATCACTGCAAGAACCATAGTCCATGATGATACAAAAACAAATAATCAAAAATACTATAAAAAATAATAAAAAAAAGAAACAATTAGCTTTATCCAAGCTTCTCCTCTGAGAAACACCAATCATTTCCTTATTTTTTGGAATTTGAAGTTATTGCATGGCCATTTTGACCACAAGGTCGCAATCCATAAGTATGGGTAGAATGGTGCTTAGAACCTTGAGGGTTGGAAGCAGGTCCACTCGAAAAGAAGAGCTCGGGATCATTGATGAAAAATTCTGGGAAGTAATCACCATTTATGAAGGTGTAAAAAGCTGAAGCCGCAGATGGAGGCTTCTCCTCAGGTGACGAGGCTCTGGTAGAGCTGAATGAGCAATTCGCAAGGGCTGAGGTTGAAGGGGGAGTCATCAAGGTAACCCACTCCCCCATGGATTGTTTAATAGGTGTGGATGGAGTACCAAAAGCCATTTCCTCAAACTCTTCAATTGTAAAAGGCTCAATTGCCTTTAAGAAGGTGGAGGAGTATACTAGGTTATTGGAGCTCATCTTAAAACAAAATGGGATCCTGTAAAAGAGAGGGGAAAGAGAAGTTCTCCAATCTAAGTAAGGGCTACTCAACACAATTAGATTAAATTAGGCTAGAACACGATCATACCTCAAGTGTCAAGCTAATGCAACAATCCAATAAAATCAACTGGTAGATTAGTTGTAATGGGGAAAAAAGGAATTTTGGAGTCCTATTTATATTATTTTGAAGGAGTCCAAATCAGCTGGTATAGAAGGTGCTCTTGAGACAGCAGCAACTTAAATAGATACTTTACCTCTTCCACCATACCCCGATAATTCTGGGGTTCATTTTATCAAAAGCTCTCAAAAGCCCCACATCAGCTGATACCAGCACAAATGAGGCAGTGTCTCTACCTTGCCAAATTGTTAGCAGTGCCAGTCAAGTAAAGCACAGATCCAAAGGCCAAACTTCACTGAAAACAAGAGTTGTTACCTGCAACTCATTTGGAATGATACCAGTATAGCGGGAATAGAACACATAAGCATCAACCTAAAAAAAACCCTTTAGTAATAATGTGGGACTTAACAATGGCCATAATGCAACAAGAAAAATGTAGCAGAACAGTAGTCAACCAATACAATAACAAATACAATCTTGGGTCTGAGGGAGGGTGTTAATGCACAAGATCACCACATAAAAATAATAATAATAATAAAAATAAAAAATAAAAGAAAATAAATAAAAATAATTGCTAAGGGATTATGACAGTAGTGGGCTTTGGAAGAAAATGCAGCTATAGGGAAATATAGGAAGTACAAAGCCATAACAGACGGGTGGTGTTAGCTCGGGAAGATTTAGCTTGCTTGGCTCAGTCCTACCTCAGAAGCATAAGATCACTGAATTTGTAAGAAACAACATTTATTAGTGTCACATCTTCACAGGGTAAAGTAATGAATGGAAGCAGCTGAGAAAATTAAAGCCGTATTATCATCAAGAATAAGCCACACTCCAAAAGCGGTATTAACTTGGAAAAAGACCTTACACTGCTTGTCACTACCTAACCTGGCTAGTATCAATATCCAAGTTTCTGAAGTGCTTTGCGGGGTGATTACAACATTGATGAGTAGTGTTTGAGATGCTTGCAAGGCCAATAGACATCTCCAGGGACCTGTTTCTGGAAGGAATGGATTGCTTGAGAAATTTTGCATTGTAAAAGCTTCATAACGCGAAAATAAATCACCTACAGTGGTTTAAACCGCAAGGAAGTGTTTTTTCAAAGAAATTAGAACAAAAAAACAAAGAAAAAAGAAAAAAACAATAATAAATATAAAGATTGTAGAATAAATAATTCTGGATGCAGGAGTTGCAGAAAGGTTATAGGAATCTCACCTCCCACAGCCCGTACTGCGCTGTACGACCCAATTAGCTAGCTAGGACTAAATGAATAAGTCCGGTATAAAATAAAATAAATAAATATATATGTATTTAATAATAAATTAATTATGAATGAATATATATATATTCATGGCAAAAAATAATAAGTATTTAAAAAAAAAATAAAAAAAAATAAATAAATAATATAAATAAATCATCAACCAAAAGTCCTCAAAATGACTTTAAACTGTTGAATTTTCTTTTATTTTTTTTTTGTAAAATAAAAAAAATGGCCTCAGCATGGCTTAAAGCTGCTTTATTCATTTATTAACTTCAATTTTGATTATTTAAGTCGCTGATTATTTTTTTATGCTACAGGGAACTCAAAACAGAAGAACAAACCCTGGGAAAGGCTTTAAACTGCCCAGTTTTCTATTATTTTATTATTTTATTGACTTGATTATTTTACTGACAATTATGTTGTTATTTTTTATATTTTTTATTTTTTTTTACAGTTTTTTATCAATCAATATATATATATATATAATAACAAAAGAAATATCAATATGTATAACATAATGGCTTTATAATAATCAAAAAAAATCATAAAAAACAATAAGAGAAAATTACTGTAAAAGCAGACAACATTAAATATATTTTTTTATATGAATCAATATATATAACAGAATGGGGGTTTAAAATTCAAAAAAGGGCCCTAAGCATGGCTTTCCACTGATATGTTATCTTTTATGCTTTTATGTTGAATAATAAGTATACTAACATATTGGATTTGGCTTTTACAGGTCTTCAACATTAAAAAAAACCCTTTCAGGATTTTTTTTAAGCTTGAGAAAATGCTTTGAAAATGAAAATAAGTCCTCAATAAGACTATAAACTGTTGAATTAAGTTTACAACTTGGTTTTGAAGATAAATCAAATTTCATAAAAACCAAAAGTATCAAACAGAAGTTCCTGGACACAACATGTGGTCCTTGGAAAGACCATAACCTGCCCCTTCAAAGATCAAGAAATTCCTCAGCATATCAACAAGAATATCAACAAAAAATAAACCTATGGTCCTTGGAAAGACCATAAATTGCTTATTTAAAATACTCAAAAATATTGAACAAGGACTATCAAAGGAAGATTAGTCCTAAATAAGACTATAAACTGTTTAATTCAATTTAAAACTTGGCTTTGAAGATAAATCAAAACCAAAATTATCAACACAGAATAAAGTAATTGTCACAACCACAAAGATTGACCCTCCTCCATGGGTGTTGTGGCAATTTTGACCTGGAACCAAGTTGGGGAAAATTAGCCACACCATATCTTTTATGGCTGATTGGTCCCCTCTGGTACTCTATGGCCATTTGGCCATAAAACCTCTTTTGGCAATTTCTGGCCTCAGGCCATATCCTGCCATCATTGGCCTCCTTGGCCAATTTCCATATCACCAACCCCCAGGCCTTTATATTTGATTTTGGGCCTGGGGTTCTTTTGTCTTCTAGGGGCCTCCAGGCCCCCTAGCAATCATCATCCATTCTGGGCGTACCCCTTTCATTAGGGGGGTTTAGGCCTGAATGGCCTATTTGGGCCATTTAGGCCCCCTATGGCTTCTACGGCCTGTGGGCTGTAATTCATGGTCCACTGTTTGCAGGCCAATGAGGCCAAAAGGGGCCAAAGGGGGAAAAAATCTAGCCCCCAAGGCCAGGTGGGTC
Organism: Austropuccinia psidii; assembly: GCA_023105745.1. NCBI lineage: Eukaryota > Fungi > Basidiomycota > Pucciniomycetes > Pucciniales > Sphaerophragmiaceae > Austropuccinia > Austropuccinia psidii. The sequence continues at coordinate 31,961,669 of JALGQZ010000008.1, forward strand.
CCAAACCACAATTGGGCCCACCTGAGCCAATTTTGGCCATCAATTCCTTGGACACAAAAATGGCCATAGAACCCATAGGACCCCATTTTGGCCATGAACCATATTTCCAGCCATGGACTCTAGCAACCACCAGATGCCACCAGACCAGCTCAGAAAGCATTCCCCTCAACTTAAGGGGAATTCTTCCATTCCATGCACCCTGTACTCAAGGTTGCAGGAGCGGTGCATATATGGTATTATATACCATTATGCACCATTTTTGCTCAGCAATTCAATGGTGATATTTTTGGGACCAAATTCAACCTTTCCAAATCAAGGTCCCAAAATCCAACACCCATTTGGAAGGAGGATTCTTTAGCTCATCAGTCTGGCAATTCATGGCGGCAATCAGAAGACCATTCTAGGATCCCAATCACCTGGCCCTGAAGGAGTTGGGTTGGCAATTTTATTCAGGATTATTCCAAGGGCATTCTCAGAGGTTTTACAGTCTTTCAATCAGCTGTCAAGGCCTCAAGTATTTCAATACTCCTTGGAAAACTCAATTGGTCCATACAGGCGTCAATCAATCAACCTGTATGTCCTTGGCCCAATTGGGCCAATTCAATCTTCCACTGTGGGAATTAAATGACACAGTTCAATTTCAAGATGGCTAGATATTTATTGGCCCAATTCAGACAATACAGCCAGTGATCCACCTTCCAGGATTAGTCTTTCAGTTTTTCACATATACTGGCTACCTTTCAGCACCTGGGGCCTTTTTCCCCAGTTAATTAATATAGTGGATTTATTATCATCTTTATTTTCTTTTACATTATTAAAGTTAATACTGATAATCTTAAGTCAGTCATTCAGCACCCTTTCTCTTTTTCTTCCTTGCCTGTCAGTGGATATTGGTAGTCATATCCTTTACTAATTCCATTTCCTTTTCTGGCAGGTTGAAACAGTGAATTGAGGATTTACTTGGTTGGCTTCTTGGCCTTTGGCTTCTTTTACTATCTTTGGGCTTTGGCTTCTCATCTTTTCTTTATCTTTGGCATACTTGTCTTTTCCATTTGTCTTCTTTAAAGAAATCAATCTTTATTATTCTTCTTATCTTTTGGAGTCCTCCAAGTGGGTTCTTGATTCCTGAGTGCCAGGCCCTCTTGCTTCCATAAGAGCCCCTGTGACATTATATTAATTAACTCATAATTTCTTTTCATTCTATTCATTCATTCTTCATCATTTTATTCATTCATTCATCAAAATCATGACTCTTTAACGTTTTATGAACTTTATGATTCTTTGTCACCTCTCAATTTTCTCTCTATCATTCTTCATTCTGAAAATTGAAAGCTGACCCAATTCCTATTTTTGTTTATCTTTTTCAATATTAATCTCAATCATCAATATCATTGTTATCCTTAATTCAGGTGTCTTATTATCTTGATTTTCAAATTATTCATCAGATTATTCAGACATGTTCTTCATATCAGGATTCAATTTGATTTGATTCCTCAAGAATTTTGATTTTCAGGAAGAATTTACTTGATAATTGATTTGATTGAATGATTTGATATAATTGACATTTACTTCAAGAAAACTGACTAACCTGAAGATTTTCATTGATTTTGCTGAACTTCACATCAAGAATTGACATAAATTGATTTTGACTCAAGAATTAATTTGACTGATTGATTTTCTATGCAAGATTTGATTTTGATTTATTGATTTTATTGACTTTAAGATTCTCATTGATATTGATTTTGACTTCAAGACTCATTTGATTTTGGTTGATTGACATACCTGAAGATTTAAATTGATTCATTGATTTCCTCAAGATTTGATTGTTGATTCCATACTTTGGGAAAATTTTGATTTTATTCATTTATTTTAATTTTTTATTTCTGAAATCATGCCCGTCAAACATTCACCTCCTGAAAGACAAACCAGATCTCAGGCCAGAGCTCAAGCTGCTCTTACTCCAACTCCAAGAGTTCCTCTTGATGGCACCCCAGCAGTTCCTCAACTGAGGGCCCAATTGGATAGAGGACCCCGCATGGAAGGAGCAGAACCATCAAGGAAGGAAGGAAGACGGCCAAGAAGATCAATTTCATTGTCAGGAGTGGTTGGTGGCTTTCCAGGAGTTTCAAGAACCAGTCTCAAGGTTCAAGGTGAAGATGATGATGATGAGGAGGAGAATTCTGTGGAAGAGGAATATTCTGATGGTACTGAAGGTGTTCCTGCTCCTGTGGGGCATACCAAAGTACTGGATGACCAACTATATCCCAGTCTGATCAGCCTGTCTCTCATCAATCTGAACCATCTCTATTGGCCATTATGCAGCAGATGACTCAAATTATGGCCAATCTTCAAGAAGCTTCTTCTTCTGGATCATCAAGGCCACCTGCCTTCAAGACTCCATCTATGAAGGCACCAGAATTCTTTGATGGGACTCAGCCCTTCAAAGTCAGAAGCTTCCTACAGTCATTCCAATTAATCTTTCATAATGATCCGGCAAACTTCTCTCAAGACAGAAAGCAGGTCCTTTATGCCACTTCATTTCTCATTGGCAGGGCTGCAAAATGGATTGAGCCTTATCTTTTAAATCTCACAAATCAGGACTCCCATTACCTTCTTAATTCTTGGCCTCTATTTGAATCTCAACTCTTCACTCTATTTGGTGACCCAAATGAAGTCAGAAAAGCTGAAGCAGATTTGGATTCACTAAGAATGAAGGAAGGTGGCCACGTTTCACTATACATAGCTGATTTCATGAGTTTGGTTTGAAGAATTGGAGTTTGGGGTGAAAGGGCTCTCATTCATCATTTCAGGAAGGGATTGCCATCTAGGATATTGGATCAATTGGCCTCCCATCCTTCAAGAATTGATTCTCTTCAAGACTTAATGGATGTTACCCTGGAACTTGATACCAGGTACCATGATAGGCAAAAGGAGAAGAATCACTATCAAGAGAAGAAACCTCAAGTCCCAAGATCAAGTACTTCTCATCCTCAAAATTCTTTAAGTTCAAGTCATAAGAAGGAGAAGAATTTTCAGAGGAGGGACAAGCCCCATTCTTATTTGTTGAATAAGGACTTCAAGCTCTTGAACTGTAAAAAAAAGAATAATCAAAGAGGGTCTTTGTACCTATTGTGGTGGGAAGCATAGTCTGGAGTCCTGTATCAAAAGGCCTCAAAACAAGTTTACCCAACTGTCAGGCCAATTTCCCAGTCAGGGAAAAGCTTGAGTGGAGACAATGTTGTGTTCAATGGTCTTCACAGTTTTTGTTCCAGAGCACGATTGTGCATTCTGAATACTGGTGTCAAAAATTCTCTTAATTTTTTTGTCTTTTCTTCTCTTTCTGATGTTTTTTACAGTATTCTCATGGATTCTGGTGCTACACACTCATTTATTGCAAAGCAGTTTGTTCACAAGTACTCATTGACTACGTCAGAACTTCCAGAGAAGATTCCTCCTATCATTTTGGACTCCTCTGAGTCCCCTTTCCTATTTGTGACTCACCATACTAAATATATGGTTGAGCTCCCTTCCTTCCCAAGCTTTGAATGGCACTTTTTGGTCATTGATACTCCCAAGGGAGAAGACCTCATATTGGCCTTTGAATTTCTAAATCACTTTAGTCCTTCTATTGATTGGAGGCAAGGGCTTATCACCTTTAATGCTGATCAAAAGGACTATTCTGATCCTTCTAATTCTTTCCATAATGACTCTTCTTCTGCCAAATCATGTGCATCTCTGGTTGGTGAATCTAGAACACCATCATTTCCATCTTCTGTCCATATTCCTTCCATAAATTCCCCTCAGTCATTACCATTATCTGGAGATGAAGTCTTTAAAGAGATTGAAGATGTTGGAGAAGATAATTCTGTATCTTCACTTTATCTCTTCTTTGGGAATATGGACCTTCCCCCTTCATCTTATCATGACTCCGTGGAGGAGTTGTGGGATGAAGAGGAAGAGCCAGAAGAAGTAGAAACCATGATGAAGGTTGTTCCTTCTGTCTATCGCCAATACTTGGATGTATTCTCCAAGGTGAAAGCAGAAAAACTTCCTCCTTACTGTGCCTGTGATCATCATCATGAGCTGGAGGGGTCTCTACCTCCAGTTGGGGTGATCTACTCTTTATCCAAACAAGAGTCAGATACACTCAGGGCCTACATTTCAGAGAATGTAGAGAAAGGTTTCATCCAGTCAAGCTCCTCTTTGACAGGAGCACCTGTCCTCTTTGTCAAAAAGAAAGATGGTGGCCTCCGTTTGTGTGTTGATTACCACAAACTCAATGCTGTTACTAGGAAGAACAAGTATCCTGTTCCTCCTATGAATCAGCTTCTCACTGTTTTCAATGGTTCTTCTATCTTCTCCAAGATTGATTTGCGTGGTGCATATAACCTGCTCAGAATCAAGGAGGGTGATGAACATTTGACATGCTTAAGAACCAAATATGGCAGTTTTGAGTACTTGGTTATGCCATTTGGGCTCACCAATGCTCCTTCCTCTTTTCAGAATCTTGTCAATAATAATTTCCAAGATCTACTTGATAGTTATGCTGTGGTCTATTTGGATGACATTACGGTCTTTTCCAAATCTGAGGAAGAACATGTCACTCATGTGTCCACTGTTCCTTCCAGACTTGGAGCCAATAATCTTTTTGCTAAGGCTTCCAAGTGCCTATTTCACATTTATAGTGTAGAGTATCTTGGTTATGTTGTTTCTTCTGAAGGCCTCAAGATGGACCAAGCAAAAGTCCAGAAGATTCTCAAATGGCCGCCTCCAAGAAACCTCAAACCTCTTCAATCTTTCCTTGGCTTTGCCGAATTCTACCGCCTTTTCATCAAGAATTATTCAAAGAAGATCAGTTGACTCACCAGTTTCCTCAAGAAAGATTCCTGTTTCCCCCTCAATCAGGAAGCTCTTGGTCAGTTTGACCAGCTCAAAGAGGCTTTCACCACTGCTCCAATCCTTCTCTACCCACCATTGTAGAGACCACTGCATCCAATTATGCCTTGGGTGCTGTATTGAGTCAGATCTCTGACTCAGGAAAGAATCTCATTTCATTCAACAGCCGCAAGCGTATCCCAGCAGAGCTCAACTATGAGATTCATGACAAGGAACTCCTTGGCATAGTCTGGGCTCTCAAGCGCTGGAGGGCTTTTGTCCTGTCTCTTTCTTCCCCTCTTGAAGCTCTCACCGATCACTATTCCCTGAAATACTTCATGTCCTCCAAAGTACTCAATTGCCGTCAAGCCCGCTGGGCTGAATTCCTTTCTGAATTCCATTTATAAATCACTTACCGCCCTGGCCGCCTAGCTACTCTTCCAGATGCCTTATCACGTCAGGACAACATTTATCCAGAGAGGGGGGAGGATTTTATTAGCAAGAATCCAATGAATTTTCAACAACTCATTGAGCAAGATGAAGTTCAACCCTCAAGGTAATTTGCAGTCAAGGTGGAATCTTTTTCAAATTTGATTGACTCAATTCAGAAGAAATTATAGCAAGATTCTCAGTACATAAGTATCCTTGAAGAATTGGGCAAAGGTAAATCCATTCAGGATTATTCTCTTGATTCCTCTTCCCAACTTCTTCTCTTCAAAGATTGGGTGGTGGTCCCAAATGACCCCACAATCCAACTCAGCATTCTTCAAAAGAGTCATGATTCTCCTCTAGCTGGACACCCTGGCCAAGAGAAGACTCTGAAACTTGTCAAGCGGGATTTCCACTGGTCCGGCATGACTCAATTAATCAAGGATTATGTCTCATCCTGTCAACAGTGTTCAAGAAACAAGAATATCCATCATAAGAAGTTTGGACTCCTCAAACCTCTTCCAATTCCAAATGGTCCTTGGATTTGTATTTCAATGGACTTCATCACTCAACTGCCACTGTCCAACTCATTTGACTCAATCCTTGTCATAGTGGACAGATTCTCAAAAATGGCAGTTTTTATTCCAACAATGTCTTCAATCACTTCATTAGATTTGGCCCATTTATTCATCAAGAATATCTTTTCAAAGAATGGCCTTCCTTCAAGGATTGTCAGTGATAGAGGTCCTCTCTTTGTTTCTTCCTTCTGGACCAATCTTTGTCAGCAGCTCAAGATTTCAAGAGACTTGTCAACTGCTTACCATCCAGAAACCAATGGACAGGCAGAGAGGGTAAATCAGATACTAGAACAGTATCTTTGGATGTATGTCAGTTATCATCAAGATGATTGGAATACCTGGCTCCCTCTGGCTGAATTTTCCTACAATAATTCTGATCACTCTTCAACCAAGCAATCCCGATTTTTCACTGTTTATGGAAGAGATCCTCATTTTGACTCAGTTCACATCACTCAAGATACTCCTGCTGGAAAGTTATCAACAAAAATTCAATCAGTACAGCAAGATGTCAAGAGAGAACTTGAAGTTGCCATAAACAGGTTTAAGAGGTATGCAGATAAAAGGAGAGCAAGTCCACCTGTTTTCAATCCTGGTGACATGGGATGGCTTTCCTCCAAGAACATCAAATCAACCAGACCAACCAAAAAACTGTCTGAAAGATGGTTGGGTCTTTTTTCAATCTTGAAGAAAGTCAGTACTCATGCTTACCACCTCAAGCTTCCATCTCAAGGAAATCCATCCACGCAGTCTTCCATATTTCCCCTCTAGAACCAGTCAAGACATCAACAAGCCCAGATTGGCATCAAGAGCTTCCTCCTCCAATAACCATTGAAGAAGAAGAGGAATGGGAAGTCTCTCAAGTACTTGATTCAAAGCTCAAGAGGAGAAAGTTATGGTATCCGGTGGAATGGAAAGGTTTCAGTAAAGACCCAGAAAGATCTACTTGGGAAACAGCGAAAACCTCAAGAATTGTCCTGATCTTGTCAAAGATTTCCATTCTTTGTATCCTGACAAGCCAGGGCCCAATTCTTCAAAAGCTTGAATTTTTATGGTGCTTGGTGGGGAGAGGAATTACCAAAAGTAAGTCCCACTCCTGGTATGCACCTTTAGAGGTATTCTCCTCTTCTTTGCTGTAAGCATCACCTTGGCCACTCTGTGAGCACTTTGCCATTTAAACACAGATCTCCTGGCCAGGCTTTCAACATCAATTCCAATTTATGGCCATTTCCGCTTGGGGCAAATGGACCATTCCTTTCTTATTATCCTTCCCAAGTTATTATCTTTTCAACACATTCGTTTACCAAGATTTTTCTTATTCATGGCACTGGCGGGAGTGGTAACTACCAGAAGTTCCTCTCCTGGTGTGCACTTCCCTTAGGGGTCTACAATCTTTCAAATCATCACCTTGGCCACTCTGTGAGAACCTGGCATCAATTTCTATTATCCAGGTCCCTGGCCACTTTCAAAATCAACTGTCAAAATACGTGATGAAGATTTGACTCCCCCTTCAAATTTATTTTTCTTTTTATTTTCTTTTTCTCTCTTTATATTTTCTTCTCTTACCTTCTTATTCTTCATATTTTCTCAAATTTCTTTTCTTATAACTCTCAATGCCAAAATCTTTACGCCAAATCATGTCTTCAACATTTTCAAAAACAAATGTGAAGAGATGACCAGGTCAACCTCAATTCATATGGAAACACTTTTATCAGCTCAAAAATTTTCTTTTCAAGATTCAAATACCTCTGGCATCCCTACGTCCAATCAGTCTCAATAGCCTCAACAGGCTTCTACCTTATCTTGGTGCTCAGGAGCTCACCATTCAAGGTAGGAGGGTACTGTCACAACCATGAATATTGACCCTCCTCCATGGGTGTTGGGGCAATTCTAACCTGGAACCAAGTTGGGGCCAATTGGACACACCATATATTTTAGGGCCAATTGGTCCTCTCTGGCTCTCTGTGGCCATTTGGCCATAACACCTCTTTTGACCTTTTCTGGCCTCAGGCCATATCCTGCCATCATTGGCCTCCTTGGCCAATTTCCATATCACCAAACCCCAGGCCTTTATCTTTGATTTTGGGCCTGGGGAATGCTTTTGTCTTCTAGGGGCCTCCAGGCCCCCTAGCCATCATCATCCATTCTGGGCCTACCCCTTTTATTAGGGAGGTTTAGGCCTAAATGGCCTATTTGGGCCATTTAGGCCCCCTATGGCTTCTATGGCCTGTGGGCCGTAATTTACAATCCACGGTCTGCAGGCCAATTAGGCCCCTTTTGGCCTAATCCAATGAGGAAAAAAGGGGAAAAGGGGGAACCATCTAGCCCCCAAGGCCATGTGGGTCCCAAACCACAATTGGGCCCACCTGAGCCAATTTTGACCATCAATTTTTTGGACACCAAAATGGCCATAGAACCCGTAGGACCGAATTTTCGCCATGGACCATATTTCCAGCCATGGCCTCTGGAAACCACCAGAGGCCACCAGACCAGCTCAGAAAGCATTCCCCTCAACTTAAGGGGAATTCTTCCATTCCTCCAGGCACCCCGTACTCAAGGTTGCAGGAGTCGTGCATATATGGTATTATATACCATTATGCACCATTTTTGCTCAGCAATTCAATTGTGACGTTTTCAGGACCAAACTCCACCTTTCCGAATCAAGGTCCCAAAATCCAAAGCCCATTTCAAAGGAGGATTCTTCAGCTCATCAGTCTGGCAATCCATGGCGGCAATCAGAAGACCATTCAAGGATCCCAATCACCTGGCCCTGCAGGAGTTGGGTTGGAAATTTCATTAAGGATTATTCCAAGGGCATTCTCAGAGGCTATACAGTCTTTCAATCAGTTGTCAAGGCCTCAAGTATTTCAATACTCCTTGGACAAATCAGTTGGTCCATACAGGCGTCAATCAATCAACCCGTATGTCCTTGGCCCAATTGGGCCAATCCAATCTTCCACTGTGGGAATTCAATCAAACAGTTCAATTTCAAGATGGCCAGAACTTTATTGGCCCAATTCAGACAATACAGCCGGTGATCCACCTTCCAGGATCAGTCTTTCAGTTTTTTACATATACTGGCCACCTTTCAGCACCTGGTGAATTTTTCCCCAGTTAATTAATATATTGGATTTATTATTATCTTTATTCACTTTTACATTATTAAAGTTAATACTGATAATCTTAAGTTAGTCATTCAGCACCCTTTCTCTTTTTCTTCCTCGCCGGTCAGTGGATATTGGTGGTCATATCCTTTACTAATTCCATTTCATTTTCTGGCTGGTTGAACCAGTGAATTGAGGATTCACTTGGCTGGATCCTTGGCATTTGGCTTCTTATCTTTTCTTCATCTTTGGCATACTTGTCTTTTCCTTTATTATTCTTTAAAGAAATCAATCTTTATTATTCTTCTTATCTTTTGGAGCCCTCCAAGTGAGTTCTTGATTCCTGAGTGCCAGGCCCTCTTGCTTCCATAAGAGCCCCTGTGACAGTAATTATCAAGAAAAACAAGATATGGTCCTTGGCAAGACCATAAACTGCCCCTTCAAAAATCAACAAAAGGTCAAGGATATATCAAAAAAAAATAAAGCAATGGACCTTGGAAAGATAATAAAATGCCTACTCAAATTCTCAACAAGGACTCAAAGTAAAAAAATTAACCAAGAGTCCTCAATAAGACTATAAACTGTTTAAGCTAATTATACAGCTTGGCTTTGAAGATAAATAACATGCCATGAAACCCCAAAGGCCACAATCAGGTGCCCGGACACAGGATATGGTCCTTGGCAAGACCATAAACTACCCCTTCAAAGATCAAGAAATTCCTCAGCATATCAACAAGAATATCAACCAAAAAAATAAATGATCCTTGGCAAGACCATAAACTGCCCACCAAAGATTCTCAACAAGGACTCAATACAAAACAGTAAACCAAAGGTCCTTGGAAAGACTACAAACTACCTAAGTTTTCACTTCTTAATTTCTAATTTTATATCATTATAAACAAGAATTAGAAAGATTTACTGACTCAAATGTTTTTAACATATTTCTCATCTTTTTTTATTTCAAATTCAATTTTCTTTTCCTCACAATTAGGGTCATATCCCATTCATGAGCTCAAGAATATTCTATTCATTTATTATCTTTATTATACCTTTCCCACTAATACAACAAGAGCCATTAAATTGGCTCAATTTTTCAACTCAAAAAATGATAATAATTTTTTAAAAAAAAAGAACTCTACATCAAGTTATTTTTTTTCAAAAAAATGATCAATTTATTTGAAATATTTCTTCAATTACAAGAAAGTGATTGGAACTGGTTTGAAAAGAAGAAGTATAGGTGCCATGAAGGCATTAATTGAACTCTGAAGGAGCCATTTATATTAAAAGACTCATCAATGGATGACATAATTTTGGGAATTTACATATTAATAGCACCTCAATGTGCTAGTTTTTCCAAAAGGAATTTAAAAGCCCCCCCACAAAAAAGCAAACAAGAGGTTTTTTTTACTGTAAAGATTTTTAATTTCACTGTTTATATTTTTTTCAACAACTCAAGTGCATTTATGGGTAACAGAACATCTGAACCATAAAGGGGATGGACTTGAAATAAAGTCTGGGTCACAATGATGATTCCAAAAGGAAGAGTTGTGGAATTATAAGGGTCATTATATGAATAAAGGACCCAAATTATGCTCATTAAACTATGTAATATTAATCATAAATACTCTCAAGAGCACCAATTTTTACTAATTGGCACAAAGTACCACCTTTAACAAAACAGTTCCATGATCTTAATGGTGATTCAGGTTTATTTCTTTTAAATTTTGATTTTTAATCAGATATCTCACTTAATTCTTATTTTATACTTACAGTAAAAAAAATATTACTATTGAATCATAATCAAAATAAAATTATGTAGATTTACTGTATCATTATTTAGCCTCATCAAAATCACTATAAAAAATAAGGGGTGGGTAAATTTATTTCTTACATATCCCTTATAGTGGAAGTTTTGGGGGAATGAGGATATATCCTCTTCAAAATTTGAAAACCAACTCAAGATTTTTAAATGGAGAGGGGGGCCCTCATCCAAAATAATATTATTAGAAAACAAAAATAAAATAAATCAGTAAATATTAAAATTAATTTTGAATTATCTTATTATTATAATTTTCCATTTTTCATGTTATTTTTTATAACAGGAATGCTTTAGCGATACAGAAGAACCAAAGGAAGTAAATTATTTTGAAGAAATATCAATATAATTTGGAAACATCATATCACATACCAATTATCACAATACTGAAAATAAAGAAGACTGTTCATAAAGAAAAGCAGGAGTTCCTTATGGATTTACCTTTGGAAAACACCAGAGCTTGGAAATTTCTTTGATTCTGGATTGAAACTCATTTGGAATTCAAGAATCACTGTCCAGGATCTATGGACTGAAGGATGACTCATTGCATTAATTATTGACTCAGGACTCACTTAACATGATGGACCAACAAGATGATTTAAAACACTCAAATCAAATTGCCCTTGGGATTTTAAAGAAGCTTGAAGACTCAAGAGGTCCTCAGCATGATAATAAACTGCTTCCCCTGTAGACTTGGGCAGGGAAACTTATAAAAAATAACAGCCAAGAAGCTGGAGGGGATTGTCCTAGTCAGGAGAAGTGCTGAAGGAAAATTTTTGTCCTCAGCATGACAATAAACTGCTCCCTTTGTGTAACAGGAACAAGAGGTTGCACAGGTGTTTAGCATTATCAAATTGGCCAAAATGAACAAAGTGGAGTCCCAAGCCATCAATTAAGACAAGCAAATTTCTTATCAAGAAATAAAGCAACCAGAGGAATCTTGCATCAAGTGGGAATCATGAATATTGAAGAATAAAACTAGAGTCAAGTGGAATCCAAAATAAAGTCCAAAGGAGCTAAATAATCAAGATAAGCCCTTGGATTAGGCCAGGGGTTCTTTGCATGACTTAAACTGCAGGACTTGTATACCTAATATGCAGGGGTTACACACCTAGTTGTAGGTACTGTATGACCTTAAACTACATTTTTTAATGAAGAAAGAGGAAAGAAGAATTGTGAAGACCTCAATATTTCAGGACACTAGCAAATTCTTAGAAATCATTAAAAAAACAAAAAGAGAGAAGAAGAAACAAAATAACTAATTGAAGATGGATCACCAAATTTTAGCAGCCAAATACAAATCAGTCCTGAAGAAGGTGAGACCGGTCAATGATCCAATGCCTTAAGACCTTCACCCACCTTTGGAAAGAGATCCTTATGAAACACCCTTATCACCCAAACCACCTATATTTAAAGGAACCTTCAAGGTCACCCATGAAAGACTGCAAGCAGTCAATTTTGGCCCACCAGGATGGTTATCAAATGAAGAAATCAATTTACTCAAAAATGCTATTACCTTAAGGGAAAAAGAAATAGGTTTTTTTGAAGAAGAAAGGGGATTACTCAAACACTCATATTGAAAACCTTACAAGATATCAGTAATAACTCATGAACCTTGGCAGAAGAAACCAATTCCCATTCCCAAATCAATTTTACCTCAGTTTACTGAATTAATCAGAGAAAGAATCAGGACTCAACTCTATGAGCAATCCAATTCAACCTACACAAGCCCAATCTTTTGTGTGGCCAAATCAAATGAGAAACTCAGAATTTTCCATGACCTTCAGGAACCCAACAAAGTCACTATCAAGGATTCTGCCTTACCACCTCACATTGATGACTTTGTAGATGCATTTGCAGGAAGAGCATGCTATGGACTAGGAGACATCATGGGAGGATATGATGAAAGAGAATTAGATGTCACTAAAAGACCCCTCACTACTTTTGAAACACCCCTTGGAAGGATTCAACTCACAAGACTACCCCAAGGAGCCACCAGCTCATTAGCAGTATACCAATCCCAAATGACCTGGATACTTCAAGAAGAAATACCAGAAAGTGTAGGAATTTTCATTGATGATGGAGGAATAAAAGGACCAAGATCACTACAAAACCAATAAACACTACCAGAAAACCCCTCAATCAGAATATTTATATGGGAATAAGCCATAACCTTAGAAAGAGCTTTATTCAGGATTGAAGAAGCAGTACTTACTATCTCAGGATCAATGTTTGCATGCTGTGTTCCAGCTTTGGACATAGTAGGGCATGTTGTATCATTTAAAGGAAGAACAATTTCAAAACAAAAGATCAACAAAATTCAAAATTGGCCAACACCTCTTAACAAGATGGAAATAAGGGGATTTCTTGGACTTTGTGCCTATGTAAGGATGTTCATTGAAGACTTCTCACAAGTTGCATCACCACTCAGAAGGCTCACCAGAGAAGATGTTGACTGGGACTGGGATCAAAAATGTGAGGAAGATTTCCATAAGCTCAGAAGAATAGTCGGAGAAGAAAGAACCCTCAAGAAACTGGATTACGACAAAGGAGCAGGGAAAATTAAGCTAGAAGTAGATTCAAGCTACATTGCTGCAGGAGCAGTACTCACTCAAGAAGATAAAGAAGGAAAATATAGACCAGTATTATATGAATCAATAACCCTTTCAAAATTAGAATCAAAATACTCACAACCCAAATTGGAACTCTGTGGAGTTGCAAGAATTCTCAAGAAGCTTCAGAAAATACTTTGGGGACAACATTTTGAATTACAGGTTGATTCCAAGGACTTGATTGAAATGATCAACACCCCTTCCTTACCCAATGCCCCCATGACAAGATGTGCGGCTTTCATTCAGTTATTTTCCTTTGATTTGGTACAAAAACCAGGGAAAACTTTCACTATGCCAGATGGGCTATCCAGAAGACCAAAAAACTCAGAAGAAGAAGATGAAGATGCGCTAGAATTTGATGAAGAGGAGGATCAGATCAAGCCACACCCTGGATTTGGGACTAAGAATGTAAATTAACTCAATTTTTCAGGAATGCAAGTACCAAACAAACAAGAAGGATTTTGGAAGAGAATGCAAGAATACTTAAGTACAATGAAAAAACCACAATCAAGTAAAGTGGAAGAATTTGGAAGGATAAAAAGAAGGTAATCCAACTTCTTCTTGGAATATGGCCAGTCCAAAAGAAGAAATAACCCAAACCCTCAATTGGTGATATCAAGTCAAGAAGCTCAAAGCTACATTTTAAAGTCACTTCATGAAGACATGGGCCACATAGGGGAAAATGAAACTTACAGAAGAATTAAAGCAAGATTTTGGTTGGGAAGGAATGAAGAAACCAGTCAAGAAATGGGTTCAATCTTGCCTGGTGTGCCAAAAGAGAAGTCAAAACTTACAAAGGGAGCAAAGAAAATCCACAGAAACATCAACAATCTTTGAGAGGGTCGGTATGGATGCAGTCCATATCAAATCTGGAAGATGGAAGTATATGGTTGTGGCCAGAGATTTTTTTTCAGGATGGCCAGAAACAGTTGGACTAGTCAAATTAACAGCAAAAGCAGTTGCGGAATGGTTCACCTCAGAATGTATATGCAGGTATGGCTCACTGAAAGAAGTAACTGTTTATGGGGGGCCAGAGTTTGGAAAAGAATTGCAAGATGCAGTAAAGAAAGAAGGATCAAGGATCAGATTCACCAAGCCGTATTACCCAGAGTCTCAAGGAATGGTGGAAAGGGGCCTTAAACAACTCAAAGATACACTAGTCAAAATGTGTGGGGAAAGTGCAGGAAAATGGAAAAAATATCTACTACTAGTGACATTGGCTGACAGAATTTCCACTAAAAGAACAGTTGGTTTCTCACCATTTGAACTCCAATTTGGACAGCTACCAGTATTACTAATTAACATTGAAACAAAAACCTTTTTAGCAGTAGAATGGCACGAATTATCCACAACTGAGGAATTATTGGAATCCAGAGCTAAAAAATTAGAAGGAAAAGAAGAAATGAGAAGGAAATCAGCAGAAAAACTCAAAAAATCAAGGGAGGACTCAATTAAATATTGGGATAGAAGAATGGCACACAAACTGAGATCACCTCTTAATCCAGGATATTTGGTCCTGGTTTACAACAAAGCAATAGAAACTAATTGAGGGCTACTTTTCAAAAACAAATGGAATGGACCCTCCAGAGTTATCAGACAAATAAACAATGGACCATATGAGCTTGAGGAGCTGGATGGAACAGAACTACCAAGAATATTTGCAGCCTCTCAAATCAAAAGGTTTTACCTAAGCGGAAAGTTGATGGACACAAAAGACACAACAGAAGACACAGAAGAAGACACAGAATAAGAATAAAGTGAAGAAGATGAATTAATAAATGAGGAAGAGGTATTTGAGGAGACCACAGAATCAGATGAATAATAGAGATCTGTCACCTGGAATGCTGGGGACAGCATTAAATGGAGAGGGGGATGTGGTATTCCATACCATTTTTTTAACCAGGCTCAAGCTCATAGTACCCCGTAAAAGCAGTAAATCCAGCCTACAGGCAGACTTACACTCAAATTTTACACCAAACGTTCAATTTTACAGCAAGAAGCTGGATTTAACTCATAAACCCATGGCACAGGCACCAAAGGGAAGTGTATGGGTTTAAATAAATTATTCAGTTTCATTATGCATATGTAAAAAATCAAGTTACATATAGCAAACTAGTTACAACAAATAAGGTACCACCCTTTAAATTACACACCCCACCTATGTCAGGCTGAGTCTATGATGAGAGTATTAAAAAGTATTTACAACTCTTAACTATGGCTGTGACATGGTAAATAAAGATTTAAAAGACTTTTACAAGAGTTAAAGATGGTTTAATTTAATAATAAGAGGGCTTTACTATAAGGAATATAGTGGTGGTGAGCGCTGCTGAAAGCCCTGGGTGCAGCTTTACCTGTTGGGTTACAATAATAAAGACTACAATACTTTAAATTAGAAGTATACCTGATTATTACCCAAGAGTAAAACTGTTTTTGACAGTTTAATACGTAGGGTAGTCAAGAGCAGGATGAGGAGACAATTCTGGCTGTGAAAAGCGTCCTTTTTATCCTGAAATGGGGTGGAAAGGGTGCTAGACCTTTCCAAGTAGAGGAAATGAAGTTTTTTCACTCTCTAGGACTGGCTTGTGGCTTGCAAACAGCCTTCATAGCCTGTATTGGGCCCAGATGTGGTTTTGAAACCTCATCTGGGTAGTTTTCACCAATACAGGGTGAAAGTTTTCATCTGGGGACCTCACAGCCTGATTCTGACGTGTATGATGCGTAGAATGCTGTACAGAGACTGTATGGGACCCCAGGATTGACTGACTTATGAGGTATTGAAGTATTAACATGCTTCTTTGTCTGTTTGACACATCATAATCAGAGTACAACTGTATCCTGTCATAATACAGCTGTATTCGCCATATTGTGGGATTATAACTTTCAAATGGCTATAGCTCTGTCAGTGTTTGAGATATCATGCTCAAAATTGGTTCATTGGATAGCCCTGTATGGGCTCTACACAATGATACCAAATTCGGTATGGTTATCATTAAGTATGACAAAGTTATCCCATGTACAAGGTTTTTGTACATAGGCGTGGTTTGGGCAAAAAGCTGTATTGAGCTTGTTTGCCTCATAACTTCTGTTATAGCCAAGATATGAAGAAGTGGATGGAACCATCAGATAGCCCTGATTGTGCTCTTCCCAGAAAGACCCCACTTCAATTATCCCACACTAAAACTGTAGAAGTTAGATGAGAGGTTAATGTTTTGTTCACCCTTATTTGGCCTCAAATTGACCATAACTCCTGTAATATTGGTGTTAGCTCAGTTTGGCTGGTACCATTGGATAGCCTTGGCTTAGAGATTCATTTTGAATACCCATTTGATGGTGTTAAGCCTCTCCTTCTAGATTTTAGATGAGAGGTGAAAATTAAGCTTTATGCTCAGCAATAACTTTGAGCAGATATAACTTTGTTATTTCTTGTCCTGTGGTGATGGGACCTATATTTTCAGAAAGAGGTGAGTTTCCTCTTTCTTTTGATACCTTTTGAGCTGATTTGGCTCAGCTCCATGTTTTGGTGGTATCTTGGCTATACCATTGGCTTATGGTATTTTGGCTGTCATGCTTGTGCTCTGGTCTTGAGTTACAGGCTGACATACCCTCCCTCTACAAAAGGATCATCATTGATAAGACTGTTCAGTCCCCTTAGAGGCCCTGAATCTCCTTAGATGAAGGTTCCCATCTGGTATGGCATCTTCTGCCAACCATTTGTCTTTATCAGCTGTTTGGTGCTTGAATCTGACTAAGTATTGTCTTTGATCCTTTCCATTAAGTCTAATATTCCTGGCCCTGACAATTTTACTCACAGGTCCTGGGGAATCCCCCACTTCCACTATATCAGGTGGTGTGGGGTTCCTTTTCCTAGAGGGGAATTTATCCTCCTCTGTTTGGAAGTATGGTTTGACCAAACCTACTGGGAATACTGGGTGCTTCCTGGAAAATTCCTCTGTAAGTTTTACTTCCACTGCATTATTTCCTATCAGCCTAATGATAGTGAAGGGCCCTTCAAATGAGTCCCTCATCTTCTTGGGTCTTTTAAGGTTCTTAAAGTTCAGTGTAGACACTAACACCTGGTCACCTTCCTTAAAGTCAGGTTTCATGTGTGTCTTGGCCCACCTCTGCTTATTATAATATTTTGCTTGAGCTATGCATTTAGCAGCTGTATCACAAGCCCTCTTCCACATATCATGGAATTCTTTGGCTGTGGGATGGATGGTTAGAAGATTATTCTTCAAATGATCCACAGGCAACAAGGGATTCCACCCTTTCTCTACCAGTGCAGGTGTTTTTCCTGTGGTAGAGTGCTGACTTTTATTATAAGCCAGTTGGACAGCTGGTAGAAGGGTAACCCAGTCATGGGTATACCCTTCATGGTCCTTATACTCCATGCCATAGGCACCAAACCTTCTAAGGATGTCCTCCATAGTCTGGATCATCCTTTCAGCTAGGCCATCTGTTTGGGGATGGTAAGCTGTGGAAAAAGCAAGCTCGGTGCCAAGCATGTCATACAAGTTGGTCCAAAATGCAGATGTGAATTTTGGGTCCCTATCACTAATGATGATTTTAGGGACTGCACAGGTAGATATGATGTTATTCCAAAATAACAGAGCAGTATCCATGGCTGTGTCCTCTCTGTGGCATGGTAAACACCTCATGCTCTTGCTCAACCTATCAACTATGATCAAGCAGGCATTGTAGTTTTCTTTGCCTCCTGGGACAAGTCCTGTAACCCAGTCCATGTTGATGGTCTCCCATGGGTGTTTGGGTTCTTCTATATGCTGAACTAACCCATACTTCTTCCCATGTTTCCTATTTGCCTTTTTGCATCTTTCACAAGTGTTGATGTATTCTCCCAACTCTTGTTCCCACTTGGGCCACCAAGCTGTGCTTGCTTCCCTTTCCTTGGTCCTGTCTTCACTCATGTGTCTCATATAGGGGCAGTCATGGCATTCCTGCACGATTAGATAGATGTGGTCCCTGTCTACCACTGTGAGTGCACTTGTGTGTTTTTCTCTGTGGTAGAGCAGGCCATCTATAAGGAAAAACTTGTTGTCCTTATAGGCCCTCAACCACGGTTCTTCCAGCTGGGTTTCCAGTTCTGGACTCCTGTACCTTTGTTGAAGGAGTTGGAGTAGTATGCTTCATTGTTTGTGTTTGGCATAAGACTTCTGTAGTGCACTAAAGAATTCATTTTGCAGTTCTGAGGAACTTATTCCCAGTATGGGAGTTTCTGTTCCTTCTGAATCAGTGTTTCCACTGTCAAGGGTACCACTCTCTGGTGCCCATTCATAGAATCTGAAGTTCTTCTTCCTATCCACTTCCATGAAATGGATAGGAATCTTGGCTGCGACTTCAGGGTCATAATCTGGATTGCTTTTGACATTGTCCAGTGGCCATCTGCTAAGGCCATTGGCATTGGTATGACTTTTACCTTCTTTGTATATGAGGGTCATGTTCCCTCTATACTCCTGGATGGCTATTTGCCATCTCAGCATGTGTCTATTTGTAGTCTTCATGTTCAGTAAAGACTTCAAGGCTGTGCAGTCTGTGTAGACTTCAAAGACTGCACCCTCCAAATAATAATGGAGGTTCTCTAGAGCCCAGACTAGACATAGGCACTCGGTCTGGGTGGCCCCATACGTGGCTTCTGAATCTTTCAGCTGCCTTGAGATGAAGCAAATTACTCCTTCTCTTGGTTCACCATCCACAATTTGTCTTTGGTGAAGGGCTGCTCATAGGCCTTGACTGCATGCTGCATCTATATATAACTTGAATGGTAGTTTAAAGTCAGGTAATATGAGCACAGGTGCATTTGTGAGCTCATATTTGATCCTCTCATATGCATCCATCTTTTCCTTGGTTATCTCAAAAACTACATCTTTTGAACATAACTTGTATAAACTACTCGTTATGTGTGCAAAGTTTTCAATGTGGTTTCTATAGTAGCTAGCAAACCCAAGGAAAGATTGCATCTCTTTGATGCTCTTTGGTACTGGCTTTTGCAGTACTGCTGCTACTTTATTCTGTTCAATTTCCAGACTAAGACCTGAGACTTTATTTCCTAGAGCCAGTAACTCTTGTTGGCCAAAATTGCACTTTGTAAGTGAAATTTTGAGATTTATGGGTGTACATTTACTTAGTACTCTGTCTATGTATTGCACATGGTCTTCCCATTTCTCTGAGTATATAATGATATCACAAATATATACTGCCATCCAGCCTTGCAGTATTCCTTTTTGAAATACTGTGTCCATCATCCTTTGGAAATGGGCTGGTGCATTTTTGATGCCAAATGGCATCCTGGTATACTAATATATGCCCATATGGCATATTATTCTGAGTAGTTTCATAGAGTTTGGTTTAGCACCATTTTGGTGGAAACCTTTCATACAATCCATTTTGGTTATGTATTTGGCTTTTGCCAGTTTATCCAAGGCATGGGGTATCCTGGGTATAGGGTACCTGTCTGCTTTTGTGTAGTTATTCAGAGCTCTGAAATCTCCACACAGTCTTGACTTGCCATCATGCCAGGTGATTAGGACAGTGGTGGTGATTTCCACTATTTCATTATGTCCAATCTTCCTGATGACATCCATATCCCGGATTTCATTGATATGTTTCTCAATTTCTTTCCTGGTTTCCAGGATTGCTGGATAAGGAGGTCTCCTAAGCATGGGTGGATAAGGCCTTTTCACATCCAGATATATTTCTATATCATGGCCTTTAATCTTGCCTAATGGTTCTTCACCAATGGCAAATGCTGGTCTGTTATTTCTCAGCATCTTCAGCAAAGTTATTTTTTGTTTACTGGTGAGGGTAGTGCCAAACGTTCCCTCTTTGAATTCCTTCAGCAGTTCTTGTAGTGGATCTTGAGAAGATATCTGGTATATATCAAGTGAAAATTTCTTTTCCTTGTTAGTGCCAATGCTGATGTGCCTATTTTTACTGTTGTAAATGTCTATGCCATGCATCCTCTGGTAATCTGTTCCCAGTAAAAATCCTTGGATGTGGGCATCATCAAGCACTACAAAATCTGGTTTGAGTCTGATATTACCCTGCCTGTGGGGAATAATTATCTCTTTGATAATTGTCCCAATGGAAGTCATCATCCCTGATGCCCTTTTTAAGTTCTTTGCCTTAGTGGGCAAGAGCTGTTTTTCCCAGTTTGGGAAGTGGTTATCCAGATAATTTATGGCCACTATAGAGCAGTGTGCTCCGCTATCAATGATCAGTGGATGCTGAGCATTGTCAATACAGACAGTCATATTTGTGGCTGTTCCATGTATATATGCCATGCCCTTGGTTGGTGTAACCAGGAATGTTTGTGCATCTTGTGTGTGTTTGTGCAAGTTTTTATCAGCAGTGTCCTGTGGCATGCCTGCTTCCAACTGTATGTCCTGAATTTCCAGTGGGGTTTCCTCTTGGTATTCCACTAAAAATTCCTCTCTTGGGTCTTGATCATCATCAGATGGTTCTCTGATGGCATCACCCATGGAGTCTGACTCAGAATCTTCTGTTGGAGATTCTTCCTCTGGGACGTTCTCAATGGAATAGACTTTTTTCTTTGCCTTTGGACAGTTGTTGGCATAGTGGTCTGTTGAACCACAGTTGTGACAAGAATTCCTCTTCTTTGCCACTTCTGCCACTCTTTCTTTAGGTTTGTATTTAAACTCTACCATGAGAGGTTGTTTCTGTTTGAAACTACTTCTCTTATATGGGGTGAATTTCCCTATATTAGTCCTTTTCCTTATGTCTTGTAAGGTATTGGAAATGTCATCTAGAGTGCAATTTTGGTTGCATCTGCATTTTACTGCATGCTCTAGCTCTCCTGGCAATTGTGTCATAAGCTTATGGTTCCTCATTTGGATGTTCATCTGAGGATCAATGGCTTTCAGTCTCTTGGACTGTCTAAGACACCACTCATATGGATCTTTGTCCACAGAGTATTTGTCATTTTCACATGACATGGTCTTTTGCCATATCCAAGCTCCATTACTGTACTTTTGGATGATTTGACTCTTCCACCATGACCAGTTTCTTCTGCCATGGATTTCTTTCATTTCTGTGTACCATATACTAGCATGACCTTTCAATGCTGTATTCAATATAGAAGTAATCCAGTAATCTGGTATGCTTGTTACATCAATGAAGAGTCCATCAATATAATCTATGAGTTCAATATGATCATATTCTCCTGATCCAGAGAATTTGGGCCAACTCAAGGCCTCAGAAAGCTGTTTCAAGGCTTCCTTCTCTGAATAAGACATGCCATCTCCATCCTGGTATTGTGATGGGGATATTGCCTTATTCATCAAAATGGCATCTGGTTTGATGTCATCTGGGTGATATGAATTATCCATAACTTGGCCTTGTGGTTGGGGCTTCAAGCTATGGTAGTCATTAAACAATTTGTTAATGTCTTGGTCCAGACACTCCCTGTCCCTTGTGCTGTGGTGTTGTTCTTCAAAGACTTGATTCAATCTTTTGTTGGTTTCTTCAGAGGCTTTGCTCAGTTGAGCATATCCTCCCTGAAGGTTCTTAACTATCTGTTCTAAGGAGGCTTGAGTCTTTCTCATCCTCTCTTGGCCAGCTTCAATTTCTGCAAACTGTTTTACAGATTGGCCAGCATATTGGGAAATTTGTAACCACAGTGTATCACTGTTGATGTTACTCTCAGATGTGACAATGTTATGTTCAGTCTGAGTGGGGGCAATGTTTCTATTACTAGGACTACTGATTCTAGAGTGGTTTACAACGACTTCTGGTTCATGTGTACTTCTTTTACCAAATCTAACAGCTTCTGGATCATGTGGTCTGACTCATTCCTCCTCTGGTTGAAGGAGGTTTTGTTCTTGCCCTTGTTTCCTTGTCTTCTCCTGGAAACTTCCTGGAATTGTGAAGAATGGTGACTCTTGGCCACTGATCTGCTGGTTTCTGAATGGTGTGAAGCCACTGGAGAGCTGATTTGGCCTTCTCCTTGTGAGCCTGAAGGAATCTGAGTAGGCCCTGTCTGGGTTAACTGTTCTTCTATAGCTTGGATAGTGGCTTGATTCTCCCTTATCCTCTGTGCCCTTGCCTCCAGGAGTCTGAACTGCCTGGTAGGATTGAAACCTTTGGTTATTACCATCAGTTCTTTGAAGTCTATCTCTTTGAGACAGATCTTATGGCAACTTGCTCCAAGGTCTGCCCAGTGACTTGCCAGGTTGAACCTTTTGTTGTCCATGCTCCATTGAAATGAATCTTTGAGGAGTTGGTGGAGCTGAAGAACTTGATCCATATCCTTCCAGTCCTCTGGTTTGAGGTTCCTGTTTAATTGGAGTGTGAATGGCAAGGTTGATATTATCTCCCTCATTGTTTTGCCATCCACCACTGTGTCCAAGGTGTCCTCTTCCAGGTCTTCTGGTTCTGGACAAGCCTTCTCTGTCCTCTGGCTGGTTCCTTTGGAAGCCAAGGTCTCTGAGATATGCAGGGGACATATCAGTGTTTGCAAGCAGTCAAAAACTTTATGTTCTTAGGGTATTTACCTTTTACTGTGCCTTGTACAAATTTGTTATCTGCTGATTTGGGCAGTTTGCCTTTGGAGGTTACAACTGGGTTAATAATTGTAATCTTTCCTGTACAAGTGGTCAAGGTTGGTTTACCTTGTATTGAAGCAGAGTTTTGTGGTTTTCTACTCCTCTGAGTGGCTATTGGTGTCCACTTTTTGGCTGTAATGAGGCCTTCACTAAGCCTTTTTCCTTTGCCCTTGCTGCCCTCTAGTTCTGAGGGTCTTACTGGTGTGTTGGCCTGTGACTGGGTCTCAAGTGGTACGAAACTTTCTTCCACTGAATCAAACAGGAAAAGAGGGCTTATGTCAGTTAAGACTTCTAAAAAGGCTGGTTTTGCACGTGTAAGAATGGCCTCTTGGCTTGTATATTATTACCATATGCCCTTGTATGATGACAGTGTAATTGAATCAACAATTCCACGTCAAAAAGACAGCTTATTGATATGTGGTAGACTGTTTGTATACCAATATCTTACAGAATACTTGTAGTTAGCAAGTATAATCTATCAAAGATGGTGTATTACAGGCCAATTGAGTTAGCAATGTGCCCAAACACGCCTCAACTGTTGGTTTATCAGTATGAGCTGTCTTGATTCAATTAAGAATTGAGACTGTATTGGTGGCTTAAGGTATTTTTATATACAAAACACGCCAAAAATACTGGTTTTGTGGTTATTAGCAATGTGACAGATTCCCTTATTTAAATATGAGTATTTTAAAGAAAAAGTGAAAAAATATATAAAATATATTTTTAAGAAGAAATGAAGCCTAAAAAAGATAAAACAAGTGTCAATAAATGATAAAATGAGACAAAACTTACTTGTAATAAGTCCAAAAGGTTTTAAAACAGGGCCAGGCCCCCCAAATGTCAGGCTGAGTCTATGATGAGAGTATTAAAAGTATTTACAACTCTTAACTATGACTGTGACACGGTAAATGAAGATTTTAAAGACTTTTATAAGAGTTAGAGATGGTTTAATTTAATAATAAGAGGGCTTTACTATAAGGAATATAGTGGTGGTGAACGCTGCTGAAAGCCCTGGGTGCAGCTTTACCTGTTGGGTTACAATAATAAAGACTACAATACTTTAAATTAAGAGTATACCTGATTATTACCCAAGAGTAAAACTGTTTTTGACAGTTTAATACGTAGGGTAGTCAAGAGCAGGATGAGGAGACAATTCTGGCTGTGAAAAGCGTCCTTTTTATCCTGAAATGGGGTGGAAAGGGTGCTAGACTTTTCTGAGTAGAGGAAATGAAGTTTTTTCACTCTCTAGGACTGGCTTGTGGCTTGCAAATAGCCTTCATAGCCTATATTGGGCCCAGATGTGGCTTTGAAACCACATCTGGGCAGCTTTCACCAATACAGGGTGAAAATTTTCATCTGGGGACCTTACAGCCTGATTCTGACGTGTATGACGAGTAAAATGCTGTACAGAAACTGTATGGGACCCCAGTATCGACTGACTTATGAGTTATTGAAGTATGAGCATGCTTCTTTGTCTGTTTGACACCTCATAATCAGAGTACAACTGTATCCTGTTGTAATACAGCTGTATTGGCCATATTGTGAGATTATAGCTTTCAAATGGCTATAACTCTGTCAGTTTTTGAGATATCATGCTCAAAGTTGGTTCATTGGATAGCCCTGTATGGGCTCTATACAATGATACCCAATTTGGTATGGTTATCATTAAGTATGACAAAGTTATCCCATGTACAAGGTTTTTATACATAGGCGTGGTTTGGGCAAAAAGCTGTATTGAGCTTGTTTGCCTCATAACTTCTGTTATAGCTGAGATATGAAGAAGTGGATGGAACCATCAGATAGCCCTGATTGTGCGCCTTCCAAAAAGACCCCACTTCAAGTATCCCACACTGAAGCTGTAGAAGCTAGATGGGAGGTGAATGTTTTGTTCACCCTTATTTGGCCTGAAATTGACCATAACTCCAGTAATATTGGTATTAGCTCAGTTTGGCTGGTACAATTGGATAGCCCTGGCATTAGAGCTTCATTCTGAATACCCATTTGATGGGGTTAAGCCTCTCCTTCTAGATTTTAGATGAGAGGTGAAAATTAAGGTTTATGCTCAGCAATAACTTTGAGCAGAAATAACTTTGTTATTTCTTGTCGTGTGGTGATGGGACTTATATTTTCAGAAAGAGGTAATTTTCCTCTTTCTTTTGATATCTTTTGAGCTAATTTAGCTCAGCTCCATCTTTTTGTGGTATCTTGGCTATACCATTGGTTTATGCTATTTTTGCTGTCATGCTTGTGCTCTGGTTTTGAGTCACAGGCTGAAAACCTAGCTTTAAACCTCTCTATAGCCACAGGACTCCTTCAGCATGAAAATGACACATGCATTAGTTACACAGCCAGCTTGCATTCAAAGTCACATGAGGCAAAGCCCAGCCCCATGGAATTCCTGCGATTAATTTACAACACAGCCACAGGAGTACCTTATATTATATCCATAGTAACAAACTTGAAGTGTTAAAACAGAATCAAAATTATTTAAACCACTCATTACCCATGCAAACCAAAGCTAGTTACAAGATGGCTGCATGCAGTACACACTTTTAATTAAATCTCAACCACATGACTATGCACAGCATGTGTCAAACTCAAAAATCAAATCATCTCATAAAAAACAGTTAATTCATCAGTGAAATAAACTATTTTCTGACCCCATTTCAAATTTCAAAAAGAAGAAAACAACCATTGCATCTGCATAAATTAAACAGCCACTTCTACCAAGCCTGAAATAGGACATATGCAAAGGAACTACAAAGTCATCATGTGATACTAAACCCACCAACAGAATATCATGTGACAGAAAAAAGGCTGTGCACAAGAAAAATCCTCAGCTAAAATGAAATCACGTCATGAATTAAAGTAAAATCGAAGAAAATCACATCATAATTAGTTCACCAAAAGACCATCATGTGATGAATGGAGGCTGTGCAGAGAAAAGAATTATCACCAAACCTTAAGTCATCCAGCCCATGCAAGAAAGGTTCTTACCAAAAAAGGAATCACATGATGAAATCAAGAGGAATTAAAGGGGAAAAAGACAGCTCCCATGGAGGCCCCCTGGGCTCCCAAAAGGTATAAATAGAGGGGCTCTCTACCCCCGAATTTCAAAATCCCCCATGCACAGTAGGAGCATAGCAATCATTCATCCTTCATGTGGGAGGTAGTCCAGTATATTATAGTAAGTTTACTTGCCCAGTAGCTAAGCTCAGTGGAAGTATAGTGTTGAAGAGTACCCAGTAGCTACGCTCAATGGAATCATATTATTATTGAAAAAAAAGAAAATAAAAATTATCCAGTACCCAAGATTAGGGTTACTACTCTATTAAAATATTTTATCCAGTAGAATTAACACCATTTATTGAGACTTAAAAATAACTTACCCCTTTAAAAATCCAATATCAAAGAATCTAACCTCTTAAATTTAACAAATACAATTTTATTATTAACCACTCTTAAAAAAAACCTTTAAAAAATTATCCTACTCTATTATAACTATACCTTAAAAAAATTACCTTTATCAACACCCATCAAATTTTTCTCAAAAACTGAAATAACTCATCTTACCAAAGTTTTATGACCAAGAAGAAACCACTCACCCCAATTTCACTAAAAGATAAAACGTTATACAGACAAGTGTTTCATTAAAATCTAAAAATTAACCAGAATTACTGACATTATTTTTCATATCATATATTGAATAGGTCTTATCTGAGACTTCTGAATTTTGTCGTCTGCAGTTGTAAAGCCACTTACTAATTTTATTTTGATTTGTGAGCTCCAAGGAAGATTTTGTTCAGTATTTAAGGAGGGGCAGGCAATACACCCTTGCCACCCTTGGTTACAGGACTTATTAGCAATACAAGATTAGTTACCTGTGCTTTCTCCCTCCAGTTACTTCCTCATTTTAATCCCACACAAGAGGAGTTCCCACAATAGATTTGCCAAATTTAATGATAGTCATATCTAATGAGGTACCATTCTGTGGAACACATAGCGGGTTACACACTGCACACTGAACCAATTTTGAGGTTGATATCTCAAAACCTGACAAAGGTATAGCTGTTTTAAGGTCAAAATTCCACAGTTTGGCCAATACAGCCTTACCATGGGATAATATCCCATAAACATGATTATGAGGTGTCAAACAGACAAAGAAGCTTATTTTTACTTAAATACCTCATAGTTCATTCAATACTGGGGTCCCAAACAGGTTATGTACAGCATTCTATGCGTCATACATGTCAGAATCAGGCTGTGAGGTCACCAGATGAAAATTTCCACCCTGTATTGGTGAAAACTGCCCAGATGTGGTTTCAAAACCATATCTGAGCCCAATACAGGCTATACAGGTCTTTGCAAACCACAAGCCTGTCCTTGAGAGTGAAAAATCTTCACTTCATCTACATGAAAAGGTCTAGAAGCCTTTTCACACCATTTCAGGACAAAACTAGGCCTTTTCACTTCCAGAAAAGGAATCCCCATCCTGCTCTTGAGTTCCTCTGTAGTACAACTGTCACAAACAGTTATACTCTTGGAAAATAATCAGGTTATACTATAGATTTTAGTATTGTAGTCTTTATTATTGTAACCCAACAGGTAAAGCTGCACCCAGGGCTTTCAACAGCACTCACTACCACTAATTCCCACCAGTAAAGCCCTTTTTATCTTCAATTAAAACATTTTTAATACTTTTTATCCATGTCACAGTCATATTTAAAGCTGTAAATAGCCTTATTACCTCTTTATAATAGAATCAGCCTGACACATTTACTGACCCTTTTCTTTATGCAACTGATTGTCTTCGGCCATAATCATTTTCTAATCTTTTTGGGAGCTGCTTGAGGGGTTCTAGTTTGTTTCTGATCTAGCCAAAGGCACATACATAAGGAAAAACTTAAAAATAGTAATTTTACATCAAAGATATTACCCTTTTACAAATCTCTTGCTCTTTGGAAGGAATTCATAATATCCAAATTGATTAATTTGAAAGAAATTGGGTGTTACTGATTATTCTTAGTTATAATAACAGTGATATTATGGTCACAATTAACAGTACCTTGTGCAATAATTGTAAGGTGTTGTTATGAAAATTTGATTAAAAATCAAGTACTTCTCCTATCCTCAAACTTTGTATGAGGTAAGAATCGATTAAAAACAGTATGTAATAAGATATTTAAGAGGAAACACACCCATTTTATTTTTTTAACATTATAAGTACAAATCAATGATGTTATAAAGATTCATTATTTTACCAACAATAAAAATTTATCCAAAAACACTCTACAAGAGATATTTAAGTCTACAAAAGAAATTTCTTTAAGAGCAATTTCCATTGAAGTTAATTGGAAAAAAAACTTCAGGAAATAAATATTAGGAAAGTATATCTAAGAAGAATATTAAAGAGAAAACACCACCAAAAGTGAAAAGAGTGAATTTGGAAAAAAAGTGACAAAGTTAGCAGTGATGAAAGATTCTTTAATTAACTTTTGGGTGGGTCAAGGCTAAAGATGATCAAAAGAGTTACAAAAAATGATTATAATTTTCTTCCATGGCTATAAGGTTCAAAATTATTAAAAAAGGATGGTTATAATCTTTCCTTGATTGGTTTAACAGTGTTTGAACTAACTATAAAAGGAAAATATTCTAACATGAAGAGAAAAGTGGGGCAAAAAAGACATTCTTTTATAGCCATCAATTCTTTTACTTAAACAGTGAAATTTGCACTTTTCAATTGTGGAAAACACTCTGGAAATAGAAAAGCCAATTATGGCATCATTGAACCCTGGTTTAGACCAAAAAAGGGCCTGATTTAGCCATTTTGGACCCTTAAATCACTCATTGCTATAGTAATACCTGGTTTTAAGCTTTCAAAAAACTTAAAATAGGTTCAAGAGGCGCAAAAGCCAATTAAAACTGCTCTTACAATGATTGTTTTATCTTAAGGGTATTTTTACCCTCTTTGCAACAGTCAAAACTGCCTGGTTGGTATCAAAGCCTCAACATCAATTGTGTCAGAGACCCTGTGACTCAATTCCAGGCCAAAAGTCATAAATGTTTGCATGTATTTTGACATCCCACGCCTTTGAATAAGAAAATTGGGGGTCTGGCTCCCTTGAAGCCAATATTTCCTTTCCCCCTCCAAAATTAATCTTTCCCATTTATTTTATCTTTAATTCCTCATCATGTAATATGCTTATAGTTCACACATAATTCATACATGAAATTCAATTTAGTTTTAAAGTTATATGACTGTAATAATTGATGCCTCATATGTAAATTACATTTCACTTATGTAATACACACACACATTTTGACATTTCAATTCAAAATACTTCAATTCCTCATAACTTTTAAAGTACACACCACACCTCAATTTTACCACAAAAGTTGGTGGTTAACACCAGATGTGGTTTGAATCAAATTGAGGTGTTGAGAACTTCAGTTTTTATACAGAAAGTACTAAAAAACTTAATTAAAGCTTATTTAGAGTTGAGTTACAAAAATTTCACCCACAGGTGACCCCACCTTATTTTTTATGAGGAGTCCAATGGTGAAATAATTTTCATATTTTTATTTTTTGGAGAAAGTTTCATTATCATGAGAATTTGAACTTTTTCCAGAAATATTTTAATTTCAGTAATTTTGTTAAAAATTCATTTTTACTTAATTTTTTCAAGTAAAAATGTGTTTTCACAATTTTAAATTTCAATGTAATTTTATATTCAAATTATAATTAAATTTTCCTTTTTTGTGTAAAAATTTATGTTTATATTTCCATTTATGTTTTGATAATATCAAAAAATTTATTTTATTTATAATTGTATCTTGTTTTATTATTTGTGGTCTTTAGGGTATATGAAAATACCTCTAAGGCTCACAATAATGGTAGTGGCTGTTGATGCTGTTTCAAAGTTTTCTTTTCCAACAACATGTGAGACACCAAATTGAATTAAAGAAAGGAAGTACTGCAGTACAAAAGATATTTTTCAAAAGAGAAATTAAAAGAAATGAAAAATGAAGCCTTGCTTATGATATGAAAAAAGATATTTTTTACAAATTTTTTGAAGTTATAAGTATTTTCCATGGATTTTTAAGTTTTTCAATATAAGAAAACAACTAAAAAAATAAAGGAAATATTTCACAGGCAAACTATAACAGCTGTTCCCCTAAATTTTAGGGGTGGATATGAAACTTTCCTTAGAAATCAAGGACTTTCCTGGTCCTCAAAATCTGTATAAAGTAAAACTTAATTAATACAAAAAAAATTAATATTTTTAGGAAAAAATGGCCATAGTTATTGTTTTTAACTCTTTTAGTATAAAGTAATGATATTATAGAGATTTATTGTTTTACAAACAATATAGATTTATTCCAAAAATTCTCTACACAAGATGTTAATGGCTACAAAAGGAATTTCTCCAAGAGCAATTTCTATTGAAATTTATTGAGAAAAAAACCGTAGGCAATTAACATGAGAACAGAGTATCTAAAAAGAATATTAAAGATAAAACATTGCCAAAAGTTACTAGAGTGAATCTGTAAAAAAAGTTACAAATTTCAAAGTGATGAATGATGCTTTAAGTCACTTTTGGGAGGTTCAAGGGTAACAATGATTATAATGATCTCTCACATGACTATAAGGACCAAAATGACTAAAAAGGGATGTTGTAATCTCTTCTTGATTGGTTTAACAGTGTTTAACCTTTTTATAAAAGGAAAGGATTCTAACATGAAGAGAAAAGGGGGACAAAGAAATTATTAAATATCCACTGATTTGCTGACTCCAAAAAAGGAAATTTTACTCTAATAAATCGTCAAAAACCAGCTAACAATATGAAAGCCAATTATGGCATCATTGAACCCTGGTTTAGACCAAAAAAGGGCTGGTTTTAGACATTTCTTACTATTTTCAGCCTTTTAGTCCCTTATATCAGCCATTGCTATAGTAATACCTATTTTGAAACCTTTAGAACACATAAGAATGTGTTTGAAAGAGCTCAGCACTGGTTAAAGCTGTTTTTACAAAGATTTTATCAACATGATGGTAGTTTTACCCTCTTGGAAACAGCTTAAAATTCCCTGGTTTGTATCAAAACCTCATGATAAATTGATCCACAGACCCTGTGACTCCATTCAATGACAAAAGTGATAAAATTTTGGTATATCATGAAAGTTCAGCTGAATAAGTTTCTTCATTTTCATAGTAATTATTTATTTAAAAGAGGATACCAATAGTAGAAATCATCGTTAAGGGAGAATAACACTAAAACAAGAATGGGAGAACACAAATTATATACTTGTTAGGAAAAATTGACCAAAGTTTTGCTTGTCCAATGTCACCCCACTTCACTATCCAACACATACTTGTGCTGGAAAGTACTCACATCAAAGACACTTTTCAATTTCCTGTGTAAATGTTTTTTTTATTTATATTTTTGTAATATGCTTCAATATAATCAATTGGGTGATTATTATAATCAGAGTAACAATAAGGGTTCCAATCAGTAAAAGAGAATAGTTGTAGGCATCTTAGAGGACATAGGAGGTTCAAGGTGTGGAACAAAACACCTTTTGAGGTATTAATTTTGGGAAATTGGATGTATTTTTGCTGTTATTGACCACCCAAGGAGGGAATAATCATCATTGAGTTCCTCTAAGTAATTGAATGTTTAATTTTGAAGACTGAGAGAATTTATTGCTGAATGGGAAAAACCATATTACATAAACCTTTCTATATTTAAAATTTGGAATTTTGGAGAAACAAAATTTCTGGGAGTTTTGAGAAGTTTTGGGTAAACTCAAGAAGATTGAGGAATTTTCAGGAAGAATAAAGGTGATACAGGTAATACAGGTCAATAAGGAAGACAGAAAGTCATTCTTATATGTATTTTCAGAAAAATGTGAAGCCTAACCCACAGGTCAGCCCTCAAAGACCAGAAAACCATAATGCAGTAAAAACAGATGACTAATGAGTAATAAATTAAGTAATAAATGGAGATGTGGGATCCAGGGTCCAAAATTAAGATTTGGGTGTATTTCACAGCCACATGTCACAAACATGTCATTTCAATAGGTGAGATAAGAATGAATTGATCTGATTGGTCAGAAAGATGTCATGTCATTATGAAAAGTGAAGTAAAGCAATCTGATTGGTCGGAAATCTAGACTGTTGTCATATCATGACACATTTCCCCTGAGAACCCAAAATTGAAATTTGCACTGCTTTTTACAGCCACCAGAGGCTGAGAATTTCCAAGTCCCCTGTTTTTTTCACTCCTATGCAGGGCCCCACAGATATAAATAGAGGGCCTTTCTCCCACTTGTTTACTTTTCCCAATCTATAAATTGTAAATTTAATCTATTTTTTCTGATTCCTCTTCTAGGAGTTTATACTAGAAATTTATTTGATAAATTAAGCCTAGTAACTGAGGTTTGTTGTTGAGAGAGATCAATAGAACCAATAGTGTGAAAAGACTTGAACTAATACCTTACTAGAAAGTAGACTGGTAGCTTATTTGATTTGGAGCTTAAATCTTGAAGCTCATGATCAAGGCATCTCTGAAGTTTAGGTTTTAAGCATTAAGAATAATTTTTAGAGAGTTTTGAAAGAAAAAAATTAAACCAAACTAGCTTTGTGGGCATTAAACAAGAAAACCTAACCTTTTTGAATTAATGTTGGGTTCACTTTGTTGTAAACTTCCCCAAAGAGAGTACTTTTTCTTGTTTTTAAAAAAACCTACGCAACTGGAGTAATTTTACTACTTTTAAAAGAAAAGTAGATCTTTATTTATTAGCTAATACCTAATAAATTATCATTAACGGGAAGAAAATAACAAAATAAAATTAATAATTTATGGTTGAGTTACAATGAATATTGAATCTATAGCAATTAGCTAGTGTTATTATCAGCAATCCAGAAGACATTATATATTCATTATTACATCAGAGGACTGAAAAATAACATTTTATTCCCCATATCATACTATACTGTTAACAACTATTAGAGTATGAGCCAATAAAACAAATAACAAAGGGCCTTAAATATTTTTTTACCCTTTTAAGTCTGTTATTTCATCATATTAAATATTATTGTTGTTTTATTTGTTATATTTATTGGGAATTCATCCAGAGAAGAATAAATTTTGAGTTTTGTACATGATAAATAGTCTTTTCTGTTCTTTTATTGCTATTATTTCTTATATTATTTTTGAATATTCTCAAGAAGTTACTTGGTGGAATCCACTCAGCCTTCTGAAAGGTTTTCAAAAAAAAAAAATTTTTAAGGTTTCAAATAACCATTGCTTTGACTAGATCAAAGTCTTAAGATATTGTTGAGTACAATATTTCCTGATCAAGCTTCTATCAATATTGAAATTGCTTTGGTTAACTCAGTAAAGATAGTTTAGCATATTAGGAAGGGCAGTCTATATTATTCTAGCACATGCACAGTGCAAGGGTTACAAGTCTCAAACAGCAATTAAAAACTGTTTTCTTGTAATTTCCCTCCAGGTACTGCCCCATTTTACCCCACATGCAGAGGAGTTCCCACATCTGATGCCCCAAAAGTGGCACATCATATAGGAATACCCTTAGTATCTCTAAAGCTTGATCTCAAAGAAAAAAAATTAATAAAATAAATGTCTTTTGAAAGCTGGAATCAAACAATCAGAAATTATGCTCATCATCATCATCTCCTCATTCATCATCAAAAGCATAATCTGGATCTTACCATTATTATTACCCAAGAAAAGAATCAACAGCACCAGAAGAAGAATTTAAAAAGAATTTTAGTCAACTAATTCCTACACCAAGAACAGAAGCCAAGGAAAAGGAAAGTGTTACAAGATTTTATTTGAATTTGATAAGAAAATACAAGAAGCTGAAAAAATAAATGTAGAGTCAGGAGGGAGTATTTATAAATTATAGAACATGGATCAATCCACATCAACATCACCACTGTTACCTGAAGATACTGTGGAAGGAAAGTGAGTAAGAAGATCAGAATGAATATCTCATGAAGCTTTTCAGAGATTCTGAAGAACAGATGCCACAGAAATTACAGGATACTGATAAAAATCTAAGTAAAAACCAGGGGAAGAGAAGGGAATCAGAATCATACACACCAGGAGCTAGTCTTAATGAACCCAGCTTACCTAGACATGTTAGAATGGAAGAATCTTCAATATCACCAACACCTGGACCTAGATCAAACTCTACTCCAGCAACAGAGTAAAGACCATCAAATATTCCAAGAGGAGTTTTTTGTCTACACCAACACGTCCAAGTCCACTACAACAAGAGATTTTTATCAAGAAAATTTAAAAAATAGCCCAAATTGAAGCACCATGGCAAACACGGCATAAATTGCCAGAAATTAAATTTGTGTGACAACAAACACAATGGCTGTTCATGAAAAACACAGCCGTTCTAAAGCACCAAGGAGCTGGTTACCTTGGTGCTTTAAAGGAATGGGATCTTGGTGCTTTTAAGTTACCAGGTAGTCAATAACCAGGAATTGACTTTGTTGTGACATAAAGTGAATTGCTGGAGATTGACGCGACTTTTGGCACCATTAAGGGGGAACAGAAGAAGATCTGGAAATTCAGATGGCATTTTGGACAACAGATCCTAAAATTAGTGATGAAATAGAAGCTATACCAGGATATGAAGAAGGAAAATGAACCCAGCTGAAAAAGGACCCTATAACAAAATGGGGAAGAGTTGAGCCTGAAAGGAGGTAAAGGAAGACTCACTTGTCAATTTATTCAATGATACTCAAGATGCAGGAGGAATTTGTACTCTCTTGCAATATGAAAGGTTTATAGGTTAATATGAAAATATCATCACTTATCTTTCTGGATAGAAATATAGGGGAGTGATATTTCCACACCTCCACCAAAAATTTACCTTTACGCCTACATATAAAATTGTGGATTCAGATATGGCTACACACCTTCCATTGTTGTAGTTTGCTAGATCCAGGCCAAATAAGATTTTTATCTCAGACATTTGAAAACAAACTCCATAATGAAAAAAATTGCTATGTACAATTGATCTGTCTACATTTTCAGAAAAACCTTATTGATGAGGAATACAATCTCCTTAAACTCAATTCTGATTGATGTGAATGTGCCCTGGGCCACTATGGTGGCAATTGAGGAAGAGGTAATTTTCCTATCCCATGTTCATTTAACATAATGAGTATCCAATGATTACAATTCATATGAGCTAGGGGGATTGAATGCATAATTGACACTCCACATGGACTGTTTAGGGTTGGAAGGAATATTTGTGGTGGGTAGTTCTGCGAATCTGGATGGAAAAATATAAATGGAAGCTTATCTGTATTTGTCAATATTGGGCCATGATCCCATTTACTTAACCAGTTTTCCATTCTTGTGATAGCTGTGACCTTCAGATTATCTCTTGTATTATCCATTTCCATGGCTCCTCCAATATCTTGCTGCAATAATTATGATTCATATCAATTTTTTCTATAAAATCTTGTCTCACTTCTCTTCAGCTCTTTTCCTTTTGTTGGCTTGAAAGTGGGAATCCCTTTGCCACTGCATGAAATCCAAAATTACCATCTGCAGGAGGATTAAAAATTTTCCCAATGAGCTTGTGAATAAAAGGTGGCTGTATCTGATCAATATAGAGATTCTAATAAAAAGAGGGTATGTTTCAGTGATTCATTTTCTTACCAAAATTGACCCACTACTCACTGGTTTTTCTAAACAATTTGAGTTATTTTGTGGTCTCAAGTTTATTTCCAATCTTCCTATATCATTAAAAAAATTCCTTTTTCTTTTTTTGGTAGTTTCATTATATTGGCTTGTCTCTTTTTGCATCTAATAGAATGTTTGTCCCCTGCTAACTCAAGCTCTGGGACCAATAGTAGCTCTGTACATCTTTTTCAGAAATTGTTTGTGGCCATTCACGATATCCTTCTGGATTTCAAACTTAGATTGGAGCCTTTTGGTAGGCTTTACCCTTTTGCCTTTCAGTGATGCCCTACTTTGGGAACTCCTCTGCATGCAGGATAAAATGAGACAGTATGTGGAAGGGGAAATTACAAGAACACAGTTTTAATTCCTCTCTGTTACTTTTAACCCTTGGTTTTCTTGTGTGCTAGAATAATCTAGACTACCCTGCCTAATATACTCAGTCATCTTTACTGAGCTGACCAAATCCATTTAATTATTGATAGTGGCTTGATCAGAAAATGTTGTACTCAACAATCTCTAATCAGACTTTGCTCTACTCAGAACAATGGTTACTTAAAGCCTTAACAAATAGATTCTTTTTAAAGCTTTCAGAAGTCTGAGTGGATTCTGCCAAATAATTGTACAAAAATATATAACATAATATAATAACAAAAATAAATAAATAACAGTATACACTACTTTGAAATACAAAATCACAAAATCTTCTTTTCTTGATAATTATTGAGCAAATATAGAAACTAATAGCTAAAGTAACAACATTCAATTCTCTGAAATATCAAACTTGAAAAGGATTAAAATATAGGGTGTTGGTAAACACACATAAGCTTTTAGTAAAAACACGTAAGCCCTTACGCGTTTTTACTAAAAACTTACGTGTTTTTACCAATTTATGGTAAAAACACGTAATTATATGTTAACAAGACATAAGGGGTGGTTTTTAAATGAAATATGCCTATTTATGGCATTTTTAAGGCCATTAATGGCATTATAAATGCAATAAAGGGCATTATTAACTCCATCAATGGGTTTTTTAATGCCATTTATGGAATTTTGAAGGCCATTAATGCCATTTATGGCATTGTTAAGGCCACAAATGACATTAACAATGCCATTTATGGAAATGTCAAGGCTATAAATGACATTAACAATGCCATAAATGGCATTTTTAAGGCCATTAATGCCATTTATGGCATTATTAATGTCATTTATAGCCTTACCAATTCCATAAATGGCATTTTTACTGGCATTTATAGCCTTAAAAACTCCATAAATGGCATTGTTATTGTCATTTTTGGCCTTAACATTTTTAGTAAAAACACGTAAGGGCTTACGTGTTTTTACTAAAAGGTTACATGTGTTTACCAACACCCAAAATATATTGTACGCCTTTTGTGATGTGATGAATAGGCTAATAACCTGATAATTTACAATGATATAGTTTAATATCAGTAATTGAATGTTATTTTTGGTGTTCTGTTGTAATAATTTCTTCTGGGTTGTTGATAATGTTAATATCTAATTGCTATAGGTTCAATATTAATTTGAACTAAACACTAACGTATTTAATTTAATTTTTTCCCTTTTTGTTCTTTGATGATAATTCATTAGGTATTACCAAATAAATACAAGTCCACTTTTATTTTAAAAGTAGTAAGATTACTCCAGTTGTGCAAGTTTTCTTTTAAAACAGGCAAAATTACTCTCTTTGAGGAATTTTACAACAAAAAATACCTCAAAACTAATTTAAAATGATTAGGCTTTATTTTAAAGCCTACAAAATTACTTTTGGGTAATGGTTTTCTTTTAAAACTCTCTAAAAATTCCTTTTAAGGCTTAAACACTAAAATCCATAGATGCCTTGTTCATGAGCTTCAAGCTTTGAGATCCTAATTGAATAAGCTACTACTCTAACTGCTAGTAAGGGGTGAATTCAGGTCTTTTCACACTATTGGTTCTCTTGATCTATGTCAACAACAAATCTCAGTTACTAGGTGTAATTAATCAAATAAGCTTCTAGTATAACCTCCTAGAAGAGGGATCAGAACAAATAGATTAAATTTACAATTTCTAGATGGGGAAAAGGAAAAAAATTGGAGAGAGGCCCTCCATAGGGGTGCAAAAAACAGAGGACTTAGAGATTTTCAGCCTCTGGTGGCTGTACAAAGCAGTGTAAAGTTTGATTTTCAATTTTCAGGGGCAACATGTCATGACGGGACAACAGTTCAGATTTCTGACCAATAAGATTGCTTCACTTCACTTTTCATAATTACGTGACGTGTTTCTGACCAACAAGATCAATTCATTCTTATCTTACCTATTCATGTGAAATGTTTGTGACATGGGGCTGTGAAATAAAGTCAAACCCCCAATTTTGTCCCTGTATCCCTTATCTCCATGTATTACTCAATTGATTACTAATCAGTCACCTGATTTTACTGTATTATAGTTTTCTGGTCTTTGAAAACTGCTTTGTGGATTAGGTTTCACATTTTTCTGAAAACACATAAAGGAATGACTTCCTGTATTCCTTCTTGACCTGTATTACCTGTATTTTCCCTGAAAAACCTAAAGATTCTTAAATATTCCCGAAAATTCTGAAAAGTTACAGAAATTTGGTTTTTCCAAAATTCTCAGTTTTGCGGATGTTGTTACTGTGGATTGAACCCATTTATTTGCTAGTTGACACCTTCAGAGATCCACATTACCAACTCTGCCAGTTTTCCTTTCCCAAGACTCCCAAAAAAGTGATCGCATTCACATTTCCCATTCCTTTTCTCCAAAAATATTTTCCAAACCTACTATCCTTGCATAATTGCCTTAAAAGCGGACCACTATGAAAGACTCATAGATTGAAACAAAATAAAAAAAGAAATACATACCATATCCCTTCCAACATCCAGTCCCACTGTTCATTTCTGCCGCTTGAATGAGAAATTTAGGGGTCATATTAACAGAAACGTTGATGCAATATGGCCTTTCCAATTCAACAATAAATTGTTTCAGTATTCAATAGTCAATTATTTAATGATTTAAAGAAACTCAATGATGCTTATCTGCTCCTTCTGTGGTTCATAACACCAAAATTCATGGAAGCTACCAAAATGGATACTTCAAAAGGTATTTTTTTCACACCTTGAACCTTCTATGTCCCCTATGATACCTACCAATCTTCCCTTTATTAATTGGAATCCCCATTGTAACTATGATTATAGTAATAACCCAATTTCTTATATTCAAGCATACTATGAAAAAAAAATATACATAAAAAATTATTTACAGAGAAAATTGAAAAATGTCTTTGATTTGGGTACTTTCCATCACAATTATGTGTTTGTTCTTGCAGTGAATGACACTGGTGGAGCAAACCTGTGGTCAATTTACTTAATAAATATATCATTTGTGTTCTTCCATGCTTATCTTACTGTTATTCCCCTTAAAGGTGATTGAATATTGGTACCTCTTTCATATAAATAACTACCATAAAAATAAAAAAATTTACTCAGCTGAACTTTCATGGTATACCACACTACCATGTGAAATGAAATCCTTTTTGAAGTGACAAAGATTAATGGTTGTGTGTTGAAAGCTAAATAGCTCCTGAATTGGCTTGCTCTACTTTTTTTTAATGGTATTTCAAGTTCATCATTTTCCTTTTCAAACTTTTCCTTTTTTTTCAAAATACATTGTCAATTAGAATCAATGTCCTGTTCAACATGATTTTAGCATGACTAAAATCACACATATCAGAAATAAGATGGCACCTACTTCAAGAGGATTATAAAGTAGATTCCATTGTGGATGAAAATCTTCACTTCCAATGTAGCCCTTAGTATTAAGGAGTTTCTCAATTTGATGTGAGCAAGGAGTCCCCATGCTATTCATTAGTGGTTTGGAGCATGGCTGAAGATTTTTTTGGTCTTTTATCTTTTGAAATTGTTCTTCAATAATTTTTATTTCTTTGTTGATATCATACCAAGGCGCTTCCTGAAAGGTGGGGAAACATCAGTCAATTTGTGGACTCTTCCTTTTTCCATAGTATGGTGGATGTTTCAATTTAACATCTATTTTCTGTTTTGAAGCTTTGGAATACTGTAGAAAGCTCTCCATTAGAATTATTAATAAATTATTTCATGTAGAAGCCTTCATTTTTGGTTACCAAATTCACTTCCCAAAAACTATCCTACTGAGGGAACTTGATCTAGAGGGGTCTCCTGGATGGTCCATATTAAAAAAACATGAGAGCTTGCTTGATTTCCTAGGTGAGAATACTGGCTTTCCCAAGAGGTAACAAATGCTTTTTTGAATGGGAGTAGGTTGTTTGAGGTATATGCCCATGAGCCCAAGTAATCATTTGACTTCTCTTTGATATTTTCCAGATTGTTATGATATTCCTCAGTTGACTTTAAGCTGACCAGTGGGCTCAAGGATGTCTGATAATGCTTCCAATCATCCGCTTGAGAATATTTGCAACAATTTTGGATAAGGTTTTTGCTGATGCGCCATATGAAATAATTATGGATTGAGCTAGGAAAGACCAATTGAATGGCCAGATTCAGAGCTGGCTCACAATCTGTAATAATAACCTTGGGAATTCTGGGTGGCTGAAATAAAATTTGGAGTTCTTGAAGGGCCCATATATATCCATCATCATCTTCCTGTTCCATGTAGCAAAAGGATAATGAGAAGGTGTGACCAGTTGGAGTTTTGCTAACCATGTGGAAAAGTGGCAAGTTGTACTTGCATGTCTTGTAAGTGGAATAAATCAATTTCACATGGATGTTTCTATGACCCAGTTCAATGGACGCTGAGTGTGCAAAGAATAGATTGGTAATCTTTCCATTTGTATTAATTTGATTACTATTCATCTGATTGCTCTCTTTGAGAAGACGCATG
The DNA here is from genome assembly GCA_023105745.1 of Austropuccinia psidii. NCBI lineage: Eukaryota > Fungi > Basidiomycota > Pucciniomycetes > Pucciniales > Sphaerophragmiaceae > Austropuccinia > Austropuccinia psidii. The sequence continues at coordinate 32,002,288 of JALGQZ010000008.1, forward strand.
AGATATTCCAGTTGAGATTGCCCATTTCTTTCCTTGCTTGATAGATTTCCTTTTCAGTGATACAGAGCTCTGCTAGTGGTACAGGTATTTCCTTGGGAATAAAGCTGGCTTAAAATCTGATTAGGACAGACATTTCACTTCATAAATCCTTCAACTTGCACTAGTTCTTTTTCATTAAGCCAACAATGAATGGGATTTACTGATGGGGTTGGAGAGGTTGGATTATTATGCAGGATTTCTAGTGGGACTAAAACCCAATACCCAGGTCTGGTGAGTTAAATTGTGTGAAATTCCTCAGAACTGATATCACCTTACCAGTAAAAAAATAGTAAATACATACAGTATATTTGAAGACTTAGGGCAAAGAGGAATAGAGCCTCTGAGTCTAAAATTTCATCTAAATCTTTTTGTTGTTGACTGCCTCTGGGTAGGTCCTTTAAGGCTTATAGACCCACCATATCAGTCACATGCAAAGTAAACATTCTTCCCTTGGGGAAAATTTGGCTTTTCTAATGAATAGCCTGGACTTTGAGTCCACTTTCGTGCAAACTGGATCAGGGTATCTACATCATTGAACATTTCAAGTGGAGGTGGCTCTAATTTAACTATAGAGCTATTCAAATAAGTAAAAGTGTAGTGGATGAATGGGAATATATGGAAGCTTACATCCAGTGTAGTAATTCAGGAGGGACCAAAAAAGAAGGTGTGCAATGAGCAGTGGCCTGTATAGATTATTTTACTTTCTCAATATCACTTTTGAATTGAACTGTCCCAGATTAATGTAGACTAAGAGCTTCAATGGGTTGTAATGATTCCATTCTAGAGGTCAAGAATTCAGGTGGTGGAAGGTTGTGGGGCTTCAGGATTCTCCTGGGAGTTAATATAGTATTTTTGAGGAGGCTATAAACACTCTGATTCATTATAATGGGCTGAATGAGCATCAAATTGGGATTAATCAGGCTAAAAATGAAAGATAGGTGATGTAAGGGGGTTGATGAGGATACTATTTGAAAAAATTGATTTGTTTAAGAAATAGAGGTCTGAAAAATGATTGATTTTTTGGTGGAATATAGATTGATATGAATAGCTTAACGGTCTAAGAATCATGATTGGATTTATATATTTTGTAAAAGAGGAACACCTTCCCAATTTTTGCACACTGATATTGGAAACTTGTGATTAGAGTGAGAATGATTTTACAATACAATTTTTGAGAAAATTATGATTTTTCATGATTTGAATTAGGAATTATTTAGTCTTTTAAATTCAATCAAGATCTGGTATCAAAATAGGATCATACCAGAATAGATTGTGGGATGAAGCTCTATTTCAAGGGAGCTTTTGTTTGAGTTTTTTTTTTGGGAAAAATCAAAGGTAGATTCATGAACACACTAAAATGCAGTTAGAAAAATTTGGAAGTATTAAAATTATAAGGTTTGACTATGAAAAAATAAGTAAAAACTACTAATATTTTACTTATTTTACTCTGAATGTCTTTATAAATAAAATAAGTAAGATAAAAATAATTATAATAATAAAGAATTATTATAATTATGGCATAAAAATAATTATATTATTAAATAAATATAAAAACATAATTCATATTATGAAAAAATGATATAATAAATAAATTTATTAATATTTGATAATTAATATATTTAAACACACTTTTTCATTGTTACCAAAAAATAATAAAGGCTTGAAAAATTGTTTTTTATTGATAAAAGACAATTAATAACTATAATATTACTAATATTAAGGCTATATATTAATATAAATACTATCTATATTAATTGAAGAATTATGAATAGTAATAATAGGGAGAGATTATTAAAATAAGAGGAACTAACCTACTTTTGGTGCTTAAAATAATAATTTTGGATGAATTTACACCAAATAATGTAAATACAACTTATTTCAATTGTATTTACAAAGGAAAATAAAAGAAATTACAAATTTTCTTGATTTTATGTGGAAATAATATTTCTAAGAGAATTATAACAAAACAACTGAAAAATTGAAGTAATCACGTCAAAAATGATGATTACAATAAATATTAACTTTGGTCTTTGATAAGATAAAAGATTTATATATAAGGAAGCAATATTTTACCTTTTGATTTAATTGTTTTATTGTTTTGATGCATCTGAGGGGAAAATAGAGTAAAAAGAGCTCTATTTGTAGTAAATACCTCCCTTCTAGAGTCAAGTAGGCTTCTAGTAGACATTTACTGATGGTATCCACTGGAAATAATCAATATTTTAAGGTTTAATGATGATTACGCTATGATCAAACAATCCCATCTCATTATTACGCCATTATTTAGAGTTATCACTGTAACTCTAAGTTTGATGGCATAATAGTCTTGGAAGAATCCTAAAATTCGTGAATTTTATTGGTATTAATCATAATATAATAGTATTCACCTGTTTTATCACTCATATAACTGTCAAACTTAAAATAAGATTACAGTGAGTGGTCATAAATGATCAATTTTAAGCTTAAACTTTGATCATGAATAACTTTTAAGTTATACACGCTACAGATATTATGAGAGTGAATTCTGATATCTTGGAATGTCCTTATTAAAATTCCAAGAGAATTTCATTACATCATCAAAAAATCTATTTTTGATGATTTTTCTTGTATCTCATCTTTTCTGTTGAAATTCAATATTTTAAACTTCAAACCTTGATTCCAAGGGGTTATTACTTGAATATTATGATAAAAACTACATATTTCTCACGTATGAGCTATTGGAATCTAAATATATATATATATTGAAGTTTGGGCCACTTTCACAACAAAGTGGTCAACAGCTCTAGTAATTTTGTTCAATAAACCCTTACAAGCTATAACCTTGTTGTTAACTTGTCAAATAGAGTTCATATCTGTGTTCTTACAGTACCTACTTGGTTATTTTTTTTGTTTTAACTCTCTATCATGCATATTTCAAGAGATGTTGGCTAAAAACCATGAATATATGCATTGACCAAAAAAGTGCATATATTCAGCTTAATTCCTTCAGTATTTACTTTAAAGGATTGTCATAGAAGTTCTTTATGTGTAGTTTTTCATGGGAAATCCAAAGGCACAATTTATTCCACATGTTTTTTCATTGGCCTGAGTTAAATAAGATTTTATGTCTTTTTTAGGATATTATTACTTATTATTGAGTAATTATTGACTTTAAAGATATGCCATAAAAATGATATATTTGTATTTTACTGTTAGAAACCTAATGGTTTAATTCATTTCACACCTTTACTCATTAGATTATGAGTTAATTCAGAGTTTGTACCGATTTATGGCATTTTCACTGGCTTTAAGATAATTATTGTGAGTATAATTATTATAAAGTTTTTCTTGTGACCTTTTTGAATATGTGTTCATATCTCAAAGGCTCACAAAAATATTTGTATATATTTCTCAAATGGATCCTTGATCAATTTGGCAACTCAGAACAGGAAGATGAATTTGGTGACAGGTGTAGAATTTCAGTCTAATCACAGCTCCCATTAGGCTTCAGTTTCTGAGGGGAAAAACTACAAAGTTCCTCTCAGATCTTTTTACATGTGGAGCTATTTTGTATTCCTTATTTTTATGGGACTTAGAAGCTTTTAGACCAAAAGATTAAATAACCACATTCTGAACCTCTTTTTCTCCCCATTGATTTTATAAAGTGGATTCTCATTTTATTTTTAGCTTAGAACTACAAAACTTTCTTATATTTTAATAAAAATACTTCCCTTCCAAGCATATATATCATCTTCATCTACAATTAGTTCTTTTTTTCTATATGGACGCCAATAGTAGAACCTCTTATATGGGTCCTCACAAGCATTTCAATTCTCCCAAAGCTTCTCATATGGAGTGTTAATCAAGTGAAAGTATCATTGTAGTTGGTACATCCATCCCAAATCCACCTCCAGAATTGCATGAAGGGATGTTTTTAGAATGGAATACACTTTTGAACAAATCAGTTTTATAAGTATCTCAATTAATCAGAAATAATGCATGAAATAAACATAGATGCACCCCATGATAATTGTGATTCTTCCACCAAAATATCTACTTAGGAGATTTTTTGGGATGAAATGGAAGCGATTACAAAGGAATAGATCTTGAAAAATTCATCACAAATAGCCCCAATGTTAGAAGAAGGGTCCAAAGTTGCACGTATTCCTCAATATGTACAAGAGAAGCTCCATGGGGCCAGAGAACTACTGGTGTCTGATATTGATTTTATGTATAAAAAAATTGATATATCATTATTTCAAATTCCACCCTAAGATCTTGGGATTGTAATTTTAGGAGTCAAATCAGGAAATACACTACCTCCTGAATCACATGTTAAAATTGGTACAATGAAAAACATTTCTTAAAAAAGGATGTTCAAACCTTCAAAGAATAAAGCAAAAAAGCAAATTTCTCAAAATTTTCAATTGGCCCCTGAAGTTAATGAGGGGTAATCAGGGGCTCTTTTTCCTTCTTCTAACAAAAATAATGATGGACATCAAATAAAAACCACAAATCATCAATCATTATTAAAAAATTGTTCAAAGTGCAACTTTGGTAACTCAGGAAGTAACTACCCTTCCCGATGAAGATATTATTACAGAAACTCAAAGAACAGTGGCTCAGGATGAAAATTTACTGATCCAAACAAATACTGAACCATTGATGGATTCTTCTGCTTGTTCACAACCTCTAAGTCTGAGGCCTTCATTCATGAAAATGATATTGGAAAATGGAAACAAATTTGATTACATTCTAATTTCATATCATGTATTGAAAAGAGTATATTGCATCAAATTTCATTCACTAATTTTAACAAACTTCATTAAGTACAAATCACTTGTTCCAAAGGATGGATTTCCAACAAAGCTCTAATGTGGGATTTGCTAAGAGAGTGGTAGGGACATTATAATGAAAGAGTGGCTTGAAGAGCTCCATGCAGCTGGTTTAGAGGCTTCCAGAAACATTGATATTGGTTAACTAGCTAATTCAATTGTTTCTAAAGGCTTGGATGTGTTTTCACCAAAATCTTAGGAGGCATTACTCAGTGACAATTTCAAATTTGCCATTATTTCAAAATTACATGTCCATACCAGTGGTTTTAGCCAAAACACTTCATGCACTGTATCTATTGGTGCAAGATCTTTTTCAACCAAGTAAACATCAAAAGAAGCAAATTCAAAATACTTTATTTGAAGCCATTGCACTTTACATGGATGATCAGAGACCTCCAGTTACATTTGATATTCCTAATTCAACTTCCAGTTATTATTTGTCTGTGGATATTAGGGCCGTGCAATATTTTGGCTCATTTTTGAGTTTCAACAAGGTTCTACTAGCTCCAGAAGGGAATGAAATTCAGGAAGGTAGTAGTATTACATGAAAAGGAGCTTTAACACCTACTTTGACTGGCTTGGTTGATAATATCCTGCACCTAATTATCACATTTAATTGGGTCTGGGCACATACTAAGGTTGATTTCATAAATAATCACAAAGATGGAGAGCAATTGGTCAATCAAGGAGTGGATCCTTTACAAGCTTTGGTGAAAATTCAAGATCAGACAAAGGCTGGAAGGCCATGCTACAATCAGATTGCAGCATTCCTCACAGGGGGTGTATGTGGACTTCTGGTGTGCTCAGCTGATTACCACATTTCTTTGGCCAAAGGAACACTTAAGCTTCTGGAAATTACATCAATACTCAAGAGAAACAAATCCTTGCAAGATGAAGAGATTCAAAAGCGCACAAACAAGTATATATGTGAAATCCTTCATGAAACCTTTTTCTTAAATCATTCATATTTGCCAATTTGCCCCAGCACATACTCCCTTGCAGAATATTTAGCTTTCTATTTTAGTGAAGAATGGCAGAAAAAACACCTTTTGAGTCTAATTTGATAATAAACTTACCTAAAAAGGTTGGTGTTGACAAATCCAGTCAAAAGGTGTAAAAAAGCCTTTGTATCATATTACTTATTATTATCTGTTTCCTGCAATTCATAACTATTGAGTGAAAGGTAGGTTTATTGTGCCAAGTCATGACTTTGAACAGATTTGTGAAAAGCTTCTTATAAGATTAACGAGTGTGTTTCTGTCACCTCAGTGAAACAACTTGATGGCAAAAGTATCACAATAGAAAATAGTTGTGCTTATGTGAATTTAGCACAAAAACTGGAATTATATGAGAGACGCGATGCCTGAGACTTTCTGTAGGGCTTGAACCCACAGAGCCTACCTGTTCCACCAAGAAAGAAGTAGTTGAATTTGGTTTTCTAAAGATATTGTTCCCAATCACCCAGATTCACAACCCAGGTTCCCCTGGGTGAGTCTTGCCAGCACCCAGGAAAAAACATTCAACCTCTCAACCAGTTTGAGAGGCAGAAGCTCTAACAATTATGTAGTTCACATCAAATTGATTTTAATTGATCCTTTGGAAGAAAAACCACATTGTCTTCAGACTTTTTTATATTATTAATATAATCAAACAAACCTAATTTGTTTCAATTTAAGAATATATTTCTCTTCAATATAAAATAATCCTCCCAACCAAAAACCTGTAATCAAACAATCTGAAGTAAGTATTTTTCCAATCTCAATTAAATCACTTTATTATTTTTTATTCATTTCAAATTGATCATTTTATTTATTAAATTGAAAAAAATATATTTTGATTTTAATCATTTCAACTTTATTGTGTTTTTAATTTTTATTTTTTGAAAAGATTTTTTTCTTTAATTTAAATCAGCTCGCTAGGGCTCTTACAGCCCCAGCGACCTATGCAAAATGAAGATCCTTAATCTTTCATTAATTTCAATAATTCATTTTTAATTTTTAATAATTTCTTTTAATTTGGATTAGGTTTCTGGGGCTCTTACAGCCCCAGCGACTCATTTATTTATAAAAAATTGATTTTTTCTTTACTTTTTTGCTTTTTAAATTATTTTTATTTTTATTCTTTAGTTTATTAGCTCTCTGGGGCTGTAAGAGCCCTAGCAATTTAGCTTTTTTAAGAAAAAAATACTTTATTGATTTTTTTTCTTTTTATTTAATTTTTATTTCTTTCCAGCAACCTATTTATTCTTTATTAATTTTCTATGAATTTTTTTTTCTTTTTAAACTATTTCATTTATTTATTCTGATTTATTTTCATTAGATTGCTGGGGCTCTTACAGCGCCAGCGCCTTAATTGTTTTTAAAGAATTAATTTTGTATTTGTTTTTTTCTTTTGAATAAATTTTTATTTATTTATTTTTTTTAATTTGCATTACCTTTCTGGGGCTGTAGGAGCCGTGGTGACCTAATTATTTTTAAAAAAATTAATTTTTATGTCATTTTTTTATTTGAATTAGCTCACTGGGGCTCTTACAGCCCCAGTGACTTATTTATTTTTAAAAAATTCACTTTTTATTAATTATTTTTTATTGTCTTTTTATTTGCTTCAGCTCCCTGGGGCTTTTTATTTGCTTCAGCTCGCCAAGGCTCTTAGAGCCCCAGAGACTCAATCCATTTTCAAAAATTATTTTTTTTTCCTTTTTAATTAATTTTTTTGAAATTGGATTTGCAATAACTCACTGGGGCTTTAAGAGCCCCAGAAACCTATTTATCTACAAAAAATTTAATCTTTTTGTAATTATTCTTTCATTTTCAAATTAATTTTTTTCTTTTTATTTGCTTTAGCTCACTGGGACTGTAAGAGCCCCAGTGACTAAATTTTTTTTAAAATATTAATTTTTTCTTAATTTTTTTTTTCATTTTTTCATTTTTTTAAATTTGAATTAACTTTCTGGGGCTGTAAGAGACCCAGTGACTTAATTATTTTGAAAATTGGATTTTTAATTTTTCTATTTGGATTATTTTAAAAATTGAATTTTTTACTACTTTTTTGTATTTAATTGAATTTTTATTTGATTAGCTTTCTGGAGCTCTTACATCCCCAGCATCTTATTTCTTTTTGAAAATTTGATTTTTCATTTATTTTGTTATTTATTTTATATAATTTTTCTTTTTTTATTCAAATTTTATTTTTCAAAATTTATTTATTTATTTATTTATTTCAATTTAAATCAATTTTTTTAATTCAAATTAGCTTTCTGGGACTCTTCCAGCCCCAGTAATTGATTTAAAACAATTCATTTCATAATTTTATAATTTTATTTTTTTATCTAATTTTTTTCTATTCTAAATAGTTGATTTTTTTCAATTTCAAATAATTCATTTTTTTATGTATTTGTATTTGTTTTTATTTTGAATTTGCTCTTTGGAGCTTCTACAGCCCCAGAAACCTATTTAGAGTATTTTTTTTAATATTTTGTTTTCAATTATGAATAATTTAATTTTTTGAATTGAAATTAGCTCACTGGGGCTCTAAGAGTCCCACAGATCTATTTAAAATAAATATTTTTAATTTCTTTTTTATTTCAAATGATTTATATTTTTTTAACATCAATATTTTCAATTTCTCTTAGTTTTTGATTTTTCCTTTTTTATTTTGAAAATTTTTTCAATTAAATTATAATTTTTAATAATTTAGAGTTTTTTCTATCAAATTAATTTTTTTGGGAATTGTGTTTTCTTTTTAATAAAAAATCATTCTAGGGGGAAGCCTCAAACTTCACTTCTTTCTGTTTCACCTATAATGAGTCAACATTCACCATATCAACTCATCAAACTCCCAAAATGTATGCAGTAACCTAAATGTGAAGAAAAAAATTTAATGGGAAGGAATATCTCACCAGTTTTGAATTATTTTTCTTCATCAATTAGTAACTCAACGCAGTCAATAAATCTTCAAAACTCAAGCTTACATAACACAAACAGAAAAGATGAGTTGTTTTTGAATTCTGAGGATAATTTCATGGGAAGGATTATCTCACCAATTCAAATTATTCCTCCTTATCCAAAGATTACTCATCTTCAAATAAGAAATACAACCATTCACATAGAAGACTTCAAACTGCACAAAAACTGCTCACCAATATTCTGGACCATGCATCAAGAAGAAGAGGGGACATCAGTACAGTTCTAGTTAGGCCCAAGCCAAATAGAATAAATCAACTCTTATTACCCTATGTAAATGAAACACCAAATCATTCAATAGTTTTCAATTCAAAAAATCACAAGACCCTCTCCATTTATACCTTGCATCCATTTCATAATCCTTCTCCACATTTTACCTGATTGAATCAATTGATAATATCACTTTACAAATTAGCCCAAAATCATCCTCATATCAAATGCAATAGTTATCTTATTGATGGTCATCTGAAAGGTGTTGATCTTTGCTTCAGAAATGATAGTGGTAAATCCTTAGGTGAGTCTTTAGCAAATTCTGTTCAAGTTTTTTTGTTACTTTTCTCATCCTCATACTAGGTGTTTATGCCAGAAAGACAACATTGAATCCAGATATATTAGAGGAAAATAATGAGAAATGGAAGACCCTTTCTAGGTTTGGAAATCTTGTTTCCTCCCACATCAAGATTCTTTCTATGTCTTCTTCCCATGAGAATAATGATGTAATGGAAGAAGCCCAGCTACCAGAATGGCATGAAGGTGAATGGAATCCAATGTTCGACCAAAAATTACAGTCTTTCTCCAATGTAATTGTAACAAACAGTTGTTTTCACGAGTATGTTAGTAGAGATGAGAATGACATGAATGATTGGACTTATGGTTTGTTTACATTCTTTAACAAATCAGGAATACAACCAATTCTATCTCCCATCTGCTCGTGTGGCTATGGCCTCTGATTTCCTGAATACTCCACACTTTTGCATTTTTCTTGCAAACAAGGTATCATTGAGCTTCTCTGGAAAACTTCAAATACTTTTCACCAGAACACTGATCCACCTACTATTTTTGATGAACTTCCCACCATAAATAACTTTGGCTATTCTTTCCCAATCAACTCCAAGCTATATTCAAGAGCTAAATTCCTGATATATATGGATCCAATAACCCAAGAGGTGAAGACATATGGGCATTGAAGGATTCAAAATGAAAAGAAAATCCATAATCAGAAGAAAATGAATCTCTGGAACATATAAATTTCCTGTTATTTTCCAATTCTTTTGATGTAGCTTTGTGTCACAGCCATGGAGACAGACAGGGCATTACCATTCATTACTAATGGCAAATCTTCCAACACCTAATCAGAAAGGGGTTTCATGGAATATTCACCAAATAAAGTTTCAAACCTCAATACAGCTCAATACAGGCAGAACCCAAATACAGGATTCACCAAATACAGGCCTTCCCTCAATACAGGTGCAAACACCTGTATTGATTCAAATAACTGTATTGGATACCCCACTACAGTTTCACATCTCAAATACAGGTTCCTCAATCATACAGTTATGGTTTCTCAACACTCAAGCTCCAGGCTGGCACTATTTCACATATACCAGCCCCCTTTCACCCTGTAAGGTGTGGATATGAAACTTTGATTAAAAATCAAGAACTTTTCCTGTCCTCAAAATTTGTATAAGGTAAAAATTAATTAAAAAAGTAAGAAATATTATTGTTAAGAGAAAACACGCCAATTTTATTGTTTATAGCTTTGTTAGGATATAAAATGATATTATAAAGATTTATTGTTTTACCAACAAGAAAAATTTATCCAAAAATACTCTACAAGAGATATTTAAGGCTACAAAAGAAATTTCTTCAAGAGCAATTTCAATTGGAATTAATTGATCAAAGAAGTGCAAGAAATTCATTAAAGAGCAAATTCTTTAGAAAGAATATTAAAGAGAAAACACACCCAAAAGTGACCAGAGTGAATTTGGAAACAAAGTGACAAGGTTGACAGTGATGAAAGATGCTTTCATTCACTTTTGGGTGGTTCAGGGGTAAAAATGATTATAAGAGCTATAAACAATGATTATAATGATTTTTTCACGTGGTGCAAACGTTCAAAATGTTTGAAAAGGGGTGGTTGGAATCTTTTATAGATTGGTTTAACAGTGTTTAAACTGATTATAAAAGGAAAAGATTCTAACATGAAGAGAAAAGTGGGGCAAAGAAGACATTCTTTTATAGCCATCAACTTTCTTACTCCAAAAGGTGAAATTAACTCTTGTCAGTCGTGAAAAACAGTCTTAGGACAGAAAAGCCAATTATGGCATTGTGAACCCTGGTTTAGACCAAAAAAGGGCTGGTTTAAACCATTTTTTTGCCATGTTTAGCCATTTAAGACCCTTAAATCAGCCATTACTATAGCAATACCTGGTCTAGAGCCTTCAAAACACGTCAGAATGTTTGTAAGAGGCGTAGAAATCAGTCAAAACTGTTTTTACTAACATTGTTTTAACTTAAGGGTAGTTTTACCCTCTTGGCAACAGTTAAAACTGCCCTGGTTGGTATCAAACCTTCATCATCAATTGAGGCACAGGGTCTGTGACTCCATTCCAGGCCAAAATTGATGAACTTTTGTGTGTATTTTGACATCTCACGCCTATCAGCAAGGACTTTGGGGGTCTGGCTCCCCCTTAGAGCTAGAGTTCCTCCCCCCCAGTTTTTATCTTTCCAATTTATTTTTTCCTTCAATTCCTCATCATGTATTATACTTGTAATTTACATATGTAATTCAATTGAATTGTACAGTAAAATACAGTGATAATTGATACCTCATATGTAAATCAAAGTTCACTTATGTAATACACGCACACATTTTGACATTTCAATTGAATTCAATTGAAAATACTTCAATTCCTCATAACTTCTAAACTAAACAAAACACCTCAATTTTAACACAAAAATTGATGGTTAACACCACATGTGGTGTGAATTAAATCATGTTTTTGAGGAATTTTCAATTCTTGTATTGAAAATACTGAAAACTTAATTTGAGCTTATTTAGAGTTGAGTTAAAAAAATTTCACTCAGAGGTGACCCCACCTAATTTTTTATAAGGAATCAAATGGTGAGATAAATTTTAGATGTTTATTTATTGGATAAAAAGCTATAATATATTTTATATCAATTTTTACCAAAAATATTTTAATTTCATAATTTTTATGAAAAATTCATTTTTACTTAATTTTTACAAGTAAAAATGAATTTTCATAATTTTGAGTTTTATTGTAATTTTATTTTTAAATTATAATTAAATTTTGATTTTTAAATATAAATTTGTATTTATATTTTAATTCTTACAAATAAATTTATTTTATTTATATTTGTATTATAATTTATCATTTGTGGTCTTTCGGGTATATAAAAATACCTCTAAGGCTCACAATGACCAAATTTGGATCCCAAACTATATGTTACCCTTCTTCCACTCATTAAAGGTATACCCAAATATGACTCTGAAATTATGTCTATCCAGAAGTAAAAAATGTAGATAAACTACTTGAAATATTCAGAAGGAAACCATTCAAGCCCATACTAACAAAAAAACACTAATTTCAAGCTTAAAATGTGTAATTGCATGATCCAAAGCCAAAGCACAAGCATGAAACCCACAATACAATAAACCAATGGTAAAGCACAGATATCACCAAAATTTAGAGCTAAGCCTAACCAGCTCAAAAGTTATCAAAAAAAGAGGAAACTAACTCCTTTTCAAATAGAAAATTCCCATAATCAAAGGACAAAGAATAACAAAGTTATCCAGGCTCAAAGCAGTTGCTGAAGAAAAATCTTAATTTTCACCTTCCTTCAAATATCCCAAGAAACAGGCAGAAATTCATTAAAAAGGTGTTCAAAATCAAAGCTCTCAGTCAGGGATACATAATTCTACTGGTAAAACTGAGCTAGAAGTGATACTACAGAAGTTATGGCCAAATTAAAGCCAAATGAGGGTTAATGAAATATTCACCTCTCATATAGCTTATACAGCTTTAGTGTGATATAGTTGATGTGGGGTAATTTTTGGATGGGAAAAATTGGGGCTAGCTAAATGTTCCATCCTATTCCCCATAACCCATCCAGAACAAAAGATATGGAGCAAACAAGTCCCATAGAGGATTCAAGAAAAATACATATTGGGATGATGGAAATTAAAAATGGTATAGCTTTTCCATATTGAATGTTACCTATTCCAAAAAAAGGAACATTATGTAGAAATCATCCAGGGATACACAATATACAAAATATGAGCTCAATTTCTTACAAACTAAAAACTGTTTGGCAGTTTTAAGCTCAAAATCCCACATCTGATCTCATACACATTTATTTTGGGATAATTTCCCATATCCTTGAATATGAGGTGTCAATTAGAGAAAGAAGTCTTTTTTACCTTCAATAACCCATATATTGTTCAATAAAGGGGTCCTATACAGGTTCTGTACAGGATTCTATGCATCATGCAAGCCAGAACAGGCCTGTGTTGCGCCCATATAAAGACTTTCACCATTTATTGGTAAACACTGCCCAGATGTGGCTCCAAAATCACCCCTGAGCCCAATAAAGGATATACAGGCTTTGTGAAACCCACAAGCCAGTCCTTGGAAGTGAAAAACTTCACTTTCTCCCCATGAAATGGTTTAAAGTAACTTTTCTCCATTTCCAGGATAAAAAGGGATCTTTCTCTGCCCAAAAGAGGAATCCCCATCCTTCTCTTGCATTCCTACAAATTAAAAAGGTCAAAAAAGCTATACTATTGGAAAAAAATCAGTTTATACTCTAGAAATGGTATTTTACTGTCTTCTCATAGTTAATCAACTGATAACCAGTGCATTCTGGGCTTTCAGTAGTGCTCATCACTACTATACTTCATAGCAAAATCCTTAAAACTACTATAAAATCTATTTTTCATTATATTATACCATGTTACAGTCATATTTAAAGTTGTCAATACACTCATCATCACTTTATTATATAATCAGACTGATATTTTGGGTGCCTGGCTGTGTGTTGTGAGCTTTTTTGGTCTGAAGGTGAGTCCTTCTCTCTTAATTTTATTCTTCTTTTAGCCGTTAAAACTCTTTAAATAAATAATAATAATATACTACATATCCTATATTATTATGTCATGAGTGGTTTATCAACATATATCACTGTGTTTTTTATTTTGATGAATTATTTGATGTGGTACATTTTAATTAAATTAACATAGTCTTATTTTGGTGTATTTTATTCATATAAAGCTAAGTGATACTTGTTTTTATTCTTTTAAAGTCGTGAAATAATCCTCTGAAATGTAAATTACAGATTCAGAAGGGGTGGTGTAGCATATTGGAAGTTTCAATGGTTCACAATAAATGTAAGATGTGACTATGAAACTGATGATAATATTACTATTAATCAACAGTACTATGTCTGTTCTTATGAAATATAATAATAAAAATTATTATAACCACAATTAAATAATTATAAAATTATTTCTTTCACGTGTTATACACTACTAGTGATTGTAACAGTGAGCAGTAATTGTCTACAAGAATCAATTACAAGAAGAATTTAATAATAAAAACTTCTTTTGTTAAAATAATAAAATTATTTTAATATATAATTATCTTTTACAAGAATAATTATAAAGATAATTCTTGAATAAAACTATTACTAGAGAAAAACTTTAAGAATTAAAGATAAATGACTCACTAATACTCCAAAGAACTTATTGATAGATAAAAAAAGAGAAATTTGACGTGGAATTGTGGATTTAAGGGATCAAAAGGATTTATAACAGTATTACAACAATATATAGTTGGATTCTATGATTTCACGTCTTTCTGGTTGATTTTGAAAGATTTAAAACACTTAATAATAGCTGTAACTAATACTTACTTGTTGGTAATAATGATTTAATAAATTGATAAGATGATCTGGAAAAAACAGCAAGAGGAGGCCTCTTTTAAGTCAACAACAGCTCACAGAGGCGTTCCATGGAGCAAACTGAAAAACCAGTGAGTTAGAAAACAATAAACCCTTTTGGATTATTGATTGCATCATCAGTTGTCACGTAAGATTATCATAATTACTTAATTGATGCTTTTACGTGACTACCAACCCCAATATGGTTAAGAATAAAAGGAGTAACACTTGTAAATCTTCTTTATTTTAAAATAATCATTGATTTCTCAAAGTTATCAATGTTATTGCCAATTTCATCACAGGTTGTAATTACTGTGAATTTTTGAAGATTCAGTGTTTCACGTAGAATAACCAAAAATGGACTGTAAGTAAAACTTTTCATTTTACTAGTAAAACTGTAATTCTTTTTGGTTGTACCATAGATAATACAGTTCTCTTTTAGTCCTGAAAGTTTCAGAAAGATTCATTAAGAATTGTATTTTGAATGAATTTTTGAAGTTTTTACCTCATTTCTACGTAGAATTGCAAATAGCAGTGTTTTGCTGGTTGCTATGAGGTAAATCAATGAATATGGGTCCCAAAAGGGTTTTAATTACTCTTTTGGGGTTTATCCATGGAAAGTCATTAGTAATTGACATGGTTACAGGAGTGTAAGTAGCTCATTACCTCCTTGGCACGTCAAAATAGCAGGTTATTTGCTATTTTCTGGTGTTTTAGAGTAGTTGTAACTTGGTAACCAAGTTCCCAAAGAGTTTTGGTTTACCAATTGGGCCAAGATGAGCCATGGATCCATGCTCTGGAGCTATCCACGCCTCTGAGGCCTCAGAAGTTGGGTACCCTGGCTCTCTTTGATGTCTTTTGTCCCCCTTGCCTATTTTTTACGTCAAAATAGTAATTTAAGCTTCAAGTGAGATATCCACTATGGGTGTACCAAAAGTCCATGTAAGAATACCATGATATTAAGTGCTCAAAACATGCATAACACTATTCTTAGTGTATATGTACCATGGGATTTCTCACTTTCCCATTATTTTGGCTAAAAATCAAGAAAAACAAAAGTTTTCACGGATCTTTTATGTGGTATTAATGATGTGGTATTGAAGTATTTTCCATTTTACCACCTCGAATACTTAAATTGAGCTTATTCACTCTATGGAGCTACCCTAGGTGAATTTTTGTGTAGAATTCAAATCTGGTCTTAAATCCATGAATTTACTTACTCAATAAAAAGTTATTCATCTTTTCTGAAATTGAAAATGATGAATTTTGGATATATGCATGACTTATGAGTTTTGCATAATTCAAAATTTCTTTTTAAGATAATTGTGGCCTATTTGGGTATGTAAAATATACCTCAAGGCTCACAATAAACCACTTTATTCAATTATTCCTGTTAATTATTACAGAATAACAACTGTGAGATATTTGAGCTCCAGATGTAACCAAAAATCTGTAAAGCAGTATTTTCATGTGAAAATTGGTATTACGAGCCCAAAGTCACTGTAAAGAGGTGTAATAAAGCTATTTCTTACACCGGAGGCTATTATTTGACATTCAGAAGCATTATTAAGAGTAAAAACTGACATAATCCCTCTTATTTTGAGTAATAGTGCAAGAAAACTGAATACCACTAGTAGCAAAGTCACGGGACAACCCACCAGTGACAACCAAAGAAACAGACCACATGAATAAGGGTAAAGGGAAGAGGAACAGTAAAAGCCTCATAGAAACAATGAAGTAGACATCCATAGCCACTCAGAGGTCCAGAAAACTACAAATTTCTTCCCCCATACAAGGTGAAACAACCTTGATAACCTGTAATTGTAAAATTAAAGCTATTAAACAAGCACTAGCTTCTAAATGGAAATTTTCAAAAGATTCAAAACACAGGTTTTTCCAAACCACATTCAAAGGTAAATACCCTAAGAGAAAAATGTTTCTAAATGATTGTAGATACTGATAACATGTCTTATGGATACCTCAAAGACCTTGGCATCCCAAAGAAAACCAGAAAGAGGAAAGAACAGGACTGCTAAAATCCACAAGATCAGGGTTTGGACAGCATGGTGAATATCAAGACACTGCGGAAAACAATTCCCACACTCCCATTCACCTTTAAATTAAGAAGAGATCTCAAACCAGAGGAGTGGAAAGACATGGATGAAAGAATTTTCCTCTACCAACTCCTCAAAGACCTGTTCTAGTAGAAAATTGAAAACAAGAGGTTCAACCTTGCTTCACACTGGGAAGAACTTGGGGCAAGCTCCACAAGATATGTCTCAGAGAGATGTCTTTCATAGACCTTATGGAAGTCTACTAAGGGTGTGGTCCCAGCAGTTAATTCAAACTCCTAGCAAATATGGAATCCAAAATCAGTAGTAATAAAGCCACAATACAGGATATAGAGGAGAAATGGAGCCATAAGGAGCATTTTCTAGCTCCTTCAGGCTTAGAAGGGGTAGTAAAACACAACTACCCAGTGGATTTAAAAAACTCAGAGTCCAGAAAATCAGAGGCCAAGAGTCACCATTCTTCACAATTCCAACAAGTTTCCAGGAGAAGACACCACTTAAAGGGTGGGAACAAGATTAATTTCATCCAGGGAAAGAAAGAATCAGACCCAATGACCCAGAAATTATTGTACACAGTGAAGGAAGTACACAGAAACAACAAATAATTGTAAATAAATCTGTTAGAATCAGTACACCTACAGTTAGAAATGATAGCCCAACTCTGCATAGACAGTGTTGTTACACCTGCAAGTAACATAGGAAAAAATGAACTGTGGTCACAAATTTCTCCATTTGAAGAAAAAAATCAACAAAGGTTTGAAAAGCTGCATGAAAGCAATTTAAGGTTACAAGAACTGTTAGCTTTACAAAATGCTACCATACAGACTCTTCAAGAAGGCTATGATAAACTAAGCAAAGCCTCAGTAGAAACTAAAAGAAGACCCAAACAAGTCTTAGAGGAGCAATATCACTGCAGTGGGGACAGGGATTACCTTGATAAAGAAACAAACAAGCTGTTTGATGTCTGCCAGAACATGAAGCCACAGAGTCAGAGCCATGCTTTTGGAAATGATCCACACCTCCAAGAGGACATCAAAACAGATAACCCAATGGAGAGTAAACACAAATCCTCATCACAGTCCCAGGATGGAGATAATATGACCTACTGAGATACCAAAGCTTTGAAAAAGCTTCCACAAGCCACAAGCTGAAAAAGCTGGCCAAATTTCTCCGGGTTAGGAGAATATTATCACATGGAAATCATTGATTATATTGATGGACTATTCATTTATTTACCAGGTATACCAGCCTACTTGATCATAGCTAGACTGAACACAGATTTTAAAGGACATGTTAGTATCTGGTACACAGAAATGAAAGAAATAAATTAGAAAAAACAGTCCATGGTGGAAGAGTCAAATAATCCAAAAGGACAGTAATGTTACTTGGATATGGAAAAGGACCATGTAATTTTAAAATGACAAATACTCAGTGGATAAATATTCTTATTAGTGGTGTCTTAAGCAGTCTAGAAGACTCAACTTCTTTGACCCCCATTTGAAATTCAAATGAGGAATCACAAAATTCTGACACTACTGCCAGGAGAAGGAGAGAAGGCAGTCAAATGCAATTGCAACCAAAGTTGCACTCTAGATGCTATTACCAATAGCTTACAATATGTAAGTAATAGAACAAATACAGGACAAAATTCCATATATAGAGGCAATAGGTTCAGAGGGAAAAACCTTTTAGGGTTGGGAATAAAGACAAACACACAGAAATAGTGCCAGAAGTGACTAAGAAGGAGAACATTTGTCAAAAATGTGAATCAAAAGACCACTATGCTAACAGCTGCTCAGAGGAAAAGAAGGAATTCTATGAAATTGAGAAAGTCCCAGGGGAAGAAGCGCCAGCAAAGGATTCTGAATCTGACTCTATGGATGATGCCATCAGAGAAAACTCTGATGATGACCAAGACCCAAAACAAGAATTTATGGTGGAGTACTAACAAGAACCCAATTATAAATTCAGGAAATACAGTTAGAAGCAGGAGTACTGCAAGACACTTCCAATAAGAGATTATGAATACACATACTGTGGCAACTCCTCTTGTGTGGGATTGAAATGAGGCAGTACCTGGAGGGGGAAATCACAGGTAAATAGTTATGAATTTCTAATAATGCCTGTAACAAAGAGTGGAAAGGGTGTATTTCCTTCCCCTCCCAAAATACTGAAAAAAAACTTCCTTGCAGCTCACAAACCAAAAAGAGAATTAGTAAGTGGCTTTACAACTGCAGTAGACAGAATTTAGAAGTCTCACATCAGACTTATTCAATACATAATCTGAAAAATAATGCCAGTAATTTTGGTTTAATTTGAGATTTCAACAAAATACCTGTCTGTATAATTTTTATTTTTACTGAAATGAGGATCAGTCTTCTTTTCAGGAAATCCATGGGGTTGAGCTTTGCATCATGCAAAATTTGTATGTTGAATGCAATGTGGCTGTGTAATTCATTCAGTTTTCATTTTCTTGCTGCATGAGTTCTGTGGCTATAGAGGGGCTGTAATTTGAAGGGTGGTACCTTATTTGTTGTAAATAGTTGGCTATATGTAACTTTAGCTTTACATATGCATAATAAAATTGAATCATTTATTAGAACACATACAACTCCCTTTGGTGCCTGTGCCATGTTATTATGGGTTAACTCCAGGTTCTTGCTGTAAAACCAACCTTTATGTGTAAAGGTTTACTGTAAGTCTACTGGTGGGTTGGATTTACTGCTGTTATGGGGTATTATGAGCTTCAGCTTGGTAAAAAAAGGTATGGAACATCACATCCCCCTCTCGATTCAATGCCGTCCCCAGATTTTCAAGTGAGCACTTCCTATTCTTCATATGATTCTGTGGTCTCCACCAATACCTCTTCCTCATTTATTGATTAATCTTCTTCACTTTCTTCTTCTGTGTCTATCAAATTTGCTCTTGGCTATAACTTCTTTACTTTAATGGCTAAAAATCTTCTTGCTAACTATGTTCCATCCAGCTCCTCAAGTTCATATTGTCAATTATTGATTAGTCTGATTACCTTTGTCAGGCTGAGTCTATGCAAAGGTTATAATAAAGACTATTTAAAACCTAAACGATGACTTTGAAATGAATAATAATATTAAAAAGAGGGTTCTTATATAATAAAACGGCTTTACTAATGATTATTAGTGGTGGTGAGCACTGTTGAAAGCCCTGGGTGCAGCTTTACCTGTTGGGTTACAATAATAAAGTCTACAATGCTGTATTTTATAGTATAACCTGATTGTTTTCCAATAGTATAACTGTCTTTGAAAGTTGTACTATGTAGGAACTCAAGAGCAGTATGAGGAAACCTTTTCTGGTAGGGAAAAGGCCTCCTTTTATCCTAAAATAGGGTGGAATGGCCCTCTAGACCATCCATGTAGAGGAAGTGAAGAGCTTTAAACTTCAAAGTAATGGCTTGTGGCTTACATAGTGAATTTATGCTCTGTATTGGGCTCAGATGTGTTTTTGAAACCACATCTGGACAGTTTTCACCAATACAGGGTGAAGGTTTTCATCTGGGGACCACATAGCCCTCTTCTGACATGTATGATGCGTAGAATGCTTTACAGAACCTGTATGGGACCCTAGTATTGAATGAATTATCAGTTATTGAAGTATAAACATGCTTCTTTGTCTATTTGACACCTTATAAGCATACTTATGGGATAATATCCCACAGTAAGACTGTATTGATCTAACTGTGGGATTTTGAGCTTAAACCTGCCATACCTTTGTCCTTTTTTGAGATATCAGGCTCAAAATGGATTCATTGCATATTGCTGGATGCGTTCTACACAATGGTGCCTCATTTTATATGGTTATCATTAAGTATGGCTAAGTTATGCCATGTACAAGGCTTTTTGTACATTTATATGTTTTGCTTAAAAACTGTATGGAGCTTCTTTGCCCCATGACGTTCGTTCTAGATGGGATATGGGGAAATGGATGGCACCATCAGATAGCCCTGATTTTTCTCTTTCCAAAAAGACATTGCTTTAGGTATCTCACACTAAAACTGTAGAAGCTAGATGGGAGGTGAATATTTTAATGACCCTTATTTGACCCTATTTTGGCCACAACTTCTGTAATACTGGTGCTAGCTCAGTTTGGCTGGAGCCATTATATAGCCCTGACTTAGAGCTTCATTTTGAATATCCATTTGATGGGGTTAAGCCTCTTAATCTGTATTTCAGATGACAGCCAAAAACTAAGGTTTATGCTCAGACACAACTTTGAGCAGGAATAACTTTGTTATTCTTTGTTGTATGATGATGGGACTTGTATATTTGGAGATGGGTGGGCTTCCTCCTTCTTTTGATAACTTTTGATCTGATTTGGCTCAGCTTCATCTTCTGGTGGTATCTTGGCTATACCATTGATTTATGGTATTTGGCTGTCATGCTTGTGCTCTGGTTTTGAGTCACAGGCTGACATACCCTCCCTCTAAAAAATGCTCATCATTGATGTGACTTTTCAGTCCTCCTAGAGGCTCTTAACCTTCTTAAATGAAGGTTCCCATCTGGTATGGAATCTTTTGCCAAACACTTGCCCTTATCAGCTGTCTGGTTCTTGAATCTGACTAAGTAGTGTCTCTGATCCTTACCATTAAGTCTGATCTTCCTGGCCTTGATGATCTTCCTCACTGGCTCAGGGGGTCTTCCACTTCCACTATCTCTGTTGGGGTGGGGTTTCTTCCTGGAGGGGAATTTATCCTCTTCTGTCTGGAAGTATGGCTTGACTAAACTCACTTGAAATACTGGGTGTTTCCTCCAAAATTCTTCTGTGATTTTGACTTCCACTGCATTGCTCCCTATCAATTTAGTGATAGTGAAGGGCCCTAAAATTGAGTCTCTGATTTTCTTAGGTGCTTTCAGATTATTAAAGTTCAGTTTAGACACTAAGACTTAGTCCCCTTCTTTGAAGTCAGGTTCCATGTATGATTTGTCCCACCTGTTCTTATTGTATTCCTTTGCCTCAGCTATTCATTTGGAAGCTGTATCACAAGCCTTCTTCCACATATCATAAAAGTCTTTGGCCATGGGGTTCAACTCCATTTTGGTGGAAGCCTTTCATACAATCCATCCTGGTTATGTATTTGGCTTTTTTCAGTTTGTCTAGGGCATGTGGTATCCTTGGTATAGAGTACCTGTCAGCTTTTGTGTAGTTATTCAGAGCTCTGGAATCCCCACAAAACGTAGATTTGCCATTATTCCAGCTGATAAGGACAGGAGTGGTGATTTCCACTATTTCATTATGCACAATCTTTCTGATGGCATCCATGTCTAGGAGTTCAGTTATGTTTTTTTCAATTTCCTTCCTAGTCTCCAGACTTGCTGGGAATGGAGGTCTTGTTAGTATGGGTGTATAAGGCCTTTCCACATACAGATATAGTTCTATATAATGGCCACTAATGTTTTCTATTGATTCCTCACCAATGGCAAATGCTGGTGTATTCTTCCTCAGCATCTTCAGCAAACTTAGTTTCTCTTTACTGGTCAGGGCATTGCTGAACTGGCCCTCTCTGAATTCATTCAGTAATTCTTCCAGTAGATTCTGCACAGATATTTGGTATATAGCAAGTGAAAACTTCTTTTCCTTTTTGGTACCAATGGTAATGTGCCTGTTTTTACTATTTTAAATATCAAGGCCATAAATCCTCTGGTAGTCTTTCCCCAGTAAGGAGCCTTAAATGTGGGCATCATTAAGCACTACAAACTTTGGATTGAGTCTGATATTATGCTTCCTATGGGGTATAATTATCTCTTTGATAATTTTCCCAATATATTTAATTTTCCCTGAAGCACTTTTGAAGTTCTTTGCCTTGGTTGGCGAGAGCTGTTTTTTCCAATCTTGGAAGTTGTTGTCCATATAATCTCTGGCCACTATGGAGCAGGGTGACCCATGGTCAATGATCAATCGGTGTTGAGCATTATCAATGCAAAAATTCATTTTTGTGGCTGTCCCATGTATGTATCCCATTCCTTTGATTGGTGTGACCAGGAATTTCTGTGCATCTTGTGTATGTTTGCACAAGTCTTTATTGGCAGTGTCTTGTGGAATTCCTGCTTCCAACTGTATGTCTTGGATTTCTAGTAGAGCTTCCTCTTGTTATTCCACTAGAAATTCCTCACTTGGGTCTTGCTCTTCATCAGATTGTTCTCTGATGGCATCTCTCATAGAGTCTGATTCAGAATTCTCTGTGGGGGATTCCTCCTCTGGGACTTTCTCAATTGCATAGAATTTCTTCTTTGCCTTTGGAAACATATTGGCATAATAGTCTATTGAACCACAATTGTGACAAGAATTCTTCTTCTTAGCCACTTCTGCCACTCTTTCTCTGGGTTTGTCTTTAACCTCTACCCTGAAAGCTTGTGTCTCTTTGAAACCACTGCTTTTATATGTGGAATATTTCCCTATTTTTGTTCTTTTTCTTATGTCTTGTAAGGTATTTGAAATGTCATCTAGAGTGCAATTTTGGTTGCATCTGCATTTTACTGCATGCTCTAGTTCTGCTGGCATTTGTGTCAGGAGTTTTTGATTCCTCATCTGAATGTTCATTTGAGGATCAATGGCTTTAAGTCTTTTAGATTGTCTAAGACCCCACTTATATGGATCTTTTTCCACTTAATACTTGTCATTTTCAAATTACATGGTCTTCTGCCATATCCAAGTACAATTGCTGTACTTTTTGATGATTTGACTCTTCCACCATGGCCAGTTTCTTGTGCCATGGATTTCTTTCATCTATGTGTACCAAATACTAGCATGTCCTTTGAATTTTTTATTGAGTCTAGCAGTAATCCAGTAGTCTGGTATGCTTGGTACATCAATGAAGAGTCCATCAATATGATCTATGAGTTCCATATGATGATATTCTCAAGTTCCAGAGAATTTGGGTCAGCTGGAGGCCTCAGGAAGCTGCTTCAAGGCTTCCTTCTCAGAGTAAGACATATTCCCTCCATCCTGGTATTGTGGTGGAGATCTTGCCTTATTCACAAACATCAAATATGGTTTGATATCCTCTTGGAAATATGGATTATCCACAACATGGCCTTGCTTTTGGGGCTTCATGTTGTGGTAGACATTAAACAGTTTGTTTATGTATTGATCCAGACAATACCTGTCCCTTTTGCTGTGTTTTTGGTCTCCAGAAACTAGATTAAGTCTTTTGTTGGCTTATTCACAGGCGCTGCTCAATTGAGCATGTCCTTCTTGAAGGGTTTTAGAAGCATTTTCCATGGAGGCTGTTAATACTTTCATCCTCTCATGGCTTGCTTCAGGTTCTGCAAGCTGCTTTTGAGTTTGCTCAGAATATTGGGACATTTGTAGCCACAGTGCATCACTGTTCAGGTTACTCTCAGGTGTGACAACATCATGCCCAATCTGATTGGGGGTAATCTTCCTACTAATAGAACTACTATTTCTAGAGTTATGCACAACTACTTCTGGTTCTTGTGTACTTCTTTCACCAAATCTAACAGCTTCTGGATCATTGGGTCTGACTCTCTCTTCCTTTGGTTTAAGGTAGTCTTGCTTTTGCCCTTGTATCCTTGTCTTCTCCTGGAAACTTCCAGGTATTGTTAAGAATGGTGACTCTTGGTCACTGATCTGTTGGTTCCTGAATGGTTTTAAGCCACTGGAGAGCTGGTTTGGTCTACTCCTTGTGATTATTTAGGAATCTGAGTATGCCCTGTCTGGGTCAGTTGTTCTTCTATAACTTGGATAGTGGCTTAATTCTCCCTTATCCTGTTTGCCCTCACCTCCAGGAGTCTGAGCTTCCTGGTGAGATTCCAACCTTTGGTGATTACCATAAGGTCTCTGAAGTCTATCTCTCTTTGAGACAGATCTTCTGGAAACTTGCTCCAAGTTCTGCCCAGTGGGAAACCAGGTTTACCCTCTTGGTTTCCATGCTCCATTGAAAAAGGTCTTTGAGGAGTTGGTGGAGCTGGAGAACTTGATCCATATCCTTCCAGTCCTCTGGTTTGAGGTTTATATTGAATTAAAATGTGAATGGCAGAGTGGGTATGATTCCCCTCAATGTCTTGCCATCCACCACTGTGTCCAAGGTGTCCTTTTCCAGGTCTTCTAGTTCTGGACAAGCCTTCTCTGTCCTCTGGATAGTGCCTTTGTAAACCAAGGTCTCTGAGGTATACAGGTGACATATCAGTGTTTGCAAGAAGTCAAAAACCTTATGTTCTTAGGGTATTTACCTTTGACTATGCCTTGTACAAATTTGGTGTCTTCTGCTTTTGGAAATTCTCCTTTAGAGGTTACAACTGAGTTCATGACTTTCATTGTCCCTGTACAAGTTGTTAAGGTTGGTTTACCTTGTATTGACCCAGAGCTTTGTGATTTTCTATTCCTCTGAGTGGCAATGGGTGTCCAATTTTTAGCTGTTATAAGGCCTTCACTGTTCCTCTTTCCTTTGCACTTGCTGCCCTCTGGCTGTGAGGGTGTCACTGGAGTGTTGGCCTGTGACTGGGTCTCTAGTGGGATGTAGTTTTCTTCCACTGAATCAGACAGGAAAAAGAGGGCTTATTGTCAGTAAAGACTTCTTAAAATGCTTTTTGCATGTCTGAAAATAGCCTCTGGGAAATATATTTCTATAATATGCCCTTGTATTATGACATTGTAATTGAATTAACAATTTGACATCAGAAATACAGCTTACAGATATCTGAAACACTGTTTGTATACCAGTATCTCACAGATTAACCTGTGATTAGCAAGTATAATCTGAAGAAGTGGTTATGTAAGAGAGTAATTAAAATTAACAATGTACCCAATCACACCTCTACTGCTGATTTTACAGTAAAGGTGTCCTTATTCAAATAAAAAAAGGACTATATTCATGGCTTAAAATGTTTAAATAGGTGAAACACACCAAAAATAAGGTTTTTGTGGTGATTAAAGTATAATCAACCATGCAACAAGGCAATAAATAGAAGAAAACAAATTTGTATACAGCATATACCACTCAAAAAGTAAATAAAAGATATATATTTGATTTATTTTTAATAAAATTTACACTCAAAAAAGAGAAACAAAACTGTCAGAATGAAGAAAATAAGAGAAAAAACTCACTTATGAGGTCCAAAAAGGTTTAAAAACACGGCCAGGCCCCTAAATTGTCAGGCTGAGTCTATGAAGAGGTTATAATTAAGAGTATCTACAACCTAAACTATGATTGTGACATAGATAACAATTTTAAAAATAGGGTTTTTATAAAATAAAAGGTCTTTACTAATGATCATTAGTAGTGGTGAGCACTGTTGAAAGCCCTGGGTGCAGCTTTACCTGTTGGGTTACAATACTAAAGTTTATAGTATAACCTGATTATTTTCCAAAAGTATAGCTGTTTTTGACAGTTGTATTACGTAGGAATTCAAGAGCAGGATGAGTAAACCTTTTCTGGTAAAGCAAAGGCCTCCTGTCATCCCAAAATGGGGTGGAATGGCCCTCTAGACCATCCACATAGAGGAAGTGAAGAGTTTTACAGTTTAGAGCACTGGCTTGTGGCTTTCATAGTGACTGTATGCCTTGTATTGGGCTCAGAGGTGGCTTTGAAACCACATCTGGGCAGTTTTCACCAATACAGGGTGAAAGGTTTCATCTGGGGACTACATAGCCCTCTTCTGATGTGTATGGCGTGTAGAATGCTGTACAGAACCTGTATAGGACCCCAGTATTGAATTAATTATGGGGTATTGAAGTATAAACATGCTTCTTCATCTATCTGACACCTCATAATCATACATATGGGAGAATATCCCACAGTAAGACTGTATTGGTCTAACTGTGGGATTTTGAGCTTAAAACTGATATACCTTTGTCAGTTTTTGAGATATCAAGCTCATAGTTGGTACATTGTGTATCCTTAGATGTGTCCTACACAATGGTTCCTCATTTGATATGGTTATCATTGAGTATTGCAAAGTTATGCCATGTACAAGATTATTTGTACATATATATGTTTTGCTTAAAACCTTTATGAAGATTGTTTGACCCATAACCTTTGTTCTAGATGGGATATGGGGAAATGGATGGCACCATCAGATAGCCCTGATAGTTCTCTTTCCAAAAAGACCCCAATTTAGGTATCTCACACTAAACCTGTAGAAGGTAGATGGGAAATGAATATTTCAATCACCCTTATTTGACCTTATTTTTGCCATAACTTCTGTAATGCTGGGGCTAGCTTGGTTTGACTAGTACCATTGAATAGCCCTTACTTAGAACTCCATTTTGGATACCCATTTGATGGGGTTAAGCCTCTTCCTCTGTATGTTAGATGAGAGGTGAAAATTCAAGTTTATTCTCAGCAACAACTTTGAGCATGTAAGGTGTGGATATGAAACTTTGATAAAATATCAAGTACTTTTCCTGTCCTCAAAATTTGTAAAAGGTAAAATTATTAAAAAATAGTAGGAAATCGTACTCTTAAAGAAAAAACATGCCATATTCTATTGTTTTTAACTTTGTAACTATAAAACAATAAGATAATAAAAAAAGTTTTTTTACCAACAATAAAGATTTATCCAAAAATACTCTACAAGAGATATTTCAGGATACAAAAGAAATTTCTTCAAGAGCAATTTCAATTGGAATTAATTGAGCAAAGAACTGCAAGCAATTAATTAAATAACAAAGTCTCTAAAAAAATATTTAAAGAGAAAACATGCGCAAAAGTGACCAGAAAGAATTTGGAAACAAAGTGACAAAGCTAACAGTGATGAAAGATGCTTTAATTCACTTTTGGGGTGGTTCAGGGGTAAAAATTATTATAAGAGTTACAAACAATGATTATAATAATTTTTCACGTAGCTAAAAGGTTCAAAATCATTTAAAGAAGGTGGTTGGAATATTTTATTGATTTTTTTAACAGTGTTTAAACTAATTTTAAAGAGAAAAGATTCCAACATGAAGAGAAATGTGGGGAAAAGAAGACATTCTTTTATTGCCATCAATTTTCTTACTCCAAAAGTATAATCCACTCTTGTCAGTCGTGAAAAGCACTCTTACAACAGAAAAGCCAATTATGGCATCATTGAACCCTGGTTTAGACCAAAAAGGGGCTGGTTATAGCCGTTTTAGACCCTTAAATCAGCCCTTACTATACTAATACCTGTCCTAGAGCCTTCAAAACACGTGAGGATGAGTGTAAGAGACGTAGAAGCCAGTTAAAACTGTTTTTACTAACATTGATTTAGCTTAAGGGTAGTTTTACCCTCTTTGCAACATTTAAAACTGCCCTGGTTGGTATTAAAAGCTCATCATCAATTGAGTCACAGACCCTGTGACTCAATTCCAGGCCAAAAGTTATGAACCTTTGCGTGGATCTTGACATCTCATGCCTGTCAGCAACAATTTTGTGTGTCTGGCTCCCCCTTAGAGCTAGAGCTCCTTTCCCCCCCCAAATTTAATCTTTCCAATTTATTTTTTCCTTTAATTCCTCATCATATATTATACTTACAATTGCCATATGTAATTCAATTTAGCTTCACAGTACACTATTTTATTAATTGACACCTCATATGTAAATCAAAGTTCACTTATCTAATACATGCACACATTTTGACAATTCAATTGAATTCAATTGAAAATTCTTCAACTCCTCATAACTTCTAAATTATACACAATACCTCAGTTCTAACACAAACATTTATGATTAAAACTACATGTTATATGAATTAAATCACGGTTTTGAGGACTTTCAACTTTTATACAGAAAATACAAAAACTTAATTTAAGCTTATTTAGAGTTGAGTTACAAACATTTCACTGAGAGGTGACCCCTCCTAATTTTTTATAAGGAATCCAATGGTGAAATAAGTTTTATATGTTTATATGTTAGATAAAAAGTTATGATAAATTTTATTTAACTTTTTTCCAAAATTATTTTATTTTGGTTAATTTTGTTAAAAATTCATTTTTACCTAATTTTTTTAAGTAAAAATGTGTTTTTAGAATTTTCAAATTTAATGTATTTTTATTTTTAAATTATAGTTAGATTTTTGATTATTTATATAAATTCATATTGATATTTTGAATTTTCTTTTAATAATGTAAATAAATTTATTTTATTTATGTTTGTATATCAATTTTTGTTTGTGTTCTTTTGGGTATATGAAAATACCTCTAAGGCTCACATTCCCTCCCCGTAAAAAAGAATATTACTTTGTAATATTGTTATTTCCAGTATGTCTGAATCTTCTGAGAAGTTTGGTAGCTTCAGGTATGTCCTTTTCTTCTAACCATTCATCTTCACAAGTTGTGTCACTGTACCTAACAAGGTATTCCCTTACTTTTTTGGTTCTTAATTTTCTTTCTTTAAGAACTTTGGTAATCTTCTTAATACCAGATGTCTCGACAGGAGGTATAACTTGGGGAAGTTTATTCCTCAACGCAAACTTTTCAGAATCACTAGATTTATATGGCTTTATCAAGCTCACTGGAAGTTTAGGATGCTTATTACTAAGTTCATCAGATAATTCTACTTCAACATAATTTTCTCCATGGAGGGCTTCAATAACAAAAGGTCCTGTAAAGGAGTCTTTGAGCTTTTTATATCCTTTGATGTTTTTGAAGTGGTGGTGGATACTAATACTAAATCCCCCACTTTGAAATCTGGAGTGGCATGTGATTTGTCCCATTGATCTTTAGCATATGCAAATGAGTCTTCCATGTATCTTACTGCATTCTTGCTGGCTCTTTCTAGAATTCCTTTGAAGCTGGCAGCTGTAGGATCTATTCCAACCAAATCTTTTCTTAAAGAATCTTGGGTCAACTTTGTATCCCATCCTTTTGCTAGAATAGCAGGAGTTTTATTGGTACTGGCATGAATTTGTGTCTTATATTCCAATTCTAATGCTGGTAGAAGAGTACACTAATAATGAGTGAATCCATCCCAATCCTTGAATTCAAGGCCATATGCACTAAATCTTCCCACCATGTCTTCCAATGTTTGTATCATCCTTTCAGCTAGACCATCCATTTGTGGTTGGTAGGCTGTAGAGAAAGACAATTTAGTGCCAAATAATTGGTGAAGATTTTTCCACAGTGCTAAAGTAAATTTGGGATCCCTGTCACTAATGATATTTGTGAATATGCCAGTCCATGACAATTCTCTATTCCATATTAGAAGAGCTGTATCCATGGCTGTATCATCTTTGTGAAATGGTAAAAATATTGGAGCTTTACTGAATCTGTCTACAATCACTAGGCAAGCATTATAACCTCTGTCACCTCCTGGTGGTAGGCCAGGTACCCAATCCATATGGACATTTTCCCAAGGTCATCTGGGTTCTTGAATTTTGTTCATATTTTCAAGTCTTTTGCCTGTGGATTTATTTACCTTTTCACATCTGTCACAGGTTTTGCAATACTCCCCAACATCTTTCTGCCACATTTGCCACCATATGCAGGTCTTTACTTTTTCTCTTGTTCTGTCTTCAAACAGATGTCTTGAAAAGGGGCTGTCATGTCATTCCTTCAGTACAAGATTGATTAATTACCTTTCCACAACTTTTATGACACATGTGTTCTTGGTCCTGTGGTAAATAATACCATCCAGTAGGTGAAATCTTCCTTCATCATAAGATTTCTTCCATACCTCATCCAAGGCATTTATTAGAGAGTTGTCTTTACATTCTTTGTTAAGTAATTGGCATAAGATTCTAAAATTCTTATCTTGAATGTAACTGCTTCTTACCTCTTCAAAGAATGTGGTGTTCAAGTCTGTAACACTTATCCCTTCTATTGGAATCTGTGGGGAAGCTGCTTCTGGAACATAAGCAGGATTATCAATATTATTTGTTAATTGCCATTGGCTTAGTCTATCTGCATTTTTATGAATATTCCCATCTTTATGAACAATATTAATATTGCCCCTATACTCTTGTATGGCTATTTTCCATCTGAGC
Source organism: Austropuccinia psidii (assembly GCA_023105745.1). NCBI lineage: Eukaryota > Fungi > Basidiomycota > Pucciniomycetes > Pucciniales > Sphaerophragmiaceae > Austropuccinia > Austropuccinia psidii. The sequence goes on from JALGQZ010000008.1 coordinate 32,033,073, forward strand.
ATATGTCTGTTGGGTGTTTCCATGCTTGAAAGTGATTTAACAGTGGTACAATATGTTATTGATTCAAAAACACATCTTTCCAGAAAGTGATTGAGCTATTTTAAAGCCCAAAAAAGGCATAAACACTCCATCTGTCTCACTTCATATCTGTCTTCAGTTGGTTTTATTTTCCAGGATATGAAACATATGGGCCCTTCAACAGGTTTATCATTTAAAATTTGGACTTGATGAAGTGTAGCACCAACCCCATCCCCTGATGCATTAATGTAAACTCTAAAGGGAAGTTTAAAGTCTGGCATCAGTAAGATTGGAGGAGTGGTCAAGGCTTGTATTAAAGATTTAAAGGATTTTACTCCGTCAACAGTCCTTTCAAATACTGTGTATTTGTCACATAGCTTATAAAGAGGTCTTGCTATGGACGCAAAATCTTTAAAGTGCTGCCTGTGATATCCTGCAAAACCCAAAAATGATTTGATTTCCTTTTTTTTTGAAGTATAGGTTTCAGTAAGACTGCTACAACTTTATTTTTGTCAATCCCAAGGGATAGACCAGATACCACATGTCCCAGTGGTTTGAGTTCTGCAAATTCAAAATGACATTTCTTCAAAGAGATTTTCATGTTCACAGATTGGATTTTGGTCAAAATTCTGGATAATCTGTACATAGGTTCTTCCCAAGTCTTGGAACAGAAAATAATATCATCAATGTAAATGATCAACCATCCTTCTGAAGGCTCTTCAAGGAAGATTTCATTCATCATTCTTTGGAAGTGTGAAGGTGCATTTTTGATTCCAAAAGGAATCCTCAAATATTCAAAAACTTCACCATTAATAATAATTCTTAAGTATATCCTTGCTCTTGGTGTCACTAAATTTTGATGAAATCCTTTAAGGGCATCCATAGTGGTTATATACACTGATTGAGGTATTTGAGTGAGGGCAATTTGGATTTTTGGTATTGGGTACCTGTCTGGAATAGTGTAAGTGTTCAGAGCTCCAAAGTCCCCAACCATTCTAGATCTTGCATTATTTCATGCCACTATGACTGTTGTAGTTATTTCTACTTCTTCATTGTGGCCCACCTTTCTTATTACACTAAGGTTGAGAAGTTCTGTGATATCCATCTCCAGGGCTTCTCTTGATTTTGGACTTGCTGGATATGCAGGTTTTCTAAAGAGTGGTGGAAAGGGTCTCTCAATATTAAGATTAATGTCAACTTTATGACCAAAAACTTCCCCTAGGGGTTCTTTATCTGAAGCAAATTCTTCTTTGTGCCCATATAAAAGAGCAGAGAGTTCATTTTCTTGTTTCTCACTTAAATTAAGGATTATTTAAGCTTCATTTAACTGTTCAGACTTGAATTTTTTTAACTCTAACTTGACTGGTGATACTTTGTTCACTGTAATTTGTCTTTTAAATGGTAAAAAGGCAAATTTTTGGTGCTTATTGTCTCCAATAGTAAAGTATCTGTCCTTTTTGTTATGTAAAACTATGACATACATGATCAAATAATCACCACCCAATATGAAATGGGTACTAGAGCAATTTTCCATAACAACAAATTAAACAGTGATTCTTAAATTTCCATTTATATGTGGAAATATGAAACTAGTTTCAAATATTCCTAATGCTTTCATTGGGTTACTTGCACTATTGAATTTTATGCCATAAATTGGCAACAATTGATCATAAAAATTTGGTACACAAGTATTAAGAAAGGATTTACCTACACAAGGGCAGAATGCTCCTGGATCAAGTAGTAGTTTAATTGGTTTGTTGTCCATTACCACTTCTGTGATACAGGAGTTACCAGCTGTATAACCTTTCCCTCTGTTTGGTTTGGTTTTCATTAACTGTGCATCTTGAACTTTTGATAAATCAAGTTGGCTATTGCTCAACTGTGGCATGTGTGAATAAGATTCCATGATTTCAAAGGTGGAATTTATATTTTCTATATCCTTTGAAGATTCAGAAAATACTGATGATTTATCATCTGAATTTTCCTTCAATTACATCATCTTTTTCAACATCAGGTTCTTTTTCAATTTTAATTTCATTTATTTTCCCCCTTTTTGGACATGTATTGGATAAATGTGTGGTGCTTTGGCAAATATGGAATTTCCTGATTGTATCTGCAGATTTATATTTTAAATTATTAGAATTTTCTTTGGGGCTTTTGTCTAAAGAATCTTTCCAAGGTGTATTAAAATTTGTTTTGAGATTCACCCTACTAGAACCAATTTTGGTTCTGGTGGTTACTTCTTCTAATATACTGAAAATATCTTCTGCTGAAGATTTTTCAGTAGTCCTTCTTGTGAAAGCATGCTCTAGGTCACCTCCATATTGTCTTAGAATTTTCCCATGCACCATAAATTCTGAGATGTCAGGGTATGCTGCTCTTGGTATGTTGTTTTGTTGGCAAAACCATGGTAAAGCATTGTCTTTATCAGAATGGAATTTTGGGAATTCAAAGGCTGTTTCAACTTTGAGCCTCCAAGCATAATTGGCCGAATTGTTGATAATCTGGGTTTTCCACCAAGTCCAACTGTGGTGTCCATGTGCTTGTCTCAATTTGATATACCATCTGTGAGCTGAATTGGTAAACAAGGTGTTAAATCTAGCTGTTACTAATCTCTCTGGTAATTCAAAATCTTCTTTGATGATGTCAATACCTCTGATGAATTCCAAATGTTCATATTCTCCTTCACCACTGAAGTGAGGCCATTCCTTAAGTTTTGGAACTTTTTTCAAGAGTGCTTGGCCCATTGATGGTTCCAAGTTATGAAAAGAAGTGGAAAATTCATTTTTTAAAAGTGAATTCTCAATATCCAGTACTTTTGGGATTGGGAATCCTTGTACCCTTATTTTGATTCAGAGGTGCAGACTTTCTTGGTAAGGTGTTTAGTGGTTTCTCAATATCATTCTTTTACTGATTTTACACCTTTGTGAACTTCTTAATTCATGTTGCAAGCTTTGTATAGAGTTCATTAAATTCTTTCTATGATCATCCTCTTTATATGTCAGCTCATTCCATAATTCTGTTTGTTTAGTATTATCAGAGATAACCTCATTTGACTTTATTGTTAATTTTGATATTTCCCCCTCTGAGGTATAAAACCACTTTTTAAATGCAATTATATGTGTCTTCACTTCAGTAAATGATTTTGAAATATAATCAAGAGCTTTCTTATTACCCTCCTTGATAGTACTTATGGCTTTTTTTATTCTTGTTTCAATTATGTCATCAATTTTGAATTTAGAATATTTGTCTGTTAATTCTTTAACAATGGCAGATTGTTCATTTATCTTATTGCCAAAAAAATTATCATTATTGGAAGCTTGAGTTGTTCTTAAAACCTTTTCAAAACATATAGGTGTTTCATTGATTAGGCTCAGACTCAAGCTATTTGTTTTTAAGATTGTTACAAATTGATTAATTTTTATCCGAAATATGTCTTTTCACGTCATTTATAGCTTCATACAACTCTGGGATAGCATCAAAAATGTCAGAAATCATTTCTGCTATTTTAATCTGGCTTCCTCCTTCTTTTATAATTCCATCATTGTTCTGCCCATCTGAAATACATTTTCCATGGCATCTTTTCAATCCTGTAGCCCTGGCTGTAAGGTTTAGTGGCTGGTGCCTTTCCTTTTCCCTTGTTCTGAGCTTGTGGCTTCTTTTTCACATTGGAAGTTCTGCTGCTGGCCACTGGGGCTGTTTTTGGCACTTGTTTGGGAGGTGGATGGTTGTTTTTCTTCCATTCTGATGTTAAGAGAATCATTTTCTTCTTTTCCATCAATGGATGCCATCAATTGAGTAACTTGCAATTGCTGGGATGGCCCAGGGATTTTCTCACAGTCAGGTAAGAATTCATGCAGTTTTTCAACAGATCTGCAAGTATCTGGTACACTTTGTGCTGCAATTAATTGTTGTAAGCCTTCTGGCTGGCTTGTTAAATGTTCACCAAGGCTTCTTGTGGCGGTGTCGGCTCTTTTTCAAGGTAAAACAGGTTTACCAGCTTCAGAATGACACAATTTATTAATTTGGAGGTCATCAACTGACCCTTGCCCTTCTGTAACTGATTGGATTCTTCCATAATCACATTGATTACCTTTCTGGGAGCTGCTTGAGGAATTATAGCTGGTTCCTGATCTGGTTGAAGGCATATTTTATTATTAAAAGCTTCAAAATAGTAATTTCACGTCAAAAAACTTACTATTAGCCAAATTCTTAGCTTTCTGAAGGGTATTACTTATATCCAAGTTAATCAATTCAGAAGAAATTGGTTCAGGTTGATTATTCTGAGTCACAATAATAATACTATTATGGTCAGAATCAACAGTGGTGGCAGGAATAATGCTGGTAGCGTTTGGAGCTGTTTCAATGTTTTCTTGTCTTACCACTTTTTCAGACACTAAAATTTATGAAAAAGCTAATTGATTAAGTAAAAAAAAGGTATTTCAAAAAAGAAATGAAAATATAAGCCTCACTTATAACATGAAAAAAAATATTCTTTTATGGATTTTTTCAATTATAGGTATTTTTTATATGTTTTTTGAATTTTTCAATATAAGAAAAAGGATTAGAAAAGAGTAAGAAATATGTCACAGGTATAATATATCAGTATTGGGCCCCCAAATTTAAGGTGTGGATATGAAACTTTGATAAAATATCAAGTACTTTTCCTGTCCTCAAAATATTTATAAGGTAATATTATTTAAAAATAGTAAGAAATAGTATTTTTAATAAGAAGACACACCAATTTTTAGTCTTTTTGACTTTGTAAGTATAAAACAATAATATAATAAAAATTTATTGCTTTACCAACAATAAAGATTTATTGAAAAAATATTATACAAGAGATATTTAAGGCTACCAAAGAAATTTCTTCAAGACCAATTTCAATTGGAATTAATTGAGCAAAGAACTGCAAGCAATTAATTAAAGAAAAAAGTCTTTAAAAAGATATTTAAAGAGAAAACATGCCCAAAAGTGACCAGAAAGAATTTGGAAACAAAGTGACAAAGGTAACAGTGATGAAAGATGCTTGAATTCACTTTTGGGGGTGGTTCAGGGGTAAAAATGATTATAATAATTTTTCACGTGGTTAAAAGGTTCAAAATCATTTAGAGAAGGTGGTTGGAATCTTTTATTGATTGGTTTAACAGTGTTTAAGCTAATTATAAAAGGAAAACATTCTAACATGAAGCAAAAAGTGGGGCAAAGAAGACATTCTTTTATAGCCATCAATTTTCTTTCTCCAAAAGTATAATTTACACTTGTCAGTCGTGAAAAACACTCTGAGAACAGAAAAGCCAATTATGGCATCATTGAACCCTGGTTTAGACCAAAAAGGGGCTGGTTTTAGCCATTTTTTTCTTTTTTTAGCCATTTTAGACCCTTAAATCAGCCATTACTATAGTAATACCTGGCCTAGAGCCTTCAAAACACGTAATAATGAGCTTAAGAGATGTAGAAGCCAGTTAAAACTGCTTTTACTAAGATTTTTCTATCTTGAGGATAGTTTTACCCTCTTGGTAACAGTTAAAACTGCCCTGGTTGGTATCAAAACTTGATCATCAATTGAGTCACAGGGTCTGTGACTCCATTCCAGGCCAAAATTGATGAACTTTTGTGTGGATTTTGACATCTCATGTGTGTCAGCAAGTATTTTGTGGGTCTGGCTCCCCCTTAGAGCTAGAGCTCCTTTTCCCCCCCAAATTTAATCTTTCCAATTTATTTTTCCTTTAATTCGTCATCATGTATTATACTCACAATTTACATATGTAATTCAATTGAGTTTCACAGTACATTACTTTAATAACTGACATCTCATATGTAAATCAAAGTTCAATTATGTAATACACATGCACATTTTGACAATTCAATTGAATTCAATTGAAAATACTTCAATTCCTCATAACTTCTAAACTATACACAACACCTCAATTTTAACACAAAAATTTATGATTAACACTAAATGTGTAATGAATTGAAACAAGGTTTTGAGGATTTTCAACTTTTATACAGAAAATACAAAAAACTTAATTTAAGCTTATTTAGAGTTGAGTTACAAAAATTTCACTGAGAGGTGACCCCACCTAATTTTTTATGAGGAATCCAATGGTGAAATAAGTTTTATATGTTTATTTGTTAGATGAAAAATTATGATAAATTTTATTTAAATTTTTCCAAAATTTATTTATTTTGGTTAATTTTGTTAAAATTTCATTTTTACTTAATTTTTTCAAGTAAAAATGTGTTTTTACAATTTTCAAACTTAATGTATTATTATTTTTAAATTATAATTAAATTTTTGATTATTTATATAAGTTAATATTTATATCTTAATGTTCATTTTAATAACTTAAACAAATTTATTTTATTTATGGTTGTATATTAATTTTTGTTTGTTGTCTTTTGGGTATATGAGAATACCTCTAAGGCTCACAGAGCAGGAATAACTTTGTTATTCTTTTTCCCATGATGATGGGAGTTTTATATTTGGAAAGGGGTTAGTTTTATCTTTTGTTTGATAGCTTTTGAGCATATTTGGCTCAGCTCAATGTTTTGGTGGTATCTTGGTTATAACAATGATTTATATGGTTTTGAGTCACAGACTGACAAATCTTTAGGGTCTATTACATTTGTTTTTAGAAATTAGTCCCCAATGAGTGTCTATTGCTTTTATGTAAGCCAGGACCAAATCTCCTGGATTGAGTGATGATCTTGGTTGGTGTGCCATTCTTCTATCCCAATATTTAATTGAGTCCTTCCTTGATTTTTTGAGTTTTCTGCTTCTTTCCTTGTCATTTCTTCATTTCCTTCTAATTGTTTATCTCTGGGTTTGAATAATTCCTCAGTTGTGGATATTTTGTGCCATTTTACTGCTAAAAATGTTTTTGTTTCAATTCAAATTCTTAATAATGCAAGCTGTCTAAAGTGGAGTTTAAATGGTGAGAAACCAGTTGTTCATTTAGTGAAAATTCTGTCAGCCAATGTAACTAGCAGTAGATATTTTTTCCATTTTCCCAACACATCTTGACTAGTGAATCTTGAGTTGTTCATGGCCCCTTTTAACCATTCCTTGAGACTCTATATAATAGAGTGTTTTGACTCTTATCCTTGATCCTACTTTCTTTACTGCATCTTGAAATTATTTTTCAAACTCTGGCCCCCATCAACAGTTACTTCTTTTGGTGAGCCATACCTGCATATCCATTCTGAGGTGAACCATTCTGAAACTGCTTTTTTCTGTTAATTTGAATAATCCAGCTTTTTCTGGACATCCTGAAAATCATCTCTGTCCACAACCATGTACTTTCATCTGCCATATTTGATATGGACTGCATCAATGCTTACCCTTTCAAAGGGTTTTGATGTTACTGTAGAATTTCTTTGCTCCCTTTGTAAGTTTTGACCTCTCTTTTGGCAGGCCAGGAAAGATTGAACCCATTTCTTGACTGGTTTCTTCATTCGTTCCCACCAAATTATTGCTTTAATTCTTTGATAACTTACATTTTCCCCACTGTGTCTCATGTCTTCATGAAGTGACATTAAAATGTAGCTTTGAAGTTCTTGACTTGATATCACCAATTGAGCATTTGGCTTATTTCTTCTTTTTTCTGGTCATCTTCCATGAAAAATTTTGGTGACCTTTTTTTGATCCTTCTAAATTCTTCTTCCTTCCTTTATTCTAATTTTTCTATTGTACTTAAGTTTTGTTGCATCTTCTTCTAAAATCCTTCTTGTTTTGTTGCTACTTGTATTCCTGAGAAATTGAGTGAATTTAAATTCTCAGCCTCAAATCCAGGGTGTGGCTTGATCCAGTTTTCATCTTCATTCAATTTTGGTGCCTCTTAATCATCATCTTCTGAGTCTTTTGGTTTTCTGGCTAGGCCATTTGGAATAGTGAAGGCTTTCTGTGGTTTGTGTACCAAATCAAAGGAAAACAGTTGAATGAAATCCACCCATCTTGTCATGGGAGCATTGGGTAAGCAAGGGATGTTTATAATCTCAATTAAGGCCTTGGCATTGACCTTTAATACAAAATTCTGTCACCAAAGTATTGTTTGAACCTTCTTGAGAACTCTCTCAACTCCACAGAGTTTCAATTTGGGTTGTGAGTATTTGGATTCCAGTTCTTAAAAAGCTATTGATTAATATAATACTGGTCTGTCTCTTCCTTCTTTCTCTTCTTGAGTGAGTACTGCTCCTGCAGCAATGTAGCTTGAATCTAAATCTATCTTAATTCTTACTTCTCTTTTGTCATAATTCACTTTGCTGAGGGTTATTTCTGCCCCAACTATTCTTCTGAGCTTATGGAAGGCTTCTTCACATTTTTGATCCCAGTACCAGTAAACATCTTCTCTGCCAAGCCTTCTGAGTAGTGATTAAACTTGTGAGATGTTTTCAATGAACAACCTTACATAGGCGCAAAGTCCAAGAAATCCTCTTATTTCAATCATTTTGAGAGTTTTTGGATAATTTTGAATCTTTTTGATCTTTTGTTTTGAGATTATGCTTCCTTTGAATGTTACAACATGACCTACTATCTCCAAAGCTGGCACACAGAATGCAAAATTTGATCCTGAGATAGTAAGTCCTGCTTCTTCAATCCTGAATAAAACTCTTTCTAAGGTTATGGCATATTCACATATAACTCTTCTAATGAAGGGGCTTTCTGGTAGTGTTTCTTGGCTGTAAAGTGATCTTTGTCCTTTTATTAATCCATCATCATTAGAAATTTCTACATGTTCTGGTATCTCTTCTTGAAGTATCCAGGTCATTTGGGCTTGGTATACTGCTAATGATTTGGTGGCTCCTTGGGCTAATCTTGTGAGTTTCATCTTTCCAAGGAGTGTTTCAAGAGTGGTGAGGGGTCTAGTAGTGATATCAAATTCTGTTTCATCATATCCTCCCATGATTTCACCTGATCCATAGAATGCTCTTCCTGGAAATTCAGCTACAAATTCTTCAATGTGAGGTGGTAAGCCAGCATCCTTGTGGTGACTTTGTTGCAATCTGGAAGGTCATGGACAATTCTGAGCTTCCCGTTTGATTTTTCCACACAAAATATTGGGCTTGTGTAGGTTGAGGTGGCTTTCTCATAGAGTCCAGTCCTGATTCTTTCTTCAATTAATTCAGTAAACTGAGGTAAAATTGATTTAGGTGTGGGAATTGGTTTCTTCTTCCAAGGTTGATGAGGTATTACTGGTATCTTGTAAGGTTTTCCATATGAGGGTTTGGGTAATCCACTGTATTATTGACAGAAAGCTATTGATTTTTCCCTTGACATAGTTAAATTGTTTAATAAATCAATTTTCTTATTTGATAACCATTCTGATAGGCCAAAACTAACTACTTGCAGTCTTTCATGGGCTACCTTGAGGGTTTCTTGAAATATAGGTGGGTTTTGTGACAAAGGTGTTCCATTAGGATATCTCAACAAAGATTCTCTTTCCAAAGTTGGGTTAAGGTCTTGAGGCATTGGATAATTGACTGGTCTCACCTTCTGCAGGACTGATTTATATTTGGCTGCAAAAGTCTTGTGATGAATCTTTGATTGGGTTTTTTAATTCTTTTTGAGAATTGGCTAGTTTCCTGAAATAATGAGTTATTAAAAGTTCTTCTTTCTTCTTTCTTCCATAAAAATTGTAGCTTGAGGTCATAAAGGATCTACAACTAGGTGGGGAACACCTGTATATTAGGTATACAAGTCCTGGGGTTTAAGTCATGAAAGGACCTCCTTGCCTAATCCTAAGGGCTTATCTTGATTTTGGAGATCCTTTGAGCTTCATTTTGGATTCCACTTTACTATTGTTTTATCCTTGAATATTCATGATTCCCATTTCATGCAAGATTCTTCCAGATGTTTTATTTCTTGATGAGTAATTTTCTTGTCTTGATTGATGGCTTGAGACTTCACTTAGTTCACTGTGGCCAACTTAATAATACTCAACACCTGATAAACTCCTTGTTCCTGTTACACAAAGGGAGAAGTTTATTGTCATGCATAGGACAAAAATAGTCCTTCAGAACTTCTCCTGACTCCAAAAATCCCCTCCAGCTTCTTGCCTGTGATTTTTTTATAGTAATCCCTGTCCAAGTCTACAGAGGAAGAAGTTTAGTGTCATGCAGATGACCTCTTGAGTCACCAAGATTCTTTAAAATCCCAAGGGCCATTTTAGTTGAGTGTTTTACATCATCTTGTTGGTCCATCATGTTGAGTTAATCCTGAGTCCAAAATTAATTCAGTGAGTCATCCTTCAGTTCATAAATCCTGACCAGTTATTCTTGAATTCCAAATGAGTTACAATCCAGAATCAAAGAAATTGCCAAGGTCTTGGGTTGTTCACAAGTCAATTAAAAAGAAACTCCTGTTTTTATTCATAAATAATCTTTTTCACTTTCAGTATTCTGAATAATTGTCCTCTGATAATTTCTTTTCTGATTCTTGTGCTCTTTCTTCTGAATAACTTATGTCCTTTTGTTCTTCCTCAATTTCTGAAATATCCCAATTATAAAAAATCAAAATGAAAAGTAAAGAATTATAATAATAAGATGATTTAAAGTTTGTTTTTGAAACTAATTTATTCATTTTCTTGATTTATTATTTTTTACTAATATACTTTTGGATGAGAGATCCCCTCTCCATTTGAAGATATTGAGTTGGTTTTCAAAATTTGAAAAAGATATACCCTCATTCTTCCCAAACTTTCACTATAAGGGATAGTGCAAGAAATAAGTTTACCCACCCCTTATTTTTTGGATAGTAATTTTGACAAGAGTGAATAATAATAAAGCAAAGTTACATAACTCCCTTTTTCAATGTAAGTGAATAGTGTTTCTTTGTGTTCTTTGAGGTATAAAATAGGAAATATTTGATATATCTGAGTAGAAAAATTACAATTTACAGGAAATAAACCTGAATCACAATAAAAATAATGGAACTGTTTGGCTAAAGGTGATAATTTGTGCCAATCAGTGACATTGGTGCTCTTGGGAGTATTTATAAGTAATATTACATAACTGAATGATCAGAATTTGAGTCCTTTATTAATATAATGACCCTTGTGATTGTAAGGTGTGGATATGAAACTTTGATTAAAAATCAAGTACTTTTCCTGTCGTCAAAATTTGTACAAGGTAAAAATCAATTTAAAAATAGTAAGAAATATTATTTTTAAGAGAAAACACGCCAATTTTATTGCTTATAACTTTATTAGTTCAAAACAATAATATTATAAAGATTTATTGTTTTACCAACAATAACAATTTATCCAAAAAAATACTCTACAAGAGATACTTTAAGGCTACAAAGGAAATTTCTTCGAGAGCAATTTCAATTGGAATTCATTGAGAAATGAACTGCAAGCAATTAATTAAAGAAAAGAGTCTTTAAAAAGAATATTAAAGAGAAAACATGCCCAGAAGTGACCAGAGTGAATTTGGAAACAAAGTGACAAAGTTTACAGTGATGAAAGATGCTTTAATTCACTTTTGGGGTGGTTCAGGGGTAAAAATTATTATAAGAGTTGCAAAAAATGATTATAATAATTTTTCACGTGGTTAAAAGGTTTAAAATGATTTAAAAAAGGTGGTTGGAATCTTTTATTGATTGGTTTAACAGTGTTTAAACTAATTATAAAAGGAAAAGATTCTAACATGAAGAGAGAAGTGGGGCAAAGAAGACATTCTTTTATAGCCATCAATTTTCTTACTCCAAAAGTAAAATTTACTCTTGTCAGTCGTGAAAATCAGTCTGACAACAGAAAAGCCAATTATGGCATCATTGAACCCTGGTTTGGACCAAAAAAGGGCTGGGTTAAGCCATTTTTAGCCATTTTAGACCCTTAAATCAGCCATTACTATAGCAATACCTGGTCTAAAGCCTTCAAAGCACGTCAGAATGTGTGTAAGAGACGTAGAAACCAATAAAAACTTTTTTTCCTATGATTGTTTTATCTTAAGGGTTATTTTACCCTCTTGGCAACAGCTAAAACTACCCCAGTTGGTATCAAAACCTCATCATCAATTGAGCTCACAGACCCTGTAACTCAATTCCAGGCCAAAAGTGATGAACTTTTGCGTGAATTTTGACATCCCACTCCTTTCAGTAAGGATTTTTGGGGTCTAGCTCCCCCTTAGAGCTAGAGTTCCTTTTCCCCCCCAAATTTAATCTTTCCAATTGATTTTTCCTTTAATTCCTCATCATGTATTATATTTATAATTTACATATGCAATTCAATTGAGTTGTAAAGTTCAGTACATCAATAATTCATACCTCATATGTAAATCAAAGCTCACTTATGTAATACACGTGCACATTTTGACATTTCAATTGAATTCAATTGAAAATACTTTAATTCCTCATAACTTCTAAAATATACACAACACCTCAATTTTAACACAAATTTTGGTGATTAACACTAAATTTGATGTGAATTAAATTTAATTTTTTAGGATTTTCAATTTTCATACAGAAAATACTAAAGAATTAATTTAAGCTTATTTAGAGTTGAGTTACAAAATTTTCACTCAGAGGTGACCCACCTGATTTTTTATGAGGAATCCAATGGTGAAATGATTTTTATATGTTTGTTTATTGGATGAAAAGTTATAATAATTTTTATTTAACTTTTTTCCAAATTTATTTATTTATTTACAATTTTGTTAAAAATTCATTTTTACTTAATTTTTTCAAGTATAAATGTAATTTTACAATTTCAAAATTTAATGTAATTTTATTTTTAAATTTTAATTAATTTTTCAATTTTGAATATAATTTTATATTTATGTTTTTATTTTCATTTTAAAAATATAAATAAATTTATTTTATTTATATTTATATGTTAATTTTGTATTTGTGGTCTTTTGGGTATATGAAATTACCTCTAAGGCTCACAATGTCCTACTTTCCTTTGTACACCAAGTTGTATCATCTTTTGGATATTTTTTCATAAGGATTCTCTAGCTCTTGGGATCTCTGGTTAAGCTGGTCTTCTAAGTACTAGAGGGTATGGTATGTCAATCTTAAGAGCAATATCAAATTCATGCCCTTTAATAGCGCCTAATGGTTCATTATATGGAGCAAATGCATTTTAATGTGTGTATAAAAAATCAATAAGCTCTTGCCCCAATTTGGATGATAATTCTGGACTGATTTGTGCATCACCAAGTTTAGTTGTCACAAATTCCTTTTTATAAGTATCTTTATTTGGAAATACTACTGATATTTTTTGAAAATATTGGAAAAAGAATATTTTTTTCTTTCATTTTCTTCACTTGTAAAATATCTTTCTTTATTGCTATTGATGTCAATGCCATATATATTCAAGTAATAATTTCCAAGGATGATGTGTTGAGATGTACAATTTTACATTACTACTATCTCTGTCTTAATTATAACACTTCCTGCAGGGTGTTGAAGTACATGATTAGTGTCCAATATTCTCAAAGGGTAAATACTATTACTGGAACTACTAAATTGCACACCTTCTGATGTTAATAGATTGTTTTTCCATTCACAAATTATGACTTTAAGGTAGTCCTTTCCTACACAAGTGCAAAATGCTCCTATATCTAAAGTGACCTTGGATTTAACATTATTCATCAGGATTGATGTAATATAAGAGGATCCAGTGGTATAACCTTTGGATCTAGAAGGTATAGTCCTACACATCTGGCCTCCTGGATATTGATCATGTTGTAGCAATTTTCACTATATTGTGGCAAGTGAGTATGAACTTCAGTGAATTCAAAGAAAGCTTTAATGTTTTCAATAGGATATTCCTCTTCTGATGTGTCATCAGAGATTTTAGAATATTGTTTAGATTGTTCTTTCTCTTAAGCACACTGAACTTCTTCCACAAATTGAACTTCGTTGATTTTAGTCTTTTTGGCACAAATTTTGGCTAAATTTGTGGTTCTCCCACATTTATGACACTTTAAGACAGGTCTGTCTGGTCTTATATCTTCTCTAGAAGTCTTTGGGACTATAGGTTTTCTAGTCCAGGTTTTACCAATTTTTCCCTAGTAATTATATCTTGCATTGCATTAATATAGTTTTCTGTTGAAAAGGGCTCTACACATCTGCACTTGATGGGATGTTCTAGTTCTCCTCAACATTCTTTTAATATTTTAATATCAATCATTCAGTCAGACATATCTAGGTGTAAAGCAGATAATCTGACTTTCTATTTGAGGAACCAAGTAAGAGGTTTACATTTTTCTGACTTAAAAATGGAACTTTCAAGAGCATTTTCCATTTTAAATATGCAAGAATTATTAGCCCACTTGGTAATTTTTTCATATCTCCACCAAAGCCAATTATGTTTACCATGTTCTTGTCCCATCTGGAAGTACCATTTCTTTGCAGTTCTGGTAAACAAGGAGTGTAATTTTCCCACTATCATTTTTCCAGGTATATGATAATATTCATGAAACATATCAATTGTTCTAATTAACTCAATATGGATTTATTCACCTTCAACAGATAATGTTGGCCCTTCTTATATTTTGGGAATATCTCTTGCAGAAAACACATTTTCTCCTAGAAAAGGGGTAAAACTTTCTTTCACAAAGATTTTTTTCATTTGAAGGTGTGGAATGTATGGTAATATGATAATTTTGCTCATAATTCTTATGCATTTTACCCACATGTGAAATTGTCTCATTTTTGAATTTTTGCCTTGCACTGTTACTTCTTGCCTAATGTGATGCAAAAAGATTTGTATTATCAGCTATTTCTAAAACATGACTTTTCAGAATTGTAAGTTGGTCATTAATGTGACTAATGGAAATATCCTCCTATTCATCATTTTTTACTTGAAATTTACTCTGAATTCTGTTACATGTGTTTGAAATTGACTCAAGTCTGGCATTTGTTACTTTGCACCATTCTGTGAGAGTTTGGTCATTGTTTCTTAAGTACTTGATATTGGAAGTTTATTTTTTTTAATTCTGTTTCAATTTTATTAAAATTTACATCCATAAAAGACTGATTATATCTAATTTAATCTACTATTTCCTTGTAAAATTTCTGTTCATCCTTCCTTGTTCCTTGGCTGTGAGCTCCATAAAGGTTCTGGCCGTATTGAACACACTGTCCATGGCTGAATGTTCTAATTTGGGAGTCTTGTACCCTTGTGGGTAAATTCTGTGCCAATTTGTCTTGCCATTTCCCTTTCCTTTATTCTTCTTGGGACCTTTCTGTCTCTTCTGAGGTCTTTTGGGCTTGCCATTGGGCTGTTCTGGAGCGGGTTTGGGGCTTGTTGATGCTACTGGTCCTTCATTTTCCAAAGCTGGGGTCATTTCCAACTGCGTATTCTGGTCTAAGGATATAATAATTTTTTTTTGTTCAACAAATTCTTTATCTTTTGACTTTGCCCTTTCAAGACAAGGAACTCTATCCTCCTGAGGGTTCTATGGTCTTTTCCTGACCAAGAAAGCTCCTGATGTGCAAGTGGGAGTTCATAGTGCCCTTCCAAAGGCTTGTAAAAATTTCCCACACCTTTTCCTTGGCTTCTTGGTACCAGGTTCTGTACTGGTACTCAGATATTTCTATGGCTGCCACTTGGAAGTATTTCAACCCTTAAAAAATTACCTTGAATAAATTCAGGCTCAGATTTACTTTTAAAGGTTGTTGATATAGAACTTGGGAAATGGGGGGTAACTCTGGCATCCCTCAATTCTGCCTTTCTTGAGGAAGGCCTGCAAGATCTGGTCCTGCTCTTTTCTCTTACTTTTCCAGATTAATATGGTTGGACTGCATAGTTGCTTCCATTCCAGGTATGCACCATTTTCACATCAATTAAAGAGAATATAAAGGATAAAGACAGAAAACAAACACCTTTTTGTGGCTCTTTTGGATAATTACACTTTAAATAAAGTGCATCTTTTAGCAATCTGCACTTCAATAGTTTCTTCAGATTCTGTTTCTGAAGATCTTGAACTGGAAATGTATCTCTTGCTGAGATCATTACCAGCTGCAATGTACTCGATCAAAGACACTAGAGAAAGTTTTGATCAAAGAAAATTATTTTTTATACTTTTGAAATTTTCAAGATTTTTTATAAGTTTGTTAAGTCTTTATACAAAAGAATTATCCTTTTTAAAGGAAAGAAATTAAAATTTATGATTTAAAATCAAAATTCAATTCTGAGCAACTCAAAGAAGAGCTTTATAAGTTTTTGGGTGAAAAAGCCACATTTAAAACAATATAAAATTTTTCCAATTTCCTTAATGAAAAGTGATTTAAGACCATTTCAAAGATAAAAATATTTAAGCTTGAAAATGAAAGGAAACAATATTAAAATTATTTTTTTTGAAATTGAAATTTTTTTCATAAAGGGTTTAAGGTTCAAAATTCCTGGCCAGGCAACTAAATGTAAGATGTGTCCATGAAACAGTTGATAATATTAGTATTAGTCAACTGTACTATGACTGTTCTTATGAAATATAATAAATAAATTCATTATAGCCACAATAAAATAATCACTTACTTAAATTATTCTTTTGCTTCATATAAAATATTAGTGATTATAACAGTAAGCAGTAATTTTCTACAAGAATCAATCACAAGAAACATTTCATAATAAAACTACTTTCATTAAAATAATAAAATTACTTTAATATTGAATTATCTTTTGCGAGAATAATTATAAATATACTTATCCAAGAAAAGTATTCCTAGAGAAAAGCTTTAAGAGTTACATAGAATCACTCACTAATACTGCAATGATACCTTAAAAAGAATTGATAGAAAGATATGATGGATGAATTGTGGATTTTAAGAATCAAAATTGCTTTATAACAATAATACAAGAATGTAATGACTAAATAGTATTTTAAATAGTATATTTATGCTATTTAATGTCTTTCTAATTAATTTTGAATGATTTAAAACACTTAGGAAAAGAAATAACTGATGCTTACTTGTTGGTACTAAAGATATGATTGAATAATAAGATGATTTGGAAAGAAAAGTAAGAGGAGGCCTCTTTGAAGTCAAAATGAGCTCACAGAGGCATTCCATGGCAAAAAAGAAAATCAAGTGAGTTTGAAACCAATTATATTTTTTGGATTATTTATTGCATTATCTGTTGTCATGTAAGATTATCATAATTACTTCATTAAGTCTTTTTATGTGACTACCAACCCATTTATGGTTAATAAGAAAAGGAGTAACAACTTTGAATATTATGTTATTTAATAATAAACTTTTCTTTCTCAATTTTATCAATTTTATCAGAAATTTTATCATTGGTTGTATTTTTTGTCAATTTTGAAGATTCAGTGTTTCACATGGAATCATCAAAAATGGACTGTAGGTAGAACTTTTGAATTTTTAAATGAAATGATAATTTTTGTTAGTTTTTATATGGATCCTACTATCCTACATTGTTTCAGAAAGCTTCAGAAATATCAATTGAGAATTGTATTTTTGATACATTTTTGCAAGGTTTACCTTATTTTTTCATAGAATTGCATCTCAAAAATGGACTGTAGGTAGAACTTTTCAATTTTGAAATGAAATGATAATTTTTGTGAGTTTTTATATGGATCCTACTATCCGACATTGTTTCTGAAAGCTTCAGAAAGATTCATTGAGAATTGTATTTTTGATACATTTTTGCAAGGTTTACCTTATTTCTTCATAGAATTGCAAATAGCACAGTATAGCTGGTTACCAGGAGGTAAATGCATGGATACTAGTCCAAAGAGGGTTTTTATTAATATTTTAAGGTTCATTCATGGAAAATAATCAAAAATTAACATGGTTACAGGAGTAAAAGTTGCGCATTACCTCCTTGTCATCTCAAAATAGCAGCTTATTTGCTATTTACCTATGATTTAGTGGGACTTTAACTTGGCAACCAAGTTCACAAATGGTTTTGGTGTAATTATTGGGCCATCATCAGCCATGAACCCCAGCTTCAGATCTTTGCATGCATCAGAGGCCTCACAAGGTGGGAACCCTGGCTCTATTTGATGTCTTTTGCTGCCCTTAGCTCTTTTCACATCAAAAATAGTAATTCAGGATTAAAGACTGATACCTACTATGGGTTTACCAAACCTGTATATAAGAATACTGTATTGTTTAACTTTGAAAACATTCATAACACTCATCTTAGTGTATACGTAATATGGGATTTCTCACATTTCCATCATTTTGGCGTGAAATTGAGAAGAAGAATTCACAATTCTTATATGTGGTATTGAAGTATTTTCCATATTACCACCACATAGAGTTAAGTTAAGCCTATTTACTTTATGAAGCTACCCAAGGTGAAGTTTTGTGTAGAGTCCAAAACTGACACTAAATGCATGGATTTACTTACCCACAAAAACATAAGAAATCTTTTCTGGAATAAAAAATGATGAACTTTGAGTATACCCATGACTTATGGTTTGTACATATTCTAGAAGTTAGTTTTATCTTCATTGTGGCCTATTTACGTATTTAAGATATACCTGAAGGCTAACCCACAAGGAAAGCCTCAGAAGACAAAAAGGCTCTCCCAAAAGCAAAAGGCAAGCAGAGAAGACACAGTGAGGCAGTGATAACCTCAAAAGAGTGCCTGCCAATAGCTGTACCAAGGGCCAAAAAACCCAGGAAAGTGCCAAAAAATCCGGTTGGATCTCCAAAAACAGTTGAGAAACAGAAAATAACAGTTATCAACCCAATTTTAAGCTATAAAGGCACTGTTCTTCAGTGAAAAGAGACTCCAAGAAAAAATTGAAAAAAATGAA
This sequence comes from Austropuccinia psidii, assembly GCA_023105745.1. NCBI lineage: Eukaryota > Fungi > Basidiomycota > Pucciniomycetes > Pucciniales > Sphaerophragmiaceae > Austropuccinia > Austropuccinia psidii. Next base: position 32,051,829 of record JALGQZ010000008.1, read on the forward strand.
ATTCCTCTTTCATAAGGCAGGAGGTCACTGCCCTGAATTATGAGATTGTTTAAAAAAGATTTTTTTTGTGTTTTTGAATAACTTGAAATACCTCTTTGATAAGGAAGGAGGTCACTTCCCTTGAGTGATAAGAGACTTTAAAAAAAATTGAAAAAGAAATTTAAATTCCTCTTTGATAAAGCAGGAGGTCACTGCCCTGATACTAATACAAATATGAAAAGAAATATCTTTTTTTAGATGATTTCTTTTATTATGTTGCTATTTTTTATGGTGTTTTTTAATTGGTTATTGAAATTGGATTACTTCAGTTATTATTAATAAATATTCATCCTTCTGTTTTGAATTACTGAAAAACATATCTCCTCCAATATTTCCCCAAATATCTTGTTGTGTTGTTCTCTTTGTGTGTTGCCTTTCCATTCTGAAACAAAACCTTTGACTTCATTAATAAGACTGTACCCAAAACCACACCAGCAAAGGGTTCCTCCCAAGATTTCCAAACCATTGAGATTCAGGTCTTCTTGATCCCATAACATTTTGTGATACAGTCCTTCTATGGTCAATTGATAATATCCATAAGTTTACTTTGATTTCAAAAGTGGTTGATAATTCCAAAAAATCAACATTTGTAAGATTGGATCCAGGTAGTTCTGAAAGATATTTGGTTTGAATCATTGGTGAATCTAGCTCATAATCATAGAGTTCTTCAAATTTCATCATTGGAAGTATTACATGATCTTCTTTCCATCATATTCTGGTATGTCTTCCTGTATTCCATTTTGATTCTGGCAGTCCTTTGGTAATCCAGATGTAATTCCTTGATTTTGATTATATAAATCAGTTGAGCTTGAAAAGCAGAATATTTGATAATAGGAATCATTAAATTATTCTGGAATGCTAAGTCCAGCTAGCCTTTGTGTATTTTATGATAGCTCTCCTTCTTCTAGGTTGTCAAATCTTCTGCCTTGGTTATATTCATCTTCCCAGTTTCGATTATTTTGTTGAAATAACTTCAATTCATCTTCTGATTCTACCAATTTTCCTTCTAGAACTATTTCCATTCTTTGTTTAATCCCTTTTTTAATATATCTATACCAAGCTTGATCCATTTTTTCTTCAGTAATTATGGCACTTTCCTTTTCCAATTCTTCAAATTTTCTTTTTGCCAGTGGCTTGATTATGCTATCTCTTGGTTCTTCAATTATTAAATCTTTTCAGTATCACTAATGTACCCAGTTTCCTCCTGAAATTAATTGAAATAATATTCTGCAATTCTTCAGGAATTTTCTTCAGGTGGCTTCAGATCCATTTTGAGTTTCTTCTGTGGGATTTCTCTTTTTTCTTCTTTATTCATACCACTTAACTCAAGTCCTATCCATTTCTCTGTGTCTTCTATGGCAATTTCCAAATTTCTTCTCATATTCTTTAGTTCCTCTTTGATTTTTTCTATTCCTTTGCTACCTTTAACCTCCAGTTTATCTTCTGTCTCCTTTCCTTTAGATTCTATATGGGTTACAGCGGGAATACTTTCTTTAGATGAAGATAATATGCTGCACATTTCTTCAACTATTATCTGATTCAAATTTTCAAATAATAAGAAGTCCAGGTAGTTCTTTCTTCACTTTAAAAAGTGAATTTAATATTTTTAATTTGACAAATTTGCTTCAAAGAGTTATCTGTTGATTTTGATGTGTAAGGGCTGATGTTTAATTCTGCTTTTAGGGCTATTTCCTGAGTTATAAAGTTCAAGTCATTTTTTGCATCAAAAATCACTAAGAATGTTATTTTCTTTGGTCCAAGAAATCTTTTCTTTACTCTTGTTGAAGATTGACTATCTGTTTCCTCTGTTTCACTTCTTTTGGATGATTCTGCTTGATGTATTTACCATTTTCCAATCTCTGAAGAAGCACAAAGCTCCATACCAGTGGGTAGAGACCTTTTCCAACCCATGGCTTGAGGGTTACATATTGGTAAACTTAATTGATGTCCTTCTTTCTCTGGATAACTAAATATTTCCCCTTGATTTTGTGAGAATTCCAATTTACCATTATTATCTGCTAAAAATGGTCTTCCAAGTATGGTGTGTACAGCTCCTTTTGCTGTGAGTAAATGAATTTCTTTTTCTTCTTCTGCTATCATAGTAATTGGTGTAAGTTCTGAGAGTCCAACCAAAGATGTTGTATTTCCACAGATTCCTCTTAGATTCATATTGAACATTCTACTTGTAAGTGAGGCTTTAATTGCAATCTCCTCTGGTATTATGTTAATTCCTGATCCAGTATCCACCAATGCCACTGTAGGATATTCTTCTCTTCCAATAAATACTTCTATAAAGCCAAGTGGGCATGCATAATGTAATCTTGGTGTATCATTGTCCTGTAGCTATAATGAAAGTAGTATTTCTTGAATATTTGATGTACTGACTGATTTTATCACCTCTTTTTCCTGGGTAGTTAAATTTTGTAATCTTTAAATAAAGGTTAGTGACATTGTAATAACTCTTCAACAGTAAGATTTATCTTTTGTTCAAGTATTTTATTCATCACATTTTCAATTATTAGCTTTGGGGTATTGGCTGTAGATTTTACCTTGTTCTTTAATTACATCTTTTGTGTATCCTGTCTTACTACCTCCTTGTTATTTTCCTTTGAAATGATTTCAATATCATCATTATTTACTTCCTTCCCTTCTTGTGTTTTCTTGTATTTCGTTGGAATTAGAACTCTTATTTCTTCTTCTGCCTCACCTTCCTCATGGTAGGCACCTGGTATATTCTTTTTGAAGGGTCTGTGTGTTTCATTTTGATCCTCTTTCCAAGTTTTAATTTGCCTTTCCTGTCTTGCAGCTCTTTTCCTTTTCTGTCTAAGCCCATAATTTATTTGAGTATTTTCATTTTCTTTAACCTATAGCTGCTGCCTTATCACCTTTGCTTTCCTCAATGGATGTTGTTTATTGCTTCTTTGGGGTGAATTTGATTTTTCCATCATTTTCTTTGTAAACTCCTCCTGTTATTTAGCAAACTGTTTAACAAATTCTTTTGCAGATGTAGGGCCTTCTGTGGGTACTCTTTGAAAATTTGGAAAAAGATACATTCCTCTACACTTCAAGACAGTTCTTTTCTCCAATTTTTCTGTGAGGTGATTACATCTTATTTCAGAATTTCCTTCTTCTAAGCAGTAATAACACTTAAGTAGCACTCTCAGAGCCATATGAGATGGCTCATATGGTTGATAACTTGAAGATATGGATGGTAAAAGATATCTTGGCATGAATGGCTGTAAGTTTTGCATAGCTTTATGATCTTGATTCTTGCTTGGTTGTTTTTTCTTTGGAGATTCAACTACTTCTGAAAGGATTTTGAGCTGATTCAATACTTCCTTAACTGATTCCTTCCCAGTATCCTTTGATTGATGCTCTTGTGGCTGAGGATTTTGAATTTTTTGGGTAAGATCTTTCATTTGCTTCAAGACTTCTTCCCAGCTTTCCTCTTCAAACCCAGCTTTTTTCTCTTGTGACTTTGCTTGTGAAAATTCCTCCTGTTGAATTAAGACTTTGGTTCTAAATCTTGCGCAATATATAACTTTTAGATTTCCAATCTTGGAATGATATATGCACCATCCAAAGCTTGAACCATGGCCTTATCTTTTATCATTTCTTTATAAATAGACTCTTGGAAAATTGAGGAAAGACTAGCCAAGATTCATTGATTGTGATTAATATCTCCATTTATATATTGATACCTCTTGAGATAATTAATAATGAATTAATATTTCCCAATGAGCATTTTATATTGTTTCATATTTTTAATCCCTCCTTCTTGTTGAATCTTTGTGAATAGTTGAGTAATTAAGAACAGCTTTTATCTTCTTTCAGGTGATACTGTTCCCCATCTTCTCTTCATGTCCAATTTTAATTGCTCCCAATTGCCAGTTTCATATCTGGGAATTCCTTCAATATTGGAACTGATATCTTTATCTTTAGTCAAAAAGGATATTTGTCTTGCTATATCCCTTCCACTATATTTTCCACTCTTTTAATAAGTCTTTCTACTTCCTTTCCATCAAGCCATAAATTATAATCCTCTGGTCTAATCTTGACAATGGGTGTATTATTTCTTGGGATTTCCTGTTGCAATGGGCTTGAAGCCTGTGAATGAAAATTAACCCTCTTTGGAAGATTATTTGGTCTTTGTGAAGTGAATGGTGTTGATGAGGCCATTAGCCTTGAAAATTGTGATGGTGAACCTTCTTCTCTAAAGATTCCTGGAATGCTTGTAGTTTCTTCCATTGGGCTGTTTTCTGTGGTAAAAACTGACTCTTTTCTTTTGCCTTCTTTTTTAAGGAGTTAAATTAGTTCTTGTTGCATTTCAAACATTCTTTGATGAAGTCTTTCAATGTCAGAGATATATTCTTGACCTTGCATGTTTTCTGCATTTATAATTTCTTCTTTTGATTCATCAGCATTATGTGGTATCCTTGATGATGATGCTCAATCCATATTGATATCTTCTTTGTTGATTTTCTGTGGTTCACTTTTCTTGTTAATTTCAAATATTTCCTTGAGTAATTTTTAAAAATAATCTGTAACTATCTTTTGATTTTTCTTTTTGGTTCTGGGTGTACCAACTGGTATACTATAATCTATATGTTATTCTTCTGATGGTTGTGTTTCTCCTCTTTTTGGATAATAATAATAAAATGATTTGAATGAAGAGCTTGATGGTGACAATGATTTAGAATATTGTGATTTTTCTGATTTCAGATTGACTTGATAGGCTTTTCAATTTATTTTGATTGATACAAGGATTATTTTTTATGGATTAAATTTGAATGTTTTTTTTATAATTGACCAATGATTGATTGTTGAAGCTGTTGGCCAATGTTGGGATACCAGATGTGGGATGAAATAAGGCAGTACCTTGAGTGGGAAATTCTTGGTAAGTCTGTTTTTAGTCTCAGAATTTCCCAATAACCATGGGTGCTAAGGTGTATTAGCTGCCCCTCAAACTAATACTGAATATTCAGCATACAAAGAATCACAAAATAAAATAATATTTGTGGCTTTAACAAATAGAGAAGACTTATAAGCAGTCTCTAAGTCAGACCTATCAATAACACTACAGTAAAACTCTGATTTAAAAATAAAATTTCTGATATAATAAAGACTAAGATTTTTTTGTGATTTTAATAAAAGTAATGATAATATATTTTTTTTCTGATTTTCAGTCCTTTCATAAGACTAATGAGGATATTTTTTTGGTTTTATTTTGATTGTAATGATTTTATATATATATTAATACTAATAATATAACTACTGGATTTTTGTCTATTGATATTTTTAATGTTGAGTTTATATAACTACTTCTTTTATTTTAATAATACTAAGCTTCTGAGAAAAGTTGCTGAGATTTTTCATTATGGTTATACTACTATTATTTAATAATACTAAGCTACTGAGCAAGGCTACTGAGCTTTTACTACAGCTATACTACTATTCTTCAACAATAATAAGCCACTGAGCAAGGCTACTGAGCTTTTACTATGGTTATACTACCATTCTTCAACAATACTAAGGTACTGAGAACTGTTACTGAGCTTTTGACTACTAAACCACTACTACTACTCTAGATATCCTGCTAGCTCAGGGATGGTGGTGATCCTGGATAGTGGGAACTTGTTCCATGAAGATGGGAAGAATGTGGAAGAGAGGACCTCTATTCATAGCTTTTGCGCCTCCATAGAGCTTCTCAAAACAGGATAGTTAGAAAAAATCATAGTTGAGAGGTTTTAGCTGTTGAGATGTGTAGTTTTGGCGTAGCAAAATGACACAGGCTCCAAGCTCTTACCAATGAGATTAAGTTGTCACATCAATTGGTAACTATAGGTATGTACCATGAATTAATATTCCTTCTGACCAATCAAATGATGTTCTGATAATTCTGGAATAATTTTTGGTTTGTATTTGAAAGGATTAGTCAGCTGCTGTGAAATTATTGTCTATTTGAATGTCCAGCTTATGGGTTAGGTTAAATTAATCCTTTTTCAAAAAAATATTGTCTGTTTTCTTCCAAAAAGATTTTACTCTTTTGTTTTTTCTTCTTCTTGGAACTTCCACAAACAATAATTTTTAAATTGCCTTCAATGTGGCTTGAACCAGCTACATTACCAATCCAGAGGTGAATAGCTCCTTCTTGTAAACTCACCCCCGACATCTGGGTGACATGCGCAGCCACACGTCACCTTGACATAATGGAAAGTTCCTATATGTGTTACTGCTGGTGAACATGCTATAAACTAATACACTACCCACAATACTGTACTGTACACAGGGAACTGTATTCTGTAATGTAAACTACTATAAATGGTTGTGAGGACAATGCTAAGGCACCTTTCATTTAATAGATAGAACAAAGAAAAAGGGAGCCTTGCATTGCATCTATGGTAGAGATGATAATAATGGTAGGAGAAAATAGCATTTGGATTCCCATTGTCAATGATTCAGAAAAATGAAGCGGCCAACTGTTGAGTGCAAGATGTTGTTGACGCCTTTGTCAAGTTTCTCCAATTTTTTATTTTATATTTGTCTGACATACCATGGTGTAAGTCCAATTACTCCACAAAAGCTTATTTACTTCTTTGAATATTTTCCTCCTTCCCCACAACAATAATCCTCCTGAAATTTGAATATTTTAATTTTATTCCTTCTTTCATTCAGTGGTTCTTCTTCTTTTTCTCACTTGCCTTGTTTTTCAGCTTTTTAAACCTCACGATTGTTCCTGTCACATACCTCTACAGCTTTTTCTGCTACATTTACTACTTCATTCAGTTTTTGATTGACCTATTTCAGTTGGAGCCAGCCAATAGTGATATTATAATATTCCAGTCTTCTCCATGCTTCATAAAATCATTTATAAACATTACCTATGAGTTTCAACAACTATAATAGTCATTTTCAGCAAGATTTTGCATCATCCAGTGAAAATAATTTGCTTCAACTTGTTAATGAACAAACTCAGAAAATTCAACAACTCCAACAAAAAATAGAAAGCTGTGATGAAGTGTTAGAATCTCTTCTTTAAAAAGTCAGCCTTCAAGAAACAAGTACTTCACAAAACAATCCGTCATCAAAATCAAAAGGCAAACAGCTTAAAACCCCACGTCCAAGCATTACCAAACCTACACCACAAAGGAAATCTCCAAATACATTGGGTAATACCTCAAATATTAAAAGCAAAATACCATTCAGAGTCAAAGAAACTGTTTCCAAACAACTCCTTCCATCACCAAAGCAAAACCCGCAACAGCTCCTAAGCACTGAAATTCCAGAAGGTTTTAAGCCTGAAAAGGTAACACATTATCCTATTAGCACATTTTCTGAATATACTAAACCATGAATTCTCTTTTCACACTTAGAAAGCTTTTTATGAGCACATCAAGATATTGTGGGGTCTCATCTATTAAAAATAAGTACCTATATCATTTGATTACTCCATGTTACGAGAATTCAATTGCTGTTTTCTATTTTTAAGTGAGATTGTGACTCAGGCAGAAAACCCCACCCCACCACCCTTGGTCCCTTTAGAGGAGGTCCTAATGTTGAGAGGCATGAAACCAGGGAAAAAGAAATTTGGAAGCTGTATTGTCAATATGAGTGATTTTGCAATCAAGTATATTGTTTCATTTCTTGCAAAGCTTGGGATTTGCCAATGGGCTCCAGATCTCAATGACTTATTGAATAAGTTATAGAATGAGGCTTGTTAAATCAGTGCAATCCAAACATTTTGTCACATTTCTATTAGCGGAGAATATTATTTCATGAACATAAACATGATTTATCTAGACAACATCCAATTTCTTACCAAGGCTTACAACCACTATGTCCACTGGTATATGGCCCAACAATATAAGAAGGAGGCTAAAGAACCTGGAAACTATGCAAAAGATGAAGATTGAAAATCTGTCTTAAGATATAGACCAAGGGTGAGTTGGAAGCTGATTTCAATTAACTGACCCTTAGCTAACCAGTTGAGCATGAATTTGCTTAGTTGAAAGATCTTCAATATAAATTTGGTGTTGCTTAAGGTTTTCCACAAAGATACCTGAAAATCTTAGCAAACCCTGATTCACACAGTGATGAAGAATTTGATCCGATATCAAATGAACATTTCATCAAGAAGTTAGAATGCAGGTCAGATAAAGCAAATGCATTCATAAAAAGGGTTGATGAAGAAATTAGTAAGGCTGGAAATGCTGACGGAAAGAAAGCTCAAAGACGTGAGCGCCATATCCCACCTGAAGGCAAGGCATCAATGAGTAAAACCATACCAAAGGGCCTCCCATTCAATTTTTATGGATCAGAGTGGTTCAATAATCTTCCAGCAGGCCAAAAGAGGACAATTTCTAATTGCCATGTAATAGAATTTTTTCCAGATGCATTGAAATCTTTTCTAGGAACACATCATTCAGAAGAGAGGCTCAGCAACGAATGATTTACCGAATTAAATTGGGAGGAGGCCATCAAGCTATATTATATTTCACATGAGATTGCAAACAATGATGACTTGGATGACTCCCTTAACAAAGAAAGTGATGAACTGGAAAATTCAGAAGAAGAGATTGAAGAAGAAGATCACATTCATGAAATGAACAACAATGAGCCAGGGGAATTCAATCATCTTCTAGATAGAGATATCAAAATGGAAGATGCAAGTGACCAAAATGAAAATCAGCATAATGTTAACGTCTTGAGCTTTCCAAATTGATGAACCTAATTATAGTCAAGAATTGATCCAGATTTGAAAATGATAACCAAAAAACATGTTATAAAATTTAGAGCATTGATTAGTAATGAGTTGGTCTTTTTGTTCTATTTCAACGTACACAATGTTGAAAAATACTTGCTTTGAGGTGTTGTACAGTTTACTAATCCCAAAATAATTGAAGTTATTGACTTCATTTATTATTAGTTGGTTTGACTTTAGTGGTTTTTGAATAATATTCAAATAAAAAATTGAAAAAAAAGAAAGTGATTTCATCTTGTATATAGTTTCTGAACAAGGATTACACAAAGTGATGGTTTCTAAATATTGGACTTGAGTTTTTCATAAAGGTTATTGTGAGCTATAGAGAACATACAAGTAATAATTGTTTTTAAAATGAAACACTTTCAGGTTGCAATGTTTATTTGATTGAAATTTAAATAGTTTGATTTTTTTTCAATTCCAAAATGGGCAGTCAATCATTCTGCTAGTTCTTGGAAGAAGTATGAATAACAAAAATAAATTTTCAAGAGTGAAGAACTAAGAATTTCATCCTAATCAAAAGGCTCAAGGCCAACATGCTTGCTGATTGTAAGAGCAAGCATAGTCACATCTGCGCATTCTAAAGACCATGCTGGTACCTTCACATATGCTCCCAAACCCAAGATATATGATAGGGATACAAACCCTAATGTGTGAACCATTTTCAAATGTCTCAGATTCCATGAAACTGGAAACGTACCAAGTTCGTCATATCCTACATTTTCTTCTTCAAATGGTTCCAGCCAATTCACCATTAAAAGAGGACCATTATGCAATCCAGAATCTCCGAGATCCAAAATGTGGCATACCTTGCCAAATTCTATGTCCAAGTCACCTTTTTTGATGTAAACTAAGTTGTTGGGGGAATGTTTCAATACCTTCATGCCATATTCCATGATACATGAGTAAGCTCAACTATGTAATTCCTCAAAACTCTTGCATTTGGTGGATGGGGAATTTCCCCATAATGGCCCAAATCTGGTTGTTATTTTTGCAGATAATTCAAGAATTTTGAATAAGATGCTTGATCTAGTTCCTTCCTACTCAAACTGAATGATGGAAATTTATTCAATGCAATGCAATCTGTATCAGGCCTTTGTTGCTCAAGCCTTTGAAGTTGACCAAACTTCTTCATAATAGTTTCTTCCACATATCCTGAGAGCCCATACATAGCAATTGTCAAGTTATCAGAAGATAAGAATGAAAATATAGAAAACCTACCATTCAGTGAGTTTGTTTTCAATTTCTAGAGGATTCCAACCAGCCTTTCTCCACCATATTCTGATATACCATTCAAGGGACCCCATTGTTTTATTCTTTCAGGAATGTGCATGGCGAAGTGATGATTAGGTGTGATCCGAATATCTGGAAACAATAAATTTGAAGTTTGCTGATATTTTGCATATTCCTGAGAAAAAAGATCACCATCTCTTGAGTTTACTGAGCGTGCTCAAACAATTTTGGTGCACTGAATAAGTGCACCAACATTGACCTGAAGAAGATGATGATTTGGTCCCAAATCCAAGAAGATATTTCATATAGTTAAATGAAGGTAAACCCCAAACAATACTGACAACTAATTGGCTTTCAGCTTCCCTGTCTGTGCTGTACCCAGTCTTGATGGTATGTGACTGACACCTTTTGGAACAATGACTTTGTTCAGTATCTTCCTGATTTTCTCAATGAGCTCTTCCAAAAGATATCCTTTAATCTCTGTATTTCCTTCCTCTGACCCAAAGTCATCTTCTATACATACATCAGATCCCGAGTTAGATGAGTTGGAAAAAAACATTGCTTGATGTTTGTTGTTTCATCAAATCCCCATCAATAACAAAAATGGTGCTGCAACACACCTTCATACCAATTGTGAACTACCCCCAAAGAGATATTGGTGGTAGGGTCCCAATAAGGTAAGCGATTCAATTCAGACCATCAAATTCCATGCTCTTTTGCATACTTTTGACATAGTGCTACGGTTCTTGATTCATTCCATCAATGAGATTCAGCCAAAACAGGGTTTTACGAAGCTTTCCAATCTTAAAATCAACCCTTTCGTTGTCTTGAATCTCATACCAAGAACAAAACCTTTTAGCAGAATGAGACATGAATCCTCCAAACTTGTGAGTTGCCACAATATTTCCAATTAATGCCACCAGCTTGACAATGACTTTTTTTCCATGTGGATAATTGGGTGTACAAACCTTAATTCCATTTTTCAATTGATTGAGTTCATCAACTTGGGGCTTCATGACATTGTTAATGGTTATCATGTCTGGTTGGTTTGGAGAAGGTATAACTCCAGCCAAACAGGTGAATTTTGGTTGGAATCGTTTTCGTGGGGGAAGGTTAAGGCAGTAGAGAACTATTATTCCCATTGATAGTTTCTTTCCTGCAATCTTATTTCCTTTAGGATTGAACCAGTCGACAAAAAGGCCAAATACTAATTCAAGAGGGTTGTTTGTAGAACTGTTTGAAATAATTGCGTTCCAAACACGACCTTGTGCTACATCAAAAAGGATTGAACCTTGTAGAGATTTTAGTTTAAATTTCTATTCCACAATCCCTTCTTCAATGCCTGGAATACTTAGGAGCCAAGAAATCCACGAATTTATAGGCTGTGAAATGAGTTTTGCTTGTGGAATACAAATGTGTTGACGCCCAGGTAACTGAATTTGACAAATCCTTTGACATCGATGGTGTGAGGCCAAAGTTGTTGTGAATTGGAGATATGGAAGTGGATGGATTTTAGCAGGAGAAAATAGCACGGTATAACATTGATTTCTTGACATGATTGGCTTGTATGTACAATCTTCAGGTGCAACTTTCACATTGTAAAGTGAGTAACAGCATCAACAGCATACATGTTGATCAATTGTAAAATCCAATTTCAGTTTTTTTGAGATTGTACAAATATCACAAGGCACACTAGATGTATCAATCTGGCTATGGTGGTTTTTTTGGGAGAGAAGTTGAATGATATGCACAAGCATATCTCCAGCTTTCCGACAATTTTTCCTGCTGATTCTACAAACAAGATAGAGCCACATTATAAGATGTAAGATGAGTGCTAACATATAAGATGAATGTTGGTTAGTTGCTCAGTGTTGATAAGAGAAAAAAATAAATAAGTACAAATGATTTTTGTGTTATTAGTATTGTGATTGGATTTAGTCTCTTGTGAACTACTGTCTGATTCTTCATTATCACTAGAGAGTTGTGTTGTGAGTTTTTCTTGATGACTGAGGGAGGTTTTAATAAAACACTTATTGTTAACAGATTTGTCCTGTTGAGTCGAAATCTTGGCCCAATGCTTTATTTGTGTGCTACGGTCAACATACATTCCTGAACAGGGTTTTCCATTGGATGTTGTAACTTTGGAGTTCTGGCAGCTTGAGCAGGTGCAGAAGTCCATTTTCTGAGTCTGAGGTGTGCAATTTTGTCGAGCTAATTATTTTTATATAGTATAAGTTCCTGAAAATAAAAGAAAGGAGGAAAATTTGGATAAAGAGTTGAAAGAAAAAACAGGAGACAATCAAGATAGAAAGGTTCAAGTAGTTAAAAAAAGTGTTAGCGGTTTACACTGGCACCGCAGCATAAACCCCCCAACCCTACGTCAAGGTGACATGTGGCGGCGCACGTCACCCAAATGCCAGGGGTGACTGAGACAGGAAGGTTTTCTTTTTTAGTCCGGAACTCTAAGTGTGTCCATAGGACTATTCTCCTTTTCAGTTCTCTACAAATCTTCAAAAATATTGGATATATTGAATTCTCTTTTTTTATTTATTCTTCTTGTAACCTTGAAATTGATAATAATGGTATGGAATACCACAATAACAGCCAATAGAAAACATGGAACCAGTGATTTTGTTTCCTGATTCTTGAAGCTTTTATAAGAAAGGTATTTATTCAATTTCAAACCAAAAAACAAAACTGAATTTATCTTTCTGATTATGAGTAATTTATCTAAATGGAATGAAATTGATAATAGAAAAAACTTGATCTGAGGAAAGAGAGATCAATTTATCATAATGTATTGTAAGGCCTGAATCAATAGAATGATAATAGCTTTTAAGGAAGTTTCCAAAAAAAAGCTTCTCAATTCTCTCCTTTCAAGCTCATTAGAAGGAACTGGATTGAAAATCTTTCAACAGAAAATTTGCAAGATCTAAAATAATGATTTAAATTTGATAATATTTGGTTTTTTGATTAGGAATTTGAGCTTTATGCCAAGAATTAGAATGGCTCTTTCCTTTTCCATGATATCTACCTCCTCTTTGATTTCTAGCCATAGCTCTAAGGAAGGCACAGCTTTTGAAAAAAAGGGTTCTGTTGGAATTACATTTGAGATGGGAAGGAGCTTCTGTAGAGAAATACAGATTAATGGAAAAATGAAGGAATGATGCAGGGCTAAAGTCCCTAATTAAGTCAAAAAGTATTTCTACTTGGGAGGTATGGCACTAGCTCCGCTTAAACAAAAGAGACTGAAAATTACAAAAATTATCAATTTAGTATTACTATTCCTGATAGGAGGAAATGCTTCAATTTTATTCTGGGTAATGTCTTACAGCCCTAAAAATGGCCTTTAAAAGTCTTTCACAGGCAAGCATCTGCCCAGAATAAATGAAGTCCACTTTGAACAGAATGGGACTAACAGTGTAAAGCTAACATAGAGGAAGTTTGTTGAGGTATCAATTTTCAAAAAAAAAGTGTTTCTTTTCAAATTACTTTTGACATAGGAAGAAACTGTCTTGGAAAAATGTGAATTTTTTTTAAGTGTGAGGACAAGATGAAAGGCTACAATTCCTATGTTAGTCCAAAAGTATGTTTCCTAGGTAAGCAAGGTGCTATAGCCGTTTGACAAAAAATTGAAAAATATTCCAAAACTTTCAATATTGACCAGTTCTTGTAGCTAAAATCAAACCAATCCAGACAGATACATTACCTTTTTGGAAAAGGCTGACATGGTTCAATGGAAAAATAAATGGCTTGGATTAAATTTCAATAAAAAAACAGATTTTATAGTTGTGAAGAAGATTAAGTAAGCAGAAGTAATAAGATAAAAAAACAATTTTTGGGAAAAAGTGGCTTTTTTGAAATTACATTTGACGTTGGAAGATGAGGTGTGAGAGAAACATAAATTAATAATAAAATGTAGCTGGGAAGCAGGGATTAAATTTCTGTTTGAGTCAAGAAGCATTTTGAAGTGTTAGGTAAGCTGCTATAGGTTCTTGAAAAAAAAGAGAAGAACATCCCAAAAATTTCAATATAGACCAGCTCTTGTAGCTAAAATCAAACCAATCCAGACACATACATTACCTTTTTGAAAATGGCTGATATGTTTAAACTAGGACATTAAGGGCTTCAAAAATTAGCAACAAGGAAATGAGAAAGAAAATGAAATATTAAGTAATATGCTAAAAAATTTATTTTTCTCAAAAAATGAGGTCTTTAGAATATCCCCTGTCAAACTTAAAGGTGACTTTTGGAAAAATTGTGTAGTCAAGCCACAAATTTATATGCAGGGGCCTTTCATTGATACTTTTTTGACACCCAAAATTCCTAATATTTATCCATGTCATGAAAGCTTGAGGAAAAAACTTCAAAGATTGAGGTCATCCCATGAAAAGGAGAGATACTGCATTAAATATATACAATTCATCCAAAGGAATAAATCTTAAGAATCCAAAAATGAAAATTCAATCAATACATCAATTGAAAAAGTTCCTCATATTTCTCAAATCCAAAATCCCTTTCAAAACTATAAGATAAAACAGTATATAAAATAAAAATGTTTCTATAAAATAATACATTATTGAAATGCATCCCCATTTAAATTGACAATTGACATGTCAAACATTTCATGGGTCTCTATCTTTTGTCTTCTGAAACCATTCAAACATTCAGGCTTCAAGACATGTTTGGAAAGCTTTTATTGGAATATCACTTTCATCAACAACTCTGATTGTGGGCAGTTGGCTTGGAAACTGGAGCTTCTTTTTCTTTATGAAAAATCACATGAAAATATGTTTATCAATATTCTCAATCAAATTATTGAGAAAATCAGAGTTCCATTCCACCCCAATCTTCTGCAAAACAAATTTTCCATCTTGTTCAAATTACTCAGTATGTGAAAAAATCCTTGGGTCATTGAATTGTGAGGCTAGAATAGGTAATTTGGCATTGGAATTCCTAGGAGACATAATTAAATTCATTCTTCAGACACATGTTAAATTACCAATATCAAAAAGATACATACTTTTTCCCATATCTTTGATAT
This sequence comes from Austropuccinia psidii, assembly GCA_023105745.1. Lineage (NCBI taxonomy): Eukaryota > Fungi > Basidiomycota > Pucciniomycetes > Pucciniales > Sphaerophragmiaceae > Austropuccinia > Austropuccinia psidii. Next base: position 32,066,906 of record JALGQZ010000008.1, read on the forward strand.
CCTTTGCTTCTCCCTTTTTATGGTCACTTGTTCCAGATCTCTTTGAATTTCCTTCCATTCCTTTTGAAAATATGAAAATTATTGTTCCATAAATCTTTAAGCTACTCCATAGGTCTTGAGATATTTCTCCCAACAAAAATTATGGTATTCTGTGCTCCCCAGTGCAAGGCCAAAGGTATGGTAAAGGATAATTTCCATGCGCTCATTGAATGGGTGTTGCAACGAGCTTTCCCAATACCATGTGGATCTTTGAAGACCAAGCTTATTAATCTCATTTTGAAAATAACTACATAAAGCTTTCAATTGAATTTCTTTGGATGGGTCATTAAAGGTCTCTGCTGTCAAGTAGCCCAAATGACCTGCAACTTGAACCACCACTTGCATTTCTTTGGGGGTTGGTGGTGCTGGAAGCTTTGCAAAATCTTTGTTAGTAAAATTTAGGAGGAACCAGAAATTCTGATGAACTTCTTATCTCATAACTTGAACATTATATGGAATTTGACCCTTCAAAAACTGTAGTATTTCCTTTTTTGATAAAGCTTTTGAGAACCTCTTAGTTTTTTTGTGTCCCTTTGGTAAAAGCAGCACTGTGATTGATCAAACAACGGATCTGCTAAATCATGTTGGGGATGCCAACTTGGCCCTGGTTGTGGACTTGAGCTTGGATTTCCCAGCCCTCCAAATGTGCTTGGTGGATATCTTGGCTGATACAAACTATCTGATAATTCTTCTGTTTGAATTTGATCCTCATTGTGTATATTGGCTTCATCAAATTTATTCTAATTTTTATTTTAAGTGAATTTGAATGGACCCTCTAGCTATTATTATAAGGATTCTCCTGGCCTTCTCCCTTTCCCTTATCCCCCAAGGGTGAAGAAGTTGTGAGCCTTAGAGGTATTGTAATATACCCACAAGACCACAAATAATAAAATAAGATATAAATATAAATAAAATAAAAATAAAATATAAATATCGATTTATATATAAAAAAAAACTTTTTTCACAACTCACAAATATAATTACTTTGAATTTTAAATTTGTGAAAACAGATTTTTACTTGAAATAATTAAGTAAAAATAAATTTTCAACAAAAATACGAAAATCAAAATATTTTTGGAAAAAAGTTAAATAAAAATTATCATAACTTTTTTATCCTAAAAATAAACTTATGAGAATTGTTTTACCATTGGACTCCTCATAAAAAATATGGTGGGGTTACCTCTGTGTAAAATTTCTGTAACACAACTCTAAATAAGCCTAAATTAAGCTTTTAGTATTTTCTGTACAAAAGCTGAAAATCCTCAAAACTTTAGTTTAATTCACATCACATGTGGTGTTAACAATCAATTTTTGTGTTAAAATTGAGGTGTTTTGTGTAGTTTAGAAGCCATGAGGAATGGAAGTATTGTCAATTGAAATTTCAAAATGTGGGCATTTATTAAAAAAGTGAACTTTAATTTACATATGAGGTGCCAATTATTACAGTGAGTGCATTTTAAAACTAAATTGAATTCCATATGTAAATTAGAAGTATAATACATCATGAGGAATTAAAGGAAAAATAAATTGGAAACATTAATTTGGGGGGCAAAAAGGAACTGTAGCTCTAAGGGTGAGCCAGACACCCAAAGTCCTTGATGACAGGCGTGGGATGTCAAACTCCATGCAAAAGCTCCTCACTTTTAGCCTGGAATTGAGTCACAGGGTCTGTGACTCAATTGATGATGAGGTTTTGATAGCAACCAGGGCTGTTTTAACTGTTGCCAAGAGGGTAGAACTATGCTTAAGTTAAAAAAATCTTAGTAAAAACAGTTTTAACTAGTTTCTACGTCTCTTACACACGTTCTGAGGTGTTTTGAAGGCACTAAATCAGGTATTTCTATAGTAATGGCTGATTTAAGGGTCTATAATGGCTAAAATTAGCCAAAAATGGCAAAAATCAGCCTTTTTTGGGCTAAACCAGGTTTCAATGATTCCATAATTGGCTTTTTTTGTTTTCAGAGTGTTTTTCAAGACTGACAAGAGTAAACTTCAATTTTGTAGTAAGAAAATTGATGGCTATAAAAAAATGTACTCTTTGCCCCACTTTTCTCTTCATGTTAGAATATTTTCCTTCTATAATTAGTTTAAACACTGTTAAACCAATAGATAAATTCCAACCACCTCTTTTTAATCATGCCAAACCTTTTAAAATCTTGAAATAATAATTATAATCAGTTTTTGTAACTCTTATACTCATTTTTACCCCTTGAACCACCCCATAAGTGAAATAAAGCATCTTTCATCACTATAAACTTTGTCACTTTGTGTCCAAATTCACTCTGGTCACTTTTGGGCTTGTTTTCTCCTTAATAATTGTTTTAAAGACTTTTTTCTTTATTTAATTGCTTGCAGTTCTTTTCTCAATTAATTCCAATTGAAATTTCTCTTGAAGAAATTTCTTTTCTAGCCTTAAATATCCTATGTAGAGTATTTTTGGATAAATGTTTATTGTGGGTAAAACAATAAATCTTTAGCATATTATTTTTTTATGCTTATAAGGTTAAAAGAAATAAATTTGGCATTTATTCTCTTGAAAATACTATTTCATACCATTCTTAATCAAAGTTTTAGCTTATACAAATTTTGAGGACAGCAAAAGTACTTCATTTTCAATCAAATTTTCATATTATCACACCTTACAGAAGTACAGGATCCTGAACAGTACAGGTCATTATCTATATTAAAAAAATGAAATATCAATTTCCAGATTATGTCAAAGATCTCAATTACAAAGACACTCATGCTCAACCCTTAATTCCCTTGTTGGAACTGTTTTCTGCCCAAGAGGAATATCTGCTTATGAGAAAAATTTGAAAAAAATTAATCCTCATTTCTCCTGAATAATTACTTTTCAAATGAAATGGTACCTAGAATAATACTACCATATTTTCCTACCTTGGAAATAATTCTATTTTCAGAATTCCCATGTTTTTGGTTTTCCCTTCCATGTGCCCCGGATACCATATCCATGTTTAACATTTGTTGTTTGTTGAGTCTCATGGTTTCACTTGGGATTGACCTGAAGGGTTAAATAAAAAATTTCTCAGATAAGAGCTTTTCCAAATGTTAGCTTGAGTATTTGTAGGATCTGGAGTTTGGCTGATGGTGATTCTGGGAATTCCTTTTGAATATTCAGCTACCAGGACATCTTGTTTTATTTGGAGAGGAGAAACATTCATTTATGATGCAACTGGTGTTGTAAAGGATAAATTATGACTTGAAAGAGATTTTCTTTGATGAGATCAACAGACTAATTGCTATTTGAATTGGATGGATTTGAAAGATCTCAGAAGGAATTTAAAGATTCCATTCAATGTGCTCAAGCAAAAAAATAATTCCAATAAAAAGTTAAACATTTATAGGGAAAGAATACACTATAGATGAGAAAAATCCTCCTTATAATGATTATTTATAATACTGAAGAGGATGTTTTCAACTTTGTGAAAGGTATGAAAATCCAAGTAGAAAGTTCTGAAAAATTAAAATCTAAAGAAAATTTCTATCAAGTTACTTGTTGGAACAAAAAACAGGGAGAAACGTAGTAAAAATATGGTATACAAATTCAAACTTGAAAACAGATATTTTTCCTGAAAAACATCAGAAAGGTATACTATAATAAATTAAATAACATTAAATTTTTCCATTTTAATTATCTAAGCTTTGCAAATTTGAGCCTTTGTGTAATGAAATAATTTCTTTTCACAAAGGAACACATACTTGTGAACTACTGAGCCCCATAATTGTGGTTGAATTAATCATAATTTTGAATGGAGTGAAAATAAGTAGAATTACACACATTTGATAAAGTCCTTGCAAAGGAACCCCTCCCTTTGTTAGCATTCTGAAGAATATAATCATATTATCACAATTTTCTTCTCAATGAAACTCATCACCATATTAAAACCACTGGTATATTTTTAAGATGATGTTATCCCAATTCCAATATGCCGAAAATTCACCTCCTTTTACTTTAGCATTCCTTTATTCAATTTTACCTTAGCTTTAAAAACTCTAAAAGAAAAATTTGAGGAAAAAGTAATATTATTGTGCTATTATAGAATTAATGTAAATTTCACAAAGGAATAAATTAAAAAAACAATGCATAAACATTAATGTAATCATAAATATCATATAATGTTGCAAAAAATCTACATATACTGAAACAATTTCCTATAAAGAATTGACTAAATATAAAATTCAAGAATCCCCTAGATCAGTGAGAAAGTATGCAATAGTTTCTTCCCATATTATTTCCCCATAATCCAAATCAAAACTTTGGAGTAATTCCTCATGCCTCTGAGGACTCATCCAAACAAGATTTTGGAGAATTCCCACAAAACTATTTCTTAGAGACAGTAAGCCAAAAATCACCTCACTTTTTGAAATAACTTGTTGTGATGAAACTGTTTAGAACTCAGGAATATGGAGTTCAGGATATGAATCAATTGGCTGGCTTGGAGATGCTCCTCTTTCATATTCATGAGAAGGTGTAATTTCATATTCCTTTTTTGTCTTGCAATTATAAGTGCTATGATTATCTTCTGGGTCTGCACCTAGAGGCTCTTTAAAATTCTCTGTTTTTTTTTTCCTTATTTGGATATCCCTTTTGAGCTGAAAAATTCCTTTTTGAATATTGATTAAAAATGGGATCCTTTTCTGGTGGGAATGTTGCATAAGGTTCTTTTTTGAATGGTGATGGTTCTGGAATAGGATTCTTAGATGACTTGATAGGAGTTGTAATCAAAGATAAGCATTAATTTCCTTTTTCTTGTGAGAATTTGGGGGTACAATTGTGAGAAGCCTCTGCATTTTTGTGATCCAAGTCATTTTGTAAGGTTTGTCTATGAAACTCTTGATAATAGTAGCAATATCAAGAGTACTATTACTGTCCTCAATAGAAAAATATAATATAATGAAATATTATAACCACAAATTTATATAGGTATTGAAAATAATAATATCAAAAAAAAAATTAATTATTATTAAATAATTTAATAATAAAAAAATCTCAATAATTATTCTATTATTGCTATAGTGACTGAAAATTATAACAATAAGAAGTGTAAATCTGTTAATGGGCCAATTACAAATGTAAAATATGAATATTTAACCACTTATAAATAATATAAATATTATTTGTAAAGGAATTATCACACTCACTGTGAAGAAATAATTCTTATAGAAAAATTAAATATAAAAAAACTAACAATAGATAAAAAATTATAGAACTTCATAGAAAAACTTACTTATAATATATATTTAATACAACAAGTGAAATACAACAGTTATTATATCAAATAGTTATTATAAGTCAAAAACACACCAGAAAATCAATATTTAAAGATAAAAAACTTCTTATAATAAAAATATGATTTAACTTTTTTTTAAGAGGAATTTGTGGATTTTAAAAGATATATAAGATGATAATTTTATAAAATAAAATATATCATTTGCGATTAAAACAAGAATCTAAATTCTATGATTTCAATTGTTTAATTTAAGATTAAGAAAGAATGAAAAAACTTAAGAATGACTTTAATAAGAAAATTTTATATGTAATAAAACTTTACCTTTTTAAATGACAAAAATGATGGGATTGATAATGAATGATGGACAAAAACAGTGATTAATAGACACTTTTTATGTCTGCAGAGCAGCTATCATTTTTTATAATGAATATAGAGGGCTTGCTCAGGTCAAAACTTAAAAACAGTGCTTAAAAAAAGGTTATTGACTTACAGTAACTTATTTTTAATTCAAATTTGAATTTACCAGTGTTATTCTTAACTCCAAGTACAATTAATCCTCATTTGGTTTAATTATTTCAAGTGTTTATATTAAATGGGTTTATTTATATTAAAGTTCATCACATGAAAACTTGAGAATAGAATTTCAAGTGAAAATCTCTTGAACTCAATATTTAATTAATTTTTAAAGAAATCTTGATTTTTTCTAAGTATACTTACAGGAGTAAACTCCAGCATGTTTACCAGTAAAATCTGTTTTTAAGAAATAATCAAAATTGAAAGTATACACAGATAACATTAAATTGTAATCTGTGTGAAGATTTCAGGCAAATCCATTAGGAGTTGGATTTTTAATGAATTTTGGAAATTCTTACTATTTTTCCACGTAGAATAGCAATACACACCAAACCTTAACTTTTGATAAGGTTTCAATGCTTGTAAATGCAAGGTTTTAATATTATTTCAATTTTTAAGCTTAATTAAGCTTTGAAAGTTCTTAAAACCTTAATTTAAATCTTGCATATTGGGTTTTACCCTTTTGCAGCTTGAAATTCCTGTCCACATTGGGACAAATCCAGTTTACACTTTAAAGTTGGATCAAATTCTAATCTTAAAGCTTAAATAAGTTCAAAAATCCTCCAATAAAGGTGGAAAGCCCTGATTTAATCCTTGCAGGTCCAAAAAACTAGGTACCACAGCTCTGTTTGGTCTTTTTCCTTTGTTCCACCTTTTTGCATGGATTTTGCCCTTGTATTTATTTAAAGCCATACTATGACCTTAAACCCTTTTAAATTGAGCGCACGCGGGATTTAAATCCTGTATGGAAAATCCTTAGCCAATTAAGTAAATATACACAACACCTTAATTTTGACTAAAATTTTGGTATGTTTGCATAAAACGTATGCAACTTAAAACTTAAGCTTTTTTAAGCTTAAATTAAACAATTTTAAAAAATGCAAAAGAAAGTTGCAAGCTACTGTGAGATTCTTAAATCTTCTAATAACATAAGAAATAATAATTTTTGGGTATAACACCCTATGGGTGTACCCTAGGTTATTTTTGGTGTAGAATCCAAAAATGAAATAATTATAACTTTTTTGATCCATAAAAATGTTATAATTATTTTTTGTTATTTTTTATTTGAAATTCAATTTAAAAGTCTGTTCAAGACTGAATCAATTGTATATAAAGTTATTTGTGGCGTTATGGGTATGTCACATATACCTCACAGGCTCACACATTTGCAGGAGTATTATCTTCATTTTTTGATGATTTAGTATCCATTGTATTCACTTTAAAACTTAAACTTGGTCCTTGAGCAGGTGTAGGTGTCTTTTGTGTTTTTCTTGGCCCCAGAACTGGTGAGGTAGTCCTTGTGTTTTTTGAAGGAGGCATTGAGGAATTGACAGACAAAAATTTGGTGTATTTTTGTTTTTTGGGTACAGAAGGTTCAAATACTGTGTGAATTTGTGATTGATTGAAACCTAGCAGAAAATGTGTTATTTTGGTATTAGAAAGCCAAGAATCTTAACAAAGAATGATAAAGCCAACAGATATTTTACATACCTTCACCTATTGAAGGAGTATATACTCCATGTTTGACAGCCCATGCTTTTATATCTCTCTTGTATGCTTCTAAGTTGTTATAGCTCAATCTTAATGTACTTGGTATATTTGGGCCAGGGTTAGTGTTGCAAGTACCCCAACCAGCAGGTGGCAATGGTGGGGCTCTATGGCCCTTTTTCCAACCACCAGGATGGGGTGGTGGTGTCCATCTTTCTTTTGGGATTGGTTCATCATCAGGAGCCACAAATGAATAGTCACTGGGCGCCTTATTGGGCCTATATTGTTGGCCATGAGAAGGTGGGGGGCCTGCTCAGCCTCCTTCTCCTTTAACAAAACAGCAGGATTGGTGGGGGCTGGAACATTGTTCACAGGCCAGTTGGCATAGATAAGAAGTTTAAACCACTTGCCTCTGGTGGCAGATTTAACAGGTTGGAGAATTCTCATTATGAAGAGCAAAATCCAGTATAGATGTCAGTCAAACAAAGGATTAATGATAAATTGATTTTTTTACCTAGCTGTGAGGAATTTACATCTTACTGTAGTCAGACAGAAGGAATCCAGTTCAAGTGGGATCTCATAATTTTTCACTCAAACAAATCTGAGTTTTTTTCAATTGAAGATGACATGGAAAATATTTATGAGGATGAGATAATAGTATAGATTTGAGCTATCTATAATATAGCCTCCCTGTCAGGGTGACTCTATGATATAGCTTCAAAATGATAATAAAAGCTATAAATCTGAGTGTGAAACGAAAATAATGATCATTCATTAATGATGAGATGGTTAAAACAGCTATACTAAAAGAACTTAGTGATGAATAGTGCTATTGATAGCACTGTGTGAAGTGTTTAACTGCTGGTTTACAATAATAAACCGTACAATAATTACAATTATAATTATAACTGTTTAATTCTAAGGGTACCATTTCTTTAATGAGCTATACAACATAAGGATAACAAGAACAGGATGATGGATTGGCCTTCTGGTGAGGAAAGGCCTCCTTTTCATTTGTTCTGGGGGAGTGGGAGGTTGTTTACCTCTGCACACAACCACAGAGTGAAAATCTTCAGTACTGTGGGCTGGTTTGTGGTTCTACACACTCAATACAGACTGGTATTGGGTGGAAATGTGGTTTTAGGACTACAAGTTGTCATTTGTATCCTATATAGGGTTGATATTTTCACCAATGAAGTTTAGAGGTGTGTTCTGGTGCTTCTGACGCGTCAGAAGAGATCCAGAACATTTATGGACCCCTTTATTTGGCTGAACTATGAGGTATTGAAGTATAAGCAAGCTTATTTGTCCATTTGACACCTCATAATCATACTTAGGGGATATTATCACACAGTAAAGCTTTATTCATCCAAATGTGGAACTTTGACCTTAAAACTGATATGAATTTTTCAGTCTTTAAGATCTTGAGCTCAAATTTGGTTCATTGTGTAGTCATGGATGGGATCTACACAATGGTACCTCATTTGGTATGGCTAAGATTAAATGTGGAAAGGTTATGCTATAAGGTTTGGATATGAAACTTTGGGTGAAAGTCAAGTAAAGATTTTGAAGAGAAAACACACCAGTTTTATTTCTTTTACTTTATTAATATAAAACAATCATATTATAAAGATTTATTGTTTTACCAACAATAAATATTCATCCAAAAATACTCTACAAGAGATATTTAAGGCTACAAAAGAAATTTCTTCAAGAGCAATTACAATTGGAGTTAACTTAGCAAATGACTGCACAAAATTAATATAATAAAAGAGGCTTTCAAAATATCATTAAAGAGAAAACACACCCAAAAGTGAGAAGAGTGAATTTGGAAACAAAGTGACAAAGTTAACAGTGATGAAGGATGCTTTAATTCACTTATGGGGTGGTTCAGGGGTAAAAATGATTATAAAAGTTCCAAAAAATTATTATGATGATTTTTTCACATGGTTAAAATGTTTGAAATGATAAGAAAAGGGTGGTTGGAATCTTTTATTGATTGCTTTAAAAGTCTTAAGCTAATTATAAAAAGAAAAGATTGAAAAATGAAGAGAAAAGTGGGGCAAAGTAGACGTTCTTTTATAGCCATCAATTCTCTTACTTTAAGAGTAAAATTGGCTCTTGTCAGTTGTGGAAAACACTCTGACAACAGAAAAGCCAATTATGACATCATTGAACTCTGCTTCAGACCAAACAAGGGCTGTTTTAGCCATTTTAGACCCTTAAATCAGCCATTGCTATAGAAATACCTAGTTTTAAGCCTTCAAAACACCTCATAATGTGTATAGGAGACGTCAAAACCAGTTAAACTGTTTTGATAATGTTTGTTTTATCTTAAGGGTAGTTCTACCCTCTTGGAAACAGTCAAAACTGTCCTGGTTGGTATCAAAAACTCATCATCAATTAAGACACAGACCCTGTGGCTCAATTCCAGGGAAAAATTGATGAACCTTTGCAAAGAATTTGACATCTAACACTTGTCAGCAAGGACTTTCGGGGTCTGGCTCCCCATTGGAGCTAAGATTCCTTTCCCCCCCAGAATCAATCTTTCCAATTTATTTTTTGTTTAATTCCTCATCATGTTTTATACTTGTAGTTTACATATGTAATTAAATTGAGTTTTACAATACACTTACTGTAATAATTGACACCTCATATGTAAATTAAATTTCACTTATGTAATAAACACAGGCATTTTGACATTTCAATTGAAAATACTTCAATTCCTCATAACTCCTAAACTACACACAACACCTCAATTTTAATACAAAAATTGATGGTTAACACCAAATTTGATGTGACTTTAACTCAGGCTTTGAGGATTCTCAACTTTTGTCCAATGAGCACTAAAGAGTTAACTCAAGCTTATTTAGAGTTGAGTTACAGAAAGCTTACTTAGGGGTGACGGCACCTTATTTTTTATGAGGATTCCAATGGTGAAACAATTTTAATATGTTTATTTGTAGGATGGAAATTCACAATAATTTTCATTTGAATTTTTTCCAAAAAAATTCTAATTTTGGTATTTTTGTTGAAAATTCATTTTTACTTAATTTTTTCAAGTAAAAATGTATTGTCACAAATTTAAAAATTAATGTTATTTTTTTTTGAATTATAATTAAATTTGAATTTTTGTGTATAAATTTATATTTATATTCTATTTTTTGTTTTGATAATATGAATAAATTTATTTATTTTTAATTGTATATTGTTTTATTTTTTGTGATCTTATGGCTATCTGAAAATATCTCTAAGGCGCACATTCCCTCTCCCTAAAAAAATAATATTATTTTGTAATATTTTTATTCCTAGTGTGTATTAGCCTACTGAGAAGCTTAGTAGCTTCAGGTATGTCCTTTTCTGCTAACCATTCATCTTCACAAGTTGTGTCACTGTACCTAATAAGGTATTCCTTTACTTTCTTGGTTCTTAAATTTCTTTCTTTGAGAACTTTGGTGATTTTCTTAGTACCAGAAGACTCAATAGGAGGTATATTCTGGGGAATTTCATTTCTCAAAGGAAACCTCTCAGCATCACTAGATTTATATGGCTTTACCAAGCTTACTGGAAATGTAGGATGCTTATTGCTAAGTTCCTCAGATAATTCTACTTTGATTTCATTTTACCCATAGAGGGCTTTAATAACAAAATGTCTTGCAAAAGAGTCTTTTAGCCTTTTACATTACTTGATGTTGTTGAGCTTAGTGGTGGATACAAGTACTAAATCTCCCACTTTGGAATCTGGAGTAGCATGTGATTTGTCCCATTTGTGTTTGGCATATGCAAATGAGTCCTCCACGCACCTTATTGCATGCTTTCTAGCTTTGTCTAGTACTTCTTTGAAGCTACAAGCTGTGGGATTTATTTCAGCCAAATCCTTCTTTAATGAATCTTGTGGTAATTTGGCATTCAATACCTTCCCTATAATAGCAGGTGTTTGATTGGTACTGGCATGAATGGATGTTTTGTATGCAAATTACAGTTCTGGTAAGAGAGTACACCAATCATGGTGAACCCATCACAATCTTTGAATTAAAGGCCATATTCACAAATTATTCTTACCATATCTTCCAAGGTTTGGATCATTTTCTCAGCCAGTCCATTAATTTGTGGGTGGTAGGATGTAGAGAAGCACAAATTTGTTCCAAATAATTGGTGAAGATTTGTCCATAGTGCTGAGGTGAATTTGTGATCTCTGTCACTAATGATATTTGTGAATATGCCAGTCCATGATATTACTCAATTCCATATTGGAAGAGCTGTATCCATGGCTGTATTATCCTTGTGAAAAGATAGAAAGATTGGAATCTTACTAAATGTGTCAAAAATCACTAGGCATGAATTATAGCTTCTATCACCCCCTGGTGGTAGGCCAGTTGCACAATCCGTATAGACAATTTTCCAACCTTTTCTGGGTTCTTGGATTTTGATGATATTTCCAAGGCTTTTGCCAGTGGATTTATGTGCCTTTTTACTTCTGTCACAGGTTTTGCAATACTCTGCCACATTGGCCACCATATACAGGTCTTTATCTTTTCTCTTGTCCTGTCCTCAGAAAGATGTCCTGAGAAGGGGCTGTCATGGCATTCTTTGAGTACTAAATTTATTAAGGACCTGTCCACAACTGTCATTACACATGTATGCTTAGTTCTGTGGTGAATTATACCATCCAGTAAGTGTACTCTTCCTTCATAATATGATTTATCGCATATTTCATCTAAGGCATGTATCAAAGAGTTTTCTTTACAGTCTTTAGTAAGCAATTGGCATAGGATGCTACAATTCTTGTCTTGAGTATATCTGTTTCTTAATTCCTCAAAGAATTTTGTGTCCAGATCTGTAACACTGATTCCTTCTATTGTGATCTGTGGGGAAGCTTCTTCTGGCACATAAGCAGGATTATCAATATTATTTGGTAAAGGGCATCTTCTCAGTCCTTCCGAATTTTTATGAATATTTCCATCTTTGTGAACAATAGTCATATTACCTCTATACTCATGTATGGCTATTTGCCATCTGAGAATATGCCTGTTGGGTTTTTTCATGTTTGAAATTGATTTAAAAGCGGTAAAATCTGTTATTACTTCAAAAGAACATCCTTCTAGGAAGTAATTGAGTTTTTCTAAGGCCCAGAAAAGGAATAAACACTCCATCTGACTTTCCCCATATCTAGCTTCAGTTGGTTTGATTTTCCTGGATATGAAAGATGGGTCCTTCCACTGGTTTATCATTTAAAATCTGAACTTGGTGAAGTTCAGAACCTAGTGCATCTCCTGATACATCAATATAAAGCTTGAAGGGAAGCTTGAAGTCTGGCATCAGTAAGAATGGAGCAGCAGTCAAGGCTTGTTTTAAGGATTCAAAGGATTTGACTATTTCAGAAGTCATTTGAAATACTGTGTTGTTGTCACATAATTTATAAAGATGTATTTATATGGATGAAAAATATTTAATGTGCTTCCTGTAATATCCTGAAAGCCCCAAAAATGACTGAATTTCCTTTTTTTCTGAGGCATAGGTTTCAGTAGCACTGCTGAAACTTTGGTTTTGTCAATTCCAAGGGATAAACCAGATACTACACATCCCAGGGCTTTGAGTTCTTTAAATCAAAAATGACATTTCTTCAAAGATATTTCATGTCTAAAGATTGAATTTTGCTCAAAACTCTGGATAATCTGTATATATGTTCTTCCCAGGTCTTGGAACAGACAATAATATCGTCAATGTAAATGATTAACCATCCTTCTGAAAGCTCTTCAGGGAAGATTTCATTCATCATTCTTTGGAAGTGTGAAGGTTAATTCTTGATACCAAAAGTCATCCTTCAATATTCATACACTCCACAATGAACAATAATCCTCAATTATTTACTTGCCCTTGGTGTCACCACATTTTGATGAAATCCTTCAAGGGAATCCATGGTGCTTATATATACTGCTTGAGATATTTGGGTAAGGGAAATTTGTATTTTTGGTATTGGGTACCTGTCTGGAATAGTGTGAATGTTCAGAGCTCTAAAGTCCCCAGCCATACTAGATTTCCCATTATGCCATGCCACTATGACTGGTGTAGTTATTTCTACCTCCTCATTGTGACCAACCTGTCTCATTACACCAAGGTCTAGAAGCTTGTTACTATTAATTTCCAGAGCTTCTCTTGATTGGGGAATTTCTGGATATGCAGGTCTTATCAAGAGTGGTGGGTAAGATCTTTCAATATTAAGAATAATGTCAAATTCATGACAAAAAAAATTCTCCCAGTGGCTCTTTATCTGATTCGAAGGCTTCTTGGTGGTCATATAAAAGGACAGAAAGCTCTCTTTCTTGTTTATGGGTGAGATGAAGACTGATATCAGCTTTATTTAACTGCTGAGACTTGGATTTTTCTAACTCTAAGTTGACTGGATATACTTTCCTTAATTTCATTTGTCTTTTAAATAGTAAAAAGGAAAATATTTGATGCTTATTGTCCCCAATAGTAAAGTATCTTTGTTAATTTTTATGTAAATCTCTGCTTTAAATGATGAAGTAATCCTTCACCAATATAAAATGGGTACTAGAGCAGTTTTCCATAATAAAATATATAACAGTTATTCTCAAACTTCCATTTATGTGTGGAAATATTGTGGTATTCCATACCTTTTTACCAGTTTCAAGAAATTGTTTGAAAATTAACAGTTGGCAAATCAAGATCGAAAATGAATAATTCAGGAAATCACAACTCAAAGGACATGATTAAAGATCACACACACTCCGGAATAACCTCAATAGTAGGGAGGAATGGAAGATTTAGCATTCAGAATTGAAATAATCAATATATTTCTACAATTAAATAAATCATAGGGGAATCTAATCTTATGGAATTATACAACAAAACCTACATATAAGCCTTACAGAATCAACAATAGGCTTAATACATACAGAAACTCAAAATTACATGGGAAAAGTAACATTGTAACATCATATCCACTCTAAATCCATCAAGAAGATTATATTACCAAGAATTACAGTAACCAAATACAGTGCATGTGACACAAGGATCATATGACAGTATCCAATTCAAATCAATACATGGGAAAATCCACTAAAAAAAAAGAAAACTTAAAAATTACACAACAATACAGAAGCCCAAATAAGACTTATGCAGTCCACATGCATAAGATCTGGAAATTACAAAGCCACAGGATTATTAAAATTCAACTTAATTAAAATTCAACTAGCTGCATGAAAGGAAAATACACTAAACTGTAAAGTACACAGCAATTACAGTAATCAAGAATTAAAACTCAAGAAGATATCCCCACATTTCACAGCATTATTGCCTGAAACTAAATAAATCTTACAAACAAAATTATACAGGGGCTTATTCACATGACACCACCTTCATCCTTAACTTACCAGCATTAATTCCTCAAGGCTATGCAAGCTGACTAAAGCAGTGCAAAAGAGAAGTCACCTGATATTTTTTATCAAAATCCCCACCAAGAAAAACATCTCAACCTTCATTTTGACCAAACAAATGGAAAAAATATCTCAGTCATATGACACCATTCTCAATTTTACACACTAGCATTAATCTCTCAAGGCTGTGCAAGCTTACTAATACAGTGTAGCAGATAGGTCATCTGACTTTTGTTACAAAAAATCTACACCAGCAAAATTATCTCAAGGGCAAGAATAACACGTTACATGGAGAGCCCATGGGTACTTCTCACAACATAAAAAGAGGCCTCTCTCTCACATTTTTCTCCTCTTTCCTCATGCAAATAATTATATACTAAGAAGGAGAATAATTATTCATCCCTTACTAGTAGGTTAATCTAGATATTATTATTATTATTACATTACATTAAAAGTGATTTATATATAGCTGTAGTTAACAGTAGGTCTGCCTATATTATAAATTCATCTATTAGTGAAATACTCATACTCAACAAAGTATTTATATTATACTCTTCTCACTAGAAGAAAATCCATATCACTATTATTATTATCACAAAATATATATTTAACATATTATCAAAACTATTTATCAATTAGACTTATTTAAAATATCAAACAATATTATTATATTATCACTATTACTAAAATTTTCTCATATTGAGCTATTATCCATTAAACAAAATACCTTCAACAAAGAAAACAACTTAAAATCACCACTCAGTACTATTATATCTATTATTTATCTATTCAATTATTATCTTATCATCTTGAAATCACCTACAAATCTATTTATTTAAAGTTATTATTATTTTATCATTAGTCTGATTATTGAATAGGTCTGATAGAGACTGCTGAAAAGTCTTCTCTAGTTGTAAAGCCACAATCTTAAATATTGATTTGTGAGCTCTGTAGGGAGATTGTTTAGTATATTCAGAGGGGCAGCTAAAACACCATTAGCACCCTTGGTTACAGGATTATTTCAGCAATTCAAAACTGTTTACCTGTGATTTCCCCCTCAAGGACTGCCTTATCCAATCCCACACTAAAAGGAGTTCCACATCTGGTGTCCCAACAGTGGCTATTTCAACTTCAACATTCAATAATCAGTCAATCATCCATTCAGAAGATAATCAAACCAACCTACTTCACAAACAAACAAAAATATCATTTATCAAGAATTGACCATCAACACTCTCATACAATCTGGAATCTGGAAACAAATCCCATTCCAAATCATCATCACCCTCACAATCATCAAATCAATCTTACCATTTTTATTACCCAGTCAAGGAAGGAACGCCAGAAAACCAAACACCTCAGGATATTGATTTACTCATTGCAACACCAAGAACAGAACAGAAGGAAAAGGAAGAATTAAGGAGATTTTTCTTGAAGTTAACTCAAGAAGCAAGAAAAAACAAGAAAAGTACAAAAGAATTCAAAGGATCAGTTTATCAAGTAGAAATGAATCAAAAATCAACATCTGACTTACCACCATTACCTGAAGATACTGTAGAAGAACAGTATGCAGAAGAAAGTGAAGAGGAACATCAAACAGTACAAATACAGAGTCTTATGAAGCAAATGCAAGATTTATTATTAACACAAAGTAAAAAGAAAGGAAAAAGAAGGGAACAAACATCTTACACACCTGGAGCCAGTCCAAGTGAACAAACATTACCAAGGCATGTTAGACCTGAAGACTCACCAATATCACCTACACCTGGTCCTAGAGCAACCTCTACTCCAGTAACAGAACCAAGAACTCAAAATATTTCAAGGAGAGTTTTTGTCACTACACCTAATAATCCAAGTCCATTACAGCAGAAAGTTCCAAGACAAGAAAGACCTGTGGTTAAAATTAAAGCAAAAGATTACAATCTAAATTTTGATGGAGAAGAAGTAGAGAAATTTATCAAGAAAGTGGAAAGAATAGCTCAAATTGAAGGAGCAACAGATGAAGATCTAGCAATGAAAATGGCATTTTGGACAACCAACCAAAAGGTGAGTGATGCAATTGAAGCTATGCCAGGTTATGAGGAAGGAAATTGGACTCAGCTTAAGAAAGATCTTATAACAAAATGGGGAAGAGTTGAACCTGAAAGAAGATACAGAAAATACTCACTGATGAAGCTTTTTTCTGAAACTCAAGAAGATGGAGGAATGGGTAGTCTATCACAATATAAGAAGTTTATGGGAGAATATGAAACTATTGATACTTACTTATTAAGATACAGGTATATTCCTCATGATGACATGTTCCATGAAGACTTATTTGATTGTCTTTCAGCTGATATTAAAGGAGCCATAAGTAAGGAAATGATCAAAGATAATGTTATGGTTAGAGCTGAAGATGGAGGATACCTTATACCACCTATGAAGATCCTCAAGAAGTACATTGAACAAGAATTGGAAGCCAGAATATTAGTAACCAAAAGATTCTCATCATCAAGAGATATAGGAAGGAATGTTACTGAAAATAAAAATAAAGTTCATTTCAAGGAGGAGGCTTTCCCAGGAATGAATGAAGCTTTTAATAAAATGAAGGAAATTACTGAATCCCTCAAAGAACAAAAAATGGAAACTAAAAAGCAGGCACAAGGGGAAAATGAAGATGTCAAGAAATTTATTACTCAACTGGAGGAATTGAAAAGTTTATCCAAACCTCAAATGGGTGGGTTTACCAATAACGAACTCAATAATCAACAGTTCCAACCAAGAAATGATTTACCCCCATTCTCACAAAGGCATGTTCCCTATGCACCAGCACAAAACATACCAAGACCTTATGTAAAATGTTATTACTGTCTTGAAGAAGGGCATTCAGTGAATAGATGCAACTACCTTTTTGATGATCAAAATAAGAAATGGGTCAGCAGACAAGGAGGTGGATTCTTATTTCCAAATTGGCAAAGAGTACCAACAGATGGAAAAATATCACCAAAGAAGTTAGTGGAAGAATTTGCAAAAGAACAGGAAGAACTTACCAAGAAAAGAAAAGAAAATGAAGTTAAAGAATCAACCAATCAACCAAAAGAAGTAAACATAATACAAGTAAAGAAAAATGATATTTCAACAGCTATAGCCAAAATTGAAGATTGGGGAAGCTGGCAGCCACCAACCATATCATCAGCCAATGATCCATTTCTCAATAATTATGGATTGAGAAACACTAAACAAAGATCCTCTAGATATGAGAATCCAATTCAAGAACCAAAAAAGTCATTACCAAAAACAATGGAACCACCACTCAAAAGGAAGCCAAACATACCTGGAACCTATTTTGAAGATGAACATGGTACAGTGGAAAAAACAATTATTCCCACTAAATTTAAGAAACCTCAAGAGTTCAAAGAGGAAGAAGGAGTTATCCCAGAAGTTGAAGAAAAAGAGGATTCTGGAAAAAAGCAAGAATTGACTCAAAATACTGTTAAAAACAAGAATATCAAGCAAGAACACACAGAATTTCAAGAGGTCATGAGTCAAATTATCAAAAAGGTTTTGGATCAGAAAATAAATCTCACCTTAGAGCAAGTTCTTATCATGTCACCCAAAGTTATCAACCAGCTTAAAAATTTGACAACAGAAGAAAGAAACTCAATCAACTCACTTGACACAAAAGAAATTCAAACCAAACTCACAAACCACCATTTAGGAGATTATGAACAGCCCAAACTACATTATGCCTGTCCATTGGGATTTATGCAAGTGTACCTAGGTGAAGAAGGACATGAAATAATGGCATTAGTAGATACAGGATCAGAATTAAACATAATACCAGAAGATTCAGCAATAAAAGCAGGACTCACCACAAGATGTCTCAACATGAATTTAAGAGGAATTGGTGGTCACTGTACTTCAATAGTAGGATTAGCAGAGTTTACCCCAATCACTCTAGTTACTGGGGAAGAAAGAAATATACACCTTTTTGTGGCAAGGGGAGCAGTACACACAGTATTGGGAAGGCCCTTCCTTGCAGACAATAACATCAGACTAGACTTTTATCAACAAAAAGGGGAAATATTCAGTTACATAGAGCCAGATGGAAGAAGACTTTGCTTACCAATTTGTTCACCACAGAAAGTAGGATGGAGAGAAAACCCACCAGCAGGAATGGAAACATGTGCAGTTTCTAAATTAGAAGATTGGAAAGAATTACCAGTAGAGAAAGAACCAAGTTCCAACAATCAGGAAATTTCAGAAAAACATTCTAATCAATTATTTAAGGAAGAAGAAATAATGAAATCTGAAGATAAAAGGGATATAAAAGTGGAATTAGCCCCATTTAATACAGAAAATATCAAGCCAAAGCCTAAAGAAATAAATCTTACAGGAATTACAGCCTCAAAAAGAGAAAATGGAAATACTGGTAACCAAATATCTCAAGCCATCAACAGTTATAATCTCAAAAATCCTGAAGAAATCAGAAGAAAACCACTCACCAAGCTCCTCTCACCTATCAAAGCATTAAAATCCCTTTCAAAAGGAATATTTAAGAATAGTTGGAAATCAGGTGTAAAACCAGTTATGTCAGTAATTAATGTCCCAATGGGAGAAAGGAATTTGCACTCCAATTCTAATACATCAGCATTAAATACCTTAAAAGAAATTTCTCTAAAAAACAAAATTACCATAAATGAAGACCTCAAGCCTCAAGAAAATCCTATAATTCAGGAAGAAAGTATGGAATCAACCTCAAACCCCAAACAAAATAAAGAATTAAATAAAATCTTGGAAAATATCATGGATAATCAACCAAAAAATGGAAATGATTATGGTCAAGAAACTGTAAAGAAAGAATCCAGAGAAACCAGTATCAAAAATAATATGGATGAAAGTAAACCAGTCTTACCACAAGAAATAGCCAGGTCACCAATTGTATTTTCAAAAATATCCCAGGAAGAAGCTTCACACAAGCAGGACAACAATTTTCAACCTTTTCCCTCAAATATGGAAAATATTGACCCAAGGCTTATTATTGAAAATAAAGATATTACCAAACAAAACCTAAAGAAGTCAAAAATTGGAATAAGAAAATCAGAACAAGAATTTTCAAAAGAGCTCAATCAAGAACCAAAAGAAGAATCAGATACCCATCTTCCCAAAGAAAATAACCTATTTCATATTCATACACCCAATAAGGATCCAATATTCCTACAATATCCTCAACACTTCAAGGCTTTCCACCCAAGAAGAGAGTTGAATGAGGAAAATAAAGCTATCAAGCAAGTGGTAACTATAGAAAAAGAAAGTGCAATTACCAAAAATGAAGATTCAATTAACTCAAGACCCAAAGATCCTACCAACATCAGTATTCAAGCAAAAGAACATGAACATAAAATAACTCACCATCATGGACACTCACCAAAACATAAAAATTATCTTGGAAGAGAAAATAAAAATGTCAAAAGGAACTTGGTCAAAGGGATAAGTCAAATATCTCATAAGAAGAAAAGAAGAAGGGCAAAACCATATGATAGGATTGCCCCAAATTAAAAATTATCCTCCAATTCACCATTACATTTGGCATACAGATATCAGGCTTCAATTCAAAATAAAAAAATTCTGCAACATAAAAAGGAAGAAAATAATTATTTCAGCACTCAAATAGGTCAAAATACAGAGGAAATGGACATTCATAAAAAGCTCACTTACCCAACAAACACAGAAGATTGTGTGGAAAACAAATCAGAGCCAAATGAAATATATAGGTCAAATTCTATATATCATTCAACCAATTCCAAAGACGAATACTCACCTACCCCACACCATCACTCTGACAAAGAAAATACCAATTTTAATCTGGGAATAAATTACTTTTCTTTGGAAAAAGCCAAGGAAAGCCATATGAACAAAAATGAAGAAATAAATGAAGAAATCAGTAACAGAAAACAGAAACAGGATCAAGAAACTGTCTTAGAACAAACAAATATTGAAGAACTTGAAGCAGAGGGAATTTTACTTACAGAAGACCAATTTCCCTGGGAAGGCTATACCAATTGGCAGCCTTTGAGGAATGAAAATTGCAACCAGGAACTGTACAAAATAACTGAACAAGATCATCAATGCTCAGTTCAGCATGTAAAGTGGCTAGAAGGAATAAAGAAAGAAAGAAATAAAACAACAGAAAGTAGTAAAAAGAAGAAGAAGACCAAGGAAGAAAGGGAATATTTTTGGATTACTCAGAACAAGAAGATATGTCCAAATTTGCAAGCCCATTTGGCAATGCAATATAAAATTTCAACACAAAATGAGGACTGGAAAGAGAACAAAAATAAAAGGGGAAACACCAATCATGAGTATTTAAGTAATGAAGAAGAATTGCAAGATCAATATATCAGTAGAGAAAGAAGAAATGAACTTACAGCTAAAAAGACCAAATTCAAGAGTGGTCTTGATAGCAAATTTTCACATCCTCAATGAAGTTTTTTTTTATAATATTAAATTTTCCCTTTATCTCATGAATGTTAGCTTCTTGGATATCGAAAAAAAAAAAAAAAAAAAAAAAAGAAAGAATTTTTTTTTCTTCTTTTTGTACAAAATATATATATATATATATGTAATACTTATTCTTTTTGTTTTTCTTCATTTTTTATTTCTTTTATTTTTATTTTCATTTTCTATGTTATTTGATATTTTATTTTTTTTATTATGTCTTATCCTTTATTATGATTTTATTTTTATTTTTATTTTTTATTTTTTATTTTTTATTTTTTATTTTTTATTTTTTTTATTTTATTTTTTATTTTATTTTTTATTTTATTTTTTATTTTATTTTTTATTTTATTTTTTATTTTATTTTATTTTTATTTTTTTTTACTATATCTTATCTTTTATTATGATTTTATTTTTTTTATTTATTTTTTATTTTATTTTATTTGCTATTTTTATTTTTTTATTATTGTTTTAATTTATTTTCTTTTTTTTATCTCACAGTTAATAATGGTCTCAGCATTAGAGCAAAAAAAAAAAATGAAATAAAATAAATAAATAAATAAATAAAAAATTATAAAAAAAATAAAGGAAACAATGGAAAATAATGAAGAAAAAAAAAAAAAAAAAAAAACCAACAGGAAAAACAAAAACAAAAAAAAACAAAGAAAAAAAAAACAAAAAAAAAAGCAAAAACAATCAATAGCGACTAAAACAAAGAGTACACTACTGTACAGTACAACAATTAAAAAAAAAAAAAAAAAAAAAAAAAAAGAAAACCAAAAAAAAAGTAATAATAATAATAATAAATTATTAAAAAAAAAATAAAGCAAACGATCAATTGCAATGGAAAAAGAAAAACAAAAAAAAAGAGAGGATTGATCGCGATGAAAACAGAAGAGTACTGTACTATACAGTACAGTGTAGAAACTACAAAAACACAAAAAAAAAAAAGTAGAAATCAGATTGAGCAGACAGAAGAAAGAAACACCCGCGGCTAGAAAACAAAACCAAACACTTCAAATTTGAAGTATTCACACCCAGCTACTTCTCCAAAAAAAAAAAATATTAAAATTAAAATTATTATTATTATTAAAATTAAAATTAAATTTATTAAAATTAAAACTATTATTATTATTAAAAAATTAAATTAAATTTATTAAAATTGAAATTATTATTATTATTAACATTAAAATTACATTTATTAAAATTAAAATTATTATTATTATTAACATTAAAATTATTATTATTATTAACATTAAAATTAAATTTATTAGAATTAAAACTATTATTATTATTAAAAAATTGAATTAAATTTATCAAAATTAGAATTATTATTAATATTAAAATTAAAAATTAAATTTATTAAAATCAAAATTATTATTATTATTAAAAAAAAAAAAAAAGAAAAAAACATCATGACTGGTATAAAAAGTGGTAATTAGGGCAAAAATTTTAAATGGAGAGGGGGTGCCCACCCATTTAATAATCATCAATGGGTTATAGTGTAGAGCTGTCATGAAGAGGATGACATGGGTATAAATTTTACTCAAGAACATATGGGGTCTCAATATTGTTAAATACAATAAAAGGAAAAACAACAAAACAAAACCCACCAAAATGAATCAAATTAGTAAAACAATAATACCAACCAAATTACTGAAAGAAAAGGTCCTAGATAAGACCTTAAGCTGTCTGAATAATTATTTTTTACCTTTCATCAAGACAATTCAACAAATTTCAACTCAAGAAAAGGTCCTTGATATGACCTTAAACTGTCTAAATATTCCACTTTTTTTATTTATCATCAACAAATTAACTCAATAAAAGGTCCTAGATAAGACCTTGCACTGTCTGAATCATTATTTTATCTTTAATCAAGACACTTCAACAAAATTGAACTCAAGCAAAGGTCCTTGATATGACCTTAAACTGTCCAAATATTCCATTTTTTTTATTTTATCATCAACAACTCAACTCAATAAATGGTCCTAGATAAGACCTTAAACTGTCTGAATCCTTTATATTTTTTCAACAAAATTACATCAAGAAAAGGTCATTGAAAAGACCTCAAACTGTCTAAATCATTTTTTTTATCAAAGAAACTTCAAGAACTCAAGCAATGGTCCATGATAAGACCTTGAAATTTTCTGAATCAAATTCCTTTTTTATCAATGAACAACCAAAGTACCTCAAGAAAAGGTCTTGAGTATGACCTTAAACTGCCTCATCAACATTATTTTATGCTAATTACAGTCTCAGGACTAAAGCAGAGGTCCTGGATAAGACCTTAAACTGTACCAATTCTTTTTATGATTAATTTATTTTATTTTATGGCAACACTGGTGGAAATATTTAATCAAGATAATTTATTAGTAGTTGGAAGAATTTTTATCAAATGGAGAGGGAAATCACCCTAAATCAGTATTGATGATATAGGACAACATTAACATGGATAAAAAAACAAAGAAGAAAAAAAACAACAAGGTACAAATCAAATAAGAAGATATGGAGATTCATAATCAATATAACAAGCCATCAATGGAATTATCAACTGAATTTATTGGAATAAAAATTTAAAGAAAGAAGATTTTCACTTATGACCCCAGGATACTGTACTTGAAACTGGAATGCTGGGGACAGCATTAAATGGAGAGGGGGATGTGGTATTCCATACCTTTTTACCAGTTTCAAGAAATTGTTTGAAAATTAACAGTTGGCAAATCAAGATCAAAAATGAATAATTCAGGAAATCACAACTCAAAGGACATGATTAAAGATCACACACACTCAGGAATAACCTCAATAGTAGGGAGGAATGGAAGATTTAGCATTCAGAATTGAAATAATCAATATATTTCTACAATTAAATAAATCATAGGGGAATCTAATCTTATGGAATTATACAACAAAACCTACATATAAGCCTTACAGAATCAACAATAGGCTTAATACATACAGAAACTCAAAATTACATGGGAAAAGTAACATTGTAACATCATATCCACTCTAAATCCATCAAGAAGATTATATTACCAAGAATTACAGTAACCAAATACAGTGCATGTGACACAAGGATCATATGACAGTATCCAATTCAACTCAATACATGGGAAAATCCACTAAAAAAAAAAGAAAACTTAAAAATTACACAACAATACAGAAGCCCAAATAAGACTTATGCAGTCCACATGCATAAGATCTGGAAATCACACAGCCACAGGATTATTAAAATTCAACTTAATTAAAATTCAACTAGCTGCATGCAAGGAAAATACACTAAACTGTAAAGTACACAGCAATTACAGTAATCAAGAATTAAAAATCAAGAAGATATCCCCACATTTCACAGCATTATTGCCTGAAACTAAATAAATCTTACAAACAAAATTATACAGGGGCTTATTCACATGACACCACCTTCATCCTTAACTTACCAGCATTAATTCCTCAAGGCTATGCAAGCTGACTAAAGCAGTGCAAAAGAGAAGTCACCTGATATTTTTTATCAAAATCCCCACCAAGAAAAACATCTCAACCTTCATTTTGACCAAACAAATGGAAAAAATATCTCAGTCATATGACACCATTCTCAATTTTACACACTAGCATTAATCTCTCAAGGCTGTGCAAGATTACTAATACAGTGTAGCAGATAGGTCATCTGACTTTTGTTACAAAAAATCTACACCAGCAAAATTATCTCAAAGGCAAGAATAACACTTTACATGGAGAGCCCATGGGTACTTCTCACAACATAAAAAGAGGCCTCTCTCTCACATTTTTCTCCTCTTTCCTCATGCAAATAATTATATACCAAGAAGGAGAATAATTATTCATCCCTTACTAGTAGGTTAATCTAGATATTATTATTATTATTACATTACATTAAAAGTGATTTATATATAGCTGTAGTTAACAGTAGGTCTGCCTATATTATAAATTCATCTATTAGTGAAATACTCATACTCAACAAAGTATTTATATTATACTCTTCTCACTAGAAGAAAATCCATATCACTATTATTATTATCACAAAATATATATTTAACATATTATCAAAACTATTTATCAATTACACTTATTTAAAATATCAAACAATATTATGATATTATCACTATTACTAAACTTTTCTCATATTGAGCTATTATCCATTAAGCAAAATACCTTCAAGAAAGAAAACAACTTAAAATCACCACTCAGTGTGGTATTCCATACCATTTTTTTTCACCAGGCTCAAGCTCATAGTACCCTATAACAGCAGGAAATCCAGCCTACAGGCAGACTTACACTCAAGTGTTACACCAAAAGGTCAATTTTACAGCAAGAAGCTGGATTTAACTCATAAAACCATGGCACAGGCACCAAAGGGAAGTGTATGTGTTTAAATAACTTATTCAATTTCACTATGCATATGTAAAAAATCAATTTACATATAGCAAACTAGTTACAACAAATGAGGTACCACCCTTTAAATTACACACCCCACCCAGCTTTACACCCCCTTACAGCCAAAGGACTCATGCAGCAAGAAAATGACACATGCATTAGCTATACAGCCAACTTGCATTCAAAGTCACATGATGCAAAGCTCAACTCCATGGAATTCCTGCAATTCATTTACAACACAGTCCCAGGAGTACCTTATCTTATATCCACAGTAACCCCACTTAAAACCTTAAAACATAATTATTTACACCACTCATCACCTCATGCAAACCAAAGCTAGTTACAACAGGCTGCATGCAGTACATAATTCCAATTAAATCTCAACCACATGACTATGCACAGCATGTGTCAAAATCAAAAATCACATCATCTCATAAAAAACAGTAAATTCACCAATGCAAGAAGTTATCACCTGAATTCATTTTAAAGTTCAAAAAGAAGAAAAACAAACATGACACCTGCATAAATTACACAGCCATTTCTACCCAACCTAAAATAGGACATATGCAAAGGAATTACAAGGTCATCATGTGATACTGCATCCACCAACAGAATATCATGTGACAGGAAAAGAGGCTGTGCACAACAAAAAATCCCCAGCCAAAATTGAATCACCTCATGTATGCAAGGAAAATTCAAGAATATCACATCATAATTAGTTCACCAAAAGGCAATCATGTGATAAATGGAGGCTGTGCAGAGAGAAAATTATCACCAAACCTTAAATCACCTGACCCATGCAAGAAAGGTCCTCACCAAAAACAGAGTCACATGATGAAATCAAGAGGAATTAAAGTGGAAGAGACAGCTCCCATGGAGGGCCCCCTGGGCTCCCAAAAGGTATAAATAGAGGGGCTCTCTCCGCCAAATTTCAAAATCCCCCCCCCATGCAAATTATATCCCATGCAAATTATATCCACTGCACAGTAGGAGCATAGGAATAGTTCATCCCTCACCTGGGAGGTAGTCCAGAAAATTATAGTGAATTTTACTTGCCCAGTAGCTAAGCTCAGTGGAAGTATAGTGTTGAAGATTACCCAGTAGCTAAGCTCAGTGGAATCTTATTATTATTAAAATAAAAATAAAAAATTACCCAGTACCCAAGATTAGGGTTACTACTCTATTAAAATACTTTATCCAGTAAAATTAACACCATTATCAAGGCTTAAAAATAACTTACCCCTTTAAAAATCCAATATCAAAGAATCTTACCTTTTAAATTTAACAAATACAGTTTTATCTCATTATTAACCCCTCTTAAAAAATAACAAACCTTTAAAAATTATTTTACTATATTATAACTTTACCTTAACAAAATTACCTTTATCAACACCCATCAAATTTTTCAGAACACCTTAAATAACCCATCCTACCATGGATTTATCACCAAGAAGAAACCACTCACCTCAATTTAACCAAAAAAAAATATTAAAATTAAACAGACAAGTATCCAATTAAAATATCAAATTTAACCAAAATTACTGACATTATTTTTCATATTATTTATTGGATAGGTCTGATCTGAGACTGCTGAATTTTGTCTTCTGCAGTTGTAAAGCCACTTACTAATTTTATTTTGGTTTGTGAGCTCCAAGGAAGATTTTGTTCAGTATTTTAGGAGGGGCAGGCAATACACCCTTGCCACCCTTGGTTACAGGAGTTATTAGCAATTCAAAACTAGTTACCTGTGATTTCCCCCTCCAGGTACTGCCTCATTTTAATCCCACACAAGAGGAGTTCCCACATCTGGTGTCCCAACAGTGGCAGATAACCTCAACTTCAATAAAAATTAAATTAAAATAAAAAAAAAAAACTTAACTACTCCAGAATATCTTTTACAACAAAAAAAAACTGGAGTCAAATAATCAAAATCAGTCCAAACCATCATCTCAAAAATCTGAATCATCAACTCACTCTGACCATTACTATTATCCACCAAAGCAGGAAACAGAACTAGGGGAGGAATCAAATAAATATTCCAATTTCCCAATTGCAACACCAAGAACCAATAAAAGGGACTTGAAGGTTGTGGAGAAATTTTTTCTTGATCTCCTTGAAAGAAATAAAATCAATAACTCAACACCAAACTCAAAGGAGGAAATAAACCAATCAAAAATGGAAAAACCTTCATCATCAAAATTACCTGGTAGTATTGAAGAAATCCAGGAAGAAAACCTTAATGAAGAAACTGTTGAAGGACAGGAAGAAATGTCTTCAACAGAGAGACTTCAGCAGAAGATGCTAGAAATGCAAGCAGAATTATTAGCACTAATCAAAAAGGAAGTAAAAAATAAATCATCAAGTTATGCTCCACAAAATAGTCCATTTGAGGAACAGACCACCCTTCCAAGATCTTTCAGGCCACATGGATCACCTTCACCTTATCCAAGACCCATGGCCACATCAAAACCTTATACAAAACCAAGACAAAGTACCTTACCAAGAAGAGTCAACATTTCTTCCCAAATGCCAACTCCATCACATCAAGAAATTCCAAGAAACACTACTCCAATATTAAAAATCAGAGCCAAGGACTACAATTTGTGGTTTGATGGAAAGGATGTTGAAAGATTCATCAAGAAAGTTGAAAATATTGCAGAAATTGAAGGAGCAAGTGGAAGAGACATTGCAAGACAAATAGCATTTTGGACAAAAGATGAAGAAATCAGTTATCATATTGAAGGAATGCCAGGATATGAAACAGCTGATTGGGATCAATTGAAATTGGATATGAAAAGAAGATGGGGAACAGTCTCACCTGAAAGAAGATACAGATTATCCTCAATCACTGAATTATTCACAAAAACTCAACAAGAAGGTGGAATAAGAAACATGACTCAATACAGAAAATTCATTGGGGAATATGAAGCAATCATCACTTACCTCAAAAGATACCAATATATCCAAGGTGATATCAATCATAACCAGGAAATATTGGCCAGCCTTTCCACTAGTGTTCAAGAATCAATTTACAAAGAAATGATTAAAGACAGAGCTATGGTTCAAGCCTTGGATGGAGGTTACATCATTCCAAGATTGGATATTTTGAAATTATACATTGAACAAGACTTGGAGGCCAAGGTACTTATTCAACAAAAAGAATTTTCTAAACCAAAACCTCCAGAAAAGAAAACAAGATTTGAGGATGAAAGCTGGGATGAAGTTTTAAAACAAGTGAAAGAACTCACCCAAAAGATCAAAAATCCTCCACAACCAGAACCTCAGCCAAGAAATGATGGAAAAGAATCAGTTAAAGAAGTTTTAAATCAACTTAAAAGCCTTTCAGAAGCAGTGAATCCACCAAGAAGGAACTGGAACAATAATCAAGAGCAAAGATTACCTCAAAATAATCAGCCATATAGGCCAAGGAATCCTTTACCACAATTTTCATCCAGTTATCAACCTTACATACCAGCTCAAATGGCTCCAAGACCACCAATGAAATGTGCTTACTGCAAGGAAGAAGGACATACAGCAACTAGATGCACTCACCTTCCTGAAGATCTGGACAGAAGAATTGTCAGAACCCAAGGAGCATCTTACCTCTTCCCCAACTATCAGAGAGTACCTATGGAAGGGAATGAAAGTGCCAAAGACATAGTCAGGGCTTTTGCAAAAGAACAAGCAGAACTAAATAAGAAATTCATGGAAAAACCTACTGTGAAACCAAAACCAAAAGAGGAGGTCAAGCCAACTGAAAAGAAACCAGAGGATAAATCAACCTCAATTGCACATGTTGAAGATTGGTCAAATTGCAAACCACCTACCATTTCCTCAGCCAATGACCCTTTTGAATCACACATTGGATTAAGACAGACCAAACAAAGGTTGAAAAGACAATCCCAAAATCAAGAGCCAAAGAAAAAAGCAGAAATTCCAGGAGCTTACATTGAAGAAGAAAAGGAAGAAGAAAGAGTAATAATTCCCACCAAATTCCAAAATTCAAATATTCCAAAACCAGACCAACCTGAGGAGGAAATTGAAAATATTGCCAATAAGAATGAAGATGATGAGATTCCCAAAGAAGAAAAGAAGTTCAGAAAACCTCAAAAGAAACAAGTTGAAACTAAATTGGAAATTGACAAAATTATTAAGAAAATTATGCAACAAAAAATCAACCTTACCATTGAAGAAATATTGAGGATGTCACCAAATTTTGTTCATAAATTACAAGAATTATCAGAAAAAGACAAGGAAAAGATTAAATCACTCAACTCAATGGATCTTCAAGAAAGACTATTATCATTTGGATTCAAAGAAATACCCAAGCTCAAGATTCATTATGCCTGTCCTTTGGGATTTATGGAAATCTTCATTGGAAAGGAAGAATATCCTATCAGAGCATTAGTGGACACTGGGGCAGAACTCAACATTATACCAGAGGAAATAGCAATCAAAGCCTCACTCACAACAAGAAATCTCAACATGAACCTTAGGGGAATTGGAGGCCATACTACTTCATTGGTTGCACTTTCAGAATTTACTCCAATTATCTTGGCTTCAGGTGAAGAAACTCAAATAAACTTTTTTATTGCAAAAGGATCTGTCCATACAGTACTTGGAAGACCCTTCTTGGCAGACAATAACATTAGGCTAGAATTTTCCCATAAAGAAGGTGAAATACTAAGCTATCAAGAACCTGATGGAAGAAGATTATGCATGCCAATATGCAAACCCCAAGCACTTGGATGGCAAACTGGACCACCTAGAGGAATGGATTTATGCAATATGGCAACATTGGTTAGAAATACACCAGGAAAGAAGTTTCAAAATACAAAAAGAGACAGTACCCTGATAAATTTGACCCAGAAGACCCAAGAATTATCCATATCTCCAAAAAGTGATAAGTTTGGCCAAGATTTACAAAATACCCAATGGCCAAGCAATCTCAAAAGACAACTTGAAGACTCAACCTCTGAGGATGAATTACCCAATATAAGTTACAAGCCAATTAACAAGAAGGAAGAAACATTCCAAATTTTAGTAGATGGAAATGAGAAAATAAATGGAAACCCTTTCAAAACTAAACCCAAAAGGAAGAAAGTCAGATTTAGTGAGCATCATGAGCTCTCAGATGAAGAAATTATAAATGATATTGAAAAAGATCTCAGAATTATGGATGAAAGAGACAAAAATTTAAAAGAGACATACCATATCAACTTCTTGGACAGACCATTGAACAACCAAGAAGAACCTTATGAATGGCAACAGGAAAACCCTGAATTCATACAGCAACCTCCCAATGAAGATGATGAAACAGAATCCATCCTAGAAAATGAATACAACTACATTTACTTGCCATATATCACTTTTGAAGATATTTATGGGGATGAAGCTCAAGGAATTTTATGTGAAGATAAATATTTATGTCAACTTCCAGGAGCAAACTTGAACAAGATCCAATTCCTAGAACTACTAACTGAAGAGGGAATTAAAGGTAACCTTGAAAACAAATTTTGGGATGAAATATTTGAAATGGCCACACTACCAAGAAGAGGACTTTACTTCAATCAAATTTGGGCCCAGTGGTACCTTGGTTTGAATGGATCAACATACCAAACTGGAAGACTGAAATGGGTTGGAGATGGATATATATTCATTGATGAAAACTTATGGTGGTCAGAATTTCCATCAGAACAAGAAATTGGGGAAAGAAATGCCTTTTTGGAAGCCCTCAAAGATCTTATTTTGGCCAGATTACTCAACAGACACTTACCTTTCCCCCTTGGGGGAGCTCAAATTTAAATAACATCACCAAAATCAAGAAATTTTTTTTAAAATGTATCAGTATCAGTATCACCAAAAAAAAAAAAAAAAAAAAAAAAAAATGTATCATTAGTTTCTTCTCTATTTTTCTCCAGGGCAGTGACTTCCTGCCTTAACAAAGAAGACATTCATCAACAAATTCTTTCTTAAAATATAAAAAAAAAAAAAAAAAAAAACTTACATTAAAAACATCAATCACCTCCAACATGGCCAATTACCCAATTTTTGATCCTATGGGGAAGAATTCATAAAAGAAGACCAAATTATTAATAAATATTCAATAATGAAAGCTGAAGAGGATTATATCAACAAAGACAACCTTTGGCACTTTAAGGATACTTCATTAATAACAAGAAACCAATAAATTGAAGAAATCAAGGAATTGCTGAAACTTTTGGAGGTTTCTGACAAAACCAATGATCAAATTACTCAAGAATTAATGAACCAATTCAATTTCAAACCATCAAGGCCCATCTTGAAGACACATAACAGCTTTAAAAATCAAAAATCAAACAAAAAAGTCAGATTTAAATTCAATTAATCACTAGGCAGTGACCTCCTGCCTTATCAAAGAGGAAAATACTTTTTTATAAACCAAATCAAATCCATTTCACTCACCTAGAAAAAGAAACAACAATTAGCCATAAGATCACTAGGCAGTGACCTCCTGCCTTATCAAAGAGGAAAATACTTTTTTATCAACCAAATCAAATCCATTTCACTCACCTAGAAAAAGAAACAACAATTAGCCATAAGATCACTAGGCAGTGACCTCCTGCCTTATCAAAGAGGAAAATCATTTCTTAGCAACCAAAATCACCAATTTCACTCACCCAAAATCAATCATCACTAGGCAGTGACCTCCTGCCTTATCAAAGAGGAATATTCAAATTCTTACCCAAAATTATCACCCAAAAAACCATTAAAACTACTCTCAAAATCTTTTTTATAAATGAATCAAATATTATTACCTTTCAACACTTCAAGAATTCACCAAATCCTTCAAAATGAAATCATGGCCATTAAGTGAAGAAAATCCCTGGTCATTGGACATAGATATCAGCTGGCTAGAAGAAAAAGAAGTCTGGGCCAATTACATTCATCAACAAGAAATAGATGAAAATCCTGACTGGTTCTTGAAAATAAAACCAGAACCTTGTCCTGATATTTCCACCATAATACTTCCATACATTGAGTTTGAGGACATTTTTGAAAAGAAAAAAACACTATCAGAACTTGTCATACCACATCCATGGAAAGAATTACCTGGGTTCAACCTCACAAAGTATGAATTTTTGGATTTACTGACATGGGATGGGGTTGATGGCAACCTTGGAAACCAATACTGGAATGAAATATTCCACATGGATGAACACCTCAGAAAATCACTGTTTTGGAGGACCTGGGAATGCCAAGACTGGTTCAACCTCCAGGATTTTGAAATTAAAAATGGACAAATTAGCAAAATCTTAGGAAGTTATATTGTAAAAAAGGCCAAATGGGATTGCCACTGGGAAGAAACACTTATACCAGCAATCTTCAGTCTCAAAGGTGGTTCAACTCAATTAAATACAGATGATTGGAGCTCTTTCTGTCAAGAATGCCTTTTCAAAAGTCTCAAAAGAGAGAAATGGAGGGGAGAAAGATTTATTAAACAAGAATTAGTGAATAAAATACTTTCTCAAAAGGATCAATCAAATGAAATCTCACCTGCTAAGTACCCAGCTCTTTGATTTTTAATCTATCATATTTCCATTTTAGTTATTATTATTTATCCCTTTTATTTATTAACTTACTTTTACTTTAATCTTTATTACTATCATTATTTAATTCTTCCTTTCATGATCACCTCAAAAAAAAAAAAAAAAAAAAAAACAAGACAATTAGCTTCAGTTCATATAAGCTTAAAAGAAATAAATAAAATAGAAGGTTACCTGATATTGAAGATTTTATTATCTATGTATACTTATATCTATTCCTTATCAAGATCAATAATGATAATATTAATAATAATCATTATTAATTCTAAAAAAAAAAAAAAAAAAAAAAAAAAAAAAAAACTAGTTTCAATTGATTTTATATTAGAAAATGATAACTATAAAGGAAACAATATCTTAAATGACATTATAATTTTAGTATTTCCTGATTTTATGATATATTCTATTCGACCTCTAATTTTATTAGTTAAAAAAAATATATACAAAACAAAAAAGAGATTCTTAGCTTACTGACCTCCTTTACCTCTATTTGATTAATTTATTATTTTTTTTACCTTTTATTTTAATACATTTTTTTTTATTTGTTTTTATTTTTTATTTTTATTTAAATCCTATTTTATTTCGTTCTTATTTTATTTTATTTTAATTTTTTGATTTTTATTTTTATGTTTTATTTTTTATTTTTTATCTTTTATCTTTTATTTTTCTTTTTATTTTCTCTCTTTTCTCTTTTTTTTGATTATTTCCACTGACCTCATTTCATTTTGAATTTGATCCTTACTGAAATTAAGTTTTTGATTTCGTTTACTTTATTTTATTTTAGTTTATATAAATAAAAAAAATAATAACAGAGATGAAGTAACTGAAGACATAGCCTATTCATCTCAAGTTCAAGAGGCCTAACAAGGTGCTACAATAAGCTAAGTAGCAAATTCTTACTAATAATAACCTAATAATAAATATATATATAAAATAAAAATAAAAAAATAATAAGTAAATAAATAATAAAAAAAAATCAATAAATAGATAAAAAAAATAATAGTAATAATAATAAAGAACAAATACAGACTGACCCTATGATCCACTTCACTTAGAAGGGTAAATAACCCGACCCAAATTGTTGCGAGGGCAAAGGTAGTAGGGCCCCTTGGTTTTTTTAGAACATTTTGTGTTAGAACGACGCGAGGATGAGGTTTGAGGATCCAAAAGTCTGGGATCCACCTCTCCATTCAAGAAGGAGTAAAAAGCCGACGCTGCTACAGGTGTAGGCTCGCGAAGGCTAGGAGAGTCCTCAGGTGTACCCCAAATATCACCAAGGGCTGGTGGTGATGGGGGAAATGTTGGAAAAGGGCCGTCGGCAGTGAGCCATTCCCACACCGACTTTCTCAACCTATTGGTTGGAGGAATACCAAGCACGAGGTCCTCTAGCTCCTCGGTGGTAAACGGACGAAATGCATTAAAGAAATCCTCTGCAAAGCCGACATCATGAGCACTCATAGTAATTCTAACAGTATATAAAAAAAAAGAGAAGAAAAGAGAGTCATAAGTCCGAAAACAGACAAAGAAGAAAGACTCTCTAGAAATATTAAGCATACCAAGGCTGATGAAAAAGATTAAAACACTGCTGTCAATTGGACTGATTGGTGGGATGAATGGAAAAAATTCAACGATGGTTTTTGATCCTTTTATCGAGATACTCAACTTTAGCACCTCAACTCCATCCTCACCGTCAAATCAACCTAGTGCTCTAAAAAGGAAAAAAAGAGCATGAGGGAAATCAACTGTTAGCAGTCCCGACGTTAGTCCATCAACTGTTGGGTGGAAAAAGAGACGGAAGAAGAGCAAGATTCCTTTGTTCATCAGAAGAAACAAACAAATCTTCACAACAATACCAGAACAAGCTAGAACCTAACAAAGCAGATCCTTTCGGAGGAGAATGTCATTCTAAAAAAATAGTAAAATGAATAAATAAATTGATCAACGTTCAACCTCCAAGCCACTTGCGTGACTTGGACTGTGCATTTAACACCATGGATGATATGTTACAAATTGAAGATAATCGCTTATTTTACTCATATTGTTCCGCCCTACCCCCAATTCCAGAAGTGGAATGGATAAAGAGTGGAATTATGACAATACGATACATACCCGATTTTGTTAAGATCACATACCAAAGAATTAAGAGAAACCTATTACAGTCCTCAACATGACTTTAAACTGTTGAAATTTTTATTTATTTCTGTTTTGGAAAATGATTATAAATTAACAATACATGCCCTCATCAAGGCTTAAAACTGATGTTTTATCTTTATTCTTTTTATATATTATGACTTTATTTGACATTTCTTATCTTAGATTGATACAGGTCTGAGAAAGAAAAACAACAAAGATTACAAAAGGACTATAAAAAAAAAAAAAAAAAAAGTCCTCAGCAAGACATTAAACTGCTGGTTTCTTCTGTTATTTCAATTAACTAAAAATAATTTTTTACTTTTACAGGGCTTTCAAATAATTTAAAAAAAAAAAAAACATGCCCTCAGCATGGCTTAAAACTGCTTAGTTTTTTTATGAATTATAATTTTGATTTTTTTAATTGGCTGATTGAATTTTTTATTTTGAAATTCTACAGGGCTATAATAAAAAAAAAAGAAAGCCCTTAGTATGGCTATAAACTGCTGGGGTTAAGTTTTCTATCTTGCATTTTTTATGCTGATTTCATTTTTTATTCTTTTAAGTAGGAGGTATAAAAAAAAAATTTCCTCAGCAAGACATTAAACTGCTGGTTTCTGCTTTCATTTTTTATCTTCTGGCTGTTTATTTTATTTAAATTGATTTTCTATTTTTTTTACAGGGCTTTACAATAATTTAATTAAAAAAAAAACCCTCAGTATGGCTATAAACTGCTGGGTTTAAGTTTTCTTTCTTGCATTTTTTATGCTGATTTTATTTTCATTTTTTTTAAGTAGGACTTATAAAGGATATGAGCCCTCATCAAGGATTTAAACTGATGATTTTCTTATATTCTTGTTTTTTATGTTTACAATAAATTATACTAACATATTTGATTTGGCTTTTACAGGTATTCAACATTAAAAAAAAAAAAAAAAAAAAAAAAAAACACCTTCAGGATCTTATAAGATTAAGAAAATGATTTTTAAATGAGAGGAGTCCTTAACAAGACTATAAACTGTTTAATTTAATTATGCAACTTGGCTTTGAATATAAATCAAATCCCCTGAAAACCAAAAATTATCAAATAAAAGTGTTTGGACAAAAGAGGAGGCCCTCAGCAAGGCTTTAAACTGCTTATTTCTTTTTTCATTCTTAATTTGTCTTGGATACAAATGGATCTGACACATTTAATTGTGCTACAGGTTTTCAATATACAAATGAGCCCTCAGTATGGCTATAAACTGCTTCTTTTACTTTATTCCTCATGATCTTTTTATCTTTGATATTAAATTGAACTGACATATTTTACCTTTTATGTGCTACAGGGCCATAAAGGACAATTCAAGCCCTCAGTATGGCTATAAACTGCTTATTTTGTTTTATTTTTCATTCTTACTTTATTTTTTTGGATATTAAATTAAAACTGATATATTTCATTTTTTTGATAGGAGTCCTCAATAAGACTATAAACTGTTTAATTCAACTTACAACTTGGCTTTGAAGATAAATCAAAACCAAGATTCCCAACAAGGACTCAAAGTAAAAAATTAACCAAGAGTCCTCAATAAGACTATAAA
Source organism: Austropuccinia psidii (assembly GCA_023105745.1). NCBI lineage: Eukaryota > Fungi > Basidiomycota > Pucciniomycetes > Pucciniales > Sphaerophragmiaceae > Austropuccinia > Austropuccinia psidii. Next base: position 32,103,814 of record JALGQZ010000008.1, read on the forward strand.
CTGTTTAATTCAACTTACAACTTGGCTTTGAAGATAAATCAAAACCAAGATTCCCAACAAGGACTCAAAGTAAAAAATTAACCAAGAGTCCTCAATAAGACTATAAACTGTTTAATTCAATTTTCAACTTGGCTTTGAAGATAAATAAAAACAAAAAATTCTCAACAAGAAATCAAGCAGCTATCAACAAAACAATAAACCAATGGTCCTTGGCAAGACCATAAACTGCCCACCATTAGAATTATCAACAAGGACTCAAAGCTAAAACACAAACAACCAATGGTCCTTAGCAAGACCATAAACTGCCTATTTAAAGTATTCAAAAAGATTGGAAAAGGACTAAAAAAGGAGGATAAGTCCTAGGCAAGACTATAAACTACCTAAGGTTTTATTTCCTATTTTTTCTAATTTTATTTCATTTTGAAAAAGAATTGGAAAGATGTACTGACTTAAAATTTTGAACATATTTTTATTTTATATTATTTTTTATCCCAAAATTCAACTATTTATTTTCACTAAGAATTAGGGGCATATCCCATTCATGATCTCAAGAATGTTCTATTTTTTTTCTATTATAATTTTCCTACTATTACAATAAGAGCCATTAAATTGGCTCAATGTTTCCACTCAAAAATAATAATAATTAAAAAAAAAAAAAGAAAGAAAGAAAGAAAAAAGAACTCTACATCAAGTATTATTTTTTTTAAAAAATAATCAATTTATTTGAAATATCTCTTCAATTACAAGAGAGTGATTGGAACTTGTTTGAAAAGAAGAAGTATTTCTACCATGAAGGAATTAATTGAACTCTGAAGGAGTTATTTATATTAAAAACTCATAAATTGATGACATAGTTTGGGGAGTTTACATATTAATAACACCTCAATGTGCTGTTTATTCCAAATGGAATTGAAAAAAGCCCCCCCAAAAAAAGCAAACAAGAGTTTTTAAAATTGTACAAATTTTCAATTTCACTGTTTATATTTTTTTTAACAACTCAAATGCATTTATGGGTAACAGAAAATCTGAACCATAAAGGGGATGGACTTGAAATAAAGTCTGAGTCACAATGATAATTCCAAAAAAGAAGAGTTGTGGCATCATAAGGGTCATTATATGATTAAAGGACTCAAATTATGATCATTCAATTATGTCATATTAATTATAAAACCTCTCAAGAGCACCAATTTTTACTGATTGGCACAAATTACCACCTTCAACCAAACAGTTCCATGAACATGATTGTGATTCAGGATTATTTCCTTTGAAGTGTCATTTTTACTCAGATATTTCAATTTAAAAGGTTATTTTATTCTTAAAATCAAACAAGAAAATACCATTCAGTCCAATTTTAAAAAAAAAAAAAAAAAATTTATTATTGAATCATTATCAGAATATAAAATTATGTAAATTTTCTGTGTCATTATTTATCCTTATCAAAATCACTATAAAAAATAAGGGGTGGGTAAACTTATTTCTTACACTATCCCTTATAGTGGAAGTTTTGGGGGAATGAGAACATATCCTCTTCAAAATTTGAAAACCAACTCAACATTTTTAAATGGAGAGGGGGGCCCTCATCCAAACAAATATCATTAAAAAAATATATCAATAAATTAATATTAAAAATAAATTTTAAATCACCTTATTATTACAATTTTTTATTTTTCATTTTTTCATAGCAGGCATAATTCAGGAATACAAAAGAACAAAAGGACATAAATTATTTTCAAGAAATAGCAAGAGAATTGGGAAACAACTTATAATAGGACAATTATTCAGAATACTGAAAATGAAGAAGATTATTTATGAAGAAAAGCAGGAGTTCCTTATGGATTGATCTTTGGACAACACAAGACCTTGGACACTTCTTTGATTCTGGATTGAAACTCATTTGGAATACAAGAATAAGTGGCCAGGATTTATGGACAGAAGGATGACTCACTGGATGAATTATTTACTCAGGACTCACTCAACATGATGGACCAACAAGATTATGAAAACACTCAACTCAAATTGCCCTTGGGATTTTAAAGAAGATTGAAGACTCAAGAGGTCCTCAGAATGACAGTAAACTGCTTCCCCTGTAGACTTGGGCAGGGAAACTTATAAAAAAAATAATAACAGCCAAGAAGCTGGAGGGGATTTTCCTAGTCAGGAGAAGTGCTGAAGGACCATTTTTGTCCTTAGCATGACAATAAACTGCTCCCTTTGTGTAACAGGAACAAGGGGCTTAACAGGTGTTTAGCATTATCAAATTGGCCAAAATGAACAAAGTGAAGTCTCAAGCCAGCAATTAAGACAAGAAAATTCCTTATCAAGAAATAAAACAACCAGAAGCATCTTTCACCAAGTGGGAATCATGAAGCTTGAAGAATAAAACAAGAGTCAAGTGGAATCCAAAATCAAGCCCAAAGGAGCTCAAGAAACAATATAAGCCCTTGGATTAGGCCAGGAGATCCTTGCATGACTTAAACTGCAGGACTTGTATACCTAATATACAGGGGTTACACACCTAGTTGTAGGTCCTGTATGACCTTAAACTACATTTTTTATGGAAGAAAGAAGAAAGAAGAATTGTGAAGACCTCAAGATTTCAGGACACTAGCAAATTCTTAGAAATATAAAAAAAAAAAAGAAAAGAAACAAAATAACTAATTGAAGATGGATCACCAAATTTTAGCAGCCAAATACAAATCAGTGCTGAAGAAGGTGAGACCAGTCAATGAGCCAATGCCTCAAGACCTTAACCCACCTTTGGAAAGACCACCTTTGTCAAGATATCCTTATAAAACACCTTTATCACCCAACCCACCTATATTTCAAGAAACCTTCAAGGTCACCCATGAAAGACTGCAAGCAGTCAATTTTGGCCCACCAGGATGGTTATCAAATGAAGAAATTAATTTACTCAAAAATGTTATTACCTTAAGGGAAAAAGCAATAGCTTTCTGTGAAGAAGAAAGAGGATTACTCAAACACTCATATGGAAAACCTTACAAGATACCAGTAATACCTCATGAACCTTGGCAGAAGAAACCAATTCCCATTCCCAAATCAATTTTACCTCAGTTTACTGAATTAATCAGAGAAAGAATCAGGACTGGACTCTATGAGCAATCCACCTCAAGCTACACAAGCCCAATCTTTTGTGTGGCCAAATCAAACGGGAAACTCAGAATTGTCCATGACCTTCAAGAACTCAACAAAGTCACCATAAAGGATGCTGGCTTACCACCTCATATTGAAGAATTTGTAGATGCATTTGCAGGAAGAGCATGCTATGGACTAGGAGATATCATGGGAGGATATGATGAAAGAGAATTAGATGTCACTACAAGACCCCTCACAACTTTTGAAACACCCCTTGGAAGGATGCAACTCACAAGACTACCCCAAGGAGCCACCAGCTCAGTAGCAGTATACCAAGCCCAAATGACCTGGATACTTCAAGAAGAAATACCAGAAAGTGTAGGAATTTTTATTGATGATGGAGGAATAAAAGGACCAAGATCACTTTACAATCAAGAAACACTACCAGAAAACCCCTCAATAAGAAGATTTATATGGGAATATGCCATAACATTAGAAAGAATTTTATTCAGAATTGAAGAAGCAGGACTGACTATCTCAGGATCAAAGTTTGCATGCTGTGTGCCAGCTTTGGACATAGTAGGGCATGTTGTATCATTCAAAGGAAGAACAATCTCAAAACAAAAGATCAACAAGATTCAAAATTGGCCAACACCTCTTAACAAGAAGGAAATAAGGGGATTTCTTGGGCTTTGTGCCTATGTAAGGATGTTCAGTGAAAACTTCTCACAAATTGCATCACCACTCAGAAGGCTCACCAGAGAAGATGTTGACTGGGACTGGGATCAAAAATGTGAAGAAGCTTTCCATAAGCTCAGAAGAATAGTTGGAGAAGAAATAACCCTCAAGAAATTGGATTATGACAAAGGAGCAGGAAAAATTAAGCTAGCAGTAGATTCAAGCTACATTGCTGCAGGAGCAGTACTCACTCAAGAAGATGAAGAAGGAAAAGACAGAACAGTATTATATGAATCAATAACTTTTTCAAAATTGGAATCAAAATACTCAAAACCCAAATTGGAACTCTGTGGAGTTGCAAGAATTCTCAAGAAGCTTCAAACCATACTTTGGGGACAACATTTTGAATTACAGGTTGATGCCAAGGCCTTAATTGAAATGATCAACACCCCTTGCTTACCCAATGCCCCCATGACGAGATGGGTGGCTTTCATTCAACTATTTTCCTTTGATTTGGTACACAAACCAGGGAAAACTTTCACTATGCCAGATGGGCTCTCCAGAAGACCAAAAAGCTCAGATGAAGATGAAGATGCACCAGAATTTGATGAAGAAGAAGATTGGATCAAGCCACACCCTGGATTTGGGGCCAAGAATTTCAATTCACTCAATCTTTCAGGAATACAAGTGCCAACCAAACAAGAAGGATTTTGGAAGAGAATGCAGGAATACTTAAGTACAATGAAAAAACCACAATCAAGTAAAGATGAAGAATTTAGAAGGACAAAAAGAAGGTCACCCAAGTTTTTCTTGGAAGATGGCCAGCTTAAAAGGAGAAATAATCCAAACCCTCAATTGGTGGTATCAAGTCAAGAAGCTCAAAGATACATTTTAAAGTCACTTCATGAAGACATGGGCCACAGAGGAGAAAATGAAACTTACAGAAGAATTAAAACAAGATTTTGGTGGGAAGGAATGAAGAAATCAGTCAAGAAATGGGTTCAATCTTGCCTAGCCTGCCAAAAGAGAAGTCAAAACTTACAAAGGGAACAAGGAAGGCCTACAGCAACATCAACAATCTTTGAAAGGGTAAGCATGGATGCATTCCATATCAAATCTGGAAGATGGAAATATATGGTTGTGGCCAGAGATGATTTTTCAGGATGGCCAGAAACAGTTGGACTAGTCAAATTAACAGCAAAAGCAGTTGCAGGATGGTTCACCTCAGAATGGATATGTAGGTATGACTCACCAAAAGAAGTAACTGTTGATGGGGGGCCAGAGTTTGGAAAAGAATTGCAAGATGCAGTAAAGAAAGCAGGATCAAGGATCAGAGTCACCACATCTTATTACCCAGAGTCTCAAGGAATGGTTGAAAGGGGCCATAAGCAACTCAAAGATGCATTAGTCAAGATGTGTGGAGAAAATGGAGGAAAATGGAGAAAATATCTACCTTTGGTTACCTTGGCTGACAGAATCTCCACTAAAAGGACAACTGGTTTCTCACCATATGAACTCCAATTTGGGCAACTACCAGTATTACCAATTGACATTGAAACAGAAACCTTTTTAGCAGTAGAATGGCACAAAATATCCACAACTGAGGAATTATTGGAAGCCAGAGCTAAACAATTAGAAGGAAAAGAAAAAATGAGAAGGAAAGCAGCAGAAAAACTCAAAAACTCAAGGGAGGACTCAATGAAATATTGGGATAGAAGAATGGCACATCAACTAAGATCACCACTCAATCCAGGAGATTTGGTCCTGGTTTATTACAAAGCAATAGAAACTAATTGGGGGCTACTTTTCAAAAACAAATGGAATGGACCCTACAGAGTAATCAGACAAATAAACAATGGACCATATGAACTTGAGGAACTTGATGGAACAGAATTAGCAAGAAGATTTGCAGCATCTCAAGTCAAGAGGTTCTACCCAAGAGGAAAGTTGATAAACACAAAAGAAGACACAGAAGAAGAACAAAGTGAAGAAGATGAATAAATAAATGAGGAAGAGGTATTGGAGGAAACCACAGAATCAGATGAATAATAGAGAGCTCTCACCTGGAATGCTGGGGACAGCATTAAATGGAGAGGGGGATGTGGTATTCCATACCATTTTTTTTCACCAGGCTCCAGCTCATAGTACCCTATAACAGCAGGAAATCCAGCCTACAGGCAGACTTACACTCAAGTTTTACACCAAAAGGTCAATTTTACAGCAAGAAGCTGGATTTAACTCATAAAACCATGGCACAGGCACCAAAGGGAAGTGTATGTGTTTAAATAACTTATTCAATTTCACTATGCATATGTAAAAATCAATTTACATATAGCAAACTAGTTACAGCAAATGAGGTACCACCCTTTAAATTACACACTCCACCCAGCTTTACACCCCCTTACAGCCACAGGACTCATGCAGCAAGAAAATGACACATGCATTAGCTATACAGCCAACTTGCATTCAAAATCACATGATGCAAAGCTCAACTCCATGGAATTCCTGCAATTCATTTACAACACAGTCCCAGGAGTACCTTATCTTATATCCACAGTAACCCCACTTAAAACCTTAAAACATAATTATTTACACCACTCATCACCTCATGCAAACCAAAGCTAGTTACAACAGGCTGCATGCAGTACATAATTCCAATTAAATCTCAACCACATGACTATGCACAGCATGTGTCAAAATCAAAAATCACATCATCTCATAAAAAACAGTAAATTCACCAATGCAAGAAGTTATCACCTGAATTCATTTTAAAGTTCAAAAAGAAGAAAAACAAACATGACACCTGCATAAATTACACAGCCATTTCTACCCAACCTAAAATAGGACATATGCAAAGGAATTACAAGGTCATCATGTGATACTGCATCCACCAACAGAATATCATGTGACAGGAAAAGAGGCTGTGCACAACAAAAATTCCCCAGCCAAAATTGAATCACCTCATGTATGCAAGGAAAATTGAAGAATATCACATCATAATTAGTTCACCAAAAGGCAATCATGTGATAAATGGAGGCTGTGCAAAGAGAAAATTATCACCAAACCTTAAATCACCTGACCCATGCAAGAAAGGTCCTCACCAAAAACAGAGTCACATGATGAAATCAAGAGGAATTAAAGTGGAAGAGACAGCTCCCATGGAGGGCCCCCTGGGCTCCCAAAAGGTATAAATTGAGGGGCTCTCTCCCCCAAATTTCAAAATCCCCCCCCATGCAAGTTATATCCCATGCAAATTATATCCACTGCACAGTAGGAGCATAGGAATAGTTCATCCCTCACCTGGGAGGTAGTCCAGAAAATTATAGTGAATTTTACTTTCCCAGTAGCTAAGCTCAGTGAAAGTATAGTGTTGGAGATTACCCAGTAGCTAAGCTCAGTGGAATCTTATTATTATTAAAATAAAAATAAAAAATTACCCAGTACCCAAGATTAGGGTTACTACTCTATTAAAATACTTTATCCAGTAAAATTAACACCATTATCAAGGCTTAAAAATAACTTACCCCTTTATAAATCCAATATCACAGAATCTTACCTTTTAAATTTAACAAATACAGTTTTATCTCATTATTAACCCCTCTTAAAAAAATAACAAACCTTTAAAAATTATTTTACTATATTATAACTTTACCTTAACAAAATTACCTTTATCAACACCCATCAAATTTTTCAGAAAACCTTAAATAACCCATCCTACCAAGGATTTATCACCAAGAAGAAACCACTCACCTCAATTTAACCAAAAAAAAATATTAAAATTAAACAGACAAGTATCCAATTAAAATATCAAATTTAACCAAAATTACTGACATTATTTTTCATATTATTTATTGGATAGGTCTGATCTGAGACTGCTGAATTTTGTCTTCTGCAGTTGTAAAGCCACTTACTAATTTTATTTTGGTTTGTGAGCTCCAAGGAAGATTTTGTTCAGTATTTTAGGAGAGGCAGGCAATACACCCTTGCCACCCTTGGTTACAGGAGTTATTAGCAATTCAAAACTAGTTACCTGTGATTTCCCCCTCCAGGTACTGCCTCATTTTAATCCCACACAAGAGGAGTTCCCACATCAGTACTATTATATCTATTATTTATCTACTCAATTATTATCTTATCATCTTGAAATCACCTACAAATCTATTTATTTAAAGTTATTATTATTTTATCATTAGTCTGATTATTGAATAGGTCTGATAGAGACTGCTGAAAAGTCTTCTCTAGCTGTAAAGCCACAATCTTAGATATTGATTTGTGAGCTCTGTAGGGAGATTGTTTAGTATATTCAGAGGGGCAGCTAAAACACCATTAGCACCCTTGGTTACAGGATTATTTCAGCAATTCAAAACTGTTTACCTGTGATTTCCCCCTCAAGGACTGCCTTATCCAATCCCACACTAAAAGGAGCTCCACAATATGAGAGTAGTATCAAATATGCCCAATTCTTTAATTGGATTACTTGCACCATTAAGTTTTATGCCAGCAATTGGAAACAATTGATTTTTAAAGTTTGGTACACAAGGCTTAAGAAATAATTTGCCAACACAAGAGCAGAAGGCTTAGTGGGTTTGTTGTCAATTACCATCTCTGTTATACAGGAGCTACCAGCTGTATAGCCTGTTACCCTGTTTTGTTTGGTCTTCATTAGTTGTGCATCTTGAATCTTTGAGAAATCAAGTTGACCATTGCTTAATTGTGGCAAGTGGGAATAAGACTCCATGATGTCAAAGGTGGCATTGATATTTTGTATATCTTTTGAAGATTCATAAAATATTGATGATTTCTCATCTGAATTTTCTTCACTTACCCCATCCTTTTTACCATCAGGTTCCTCTTCCATTTCAATTTCATTTATTTTCCCCTTCTTGGGACATGTAGTAGCTAAATGTGTGGTGCTTTGGCAAATATGGCACTTTCTCATTACATCTTCAGACTTATACTTAATATTATTAGGATTTTCTTTGGGAATTTTGTCCACAGAATCTTTCCAAGGTGTATTAAACCTTGTTTTGAGATTCACCCTAATAGAAAAAACTCTGGTCCTGGTGGTTACTTCTTCCAATATATTAATGATATCTTCTTCTGAAGATTGTGCGGTAGTCCTTCTTTTCACACAATTTTATAAGTCACCTCCACATTTTCATAGAAGTTTTCTGTGGATCATTAATCCTGACATGTCAGGATATAATTCTGTTAATCTATCTTTTTGTTGGCAAAGTCCTGGTACATCTTTTTCTTTGTCTGCCTTAACTTTAGCATATTCAAAGGGTTTTTCAGCTTTAAATCTTCAAGCATAACTGGACCATTTGTTGATAATTTGGGTTTTCCACCAAGTCCAACTTTGGTGTCCATGTGCCTGTCTCAGTTTTATATACCATCTGTGGGCTGATCTGGTAAACAAGGTGTCAAATCTTGCTGTTACCAATATCTCAGGTAATTAAAAATCTTCTTTAATCATGTCAATTCCTCTGATGAATTCCATATGGTCATATTCTCCTTCACCACTGAAGTGAGGCCATTCTTTAGGTACTTCTTTCAAGAGTGCTTGGCCCATTGATGTTTCCAATTTATGGAAATAAGTGTAAAATTAATTCTTTAAATGTGAATGTTCAAAATCAAATAATTGTGCATTGGGAACCTTTGAACCCTCATTTTGATTAAGATTTGTAGAAATTCTAGGTAAGGTGTGCAGTGATTGTTCAATATCATTCATTTTACTGTTGCTAAACCATTGAGAATTTCTGAACTCATGTTGGAGGCTCTGTATTAAGCTTATTACTTCAATTTTTTACATATCTTCCTGAATTTTAAATTCTTGCCATCATTCTGTCTGTCCAGTATTATCAGAAGTGACTTGATTCAATTTCATTGTTAATTTTGATACCTCCTGTTATGAGGTGTCAAAACACTTTTTCAAGGAAATTCTATCTGTCTGTACTTCAGTAAATGAATTTGCAATATCATCAAGGACTTTTTTATTATCTTCTTTGATAATATTTATGGCTTATTTTATTCTTGTTTCAATTATGTCATCAATATTGAATTTAGAATATCTGTCTGTTAATTCTTTAATAATGAAAGATTGTTGATTGAACTTATTTCCAAATGAATTTTCATTATTAGAAGCTTTAAGTTCTCTTAAAGCTTTTTCAAAATATATAAGTGTCTCATTTATTTGTCTTAAGATTGTTACAAATTGTTGAGTTTTTATCAGAAATATGACTTTTAACCTCATTTATAGCTATATACAAGTTTGGAATGCCATCTAGAATATCAGAAATCATTTCTGATATTTTAATCTAGCTTCCTCCTTTTTCTGCAATTCCATCATTTCTCTGGCCATATGAAATACATTTTCCATGGAATCCTGACAAATCTTTTGGATTCTGTAGACCTGGATGTAAGTTTTTGTGGCTGATCCTTTGCCTTTGCCCTTGTTCTGAGCTTGTGGCTTCTTTTGCACGTTTTAATTGCTGCTGCTGGCTACTGGGGCTGTTTTTGGCACTTGCTTGGGTGGTGGATGGTTGTTTTTCCTCAATTCTGCTTTTCAAAGCATCATATTTTTCTTTTCCATCAATGGACGCCATCCATTGAGTAACCTGCAAGTGATGGGATGGCCCAGGAATTTTCTCAAAGTCAGGTGAGAATTCATGCAGTTTTTCCACAGATCTGAAAGGATATGGTCCTCTTTGCGCTGAAATGCATTTTTGTAGCACTTCTGAATGGCTTTGTATATCTCCACTGAGGCTTGTTGTGGAGGTATCAGCTCTGTTTGAAGGTAAAATAGTATTATCAGCTTCAGAATGGCAGAATTTGTCAGTTTGGGATCCATTTACTGACCCTTGTCCTTCTATAGCTGATTGGCTTCTGCCATAATCACATCTATAACCTGTTTGGGATCTTCATGAGGGGTTATAGCTGGCTCCTGATCTGGTTAAAGGAATATTTTATGATTAAGGGCTTAAAAATAGTTATTTTATGTCAAAAAACTTACTATTGGCCAAATTCTTTGCCTTTTGAAGGGTATAACTTATGTGCAAGCTAATTAATTCAGAAAAAATTGGCTCTGGTTGATTGTTCTGAGTTATAATAACTGTGCCATTATAGTCAGAATTGGCAGTACTGGCAGGAATAATGCTAGTAGCTGTTGATGCAGTTTCAATATTTTCTTGTCTTACCATGTTTTCAGACACTAAATCTAATGAAAAAAAGCAATTATTCAAGTAAAAAAAAGGATTTTTCAAAAGAGAAACAAAAAATAAAGCCTCACTTATAATATGAAAAAGTTTTATTTTTTATGAAAATTTTGAATTATAAGTATTTTTTATGGATTTTTAAATATTTTAATATAAGAAAAGGGATTAGAAAACAGTAAAAATATATGTCACAGGTAAAATATCATGGCTCGGTGCTAAAATGTAAGTTGTGGATATGAAAGCTTAATTTAAAATCAATTACTTTTCCTGTCCTCAAAATTTGTTTAAGATAAAAATTAATTAAAAATAGTAAGAGATAAGTTTTTTAAGAGAAAACACATCAATTTTTTTTGACTTTATTATTATTAAAAAATATTATAAAGATTTATTGTTTTGCCAACAATACAAATTTATCCAAAAATACTCAACAAGAGATATTTAAGGCTACAAAAAAAAATTTTCAAGAGAAATTTCAATTGGAATTAATTGAGCAAAGTACTTCAGGAAATTAATATAAGAACAGAGTCTCTAAAAGGATCTTTAAAGAGAAAAAACACTCAAGAGTGACCAGAGTAAATTTGGAAACAATGTGACAAAGTTAACAGTGATGGAAGATGCTTTCATTCACTTTTGGGGTAGTTCAGGGGTAAAATGATTAAAATGATTTTTAACATGGTTAAAAGCCTTTAAGTCATAAGAAAAGGGTGGTTGGAATCCCTGATTTATTGGTTAAACAGTGTTTCAACTAATTATAAAAGGAAAATATTCTAACATGAAGAGAAAAGTGGGGCAAAGAAGACATTCTTTCATAGCCATCAATTATCTTACTACAAAAGTGAATTTTTCTCTTGTCAGTTGTAGAAAACGCTCTGACAACAGAAACCCCAATTATGGCATCATTGAACCTTTTTTTAGACCAAAAAAGGGCTGGTTTTAGTCATTTTTTGCTATTTTACGCCATTTCAGACCCTTAAATCAGCCATTGCTATAGTAATACCTAGTTTTAAGCCTTCAAAAAATGTCATAATGTGTTTAAGAGACATGAAATCCAGTCAAAACTGTTTCTATAATGTTTTTTTATCTTCAGGGTAGTTTTACCCTCTTGGAAACAGTTAAAACTTCCCTGGTTGGTATCAAAACTGCATGGTCAATTGAGACACAGACCCTGTGACTCAATTCCAGGCCAAAATTGATGAACCTTTGTGTGAATTTTTACATCTAACGCTTTTCAGAAAGGAATTTGGGGGTCTGGCTCCCCCTTGGTGCCAAGATTCCTTTCCCCCCCAGAATCAAACTTTACAATTGATTTTTTCTTTCATTTGTCATCATTTATTATACTTGTAATTTACATATGTAATTAAATTGAGTTTTTATGGTACCCAACTGTGATAATTGACACCTCATATTTAAATTGAAGTTCATTTATGTAATACACATGCACATTTTGACATTTCAATTGAAAATACTTCAATTCCTCATAGCTTTTAGACTACACATTACACTTCCATTTTAACACAAAAATTGATGGTTAACACCACATGTGATTTGAATTAATTTGAGGTCTTGAGGAATTTCAAATTTCTTACAGAGAATACTCAAAAGCTAATTTAAGCTTATTTAGAGTTGAGTTACAGAAAATTTACCCAGAGGTGACCCTACCTTATTTTTTATGAGAAGTCCAATGGTGAAGCAATTTTCATATGTTTCTTTGTAGTATAAAAAGTTATAATAATTTTTATTTAACTTTTTCCAACAATACTTTAACTTTGGCATTTTTGGTTGGAATTCATATTTTCTCAATCTTTTCAAGTAAAAATGTGTTTTCATAAATTGAAATTTCAATGTCATTTTCTTTATAAGTTTTAATTAAATTTTAATTTTTTTGTGTAAATTTGTATTTATATTTCAATTTTGGGTTTTATAGTATAAATAAATTTCTTGTATTTATAATTGTATATTGTTTTATTATTTGTGGTCTTTTGGGTATCTGAAAATACCTTCAAGGCTCACATATGCCATGTTCAATTTTAGTTATCCAGATATATGATTATCTCAAAATCTGTATGTAACTTGTTTGCCCCATATCTTTTGTTCTAGATGTGATATGGCAAAATGGATGGCACCATCAGTTAGCCCTGATTGTGCCCTTCCCAAATAGACCCCCCTTTGGGTATCTCACACTAAAACAGTAGAAGTTCGATGAGAGGTGAATATTTTATTCAGCCTTATTTGACTTTATTTTGGCCTTGACTTCTGTATCTTTGGTTCTAGCTCGATTTTTCTATTACCATTGGATAGCCCTGATTGAGAGCTATGACTTTAATACACGTTTGATGGGTTTCAGCCTCTTTCTCTTGATTTTAGATGAGAGGTGAAAATTAAGGTTTATGATCAGCAACTGCTTTGAGCTTAAAGAAATTTGTTATTTGTTGGCCTATGATAATGGGCCTTGCATATATAGAAAGAGGTGACTTTCCTCTTTCTTTTGATACCTTTTGAGCCTGTTTGGTTCAAGTCCATGTTTTTGTTGTATTTTGCTCTACCATTGGTTTATGGTATCCTGGCAGTCATGCTTGTGCTCTGGTCTTGAGTCACAGGCTGACGCTCCCACCAGAATTTCTTCCTTCTAAGCTCTAATGTACAATCCTGTAACAATTTCCTATTTTCTGAAACACCTTTTTTCCAGAAATTGGCCTTCACATGTCAAAAATTCTCATTTGTAAGAAAATTTTAATTACCATTAAATGACCTCACATCAGCCTACAAAATACTTTTATGTCAGTTATAATGCAATTGAAGCTGCAAAGTACACCAACGGTATCTTTAGTGCAATGGTAGGAAGTATAGAAGACAGCCAGCCTGTTGTACAGGTATTTTGAGTATGCCTAATCTCCAATGCAGGAGAGCTGTAAAGTATGTTACTGTACCATACAATCATTCTTGAATATTCTAAGGCCAATACATAATCAGATTGGAAGGCCCATATTTCTGAGTTCATTAGAGCTTTTCAATTTAGAATATCCCATTGTTATGCAATTTGTATGTTACAGTATAACAATTTCCTAAAGCAATGTGTCTAAGCTTTACATCTGTATAGTACACTGTGCAATACAGTCAAGTTCATACAACAAAATCAAAAATTAAATGTTAACTTTAAGCTTTCAAATGGTCATTCAAGCATCTTGGGGAATGAAACATCAAGAATGTCAGCCTGTGACTCAAAACCAGAGCACAAGCATAACAGCCAAATTCCATAAACCAATGGTAAAGCCAAGATACTACCAGAACATGGAGCTGAGTCAAATCAGCCCAAAATGTATCAAAAGAAAGAGGAAACCCACCAATTTCTAAATACACAAGTCCCGCCATCATAGGACAAAGAATAAAAAAGTTATTCCTGCTCAAAGTTGTATCCAAGCATAAACCTTAATTTTCACCTCTCATCTTAAATACAGAGGGAAAGGCTTAACCCCAACAGAGGGGTACTCCAAATGAAGCTCCAAGTCAAGGTTATCCAATGGTACTAGCCAAATTGAGCTAGCACCAGAATCACAGCAGTTATGACCAAAATAAGGTCAAATAAGGGTGAATAAAATATTCACCTCATGTCTAACTTCTACAGTTTTAGTGAAAGATACCTAAAGTGGGGTCTTTTTGGAAACAGGACAATCAGGATTATCCTATGGTGCCATCCATCTCCTCATATCTAATCTAGAACAAAAGCTATGGGGCAAACAAGTTCCATAAAGATTTTAAGCAAATCATACATATGTACAAAATATCTTGTACATGGAATAACTTTGCCATATTTAATAATAGCCATATCAAATGAGATACCATTGTGTAGAGCACATCTAGGGTTACACAATGAATCAACTCTGAGCTTGATATCTCAAAAACTGACAAAGCTATGGCAGTTTTGAGGTCAGAATCCCACAGTTAGGCCAATACAACCTTATCATGGGATATTCTCCCATAACTATGATTATGAGGTGTCAAAAAGACAAAGAAACCTGCTTATACTTCAATACCTCATAGTTTGGTCAATACTGGGGTCCTTTAAAGGTTCTGTACAGCATTTTACACGTCATACATGTCAGAAGAGGGCTATGTGGTCCCAAGATGAGAACCTTTCTCTTTGTATTGGTGAAAACTGCCCAAATGTGGTTTCAAAAAGATATTTGAGCCCAATACAGGCTATACAGGCCTTGTGAAAACTAAAATGCAGTCCTTGGAAGTGAAAAATCTTCACTTCCTCTATGTGAAAAGGTCTAATAGCCTTTTCCACCCAATTTTAGGATAAAAAGGGACCTTTTCTCCACCAGAAAAGGTTTCCTCATCCTTCTCTTGAATTCCTACATAGTAAAACTGTCAAAAGCAGCTATACTCATGGAAAATAATCAGGTATAATTATAATTTTCATTATTTTAGTCTTTATTATTTTAACCCAACAGGTAAAGCTGCACCCAGGGCTTTCAAAAGCGCTCACCACCACTATTTCTCAATAGTAAAGCCTTGCATATTATTTTATAAAGCCCTTATCATCATCAATAAAAATTTTTTTATGATTTTTACCATGTCCCAGTCATAGTTTAAGCTTGTAACTAGCCATTAATAAGATTCATCATAGACTCAGCCTGACATTTTGGGGGGCTGTCCGTGTTTTTTTGCATTTTTTGGACCTTTTTATGCATGAAAGTGAGTTTTTTCTAATTTTTGTTTTATTGATGACATCTTGTTTTGTTTTTTAGGCGTAATTCTCTTAAAAAATAAATTTTAATATATATCTCATATTTATTTTTTGAGTGGTATATGTTATATACCACTGTGTTTTTTGGTTTTTAATTACCTTGTTGCGTGGTCGATTATAATTTAATCACCACAAAGCCTTTATTTTTGGTGTGTCTTACATATTAGAACACTTTGAGCCATGAATATTGTCCATTTTTTGAATTGAAAAAAAACCTCCTACTGTGAAACCAACAGTATTAGAGGAGTGGTTGGGAATATTGATAATTTCAAATACCCTTTACATAACCACTTTTTGGGATTATACTTACTAATTACAAGTTGATCTGTGAGATACTGGTATACAAACAGTGTACCAGATATCAATAAGCTGTATTCCTGACATGTAATTGTTACTTTCAATTGCACTGTCACAATACAAGGGAATAATATAGAAATAAATTGCCCAGAGGCCATTCTTAGGTATGCAAACAGCATTGTAAGAAGTCTTAACTGTCATTAAGCCCTCTTTCTCTTGTTTGATTCAGTGGAAGAAAACTTCATCCCACTTGAGATCCAGGCACAGGCCAACACACCAGGGACACCCTCAGAACCAGAGGGCAGAAAGGGCGAATGGAAGAGGCACAGTGACGGCCTTATCACAGCTAAAAGGTGGACACCAATTGCCACACAGAAGAATAGAGAACCACAAAACTCTGCTTCAATAAAAGGTAAACCAACCTTGATAACTTATACAGGGAAAATTACTATAATTAACCCAGTTGTAACCTCTAAAGGTAAATTTCCCAAATCAGCAGACAACAAATTTGTACAAGGCACAGCCAAAGGTAAATACCCTAAGAACATAAAGTTCTTGACTGCTTGCAAACACTGACATGTCACCTGTACAACTCAGAGACCTTGGCTTCCAAAGGAACTAACCAGAGCACACAGAAGGCTTGTCCAGAACCAGAAGACCTGGAAGAGGACACCTTGGACACAGTGGTGGATGGTAAAAGAATGAGGTAGATAATATCAACCCTTCCATTCACACTTCATTTCAACAGCGATCTCAAACCAGAGGACTGGAAAGACATGGATCAAGTTCTTCAGCTCCACCAACTCCTCAAAGATTTATTTCAATGGAGCATGGAAAACAAGAGGTTCAACCTAGAAACTCACTGGGCAGAACTTGGAGCAAGTTGCCAGAAGATACGTCTCAAAGAGATAGACTTCAAGGACCTTATGGTAATCACCAAAGGTTGGAATCCCACCAGGTAGTTCCAACTCCTGGAGGTGATGGCAAACAGGATAAGGGAGAATCAAGCCACTATCCAAGCTATAGAAGAAAAGCTGAGCTGGACAGGGATTACTCATATTCCTTCAGGCTCACAAGGAGTAGGCCAAAGAAGCTCTCCAGTGGCTTCACACCATTCAGGAACCAGAAGATCAGTTGCCAAGAGTCACCATTCTTCACAATACCAGGTATTTTCCAGGAGAAGACAAGGATACAAGGGCAAAAACAAGACCTCTTTCAACCGAAGGCAGAGAGAGTCAGACACAATGATCCAGAGCTGCTGGACTTTGTGAAAGAAGTACACAAGAGCCAGAAATAGCTGTACATAGCTCTAGAATAAGTAGCCCCATTAATAGAAATATTACCCTGACTCAGATTGGAAAGAATTTTGTTACAGCTGAGAGTAACTCAAACAATGATTCACTGTGATTACAAATGTCCCAATTTGCTGAGAAAACTCAAAAGAAGTTTGCAGAACTCCAAGCAAGCCATGAGAGGATTGAAACATTAACAGCCTCCAAGGACAAAATTGTCCAAACTCTCCAAGAGGGACATGCTCAATTGAGAAAAGACTCTGAAGAGATCAACAAAAGACTGAATTAAGTATTTCAAGAACAACACCACAGCAAAAGGGACAGGGATTATCTGGATCAAGACATAAACAAACTTTTCAATGTCTACCATAACATGAAGCCCAAACCACAAGAACATGTTATGGATAATCTATATTACCAAGAAGACATCAAACCAGATACCCCTTTGGATAATAAGGCAAGGTATCCATCTCAATACCAAGATGCAGAGAACATGTTATATTCTGAGAAGGAAGTATTAAAACAGCTTCCAGAGGCCTCAAGGTGGCCCAAACTCTCTGGAACAGGAGAATATGATCAGAAGGAGCTGGTTGATTATATTGATGGACTCTTCATTGATGTACCAAGCATACCAGACTACTGAATTACTGCTAGACTTAATACAGAATTCAAAGGACATGCTAGTACTTGATACACAGAGATGAAAGAAATCCATGGAAGAGACAGATAATCCAAAAGTATAGAAATGGTACTTGGATATGGCAGAAGATCATGTCATTTGAAAATGACAAGTACTCTGTGGACAAAGATTCATATGGGTGGTGTCTCAGACAGTCTAAAAGACTTAAAGCTATTGATCCTCAAATGATTATACAGATGAGGAATCAAAACTCCTGACACAAATGCCATGAGAACTAGAGCATTAAGTAAGATGCAGATGCAACCAAAGCTGCACTCTAGATGACATTGCAAACACCTTACAAGATGTAAGGAAATGGACAAATATAGGGAAATATTCTCCATATAAAAGCAGTAGTTTCAGAGAGAAACAACCTTTCAGTGTGGAGTTTAAAGACAAACTCAGAGAAAGAGGGGCAGAAGTGACTAAGGAGAAGAATTCTTGTCACAATTGTGGCTCAACAGACCATTATTCCAATAACTGTCCAAAGGCAAAGGAAAAAGTCTATTCCATTGAGAAAGTCCCAGAGGGGGGATCCACCACAGAGGATTCCAAATCAGACTCTATGGCTGATGGTATTGGAGAACACTCTGATGAAGAATAAGACCCAAGAGAGGAATTTCTAGTGGAGTACCAAGAGGAAACAACACTAGAAATTCAAGACATATAGTTAGAAGCAGGTATGCTGAAAGACACTGAAAAAAAAAAGTTGTGTAAACACGCACAAGATGCACAAACATTCCTAGTTACACCAACTAAAAAAATGGCATACATACATGGCACAGACACAAAGATGACTGTTTTCATAGACAATTATCAAAACCCATTGATCATTGACAGTGCAGCACACTGTTCAATAGTGGACAGATGTCAGGGTGAGTCTATGTAGTAGCTTAAAAATAGTAAATACAAGCTAGCACTATGACTGTGACACACAAAATAATTTTTTATAATAGTAAACAGGTTCTACTGTAATATGATAACAGTGGTGATGAATCTATTGAGAACCTGGGTTGCAATGATTTAATATCAATTGACTGTGAAAATCACTACAATAATTAATTATTTTAATTATATCAATATAATCCTAAGAGTACTACTGGTATAAGACAGTTTTACTACGTAAGGATGTTAATTCATGATAAGATGAGTCTTTTCCAGTGAGGAAAGACCTGCTTTTATCTCCTCTGAGGACTGTGAAAGACTGGTAGGCTCTTCACACATCTCCAGAGTGAAAATTTTCACTCTGGAGGCTGGGTTGTGGTTCTGTACCATCAATTCTGACGTCAGCATAGTCAGAATTTTGGTTTTTGGACCACAAATGATCATTCTGGATCAATACAGGGTGAAAAAACTCTTCACAGGCCACGTCAGCACCATTGTGACGTGTCCAGAGTGTCTGTATGACTAATATTAGTCATTCTGGGCGGGTTTAAGCTTTAAACAACCATTATTTTAAGTATCAAGCCAGTACTGGTTGGTACAGGTTTGGTACAGACCAGTATTGGTCAAAATACTTCCAACCAAGATATCTTAGTCATTTTTTGAGATATCAAGAATCCAAGAGCACAGAATTGAAGGGCTTAATGAGCTCTTCAATTTGATATGCTTCATGATCACCCTTCTCTAATATAGCAAAAGCTATAAGGACTTTAAGTTTTTGGATGTATTTTTGTACATCAGTATGAGGCTTCAAAACCTTCCAAGCCAGATATCATCCCCAATTTAGAAGATATCTTTATTCTAATGATACAGTATTGTAGGGCTTGATTAGATCTACAGTTTTATATACAACACTTTACAGCTGTATGAATATATTCCAAAGATACAGGGGTTTCTTTATATGGTTAGTTTCAGAAATCCTGTATTTTGAGATGTAAACCTTTAAACCAAGATCCCTCTGTCAATTTGGAAGATAGAGGGGTCTAAGGTATCTCAAATTAAAGCTCTCACTCAGATCTTCAATTTGGCTGTACTTTTGTACAGTTTTGTACAAGCCCTCCTACACCTTTGAGGGGTTGTTGGTGAAAAAAGGTGGTATAATGGTATCTCCTGATTTAGGAGTGCTACAGATGAATAGATGATACCATTGGATAGCTCTACCTTAGAGCTTCAAGAAAAAAAACCATTCTGGTTGGGGTTTCATGAAATATTTATAAGTTAGATTAGAGGCTAGAATAAGAGTTTTTGCTTATTTGGTCTTATCATTGATAGGGAATATCTTTGTCCTTTCTTATTATATTTGAGGAGGTTTCCTCTTCATAACTTACTTGTATTGGCTATATTTGTCCAATACTCCTCATACCATTACTTATGGTATGTTGGATGACATGCTGGTACTCTGTTTTGAGTCACAGGCTGACATACCCTCCCTCCAAAAAAGGCTCATCATTGATGAGACTCTTTTGTCCTCATGGAGGCTCTTGATCCTTTCAAAAAAGAATCTTTATCTGAATCATCCAGCTTTACCCATTGGTCTTTTTCTGGTGGTTTATTCCTTCTTTCTGTTAAATAATCCCTATTGGAATATCTTTTTATTTGATTGGGGTTGTCAGTTTCAAAGTAGAATTTTCTTTGTTTGTCTTGCCCAATTATCAAGTAACTCTCTAGGTAATTATGTATGCTTATGCCATAGATTCTATGGTACTCTGTACCCATTAAAAATCCATCAAACTTAGCATTTTCAAGTACCACAAATTCAATGTGTAATCTGAGGTTTCCCATTTTGTGTGGTATTATAATTATTTTTTGGATTATTCCAAGTGACTTCATTTTGCCTGCAGCACTTTTAAAGCTTCTTGCTTTTGTTGAAAGCATCTCTGCATTCCACATTGGAAAGTGTCTGTCCAAGTATTCTTTGGCTACCACTGAGCAATTTGCTCCTGTGTCAAAAATCAAAGGATGCTTTTTATTTTCAATGTACACATCAAGATTTGATTTTGCTCCATGAATAAAGGCCATACCAGTTTTGGGTACTTCCAAATACTCTTTAGCATCAATGGTTCTGCCACTTCTGTCTTCACCTTTTTTGGGTTGAATGAGTTCTGGTTTCAAAGAGTTTCCTAGGACTGATTCTGTTTTCTCATCCTCATACTCTAATAAATATTGTTCAATAGGCTCTGATCCACTGTCTGAATCCTGTCTTAGCCCATTTCCCATGCTGTCAGAGTCAGATTTGTACTCCATGTGTTCTTCTACTGACTCTTCCTCTATTGCAAATATTTTCTTTTTTCCCTTGGGACAATTATTTGCATAGTGGTCAGGTGATCCACAGTTATGGCATGTGTTCCTTCTCCTTGGTGCTTCTTCACCATTAGTAGGTTTGAGGTCTTTTTCCATGAGTATCTTTGGTTTTTCTCTGCTATCATGTGACCTATAGGGTGAACTACTGCCAATTGATGTCTTTTTTCTGACATCTTTTATGACATTTGCTATGTCATCAATGCTGCTTATTTTGCTGCATCTGCACTTTACTGCATGTTCTAAGTCTCCTGGAAGTTTTGTCAGAATCTTATGATTTCTCATCTCTATTGTCATGTTTGGATCAATAGATTTGAGTCTTTTGGTTTGTTTAAGACACCATTCATAAGGGTCTTTTTCTGTAGAGTATCTGTCACTCTCAAAAGAGATGATTTTTTGCCAAATCCAAGTACCATTGCTGTACTTTTGTATTATTTGGTTTCTCCACCATGGCCAGCTTTTCCTACCATGTATCTCTTTCATTTCAGTGTACCATATATTTGCATGGCCTCTGAATGCAGTGTTGAGTCTTGTGGTGATCCAGTAGTCTGGTATCTTTGGTACATCAACAAAAAGTCCATTAATATAATCAATAAGCTCCATATGATCATATTTTCCAATTCCTGAGAATTTAGGCCAATTTACCACATCAGGTAATTGCTTCAATGCTTGTTTCTCAGAGTAACTGAGGTTCTCACCATCTTGGTAAAGAGACTCAGACCTTAACTTTGGATCCTGGGATTCACGAGCTTGGTTTTCTGATTCTTCCTCTTTTACTTTGGTGATTGGTTTATCATCTTGAGTTGTTTGAGGGAAGAAATTATCTTCTTTTTCCTCCTTTTTATAGAGAAAATCCACTTCTTTTTCCAGGATTTCCTGTTGATATTGGACATTTCTTAAATCTCTTCTCACAGCTTGTTGTTCCTCTAGTATTGAGTTCAACTGTTTGTTTTTAGTTTCAAATTCTGCCCAGATTCTGGATAGATTTGTGTTCAAGTCTTCTATGACTGTTTCTTGGAAGGAATTTTCTTTCTTGAGTGTTTTCATTTCTGAAGTTACTTCTTGAACATGATCATATGTCCAATCCATGAATTTACCCATGTTGGACCATATGAAACTACTACCTCTGGAATCGGTGGTTTCAAATTTTTTAGGGGGTATTTTATCATCAATAGGCTTAAGCTGAGGATCAATTGATTCTGAGCTAACACTATTGGTAGGTACAGTGTCTTTTAGGATTTGTGTTCCTCTTGGACTAATTTTATTCATTGTTTCATCAAAGGATCTGATTCTATCTTCTCCTTCCTGAAAGAATTCTTGTTTTCTACTAGGGCTCCATGTCCTCTGCTGGAAACCACCAGGGATGACTGGAGAGTCCTGAAAATATTGTCCTTTGGATTTCAAGTCCTGTAGCTGTTGGACTGATGTGGGAAAGATGGAATTTCTTCTTCCATGCCTTGGTGTTCCTGAATCATATTGGACTCTTCCATATGCCAAGAATTCTCTATGGCTAGGATCTTGGTTTGATTCCCTCTGATTCAAGTCTCTTCTGAGAGTATGAAATGGCTGTTGAGATCCCAACTTTTCATTTCTTCCAGAATCTTTTGGCAAGTAATAAGATTGACTCATATTTTTTGCCTCATTATTCCAATTTCCTTCCATGATACTCCCATGGTTAAGGTTTTGTTGTCCATACTCCATGTGGAAAATTCTTTTAGGAGTACATGAATATGAGTTATTTTCCCTGCATCTGTCCAATTTTTTTGTTGGACTGGGCTGAATTTGGTTTGGGGTGGGACTTTGAGCAGGAGTTTCCTGATAATAAGTCCTTTGTTGGTTATTTGATCCAGAAGGAGGTGGCCTTCTCCCTTTGTTTCTTCTTTGCCAGATTTCTTGCTGATTTCTTGGGTATCCAAGATCTCTGAGAAATGGAGTTGTCATGTTAAAAAATGACAAAAGACAAAAAATCTGTATTTTCCAAGGTTTCTTTACCTTTAAAAGGCCTTTGGACTGATTTCTGCTTTATACTCTTTTGCAATTTGCTTGGGAGTTGGTACTGCCTCCTTGTCTTTGAGGCTGGTACAGATGAATTTCACTGTGATTTTGTCTCAAATGGAATGTATTTTTTCCACTTGAAAGCAAATGGAGAAAGTTTGTAATTCAATTTGAATAAACAAAATTTCCAATTCCTTACTGTTATTTCTTCTGAGTTTGGTTTGATATCTGAGTTTTAATTATTTATTATTATTATTATTTTATTTTTTATTTTTTGAATAAATAACAGTTTTGTTTCACTTATTTTTATAAGTAAAGTATTTAATATTAAAGGTTTATATTATTAAGCTTGAATATTATTGATAAGTTATTTACTAATTGAAATTGAAAAATCAACTGTTAATAGTTCAATTTACAATTTTTCTTTCTTTAGAGGAAAGAAAAGGGTCTATATCTTAATCATACAATAATTTTGTTGTATGATTAAGTTTTCTTTTGTTTTTATTTGATTATTTATCAAATAAAACAAATTTCAATCAATTTCCTCCTCAGTTTAAGAAAGAACAGAATGTATTAAATAATATTGATCTTAAATATTAAAGAATTAGAATAATAATGAACTTATTATTATTAAAATTTATTTATTTTTTTATTTTTTTATGTATTATTATTATTATTATTATTTTTTTTTTTTAAAAAAAAAAATTGATGAATTTTTCCTCAACTTGAGTAGAAAGGATTCTTCTTCAATAATATTCAATTTGAATATTAAAGAATTGAAATAATAATAAAATTATTATTTCAATATTTATTGTTGGTTTACAATAAATATTATGATTTAAATTAATTTTACACAATTTGGTAAAAATTAACTATACTTTCTATTTAAATATACTATTTGTATATATAAATAAGTTTGAGAAGTTAATAATAATTACTTATTATTATTTAAAATTGATGAATTTTTCCTCAACTTGAGTAGAAAGATTCTTCTTCAATAATATTCAATTTGAATATTAAAGAATTGAAATAATGATAAAATTATTATTTAAATATCTATTGTTGGTTTACAATAAATATTATGATTTAAATTAATTTTACACAATTTGGTAAAAATTAATTATACTTTCTATTTAAATATACTATTTGTATATAAAAATAAGTTTGAGAAGTTAATAATAATTACTTATTATTATTAATTTTCGTGAAAATTGCAATTTAAAGCTTTGAAGAGTATAAATACTCAAAAATAAAAAAAAAATATTATTTAATATATTTGGATAAAATATAATATATAAAAAATATATATTATATTTTTATAATATAAGAGATGAAAATTAGTTAAAAAATGAAAAAAAAGTCAAAATTGTACTTACTTTTATAGCAAAAAACCTTCAAAAATAGTGAAAATGATCCAAAAATCGCCAAAATAGGTCCGGAATAGGTTAAAACAACGGCCAGGCCCCAAAAATGTCAGGGTGAGTCTATGTAGTAGCTTAAAAATAGTAAATACAAGCTAGCACTATGACTGTGACACACACAAAATAATTTTTTATAATAGTAAACAGGTTCTACTGTAATATGATAACAGTGGTGATGAATCTATTGAGAACCTGGGTTGCAATGATTTAATATCAATTGACTGTGAAAATCACTACAATAATTAATTATTTTAATTATATCAATATAATCCTAAGAGTACTACTGGTATAAGACAGTTTTACTATGTAAGGATGTTAATTCATGATAAGATGAGTCTTTTCCAGTGAGGAAAGACCTGCTTTTATCTCCTCTGAGGACTGTGAAAGACTGGTAGGCTCTTCACACGTCTCTAGAGTGAAAATTCTCACTCTGGAGGCTGGGTTGTGGTTCTGTACCATCAATTCTGACGTCAGCATAGTCAGAATTTCGGTTTTTGGACCACAAATGATCATTCTGGATCAATACAGGGTGAAAAAACTCTTCACAGGCCACTTCAGCACAATTGTGACGTGTCCAGAGTGTCTGGATGACTAATATTAGTCATTCTGGGCGGGTTTAAGCTTTAAACAACCATTATTTTAAGTATCAAGCCAGTACTGGTTGGTACAGGTTTGGTACAGACCAGTATTTGTCAAAATACTTCCAACCAAGATATCTTAGTCATTTTTTGAGATATCAAGAATCCAAGAGCACAGAATTGAAGGGCTTAATGAGCTCTTCAATTTGATATGCTTCATGATCACCCTTCTCTAAGATAGCAAAAGCTATAAGGACTTTAAGGTTTTGGATGTATTTTTGTACATCAGTATGAGGCTTCAAAACCTTCCAAGCCAGATATCATCCCCAATTTAGAAGATATCTGTATTCTAATGATACAGTATTGTAGGGCTTGATTAGATCTACAGTTTTATATACAACAATTTACAGCTGTATGAATATATTCCAAAGATACAGGGGTTTCTTTATATGGTTAGTTTCAGAAATCCTGTATTTTGAGATGTAAACCCTTAAACCAAGATCCCTCTGTCAATTTGGAAGATAGAGGGGTCTAAGGTATCTCAAATTAAAGCTCTCACTCAGATCTTCAATTTGGCTGTACTTTTGTACAGTTTTGTACAAGCCCTCCTACACCTTTGAGGGGTTGTTGGTGAAAAAAGGTGGTATAATGGTATCTCCTGATTTAGGAGTGCTACAGATGAATAGATGATACCATTGGATAGCTCTACCTTAGAGCTTCAAGAAAAAAAACCATTCTGGTTGGGGTTTCATGAAATATGTATAAGTTAGATTAGAGGCTAGAATAAGAGTTTTTGCTTATTTGGTCTTATCATTGATAGGGCATATCTTTGTCCTTTCTTATTATATTTTAGGAGGTTTCCTCTTCATAACTTACTTGTATTGGCTATATTTGTCCAATACTCCTCATACCATTACTTATGGTATGTTGGATGTCATGCTGGTCCTCTGTTTTGAGTCACAGGCTGACACCAGAAATTATCTGGATCATAACTTCCTAATTTGGGAAAAACAACTCCTCCCAACTAAGGCAAAGAACTCCAAAAGTTCATCAATTAAGATGACATCCATTGGGACAATTATCAAAGACATAATTATACCCAAAAGGAAAGGTAATATCATACTCAACCCAGAGTTTGTTTTACTTGAAGATGCCCACATCCAGGGGTTTTTACTGGGAACAGACTACCAGAGGATGAATGGCATTGATATTTACAACAGTAAAAATAGCCATACTACTATTGGTATAAACAAGGAAAAGTAATTTCACTTGACATATACCATATATCTTCCCATGACCCTGTAAAAAAATTACTGAATGAGTTCAGGGAGGGCCAATTCAGCACTACCCTCACCAGTAAAAAGAAACAAGCTTACTGAAGATGATGAGGAAAATTAGAGCAGCATTTGCCATTGGTGAGGAGCCATTAGGAAAAATCAGACTCCATTATATATAATCATATCTGCATGTGGAAAGACCCTATCCACCCATGCTAAGAAGACCTCCATGCCCAGCAAGTCTGGAAACTAGGAAGGAAATTGAGAAACACATAATTTAACTCCTAGAAATGGATGTAATCAGGAAGTTAGGACTCAATAAGATAGTGGAAATCACCACTACTGTCTTTATCACCTGGAATGATGGAAAATCTAGGTTGTGTGGGGATTTAAGAGCCCTGAATAACTACACAAAATCTGATGGGTACCCTATACCAAGGATACCTCATGTCCTAGAAAAACTGGCAAAAGCCAAATGTATAACCAATATTGATTGTATGAAAGTCTTCAAGCAGAATGGAGTTAAACCAAACTCCATGAAACTACTCAGAATCATATGCCATATGGGCATATATGAGTACACCAGGAAGCCATTTGGCATCAAAAATGCACCAGCCCACTTCCAAAGGATGATGGACACAATATTTCAAGAAGAAATATTGGAAGGCTGGATGGTAGTATATATTGATGACATCATTATATACTTAGATACATGGGAAGACCATATGCAGTACATAGACAGAGTAACAAGTAAGTGCAGACCCATCAATGGGAAAATTTTACTTAAAAAGTGCAATTTTGGCCAACAAGAATTATTGGCACTGGGATACAAAGTCTCAGGTCTTAGTCTGGCCATAGACCAGAGCAAAGTAGCAGAATGACTGCTCAAACCAGTAATAAATAACATCAAAGAGATGAAATGTTTCCTTGGGCTTGCTAGCTACTACGGAAACCACATCAGACATTTCTCCCACATAACTAGTAGTCTATACAAGTTATGTTCAAAAGATGTAGTTTTTTAAATTACCAAGGAAGGGAGGAATTCATATGAGAGGATTCAAAATGAACTCACAAATGCACCTATGCTCATGTTACCTGACTTTTAACTTCCATTCAAGCTATACATATGTGCAGCATTCAGCCAAGGCTTAGGAGCATCCCTTCACCCAAGACAAATTGTGGATGGTGAACCGAGAGAGGGAGTAATATGCTACATCTCTAGGCAACTGAAGGATTCAGAAGGCAGGTATGGCGCCACACAGACTGAATGTCTATGCTTAGTCTGGGCTCTTTAGAAAATTCACTATTATTTGGAGGGTGCAGTCTTTGCAGTATACACAGACTGCACAGACTTGAAGTCTTTGCTTAACATGAAGACTACCAATAGAGACATGTTTAGGTGGCAAATAGCCATCCAAGAGTATTGAGGCAATATGACCACTATTTACAAAGAAGGAAAAAGCCACACCAATTCAGATGGCCACTAGACAATATCAAAAGCAATCCAGCCTATGACCCTGAAGTAGCAGCCAAGATTTCTATCAATTTCATGGGAATAGATAGGAGGAAAAACTTCATATTTTCTGAATGGGCACCAGAAAGTGTAACCCCAGACAGTGGATTTTAGGCTGAGTCCATGATGAAGCTGTAAGTAGGCTGATTACAACTTTGAATATGACTGTGACATGGTTATAAATATTAAAAATGTAGGTATTAAAGTATAATAATGGTTTATTATTAAAATAAAAGGGTTTTACTATTGAAGAATAGTGGTGGTGAGCGCTGTTGAAAACCCTGGGTGCAGCTTTACCTGTTGGATTACAATAATAAAATCTACAATACTTAAAATTAGAAGTATACCTGATTATTTTCCAAGAGTAGAACTGTTTTTCACATTTATACTACGTAGGAATTCAAGAGAAAGATGACAAAACCTTTTCTGGCTGTTAAAAGGCCCTTTTCAAACCTGATATGGGGTGGAAAGGCTGCTAGACCTTTCCATGTAGAGGAAGTGAAGATTTTTCACTATCTAAGACAGGCTTGTGGTTTGAAAAAGTACTGTATAGCCTGTATTGGGCTCAGATGTGGTTTTGAAACTACATCTGGGCAGTTCTCACCAATACAGGGTGAAACGTTTAATCTGGGGACCCCACAGCTTGATTCTTACGTGTATGCCACATAGAATGCTGTACAGAACCTGCATGGGACCCTAGTATTGAATGAACTATGAGGTATTGAAGTAAGAACAAGCTTCTTTGTCAGTTTGACACCTCATAATCATGGTTATGGGATATTATCCCATGGTAAGGCTGTATTGGCCAAACTGTGGGATTCTGACCTTAAAACAGCCATACCTTTGTCATTTCTTGAAATATCAACCTCAAAATTGGTTCAGTGTGTATTCCTGGATGTGATCTACACAATGGTACCTTATTTGGTATGGCTATCATTACATATGGCAAACCTATCCCATGTACAAGATTTTTGTACATATGCATGTTTTTGGGCAGAGCTGTATTGGGCTTGTTTGCCTCATAACTTGTGTTCTAGGTGGTATATGAGGAAATGAATGGCACCATCAGATAGCCCTGATTGTTCTCTTTGCAAAAAGACCCCACTTTAAGTATCTCTCACTCAAACTGTAGAAGTTAGATGAGAGGTGAATATTTTTATTCACCCTTATTTGGCCTGAATTTGACCATAACTTCTGTAATACTGGTGCTAGCTCAGTTTGGTTGGTACCATTGGATAGCCCTGGCTTGAAGCTTCATTTTTCATGCCCATTTGATGAGTTTATGTCTCCTACTCTGTATTTCAGATGAGAGGTGAAAATTAAGGTTTATGCTCAGCAACAACTTTGAGCAGGAATAACTTTGTTGTTCTTTGTCCTATAATGATGGGACTTTGATAATTGGAAAGGGGTGAGTTTCCTCTTTCTTTTTATACCTTTTTGGCTAATTTGGCTCAGCTCCATGTTTTGATGGTATCTTGGCTATACAATTGGTTTATGGTATTTTGGCTGTCATGCTTGTGCTCTGGTTTTGAGTCACAGGCTGCCATACCCTCCCTCTAAAAAAGGCTCATAATTGATGAGCCTTTTCAGTCCTCCTAGAGGCTCTGAATCTCCTTAAATGAAGGTTTTCATCTGGTATGGCATCTTCTGCCAACCATTTGTCCTTATCAGCTGTTTGGTTCTTGAATCTGACTAAGTATTAGATGGGGCTTCATATTGGAACGTGTGGATAGAGTTCTTTGAAATTAATGCCCTTTATTCAATTCTCTGTAGGCTTATTGGTCAAAATGAATTGATATCAGCCCATTATCATGTTCAGGGCTAATATCCTTGAGGCCCCAAATCTCATCTTCTTTATATTTATCTTTTAACATAAAATCCAAATCCAAATCTTCTGTTGTGTAATTTCTCTGATAATGGCAACTCTTACTAATATATCCACACTTTTCACATCTGATTTCACTTTTATTCTCTTTATAATTTGACCTTCTTTTGAAAACTGCATATAGCTAAGGAATTCAAGCTTCTTTGCAATGTTTAAGCAAGATTTAATCTTGTTTAGATTTTCTTCCCATGGGTGAATTGAACATGATGGAGTATTTTTATTGAATGAGATGAAGAGATGAATAAAATAGGATAACTGATGTTTGGAAAGTTTGTTAAAAAATCTATGTGAGTGAGCAGGGATTTCAAACAGGAAATTAAAGAAATTTGGCAGTAAAATGAGGATGGAAATTCTCACAAAATACTAGGAGGAATGGGTATTTGAGCTCAAGAATAATTGGAATTAAGAAAAAGAGATTTATTAATGATAAAGTTTTTCGGAGCTCTGATTAGTTGAGAAAAACACAGGGTTTCTTGGAAGGGTGATGTTGGAGGTGATATTTTTCATGAGTGATAAAATGAAGTGGAAACAAAATCTTTAAACCAAATTTTCAAATGTAAGAAGAAAAAACTAAA
This sequence comes from Austropuccinia psidii, assembly GCA_023105745.1. Taxonomy (NCBI): domain Eukaryota; kingdom Fungi; phylum Basidiomycota; class Pucciniomycetes; order Pucciniales; family Sphaerophragmiaceae; genus Austropuccinia; species Austropuccinia psidii. Next base: position 32,134,301 of record JALGQZ010000008.1, read on the forward strand.
TTTGGGACTCTGGGTGCCATATTGGATGGCATATGTTCCTCCTTTTTGGTTACTTACATGCACACAATCCCCAATGTTTTTAGAAATACATTCAGGAACCTTTGAGAGGGGTTTTATTCTTTTACATTTAAACAAGCTTATGTTTTAGTTAAGAATAAAATTGGTTATGTTTTTTGGAACATAATTGCCACTTTTTTAACAAACATTTCAAAACCTTTTCTCAAACCTTCTTTTGGTTATTTCAGAAATTCATGTTGGGTTTTGATAGAAAAGCTCTGAAGGTTCTTTCAATGATTGTTTTTTTGCAATAAATTTGTTTGGGTTTTTCTGTAGAAACCTTTTTTTCAAAAAGACTCTTGGATCCCTTCAAAACCACATTTTTGGTTGTTTTTCACCATTTGGTGCCACAGGGACTCTTGGGGAAAAAACAGTGGCTTGGAATTCATTAATAAGGCATATCACTTGGAAGACTCAAAAGAATTAAATAAATAAGGGAAAAAATATATTTATTCAATAAGAAGACTGAAATTATAAAATTATATGCGGATAAGAAAAGGAAGGAAATGGCCAAAGAGCCCACCAAGCAAGCTCTCAATCACTTTTTCAACCTTCCAGAAAGAAAAATGAAATTAGAAAAGTATATGATCACCAAAATCCACTGACAGCCAAAGGAAAAGGTGAAAATGACTGACTTGACAATATCAGTATTCACTATCAAGCTGAAACAAAATAAAGATAGAAATAAATTCTAATAGATTAATTAACTGGGAAAAAAAGTCTGCCTTGGTTGAAAGAGAGGCTTGTATATATCAAATTTTGAGAGATTTAATTCTTAAAGCTGGTAGCTGTTCTGTATTGAATCCTTTAATCTGTATTAGCTGTTTGAGGAAAAATTACACCTTGCCAAATTTGGAAGTGAACTGGTTTGCATGATCTTCCCAAGTTCTTTGGTTGAAATACAAGCCTTTATAGAAAGACAATTTATTGAATGAGTGTAATTACCAAGCTTGATTGATAGAGAACTGACACTTACTAGCTTATTTGGAACTTCACCTTGAATATCCCATCAAATGAAACTTCAAGTATTCCCTTGGGAAAATATTGCACACTTGAAAACAGCCAATACCTTATGATTGAGGTGATTGGTATTGAATAAACTACTTGGGCTTCTGCCCTGATTTATCATTTTCAAAATGATATGACTTGAGATCTGGAAACAAATTTTTCCAATTTGAAGTATCACCCCTTTATTTGGTTCCCATTGGATTTATGGGGAAAAGGATGCAGAATGGTTTACAACACCATTTACGACATTCCTGGGTATTCAAGAAACAAGGGGCCAAAAGTGTTCTGGATCATTCCCTTGAAATATATTGCAAAAGGTGAAGTTTGATTCTTTCAAGGGCTCTCTGGCTACTCTCTATAAATATTTAGTTTTTTTGGTAGAACTATCCTGAACAGGCTTGAAAATTCATTTGTATGAAAGTGAAAAAAAATCTGCAAAACTGGCAAATAATCCCCAAATGGCCAAATATTCCCATCTTAACATATTTCTCATTTTTTCAGGGGAAAATACCATATAATTAGAAAATTTGCAAGGATTTATTTGAAGCCTAAATGGTCCAATACAGCCTTTTTATCTTTATTAAATTTATTTACTGGGGAATTCCCAAAGGTTTCCAAAGGCCTCAAATACCAAATGTTGACCAGGTCATCTCCAGATGATTTATATGGGAAAAATTGCCATCATTTGATTCAAGAGTTGTGATTTTTCACAGTTGTTACAATTATCTTAGGTAAAAAAACATTTTGCTATGGAAGAAGTCTTTTTATATTAAAAAGCAATAATCTTCCTTTTGGATAAAAAATATTTTGTCCTTTTAAAGAGATTCTTTTTTGGTTTTTTGGAGAAGACAACATTTTTGAAATAATCTGTTTTTTTTTCAAAGAGAAGCTTTTTTTTAAAAAAAAAAAGAGAATATGTTCTTTCATGTTTTAATTAGATTTCTTGTTTCTTTTGGTAAAAAAACATACCTTTTTATTTTTCTTAAATGAATGAAAATAATACAAAAATCATAAATTTTTTTTATTCATTAACAAAATTTAATTTGAATTTTCAAAAACTATATCATATACCCAAAAGGCCACAAAAAATGGACCAGAATTGATAATTCAAAAATCAATCATCATTCCTAAATATAAAATTAAAATTGATGATAAAAAATTCAATTCTAAACTTATATAACTATAAAAATTCAACAAAAGAAATGTAAAAAAGTAGTTCTACTTGAAAAAATCAAATCAAATTAATTTTCAACAAAAATCATTTTTGGAAACAATTAAACAATATTATAGAATTTTTTCCAATCAATGAAGCTGTAAGAAAAGATTTACCATTGGATTCCTCATGAAACTTCAGGTGGGGTCATCTCTGAGTGAGATTTATATGACTGAACTCCAAAAAAGCCTCCATTGAGTTTTTATTATTTGATGTATGAAAATCTAAAAATCCTCAAACACTTCATTGAGCTCATATCAAATTTGGTGCTCAACTTCAATTTTTGTGTGGAAATGAGGTTTATTTTGTAGTTTGGAAGTTATGAGGAATTCAACTATTCCAAAATGAACTGTCAAAATGTGCACATATTTCAAAGAAGCAAGCTTACGATCTGCTATGAGGAATTGGGAATTAAAGTTTTTGCTATAGTTTTTTAATTCTGATTATTTTATAAAATATTAATTATAACAAATGATGAGGAATAAAAAAAACAATTTGAAAGATCAAATTTGGGGGGAGAAAGGAATTCTGCCTCCAAGGGTTCCAGAATACCCCAAATTCTTTGCTATAAGGAATGAAATGTCAAATTTATGCAGAAGCTCATTACTTATGGCCTTGAAATGAATCACAGGCTCTTTTACTTAATTTAAAATGTGGATTCAATACCAACAAGGGAAGTTTTAACCATTGCAAAAAGGATAAACTACCCTTAAGTAGAAGAACACTTCTTGGAAGCAGTTTCAACTGTTTTAAAGGCTCTTACACACATTCTGGAGTGTCTTTAAGATTTAACACCAGCTATCACTATAGCAATGGCTTATTTTTAGTACTAAAATGGCTAAACACAGACCTTTTTGGATCCAAACCAGCATTGAATGATTCCATAATTGGCTTTTATGTTTTCAGTGTGTTTATTACTACTTTTTAGGTTGAAACTTAACTTTGGAGGAGCAATTTTTGTGCCTCTCAAAGAATTTCTTCTTTTCCCCATAATTTGTCTCCATATTACAATCTTTGCCTTTCTTGATTATTTTAAAAATTGTTAAGCCAATCAATAGAAGATTACAACCACCACTTTCAATCATTTCAAACCTTTATTCATTTCAAAGGATAATAATAATCATATTTTGTTCCTCTTTATAATTCTTTTATGCTTGAACCACCCCAGGAGTTGATTAAAGCATCTTTTATAACTGTTTCACTTTTCACTTTTGGGAATTTTTTTTCTTGCATAGAAGCTTCAAAGACTCTGTTCTAACATTTATTTCCTGCAGCGCTTTGCTCAACTAGTCCCAATGAAATATTTTCTTGAATAAATTTCTTTTGTAACAATAAATATCTCTTGTAGAGTAGTTTGGATAAATATTTCTTTTTGGTAAAACAATAAATTTTTATGATTTTTTATTTTCATATTATAGAAGTTAAAAACAATTATTTTTGGGCTTTTTTTCTCCTAAAACTCTAGAAATCACAACTTAAACCTAATATTCCCTTATACAAACATTATTCACAGGAAAATTACTTGATTTTTAATCAGAGTTTCATATATACATTTTATATATCCCATAATACCAAGTGGCATGGGATTAGAATTTTTTCATTTTTCAGGATAAAGAGCTCACAAAGCATCCACAATCACCATGAGAAAATTGCCTACACCTGACAGCAGGTGTTTCATTTGGAATTTGAAATTGGAGATGGGTTGGATGCAGGTAGGAAAAAGAACAGAAATAAAATTAAGAAATGGAAGTTTTGGAAGAAATTAAAGCCACATTTGCCAGCCACAAAGATTAAATTCAATTGGAACAATCTCACTGTGTCCTCATTATTTTCAAAGCTCTATAATTCAACAAATTAGGCTCAAAGAAACAATTCTCATTCTAATCTCAGGATAATTTTTTCTTTTCACTTAAAACTAGTTTATTCAAAAACAGATCAACGTTTAAGGTGTATACTTAAATAAGACTATTAATCTAATCTACATCTAATCTATGGGAATGAATAGTTTGAGACTATTGAAATTTGAACCCTTTTCCTTTGAAAGGGATTCCAAGTTAATCAAAAATACTCTGAAGAGATTGAGAATCTTTTGATGCATCACAAAAATATCAAATCGATATCTCACGATCAATTTAGTTTAGATGATTAACATTTTTAGTTAAAAAGCGATCATATCAGTGATATTTCTCCTATTCTTGAAGTAATATCATATATATATAATTGGAAAAACTTGTGAATTGTAAGTACACAGATCAATCATAAATCAAATCTTACCCGAATTCAATACCTCCTAAATAAACATTGCCAATTTTTCAGCCCATAAAATTCTGTAAAGTATATTTGGTCACTTATAGACGAGATCTATAAGAACTTATTATAGAATATTTGGGATTTATTTTATAGCTGATGAGTTATTTCTATTGTAATATTCCAACAGCTAAATTAGGAGTAACTAGGATCGTCAAACGAACAATATAGCCTAATAATTGCCTAGATACTACTCATCTAAATACAAAATATCTCTCATTTCCTCTTTGAAATTTAAAGATTTTTCCTCCTTAAAATAGATTAATATCTCACTTTTTTTCTTCCTTTCAAAATATAGTTTATTATGATCAACCATTTCTATATAGTGTATTACGTTAATATGAGAAAAAGAAATATATCTTCTAATGATTCCTTTTGATATTTTTTTTCATTTTCATTTCAATTCAATGAGGGGGGATTTCTATTAAGAATGTTATATCATCTGAAATAACTAATAATTTAATGGTAAGTCTGAAGAAAATTTAATTATGTGTTTAATTTAGAGAAAGGTGATCTGCATATATAAATATAGCTCAGCTTTATTAAAATTGGATATTTTCCAGTTAAAAGTGATCCATTGAGAGTTCTTGATGTTGAATGATTTTTAGTTTGTTGGTTTACTGCATTTTTCATCTAACCTTTAATAATTGGTCTAAATAGTGAGTTATTATTGTACTTGAGAACTCAATATAATGGCTTTGTTTTACAGCATGCAAAGCTCCGTTATCCCAAAATAAATTTGTGAGTGTATCAATACAAAAAACTTAACAAAATCAGATTTTAAAAATAGATTCAACAAGAAATGGTTTGATGATTTCTCAGCCTTAATTAAATATCAAAAGGTTATGTGGGACGCCTGTATTAAATATGATTAAGCATTCATAAATAGATTTTGAAAGTAATTTAAAAAAATTACTTCTGACAAAAATAAACCAATTTTTTTTTTATAACTATTATCATATGTGGTCTTAAGAAATAACTGAAATAAAGAAGCTCTTGTACAAAACTCATTTCCAAACCTTATTTGGGAAAGGAATTAAAATCTTAATAGGTTAAGCTGAAACACTGGAATTAATATTATCTAAAATAACAATAGACTGATAATGATGGGATATTTGAAAAGCTTGGTTAATGAAATCATACATTAAACTTACTTAATTATTTCAATGCTCCAACATGGGAAAATTTCTTATTTTTAATTTTGGTATGTATGATGAAGAAAGTGCTTCAATTATTGCTTCAATTAGTATTCTGAAAGGAGAGTAGACAGAAATAAGGTTGAAGTTTTTTTAAAGTAAGCTTGAGGCTATACACATAGAACTTTCAAGCCATGTCCAAATATATTAAAAGAGTGGTCTCAATCACCTAACAAGAATTTCCCTCTTATTACTAAAAGACTTAAAAGAAATTCAAGCAAATTTTGATATTGTTTTTATGGAATTTTACAAACTATTTCCTTTCAAGATCTCTAAAAACCATTAATGTGATTTCTGTTCATATTCTGAAGCTATTTTCAATTTAAAGAAATAATCATATCCTTTTTTAAATGAAATCAGGAGTAGATAAGCGGAATAACTAGATTTTTATCATCCCTTTTTTGATTTACTAATCACTCTTTTATTTGAATGTTGACATTCTTTGCCCAGTATAGTGGCTAAATAGTTTTTTGAAAGTATTTTAAGATCAATTCTGTCAGTAGGATGTGCATTTCGTTCACAAGTAATGAGTGACTTGAACCTCATTTCTTGAAATTTGACCACAATTTTTAAATTTTGAGCTTAAATTATTAGGAGTATATTGAGAAATATATTTTTCATTGCTTCTGATTATTTCTTTCATTTCCAAATGATATATTTCTTATGTTGATTGTTTAGAGAGAAAATATAATAAAAAATAGTTCAAATTCATTCAGAATATTTACTAAAAGGTCAAAATTATTTCAAAAATTGATTTTATAAGAACTCAGAAAAGCTGAGATGAAGGTTTTTTATTTAGTAGTAAATTGTTTTTCATCATTAAAATTCAATTTCCTTTCAATTTTCAGTATGAAATTAGGAGCAAGATATATCATTCTGATTTTTAAGAGGAATAGTTTTTGTGTGATTTTGAGCTCTATTGTGTAGTTTTATTCTGATTATTATGTTTAAGTATAAATATATATTTTTAATGCTCTTCAAAGCTTTTTTAAAGATTTTTTTCTATTTTTAATTTGGTTATTTATTTTTATTCAATTGAGTTTCTATTTAAAAGGGCTCTAGTGGGGCTGGTAAGGCCTTCTACTTTAAGATTGTCAACAATTCTTGACAATATTACAGTTACATGACGCACTTTACTGTACATTAATGTAACAAATGACGATCTGTTATATTTTTACTGTACACTCCTGATGCATGTATTATAAATTGAAAAAACTATGAAATATAGCTTCTATAAAGTAGAAAATCTAAATTAATAAAGAAAAGATGAATAAAAAATTAAAAAATTGAAAAAGCGCATAAAGAACAAAAGTCAAAAAAAAATTTTAACAAGAATTCATATTACTCTTACTTGTGAAAATGATTTTGTTGAGGTATGACTAATGACAAAAAACTTCCAAATAGAAAAACAAAAATAATACTGGCCTTGAAAAAATTCAATTAAATAAAGCAAGAAAGATATAGATATTCTATATTTTTTGATTTTAGAGGTTTTTTCAAAAAAATCTATGACTATCCTTTTCTTAATACAAAATAATTTGGTTAAATTGAAAATTCACAATTATGCAGGATATTAAGGAAAGGTTCTAACTGAAAATAGCTTCTTTTGTAAGTCATCCCTTGAGGAAAAGATCATAATTAATATTAAGAAATATATTCTAATCATAAATACCCTCAAAAAACAAATTATTTTAAAATTCTCAATCCTGGGCCTGACTTATTGAGGCCTCCAAAAGGCAAAATGAATTACTTAAATTAGTAATGTAGCTTTAAAAGTGAATTCTTTATATTAGATGACATTTTCATGAAGAGGATATACCTAATCAAAAGAATTTTTAACTTATCTCAAGATATGAAAAAATCAAGTATAGTTTAATTTAGATCTATTTTATCCAACTGAAAGGATAGAATATAAAAAATGGAAATTCTCCAATATTCCAGTGGCTTGGAAGGCCTAGGAGTATTTACAAACAATCAAATCCTGGGACCAACCTGGTTCCGAGAAAGGGACCAAGCTCAATCTAAGCTGGGTCCAAGCCTGTAAGGTGTGGATATGAAATTCTGATTAAAAATCAACTACTTTTACTGTCCTCAAAATTTGTATAAGGTAAAAATCAATTGAAATAGTAAGAAATATTATTTTTGAGAGGAAACACCCCAATTTTATTGGTATAAAACAATAATATTATAAAGATTTATTGTTTTACCAACAATAAAGATTTATCCAAAAAATACTCTACAAGAGATATTTAAGGCTACAAAAGAAATTTCTTCAAGAGCAATTTCAATGAGAATTAATTGAGCAAAGAACTGCAAGCAATTAATTAAACAAAAAAGTCTTTAAAAAGAATATTAAAGAGAAAACCCGCCCAAAATTTACCAGAGTGAATTTGGAAACAAAGTGACAAAGCTAACAGTGATGAAAGATGCTTTCATTCACTTTTGGGGTAGTTCAGGGGTAAAAATGATTATAAGAGTTACAACCAATGATTATAATGATTGTTTCACGTGATTAAAACGTTTAGAATGATTTATAAAAAGATGGTTGGAATCTTCTATTGATTGGTTTAACAGTATTTAAACTAATTATAAAAGGAAAAGATTCTAACTGAAGAGAAAAGTGGGGCAAAGAAGAAATTCTTTTATAGCCATCAGTTTTCTTACTCCAAAAGTATAATTTACTCTTGTCAGTTGTGAAAAACAGTCTGACAACAGAAAAGCCAATTATGGCATCATTGAACCCTGGTTTAGACCAAAAAAGGGCTGGTTTAAGCCATTTTTAGAAATTTTAGACCCTTAAATCAGCCATTACTATAGCAATACCTGGTCTAGAGCCTTCAAAACACGTCAGAATGTGTGTAAGAGTCTTAGAAACCAGTTAAGACTTTTTTTACTAACATTGTTTCAACTTAAGGGTAGTTTTACCCTCTTGGCAGAAGTAAAACCCATCCTGGTTGGTATCAAAACCTCATCATCAATTGAGTCACAGACCCTGTGACTCAATTCCAGGCCAAAAGTGATGAACTTTTGCATGTATTTTGACATTACACGCCAGTCAGCAAGGATTTTGGGGGTCTGGCTCCCCCTTAGAGCTAGAGTTCCTTTTCCCCCACAATTTTAATCTTTCCAATTTATTTTTTCCTTTCATTCCTCATCATGTATTATACTTGTAATATACATATGTAATTCAATTGAATTGTACAGTACAATACAGTAATAATTGATCCCTCATATGTAAATAAAAGTTCACTTATGTAATACACGCGCACCTTTTGACATCTCAATTGAATTCAATTGAAAATACTTCAATTCCTCATAACTTCTAAACTAAACACAACACCTCAATTTTAACACAAAAATTGATGGTTAAACCACATGTGGTGTGAATTAATTTGGAGTTTTTGAGGATTTTCAGTTTTTGAATTGAAAATACTAAAAACTTAATTTAAGGTTATTTAGAGTTGAGTTACAGAAATTTCATCCAGAGGTGACCCCACTTTACTTTTTATTAGGAATCCAATGGTGTGATGATTTCTTTATGTTTATTCATTGGATTAAAAGTTATAATATATTTTATATAGCTTTTTACAAAAAATATATTAGCTTCACACTTTTTATTAAAAATTCATTTTTACTTAATTTTTCCAAGTAAAAATGAATTTTCATAATTTTAAATTTTATTCTAATTTTATTTTTAAATTATAATTAAATTTTAATTTTTAAATATAAATTTGAATTTATATTTTTATTTCTATAATATAAATAAATTTATTTTATTTATATTTGTATTCTAATCAATCTTTTGTGGTCTTTTGGGTATATAAAAATACCTGTAAGGCTTACAGTGGATGGTTAGAATGCTATTGAAGGCTCATCCTCATCAAATTGTGCAATGAGGTTAGCTGGCTTCTTCTCAGGATACTTTTTCCAACAGTATTCTTCCAGGTGGCTTTTCTTTTTACAGTAATTAAAATACCTTTTATTTATAATGAGATCAGGGCAGATGTAGCGAAGCTCGCTCACCTGTCAGGTTCTTTTCCGTTACCTGCCAATGTAAGAGGTCATGCATTACCTAATGAGATCAGGGCAGATGTAGCAAAGCTCGCTCGTCAGTCAGGTTCTTTCATGTCACCTCCAAATGTAAGAGGTGAGGAGCAGGATTTGGACCAGACCGCGAGTGGCTTATATGTTACAACTCGACAGCTGCAGCGTATCATACAGGCGCAGTGTGGCTTGGTAAGCTACAGGTAAAGCTTTGTTACAAGAATAATCTGGCTGACACATTGGCGCGTCAGTCAGGTTTCAACAATTTCTTTGGCTGTACAATGCAGTTGTGGCTTCATGACTGTCTTCATTTAATTTGAACTGTATGTGATCTTGCTCTAACTTCTTGAGTATGAAATCCAGACCTTGATTTTGAAAACCATGTGACATCACACAAAAAAAGGAATCAAGTTCAGGTGGCAACTTTCTTAAAACCATTATTATAAGCGTCGACTCTTCTAGTTTGAAACCTACAAGCTGCATCTTTCTTACAGCAGTTCAAATTTCTTGAACAAAATTAAGAGTTTGTGATAATTTTACTTGACTGAAGTTGGTAAATGCTAAAGTTTGGCTGGATATATCATTCAACATGTATTTTTCTTTCAAAATCTTCCAGATAATCTGTCCATCTTGTTTTTGGTTTGGGTTAAGCATGCTGGAAACAAATGATAGATTATCTTCATTTAGATAGCAAATGATGAGATTGTATGCCTTTTGATTAAGGCTTTCTTGTATCTGTTGTGATTGCTGATCTGTGCCTAGGATAAGATCTAGTGCACCAATATTATCTAGCTCTGACTCCATCATTATAACCCAAGTGAAGTAGTTTTCAGAATTCAATGAAAGATGATTGACCAGGTTATTTGATGACATATTAACCAGTAGGATACTTTCACCCAAATATGTGAATAATAGGTTGACCAGTAGTATTCACTCCCCTGAAATAAGATGACCAGTAGGATTTCCTCCCCTGCAATAAGAAAACCAGTAGGATTTCCTCCCCTGCTATAAGAAAACTAGTAGGATTACCTCCCCTGTAATAAGACAACCAGTAGGCTTTTCTTCCCCTGAAAGTTACGACAACCAGTAGGACTTTCCTCCCCTGTAATTTATGATGAATTATAATAAAATAACTATTTTCTGTGATTCAGCAAGTAGGTTCTTCCTCTGGGTTCTATCAGCTACTATAATTATTTATTTTGATTTGAAAATGACTTGAGTACAATAAATAGAAATTGGTGCCAATTGCTGAGCAATTGGTACTGATAATGTGTTAAGGTAGTGGTCACGATAGCGCAGCGACGACGACGACGACAATGATATCATCTAATAGTTTTTGTTTCTGATAATATATATTCTTCTTCTTTTTTTATTTACAGCGAGAGACTGACTCTTTATATATTGAAGAGTACAGTGAATACAGAACAATAGATTTAACAAAAGAATGTTTTACTTTTATTCGGTATAAAAGTAAAACAGTACATTTAAATAGTCCAACAAATATGAAATTAGATGTTAAAAAAAGGAAAAGCACCGTTTAACGATGGAATACTCCAACAATATAAAATGATCTTTTACCTATTAGCTTAAAATCACTTCTAGTTAGATAATAAGCGTCACTTCAAGAGTTTTCCTGATAGCTCAACAAGAGTTTACTTCAATATTAAAGCCAACTGGTAAATCCAGAGAAAGTATATGAATTCAGATTAATTATTGTAAAATATATACTCGAAAATCAAACATGTTATTAACAAATAGAAATGCTATAGGTTAATTCCAATGAGCCCAAATTCCTTCACCTCTTATCTTAAAGGGTCAATAGTTGATATTAAAACCATATTAAAACTAAACTTCCAAGAAGATAGATTACTTAAGCTGGTGTCTAGAATTCTTCTATAGGGACCTTGACCTTCATCATCTGAAAGGAAAAAACATAAAGAAAAAGATTAGTACATTATTATCTCAAGTTTTGATTAACCAGCTCACAGCTTCTCTTATTCTCTTTATAAAGTACTTTTTTTGAATTTTTAAATTTTTCTTTAAAAAAAAGAAAGAGAATTATTATTGTCAATTGAAATAAAGCTCAAAAACGTTTATATGAATTTCGTAAAATATATGAAACAAATAATTAAGTTGAATCATAAATTTCTTATATTTCAAGTTCATTATCAGTGAGGTACTTGAGACTAAATAGAGAAACCTTAAAATGCTACAATTTAACTATAAATTTTTTTTGTTCAATTTAAAGGTTAAAACAGACCTATCTAAAAGACACTATTATTGAGAAATTGTTTCACAAAAAGCTCATAAGTTTCAATTAGTTTGACCTTAAACATTTTTTTCATTTTTGTATTTAAATCCTATTATTAAAAAAAATTTGTAAAAGATTCATAGGTTTCAAGAGGTTTAACTTCAAATATTGAATTCTCATATTTCTTTTTCCATGAGATTTTCTTTGGCTATTGTGCCGGAAAAAGAAAAAAAAATACCACTCCAGCACTAGAAGAAACCCTAAGCCACTAAATCCCCAATGAAGAAAAATAGAAAAGCCCAAACAAAAAACAAACAAAAAATAAATAAAAAAATCCCTTAAATCATTCTTAAAAAATTTCACTTATTTTTATCAACACAAAACAGAAAGCCGTTTTACTTCTAAATATAAATCTATTTGATTCCATTCCTCTCCTATTCACTTTAAAACGATCCCTTTTCAAAGGAAAAAAAATCATCTGCTTTTTCCAGCAACCCACAAGTGGAAGGCTCAGATCAAATAATCTCTCTTTCTAGAGATTCAAAGTAGTAGAAAGGAATCAGGGCAATGATGTTTTCAAGTCAAGATAAAGTTAATTTTGAAAAAATTGAATACTACTTTGGAAATATTGGAAGAAATATGTAATATTCAATTTGATAAAAGAGCCTTTAAGTCAAAAAGAATTTATTTTCCTTTTTTTATTCAGAAAATTATTTTAAGGATGAGCTTTAGATAATTAATTTCTATAAATCCTTATCATATACATGATACTTTGAATAGTATAGTGGTACAGACATCTTGAAGAAATCTCAATCAATAGGAAAATTCACAGATCACCTCTTTAACTTTTGCACACATGAAGTCTCATCAAATTCAAGCAAGATTTTGGTCTCGAATGGATGAATCAGAATAAGTATTGATAAAAAATATATATAATTAAAAGGAAAAAAATAGAAAAACTTTTTTTGAGGGAAGGAATTCCATTGAAGCATTTTGGACTTACCCAGATTATAAGGAATCTAGCTTTAAGCCCAAGAATGATTAATTGGGTAAAAAAGCTATTTAATTTTCTTCAATTTCAAAATCATTAAAGCTTTAGCATATTTTTGATAATTTTAATGTTAGTTAATTTTGTAAAGTTTGCCTACAAGCTCTTAATAATATTACTTATTTTTAAGAGTACTATGACTTTCCCCAAACAAAAATACAAAATAATAAATTATTATACCCACAAATATGAATTTAATTATTTCAAATATTAATGAAAGCTTACATATAAAACTAACATTATTAAAAACTTTCACTAATGAAAGTTTAATAAATATATATAAAGATAATATAATTATTCTTTAATTCTTTCAAGTCACTGACAATAATAATAATAATAATAATGGTAATGGAAAGGCACTACTAGAGATACTGACAGCTTGGTTATAATAATTAAACCAGCTTATAAATAATATAGGATATTTTTTTTGAATAAAATATTAGACACAATCATATAATAATAATGATGAAAATAATTCTTTCAAAAAATACAATAATGAGTTAAAAAACTTAATTAAAAATTTTCAATTGATCAAAGAATTGTAAAAAAGGTCAGAAACAAGTATTAAATAACATTAATAAGCTAAAAAAGCCAAAAAAAACAATTTAATGGACTTTCAGAGGATTTGTGAATTTTTAAAAATTATCTTATAATAATGTTTTACAAAATAGAGCATTTATTAAGGATTCGAAAAATAGAATCAAACTCTAGGATTGAAGTTCTAAATTTATACCAATTATGAAGAGTAAAACACTGAAGAAATATTTATGATATTATGGTATTTTATGCAATAAAACATTATGTTTGGAAGATTGATTGTACTTATTGATAGACAAAAAACAATAATGAAATTGCGCTTTTGATTCCTTAAATAACCTCCTATGTGTCACGTATTCTTTCGGACAGTGTGGACTCATCAAAATGGAGAACTCATTATAACAATTAAGTTGAACTCAAAAGCTCTTAATTTTTCATTAAAATTTAGGTTACAGGTGTTATTCTTAACTCCAAGTAACTTTAAGCTTGAATTGTGGTTATTGCCTGTTTAGTTTCACATAAAGATAATTTATTAATTTCAACTTTAATGATATTAATATCTTGAAAATTGAATTTCAAGAAAAAAAATTCCAAATAAGATTTTTAATTAATTTTTAAAGAAATCTTAATTTCTTCTAAGAATAAATAAAGAGGTATTTTCAAGGATAAGTAGCAAACAATTTTAATTATAAAATATACTTAAATCTCTCTTTATACACAGATAATATTATATTGTAACCTTTGTGACAATTTCATATATGCTCAACAAAAAATCAATTTTTGAAGTTATTGCTTATTTCCACATTAAAATAGCAATATGCACCAAACCTTAACTTATGGTAAGGGTTCGATTTATTTAAATTTGATTTTAATCTTATATAAAGCTTACGAAGTCTTCACAGTTCTTAAATCCTTGATCAAAATCCTTAATATAGGCATTTACCCTTTTGCAGCGTGTAACTCCTTTTTAAAAGGAGGATTAACACCGCCAGATCTGAAATTACCAGAAAAATAATATTTGAGTAACTTGAAAAGATAATCCTATCTTTAGACTTCTCATAAAGCTTCCACATTTTTGATGAGAGACCTGTCAAATGTGGTGTTCTCTAGAGGAGCTGTCACAGGGCTAAATAAAGATTTAACCCTTGTCCCTGTATCTTACACTCCTCAGAAGGTATTAGCATTTTTCTCTCAAACATAAGAAAAATACTATGTTACAAACATTTAAAAAGCCTTTGAGCCTGTATATCTCTGGCATACTTAATCCAAGGTGAGTAAGAACTATAACCATCTTGTAGAGCTTGCTTTTGGCCACAATATGAGCTACTTTTTAGCCTTTTATCTCAATAAAATGGCAAAGCTATCCAAAACTTAAGGTTAAAATCCCACACCAAGTTTTAATGTGGGATACTATACTATTTAGCTGAATTAGGATGCTTTAAAGCTGTTAGAAGGCTTTTTATCAGCTTATTACTTATAATAAATACTTTACAGCTCCAAACCAAGTCTTTTTTAGTGAGACTGTGGCAATTTATTACATACAATTGAATTATGAGGTGTTGAAACCTCAAAATTGATTTTTTTAGGCTGGCGCCTTATAGCTTTAGCAATAAAGATCCCCAAGAAATGATTATTACCTCATTAGACATATCCTGGCTTGTATAATATTCCTGAAACTTTCGTTGATGAAATATTTCACCGCTTATGGGTACAAATGGTTGATATTTGGTTCTGAAACCACAATTGGGCATTTATACAGGTGTTTATGGTTTCATTCAACAACAAGTCAACCTCTTGAGTGAAATATTTCACTCTATCAGCATGATAAGAGGTTATAACTCTCTTTCCACTGTGATTTGAGATGAAATAAAGCTTCCGCCCAAGGCAAAACCCCCATCATCTTATCAGCTTATGCATAGGTGTTTATACTGTCTTAAACAGAAGTAAACCTTAGATTCTATCAATATATGTATAATAGTAAGTATTGTAGTGTTTACTATAATAATTCAATTTATAGCCACTGAAACCTGGGATTTCAACAGCCTCATCACCACTGTTACTGTCAGGCTGAGTCTATGATGAAGGTATTATAAAGGTATTTACAGCTTTAACAATGGGTTTTACATGGATGTGAAGTGATAAAACAATTACAATTAAGATATTCAGGTATTTAACATAAAGAAACAGTGGTGGTGATTGCTACTGAAAGGCCTGGGTGCAATAATCCTGAATTGGATTATTATAATCAAGACTGCAATAATTCTAATTATAATTATATCTATATCTACATATTTTCCAAGATTATAACTGATTTTAAACAGCTTTACTGTGTAGGAATACCAGAGCAGGATACAAATTCCTCTTTTTGGAAGAGAAAGGTCACTTTTTATCCTGAAATGGGGTGGAGGGACTGATAGTCCTCACCACATAGAAGGAGTGAGGAGTTTTCCAATCCCATTTGTTGGCTTGGGGTTTTCAAAACCCTTTAAATCATGAATTGGGATAAGTTTGGCTTTGAACTCACAACTGGGCATTTTTCACCAATACAGGGTGAAAATTTTCATTTAAAGATCACACAGCCCTTTTCTAACATGTGTAATATGTAGAATTTGGTACAGATCCTGTATGGGGGCCCCATAAAGTCCAAACTATGATTTATTGGAGAATAAACGAGCTCTTTTGTAGAATTGACACCTTATATTAAAGAATACAAGATAGTATCCCACAGTAGTGAGTTTTTGACCATACTGTGGGATTTAAACCTTAAACCCACCATACCTTTGTCTGTTGTAAAGATACTGAGCTCAAATTTTTCTCATTGTGTATCCCTGGATGTGCTCTACGCAATGGTCTTATATTTTGTATGGGCAACATTGAATATGGCAAAGTTATGACACTTTTATATTTCATTTTTCAGTACTTCTAATGCTAGCTTGATTTGGCTAGTAGCATTAGATAGCCTGAATTGAAGCTTGCAATTTGAAGAAAAATTGGATGGGGTTCCCCCTCTTTCTCTGGAATTTAGATGAGAAGTGAAAATTAAGGTTTATGCTCATTTATTGCTTTGAGAAGGAATAACTTTGTTATTCTTTGTCTTATGGTTATGGGAGCTATATAATTGGAAAGAAGTGACTGTACTATTTTTTTAATTAAATTTATGAGCTTTTTTTGGATCAGTTCTATTTTTGGTGGTATTTTGCTCTACCATTGGTTTATGTTATCTTGGTAATCATGCTTGTGCTCTGGTTTTGAGTCACAGGCTGGCAATTACCAATAATGGATCCCTTTAATTTTTTATTATTAATTCCTTTCTACATCTCACTTTAATATTTGAATATCTTAATTACTATCTAATGGCTTCTTCATAGAATCATCCTGACAAGGCCACAGAAAAATCCCATTGAATCCATTCAACTTCCCCAGACTATATCAAAGTCATCAATTGGCATTCATTTCAATTGAATTTCAAGGCCTAATTTTCTACTAATAGTTCAAAATCAATTTTCCAAACACCATAATCAAAAATAGAATCAAATCCAAGAAATATATATGGAAGCTAATAAGAAGCTTATACATTACCTAGGCAACAGTGCCACCAGTCTTATAGATAGATGGTTTACTTGAAAAAAGAAATATAAGATTTCCAAATGGTTTGAGAATTAAATTTGATCTGAAACGAACAAAGAGGATGAGAGAAAAATATAAATTCAATGTCTTAAATTCTTGAGAGTATTTGTTTTTTCTTTTTTGAAATAATTTGTTTATCTGTTAATAAGTCAGATTTTACCCCTATTGTCAGATAAGACTTTCAAGATACTGAAAGTTTTGATAACAAAAATGATTTTGATATTCCTGCTAAAGGGTAATTATGTATCATTGATATATGAGTTCTCAAGAGTTGTTGATAATTTTATAGATATTCCGCCAATTTTCAATATAAGGGAAGTACTAATTGCGCCAAAAATAGCTAGGATAATTTATGATAAATTGGATCAAATGCAAAACTTGGAAAATGAATTTTCAAGTTCTTTTCAAATTTAGTGTACATTATAGCCAATTGTTTTAACAGTTATGCCTATAATGTTAGTTAACACAATATGAGGAGAATTCAACTACTAAGAAAAATATTCCTTAAATCCCAAAGCTCAATGCAAGGAATGGTTCTCTAAAAATGAATTTTACTTATGTCTCCCCACCATGAACAGTCTTCTTAGAGAGCTAAACAGATTTTTTGATCTTTTCATTAATCAATAATCTCCATCCTATTTTTTTAACGTGTTTCATAATTTCAATTGAATTAAAAGGAGAATTTGGAATGGTATAAGGTTAAATGGTGTGAAGAGAGGGGAAATTCCTTGGTGCCTCAAAACCTTGAAGAGGTCAAATTTAAAACGCAGTTAGAAGCTGAAGAAAAGAAGTTCCAAGAGAAACTTGATTTTGAAACTGAGAAGTGGGATGGAGAAATTGTGAGGGAAAAAAAGAAATAAGATCTGCATATGGCTGTTTCGGAATTTAATTCACCCAACCAATTTAAACACTAGAATTCCTTATTGAATTATTTTTTCATTAATTATATTCCCAAGAAAGTACAATAATTAAGTCTCACTCAGTTCTTCTTGGATACATGTAGGATAACTACAATAAATCCTAAATATTTCATTATGTGTTTCAATGACCCTTACTTAGTTACAAGGCCCATTTTTAAACACTTCATCAGTGGTGACTTGGTATTTTTCATGCAGGACATAATATTTGGTATTGTAAATTTTCATCTTATAATTATTTGTTGAATTATAAGAAAAATGAAATGTTACAAACTTAATTTGAAATTAATCTAGTTAACTCTTTGTTGACCTGATTGAGATTAATATGAAAGTTTTTGGCAAAACCCTATCTTTGAATGGATTAATTGTCCCTTTCTTTTTTTGTCTTCAGTGACGTTTAAGGTCAATTTCAATTGACTCAGCCATTGTCAGGATTAGTCTATGAAGAGGTGATAATGAAGAGTATTTACAACCTAAACTATGACTTTGACACAGATAATAATGCTAAAAATGGGGTTTAAATAAACTAAAAAGGCTTTAATAATGATTATTAGTGGTGGTGAGCACTTTTGAAAGCCCTGGGTTCAGCCTTACCTGTTGGGTTACAATAATAAAGTCTACAATACTAAAGTCTATAGTATAACCTGCCTATTTTCCAAGGGTGTAACTGTTTTTTGAAAGTTGTACTACATAGGAATTTGAGTGCCAGCTGGGAAAACCTTTTCTGGTTGAGAAAAGGCCTCCTTTTATCCTGAAATGTGGTGGAATGGCCCTCTAGACCATCCATGTAGAGGAAGTGAAGGGTTTTTCACTTCAGAGTACTGGCTTGTGGCTTTTATAGTGCCTGTATGCTCTGTATTGGGCTCAGATGTGGTTTTGAAACCACATCTGGGAAGTTTTCACCAATACAGGGTGAAAAGTTTCATCTGGGGACCACATGACCCTCTTCTGACGTGTATGACATGTAGAATGCTGTACAGAACCTGTATGGAACCCCAGTATTAAATGAATTATGAGGTGTTGAAGTATAAAAGTGCTTCTTTGTCTATGTGACACCTCATAATCATATTTATGGGAGATTATCCCACAGTAAGACTGTATTGGTCTAACTGTGGGATTTTGAGCTCAAAACTACCATAAATTTGTTGTTTTTTGCAATATAAAGCTCAACGTTAGCTCATTGTGTAGACTTTGATGTTTTCTACACAATGGTACCTCATTTGATATGGTTATCATTAAGTATGGCAAAGTTATTCCATGAACAAGACTTTTTGTACATATATATGTTTTCATTAAAAATTGTATGGAGCTTGTTTGCCCCATAACTTTTGTTTTAGATGAGATATGGTAAATGAATGGCACCATCAGATAGCCCTGATTGTTCTCTTTCCAAAAATACTCCACTTCAGGCATCTCACATTAAAACTGTAGAAGCTAGATGAGAGTTGAATATTTTATTCACCCTTATTTGACCTTATTTTGGTCATAACTTCTGTAATTCTGTTTCTAGCTCAGTTTGGTTAGTACCATTGGATATCCCTGAGTTAGAGCTTCATTTTCAATACCCATCTTATGGGGTTAAGCCTCTTTCTCTGTATTTCAGATGAGAGGTGAAAATCAAGGTTTATGCTCAGCAACAGCTTTGAGCAGGAAAAACTTTGTTATTCTTTGTCATATGATGATGGGACTTGTATATTTGTAAAGTGGTGATTTTCCTATTTTGTTTGATACCTTTTGAGCTGATCTGGCTCAGCTCCATGTTCTGGTGGTATCTTTGCTATACCATTGATTTATGGTATTTGGCTGTCATGTTTGTGCTCTGGTTTTTTGAGTCACAGGCTGACATAACCTCCCTTTAAAAGGGCTCATAATTGATGAGACTGTTCAGTTCACCCAAAGGCCCTGAATATACTCAGATTAAGGTTCCTATCTGGTATGGCATCTTTAGCCAACCATTTGTCTTTATCTGCTGTCTGGCTTTTAAATCTGACCAAGTACTGCCTCTGGTCTTTACCATTCAGTCTAATCTTCCTGGCCTTGATTATTTTCTTCACAGGGCCAGGGGAGTCCTCCACTTCCACTATTTCTGGGGGAGTGCGATTCTTCTTTCTGGAGAGGAACCTATCCTCCTCCGTTTAGAAGTATGGCTTAACCAGACTCACTGGGAATACTGAGCGTTTCCTAGAGCCTTCCACTGCATTTTTCCCATCAGCTTAATGATAGTGAAGGGCCCTAAAAATGATTTTCTCATCTTCTTTGGTCCCTTAAGATTGTTGAAGTTTAGTGTAGACACTAACACTTGGTCCCCTTCTTTGAGGTCAGGTTCCATGTGTGTTTTGTCCCACCTCTGTTTATTTTATTCTTTTTACTCAGCTATGCATTTGGAAGCTGTGTCACAAGACTTCCTCCAAATATAATGGAAGTCCTTGGCTGTGAAGTGGATTGTTAGAAGATTCTTCTTCAAGTGATCCACAGGCAATAGGGGGTTCCAGCCTTTTTCTACCAGTGAAGGTTATTTCCCTGTGGTAGAATTCTGGCTAGTATTATAAGGCAGTTGTACTGCTGGTAGAAGGGTAACCCAGTCATGGGTGTATCCTGCATGGTCCTTGTATTCCATGCCATATGCACAGAACCTTCTAAGAATGTCCTCCATGGTTTATATCATCCTTTCAGCTATGCCATCTGTTTGTGGATGGTAAGCGGTGGGGAATGAAGGTTTAGTACCAAGAATTTCATACAAGTTGGTCCAAATTCCTGATGTGAATTTTGGGTCCCTATCACCAATGATATTCTCAGGGACTCCACACGTGGATATTATGTGATTCCAAAATAACAAGGCAGTATCCATTTCTGTACCTTCCTTGTGACATAGCAGGCACCTCACATTCTTGCTGAACCTATCAACTATGTTCAGGCAAGGATTGAAATTTTCTTTGCCCCCTGGGACAAGTCCTGTAACCCAGTCCATATTGATGATTTCCCAAGGGTGTTTGGGCTCTTCCATGTGTTGAAGTAGTCCATACTTTTTCCCAAGTTTTCTATTTGCCTTCTGGCATCTTTCACAAGTGTTTATATATTCACTCAACTCTTGTTCCCATTTGGGCCACCAAGTTGCGCTTGCTACCCTTTCCAAGGTTCTGTCCTCACTCATGTGTCCCATATAGGGGCAGTCATGGTATTCTTGTAGGATCAAGGATATATGGTCTCTTTCTACTATGGTAAGTGCACTAGTGTGCTTTTCTTTATGGTAAAGCAGGCCATCTATAAGGAACTACTTGTTATCCTTATAGTCCCTCAGCCAGGGTTCCTCTAGCTGGGATTCCAGTTCTGGGCTCCTGTATTTTTGTTGAAGGAGTTGCAACAATATGCCACACTGTTTGTGTTTGGCATTTGTCTTCATCACTGCATTGAAGAATTCTTTATGCAGCTCTGAGGATCTTATTCCTGATATGGGAGTTTCTGTTCTTTCTGAATGAGTGTCTCCACTTCTTGGGGTACCACTTTTGGGTTCCCTCTCAGAAAATCTGAAGTTATTCCTCCTATCTATTTCCATGAAATAGATAGGGATCTTGGCTGCTACTTCAGGGTTGTAAGCTAGGTTTCTTTTGACATTATCCAGAGGCCATATGCTGAGGCCATCTGCATTGGTGTGGCTTTTGCCTTTTTTTTATGTAATCGTCATATTGCCTTTATACTCTTGGTTGGCTATTTGCCACCTTAACATGTGTCTATTTGTAGTTTTCCTGTTTTGTAAAGACTTCAAGGCTGTGCAGTCTGTGTAGACTTCAAAGATTGCACCCTCCAAATAATAGTAGATTTTCTCAAGAGCCCAGACTAAGCATAGAAATTCAGTCTGGGTGGCCCCATACCTGGCTTCTGAATCCTTCAGTCGCATAGAGATGTAGCATATTACTCCCTCTCTTGGTTCACCATCTACAATTTGTCTGGTGAAGGGCTGCTCCTAAGCCTTGGCTGCATTCTACACATATGTATAACTTGAATGTTAGCTCAAATTAAGGTAAGATGAGCACAGACGCATTTATAAGTTCCTGCTTGATCCTCTCATATGCCTCTCTTCTTTCCTTGGTAATTTGAAAAGCTATATCTTTTGAACATAACTTGTTTAGACTACTAGTTATGTTGGCAAAATGTTTGATGTGGTTTCTATAGTAGCTAGCAAACCTGAGGAAAGATTGCATCTCTTTACTTTTTCTTGGTACTGACTTTTTCAGTACTGCCGCTACTTTGTTCTGGTCTATTTTCAGACTAAGATCTGAGACTTTATGTCCTAGAGCTAGTAGATCTTGTTCAAAAAAATCTCACTTCTTAAGTGAAATTTTCAGATTGATGGGTGTGCATTTACTGAGGACTCTGTCTATGTACTTCAGATGGTCTTCCCATGTCTCTGAGTATATAATGATGTCATCACCATATACTACCATCCAGCCTTCTAATATCTCATCTTGAAATATTGTATCCATCATCCTTTGGAAGTGGGATGGTGCATTTTTGATGCCAAATGGCATCCTGGTGTACTCATATATGCCCATATGGAATATTATTCTGAGTAATTTCATGGAGTTTGGTTTAACTCCATTCTTGTGAGAGCCTTTCATACAATCCATTTTGGTTATGTATTTGGCTTTTTCTAGTTTTCCTAAGGCATGAGGTATCCTAGGTATAGGGTACCTGTCAGCTTTTGTGTAGTTGTTCAGAGCTCTGAAATCTCCACAAAGTCTAGATTTCTCATCATGCCAGGTCTTCAGGACAGGAGTGGTGAGTTCCACTATCTCATTGTGTCCAATCTTTCTTATGTCCACCATGTCTAGGAGCTCATTGATGTGTTTTTCCATTTCTTTTGTAGTCTCCAGGTTTGCTGGGTATGGAGGTCACCTGAGCATGGGTGGATAAGGTCTTTCCACATCCAGATATAGTTCTATATCATGGCCTCCAATTTTACCTAGTGGTTTCTCACCAATGGGAAAGTCTGGTCTATTCCTTCTCAGCATCTTCAACAAACTTAGTTTCTGTTTACTGGTGAGGGTAGTGCTGAACTGGTCCTTTCTGAATTTATCTAGTAGTTCTTCCAGTGGATCCTGGGGAGGTATTTGATATATATCAAGTGTAAATTTCTTTTCCTTGTTGTTACCAATGGTAATGTGCCTGTTATTACTATTATAAATTACAATGTCATACATCCTCTGGTAATTTGTCTCCAGTAATAACCGTTGGATGTGGGAATCATCAAGCACTACAACCGCTGGGTTGAGTCTTAAATTACCCTTCCTGTGGGGTAAAATTATCTCTTGGATAATCATGCCAATAGAAGTCATCTTCCCTGAAGCACTTTTGAAGTTCTTTGCCTTGGTTGGCAAGAGCTGTTTTCCAAATCATTTCTGGAAACTATGGAGCAGTGTGCCCCACTGTCAACAATCAATGGGTGTTGAGCATTTTCAACTCAAGCAGTCATTTTTGTGGCTGTCCCATGTATGTATGCCATTCCTTTGGTTGGTGTAACCACAAATGTCTGTGCATCCTGTGTATGTTTGCACAAGTTTTTATTGGCAATTTCTTGTGGCATGCCTACTTTGAACTGTATGTCCTGGAATTCTAGAAGTGTTTCCTCTTGGTATTTCACTAGAAATTCCACTCTTGGGTCTTGCTCCTCATCAGATTCTTCTCTGATGGCATCTCCCATAGGGTCTGATTCAGAATCTTCTGTGCGATATTCCTCCTCTGGGACTTTCTCAATGGCATAGACTTTTTTCTTTGCCTTTGGACAGTTGTTGGCATAGTGGTCTGTTGAACCACAATTGTGACAATAATCTTTGTTCTTAGTCAATTCTGCCACTCTTTATTTGGGTTTGCCTTTGAGCTCCACCCTGAAAGGTTGTTTCTCTTTGAAAGTACTGCTTTTATATGGGGAATATTTCCCTATATTTTTTCCGTTCCTTATGTCTTGTAAGGTATTTTCAATGTCATCTAGATTGCAATTTTGGTTGCATCTGCATTTTACTGCATTCTCTAGTTCTCCTTGCATTTGTTTCAGGAGTTAGTGATATCTCATCTGAATGTTCATTTGAGGATCAATGCCCTTGAGTCTTTTAGACTTTCTAAGACACCATTCATGTGGATCTTAGTCCACTGAATACTTTTCATTTTCAAATGACATGGTATTTTGCCATATCCAAGTACCATTTCTGTACTTTTGGATGATTTGACTCTTCCACCATGGCCAGATTCTCCAGCCATGAATTTCTTTCATTTCTTTTTACCAAATACTAGCATGTCCTTTAAATGCTGTATTAAGTCTAGCAGTAATCCAGTAGTCTGGTATGCTTGGTACATCAATGAAGAGTCCATGAATATAATGTATGAGTTCCATATGTTCATATTCTCCTGTACCAGAAAATTTGGGCCAGCATGAGGCCTCAGGAAGCTGTTTTAAGGCTTCCTTCTCAGAATAAGACATATTATATCCATCCTGGTATTGAGTTGAAGAGCTTGCCTTATTCACCAAAATGGCATCTGGTTTGATATCCTCTTGGTGATATGGATTATTGATAACATGGCCTTGTGGTTGGGGCTTCATGCCATGGTAGACATTAAACAGTTCTTTTATGTCTTGATCCAGACAATCCCTGTCCCTTTTGATGTGGTGTTGTTCTTCAAAGACTAGATTTAGTCTTTTATTGGTTTCTTCAGAGGCTTTGCTCAATTGAGCAAGTCCTTCTTGGAGATCTTTAGCAATTTTTTCTATGGAGTCTGTTAATTTTTTCATCCTCTTGTGGCTTGCTTCAAGCTCTGCAAACTGCTTTTGAGTTTGCAAAGCAAATCAGGACATTTTTAACCACATTGTATCACTGTTTAAGTTACTCTCAGGTGTGACAAAAATATGTTCAATCTGAGTGGGGGTAATATTTCTATTAATAGGACTACTGATTCTAGAGTTATGTAAAGCTAATTCTGGCTCTTCTGCACCTCTTTCACCAAACCCAACAGCTTCTGCATCATTGGGTCTGACTCTCTCTTCCTTTGGTTGAAGGAGGTCTTGTTTTCTCCCTTGTATCCTTGTCTTCTCCTTGAAACTTCCTGGGATTGTGAAGAATGGTGACTCTTGGCCACTGATCTGTTGGTTCCTGAATAGTGTGAATCCACTGGAGAGATTGTTTGGTCTAATACTTGTGAGCCTGAAGGAGTCTGAGTATTCCCTGTCTGGGTCAGTTGTTCTTCTATAGCTTGGATAGTGGCTTGATTCTCCCTTATCCTGTTTGCCCTCACCTCCAGAAGTCTGAACTTCCTGCTGGGATTGCAACGTTTGGTGATTACCATAAGGTCTCTGAAGTATATTTCTTTGAGACAGATCTTCTGCAAACTTGCCCCAAGTTCTTCCCAGTGGGATGCTAGGTTGAACCTCTTGTTGTACATGCTCCATTGAAAAAGGTCCTTGAGGAGTTTGTGGAGCTGAAAAACTTGATCCATATCCTTCCAGTCCTCTGGTTTGAGGTTTCTGTTGAATTGGAATGTGAATGGTAGAGTGGGTATGATTTCCCTCAATGTCTTGCCATCCACCACTGTGTCCAAGGTGTCCTCTTCTAGGTCTTCTGTTTCTGAAAAAGCCTTTTCTGTCCTCTGGCCTGTACCTTTGGAAACCAAGGTCTCTGAGGTGTACAGGTGACCTATTAATGTTTCCAAGTAGTCAAAAACTTTATGTTCTTAGGGTATTTACCTTTGACTGTGCCTTGTACATATGCATTTTCTGTTGCTTTTGGCAATTTACCTTTAGAGGTTACACCTAGCTTAATTACTGTAATCTTCCCTGTACAAGTTGTTAAGGTTGGTTTACCTTGTATTGTTGCAGAGTTTTGTGGTTTTTCTTTTTGCTGAGTGTCAATGAGTGTTCACTTTTTAGCTGTTATAAAGCCTTCACAGTGCCTCTTTCCTTTGCCCTTGCTTCCCTCTGGTTCTGAGGATGTCACTGGTATGTTGGCCTTTGACTGGGTCTCTAGTGGGATGTAATTTTCTTCCACTGAATCAGACAGGAAAAAGGAGGCTTATCTTCAGTTAAGACTTCTTAAAATTCTGTTTGCATGTCTAAGAATTCCCTCTGGAAAATATACTTCTATATTATGCCCTTGTATTATGAAAGTGTAATTGAATTAGCAATTCCACATCAGAAATACAGCTGACAGATATCTGGCACACTGTTTGTATACCAGTATGTCACAGATGAACTTGTAATGAGCAAGTATAATCTGAAAAATTGGTTATGTAAGAGGGTAATTGAAATTTACAATGTACCCAACCACACCTCAACTGTTGGTTTTACAGTAAGAAATGTCCTTATTTAAATAAAAAATGGACTATATTAATTGTCAGGTCGAGTCTATGTAGAAGTAGTAATTAGGCTACTTACAGCTTTAACTGTGACTGTGACATGTGATAAAAGATTAAAAATGAAGGTATTAATTGATAATAAGGATTTATGATAAAATTCAAAGGGCTTTACTATTCTAAAATAGTGGTGGTGAGCGCTGTTGAAAGCTCTGGGTGCAGCTTTACCTGTTGGATGACAATAAGAAAGACTAAAATAATTAATATTATAATTAAACCTGTTTATTTTCCAAGGTTAAAGCTGTTTTTGACAGTCCTACTACATAGGAGCTTAAGAGCAGGATGTGGAAAGCTTTTCTGGCTGTATAAAGCGCTCCTTTTATCCTGAAATGGGGTGGAAAGGCTGCTAGACCTTTCCATGTAGAGGAAGTGAAGATTTTTTCACTCTCTGAGACAGGCTTGTGGTTTGCAAAGGCCTTTAAAGCCTGTATTGGGCTCAGATGTGGTTTTGAAACTACATCTGGGTCTCTTTCACCAACACAGGGTGAAAACCTTCATCTGGGAACCACATAGCCTTCTTCTGACATGTATGATGCATATAATGTTGTACAGAAACTGTATGGGACCCCAGTATTGACTGAATTATGAGGTATTGAAGTATAAAAATGCTACTTTGTCTGTTTGACATCTCATAATCATGGTTATGGGATATTATCCCATGGTAAGGCTGTATTGGCCAAAATGTGGAATTTTGACCTTAAAACAGCCATAACGTTGTCGGTTCTTGAGATATCAACCTCAAAATTGGTTCGGTGTGTAGCCCTGTATGTGTTCTACACAATGGTACCTTATTTGATACGGTGATCATTAAATATGGCAAAGTCCTCCCATGTACATATGCGTGTTTTAGGCAAAAGCTGTATTGGGCTTGTTTGCCCCATAGCTTTTGTTCCAGTTTAGATATGAGGAAATGAATGACACCATCATATAGCCCTGTTTTTTCTATTTCCAAAAAGACCCCACTTTAAGTATCTTACACTAAAACTGTAGAAGTTAGATGAGAGGTGAATGTTTTGTTCACCCTTATTTGGCCTGAATTTGACCATAACTTCTGTAATACTGGTGCTAGCTCAGTTTGGCCGGTACTATTTGATATCCCTGACTTAGAGCTTCATTATTAATACCCATTTGATGGGGTTAAGCCTCTTACTCTGTATTTCATATGAGAGGTGAAAATTAAGGTTTATGCTCAGCAACAACTTTGAGCAGGAATAACTTTGTTATTCTTTGTCTTATGATGATGGGACTTGTGTATTTGGAAAGGGGTGTTTTCCCCTTTCTTTTAATACCTTTTTAGCTAATTTGGCTCAGCTCCATGTTTTGGTGGTATCTTGGCTATACCATTGGTTTATGGTATTTTGGCTGTCATGCTTCTGCTCTGGTTGAGTCACAGGCTGACATACCCTCCCTCTAAAAAAGGCTCATCATTTATGAGACTGTTCAGTTCTCCTAGAGGCTCTTAATCTCCTTAAATGAAGGTTCCCATCTGGTATGGCATCTTCTGCCAACCATATGTTCTTATCAGCTGTTTGGTTCTTGAATCTGACTAAGTATTGTCTTCAATCCTTCCCATTAAGTCTGATCTTCCTGGCCCTGATGATTTTACTCCAAGGTCCAGGGGAATCCTCCACTTCCACTATCTCTGGTGGTGTGGGGTTCCTGCTCCTGGAGGGGAATTTGTCCTCCTCTGTTTGGAAGTATGGTTTGACTAAGCTTACTAGGAAGACTGGGTGCTTCCTGGAAAATTCCTCTGTAACTTTGACTTCCACTGCATTCTTTCCTATCAACTCAATGATAGTAAAGGGCCCTACAAAGGAGTTTCTCATCTTCTTGGGTCCTTTGAGATTATTAAAGTTTAGTGTAGACACTAGCACATGGTCCCTTTCCTTAAAGTCAGGTTCCATGTGTGTCTTGTCCCACCTCTGCTTATTATATTCTTTTGCCTCAGCTATGCATTTGGCAGCTGTGTCACAAGCCCTCTTCCACATGTCATGGAATTCCTTGGCTGTGGGGTGGATGGTCAGAAGATTCTTCTTCAATTGATCCACATGCAACAGGGGATCTCACCCTTTCTCTACCAGTGCAGGTGTTTTTCCTGTGGTAGAGTGCTGAATTTTATTATAAGCCAATAGGACAGCTGGTAGAAGGGTACCCAGTCATGATTGTATCCCTCATGGTCCTTGTATTCCATGCCATAGGCACAGAACCTTCTAACGATCTCCTCCATTGTCTGGATCATCCTTTCAGCTAGGCTATCTGTTTGTGGATGGTAAGCTGTGGAAAGTGCAAGCTTGGTGCCAAGCATGTCATACAAGTTGGTCCAAATTTCAGATGTGAATTTTGGGTCCCTATCACAAATGATGATTTTAGGGACTCCACAGGTAGATATGATGTTATTCCAGAATGACAGAGCAGTGTTCATGGCTGTGTCCTCCTCATGGAAAGGTAGACACCTCATACTCATGCTGAACCTATCAACTATAATTAAGCAGGAATTGTAGTTTTCTTTGCCTCCTGGGACAAGTCCTATGAGCCAGTCCATATTGATGGTTTCTCATGGGTGTTTGCGTTCCCCTATATTTTGAAGTAACCCATACTTCTTCCCATGTTTCCTATTTGCCTTTTGGCATCTTTCACAAGTGTTGATATATTGACTCAACTCTTGTTCCCACTTAGGCCACCAAGCTTTGCTTGCTACCCTCGCTTTGGTCTTGTCCTCACTCATGTGTCCCATATAGGGGCAGTAATGGCAATCCTGCAGTATCAGGGAGATGTGGTCTCTGTCTACCAGTGTGAGCGCACTTGTGTGCATCTCTCTGTGGTAAAGCAGGCCTTCTACAAGGAAGAGCTTGTTATCCTTGTAGGCCCTTAACCAGGGTTCTTCCACCTGGGACTCCAGTTCTGGACTCCTTTATTTTTGTTGAAGTAGTTTTAGTAATGTGCCACACTGTTTGTGTTTGGCATAAGACTTCAGTAGTGCACTGAAAAATTCACTTTGCAGTTCTGAGGAGCTTATTCCCAGTATTGGAGTTTCTGTTCCTTCCAAATCAGTGTTTCCACTGTCGAGGGTACCACTTCCTAGTGCCCATTCAGAGAATCTGAAGTTCTTCCTCCTATCTATTTTCATGAAATGGATAGGGATCTTGGCTGCAACTTCAGGGTCATAAGCTGGATTGCTCTTGACATTATCCAGTGGCCATCTGCATTGGTATGACTTTTAACTTCTTTGTATATGATGCTCATATTTCCTCTATACTTCTGGATGGCTATTTGCCATCTCAGCATATGTCTATTTGTAGTCTTCATGTTTAGTAAAGACTTCAAGGCTGTGCAGTCTGCATAGACTTCAAAGACTGAACCCTCCAGATAATAATGGAGTTTTTCCAGAGCCCAGACTAGAAATAGACATTCAGTCTGGGTGGCCCCATACCTGGCTTCTGAATCTTTCAGTTGCCTAGAGATGTAAAATATTTCTCCCTCTCTTGATTCACCATCTACAATTTGTCTTTGGTGAAGGGCTGCTCCTAAGCCTTGGCTACATGCTGCATCTATTTATAGCTTTAATGGTAGTTCAAAGTCAGGCAAGATGAGAACACGTGCATTTGTGAGTTCATATTTGATCCTCTCATATGCATCCCTCCTTTCCTTGGTAATTTCAAAAACTACATCTTTTGAACATAGCTTGTATAAACTACTAGTTATGTGGGAAAGATTCTTGATGTGGTTTCCATAGTAGCTAGCAAACCCAAGGAAAGATTGCATCTCTTTGATGCTCTTTGGTACTGGCTTTTGCAGTACTGCTGCTTTTTTATTCTTGTCAATCGCCAGACTAGGACCTGAGACTTTATGTCCTAGAGCTAGTAGCTCTTGTTGGCCAAAATTACACTTTTTCAGTGAAATTTTCAGATTGATGGGTGTACATTTACTTAGCACTCTGTCTATGTATTTTACATGGTCTTCCCATGTCTCTGATTATATAATGATATCATCAATATATACCACCATCCAGCCTTCCGATATTTATTCTTGAAATATTCTATCCATCATCCTTTGGAAGTGGGCTGGTTCATTTTCAATGCCAAATGGCATCCTGGTATACTCATATATTCCCATATGGCATATTATTCTGAGCAATTTTATGGAGTTTGATTTAACTCCATTCTGGTGGAAACCTTTCATACAATCCATTTTGGTTATGTATTTGGCTTTTGCCAGTTTATCCAAGGTATGAGGTATCCTAGGTATAGGGTACCTGTCTGCTTTTGTGTAGCTGTTCAGAGCTCTGAAGTCTCCACACAGTCTGGACCTGCCATCCTTCCAGGTGATTAGGACAGGAGTTGTTATTTCCACTATTTCATTATGTCCAATATTTCTGATGACATCCATGTCCAGGAGTTCATTGATATGTTTTTCCATTTCTTTCCTGGTCTCCAGACTTGCTGGATAAGGAGGTCTCCTGAGAATGGGTGGATAAGGCCTTTCCACATCCAGATATAGTTGTATATCATGTCCTTTGATCTTGCCTAGTGGCTCTTCACCAATGGCAAATGCTGGTCTGTTCTTCCCCAGCATCTTCAGTAAACTTAGTTTTTGTTTATTGGTGAGGGTAGTGCTAAACTGGCCCTCTCTGAATTCATTCAATAACTCCTCCAGTGGTTCATAAGTAGAGATTTGGTATATATCAAGTGAAAAAATTTTCTCCTTGCTGGTACCTATGGTAATGTGCCTGTTTTTACTATTGTAAATATCTACGCCATACATCCTTTGGTAATCTGTTCCCAGTAAGAAGCCTTGGATTTGGGCATCATCAATCACTACAAACTCTGGGTTGAGTCTGATATTACCCTTCCTGTGGGGTATAATTATCTCTTTGATAATTGTCCCAATAGAAGTCATCTTCCCTGAAGCACTTTGAAAGTTCCTTGCCTTGGTGGGAAAGAGCTGTTTTTCCCAATTAAGGAAGTGGTTATCCAGATAATTTCTGGCCACTATGGAGCAGTGTGCCCCACTATCAATGATCAGTGGATGTTGAGCGTTGTCAATACAGAAAGTCATTTTTGTGGCTGTTCCATGTATATATGCCATTCCTTTGGTTGGTGTAACCAGGAATGTTTGTCCATCTTGTGTGTGTTTGAACAAGTTTTTATTGGCAGTATCCTGTGGCATGCCTGCTTCCAACTGTATATCCTGAATTTCTAGTTTGTTTTCCTCTTGGTATTCCACCAGAAATTCTTTCCTTTAGTCTTGATCATCATCAAATCGTTCTTTGATGGCATCACCCATGGAGTCTGATTCAGAATCCTCCATTGGGGATTCCTCCTCTGGGACTTTCTCAATGGCATAGACTTTTTTCTTTGCCTTTGGACAGTTGTTGACATAATGGTCTGTTGAACCATAATTGTGACAAGAATTCTTCTTCTTTGTCACTTCTGCCACCCTTTATTTGGGTTTGTCTTTAAACTCCACCCT
This sequence comes from Austropuccinia psidii, assembly GCA_023105745.1. Lineage (NCBI taxonomy): Eukaryota > Fungi > Basidiomycota > Pucciniomycetes > Pucciniales > Sphaerophragmiaceae > Austropuccinia > Austropuccinia psidii. The sequence continues at coordinate 32,166,369 of JALGQZ010000008.1, forward strand.
GAAAGGTTGTTTCTCTTTGAAACCACTGCTCTTATATGGGGTGAATTTCCCTATATTAGTTCTTTTCCTTATGTCTTGTAAGGTATTACCAATGTCATCTAGAGTGAAATTTTGGTTGCATCTGAAATTTACTGCATGCTCTAGTTCTCCTGGTAGTTGTGTCAGAAGTCTGTGACTCCTCATTTGGATGTTCATCTGAGGATCAATGGTTTTAAGTCTTTTAGACTGTCTGAGACACCACTCATATGTATCTTTGTCCACAGAGTATTTGTCATTGTCAAATGACATGTTCCTTTGCCATATCCAAGTTCCATTACTGTACTTTTGGATGATTTGACTCTTCCACCATGGCCAGTTTCTTCTGCCATGGATTTCTATCATTTCTGTGTACCATATATTAGCATGACCTTTAAATTCTGTATTTAGTCTAGCATTAATCCATCAATCTGTTATGCTTGGTAAATCAATGAAGAGTCCATCAATATAATCTATGAGTTCCATATGATCATATTCTCCTGTTCCAGAGAAATTTGAGCCAGCTTGAGGCATCAGGAAGTTTTTCAAGGCTTCCTTCTCTGAATAAGTCATATTATCTCCATCCTGGTGTTGTGATGGAGATCTTGCCTTATTCATCAGCATGGCATCTGGTTTGATGTCATCTTGGTGATATGGATTATCCATAACATGGCCTTGTGGTTGGGGCTTCATGCTATGGTAGACATTAAACAGTTTTTTTATGTCTTGATCCAGACAATCCCTGTCCTTTTTTCTGTGGTGTTGTTCTTCAAAGACTAGATTCAGTCTTTTGTTGGCTTCTTCAGAGGCGTTGCTCAATTGAGAATGTCCTTCTTGAAGGGTTTGAACAATTTTGTCCATGGAGGCTGTTGATTTTTTCATGCTCTCATGGCTTGCTTCAAGTTCTGCAAACTTCTTTTGAGTTTTCTCAGCATACGGGGACATTTGCAGCCACAGTTCATCACTGTTTAAGTTACTCTAAGGTGTGACAACATTGTGTACAATCTGAGTGAGGGTCATATTTCTGTTAATGGGACTACTGATTTTAGAGTTAGTTACAACTACTTCTGGTTCTTGTGCACTTCTTTCACCAAATCCAACAGCTTCTGGATCATGGGGTCTGACTCTCTCTTCCTCTGGATGAAGGAGGTCTTGTTTTTTCCCTTGTTTCCTTGTCTTCTCCTGGAAACTTCCTGGAATTGTGAAGAATGGTGACTCTTGGCCACTGATCTTCTGGTTTCTGAATGGTGTGAAGCCACTGGAGAGCTGATTTGGCCTGCTCCTTGTGAGCCTGAAGGAATCTGAGTATGGCCTGTCTGGGACAGCTGTTCTTCTATATTTTGGATAGTGGCTTGATTCTCCCTTATCCTGGTTGCCCTTGCGTCCAGGAGTCTGAACTGCCTGGTAGGATTCCAACCTTTGGTGATTACCATAAGGTCCTTGAAGTCTATCTCTTTGAGACGTATCTTCTGGCAACTTGCTCCAAGTTCTGCCCAGTGAGTTGCTAGGTTGAACCTCTTGTTTTCCATGCTTCATTGAAATAAATCTTTGAGGAGTTGGTGGAGCTGAATAGCTTGATCCATGTCTTTCCAGTCCTCTGGTATGAGATCCCTGTTGAAATGGAGTGTGAATGGCAGGGTTGATATTATCTCCCTCATTCGTTTTCCATCCACCACTGTGTCCAAGGTGTCCTCTTCCAGGTCTTCTGGTTCTGTACAAGCCTTCTCTGTGCTCTGGTTAGTTCCTTTGGAAGCCAAGGTCTCTGAGGTATACAGGTGACATGTCAGTGTTTGCAAGCAGTCAAAAACTTTATGTTCTTAGGGTATTTACCTTTGACTGTGCCTTCTACAAATTTGTTGTCTGCTGATTTGTGCAATTTACCTTTAGAGGTTACAACTGGGTTAATTATAGTAATTTTCTTTGTACAAGCTGTTAAGGTTTTTTTACCCTGTATTGAAGCAGAATTTTGTGGTTTTCTACTCTTCTGAGTGGCAATAGGTGTCCACTTTTTTGCTGTAATCAGGCCTTCACTTTGCCTCTTTCCTTTTCCCTTGCTTCCCTCTGGTTCTGAGGGTGTCACTGGTATGTTGGCCTGTGACTTGCTTTCAAGTGGTATGAAGTTATCTTCCACTGAATCAAACAGGAAAAGAGGGCTTAATGTCAGTTAAGACTTCTTAAATTGCTGTTTGAATGTCTAATAATGGCCTCTTGGCTTGTATATTAGTACAATATGCCCTTGTATAATGACAGTGTAATTTAATTAACAATTTCATGTCAGAAATACAGCTTACTGATATTTGGTATACTGTTTGTATACCAATATCTCACAGAATAACTTGTAATTAGCAAGTATAAACTGATAAAAGTGGTATGTAAGCGGGTAATTGAATTAATAATATGCCCAACCACGCCTCAACTGTTGGTTTTACAGTAAGAGTTGTCTTTATTTCATTAAAAAAAGACTGTCTTAGTGGCTTAAAGTGTTTTTATGTGTAAAACATGCCAAAAATAAAGGTCCTGTGGTTATTAGCCACGTGACAGGTACTCTTTTTAATATGAGTATAAAGAGAAATATATAATATATATATTTTAAGAAAGGATTAAGCGTAAAAACATAAAACAAAATGTCAGAAATAGAGAAAATAAGTGAAAAAATTCACTTTTAAGGTCAAAAAAGGTTAAAACACAACCAGGCCCCCAAATTGTCAGTTTGAGTCTATGTAAAAGTAGTAATTAGGCTATTTAAAGATTTAACTGTAGCTGTGAAACGTGATAAAAGATCAAAAATAAAGGTATTGATTGATAATAAGGATTTATAATAAGATTTAAAGGGCTTTACTATTATGAAATCGTGGTGGTGAGCGCTGTTGAAAGCCCTGGGTGCAGCTTTACCTGTTGGATGACAATAATAAAGACTACAATAATTAATATTATAATTATACCTGTTTATTTTCCAAAGGTATAACTATTTTTGACAGTTGTACTACGTACAAATTTGAGAGCAGGATGTGGAAAGTGTTTCTGGCTGTGTAAAGCCCTCCTTTTATCCTGAAATGGGGTGGACAGGCTGCTAGACCTTTCCATGTAGAGGAAGTGAAGATTTTTTCACTCTCTGAGACAGGCTTGTGGTTTGCAAAGGCCTGTATAGCCTGTATTGGGCTCAGATGTGGTTTTGAAACCACATCTGGGTAGCTTTCACCAATACAGGGTGAAAACCTTCATCTGGAGACCACATAGCCTTCTTCTGACATGTATGATGCATAGATTTCTGTACAGAAACTGTATGGGACCCCAGTATTGACAGACTTATGAGGTATTGAAGTATAAACATGCTCCTTTGTCTGTTTGACACCTCATAATCATGGTTATGGGATATTATCCCATGGTAAGGCTGTATTGGCCAGATTGTGGGATTTTGACCTTAAAACAGCCATAACATTGTCAGTTCTTGAGATATCAACCTCAAGATTGGTTCAGTGTGTATTCCTTTATGTGTTCTACACAATGGTATCTTATTTTATATTGTTATAACTAAATATGGAAAAGTTATCCCATGTGCAAGATATCTTGTACATGTGCGTGTTTAAGGCAAAAGCTGTATTGGGCTTGTTTGCCCCATAAACTTTGTTCTAGTTGAGATATGAGGAAATGAATGACACCATCAAATAGCCCTGACTGTTCTCTTTCCAAAAAGACCCCACTTTAGGTATCTCACACCAAAACTGTAGAAGTTAGATGGGAGGTGAATATGTTATTCACCCTTATTTGACCTTATTTTGGTCATAACTTCTGTGATTCTGGTTCTAGCTAGGTTTGGCCATTACCATTGGATAGCCCTGACTTAGAGCTTCATTTTAAATAGCCATTTGATGGGGTTAAGCTTATTTCTCTGTATTTCAGATGAGAGGTGAAAATTAAGGTTTATGCTCAGCAACAACTTTGAGCAGGAATAATTTTGTTATTCTTTGTCCTATGATGATTGGACTTGTATATTTGTAAAAATGTGAGTTTCCTTTTTTGTTTGATACATTTTGAGCTGATCTGTCTCAGCTTTGTGTTTTGGTGGCATCTTGGCTATGCCATTGATTTATGATATTTGGCTGTCATGCTTGTGCTCTGGTTTTTTGAGTCACAGGCTGACGTCCATAAAAATTGTATTTATTCATTTATTTTGCTGAAATCTTTTGATTTCAATTTTTCATTCTTTGTCTTAAATTGAATTAAAATCAAAATCCCTCTTCATTATACTTCAAAAAAAGTTCAATTTCTTATCTATTGAGATCAGTTTCATAAGCTTTCTAATCACCTTTGAAAGGAAAATATCTCAACCATTAAGCTCCCATCTCTCCAATCTTTCCTCTGAATCCTCTGAAAAAATCTCCATCTTGTAAATCCAGGAAAAGAAATTTCAAATATAACTCATAAATTAGATATATTTCTTTATTTTCCTGCTCCTCATGTAACATTTGTCACCAAACATTGATTGTTTTTTGTAGGCTTGGGCATGTGTTTTTATTTAATACCAAAAGTATTTGTAATCTTTAATCACCCTCCAGGAAGCTTCACAACCAATCAAAATTCATTCCAATAAATCTCTTAAATCCCTTTTAAATGCATCTTTATATTATTAAGCTCTATTTTAAATTCCTAAAGTAACATTTTTATTTAATTTTTCAATAAAAGCCTATCAAAGGCTTCCTCAATCACAATTTTATTTTTAAAATGACTTATTTTTTGTTGTTTTCTTTTTTCAAAAAAATGAATCTTTTACTTTGTTTTTTTCAAAAGATTCAAAAAGAACTTCTAGGCCTCCACCATCCCGCCAGGACCTCGCACTTTGATTTCAAATAGTCGCGATTGTTTTCTTTAAATAGTAAGTTTTAATCTAATTGTTTGAAATCTCTTTTTTTTAATTCTTTCAATGAAAGACTTTCAAGGCCTTTATCAATTGACATATCTTTTTATGAATATTAAATTCAAGTTGCACTTTATTTCCTTAATTTATGATTCTAATTTTTTGTCAATTAAGGTTTTTGAAAAAAAAAATGAAACATCTAGGCCTCCTTCATTCCCTTAGGATCTCCACTCTTAATCAAGAATCATCCTTATTTTTTTTGTATTTATTAATATATAAATATTTTTTTCTTTTATTACTCAAATTTCTTTAAAAACATTAAGCTATATGAAGAATATGCTTCTTCACCCTCCTAGTAACTCCTGAAAATAAGAGCAAGCACAGGAATTTTTGTTTTTAATTATTGCATATTTTTTCTGTCTTTAGGCGTGGAATTTTAGGCTTCTTTCTTATTAAAGCATTTTCAATAATCCATTACCTAATAGCTTGAAATTTCAGAAAAAAAATGATTTTAATAAAAAATAAATGGTTCAGTCACAAATGATACAATATTTACGACTACACCAAATTTAACATAAATTGAGAATGCGCATGAAGAAATTAATCAACAAGAATTCAAAGCATACTCATTAAAATTTAATTATAAAGTTTTTAGGACCTAACTAACTTTAAAGAGTAATCTACATTATTATCAAATCAAGAGCCTTTTTAACATGAGCCCGAAAACAACACATTAAAATAAATTAGCAGTCAATTCTTCAGCTTCCATATGCAATAAATTAATTAAAATCCTTCCAAATTACTCCACTTCACAGTGATTATTTCAATTAATATTGGTTGAAAATTTCCCCTGTAAAAGTCCTTTCAAAATCATATGTAATTTTTGGCAACGCCATCAATCTAAATTTGCCAATTTTTATTCCTGGAATGAATTTATTATTTTAAAATTCCACTCCAGTTTTCCATAATACTAACCAATTAATCATTACTTTTACCCACTTGGTGGATAATACACAGAAAATTATCAATCATCTGGACTTATTAGGAGGTGCTAACAAAGTATTTTTTTAAGAATCTGATTCAGGAAAATAAGTAGGAGGATATTCTAGAAAGCTGGGACTAAATCTTTAGGAAATTTGATCTGAGCATGAGAATTCACATCAATTGGAAAAAATGAATGACTAACTTTATTCTATAATTCTACGTTTCTCAGAAGGTGTTTTGGAAGACAATCAAAAAATTATGAATAAAGCTAATTAACAAACCTCTAGTCAACCCAAGTGGAAGTATCAAGACTCAAATTAGGTCAAAGACTTTTCCAACGTCATTATAGCTCAAGATAGATATTACTACAAGCCTTGTACCAATGAGAAAAATTTTAATTCATAAGCTTATGGTATTCTTTATTTTTTTGAGAAGAAACTTTCAAGCTAATCCCCTCTTTATTTCCACCTCCTGGTCTAGGTCTTCACTTTCCAGAACTTAAATTTGAGTTTAATTTTTCAAAAGAACCTGGACTTGTTGAAACTTAATCAAAAACTTCAGCAATAAATCATCAAGAAAAAAAAACCATAAACCTTATCAATAATCAAAACATAATCAACTGTTTCTTCTCTTTTCAAATAAACCAGGAATTATTTCCCAGAAACAGGCCTCCAAAATCTATGAGAAACACAAATATAATTCAAATCCTGGAAAAATAGTTGAGAGCTAAAATATTTGATTACTTATTTATCTTGTAATTTCCCTTTTAAAAGTAAATAGCATGCATATTATTATCAAATAAAAAATGAGATACATTGACTTTTAATGAAAACTAATTATCATTCCTATACCAACTTAATGTTCTTGGTTTGAATTTCTCTTGAATATTAATCATAACCGCTACTGCATTCAGATAATTAACATTATGTTCCACAAAGAATTAATCCTCATCACACAAATAACATTAATTATTTCCAATTTGTGAAAAAATACTGTACAAAAGGTGTAAGGTTTGTCTATTAAACTCTTGATAATAGTAGCAAAATCAAGAGTACTATGACTGTCCTCAGTAGAAATATATAATATAATAAAATATTACAACCACAAATTTAAATATAATTATTAAAAATATAATAATAAAAAATATAATAATTATAATAAATTATAATTATTCTATTATTGTTATAGTCACTGACAGTTATAACAATAAGAAGTGTAAAGCTCTTAATGAGACAATTACACATGGAAAATAAGAATATTAACCACTTATAAATAATATAAATATTATTTATAAAAGGATTAAAACACATACTGTGCAGAAATAATTCTTATAGAATGAAATTCTATATTAAAAAAACTAATACTAGATAAAAAATATAGATCTTTAGAGAAAACTTACTTATAATATTTATTTAATACAACAAGTCAAACAACAACAGTTATTACATTAAATAATAATTATAAGTTAAAAACACGCCAAAAATCAATATTTTTAAAGATAAAACAACTTTTTATAATAAAAATTATTATTAAAGAGTTTTTAAGAGGAATTTGTGGATTTTAAAAGATATTTAAGATGATTAATTTTATATAATAAAATATATTATTGGTGATTACAACAATAATCTAAATTCTATGATTTCAATTCTTTAATTTTAATTAATAAAGAATAAAATAACTTAAGAATTACTTTAATAATAAGATTTTATATTTAATAAAACTTTACCTGTTTAAATTTCTAATACAATTGGATTGATGATTGAATGATGGACAAAAACAGTGATGAAAAGACTCTTTTTATGTCATCAGAGCAGCTCTCATGATTCATAATGGATATAGAGGGCGTGCTCAGGTCAAAACTCAAAAACTATGCTTAAAAATGAAGCTCTTAACTTAAGGTAACTTAATTTTAATTCCAATTTAAAGTTAACAGGGTTATTCTTAACTCTATGTAACTTTAATCCTCATTTAAACCAATTATTTTAAGTTTTTAATATAAATAAACTTATTTATATTTAAGTGCATCACATGAACAACTTAAAAGTAGAGTTTCAAGCAGAAATCTCTTAAACTCAATTTTTAATTAATTTTTAAAGAAATTATAATTTTCTTTGAGTTTTAATTAAAGAGTAAATTTCCAGGCTAATTACCCAGGAAATTTATTTATAAAAGATACTTAAGATTTAATTTATATGTATATAATATTAAATTGTAAGCTGTGTGAAACTTTCAAGCAACTCCATTAAGAATTGGATTTTTAATGAATTTTTGAAGTTATTGCTATTTTTCCACGTAAAATAGCAACCAATCTACAAAATACTTTACCTCTTGTGCATTTCACATCTTACTCTTCATTTCGCCAGGACATGCTTAATTCCCCTTTGAGATGAAAATTTCATTTTCAATTTTTAATCATGATCTTTCTAAGCAGTAATTAAAAATCCTTTCATCTTAACTTCGATCTGCATTTCCTTTATATTCTGGAGCAAATGAGGGCTAACTGGAATAATGTTAACTTTTAAGCAGATATTTATTATTATTATAGTAGCTCTGGGGAGATTATTCTATTTTAATCCTGTTACAAACCATTAATTTATTCAGGGATCTAATGCACTCAAAATTAAATGAAATAATCTTATTGTCAATCTCATGTATAAGTTGTATTGACATCAAGGACCTAGATAAGTTAAAATTAGCCATTAAACTTATTCATGCAAATTGGATAGTAATTTTTTACCTTTTCTCAAGGGCAAAAAATTCCTCTCCACATTGGGAGGCCATTTTGACACTGGTATCATACTTCCTTGTATTAATCCAGTTCACCATGGAAATCCCTCAGCATTAATCACTTCTGTAATATTCTTCTGTGCTTTAATTTTGGGACAAACAATATAGTTCCTCTTGATTTTTATCAAAACTGAAATTACCCCCTGAGTACACAATACAATGGCCCCATGAATAACTCCAAATATAATGCTAATCTTACAAAAGTCCACTTCATTTCTATTTAATCCCAAAATGGCATATGCCACTGTCAGCTGTATTTTTGGAATCTCTTTGTTTATTTATTGATAATTTTTTACATATGTCATCATCTTGAATTATTGGAACCAATTTTGAAAATGTGTTGTAAGTTGTACAGAATATCTGACAAACCTTATTGAATTAGAGGTGTTGTGAATGATTTGATTTCCAAATATCTGGTTATGGCTGGGGTTTTTTATAGTGAGAATTCTTTGACTACATAGCACATGTAGTAGGGCTGTATTATCTTTTATTTTTGAACCACTTCTAAAAACAATGGAATCAACCAATTGAAGTGATTTAAATGAAGGAATAAAATTTTCATGAGATTAATTTTGTGGAATAGTGACTAATATTTGGAAACATCTGGTTGAAATATCATAAAAAAAAGCTATCACTGCCAGCAGGGATAGAAGGTTCAAAATTAACTTCAACTTTTTTCTAACCTTTATATATTTTTCAGATACTTTCAGCCACAGGTTTGTTCATTCAGAAGTTTAATCACTTGAAATAGATGATTATGGATTTCTCATGATTTTTATTTGTTTAATCTTACTTAAGATATGCAATACTCACTAATAGATAAAATTCTCAAGTAAAATGTATTACTAATAAGGAAGAAGAATTCTCTCAAAGAAATATTTGAAGTAAATTCACCACCATTCCATTTTCTTCTCTACTTGATATAATAGACCTATCTCAAGTTTTCCCAACATTTCAGAAGGCTTATATATAGCTTTTTTTGGAAAACAAACCATACATACTTGAACAGTTTTCTCTACAAATATTAATTATAATGCAAATGAATAATCCACCACACCATTGTTTTTCTGTCTTAAAAAATAACCTACATAAATTTGAGGAGGGATTCCCACAAGTTCAAATTTTTCTGGATAAATGAATTATATTCCTGTTTATTTTTTCTTGACTATAATAATTATTTGAAATGAAGCATTTTCACAAACTTTTGCAGCTAAAGCTTTAGAAAACAATTAACATAAATAAGAAATACTACTAATTTTTTTACATTTAGAACATTCTCCTCATTTTTCAAGTTATTTATTGGAAAGAAACATTCTTTTATCACTCAAATGGTTTCTTGAAGCTTCATCAGCTTCCTTTTAAGTAATTAAAGTTTCTTATTTTTAAGATTATTTTCCACTTCAAAATTCCTTCCCTGAGGACTTTTTTAGCTTTTGTAATAACCCAGCCTTGTCTTTATAAAAATTTGCTTAAGAAAGGTTTTCAAATTCTTTAATGGCGTTTCCGACACCTCATCATTGTGCATTCCTTGTTTTGAAAAAATTATATAAATTTCAATTGAAAAAAATTGAAGAACTTAATATTTCCATTTTCCATATTTGGGCTTGACCTCATTCATATTTTAGCTCCATTATGTAGCTGCTAAAATCTTAATTTTTCTTTGTCAATTTTTTTATTATTTGAGATATTATCAATTGATATAAGGAAAATTCAAAATGATTATACTTTGAAATGGAAACAACATCATTTTTCAAATTTTAAATTATGTGTTTTGAATTTTGAATTTTTATCCTTTTTTCATTTGAATTTATTTTATATTATTATTTTGATTTTTCTTCAATTTTTTACAGATTTTCTTATAATTTTGTCTGATTTATTTTTTTTTGTTTTCATTTTTTGGGTTTTTGTAAACACATGTAAACTTTTAGTCAAAACATGGAAGCTATTATGTGTTTATACCAATTTATGGCCAAAACACATGATTTTTTGGTAAAAACAAATCCTCAGGAAAGGTTTTGAGGAATTTTTCAATTTTTTTGGCCATATCTGTTCCATTTTCGCATTTCAAATCCTTAAATTTTTCATGATTTTTTTTGCCAAATTTCTCTGAATTGACCAATTTGTCAAAATGGCCATTTTTTCAAAAATTTATTGAAAAACTTCCCACTTATGAATTTCTTTAATTTTTTTAAAAATGAAGGGTTCAATCTTGAGAATCAAAAACAGAAGCCCATATTTTTGGGAAACTTCCTGGGTGGGACAATTATGGTCCAAAAAAGTGTTTTTTATATTTTTTTGTTCATGATTTTAAGTAAATTAGAAATTATGTTTTTGGCATTGTTAATGCCATAAATCACATTAATGACAGCAACAATGCCATTAATGAGATTAATGGTATAAACAGTTCCTTGAAGAAAATTTATGTCATAAAAAATTCCATACGTGACATCTATGGCATCAATACTTCCATAAATTTCATTGAAGGTAGGAACAATGACATAAATGACATTTGTGGCATCAACAATGACATAAATTACATTGATGGTATCAATAATGCCCTAACTGAAATATGTGGCATCAATAATGACATAAATGAAATTTATGGCATCAATAATGACATAAATGAAATTTATGGCATCAATAATGACATAAATGAAATTTATGGCATCAATAATGACATAAATGAAATTTATGGCATCAATAATGACATAAATGAAATTTATGGCATCAATAATGACATAAATGAAATTTATGGCATCAATAATGACATAAATGAAATTTATGGCATCAATAATGACATAAATGAAATTTATGGCATCAATAATGACATAAATGAAATTTATGGCATCAATAATGACATAAATGAAATTTATGGCATCAATAATGACATAAATGAAATTTATGGCATCAATAATGACATAAATGAAATTTATGGCATCAATAATGACATAAATGAAATTTATGGCATCAATAATGACATAAATGAAATTTATGGCATCAATAATGACATAAATGAAATTTATGGCATCAATAATGACATAAATGAAATTTATGGCATCAATAATGACATAAATGAAATTTATGGCATCAATAATGACATAAATGAAATTTATGGCATCAATAATGACATAAATGAAATTTATGGCATCAATAATGACATAAATGAAATTTATGGCATCAATAATGACATAAATGAAATTTATGGCATCAATAATGACATAAATGAAATTTATGGCATCAATAATGACATAAATGAAATTTATGGCATCAATAATGACATAAATGAAATTTATGGCATCAATAATGACATAAATGAAATTTATGGCATCAATAATGACATAAATGAAATTTATGGCATCAATAATGACATAAATGAAATTTATGGCATCAATAATGACATAAATGAAATTTATGGCATCAATAATGACATAAATGAAATTTATGGCATCAATAATGACATAAATGAAATTTATGGCATCAATAATGACATAAATGAAATTTATGGCATCAATAATGACATAAATGAAATTTATGGCATCAATAATGACATAAATGAAATTTATGGCATCAATAATGACATAAATGAAATTTATGGCATCAATAATGACATAAATGAAATTTATGGCATCAATAATGACATAAATGAAATTTATGGCATCAATAATGACATAAATGAAATTTATGGCATCAATAATGACATAAATGAAATTTATGGCATCAATAATGACATAAATGAAATTTATGGCATCAATAATGACATAAATGAAATTTATGGCACCAATAATGACATAAATGACATTAATGGAATCAAAAATTCCATAGATGACCTTAATGGCATTAGTGGCATTAACAATGCTATTTACAGTATTAATGAAGTTAAAAATGCCATAAATGGCATAAAAATTGCAGTTATTCCATCAAGAATTCCATTTCTAGCATCAAAAAGGGTCCCATAGCATTCATTACATGTTTTTACTAAATAATGATGTTTTTTTACTGATTTATGGCAAAAATCTGTAAGGGCATATTGGTTTTTACCAAAACTCCTTACATGTGTTTACCAACACCCTTATTTTTTCTTTACTTTTATGTTTATTTTCTTGTTTTTTCTTGAATCTCTGAGATAAAGGCACACCAAAAGAAGCAGTTTACACTTATTTGAGTGTGCTTAGAACAAAAAAATAATTACTATTCACACCACTACCAGTGTATCTCCAGCCCAGAAGCTTCAAAAACAAACAGAAAGATTAAGGAAGAAAAATATATATTTGAAAAAAGTTTAATTAAAAAATTATTACAAAATCTGAATAAAATAAATACAATATTGAATTGAAGTCAAATTCAAAGAAGAGTAAAAAGAAAAGAATCAAATTTATCCTTTTTTCAAACAATCAAAAAATTACTGAAAACTTTATACAAAATGCTCCAAAATTAACAAAAACCTTCAAATCAAAGAAAAAATTAGATATTTATGCAAAAAAGCAAAAAAACACAAACACTGATAAAATTTCAAAATGAAGAGATTAGAAATATATATTTGGAAAAGATACTTATGAATATTAAATCTAGGACACAAAAAGTTGAATAAAAAGGAAGGACATAGAATATTAATAATTAATATTACATAACAATCAGCCTGCAAAAGAATACCATAGGTTTCAGCTTGTGACTCAAACTCAGAGCACAAGCATGACTGCCAGAATACCATAAACCAATGGTAGAGCAAAACACCACCAAAACATGGATCTGAGCCAAACAAGCTCAAAAGGTATCAAACAAGATAGGCAATTCACCTCTTTGCAAATATGAAAGTCTCATAATCATAGGACAAAGAATAACAAAGTCATTCAAGCTCAAAACAGTTTCTGAGCATAAACTTAATTTTCACCTCACATCTAAAATCCATAGAAAGAGGCTGAACCCCATGAAATGGGTATTTATATTAAATCTCTCATTTAGGGCTATCTAATGGTACTAGCCAAATCGAGCTAGCACCAAAAAATTAATAATTATGGCCAAAATAGAGCCAAATATGGGTGAATGAAATATTCACCTCTTATCCAGCTTCTACAGTTTTAGTGTGAGATACCCAAAGTGAGTTCTCTTGAAAAGGAGCACAATCAGAGCTTTCTGATGATTTCATCCATTTCCTCATATCTCCTCTAGAACAAAATTTATGGAGAAAACAAGATCAATACAGGATTCATAATGAATCCCCAAATTGATAATGGAATTTGGAATTGGAAAAACTTTTCCATTCTTGATTTTAGACATACTACTTGAGTATCCATTGTCTAGAGCCCATAAAGGGCTATAGAATGAGCTACTTTTGAGCTCTGTATCTTTCAAACTGACAAAGATATTCATTTTCTAAGCTGGTAATCCCACACTAGCCAGTATGGGATCTTACTGTGAGACAGCCATCCATAAAATTGAATTAACAGCTAATCAATTGAATTAAATGCTTTTTATTCTTTAATCTCTCATAAATTGACAAATAAAAGTCAAACAGGAATGTTCTTTACAGCTTCTGACGTGTCATAAGCACAAGAATACACCTGTGGACTCCATTGGTGAAAATCGTTAGCCTGAGTAGGGTAAAATCACAGCTTGTGGTTCTAGGGCCATATTTCCACCTAATAGCAGTCCTTATTGAGTGTGTAGAACCACAAACCAGCCCACAGTAGTGAAAATCTTTACTCTGTAGCCATGTGCATAAGTAAACAACCTCCCACTATCCCAGAAAAAGATAAAAGGAGGCCAATCCATCATCCCATTCTTAATATTCTTACATGGTATATCTTTTCAAAAGAAGTGGTACCCTTAGAATCAAACAGTTTTAATTATAATTTTGATTATTTTAGGGTTTATTATTGTAAACCAACAGATAAACACTGCACCCAGGGCTATCAATGGCACTTGCCATAACTAAATTCTTTAGTATAGCCCTTTCAAAAATCTTCTCTTTTAATTATCATTATCATTTTCGTGTAACACTCACAGTTATAGCTTTTTATTATCATTGTACAGATATATCATAAAATCACCCCAACAATAGGGGAATACAAAAAAATTTTGGCTTAGTAATTGGTACATATATCACAAACCATACATTTCAGTTTAAAATGTTCCTATGTATCAAAAACTTCTGAGGTTCAAAATTATTGACCATTTTGTGGTGATTACTTAACTTGATTTAAGCACCTTGCACAAACTTCAAAGTCAAAATATCTTTTTTTTCAATGTGATTGATAAACTGATTAAGGATCTTTCTTGGAAATTATTGAATACATGGTATTTTTAGTCATTTTAATTCATAACCCTCACAATAATCTGAGATATTTATTAATTGAAGATTTTATAATAAGAATGCCTTTTTAAGTATTTTCATATACAATTTATTTTCAAATTGACTGTAGCAAAGATTCAACCTAACCATTGGAGGTGTTTTTGACAAAGTTTTGAAAAGAATTTGCAGCTAAGCTTCATTCAATTCTCAAAAGAGACCTAAAACCCCCTAAAGAGGCCACATGAAATATTTTTCACATATTTCTTTCTTCTGAATGCATGAATATTTAAAGAAATGAAAAGAATTTTAGACTACTTAGTCCTGTGCTGAACATCTTATGATAAAATATCAAATAAAACTCTCATTTAGATTTAATTAGACAGATTAATAATTTAAGCGAAGTGTCTTGATCAATATGAAAAATTTGTTATCATATCATCAGTTCCTACAAAGGGAAATTTATGTATATGTTAATTTCTCTCAATTTGATCAATCAACCAATTTAAGGGTGCTTTCCCAAATGTTACCAAAAAAAATTCAATTAGGGAGATTAAGGGTTATTATTTAATAATAATATGTGATATAATTATGAGCATTATATAAGTCTTCAGATTAGGATACATGGCTTTCATATTTCTTTCTTTCAATAAAAAAAGATTAAAATTGGCCATAAATTATTGTCATGAGTAATTTTTGTATATTCTCTCGGATCTTTAGGAACAAAAGTTCTCTTAAGATAAAATCAGCCTTTTGACTTGATGGATACATACCTGAGTGTGAAAAAATTTTGAAAAATCAAAAGCTGCATTTTCAGCCTCAAATTTTCCACTTTTGGAAACATTTAGAGCATGGTTGTTAAGCGAAAGAGAAGAATAATATTTAATTTTTAAATTTTTATGTATTATATAAATAGGGGCTAAACTCATATTTTCTTAAAAGAAATTTAATCTAAGTTTAGTTACACAATTTACAATTAAAAGAGTGTAAAAATATATATGAATGTAGTTTATAAATTCTGAAGAAGCTTTCTACCCTTAGGAAATTATTTAAAAAAATATCAACAAAATTGGATATTCTATTCTGATTCCCTAATTAGAGGCTCAGTAACTTGAGTTTTATCTTCTCTAAATACCACTCCTTCTATCCAAAGGCTTTAGGCCTTAAAATAGCAATTTTGACTATATTCTCATGTTTACAAAGGCCAAAAGAGAAATATGTTCAATAATTTGCACTTAAAAGCCCTACTTGAAGGTAACAGTTTCTTTCAAAATATCTTGAAGCTTAATCCTCTAAAGAATAGTAATTTAGAGATTTCAGTTTGAAGAAATATGTATTGTTCCAGAAATATTCAGAATTTTAGATTGGGATGAGATTATTGACATAGAAAGGCTCTACCATTATTTTGTATTTATTCCATATATATGACTTTTACTTAAGCATTGTACTTTAATTCGGAAAAAGAAGTGAGTTATTAATTAAAACATTTTATATCAGAGAAATTATTTTCAATTTTTGGTATATTATTTGTTTAAAAAAAAGAGATATTTGTTTTTTAATATCATCATCAATCTTTTGATCAGATTCTGGGATTTTTAAAATTTATTACAATGATGAAATTGTGAATTCATTGTATTTAAAGCTTCAATTCTTTCCTTCTAGATCAGAAACCGATCTTTATATATAATTACGTTTATTTTGGGTCTTTCCAAAAAATATTCCTGCATATTAAATATTTGTCATGAACTGAAAACTATCATTATAGATCATATGATACCACACTGATAATAAATCTATAATTAGTAGAAAAGGGGAATACAAAACAAGTTATAAATGTTATTCCAGCATTTTTTATAGTTAATAATTCTCTTTGGAGAATCTGTTATGAGATAATTAAAGATCTGACTCATGGAATCTAATTTTCATTTAACTAATGACTTCTCCAAACTTGAATTTAAGCCTACTCAAAACCATGGGAATTAATTCGTGAGCTCAAATATTATGTGCAGCTTTTTACAGCCTTTCATTTTCAACAAAATTCTTATTAATATAGGTAAGTGAAATATGCTGAACTAAAACAAATTTATAATTATTAATTTTGATTAAGGAGTTTTAATGTACTCCCTTTTTTTCATTGGGAAATATTATTATAATATTTCTCATTCTTATCTTTGAAATAAAATAAAATTAAGAGAAGTAGTTGATTCTATTTTTCCACAGAAATAGTACTGAATCAGTTTTTTTCCAAAAATAATAATCTTATGAGTAAGTATATAATATTTCACAAGATATTCTTATCAAGTAGTTCATTTTGAGTGTTTTGTGTAAAAGAAACTCAACTCAAGTAAACAACAAAGGAGAAAATTAACCCAAACGTTTCATCTGAAACTTAATTAAGTTCTCTGTGTATTTAAAAACAAATAATAAGAGATATTTCCTATACTCAAAATCATGAATTGAAGAAAACAAAACTTGAAAAGAATTCAATCAAAAAATTCAAAAAAAATCAATAGAAAAAAGTCATTAAAAAGATATTGTTCCTAAAAGAAATTTACTTGTGTATTTATTTGGTTTACAAATGATGGTTTTTTAGTTACTTTACTATTTTTAACAAAAATAATATTCCAGAAATACAAGATTAGCCTTTATTTATCACTGTATACTTCAAGAAATTCATTAATGTGCTTGGGGATAAAAATTTTGGGTTTAGAAGTGTATCAAAATTTCTATACCAAAATAAATACCAATGTAGAACTTTGATCATTAGTGAGCTTAAAGACTAGTTAAAGAAGAACCAGAGATTTTATATAACATATTAAGAGAAATTCGGGATGGAGTGGATGACAACATGAAAAAATTAGATTTTTAAGATACCCCAGAATCATAAAACTATCGGAGTTTGTTTCTGGTTTATATTTAAGATCACATTTCTTTTTATTCCAAGCCACGTTATAAATCTTTCTCTCCTTATTTTTTACCACCCCTCCCTTCCCTCAAAACCAGTATTCTAGTTTAATCTTCTTCCTCTTATGTTTCCCATACCTAATCTTAATGTCCATTGAAAGCAAAAAATTTAAACAAAAATCTAATAGGCTGGAAAAATATCCGTTATAGACAAAAATATATTTTATATTACAAATATTACTAAAACCTTATCCAAGATCTTTCTGGTCACCACCTAGGAAGATATTTATTAAAATTCAAAAAAAGTTTCTTAGCATTCAAAATAAAAAAATTTCAAAAACAAAACTTAAATTGAAATCTAAAAGAAAAAAACGGTTTTTATATATTTAAGCTACCTTGTGAGGAAAAAAAAATAATAAAACTAAATAATTATAAAAACCTTCATTTGAGCTGATAAATTCCTTTTTTAGTAGGTCTGGCTTAATTGAAAGAAAGTTTCTTCTTTTAAATATTATTGTTTATTACTTATTTAAAAAATGAAAAATTTGAATAATAATAAACATAATAATAATATAAAATGTTAATTATTCAATTTTTTATTGTATAAAGAAAATTAATATATTTCTTTAAAATTATAATTTTTGAGGTTTATATAAATATAGTAGAAAAAATTTTTTTACCTAGAGAAATCCAAGTGTGGTTCTATTTCACAAACCATTTCAAAAAACTCCTTTCATCTGCTACAAAAAATAAAGATATCCTTGTTTTCTCATCTACAAAAGAATTTCCACCAACAACCCTTATGGGAGTTCTTGGACCAATCTCAATTGGGCCACTTGAGGGAATGTAACTTCTTCATAGCACCCAAAATTGGATTTGAGGGCCCCTGTTTGGTTTGGAAAATTTCTGCTCCAGCCCCTCAGGAGACCTCCTATGGTCTTTGGGCCCCAAATTGTTCAAAATTGCCATAAACACTTACTTTCCTAAAATTGGGCATAAGGCCGATAGGAACCACTTTAGGCGTTAAAAACCTTCATTACTGTTTTATTCCATACCATTTTTATAAATTCTCAAACCAACAAACTAGATTAAAACCTCAAATGAAAAAAAAATGATTACATCAAAAAAACAAAAAACAAAAGAAATATCACAATAAAAGTAAAAAAGAGTACTATTATAGCTTTCAAAGTATAATTTATTAATTACAGTAACATAACATCAGGAAGTTACATAAAAAACCCTCTATATAAAATTCAACACAGCTTAACTCCAAGTAAATAATTCTCTTACCTTAAATTTCTAGTTAAAATCCTTGAAAAATAGTTACTAATCAAAGCTTCAAAATTCAATAATCACCTGAAAGTATCAAATTTCAGTTAATGCATGGAAAAATCCACCAAAAACCTTAAAATAAAATAGAGTTATAGACACCCTTATAAGTTTTATGCAATCCACATACATGAAAATTTTACAAGACACAGCCACAGGATCATTAATTTGAGCTCAATTAGATTTTAATTAGCTTTATTCAAGGAAAATACACTAAAATCCAAATCACACAGCAAAGCACAGTACTCAGATATTGAATCCCAAAATATATCCTCACATTAAAAAGCCTGATCACTTGAAATAACATACTCTTATAAAAAAAATTGGTAAATAAATAGCTTAGTCATATGACACCACCCTAATTTTTACTCCCCAGAATTAATGACCCAAAGATGTGTAATCTGACTATTGCAAGGTATTATATAAGCAATCTGATCTTTTCTATGAAAAAAGAAAACACACCTCAAGATTATTTTTTGACTAAAAAAATTGTGAAAAAGCTAAATCATATGACAAAATTCATAAACAAATCACCACCAGAAAAAATTGTGTCAAAGGAAAAAAATAAATTTCTATTTGGAGAACCCATGGTTACTTCTCTCAACATTGAAAGGCCTCCTTTCACCATTTTCTACTCTTTCCCCATGGTAATTATATACCAAGAAAGAGATTAATTCATTTATCCTTTACTAATTTAGTTAAAAGTAGGCCAACCTATAATATAAATTCATCTATTAGTTAAATACTAATTCTCAACAATTTAAAGATACTACTTGATAGTTTTTTTTATTTGTAGAAAGTATATATATTATCATTATTAAATTAGAAATAAATGGTACTAGCTTAATAATTGTTACTGTCAGTATTCATCATTACTTATTATCATCACTATTACTATCCATTCTGATTATTATTAGTAATTTAAAATCAATCTTCACTATCATTTTTTGAAAACTTATAATGATATCATGATCTTTAATGACTATCATTACTGTTATTTTTGTTAATTCTGACTTATTATTATAATCTTAATTTATCAATAGTATACCTATTATATCATGGCTATTAATATCAATTACAAATATTTTATCATCAAATCTATTATCATATATATACTTAATATTATTATAAATTCTAAAATTAAACTATTTTATTAATTCAGAATTACTATAAACAAAAGAAGAAAATTGAATTACCCCTCATAACTTTTATATATATTATATATTTCTTTACTTAATTATCATTCTATTATCTTGGAAGATAAAAACTGTATTAGTGTTTGGGGTACTCAACATTTAATGGTACAACCTGTGAGGTTTTTTTTAGAATGGATTCATGATATAGTCATAATAATACTTTAACTATGAGTTTGAAATTTGAAAACAAGCTTAAATTTATTAAATATGAGTTTTAATCAAATATTAGTTATGTTGAATGCTACTGAAAACCCTGAATTTGGTAATTATCAATTTACTAATTGTAAAAAGATACTACAATAATTAATATTTATTTATTACCTCATTACCTGTTGTAGAATATTTTTGGATAGATTTTTATTGTTGTTAAAACAATAAATCTACAAAGAGTTCTTGTTTTATACTTATCCAGTTAAATACAATACCTTTGGAATGTTTTCTTTTGAAAATCTTAACTATTCACATTTTAAATCATATTTTTACCTTATACATATTTTGAGGGCAGGAAAAGTACTTGATTTTTAATCAAAGTTTCATATCCAAACCTTAAATTTGGGGACCCAGCCATGATATTTTACCTGTGAAATAATTTTTTTACCTTTTTTAATCTTTTTTCTTATATTTAAAAATTTAAAAATACATAAAAAATACTCATAATTCAAAAAATTTCTAAAAAATAAAACCTTTTCATATTATAAGTGAGGCTTTATTTTTTCATTTTCTCTTTTGAAAAACCTTTTTTTTAATTAATTAATTGCTTTTTTTCATTAATTTTAGTGTCTGGCAACATGGTAAGATAAGGAAACATTTAGACTGCATCAACAGTAACTAGCATTATCCTTGCAAGTACTGTCAATTCTGAGGATAATAGTACTGTTATTATAGCTCATAATAATCAACCAGAACCATTTTCCTCATCATTAATCAATTTGGACATTATTAATACTCTCCAAAAAGCTATGAATTTAGCCAATACTAAGTTTTTTGATGTAAAATCACTATCTTAAGCTTTTTTAATAATAATTATGCCTTCAACCAGATAAGCAGCCAGCTATAACCCCTAAAGCAGCTCCCAAAAAGGTTATAGATGTGATTATGGTAGAAGCCAATCAGTTACAGAAGGACAAGGGTCAGTGAATGAATCCCAAAATAACAAATTATACCATTAAGAAGGTGATAATACTGTTTTACCTTCAAGCAGAGCTGACACTGCTACAAGAAGCCTCAGTGGACATATATAAAGCCAGCCAGAAGGCCTACAAAAATTCATTGAAGCACAAAGAGTACCAAATTCAAAATTATCATTTTGGAAAAAATCATACTAAGTAGGAATTGTAAATCAGGATGGGACTTCCTCTTTGGTGCAGAGGAAAGGACCTTTTTATCCTGAAAAAAATGGGGAGGGGTCATTTTCACCTTGGAACATAGAAGATGTTAAGATCTTCACTACAGGAATATTTTTAATTTTCCAAAATACAGGGTTAAAATTTCATAAAGGGACCTAAAAGACATTTTCTGATGTGCCTGACAAATATAATTCTGTACAGAAGATGTCTTTGGGACTTTTATTATTAATACTATAAGGTATTGAAGTAAAAATAATCTTTTTCATGCTTTTGAAACCTCTAATTCAATAGTACAAGAGACTATCCACAATTTTTGAGGTTTTTCTAACAAGGTGGGATTTTATCCTTCAAGGCACTATTGACTTTTCAATTTTAAAGATGGAGAGCTCAGAATTGGCTAATTTCTAACCTTTGATTAGAATCACACAAATGTTACTCATTTGGTATTTCTATCATTGAGTATGGAAAACTTATAGCAATTTCAAATTCCTTTGTAAGAATTTAAATTATTTCCTGAATCCTGTATTAATTTTATATTCTTAATAACCTTTGTTCTATACTGAATACAGGAGGATTTAGAGTATTATAAGAAATCTCATATTCATATATTCTTAAAGAGGCCCTGATTCAGGTATCTGACCTTAAAACTGTATAAGCTGGATGAGAGGTGAATATTTTATGCACCTAAATTTAGCCTATATATGGCTCTAGTTAAATTTGGATTTTACCATTTTATAGACCTCATTGAGAGATTCCATTCAAACCCCAGCATGGTAAGGTTCTACCTCTATTTATAGACTTTAGATGAGGTTAAAATTAAATTTTGGGCTTAGTTCAGGTTTTGAGATAGAATAACTATTTTATTATTTGTCTTATATTTATAATATTTGTGTATTCAAGATGAGGTGTTTTTCCTCTTTAATTTGTATTCCTTTATGAGATATTTTAGTTCATTTCACTTTTTTTGTTGGGAATCTTGATTTACAATTGATTTATGGTTTTTTTGTTGTCATTCTTATGCTCTATTTTTGAGTCACAGGCTGAAATTTTTATTTCAAATTGGTTTTTTTTTCAATTATTATAATTCATTTTTATCATTATTATTATTATCATTTATTATTTCTGATAAGTACTGCTAAAACTCTTCTCTTGTTTCAAAAGACACAATCTTCTTTAAATATTAATTTATGAGCTCTTTATAGAGATTATTTAATATTTCTTTAAAGATCCAGCTAATAGAGCACCCTTGGTTGCAGAATTATTTCAGAAATTAAAACTTCATTATGTGTGATTCTACCGTTAACGACTGTATTATCCAATGCAACAATAAAGTTATATCCACAGCACCTTCCAGGGAAGAACTCTACCAATGGACCATGACTCCCCTAACCTCTCAATATGATAATATTATCATATTGCCTCATTCTTTAGGTTCAATATTGAAACTCTTATCCTCCCCTTCCCCAATGATTGAAATTTCCTCAAGGACAGCCATTTAAAGAGGAAAAGTAACAGTGTCAACTTTTTAAGTCAATCCAGACAATCCTCTTTTTTTACCAGGATTTTCTATCAAGCATAAAGTATTCCCCCCAAAAGTAATATTTTCTATTTATCTTCAAGGACTAAGACCAGTTTACAAGTCATCAAAACTCATTAAATCATGAAAAAAATCAATTAAGTCATACAGATTTCATTTAAAGAAATCTATATGGAATTAAACCTTTTTGGTTAATTTAAATCAACCTTGTTGGTATTTCAATACACCCAATTCATTTTCCAATCTGGAAAAGGTATATTTCCCAAATTATTAAATACATCTGTCCACAAATCATATAGCTTGATTTTTCAACCTGAAAGAATCAAGTTTTGAACTTCTTACATATACTGTTCACTCACTTATCCCCTTTTTATTTTTCCATATTTAATTAATCTATTTGATTTATTTTTTTTTAATCCTTTGATATTAAATAATTAGAATCTTAAATCAGTCATTTGTGCCCTTTCTTGAACTTATTATTGAAAATTATTTTTTATTTCCTTGATAATTCCTTAATTACTTCCAAGAAGTTTTAAAAAGTCATTTAAGGATTTACTTAATTATCTATTTTTTTTAATTGGCTTCTTATTTCTTCTTATCATATTTTTTCTTCATTTTTTTTTCAAAAAAATATAATCCTTTGAAACTTATCCAAATAAGTTTTTATTAAATGAGTTCCAGACCACTCTTTTTTTCCACAAGATCCCCTCCAACATTAATTTCATATTGATGAAATGTGATCTGCAACCTGTCAGTATCAACCAGGCTTTCACCTGGCTTAATAGCATTTTTGGAAATAGTTCAAATTTCTGTGCTCTGGCAGGAATTTCTGTGACAATAAACCAAGTTCCCACATCATGTATTCAATTTGACTTTGAGGCAGAAGATGAATTTTGAAAACCTAGATTTCTTATTTTTCTATTGCTATGGCAAACAAGGCTTGCAACCCTTGTGGGTTTTCTGTAGGCACCTGTTGTGACTATAGATCCAAAGAGTTGAAGTCATGGGTAAGACCATCAGCTTTTTGCACTCTGTGACAGAGTGCTTTAAACCCTGGGGTACTGTCACATTGGTGGAATGTAATCTGCAACCTGCTAGTATTGCCTAGGTTTTCACCTGGTTCAATACCCTTTTTGGCAAGAGTTCACTTTGTTGTGGTCTGGAAGGTATTTCTGTGACAGTGTAGCAAAACCCTAAATAAGTAAAATGGAGATTCTTATTCATAAAAAAACATCAATTTTTAAATAAAAAATTTATCTTTTTAACTGATGCTAAAAAACTTATATGGTTTTTTCACCTAAAAAAATGATTAGGGCATGATTTTTTTACTTTTTGAATGACTCTCTCACAGCACAATAGCTTGTTAAAATTCATCAGAAAATTTGTCCCTTAAACATATGGCTTTTGATAGATTTTACTGTACCTAGAAACAAGTGAAGATGCCATGAATGGGTCATTAAAATTGATATTCATATTCAAGAAACGGCGGTCAAGAGATTGGATTTGTAAAGTGTGAGGAGACTCTACATGATATCAAGATGTTAGTTTCCCAACCTTAATCAATTAGAATTCAGCCCACACTTAAATTAGTAGTCAACATTATAGCCATGATTTCAGGCTCAGGAATGTCAATCACGGGGTTAAGATTGTCTAGGAAGAACAAAACAGAATGGATACGAATCTGAGAAAAAACCCGGACTAAGAGGGAGATATTTCCGAATTGCAAAATTCCAAGCACACTTGTCATTTGTTCCAAAATTTATGCATTGCTTGACGATGTAAAAAATTGCTCACGTTTAAAAATTTACAAAAGCTTTGTTTGTTTAGACAAAAAAAGAAGTCCACTTGAAAGATTATATGATGAATCAGCAATGAAAATAATAATAAATAGTGACATGATAGAAACAAATTATACAAGATAAATCAATTTGATTTTTTATAATTCTTCAATGCTACTAAGTTGGGCACGGTTTGATGAGGTGATGATTGATTATGGTGATGAAGAATATGAGTCTAGAAAAGTGTTTGTAAATGAAATGAAAGATGGGTTGAAATAAAAGAACCATGGAATAAATAAGTCTATTTTCTTTATTCAAATAACAATGGTAGAATATACTTACGGAATTCATCTTGTGGTTTTTCAGGATTTCAAAATTTGAAACTTGTGAATCATGATAATGAAAAGGATATGAATCAATAGGTTGAGATTGGTTAATAAGAATTTTTTGACCGTCTTCAAGGTTTTCTAGATTTTGCTGAATGAAATGATGTTGATTATGATTTGTTAAAAGAAAGCATTGATAAATCTTTTTTGGGAGATAAAAGATTGGTAATCTAGTAGGAATCCAATGAGAATGAAGGATATGATGATGATCTTGATGAATGTCGACTTGAGATGAATTAATGAATGAGGTTGATTTAATTGAATGATGAGGCAAAGGTTGAATGCAGTTGGAAGATGACAAGATGACCAAAAAAGGAAAAAAGAGGGTGAAAAGGGATAAATTGATAAATAAATCACTTGACCAGAAGGTGATTAAAGTGATTAGAGAACCGAAACCAATATGATAACTCCATCTAGTTTCTAAGCTATGATAATAATTTGAAACGAAAAAGAGTGAAGATTAAAAGATGATTGATGATTGATGAGAATTTTGACTTGAAATTTGAACTTACCAATCGATTCTATCGATAAATTGTTTACCTTTACGAGCCCAAAGCTGTTCAAAGCAATAAAAAGAGTTTGCAATTGAGCAAAAGATGAAAGCCAAAGTAGGGCCGAAGACTGGTAAGATTAACAAAAGTTTTGATAGAATGACATAATTTAATAGGATTAATATTTGAGTTAGATTTTGATTTAATTTTGAGATTAGATTTTGATAGATTTTGATGAGGAGCGGATATCTTAAGTTTAAATGAGATTTGAAGTGATTAAGATGATGTTGATGTTGAGGAATATTGATAAGATGATCGTTTATGAAACCGCTCCAAATGAAGGATACGAATGAGATGGGACATAACCAAATAACCTTTAAAGACGAGATAAGGGATGATAGAGTAAGTTTAAATTTTGAGAAGAAACCAGGTTTTGAATCCAATTTTTGAGTTAAGAGCAGTACTAACGTTAAATAAGATTCTAAATAATTGAAATCTTTTTGATTTTTCTAAAGATAAATGACTGATTGAAAAGAATCTTTCAAAAAGAATTATGCTTGCGAGAAAAATTAATTGGACCAAAGAATTTTTGATGATTAAGATCTAATTTCAGGAAATTTCCGACGAATTGGTCAGAATCTTGGATAGTTTAAGTATTCGTTTATCTAGCTTGACTTACTTTCAAAGGATGATTTGTTTCAATGACACCTTTTAATACTCTCCATCGACAGCTATCCACGACTCCCTTTTTGAAGTAATCAAGATGTAATACGATGCTATTCAAAAATGAAATCGAATGACTCCTATGACTCGTGCGATGCTTGCTATGATCGCTCTGATTCCGATGAGTCGTTGGATGATTCGTTGGATGATGGATTTGATTAGCTTGAGCGAGATTTGAAGAAATCGAATGAAGATGTTCTGATGGCGATGGATGATGACGACGCATCAAAAATAAATTAAATTTTAAATTTTTGGTTTTTAAATTTCAGCTGCGCCAACGATCCGTCAATTTAGCCCGGAGAATGTTAGCGCCCAGCCACCCTTTCCCAGGCTCTATTGCTTAGATTTTGGCATAAATTGAGCTATTGAGTCGAGAAAAATTGAAGTTTTGACGGAATCTTTCAGTTTTTTGATGATTCAAATCAAATCTTTGCAAAAGAAAGCTGTTTAGAGATTTTGGAATAAAATAATGTTGGATTTTGACTCTGTTTTTGAAATTCTCACTGGATTTTGCTTATTTTATCATTTGAATTTATGGATAAATTAGTTTAAGGTCTCTTGTTTTTTAGAAAACATTTACTGAAACTTCTTTTCTATAGGATCTCTGGCCAGTTTGATTGACGTTTGAGAGAAATAGTTACTCCAAAACAGTGATTTCTGTATATTTTAAAGAGAATTTTTAGTAATTTGATAAGATAAGACTAGGCTGTAGGGTTTCTGGCAAGAGCTGAAAGGCATATCCCCCAGGCATACCCCCAGTGCAAGACCCTATGCTGAAAACTGGGGTAGGCACACCTATGCATATTCACTGGTACTGGTGGAATGTTCCAGTTTCAAATCAAAATTGTTTTTCTTAAATGAACAAATCCTACCCCAATTGCCCAGTTTTTTTCTTAATCTTTTGGTTTTAAAAACATTTCTCTCTTCATCTTACTCCTGCCTCATTTATGCATCTCTGATTGTGTCCTATTGTCACAGCCACCATCAGGGGTAAAGGGTATTCAACCTCAAACTCACCAAATAAGCATATCCTTGCTGTGTATGAATATTCAGTTTCAGCAATCTTCATTTGAAACAATCATTCAGTTGGACTCATCAATACAGCCTGTCAGCACTTTTACAGGCTGGATTCACCAAATACAGTTTTGGATTCACAAGCCCAGAACTGTATGATCACCCAGCTTCACCACACCTCTTGTACAGTACACACCCTGTACATCCATACACAGCCTATATTATCTAAATCAATTCAATCAAGTAATCTTCTCAAGAAAATTCACCCTTTGGATAAGGGCTGGTGGATTCACACATATATCAGCCCCTCTACCTCCCTCTGGGGAGTTCTCCCCAGTTAATTAATATATTTGATTTATTATTTAATAAATACTCTATTCTTTATTTATTGGAATATTCTACTTATAAGTATTAAGTCATTCTTTGCATCTTTCCTCACCTGTGAGGTGTGGATATGAAACTTTGATGATAAATCAAGTACTTTTCCTGTCCTCAAAATTTGTATAAGGTAAAAATAAATTAAAAATAGTAAGAAATATTGTTTTTAAGAGAAAACACACCAATTTTATTGTTTATAACTTTATTAGTATAAAACAATAATATTATAAAGATTTATTGTTTTACCAACAATAAAAATTTATCCAGAAATACTCTACAAGAGATATTTAAGGCTACAAAAGAAATTTCTTCAAGAGCAATTTCAATTGGAATTAATCGAGCAAAGAATTGCAAGCAATTAATTAAAGAACAAAGTCTTTAAAAAGAATATCAAAGAGAAAACACACCCAAAAGTGACCAGAGTGAATTTGGCAACAAAGTGACAAAATTTACAGTGATGAAAGATGCTTTAATTCACTTTTGGGGTGGTTCAGGGGTAAAAATGATTATAAGAGTTACAAACAATGATTATAATAATTTTTCATGCGGTTAAAAGTTTTGAAATGACTTAAGAAAGGTGGTTGGAATATTTTATTGATTGGTTTAACAGTGTTTAAACTAATTATAAAAGGAAAAGATTCTAACATGAAGAGAAAAGTGGGGCAAAGAAGACATTCTTTTATAGCCATCAATTTTTGTATTCCAAAACTAAACTTTACTCTTGTAAGTCGTGAAAAACAGTCTGACAACAGAAAAGCCAATTATGGCATCATTGAACCCTGGTTTAGACCAAAAAACGGCTGGTTGAAGCTATTTTAAGCTATTTTTAGCCAATTTAGACCCTTAAATCAGCCATTACTATAGCAATACCTGGTCCAGTGCCCTCAAAAAAGGTCAGAATGTGTGTAAGAGGCATATAAGCCAGTTAAAACTGTTTTTACTAACATTGTTTTAACTTAAGGGTAATTTTACCCTCTTGGAAGCAGTTAAACCACCCTGGTTGGTATCAAAACCTCCTCATCAATTGAGTCACAGACCCTGTCACTCAATTCCAGGCCAAAAGTAATGAACCTTTGCGTGGATTTTGACATCCCACACCAGTCAGCGGGGATTTTGGGGGTCTGGCTCCCCCTTAGAGCAAGAGTTCCTTTTCCCCCCAATCTTAATCTTTCCAATTTATTTTTTCCTTTAATTCCTCATCATGTATTCTACTTGTAATTTGAATATGTAATTCAATTGAATTGTACAGTACAATACAGTAATAATTGATACCTCATATGTAAATCAAAGTTTACTTATGTAAGACATGCACACATTTTGACATTTCAATTGAATTCAATTGAAAATACTTCAATTCCTCATAACTTCTAAACTAAACACAACACCTCAATTTTAACACAAAAATTGATGGTTAACACCACATGTGGTGTGAATTAAATTAAAGCTTTGAGGATCTTCAATTTTGTATTGAGAATACTAAAAACATAATTTAAGCTTATTTAGAGTTGAGTTACAGAAATTTCATCCAGAGGTGACCCCACTTTATTTTTTATGAGGAATCCAATGGTGTGATAATTTCTTTATGTTTATTTATTGGATAAAAAGTTATAATACATTTTATATAACTTTTTACCAAAAATATTTTAATTTCACAATTTTTATTAAAAATTCATTTTTACTTAATTTTTACAAGTAAAAATATAATTTCATAATTTTAAATATTATTGTAATTTTATTTTTAAATTATAATTAAATTTTGATTCTTAAATATAAATTTGTATTTATATTTCAAGTTTTATTTGTATAATATAAATAAATTTATTTTATTTATATTTGTATCTTAATTTATCTTTTGTGGTCTTTTGGGTATATGAAAATACCTCTAAGGCTCACATTCCCTCCCCCTAAAAAAAGAATATTACTTTGTAATATTGTTATTTCTAGTGTGCCTGAACCTTCTGAGAAATTTAGTAGCTTCAGGCATGTCCTTTTCTGGCAACCATTCATCTTCAAAAGCTGGGTCACTGTACCTAACAAGGTATTCCCTTACTTTGTTGGTTCTCAACTTTCTTTCTTTGAGAACTTTGGTAATTTTCTTACTACTGTGGTATACCACAACAGTTCAGCTGAATAAATTTTTTATTTTTATGGTAATTATTTATATAAAAGAGGATATCAATAGTATGAAATCACTTTTGAGGGAAAATAACAGTAAAATAAACATGGAATAACACAAATGATATATTCATTAAGGAAAATTGACCACAGGGTTGCTCTTCCAGTGTCACCCCACTGCACTATCCAGCACATAATTGTGATGGACAGTACCCAAATAAAAGACATTTTTTAATTTTCTCTGTAAATAATTTTTTTAATATTTATATTTTTAATATGCTTAAATATAGGCAATTGGGTGATTTATATAATCAGAGTCACAATGAGGATGCCAATTAATAAAGAGCAGAGTTGTAGGCATCATAGAGGACATAGAAGATTCAAGGTGTGGAACAAAACACTTTTGAAGTATCAATTTTGGGAAATTTCATGTGTTTTTGCTGTTATGAGCCACCCAAAGAGGGGATAAGCATCATTGAGTTCCTTCAGATAATTAAATGATTAATTTTTGAAGACTGAAATAATTTATTGTTGAATTGGAAAGGCCATATTACAAAAACTTTTCTGTGAATGTAACCCCCAAAGTTCTGATTGAAGCTGCAGAGATGAAGAGTGAGACTGAATTTTGGAAGGAATATAAAAGATTTAGGAATTTTCAGGAATAATACAGGTAATACAGGTAATATAGGTTAATGAGTAATACAGGAAGCCAGAAAACAATAATACAGGAAAATCAGCTGACAGATTAGTAATCAATTGAGTAATACATGGAGATAAGGGCTCAAGGGCCAGAAATTAAGGTTTAACTTTATTACACAGCCACATGTCACATGTAAATGGGAGAGATAAGAATGAATGGATCTGATTGGTCAGAAACACGTCAGGTCATTAGGAAAAGTCAAGTGAAGTAATCTGATTGGTCAGAAATCCAGACTTGTGTCACGTCACAACATGTTGCCCTTAAAATCCACAATTAAAGTTTGCACAGCTTTGCACAGCCACCAGGGGCTGAAAATTTCTAAGTCCCCTCTTTTTTTGCACTCCTATGGAGGGCCCCACGGATATAAATAGAGGCCCTCTCTCCCACTTTTTTCCTTTTCCCCATCTAGAAATTGTAAATTGAATTTATTTTTTTCTGATCCCTCTTCTAGGAGGTATACTAGAAATTTTGATAAATTAAGCCTAGTAACTGAGGTTTGTTGTTGACATAGATCAAGAGAACCAATAGTGTGAAAAGACTTTAATTCATCCCTTACTAGCAGGTAGACTAGTGCCTTATTTAATTAGGATCTTAAAGCTTGAAGCTCAGGAGCAAGGCATCTCTGGAGTTTAGTGTTTAAATCCTTAAAAGTAATTTTTAGAGAGTTTTAAAATAAAACCATCAAACCAAAGTAATTTTGTAGGCTTTAAAATAAAAACTAACCATTATAATTAGTTTTGGGCTAGTTTTTATTGTAAAATTCCTCAAAGAGAGTAATTTTGCTTGTTTTAAAATAAAACCTGCACAACCAAAGTAATTTTACTACTTTTAAAATAAAAGTGGATTTGTATTTATTGAGTAATCCCTAGTAAATTACCAGAAAGGACAAAGTCAAATTTAAAATAATTTAGTGTTTAGTCAAAATTAATATTGAAACTATAACAATTAGATATTAGGGGGTGTCAAAGTTACCAAATCCCACACTCAAAATCCCGAGTTTTTTTTGCCAAAATCCCACATTAATTTTTTGGGATTTCAGAAATCCCACACCTCAAGAGGTGAGGTATTTTGAGGTACAAAAACCCAGGTTTTTTGGTACCAAATCCCATGTTTAAATACCAAAATCCCACCTTTAGCTTCCCATAAAGGCACATTTTTCAAACACACAACTCAGTAAGGGCATGTTAAATTGCATAAAAATTTCCTTCTCTTGCATAAAATCTAAGTACACTCATCATTTATTAAGTTATTTGATTTCAAATTTCATTTACTACCAGCCGTTTCTTTATTTACCATGCCCAAGGCATCGCAAAGGCTACCTTTACTTCAGACCTTGAACTCACTTCAGTTCATCGATGCTCTCAACTCTGATAGTGATTCTGATATCCAGGAAGATATAATCTTATTAGATATGATAACCTCACAAAGATACATCAATCCTCGTAGAAGATATCCATCTCATTACATTTATACGATGAATGATTTACAGACATTATCATCTGAAAAGTTTCGACAGCTATGTAGGACAACACATGAATCATTTGAAAAATTGGTTGCACAAATTCAAGCTGATAAAACCTTTTATAACTCATCACAAAACAAACAACGCAATCCTGCCATCCAATTGGCTGTGGCATTATCAAGGCTAGGATCAAATGGAAATGGGGCCGCTTTGGGAAAGATTGGAATGTTGTTTGGAATTAGCCATGGGGCTATTGTGTTGTACACTCAAAGAGTCATCCACATATTAATGAAGCTGAAGCGCAAAGTGATTGTGTGGCCAACAATAGAGCAACGAAGAGAGATGTCTCAAGTAATGCAAGCAGAAGGCTTCCCTGGGTGCATTGGGTTTATTGATGGGAGTCTCATACCATTATCACAACGTCCTCCCAATGATGGTGAAGCGTATTTTGATCGCAAAAAAAGGTAAGCTGTTGAATCTTTATTCTTTATTTCAATCTTACTGATGGTTTACATATAAGGTATTCTATGTCAATACAACTGGTTTGCAATATCAACAAACAGTTCACTGCTCTGCATGTTGGTTGTACTGGGTCACTTCATGATTCAAATGTCTATCAACATATGAAAATAGCACAAACACCTCAAGAGTTTTATGAAAAGGATCAGTACTTACTTGCAGATTCGGCATATGCAAGCTCTCCTTGGGTTGTTCCAGCATATAAGGGAGTTGTAGCACATAATGAAGACAACCGTTCTTTCAATTACTATCTAGCAAAATCAAGGGTCAGAATCGAGCATGCAATTGGGATTTTAAAGGGGAGGTGGTTTTCTCTAAGGGAAATGAGAAATCAAATGAGGTATAATCATGAAATTGAATATTTTGTTAGTTGGGTTGTGTCTTGCACGATTTTACATAATATGTTAGCTCAAATTGGTGATGAGTGGTTTGATTTATATGAAGATGATGATCCACCACAAGCGGAAAATCTGGCCAACAATGACATTGGGGAAGATGTGCTAAATATGCGTGAGAAAATTAAACCAATCACTTTGGCATGGAAAAATAGTCAATTGTAAATTTCTTCAGGACCAATGTTTTATGTACTTAATTTAATGGCATACAACGGAGTGGAGATGTTATTCATAAAATAAAAGTATTTACAATTAAGATTTTTTAGTTCTTTTTTGATCCTGCATATTTCTTTCAAAGTACCCATTGACTCTTGAATTTATTTCGGTGGGTGTCATTTTCAATAATTTGTCACCTACATTAAATAATTTATGGTTTATTTTAAAAGAACATCCAAAATGAGTAATTGTGTCATGATTGATAATTTCTGGAGGTGGTTTTGTTGTATGATGAAACATTGTTGATGTCTTCCAAAGTATTTCCATGATGCCAGGTTTTTTTGAAAAATTGATCTCCATTTTTAATTCAGGGAAGTGTAAGCCATGTCCAGAGGGGGTGAAGATAGTAGGAAGTGGAAGGAAATCTTTTTTTGATACAAAAGAAAAAATACCATAAGTCCAGGCATTGAGATCGTTTAAATCTTTGTGTGGCTTATTGAAAAATCCATCTTGGGTGACAATGACATTGGTAAACGATTTGAATCCTTCCTTGGGATTGGCAGAATTCCATTTGAGTTGACTGAAGTTGGGTAATTGGGCTGCTTCCATTAATGATTGATTTTCATTTGCTGCTAATTTTGAAAAATGGGAGATTCTTGAGTAAATGAATTTGTCATATTGATGAAGCTTGATCCATTGATTGTTATCTGTTTCAATTTGATGAGGAGTTAAACCAGGTTTTCTGGAGTAAACACCTAATAATTTTGTAATTAGTCAGTACTTATTAAGGTAATATGACAAAAAGATCACACACCTGCAGATTTTCCAGCATCAGAACCAGTTTGAAACCCAATACCTTTCATAATGCCACCTTGGAGTTGCTTATTGGTTTTAATTTCTTGTCGATTTTGAGATAAGGACATTAATGTCATGATGATTTTTTGCAGCATTTGAGAGTGGCCAGAAGAATTATCAAATGGGGTTATTTCATATATGATTACAGGCAAAAACGGCTTGGATGTTTTATTAATGAGGATATAAGGATGGGGGAGAGTGTTAAGTGATGGAAGTTTTAACCATGAGGCATTGGAAGATTTCTTGTCAATCAAAATTGTTGAAAAGTTTTTAAATTCTTTTTTCAAATGGCCAAGGTGAGACATTATTTCTTTTGAATCATGGATGTGTTGTCTTTGGCTTTGGGTGAGCTTTCTTTTATTATTTAATTTGTGATTTTTATCCTCATGATGTTCTATATTTGGTTTAGTCCTAACCATGACATCAAGAGGAGTAATATGAGCTTCATCATCTTTCAAATCATTCTGATGATGTGCTGAGTCTGGTTTAGTACTAACCATGACATCATCAAAATGATTGGAAGAATGAGAGGGAGGAGGAGATTTTTTTTTGAATTTTAAGGATGATGGAAGGGATGGGAAATGAAATGACATTGCAAAATAAATTATTATAATTAATCCTCCCCTATATGAACAAATAAATAAAAAAGTGAAACAAGAATGAAAATAAAAAATAAATCAAGGGTCAGTAATGATGATTATCCCAAAAATTCAAAAAAAGGAAAAATTAATATCATCAGTAAAAAAAATATTAATATCAGTCAATAATTTTTCAAATAAAAACAAAAAAATGATGATCAGTCATTGATTCAAAAAAATAAAAATAAAAAATGAGTATCAGTAAAAGATTTATGAGTTAAAATAAAAGAATAAAAAAAAAGAAAAAAAAAACCATCAGTAAAAAAGGAATCCCAAAAAAAAAAAAAAAGATCAGTCAAGGATTGTTGTAATAAAATGAAAGGATAAAAAACACAAAACAAAAAAATCAGTCTTCCTTTATAGCTGATATAATTGAAAAAAAAAATAAAAAATAAAAAAAAACCATTCTAATGGCCTCTAGGGGCCATTAGAATGTTGAGCGATTAAAACGACGCGGAATCGATTCGGAACGATTTGAGGGCCTCAGGCCCTGGAACCTCCCAGGAGCCTATTTGGGAGGTTCCAGGGATAGTGAGGTGGGGGGTTTTGGGAGGTGGATGATGGGTGATGATGGTGATGGGAGGGTTAGTTGGGGCTGATAAAGGTGATGGGTGGGTGAGTTGTGGATGATGATGGTGATGGGAGGTTGAATTTGGGAGGTGCAAAAAAAAGAATAAAAATAATTTAAAAGACAAAAAGGAAATTACCTACAGAAAAATTAAAAAAACATTAGCAAAAAAGGATTGTGATTGAACAAAAAGGAGAGAAATTCACTTACCTGAATTTTAAAAAAAGTGGGTTTTTTTTAGAGGGAAGGGTGAAAAATAAAAATAGAAAAAAATTAATTGAGAATTAAAAAATAAAAATTTAAAAAAAAAAGATTTAAAAAAATTGGTGAATTTTTCTTAAGAGGGAGGAGTGAAAAGTAAAAATGAAAATAAAAGTGAAATTTAAGATTTTAAATTCAAAAAAAATAAATAAAAAAGAGGTGTTTTTTTTTTAAATTGGAGGGGTGAACAGTAAAAATAAAAAATAATAAATTAAATGAAATTAAAGGAAAAAATCAACTTTTAAAAAAAAATTAAAAATCAAAAATCACCCAAACAAGGGTCTTTGCCCATTTAAAAGTTGAAACCCTTCAAAATAAAAAATAATCATTAAATTTAGAAAAATATATATAAAAAGATAAAAAAATTGACCAAAAAACCATAAAATGACATTTTCATAAAAAAGGAAAAAAGCTGTCATCGAATTTGATTTTTGATCAGACTTCATATAAATTATCAATGCAAAACTTGCCCAAATTTTCAAATCAGCCGCAAATTGCAAATAAATGTCATATGAACTTGGAATGGCAAGTTGGTGCGTCAATTATGCATAAACATTGAAATTTCCCTTTGGTAATAAAGCGGAGTTAGATTTCATGACATAAGATCAATAATTAAACATAAACATAAGATTTATTGAACAAGCACCATATAAATTGATTACATTACATATATGTAATAAGTTATTTTTTATTGACTAACGCCAGAATGCGTTCCAGCTCCCCGATTGGCCTGCTTGATGACAATGCCGCTATAGTGAGATCCATCTGGCATTGCCTTTCCTTCAATTCCAATTCACGATTCCACTTTTCTTTTTCAAATTCATGTTTCTTTGCATTTTGCTTCTCGTCAAACTCCATTTGTTTTTGTAACTTGACTTCTTCAAACCGTTGTTTTTCCATGTTGCACACTTTCTCTTCATTCCACCTCTCCCTGTCCCACTCTAAACGTGCATGATCACTGATTTCACGGGCTAATAAGCATGAATTTTGTCAGTAGGATTCATAATAGTAACCATAATTGCAAGTCATACCTTTGTTCTGTGATTCAAGTAAATTTGCATAAGTAGGTGCAAACATATCCAGCGACCTTTTCCTAGAACCACTCTTGTCATTCAAGTTGGGTGTCATGGCTTGATTACGCTTTTGTGTTGAATGTGTTATGGATTTACTTTGCTGGTCAAAGGAGAAATAATCAACAATGGATTACATAAGAATCACTCTTAAATGTACTTACCAAATCATCTTGAAGGTTTTCCACTGGAACCAAGTTATCATCATTATGAAGCAAACGATCCAGATTGTGAGGTGAATCCAAGTGATTATTCTCCTTTGAAAAGCAAATGGGCTTTAATTATCTGAGGTATAAAAAGGAAGAGACCATAGCGTACCTTATCAAGAAAAACATCATCATCCTCACCATTGAGACTGTCTTTTTCTTGCAAATCATAGCTTGCAATGGGAGTGACATTGGGCTTGTGGCCAAAGAGCACATCCATTTCTGCATAGCAAGGACACATACTTTCCAGCTTTTCACTCATGGATTTTATTCCTTTACTCTCATCTTCTTCTGTTATTCCAGCCCCAGTTAAGTTTTCGAATTTTTTGGCTGCCATATATTTCTTTTTATATGTTTGCCATCGATCTCGGATGCTGCTTGAACTAAGGTTTAGGCGATTTCGCAATTTTTTGTTGACCTCAATGGCCATAAGCTGAAACCCATGCTGCTTTGAGGAAGGAGGTCTTCCAATAGTTGTTGAACCGCTAGTACCAAAACATGACTCAAAATTGGACTTGACTGAAAGCCAATTAATTATTGTTAAATAATCTGTACGTATTAAGTGACCTGATGGATGAGGCAGGCCAGAGGTGATCTTCATATCTGTCTTGATTTGTCTTGCTTTGGATCGAGGCATTATTATATGGATGATAAAGTATAAATGGACTATCAGCTGTTTGGTCAGATTGTCCAAAATGGAGTTTAGAAGAACATGTTGTACAGGTATGAATTGTGAGTACTCATTTGGGTTAGGTTTCAAGCTGAAATCCCAGATGCATGGGATTTGGTCAAAATACCATGGGATTTACACATCAAAAACCTGGGATTTGGGTTCCAAATCCCGTGTTATTTTAAGGCGGGATTTGGTGACTTTGACACCCCCTATTATTATTATAAGAAAACCAGAAGAGATCATTTAATCTATTATTACATCACAACACAAAACATAACATTAAACTACCCATATTATACTAAATTATTAACAATTATTAGATTAGTAGCCTAACCATCACATCACAAAGGGCTTGAAATATATGTTTATCCTTTTCAAGTTTATTATTTCAGAGAATTGAAGATTGCTGTTATCCTAGCTATTAGTTTCTATATTTATCCAAGAACTATTAAGAAAAGAATATTTTGTGGTTTTGAATTAGAAGATAGTGTTTCCTGTTATTTTTTTATTTATTTTAGTTATTATATTATTTTATATATTGTTGTACTATCATCTGGTGGAATCCACTCAGCCTGCTGAAAGTTTTAAAAAGAGTTTATTTGTTAAGGTTTTAAATAACCATTGTTTTGAGTAGAGCAAAGTCTGATTAGAGATTGTTGAGTATAATATTTTCTGATCAAGCCACTATCAATAATAGAATTGATTTGGTGAACTCAGTAAGGATAACTTAGCATATTAGGAAGGGCAGTCTAGATTATTCTAGCACACGAGCAGAGAAAGGGTTACAAGTCTCAAGCAGCAATTCAAAACTGTTTTCTTGTAATTTCCCCTTCCAGGTACTGCCTCATTTTATCCCACACGCAGAGGAGTTCCCACACTACCAGATGACTCAATAGGAGGTATAACTTGGGGAACTTTATTCCTCAAGGGGAATTTTTCAGCATCACTAGATTTATATGGCTTTATCAAGCTCACTGGAAATGTAGGATTCTTATTGCTAAGTTCTTCAGATAACTCTACTTCAACAGCATTTTCTCCATGGAGGGCCTTAATAACAAAAGGTTGTGCAAAGGAGTCTTTCAGCTTTTTACATCCTCTGATGTTATTGAAGTTAGTGGGGGATACAAGAACTAAGTACCCCACTTTGAAATCTGGAGTTGCATGTGATTTATCCCATTTGTCCTTAGCATATGCAAAAGAGTCCTCCATGCACCTTACTGCATGATTTCTAGCTTTGTCTAGCATTCCTTTGAAGCTAGCAGCTGTGGGATGTATTTCAATCAAATCTTTCCTCAAGGAATCTTGGGGTAATTTGGGGTTCCATCCTTTTTCTAGGATAGCAGGAGTTTGATTGGTACTGGCATGGATTGATGTTTTATATGATGAATCCAGTGCTGGCAACAGAGTACACCAATCATGGGTAAATCCATCAAAATCTTTGAATTCAAGGCCATATGCACAAACTCTTCTTACCATGTCCTCTCAGGTTTGGATCATCCTTTCAGCCAGACCATCAGTTTGTGGGTGGTAGGCTGTAGAGAAAGAAAGCTTAGTGCCAAATAATTGGTGAAGATTTGTCCTTAGTGCTGAAGTGAATTTGGGATCCCTATCACTAATGATATTTGTAAATATTCCAGTCCATGACACTACTCTATTCCATATCAGAAGAGCTGTATCCATGGCGGTATCATCCTTGTGACATGGTAAAAAGATTGGATTTTTACTGAATCTGTCCACAATTACTAGGCAAGCATTATAACTTCTGTCACCTCCTGGTGGTATCCCAGTTACCCAATCCATATGGACAATTTCCCAAGGTCTGCTTGGTTCTTGGATTTTTATCATATTTCCAAGTCTCTTGCCAGTGGATTTATTTGCTTTTTGACATCTGTCACAAATTTTGCAATACTCTGCAACATCTTTCTGCCACAGTGGCCAGCATATACAAGTTTTTACTTTTTCTTTTGTTCTGTCTTCAGACAGATGTCCTGAGAAGGGGCTGTCATGGCATTCTTTCAGTACAAGATTGATTAATGACCTGTCCACAACTGTAATAACACATGTGTGCTTGGTTCTGTGGTAAATTATACCATCCAGTAGGTGAAATCTTCCTTAATCATAAGATTTCTTCCATACTTCATCCAACGCATGTATGAGAGAGCTATCTTTACAGTATTTGTTAAGTAATTGGCACAAGATGCTACAATTCTTATCTTGAGTGTAACTGTGTCTTACTTCTTCAAAGAAGGTGGTGTTCAAGTCTGTAACACTTATTCCTTCTATTGGGATCTGTGGTGAAGCTTCTTCTGGAACATAAATAGGATTATCAATATTATTTGGTAATTGCCATCTGCTTAGTCCATCTGCATTCATATGAATATTCCCATCCTTAGGAACAATAGTCATATTGCCTCTGTATTTTTGTATGGCTATTTGCCATCTGAGCATATGTCTGTTGGGTGTTTTCATGTTTAAAAGTGATTTGACAGCTGTACAATCTGTTATCACCTCAAAAACACATACTTCTAAGAAGTAATTCAATTTTTCCAAGGCCCAGACAAAGCATAGACATTCCATTTGACTTGCTCCATATCTCGCTTCAGTTGGTTTGATTTTCCTGGATATGAAACATATGGGTCCTTCTACAGGTTTATCATTTATGATCTGAACTTGGTGAAGTGCAGCACCCAGCCCATCCCCTGATGCATCAATATACAATTCAAAAGGCAATTTAAAGTTTGGCATCAGTAAGAGTGGAGCAGTGGTCAAGGCCTCTCTTAGAGACTCAAAAGCTTTGACTCTGTCAACAGTCATTTCAAAAACTGTTTCTTTGTCACACAATTTATAAAGTGGTCTTGCTATGGATGCAAAATCTTTAATGTGTTGCCTTTAATATCCTGCAAAACCTAAGAATGACTGGATTTCCTTTTTGTTATGAGGCATGGGTTTTAGCAATACTGCTGAAAAATTGTTTTTGTCAATTCCAACGGACAAACCAGATACAACATGTCCTAGTGCTTTAAGTTCTTTAAATCCAAAATGGAATTTCTTCAAGGAGATTTTCATGTTTACTGATTGAATTTTTGTCAAACCTCTGGACAATCTGTACATGTGCTCCTCCCAAGTCTTGGAACAGACAATAATGTCATCAATGTAAATGATTAACCATCCCTCTGAAAGTTCTTCAGGGAAGATTTCATTCATCATTCTTTGGAAGTGTGAAGGTGCATTTTTGATACCAAAGGGCATTCTTAAGTATTCATACACTCCAAAATGAACAATAATTCTCAAATATTTTCTTTCTCTTGGTGTCACAACATCTTGACGGAATCCTATAAGGGCATCCATAGTGGTTATATACACTTCTTGAGATATATGAGTAAGGGCAATTTGGACTTTTGGTATTGGGTATCTGTCTGGAACAGTGTGAATGTTTAGAGCTCTAAAGTCCCCAAACATTCTGGATTTTCCATTGTGCCATGCCACTATGACTGGTGTAGTTATTTCTACTTCTTCATTGTGGCCTACTTTTCTTATTACACCAAAGTCCAGAAGTTCTTTGATATGAATTTCTAGAGCTTCTCTTGATTTTGGACTTTCTGGATATGCAGGTCTTCTCAAGAGTGGTAGATAAGGTCTCTCAATGTTAAGAATGATGTTAACTTCATGACCAATAATTGCCCCCAGGGGTTCTTTATCTGAAGCAAATGCTTCTTTATGGTTATATAAAAGACTAGAGAGTTCATTTTCTTGTTCATTAGTCAGATGAAGGCTTATTTCAGCTTCATTTAACTGTTCAGACTTGAATTTCTCTAACTCTAAGCTGACTGGTGATACTTTATTCACTGTAATTTGTTTTTTAAATAGTAAAAAGGCAAATTTTTGGTGCTTATTGTCTCCAATAGTAAAGTATCTGTCTTTGTTGTTATGTAAATCTATCCCATACATGATTAAATAGTCATTTCCCAATATAAAATGGGTACTAGAGAAGTTTTCCATAACAAAAAGTTCAACTGTGACTCTTAAATTCCCATTAATGTGTGGGAATATGACAGTGGTCTCAAAAATTCCTAATGCTTTCATTGGATTACTTGCACTATTGAATTTTATACCATCAATTGGTAAAAATTGGTCTTCAAAATTTGGTACACAAGTTTTAATAAAAGATTCTCTAACACAAGAGCAGAAGGCTCCTGGGTCAACCAAAGGTTTGGTGGGCTTGTTGTCAATCACCACTTCTGTTATACAGGAGTTACCAGATGTATAACCTTTCCCTCTGTTTGGTTTGGCTTTCATAAGTTGTGCATCTTGAACTTTTGATAAATCAAGTTGACCATTTCTCCATTGTGGCAAGTGGGAATAAGATTCCATGATGTCAAAAGTGCCATTGATATTTTCTATATCTTTTGAAGATTCAGAAAATATGGATGACTTATCATCTGAATTGTCTTCAATTATGTCATCTTTTTCAACATCAGGTTCCTTTTCAATATCAAT
Source organism: Austropuccinia psidii (assembly GCA_023105745.1). Lineage (NCBI taxonomy): Eukaryota > Fungi > Basidiomycota > Pucciniomycetes > Pucciniales > Sphaerophragmiaceae > Austropuccinia > Austropuccinia psidii. The sequence goes on from JALGQZ010000008.1 coordinate 32,208,493, forward strand.
TTCATTGATTTCCCCCCTTTTTGGACATGTATTGGCTAAATGGGTGGTGCTTTGGCAAATATGGCACTTTCTGACTGTATCTGCAGACTTATACTTAACATTATTAGAATTTTCTTTGGGGTTTTTGTCCACAGAATCTTTCCAAGGTGTATTAAACCTTGTTCTGAAATTCACCCTACTAGAACCAATTTTGGTTCTGGGGGTTACTTCTTCTAATATATTGATAATATCCTCTGCTGAAGATTGTTCAGTAGTCCTGCTTTTGACAGCATGCTCTAAGTCACCTCCACATTGTCTCAGAATCTTTCTATGGATCATAAATTCTGACATGTCAGGATATAATGCTGTTAATCTGTCTTTTTGTTTGCAAAACCATGGTAAAGCTTTGTCTTCATCAGCATTAAATTTGGAGGATTCAAAGGCTGTTTCCACTTTAAACCTCCAAGAATCATTGGCCCATTTGTTGATAATTTGGGTTTTCCACCAAGTCCAACTTTGGTGTCCATGTGCTTTTCTCAATTTGATGCACCATCTGTGAGCTGATTTGGTAAATAAGGTGTTAAACGTGGCTGTTACCAATCTGTCTGGTAATTCAAAATCTTCTTTGATCATGTCAATTCCTCTGATGAATTCCATATGGTCATATTCTCCTTCACCACTGAAGTGAGGCCATTCCTTTAGTTTTGGAACTTCTTTCAAGAGTGCTTGGCCCATTGATGATTCCAAGTTATGAAAAGAAGTAGAAAATTCATTTTTTAATTGAGAAGTTTAAATATCCAATACTTGTGGATTGGGAATCCTTGTACCCTCATTTGATTCAGAGGTGTAGACATTCTTGGTAGGGTGTTTAGTAGTTGTTCAATATCATTCATTTTACTGTTGTTACACCTTTGTGAATTTCTTAGTTCATGTTGTAAGCTTTGTATAGAGGCTATTAAATTCTTTTTATGATCATCCTCTTTATATATCAGCTCATGCCATAATTCTGTTTGTTTAGTATTATCAGATATAACCTCATTTAACTTTATTGTTAATTTTGATATTTCCTCTTTTGAGGTATCAAAACACTTTTTCAAGGCAATTATATGTGTTTTCACTTCAGTAAATGATTTTAAAATATCATCAAGAGCTTTCTTATTATCCTCTTCAATATTATTTATGGCTTGTTTTATTTTTGTTTCAATTATGTCATCAATATTGAATTTAGAATATTTGTCTTTCAATTCTTAAATAATGGCAGATTGTTCATTTATCTTATTTCCAAAAGAATTATCATTATTGGAAGTTCTAATTGTTCTGAGAACCCTCTCAAAACATTTAAGTGTTTCATTGATTTGGCTCAGACTCAAGTCATGTTTTTAAGATTGTCACAAATTGATGTATTTTTATCAGAAAAATGACTTTTTACGTCAGTTATAGCTTCATACAACTCTGGAATTGAATCAAAGATATCAGAAATCATTTCTAATATTTTAATCTGGCTTCCTCTTTCTTTTGTAATTCCATCATTGTTCTGGCCATCTGAAACATATTTTCCATGGAATCCTGTAGCCGTGGCTGGTGCCTTTCCTTTGCCCTTGTTTGGAGCTTGCGGCTGCTTTTTCACATTGGAATTGCTGCTGCTGGTCAGTGGGGCTGTTTTTGGCACTTGCTTGGGTGGTGGAGGGCTGTTTTTCCTCCATTCTAGTGTCAATAGCATCATGTTTTTCTTCTCCATCAATGGATTCCATCCATCGAGAAATTTGCAAGTATTGGGATGGCCCAGGAATTTTCTCACAGTCAGGTAAGAATTCATGCAGTTTTTCCACAGATCTGTATGGATCTGGTAATCCTTGTACTGCAGGGCATTGTTGTATGCTTTGTGGCTGGCTTTGTATATGTCCACTGAGGCTTCTTGTGGCGGTGTCAGCTCTTTTTGAAGGTAAAATGGTATTATCAGCATCAGAATGACTGATTTTAGTTGTTTGGAAATCATCAACTGACCCTTTTCCTTCTGTACCTGGCTGGCTTCTGCTATAATCACGTCTATCACCTTTCTGGGAGCTGCTTGAGAGGTTATAGCTGGCTCTTGATCTAGTTGAAGGCATATTTTATGATGAAAAAGGCTTAAAATAGTATTTTTACGTCAAAAACTTACTATTGGCCAAATTCTTAGCTTTCTGAAGGGTATTACTTATATCCAAGTTCATCAATTCAGAAGATATTGGTTCAGGTTGGTTATTTTGAGTCACAATAACAGTACTATTATGGTCTGAATTAACAGTACTGGCAGGAATAATGCTGGTGACTGTTGAGGCTGTTTCAATGTTTTCTTCTCTTACCAGATTGTCAGACACTAAAATTAATGAAAAAGCCAATTAATTAAGTAAAAAAAGGTTATTTCAAAGAAAGAAATAAAAATATAAGCCTCACTTATAATATGAAAAAAATTATTTTTTATGGGTTTTTTGAATTACAAGTATTTTTTACATGTTTTTTAAATTTTTCAATACAGGAAAGGAAGTTTAAAAAAGAGTAAAAAATATGTCCCATCTCAAATATCACAGCTGGGCCCCCAAATTTAAGGTGTGGATATGAAACTTTGATTAAAAATCAAGTACTTTTCCTGTCCTTAAGATTTGTATAAGGTAAAAATCAATTAAAGATAGTAAGAAATATTATTTTCAGGAGAAAACACGCCAACTTCATTGTTCATAACTTTATTAGTATAAAACAATAATATTATAAAGATTTATTGTTTTACCAACAACAAACATTTATCCAAAAATACTCTACAAGAGATATTTAAGGCTACAAGAGAAATTTCTTCAGGAGCAATTTCAATTGGAATTAATTGAGAAAACAACTGCAAGCAATTAATTAAAGAACAAAGTCTTTGAAAATAATATTAAAGAGAAAAAACTCTCAAAAGTGACCAGAGTGAATTTGGAAACAAAGTGACAAAGTAAACAGTGATGAAAGATGCTTTAATTCACTTTTGGGGTGGTTCAGGGGTAAAAATGATTATAAGAGTTACAAACAATGATTATAATGATTTTTTCTTGTTGTTAAAAGGTTTAAGATTATTTAAAAAAGGTGGTTGGAATCTTTTATTGGTTGGTTTAACAGTGTTCAAACTAATTATAAGAGGAAAAGATTCTAACATGAAGAGAAAAGTGGGCCAAAGAAGACATTCTTTTATAGCCATCAATTTTCTTACTCCAAAAGTAAATGTTACTCTTGTCAGTCGTGAAAAACAGTCGGACACCAGAAAAGCCAATTATGGCATCATTGAACCCTGGTTTAGACCAAAAAAGGGCTAGTTTAAGCCATTTTTAGCCATTTTAGACCCTTAAATCAGCCATTACTATAGCAATACCTGGTCTAGAGCCTTAAAAACACGTCAGAATGTGTGTAAGAGGCGTAGAAACCAGTTAAAACTGTTCTTACTAACATTGCTTTAACTTAAGGATAGTTTTACCCTCTTCGCAGCAGTTAAAACCACTCTGGTTGGTATCAAAACCTCATCATCAATTGAGTAACAGACCCTGTGACTCAATTCCAGGCCAAAAGTAATGAGATTTTGCGTGGATTGTGACATCCCATGCCAGTCAGAAAGGACTTTGGGGGTCTGGCTCCCCCTTAGAGCTAGAGTTCCTTTCCCCCCCCAATTTTAATCTTTCCAATTTATTTTTTCCTTTAATTCCTCATCATGAATTATACTTGTAATTTACATATGTAATTCAATTGAATTGTACAGTACAATACAGTAATAATTGATACCTCATATGTAAATCAAATTTCACTTATGTAAGACATGCACACATTTTGACATTTCAATTGAATTCAATAGAAAATACTTCAATTCCTCATAACTTTTAAACTAAACACAACACCTCAATTTTAACACAAAAATTGATGGTTAACACCACATGTGGTGTGAATGACCTTAAAGTTTTGAGGATTTTCAATTTTTGTATTGAAAATACTAAAAACTTAATTTAAGCTTATTTAGAGTTGAGTTACAGAAATTTCATCCAGAGGTTACCCCACTTTATTTTTTATGAGGAATCCAATGGTGTGATAATTTCTTTATGTTTATTTATTGGATAAAAAGTTATAATATATTCTATACAACTTTTTACCAAAAATATTTTAATTTCACAATTTATTAAAAATTCATTTTTACTTAATTTTTACAAGTAAAAATATAATTTCATAATTTTAAATTTTATTGTAATTTTATTTTTAAATTATAATTAAATTTTGATTTTTAAATATAAATTTGTATTTATATTTTTATTTTTTATGTTTATAATATAAATAAATTTATTTTATTTATATTTGTATCTTAATTTATCTTTTGTGGTGTTTTGGGTATATGAAAATACCTCTAAGGCTCACAACATTCATAGTACAATAAGGAAAATATTTGTAATATTATCTTATTGTCTTGTAGTCAAAATTTAAAATAATTCTATTTCATGAGTTAGTATCCCATCATTCTTCTAGGAGTGTAATAGTAACCTTTAATCTTTGATAAATGTGTCATTTTTTAAGATACATATCTCAAAATTGGCTCAAATTGTAGCTAAAAGTGAGCTTTTCAAGATGATTAAAGTATTAATCCTTATTTACCTGATTATGCAAAATATATACAGGCTCAAAGTATTTCAACTGTTTTTTAAAATGGGGTTTTTCTTTATTTGAGAGAAACTTAACAATTACTTTTGATCTGTTTAAGATACAGGAATAAGGGTTACATCTCAATTTATCTTTAATGTAGCCCTCCCATAATATATACTAATTTAATTGTACCTTATCAAAACTGTGGAAGCTAGATGATAATTGAAAAAAGTGGTATTATTTTTCCATATTTTCAAATATTATTTGTGTGGTACTTTCTGATGCAGTGGTTCTATATTATTTGAAGTAGTACCATTAGATAGAATTAATTGAGAGCTTCCATAATATAACCCACTTGGTGGGTTGGTGATCCAAATTCTATATTTGGGATTAGAGGTGAAGATTAAGGTTAATTATTTGTAAGAATTTAAAGTTTTCATAACTTGTTTAATTCTTATTGTTTTCTAATAAGAGTAATATTTTCTAAAAGGGGAGGATTTCCTGTTCAGATGGTCACATATACAGGATAGCTTTGTTATTATCTGTTATCTGTGTTTGTGAGCTTATTGTATATTTATTTGGTTTAATGAAGTTTTAAGGTGTGTATTCCACTACTTCTGGTTGACCATGTTAATGTTAATTTTGAATGTCATTCTTTTTATTCAGTTTTGAGCCACTTGCTTAAAAAGGATATTTGCCCACAAATTTCACCAACCCACAGCGTGAATCTATCCAAGCTTTACTGTGGTAAGAAATTATTTTTGTTTTCAAAAAATATATCTCTTTGACTTATAAAGCAAGTTCTCTTTGGATTAAAATATCAAGGCCCCCACTGGTACTAAAACCTTCTCAAAAAAAGACATTGCATTGTTCTTTTCTTACTTATGTGCTATCTTAAAAGAACCAACACAAGAGGTGAGTAAAACTCTCTTACAAACTTTCATACTATAAGAAATTCCCTTTCAGTTGTCAAAAAATCTCCTCTTCAAAGGATTTCAAGAAGGCCTGGTATGTTCACTGTAAAAATTTCCCTGTTGCCATCAGTTTTCTAATAGAATCCTTCTGACTCCATTAAGATCATGAAAACACAATCCTTCAAGAAATCAAGGGGAGGCTTGTGACTATATAGATGAACCAATGTCTTTTAGAATTTATATTATTCCCTTTTCTTGTTTTAATGCCTTTATATACAAAATTTTTTGATATCTTAGAGCTTTTTCAAAAGCTTCATATGGCCAACAACATTTTCAATTCTGTTAAGAAACATTTTAAATGAAAAAATATTAATCCAACAATAATCTGTGCTGTTGTAACTGATTTCCCTTTGGTCATGATCCATTTTCAAGTGAATAATTTTTATCATTTTTTTTCTCTTAATTTTTAAAATAATGATTTGAAATGGCTTTTGACCCAGGAATACCCCAATATTGTCAAAATTCATTTCATTCTCCATACTTTTAACTTAATTTCCAAGGATTTTATAATCCAGCTCTTAATGGATGAAATCATCAAAGGTAATAAAATAGTTGTTAAGTAATTCAAATATTCTTCTTTCTGGTATGAACACTTATCAAAATGGTCACAATAAAACTTTCTAAATCATGGTCTATCAAGATTTTGTGAAGCTTGATGTTATTTTATGGCCAATCTTTTTCTGGGAGCGCAGCAACATGAATGTAAATTAAAAAAAATGTCTGGCCATCCTCAATAATCCTCGGGTTTATAGAACAAAACTTTCATGTTCAGAAATCAATTTGATTGAAAAATGAGATCATTTTACATCAAAACAAGTATTAGTCAATCTCCTCAAGCCTTCTTCTGGATAGAATTTCCCATTTGGAACAGAAAGATACTTCAGCACCAAACATTTTACAGGAGCTTTTCCATGTATATCATTCAGCTGTTGTGGTTTATAATAATGACTGATACAGCCCATCTAAAGATCATTGCATCAACCAATTTCACTGACAATCAGATTTTTTTAAAATGAAATATACATTATTACTTGTTTTAAAAAAATCTTAATATAACAATCTTTCTATGCCTTTGAGACATTCACTAAAAGATATCATTTTTGAAATATTAGTTCTTACACAACAATGGAATTATTTCAAAGAACTCTTGTTGAAAATAGTTGGATTATTTATCAATAACAAATTTTACCAAGGATCACACTATCTAAAGAGAATACCTCCAGAAAAACTACCCTGGATTGTATGTGTTACTGAGGCAAAGCTAGCCTCAACGGGCTGTAAATACCTTAGATGAAATTCTCACATTTACCCACATCTGAACATGACTTCCATCTGGCAGAAGACCCAGATGGAGGCCATGAAGCCTGCTGAATTTCGCCCATTTTGCTCTATTATTCATATTAAAATTTATATATTGTGCTTGTTTGGCCAAACTGCCCGCTGGTGCATTCCCAAAACAAGCGGCGCGCCTCCTGTTGCCCCCTTTGAGGTTCTCGCCCGCGGCGCGCCACCCCTCAAATTCTCGTCAATTTATCACCGTCGTTGCTCCATTCGCCACTCTCATTCCAAGACGATATCGAATTTTTCCAAGACGATATCGAATTTTTCCAAGACGATATCGAATTTTTCCAAGACGATATCGAAATTCTCAATTCCTCACCAAAACTTTCGATATCTGCCGGATCCTTGAAGCAGTCCTCCGTATTCGATGCCGATCGGCCAGCAGTCTACGTCTGTTCAAAACGCTCACCAAGCTACGCCTTCTGGTCATACCGCCCCAATCATCCAGCTACTCAATCAGGGTGATCAGCTAACGCAGCAATTTCAAAAGTTAGGAAATTGCTAATCGCTTCAGATTATAGATCCAGTTCGCCGAATGACCTCTTGCTAACTTCCTAAACTGGTATCTTGTCTAGACAATTTAATGATTCCATCTCACACGTCCAAACTCTCAGCGCTTCAGTTCAACAGCATGAAAATCTGACCAAACTTGCTCATTCGTCCTCTCTTGCTGATATCACCCCTCAACGCTCATCGGTACGCCAACGCACTTTAGCTACATTGGAAAAGACATCTGAAGAAGCAATGGCTCAAATTCGTAATTCACTCGAAAACATGGAAACAACAGTAGAACAACTATCCGAACTACTCTATAAAGTTGACATTTACCTTTCTGAACCAAAACACGACGGTTCAATTGGTTTTAACCCGTTAAACGCTTTAAATCATCTCAGTAACTTGTTTTCAGTTTATCAAGCTGAACTTTTAGAAAAACGTGAATTATTTTCATCATTCAATTGTGAAGAGATTGACGTTAATAGTTTTCTTCAACGTTGGAAAATTTGTAATCAAATTAATGCCTTAACTCAAGACACTATGCAAGATTTAGCTGATGTAATGGGAGCTTGGTCAACTTAAATTATCAAACAAAAAATTCAAAAGTCTCAAATAAATTCTTCAAAAAGATTTCTTTATTTTGGTTTGTTTTGTCAATTTTGGGATAGCATAATGAATAAATTAAAACGCGTGGCTTGTAGAATTAAAGGAAAAAAAATAGACCTTCATCCTATTGGATTTCCATTTTCAAAACATGTTAAGTACTTGATATTTATCTAAAACAAAAGATAATATTAAAGAGACTTAAAAACAATAATTAAAAAATAGATGTTTTTAAATCAAAACATTGATTTGTTTGTAATTGATTCGTCCTATTCAAAAGACTCAAATAATAAAATAAATTAAAAGTCATAAATAAAAACAATAATCAAATCGTTTATATAAAAAAAAATATTAAATATAATGATTCATTCATTTCTTTCTCTTTTTTGAAAAAAATATCTTACTTGAGTCTTGAGAGAAAGATAATTATAAATTTATATAACGTTAATTAATCAATGAATCAATTATTATTTTTTTGAGTTATGAATGTGATATTAAAGCTAAAAAACAAAAAAAAATGAAAATTTTTCAAAAAAAGTTTAATTTTATTACAAAGGAAATAAAAAATTATGATGATAAGAAGATTTAAAATTATTATTATTATTTTGTTTTAAAGAAACAAAAAAGGCGGGGGATTGTACTTTACATGAAAAATAATTAAATAATTAAATTTTATGGAAAAAATTTGTTTTTTTTTCTAACCTTACCTAGTAGCTAACTTTATCCTGTTCTTAACTCAAATCCAAGTTGTTTTTTAAGGCTTTATTTCTGTTCCATTTCATTCCATTCCCATTTCCATCACTTCTCCCTACACTAGGGTGGACGGCACAGTCCCCTGGTGCATGCACTTTCTGACATATGACATCTGTAAGACAGAAGTGACATGTTATGAGTTAAAAATTAAAATATTCATATTTTAATAAAAGAGTATTAAAATATTTTTTACACAATACCAACTCACCAAGAGCTTTTCCCTAAATTTTTTTAATTACTCCACTACTTGACAAATTATTCAAAATTTTGATAAATCCCATTATTTCTACTGGTACAACCTGGGTCAAACCCACAAAATTACATATTAGCTTCTGGAAAGGATTCATGATGTCTGAAACTTGTGGAACTGTTTCAAACAGTTATATGACCAAATGTTGCTTCTATAATTTTATTTTAACAATTAAAAACCCAACATCTTCTTCAGTAATATTAAAGATAGTAGTACCAAATTTTTCACTAAGAAAAGGTTGCTTTACATAAAACGTAAAATTCTAAAATATTATTTCAAAGAGGGAGATTTGAAAAAGTAACCTACCAATAGTTTAATTCCACAAAAGTTCTCAGCTGAATATGAAAAAGTATGAATGTATTTAACACTGATATAAAAGAAGAAGACTGAAGAGCTTAATGAACTTCTTCTCAAAGCAATTATTGAATACAAAGATCACTTGGTTTTTCTTAAAGAATTAGGATTTTAAAGAGTATCAGCTACAATTGGAATTCTCACTATTTACAGTACTCACTTGTAAACAAATTACTGAGAAAACAATCATGGCCCCCAATGCCAAGTAGAACTTGGAAATTATTCAAACTATTAGCCACCAATCCACTCTTACCCTTTCACTTGATTACTGGACCAATAGATCAGGAAACAGAATTTATTCCCTGTGAACTCTGCCTAGGAACCATGCACAGATTTTCCTAAATATTCTTGAGTTTTAACAAAGATGGCATATAGAAAAGAATATTTTTTATTCTTTCAAACAAAGTCTAAACAAATATATTCAATTTGAAAAAATTACATCATCTGTAACTGACCCCCAATCAGTAATAGTTTGATTTAAAGTAGGCTATTTTATTCTTATTTGAAATAGAAAAATCATTAATACTAAATAAAATTTTATAATTTAGACTATTTTTAAGAAGAAATTACCACATTTACTTGATTTTATCTGTTGTTTTTAGTCCTTTAAGCTGATATATAAAGATACTCTAAAAAATCCCTTATTTCAGAGTGTTATAAAAAGAAAAATAAACTTTTAGTCAATTTTATTTTTCACTATTTTCAGGAATTTGGAATGAAACTTTGGAAACCTTGAGAAAAAAAAAATAAAGTTCAGAAAATTCTTAAAGCTGAATGTGTAAATAAATAATAATCAATTCAAAAGGTCTGTATCTAATTAATAAAACATGAGAAAGGGTTTCATTTCTGTATAGACCTTATAAAAAAATCAGATCTTGATAAACAAAATATTTAATAAAATATAAGTATCATAATTGAAAACAGATATCATTTCACCACCAAACAGGTCTTGATTAAAATCCTACACCTAGTAGGAGATAAAATTGAGTGGCTAGAAAATTAAAACAAAAAATTGAAGATATATAAAAACAACTCACAAAAACATATTTAATTACACAAAAGATTGATATCTATTAACTTTTTGATCCATTAAAGAAACAATTTCTAAATTTAATTGAAAAAATAAGTTTCACATTTTGTGACAACATTCATTTTGTTTAAGACCTTGATATTGTTATTTTATTATATAAAAAAGAAATTCAATAAAAAAGAACTTCAAGGATGATACTTAAAATAGCCAAGGCTGTTGTCATGTTCACTCAGATTAAGAACTACCAAAGCAATGAGGATATCACAGGAGATCTTTGGAATAATAAGAGTGTCCTGGAGTCTTGTAATCAGGTAACTAACTTGGTTTAATCCAAATAATTAAATGAATAAGGAAATTAATATATTTATTTAATACGTAAAATGCAAGTACAAAAAAGAAAGCCAATATCCAAAGAGCCAACCAAGTAAGTCCTTGATCACTTTTCAAACCTTAAATAAAGAACAATGAAATTATTAAGGAATTTAAATACTAATATCCACCAAAAGACAAGGAAAAAGGCTCAAAGGTTTTACTTAAAAAATTTTATTATTCAATTTCAAATTATGATAGAAAATAAAGAATACAAATAAATACAATAGATTAATTAACTGAGAAAAAAATTCTTCAGGAGATGAAATAGTGACCAGTATAAGTGAAAATTTCACAAATTTATTTTTTGAGGTTAAAAACCCAGATTTATTATTGACAGACAGATTTATTGATTTATTTGTGAAATAAAACTTGGATATATTGAGAAATAAACTGAGTTTATTTAAATACTAAAAGTATAGAGTTGAATTGACCATAAGGCTCAATGCCATACAAGTTGTTTTGAGTGCAGTATGTATAGCTGAATTGAGTTTTTAAAATTATTTAAGTGAGAATATAAACCTTGGAAACTGGTTCTTGGATCATCCTCTACATTAGTCCTTGAAATCCATGTACAGTATTCTCTTGGAAGAGTAATGTATGACTGATAATACCACCCAATTTAAGAAAAAGGCTGGCCTTAATTGGGTTCAATTGTTGATTATAACATCTGGCCTCTTGAAATGGTTGTCCTTGAGGATATTTTCATAATTGATATTGAGAGGATTAGAGTGGCAGAGGAGGACTCACCATAAAAAATGACGCATAATGGTATTATTATCAACTTGAGGAGATGAACTTTCCAGAATTGGAACCAAAGAGAAAAATGATCAATTCTGGAGAAATTGGGGGAAGGTTCTATTAGAAAGGACCAATAACCAAATGGTCTGAATGGGTTTTTCAGGCCTAATGTCCATTTCTGCAAACTCCGGGGTTTATGGTCAATTTGGAAATTATTGGGCTTGGGGGTCAAAAAGGGTGTTTAAGCCCCCCTACTGACAATAGGAATCCCCTCAGGGGTAGGCAAACAAAGTGGCCTAACCTAGCCTGTGACCTTCCTTTAAGTGGCCATACAGATGGGGTTTCTAGAGTTTCCATAAAACATGTGGGCAAAAATTCTTCCATACAGTTTAAAGGTACTTGTTGACATGGTTTGTGAAAGAGGAACCATCCAAAATAACAAATGAAGCTAATCCACTTGGCTATTCACTAAATATTCAATCAAAAGATTCCAAATTAGAGCTGGAGAGAATTCAAATTTCTTTTTTAGGTGTTTCCACATGCAGCTAGGGTCAAGGGGATTTCTTAAATTATGTCTGAAACAAAAAAACCATAGTTGTATCATCCCAAATACTTTGAGAATGGTGATCCAGGTAAAAATAAAAATGAATCAAAACTCAAATAATAAAGCAAAATAATTGAAGGTCCCAGCCTTGGGGGTTATGAATTCAGAAACTACAATGAGTCGTGTGTCACCTGATAATCTGGAAGACCTTGAATATGGAGTTTTTTTCAATCTTAGTAATGAGGTTAAAGGCAGTTGTTGCAATTCCTTTATGGATTCACTATTCAGCTTTGATTTTTTAGGTCAAAAAAACAGTGCTTGTTCTAAGAAAAGCCCTCTGGTTGAGGTTGACAATTACAATTTCAAAATTGAAGCTCTTTTATAGGGAAACTTGAATTTTAAACTTTAAAATGATTTCTTCATTTCCAGAAGATGTATTTTAAATTACTATTAAAACAAAGTCAGACTCTGGGGGCATATGATTCAGGTCAAATATGGATATAACCTGAAAGAAATTTGAGTACAAAATGACACTAAAAATAGATTATTTCATGCAGATCCGCTTTTGGATTACCTTAAATACTTCCAGAATTCATTGAGCTGAAGTGGAAACTCTTCGAATATGAAAGATTTTTGTTCATACCAATTTCTGATTACACAGTGTAGATAAAAATTTATTCAATATTAAACTGATTTTGATCAAATTATTGAATATTATAAAACATTTAGCTGCCCAGTTCAATGTTATCAAAGAAATTATTTATATCTTAAATATTTATATTTCATAATTCAACTTATATGGTAAAAACCTCCAATAAATCCTATCATAAAGAACTAAAGTACCAGCATCCTTAATTAATATCAAGTCCATCAAAACTGGTGAGCTATCCAAGATTTTTTTGATCCCATGAAATGCAACTTCAAAGATTAATGAATTCTTGAAACCATTTTGTGGGGATTTTTTATGTTAAATAATAGAGTTCGAAAGAGTGGTACTTGGGCTGGAAATTGGCATCAAATCCTTTCAAATATTAAATTATTAAAAATAGATTTTTATTAAACAGTACTTTTAGGTCATTTTTAAATATTTGAATAATCCTATTTATAACTGTAAACAACACCTGAAAATTACAAATGTTTAATCTATTATGGTTTTTCTATGAATCTCTTCATAATAAAACATATTATTAAGAGTGCTATGACTATGCTCAAAGTAAAATACAATATATCTAAATATTTCAACCTCAAATATATATGTAATTAATATTAATTATGTCAGATTTGATATTGATAAGAATTTATATATTAAAAAATGGATATTATTAAGAGTTTTCATAATTTGAATTATAATAATTATAATTTAAAAAGAGGATAATTACTCTATTATTATTATGAGTAACTGAAAATTATAAAAATTAGAATATAAATTATCTACTAGAGACAATTCACACTTAATTGTATGAATGAAATCAAGCTATAAATGATGAAATTATTATCTATAAATAAATTAGCATATACTACTTTGTAAGGATAATTCTATAAAAAAACAGCAATAAAATAAAAAAACAGAATATTGATGAAAAACTCACTTATAAGTTATTAATTTATAAAAAAAGGTAAAAAAGGTCAGAAACAGTTATCAAATAGTAAAACAAAGTAAAAATATTCCAAAATTAAGAATGAAGTGATGTTTTAAGGATTTGTGAATTTTTACAAATTATCATTTAACCAGATCTTCCAAAATAAAAAAATTATTAAGGGTTATACAAACATAATTAAATTCTAAGATTTGAATTCTTCAATTATAACAAATATAAATAATGGGTATTGGTAAAAACACGTAAGCAAATTGGTAAAAACACGTAATTTTATGGTAAAAACACGTAAGGGATGGTTTTTAAATGAAATATGGCTATTTATGGCATTTATGATGCCATTAATGCCATTTGTGGCATTAAAAATTCCATTTATGGCATTAACAGTGCCATTAATGGCATTATCAATGAAATATTTCTGATGCCATTAATGCCATTTATGGAATCAACAATGAGATAAATGGCATTAACAGTGCCATAAATGGCATTAACAGTGCCATAAATGGCATTAACAGTGCCATAAATGGCATTAACAGTTCCATAAATGGCATTAACAGTGCCATAAATGACATGAACAGTGCCATAAATGGCATTAACAGTGCCATAAATGGCATTAACAGTGCCATAAATGACATGAACAGTGCCATAAATGACATGAACAGTGCCATAAATGGCATTAACAATGCCATAAATGGCATTAAAAATGTCATTAATGGAATTAACAGTTCCATTTATGGCATTAACAGTGCCATAAATGGCATTAACAATGTCATTAATGGCATTAACAGTTCCATAAATGGCATTAACAGTGCCATAAATGGCATTAACAATGCCATTAATGGCATTAACAATGCCATTAATGGCATTAACAATGCCATTAATGGCATTAACAGTGTCATAAATGGCATTAACAGTGTCATAAATGGCATTAACAGTGCCATTAATGGCATTATCAATGAAATATTATTGATGCCATTTATGGCATCAACAATGCCATCTGTGGCATCAAAAATGCAACATTTCTGATGCCATTAATGCCACATTAACAATGCCATTAATGGCATTACTAATACCATGAATGGCATTATCAATGCAATAAATGGCATAATGCCATTTATGTAACACCATAAATGGCATTGTTAATTCCATTTATGTAATGCCACAAATGGAATTTTTGATTCCATAAATGGCATTTTTGATGCCATTTATGTTATAGTTAAGGCCATTAATTCCATTTTTAAGGCCAATGTTAAGGCCATTCATGCCATTTTTAAAGCCATTTATGGCATTTTTAAATGCATAAATGGCATTGTCAAGGCCATTAAATTCAATTTATGGCATTGCTGTAATGCCATTTATGCCAATTTTTTGGCCACAAATGGCATCTGTATGTCATTCTTGATGCCATTTATGGCATTATTATGTCATTAGTGATGCCATTTATGGCACTTTTGATGTGATAAATGGCACTGTTAATGCCAAAAATCAAATTTTAAATTTCACCCATCATAAATTAAATTTTTAATTCAATTTATGTCTTAAATGGCATTTTCAATTTAATTACAAACATGAACAAAAAAACATGGACCTTTTGGGCCTACAAATGTTCTTGCAAAAAAAATACCAAAATGTTGGGCTTCTGGTTTATTATTCTCAAAATTCTCACCTTCATTTTTTAAAAAAATATTGAAATTCATAAGTGGGAACATTTTTAATTAATTTTTTCAAAAAGATGGGCCATTTTACCAAATTGCCCAAAATAGAGAAATTGGGCAAAAAAAAAATTTGAAAAAATTTGGGGACCTTCACATCCCATGTTGGAAAAAATATGGCAAAAAAAATTGTTAAAAATTTTCAAAAATGAGCCTGAGGAATTTTTATAAAAAAATTAGGTTACTTACGTGTTTTTACCATAAAATTACGTGTTTTTACTAAAAGCTTACGTGTGTTTACCAAAACCCTAAATAATAAAACATTGAAGAATAATTTCCAATAATATAAGATTTTATTTAATTGAATATTATGTTCAGAAAATTTGTTTTGCTAGTTGATGGGAATTTTTTTAATGAAATGGTTCTTTTTATGCCTTAAGAAACCTCCTTTGTGATCACGGAAGAGGTCAGAGAGAATTCCAGATTTGTCTATGAAAATCTTGATAATATTACTATTGATGAAGATTACTATCACTGCTTTTATGGAATAGAATAAATAAATAATTTATTAATTACTTATTTCACTTGATATATACTACTAGTGATTATAACAGTAAAATTAGCTTTCTACTGGAACCAATTACAAAAATATTGAATAATAAAACTTCTTATTAACATAATAGAAACTTATTTTAATCCATAATCATAATTTTGAAGAATAATTGTTGTAAATTCTTGAAGAAAACTACAAAACTTAGGGAAAAGCCTTAAGAATTTAATAAATACCTCACCATTACTACAAAAATACCTTGAAAAGATCTGATTGAGGTATTTGACAGATGATTTGTGGATTTAAATGATAAGAAGTTGATTTAAAACATGAATACAACAAATTATAGTTAAAAACTATAGGAAATAGTAATACTATTTAATTTCATATATTTATGATTAATTTTGAAAGGCAAAAATGCTTAAGGATTATATTTAACTAATACTTACTGATGGTATTAATGATAAAATTCAAAGATAATATGATCTCTGGAAAAAAAGCAATAGTAGGCTTCCTTTAAGTATAAAAAAGCTCACAGGGGAATTGAATTGAGAAACCTGAAACATCAGCTACCTGGATTTTTTGATTTATTAAATCATTTTAGTCATGTAAGATTATCATAATTACTTAATTGAGTCATTTTATGTGGCTAGCAAACAATTTATGGTTAAGAAAGAAAGGAGTTAATACTTTTAATCTTCTTTAATTTCAAAATGAACATTTCCTTATCAAATTAATCAATTTGATTGGAAGTCTCATCACAGGTTATATTTTCTGTGAATTTTTGAAGATGCAGCTTTTCATGTGGAATCATCAAAAATGGAATATTGTTAAAACTTTTAATTGGAGCTATGAGGTCATAATTGTTGTTGGTTTTGGTGTTTATTATCCCTTTATCAGTTGTTTCTGAAGATTTCAGAATTATTCATTGATAATTGTATTTCACTTAACTTTTGAAGTTTTACCTCATTTTCTTCTTGGTATAGCCAAATAGCATAGAGAGAGCTGGTTTCCAAAAGGTAATTGAATGGATACTAGTGCCAAAAGGGCTTTAATTACTCCTGTTTTCTTATTCACGGAAAATAATTAATAATGAACATGGTTACAGGATTCAGAATTTCTCTTAACCTCCTTGTCATGCCCAAATTGCAGCTTATTTTCTATTTTATCATGATTTAATGAGAATTAGCCTTAGTAAAAAGGCTCCAAACATATTTTAGTTTGCTTATTGGTCACAATAAGCTATTCATACAGCCTTTAGGACAGGATATGCCTTAGAGGCCTCAGAAATCGGGCTATCCTGGCCCTCTTTGATGTCTATTGTCCCCTCAAGCTATTTTCACATATGAAAGAGTAATTCAAGGTTAAAGACTGATATGCACTATTGGTTTATCATAGCTGTATGCAGTAATAAAGTACTTATACATTCCATAAAGATAAATTACACTAATTGTAGTGTATATGTAACATCAGATTTCTCACAATACCATTATTTTGGCATGAAAATGCAAAACACAAAATTTTTCACAATCCTTTCATGTGGTATTAATGATGAGGTGTTGAAGTATTTTGCATATTGTCACCTCATAGATTTTATTTTAGCTTATTCAATAAATGGAGCTAACCTGGGTGAACATTTGGGTAAAATCCAAATCGGCCCTTGAATTTGTGGATTTACTCAGTCACAAAAAAGTGGTTTATCTTTTTCTATGTGAAAGACAATGAATTTTGGATATATAAATGACTTATGGGCCATTCATATTCCAGAAGATATTTTCATATCAATTGTGGCCTCTTTGGGTATGTAAAATATACCTCAAGGCTCACATTCCCTCCCACCAAAAAATGCAATTTTACTACAATTTTATTAGTGAGTTTTTGTCAGGCTGAGTCTATGATGAAGTAGTAATATAGGTATGTAAAGCTTTAAATATATCTGTGAAATGGATATTTTAAGTTAAAAAATCTTTATAGAGGATAATTAAAGGGCTTTACTATGAGAAATAGTGGTGGTGAGCGCTGCTGAAAGCCCTGGTGTGGAACTCCTTTTGATGTGGGATTGGATAAGGCAGTACTTGAGGGGGAAATCACAGGTAAACAGTTTTGAATTGCTGAAATAATCCTGTAACCAAGGGTGCTAATAGTGTTTTAGCTGCCCCTCTGAATATACTTAACAATCTCCCTACAGAGCTTACAAATCAATATTTAAGATTGAGGCTTTACAACTAGAGAAGAATTTTTAGCAGTCTCTATCAGACCTATTCAATAATCAGACTAATGATAAAATAATAATACTAATTTAGATAAAATAATTTTAAAAGATAAATTTGTAGGTGATTTTGTAGGATAGTAAAGTAATAATTTAGTAAAATAAATAATAGATATAATAGTACTGAGTGGTGATTTTAAGCTGTTTTCTTTGTTGAAGGTATTTTGATTTAATGGATAATAGTTTAATATGAGAAAATTTAGTAATAGTGATAATATATAATAATATTGTTTTATATTTTAAATAGTTTTAGTTGATAACTAACTTTGATAATATGTTAACTATATTTGTGATCATAATAATAGTGATAGCTAATAAGTATTATAGATAATAACACCACTATATGTTTTTTCAAAGAAATACTGGTGAAGGTTTATAGATTGATTACTAATGATAGTAATAATTGATGATAAGAGGGATGATAATAGATAATAAGAGCTATTAATAGTAAGCTTAATGAAACTACTAATGTGTAACTTTCTTATTTTTTAATTTGATAAATAATAATAATAATGACTTGTTTTCTAGTGAGAAGAGTATAATAATGTTTCTTTTAATTTGTTTTGAATATGAGGATTTGACTAAGAGATGAATTTATAATATAGGCAGAGCTACTGTTAGTTACAGTTATTCATAAACCACTATTTAGTGTAATTTAATAATAAGAATTTCTAGGTTAACCTACTAGTAAGGGATGAATAATTATTCTCCTTCTTGGTATATAATTATTTGCATGAGGAAAGAGGAGAAAATGAGAGAGAGGCCTCCTTTTATGTTGTGAGAAGTACCCATGGGCTCTCCATGTAAAGTTTTATTCTTGACCTTGAGATAATTTTGCTGGTGTAGATTTTTTGTAACAAAAGTCAGATGAACTATCTGTTACACTGTATTAGTAATCTTGGACAGCCTTGAGAGATTAATGCTAGTGTGTAAAATTAAGAATGGTATCATATGACTGAGATATTTTCATAATTTGTTTGGTCAAAATGAAGGTTGAGATGTTTTTGCTTGGTGGGGATTTTGTTAAAAATATCAGGTAAATTCTCTTTTGCACTGCTTTTTGGTCAGCTTGCATAGCCTTGAGGAATTAATGCTGGTTATTAAAAGGATGAAGGTAGTGTTATGTGAATAAGCCGTTGTATAATTTTGTTTGTAATATTTATTTAGTTTCAGGCAATAATGCTGTGCAATGTGGGGATATCTTCTTGAGTTTTAATTCTTGATTACTGTAATTGCTGTGTGGCTTACAGCTTGGTGTATTACCCTTGCATGCAGCTAGTTGAAGTTGAATTGAGTTGTATTTGATGATCCTGAGGCTGTGTAATGTCCAGATCTTATGCCTGTGGACTGCATAAGTCTTATTTGGGCTCCTGTATTGTTGTGTAGTTTTTAAGTTTTTAGTGGATTTTCATGTATTGAGTTGGATTTGATACTGTCAGATGATCTTTGTGTCACATCAACTTTATTTTTCTTGATGTATTAGATTCTTAGTAATATAATCTTCCTGATGGATTAAGGGTGGATATAATGTTACAATATTACTTTTCCCATGTAATTTTTGAGTTTTCTGTATGCATTAAGCCTATTGTTGATTCTGTAAGGCTTATATGTAGGTTTTCTTGTATAATTCCATAAGATTGGATTCCCCTATTATTTATTTAATTGTAGAAATATGTTGGTTATTTCTATTCTTAATGCTAAATTCTTCCATTCCTCCCTACTATTGAGGTTGTTCCTGGGTGTGTGTGATCTTTAACCATGTTCTTTGAGTGGTGATTTCCTGAATTGGTCATTTTGATCTTGATTTTCCAACTGTTAACTTTCAAGAAAATTCTTGAAACTGGCAAAAAGGTATGGAATACCACATCCCCCTCTCCATTTAATGCTGTCCCCAGCATTCCAGTTTCAAGTACAGTATCCTGGGTTCATAAGTGAGAATTTCCTTTCTTTAAATTTTTATATCAATAAATTCAGTTGATAATTCCATTGATGGCTTTTTATATTGATTTTGAATCTCCATATCCTCTTATTTGATTTGGACCCTGTTGTTTCTTCTTGTTTGTTTGTTTATCCATGTTAATGTTGTCCTATATCATTAATACTGATTTAGGGTAATTTCCCTCTCCATTTGATAAAAAAACCCTTCCAGCTATTAATAACTCCTTTTAATCAATTGTTTCCACCAGTGTTACCATAATATAAAATAAATGAATAATAATAATAAAAAATTGGTACAGTTTAACGTCTTATCCAGGACCTCTTCTTGAATTTTTGAGTTGTGTTGGAAATATTTGCCTTATTGCATTGGTTTTGTTCTATTTTTTTATTGTATTGATTAGTGTTGAGGCCTAATATCCTCCTTCTATAACCTTACTACCCATATCATCCTCTTTATGAAAAAACTAAATTCTAACCCATTGATGATTATTAAATGGGTGAAAACCCCCCTCTCCATTTAATAATTGTGATCTACTTTCCACCTTTTATAAAATGATTTTGTTGTTGTTGTTGTTGTTGTTGTTTTTTTTTGTAAAATAATAATAAAATATAATAGAGTATATAAAAAAATGATAAAAATAATAATTTGTTTTAAGTAATAATATAAAGTAAGATAAAATGAATCAAGGAAATAATAATGATTAATATAAACAATATGAAAAATACATGAATTCCAAGTGTAATCATAATAATAATAATAATATTTTTTTGTTAGTTATGAATGAATTAAAAATAATAGTTCATAATTTAAATAATCTTATCAATTATATAATAAATAAATAAATTAAAAAATATTATTAAATTTAAGTGATGAAAGTTTTGTTTTTTAAGAATTAAAGCTTCAAAGCTTAATATAGCTAATAATAAAAAATAAAAAAGATTAAGGTTACTAATAATAGTATACTATAAGTAGAATTTTTCTTTGAGAATAAGAGTTTTAAGATGAAACCATGATAAAATAATAATAAAATAATTTGTATAAGTATATAAATTTATATGAAATGAATGTCACATACAATTTAGATATTAAAACCATAATAATATAACAAGGTTTTTTTTAAAATTAGCTGGGTGTGAATACTTCAACTTTGAAGTATTTGGTTTTGTTTTCTAGCTGCGGGTGTTTCTTTCTTCTGCCTGCTTAATCTGATTTTTTTATTATATATTTTAATTTTACTTCTATTTTGTTTTATTTTAAATATATATATATATATTTTTATTTTATTATAATTTTTTTATTCTTTCAGTGCAAACACTTTCAATTTAAAGATTCCTCAAGCCTATCTAGCCGCGCAGGGATGTTCTTGCTTTTAATCTAACTACCGTCTTTTGTATCTCTTTTTTTAAGCTTATCTTTACCATTAAGCCACAAATGTGGCTTTTCTTTATTTCTATTTGTTTATTTTCTGATAAACCCCATCTTCCATGTTCCACTGGCCCCATTGATTATTGTTGATTCTTTGTTGCCTGGGTGTTATTGGTTAGTAATAATAATAATTTTTTTATGTTCACTTATTTATTTGTTTGTATAGCTATATGCATCTTATCCATATCCTCGGAATTATTTACTAACAAATTTTTTATGATCTTGTTTAATAAGGTCCTTCTAGCATCAAGTTTCACATCAATCATTAAGGCCGCAGGTAGAATTTTATTGGAGTCATTTGTTGTGGCGTTGTCTATGTATTACTGGTAATGGCTGTAGTTTCTTTTTATTGTTATTATTTGTTTATTTACTTATTGTATAATAACGTTTTGTTTTCTTGAATAGTTTGCCAGATGAAGAGTATATATATAGATTTCTTTCAGTGGTTTTCCCCCTTCTCTCTTTTTTTATAAACCCTTTATCATGACTGACATTTTTTGTGTTTTGATTAAAACTAGTGATGAAGGTTATGATACCATTACTATTTTGCTTAAAGGTTACAGATACATAATAAATTGTATCTTCCCTGATGATGCTAATTCTACTACTCCCCCTTACACACCTCCTACTTCTGTCAATCGCCTAAATACTATTTCTCTTCCTAGTGTAGTTCCACCTACTGTTCCTTCTTTAGTTCATGATAACACCCATCCTTCTCCTCCTTATGATATCGTCGATTCACCCCCTGCCTTGGGCTCTGATTTTGGTGCTTTGCCAAACAATTCCCCCACCAAAAAAAAACCCACCTTCCTCAATTACTGCAGCATACATCAATACTGATACGTCTATGATAAATCAACATCTTTTTAATCAATTGTTTGAATGTTTTGATACCAAGTTTTGTTGACATGCTCAAGAATTCCATCAATATTTTTGAGAAGCTCAAACCTCCACCGTGAACATTCCACGTCTCCTGTGCCTTTGGTCTTCATTGAGTACGCTCATGGATTTGTATAATCGTATGAGTGAGTGGTTTTTTTTATATGTATATATATCAGTTTCATTAATATCCTTACTACTTCTTAGGATTCTGGACGCCAAAAATGACGCGTTGACATCTAGCGAGTAGGATGGCTTTATCCTACTCATGTAAGTTGGTATTACTGTTTTGTTACTATATATATATACATAAGTTATTTATCTTATTATTATTATTATTTTTGGGGTAGGCTCTTGCATTGATGATGCGAGTTTGTTATATTAGCAAGAGCCAATATTTGAAACAAATGGTGACTCAAGAGATAATTTTTTTATTATTATTTTCTTAAGGTGTTTGATTGATTTGTATCTGAAAGACGAGGAAAGAGTAAACTACACATGCTACTCTTTCATTTACCTATGCGCCACTGATATTAAGTTGAGCTCTAAGAACAACATATTATGGTGATAAGACAATTTTTTTTATGGATAATTCAGACCGAAATGTAATCATTGAGGATGTGAGAATTTGCTTTCAAGACTGTTCTTGCATCTAGCCTTATTGGCTGTAAGTTTATTTAACTTGGTATTTCCTTTATTAGAGCGATAATTTGGGGTAGGTGAGTCCTCCTCTTTGACATTTTTAGAGTGTTTTATAGGATTTAAACTACACATTCCATTTGAATGGGGTTTATTTTCCATAGATCATTGTTCTATAGGATTTCTGGTTTTGGTAAAATCTCGGGGCTTTAGGTTAATTGGATCTTCATTTCTAGTAATTTCACGTCCTTTTTCTACAGTTACCTCTTGCTTAATAGCTTTATTTTCAGATTTGATTTCCTTATTAAATTCTCTGCTTGGGTTGAAATTGTTAAGGTGTTGAGAATATTCTGGGAATGTTGGATCCTTATTGGACGTATGGATATGAAATAGGTTATTTTCTTTGGGAAGATAAGTATCTGATTCTTCTTTTGGTTCTTGAGTGAGTTCTTTTGCCAATTCTTGTTCTGATTTTCTTATTTCAATTTTTGAACTATTTAGGTTTTGTTTGATAATATCTTTATTTTCTATAATAAGCCTTGGGTCAATGTTTACCTTATTTGAGGGCAAAAGTTGAAGTTTTTGAATTTCAATATTGTCCCTTTTGAGTGATGCTTTTGGTTTGAGTACCTTTGAAAATAAAATTGGTGGACTGGTTACTTCTTGTGGTAAGAGTGATTTACCTTTATTCCCATTATTTTTGATGTTTGGTTTTCTGGATGCTTTCTTAAAAGTTGCTTGACCATAATCATTTCCATTTGTTGATTGATTTTTCATGATATATTCCAATATTTTGTTTAATTCTTCAGATTTTTTGGATTTTGAGGTTGATTCAATACTTTCTTCCTGAACTAAAGAGTGGTCTTGATGTTTGAGATCTTTACTTATGGTAATTTTGTGTTTGAGAGAAATTTCCTTTAAGGAATTTCAATGCTAATTTATTTGGATGAGAGTTCAAATATCTTGCTTCTGCTGTGACGTTTATTACTGTTGCAACTGGTTTGATACTTGACTTCCAGCTATTCTTAAATATTCCTTTTGAAAGGGATTTTAATTCTTTGATAGGTGAGAAAAGCTTGGTGAGTTGTTTTCTTCTGATGTCTTCATGATTCTTGAAATTATCACTGTTTATGGCTTGGGATATTTGGTTACAATTACTTCCATTTTCTCTTCTTGGGATTGCAATTCCTGTAAGATTCATTTCTTTAGGCTTTGGCTTAATATCTTATTTACTAAATGAGGCTAATTACCCTTTTATTTCCTTTTCATATTCAGATTCCATTATTTCTTCTTCCTTAAATACTTGGTGAGGATGTTCTTCTGAAATTTCCTGGTTGTTGAAACTTGGTTCTTTTTCTACTGGTAATTCTTTCAAATATTCCAATTTAGAGACTGCACATGTTTCCATTCCTGATGGTGGGTTTTCTCTCCATCCTACTTTCTGTGGTGAGAAAATTGGTAAGCAAAGCCTTCTTCCATCTGGATTCATATAGCTGAATATTTCCCCTTTTTGTTGAGAAAAGTCTAATCTGATGTTATTGTCTGCAAGGAAGGGCCTTTCCAATAATATGTGCACTGCTCCCCTTGCTACAAAAAGGTGTATTTTTCTTGTTTCCTCAGTAACTAAAGTGATTGGGGTAAACTCTGCTCATCCAACAATTGAGGTACAATGACCACCAATTCCTCTTAAATTAATGCTAAGGCATCTTGTGGTAAGTCCTGCTTTGTATTTAATTCTGATCCTGTATCAACTAATGCCATTATTTCATGTCCTTCTTCTCCTAAGTACACTTGAATAAATCCCAATGGACAGGCATAATGTAGTTTGGGCTGTTCATAATCTCCTAAATTATGGTTTATGAGTTTGGTTTAAATTTCTTTTGTGTCAAGTGAGTCGATTGAGTTTCTTTCTTCTGTTGTCAAATTTTTAAGCTGGTTGATAACTTTGGGTGACATGATTAGAACTTGTTCTAGTGTGAGATTCATTTTCTGGTCCAAAACCTTTTTGATAATTTGGCTCATAACTTCTTGAAATTCTGTGTGTTCTTGCTTGATATTCTTGTTTTTAACAGTATTTTTAGTCAATTCCAACTTCTTTCCAGAATCCTGTTTTTCTTCAACTTCTGGGCTAAATTCTTCTTCCCCTTTGAACTGTTGAGGTTTCT
Source organism: Austropuccinia psidii (assembly GCA_023105745.1). Classification (NCBI taxonomy): domain Eukaryota; kingdom Fungi; phylum Basidiomycota; class Pucciniomycetes; order Pucciniales; family Sphaerophragmiaceae; genus Austropuccinia; species Austropuccinia psidii. The sequence continues at coordinate 32,233,665 of JALGQZ010000008.1, forward strand.
TAAATTTAGTGGGAATAATTGTTTTTTCCACTGTACCATGTTCATCTTCAATATAGGCTCCAGGTATGTTTGGCCTGTGGTTTGGTGGCGTTTCCATTGTTTTTGGTAATGAATTTCTTGGTTCTTGAATTGGATGCTCATATCTAGAGGATCTTTGGTTGGTGTTTCTTAATCCATAATTATTGAGAAATGGATCATTTGCTGATGATATAGTTGGTGGCTGCCAGCTTCCCCAATCTTCAATTTTGGCTATAGCTGTTGAAATGTCATTTTTCTTTACTTGTATATATTAGGCTTACTTCTTTTAGTTGGTGTGTTGATTATTTAGCTTCATTTTCTTTCCTTTTCTTGGTAAGTTCTTCTTGTTCTTTTGAAAATTCTTCAACTAATTTCTTTGGAGATATTTTCCCATCAGTTGGTACTCTTTGCCAATTGGGAAACAAGAATCCACCTCCTTGTCTGCTGACCCATTTCTTACTTTGATCATCAAAAAAGGTAGTTGCATCTATTCACTGAATGTCCTTCCTCCAAACAGTAATAAAATTTGACATAAGGTTTTGGTATGTTTTGTGCTGGTGTATAAGGAATATGCCTTTGTGAAAAAGGTGTTAAGTGGTCCTTTGTGTACCTTGATTGATTTTCCTGCTTGAGTACCTGACCTGTTTTACTTTGAGGTAGTACTGCTTCTGTTATTTCCTTAATTTGCTTAATGAAGTCCTTTATTTCTTTATTTTCTTCTTGATCCTAAATCCTGGGTCTTTGTTGTTCTTTAATTTTATTATTAAGCTCTATCAGTTTATTTAAGGCATTTTCCATGGTGTCATCTTCAAATTGTACTTTCTTTGCTTGTGTCCTATCTATATGTGGATGATTTAATTCATAATGGGAGTTGGTGTCTTCAGCTCTGTCCCTTGATATGATCACAGTTTCTAGCTCTTGCTCTATATAGCTCTTCAATACTTTCATTTATGGTACAATATAGCCACCATCCCTTGCTAGGAGCATGACCTTATCTCTTCTCATCTCCTGAATTATAGAAGTCCTAATTTCTGGTGAAAGGCTTGCATAGAGTTCTTCATTACACTCAAATTCTCTTCTAATATATCCATATTTATACAGATAATTTGTGATTCTTTCATATTCTCCAATAAATCTCTTGTATTCAGCTAAGTTTCTAATTCCTCCTGCTCTTTTGGTATTATTGAAAAGCTTCTCCAAAGATTCTGGTCTATATCTTCTGTCCGGCTCTACTCTTCCCCATTCTGTAGTAAGTTCTTCTTTGAGTTTTGTCCAGTTCTTCTCTTCATAACCTTGCATTGCTTCAATTTTCTCCTTAACTTCTTCAGATGCTGAAATAAGAATAACTTGTCTTGCTATATCCTCTCCACTAGCTCCTTCAATTTCAGCTTCTGCTTCCACTCTTTTTATGAATTTTTCTACTTCATTACCATCAAAAACAAGATTGTAATATTTAGCTCTTATCTTAACAATAGGAGATGTTACCTTAGGAATTTCGTTTTGTAATGGACTTGGATGGTTTGGTGTACTTAAAAATACTTTCTTTGGGATACTCTGTGATCTCCGTTCTGTTTTGGGTGTGGATGTTGCTCTAGGGCCAGGTATAGGTGATATTGGTGAGTCTTCAGGCCTAACATGCCTTGGTAATGTGGGTTCACTTGGACTAGCTCCAGGTGTGTAAGATGTTTTTTCCCTTCTTTTTACTTTCCTCTTACTTTGTGTTAATAATAAATCTTTCATTTGTTTCATGAGACTTTGTATTTGTACTGTTTGATCCTCTTCTTCACTTTCTTCTGCATACTGTCCTTCTACAGTATCTTCAGGTAATGGTGGTAAGTCAGATGTTGATTTTTGATTCATTTCTACTTGATAAACTGATCCTTTATATTCTTTTGTACTTCTCTTGTTTTTCCTTGCTTCTTGAACTAACTGGAAGAAAAATCTCCTTCATTCTTCCTTTTCCTTCTGTTCTGTTCTTGGTGTTGCAATGAGTAAATCAATATCCTTGGGTGTTTGATTTTCTGGTGTTACTTCTTTTACTGGATAATAAAAATGGTATGATTGATTTGAGGATTGTAATAGTGATGATGATTTGAAATGGGATTTGTTTCCAGATTGCAGATTTTATGAGAGTGTTGATGGTTAATTCTGGCTAATGATAATTATTTTTGTGAGTTATGTTGATTTAATTATCTTCTTTCTTGATTATTGACTGATTGTTGAATGTTGAAGTTGAAATGGCCACTGTTGGGACACCAAATGTGGAACTCCTTTTGGTGTGGGATTGGATAAGGCAGTTCTTGAGGGGGAAAGCATAGGTAAACAGTTTTGAACTGCTGAAATAATCATGTAACCAAGGGTGCTAATGGTGTTTTAGCTGCCCCTCTGAATATACTAAACAATCTCCCTACAGAGCTCACAAATCAATATTTAATATTTTGGCTTTACAACTAGAGAAGACTTTTTAGCAGTCTCTATCAGACCTCTTCAATAATCAGACTAATGATAAAATAATAATAATAATTTAGATGAAATAATTTCAAAAGATAAATTTGTAGGTGATTTTGTAGGATAATAAAGCAATAATTGAGTAAAATAAATAATAGATATAATAGTACTGAGTGGTGATTTTAATCTGTTTTCTTTGTTGAAGGTATTTTGATTTAATGGATAATAGTTTAATATGAGAAAATTTAGTAATAGTGATAATATATAATAATATTGTTTTATATTTTAAATAGTTTTAGTTGATAACTAACTTTGATAATATGTTAACTATATTTGTGATAATAATAATAGTGATAGCTAATAAGTATTATAGATAATAACACTAGTATATGTTTTTTTTAAAAAATACTGGTGAAGGTTTATAGATTGATTACTACTTATGATAGTAATAATTGATGATAAGAGGGATGATAATAGATAATAAGAGCTATTAATAGTAAGGTTAATGAAACTACTAATGTGTAACTTTGTTATTTTTCAATTTCATAAATAATAATAATAATGACTTGTTTTCTAGTGAGAATAGTATAATAATGTTTCTTTGAATTTGTTTTGAATATGAGGATTTGACTAAGAGATGAATTTATAATATAGGCAGACCTACTGTTAACTACAGCTATTAATAAACCATTATTTAGTGTAATTTAATAATAATAATTTCTAGATTAACCTACTAGTAAGGGATCAAGAATTATTCTCCTTCTTGTTATATAACTATTTGCATGAGGAAAGAGGAGAAAATGAGAGAGAGAGGCCTCCTTTTATGTTGTGAGAAGTACCCATGGGCTCTCCATGTAAAGTTTTATTCTTGCCCTTGAGATAATTTTGCTGGTGTAGATTTTTTGTAACAAAAGTCAGATGAACTGTCTGTTACACTATATTAGTAATCTTGGAAAACCTTGAGAGATTAATGCTAGTGTGTAAAATTAAGAATGGTATCATATGACTGAGATATTTTCATCATTTGTTTGGTCAAAATGAAGGTTGAGATGTTTTGCTTGGTGGGTATTTTGATAGAAATATCAGGTGACTTCTCTTTTGCACTGCTTTTTAGTCAGCTTGCATAGCCTTGAGGAATTAATGCTGGTGATGTATAATTTTGCTTGTAATACTTATTTAGTTTCAGTAAATAATGCTGTGCAATGTGGGGATATCTTCTTGAGTGTTAATTCTTGATTACTGTAATTGCTGTGTGGTTTACAGCTTGGTGTATTCCCCTCGCATGAAGCTAGTTGAAGTTCAATTGAGTTGTATTTGATGATCCTGAGGCTGTGTAATGTCCAGATCTTATGCATGTGGACCACATAAGTGTTATTTGGGCTCCTGTATTGTTGTGTAGCTTTTGAGATTTTAGTGTATTTTCATGTATTGAGTCGGATTTGATACTATCAGATGATCTTTGTGTCACATCAACTGTATTTTTTTGATGTATTAGATTCTTAGCAATATAATCTTCCTGATGGACTTAGGGTCAATATAATGTTATAATATTACTTTTCCCATTTAAGTTTTGAGTTTTCTGTATGTATGAAGCCTATTGTTGATTCTGTAAGGCTTATATGTAGGTTTTCTTGTATAATTCCATAAGATTGGATTCCCCTATTATTTATTTAATTGTAGAAATATGTTGGTTATTTCTATTCTGAATGCTAAATTCTTCCATTCCTCCCTACTATTGAGGTTGTTCCTGGGTGTGTGTGATATTTAATCATGTTCTTTGAGTGGTGATTTGCTGCATTAGTCACTTTGATCTTGATTTTCCAACTGTTAATTTTCAAGATAATTCTTGAAACTGGTAAAAGGGTATGGAATATCACACTGGGTGCAGTGTTTATCTGTTGGGATACAATAATAATGACTAAAATAATTAAAATGACAATTATATCTGGTCATTTTCCAAGATTATAGCTGTTTTGAACGGTTGCACTACATAGAAATTCCACAGCGGGATGGGGATTCCTCTTTTGGGCAGAGAACGAGCCCTTTTTATACTGAAATTGGGTGGAAAGGTCCGCAAGACCACTTCACATGGAAGAAGTGAAGATTCTTAAAATGAGAGTACTTTCTTGTGGTTTTCATAAGGCCTGTATACTCTTTATTGGGCTCAGATGTGGTTTTGAAACCACATCTGGGCAGTTTTCCCCAATGCAGGTTGCAAATTTTCATCTGGGGACCATACAGACCTCCTCTGATGTGTATGACACATAGAATTCTATACAGAGCCTGTATGGGACCCCAGTATTGACTGAACTATGAGGTATTGAAGTATCAACAAGATTATTTGTCTATTTGACACCTCATAATCAGAGTTATGGGATAGTATCCCACAATAAAGGTGTATTTGCCAAACTGTGGGATTTTAACCTTAAAAATGCAATACCTTTGTCAGTTTGTAATATATTGACCTCAACGTTGGCTTATTGTGTAGCCCTGGTTGGGATCTACGCAATGTTACCTCATTCAATACAGGTAACATTAAATATGGAAAAGTTATTCCATGTTCAATTTTTGTTATCCATATATATGATTTTCTCAAAATCTGTATGGAGTTTGTGTTCCACATAACCTTTGTTCTAGATGGGATATGGGGATATAGATGGAACTATCAGATAAACCTGATTGCACTCTTTCCAAAATGACCCAACTTCAATTATCTCACACTAAAACTGTAGAAGTGAGATGCAAGATGAATATTTATTCACCCTTATTTGGCCTTGTTTTGGCCATAACTTCTGTAGTTTTGGTGCTAGCTCAATTGGGCTCGTACAATTGGATAGCCCTAATTGAGAGATTCAATTGAAATACCCATTTGATGGGGTTCAACATATTCCTCTGGACTTTAGATGATTGGTGAAAATTAAGGTTCTTGGTTATTCTTTGTCCTATGATTATGGGACTTGTATATTTGGAAGCAGGTGATTTTCCTCTTTCCTTTTATAAATGTTTGAGCTGGTTTGGCTCAGCCCCATATTTTGGTGTTATTTGGCTCTACCATTGGTTTATGGTATTTGGCTGTCATGCTTGTGCTCTTGTTTTGAGTCACAGGATGACAGTTCTTTTAAGAAATAAAGCCTCAAAATCAGTTTGTTTTCACTGTTAAACCTCTTTATATCCCTGAAATTAAGTAATGAAAGAAGGTTTATAGGCATATCCAGACTTGTGGCTTTCTTTCATGCCTAAATATTCTTAAATGTACCTGAGTCAGGTATGTCTGATTCTGCCAGCCACTCATCTTCATCTACCAGGTTTCTATATCTGACTAGATATTATCCTTGATTTTTACCCCTAATTATCCTTTCTTTATCTTCTAGTCTTCATTCTGTTCCACTGGTGGTGTGGTATGCAATACCATATCAGCTTAATAATTTTTTTTTGTGGGGAATGAGAAGTAGAAGTAACCCTATGGGTAGCCTCTGTTGTAAACAAAAACAAAGGATACTTCTCCTAGCTGTTAAGATGATTCCTTGTGTCAAGAATAATAGCCATGTACTTGGTTCAGGCCACATTGAAGACATAAAAAAAAAGTTAAAAAATGTCAAAATTTTGGAAAATACTTTCAAAGTTTGGAAAATACCTGAAACCTAACCCCAAAATATAATTAGGTTTCAACCCACAAATTGGCCCCAATAATCAAAATTCTACAGTTAAGACAGCAGAAGGAAGATACATGAATAGATTACATAAGCAGGAAGGATTTAAGAAAGTATTAGTAATCAGATTATTTTATTAGTAATACTTAGGGAATTTTTTTTTTATTAGTAATACTTAGGGAATTAAGGAGTACAAGAGCAATTGGGGATTAGTAATCAAATTCAAATAAGGACCAGCAAAAATACCTCAGATTAGTAATCAACCAAAGAAATGATCTAATTATTTACATTAATGAAATCATTTAGGTGGGACCACCAGAAAAGAATTTTCACAGCCAAAAGAAACTGAAAAATTCTAAGTCCCTCCTTTTGAACACCTCCCATGGAGAGCCTAAAAATTAGAAATAGAGGGCCTCTCTCCAAAATTTTCCTCTTTCCCTCATGATTTTTTATCCCCCCAAAAGTTGAAAGTAGATTCAAATTCATCCCTGACTATCAGGTTAGCTAGTCTAAAAATATATAATTCTATTATATAAAGGATGAAAAGGCCTTATATAATAGTCTTATAGTAAAAAAGGTTTTAAAATAAAAAAGAATTTCTATAAGAAAAATTCTTATAAGAAAAAAGAAAACCTTATAATATTTCTTTTATTGTATAAAGGATAAAAAGGACTTATATAATAATCTGATAAGCTTAAAATAAGTAAAATAGTATTATAAAAATATTTCACCTTATTACAAGCAGTAAAAGATTTGAAGAAAGGAAGGAAGAGTCATTTAGTTATTTTATTAAGAAATCATCATTATTATTTTATTTCATAAAATCATATTTTGGCTACTACAAGGACATTTTATTAATTATAAAGGAAAATATCTATTATAGGAATAAATTAGTGCTATCTCATTAAAAAGAAAGAATAATTATCAAATTAAATTATCAAATAGTGGCTATTACTTAGGCTGGTAATATCAGAATCTCATTACAAAAAATCATGAATTATATATAAAGAAAGTATTTGTTTGTTTGTTTTAGTATTATTATTAGCCTAGTGTCTCCAGATTATATTGAATGACTTTTGTAGTAGGATTTTGTGTGATTTGTGCTAGTTCTTTTGTTTTGGTTATTAAATAGTGTTATATTTGAAAGTTGAAATAAATATTCTGAGATCCAGCAAAGTCTGATAGAGTCTGTTTAATACACTTTTATTAAGTAGCCACCATCAATATATATATTGATTGTGAACTCAAGTTAAGATCATTAAGAATTATTTTAAGAAGGGAAGTTCAGATTATTCTGACACACAAGCAGGGCAAGGGTGACAAGCTTGAACAGAAAGTCAAAACTGTTTTCTTGTAATTTCTTCTTGCAGGTACTGACTCATTTTATCCCACACAAGAGGAGTTCCCAAAGTGGTACAGCTAAAAAAGTGGGGTTCCTTAAATGAAACAGCTCTTTATCAGCTGGGTAATAGGGTTGAATCAGGCTTACTGGGAAAGTGAAGTGTTTGTTTTCCAATTAACCATTAAATTCTACTTTAATTGCATGGGTTCCATTTAAGGAAGCAATAACAAAAGGTCCCACATAAGAATCTTTAAGTTTCTTTGGGACTTTAATATTATTAAGATTTAAGGTTTAAACTAGAAATAAGTTCACCATTTTGAAGTCTGGTACTTTTTTATCCTTCTCCCACTTTTGTTTAGCAAATTAAAAAGTGATATACATAATTTTTTGCATGGGTTTTCATCTGATAAATAATCAACTTGAAGTTGGAAGCTGTAGGATGAATTTCAATCAAGTCTTTCCTCAGTGTGTCTTCTGGAAGTCTTGGAATCCATCCTGTTTCTAGCATATAACGATTTTGACCTTTAGAAAAATGAACAGATGCACTTTGTTAAAGCTCTAGTGCAGGTATTAAGGTACACCAATTATGGTTAAATACATATGACTATTTAATTTCTAAACCATAGGTTCAGAATCTCCTTATCATTTTTTCTATAGTTTACATCATTCTCTCTGCTAGTCCATCTTTTTGATGGTGGTATGCTGTAGAAAATGATAAATTGGTCACAAACAATCTGTGAAGATTTTTCCAAAGTGTAGATGTAAACTTGAGGTCTCTGTCACTCATGATATAAAATAACCCTGTATGAGATGTAGCTCTATTTCATAAGAGAAGAGCTGCATTCATAGCAGTGTCATTGTTATGAAATTGTAATAATATGGGGGTTTTTCTATATATATCTACTATGACTAAGCAAGAATTGTAACTCTTATCACCACTTGGAGGTAGTGCTATGACCCAATCTATGTGAAATACTTCACAAGGGGATTTTAGTTCTTGAATATAAATCAGAAGTCCAAGTTTCATGCCTGTAATTATATTTTGCTTTTGGCGTCTGTAACAAGTATGGCAGTACTAAATGTTCTCTTTTCTCCAAGATGATCATTGTGCAAAGTTCTTGACTATTTTGATTTCAATGTCCTCTAATAGGTGTCCAGAATATATGCTATCATGAAGTTTATGGAGAATGATATTTATTATCAATCTACTGCATAATGTCAATGAACAACAACCTTTAAGATATGGAAATTATTTTGCTCCTTTTTCAATCTCTGATTTCTTCACAGAATTCAGCTTAAATGTAAGCTATATTACTACCTTCAATTCATATTTTTGGTTCTGCTTCTATAGGTACATAAGCTTGGCCATCAGGCTTATTTGCTTATCCCCACCTGGTAAGCTCATAAAAATTCTTTTGTATATTTCCTGCTTTTTCAACTATTATCATATTTCCTTTATATATTCATGATTGGATATTTGCCATATCAACAACTGTCTGTTGGGTGTTTCAATTTTCCAAACTGATTTTCCTGAATTACAGTCAGCTATTAATTTGAAAATACTTCTATCAAGATGATAGTTTAATTTCTCAAGTGCCTAAACCAAACATAGGAATTCCATCTGGCTTCTGTTGTTTTGATTTTTCTTAAGATAAAACAAAAAATTCATTCTGTTGTTTTTTCATCAATAATTTTGACTTGGTGCAGGGCTGCCCCTAATCCATATCAATATGCATTAATCTACAGCTTTAAGAGTATATTGCAGTTGGAAATGATAAGTAAATGTTCTTCTGTAGGAGATTTCTTTCTTTTCTCATATTCTGTAATTCTCTCCTGTGTCATCTCAAACACTGTCTGTTAATCACATATTCTATAGATTGACCTGGATAGAGCTGAAAAATATTTCAGGATTTCCCTATAATAGCTGAAAAATACAAGACATGTCATAATTTCCTTCTTATTATGGGGTATAGGCTGGAGTAATACTTCTTCTACTTTGTTTTTGTAAACACTCAAGCTTAAGCCTGAAAAAACATTTCCAAGTGCTTTGATTTCTTTAAAACTGAAATTGAATTTCTTAAGTACAATTTTCATGTTGACTTCTGCAGCCTTGTATAATACTCTTGCTAGTCTTTCAAGGTGTAAACCCACCAAATATCTAAATATAATTATATCACCAATTTAAATAATTAGCCATCCTTCAAGATAATTATATGGGAAAGTTGGTATTAATCACTCTTTGACAATGAGATGGAGCATTTTTAATCCCAAAGGGAATTCCCAGATATCCATAAATATCATACTTAGTGATAATTATAAGTAATTTATTGGATTTTTGGGGTCAAGAAATTTGATGAAAACCCTTAAATGAATCCATTGAGTTTATTTAATTGGAGTTAGATGTTTGGTTGAAGGTTTCTTGGATTCTAGGAGTTGAGTACCCATCTGGAACTGTGTAGGTACTCACTGCTCCAAAATCTCCAACCATTTTTGATTTATTATTGTGCCAAGAAATAATGACAGGAGTTGTAACTTCAACTTCTTCATTATGGCCTACCTTTCCCAATACACCGGATTTAGTCAACCCTTAACTCTTGATAGTATTTCTTTCACTCAATAGTACTATTAATTTTCTTATGAAATATAATGAATGAGCTTATTATAGCCATAAATAAATAAATGCTCAATTTTTAAGGTTGTTATGTACTACTAGTGATTATAAAATTAAGCAGTAACTTCCTACTAGAGTTCATTACAAGAATATTTAATAATAAAGCCTCTTATTGAAATAATAATCTTTTGCAATGATAATTGTTGTAAATTCTTAAGGAAAACTACAAACCTTAAAGAAAAACTTCGAGGATTTGATAAATTACTCACTATTACTGCAAAATACCTTGAAAAGATCTGGTAGAGTGACTTAAGTTATTATTTTCAGATTTAAAAGATCAACAGTTGTTTCAAGCAGTAATACAGAAATGTGTACTTAACAACTATTGGAGATAGTAATGTTATTTGATTTCATGTCTTTATGATTTATTTGGAAAGATAAAAGCTTTGAAAAATGATATTCAACTAGCCATTACTTATGGTATTAATTATTTAATTGAGTTATAAGATGATATATGGAGAAAGCTAAAATAGTTGTATTCTTCTAAGCTTACAATAACTCACAGAGGCCTTCTATGGAGAAAACTGAAAAACCAGTTACATTGATTAGTTTATTGATTACATCATTTTTAGTAATGTAAGATTATGATAATTACTTGTTTGAGTCATTTTACATGGCTAGCAAACCCATTATTGTTGAGAAATAAAGGAGTTACTAATGTATTTTATGTCAATATTAAGGGTAAAATCTATGTCATACCCTCTGATTTCACATAATGGTTTATTATTTAAAGAAAAGGTAGTATAATGTTTGCAAAACACATTAATAAGATCTTGCTTCATTTTTTGTGATGATTTTGGATTAATTTGTACTTCATTAAATTGATTCCCCCCAAATTCTGCTTTTCTATTATCTTTGACTCAAGATATTACTGATATTTGTCTGGAAATATTGGAAAGGGGAAATTTATGTCTCTTGTTAGCTCCAATTGCAAAATATTTATCTTTATTTTTACTGATTTAAATACCATAAATTCTCAATTAGTCATTACAAAGGATGATGTTTTGAGAAGTACATAAATCTATTACTACTATCTCTGTTTTCTTCCTACTGCTTCTTTCTGGGTGTGGTAAAACCATATTATTATCTAAAATTCCTAATGACTATATATTCCTACTAGCACTTCTGTATTTCACACCTTTTATGGGAAATAGATAGTTCTTCCCCTGAGGAATGTTACTATGCAGGAATTTCTTTCCTAAACAAGTTCAAAAAGCTCCTGTGTCTAGGTTGACTCTGGCTTTTACATCATTAATTGAAAATTATGTAATACAGGATGCTCCAAAAGTATAATATTTCATTCTGGAAGGTTTGTTTTCATACATTCTGGCATCCTGCACATTGATCAAGCTATAGAAATCCTCACTATATTGTGGTAAGAAAGTTGGAAATTCAGTAATTTCAAAGAGGGCTGTGATATTTTCAATATGACACTCTTCCAGTGATTTATCATCAGAAATTTCAGAATCTTGGTCAGATTCCTCTTCTCCTTCAGTAACTTCTTCAATGACTTGTATATCATTTATTTTTGTGTTTTTGGTAAAAATATTGGCCAAATTTGAAGTAATTCAACATTTATGATGTTTCAAAATAGGTGTCTCAGATCTGTTTTCCTCTCTTGGGTTCTTTGGCATAATTATGGACTCAAAAGGGTTTTTAGTCCTTATCTTACCAATTCTGGCTCTAGTGATTTTATCTCAAATTTAATTAATGTAGTCATATGTTGAACAGGGCTCTACAAATCTGAATTTGATAGAATCTTTTTAATTAACCTCCACATTTCCTGGAAATATTGATGTTTATAATTGAGAAAGACATATCTGGGTGTAAAGAAGATATTATGTCTTTTTTCAGGAACCAATAAGTGGTGTGTCTTTCTCAAAATTCAAGATAGCACTATCAAAATCATTTCACAGAAATTATTGGCCCACTCAGTTATTATCTCAGATTTCCACAAAATCAAATTATTTCTTCCATTGTCTTGCCTCATATTACAATACCATTTCTCAGAAGTTCTGGTAAAAAAAGAGTGCAATCTTTTCACCATAAATTCACATGGAATGTTCAAGTCTTTTTTAAACATATCCACTTTTATTATATATTCAATATAGCTGTATTATACTTCACAAGAAAATTTTGGTTATTAGTTTACTTTAGAAAGTTTTTTTGCAGCAAATAAAATTCCTCCAGGGGTATCTATTGGAAATGCATGGACAACTTCCTTTGGAGATACCTTCCCTAAAGTTAAAGTTGTAGGAAATCTTAGAATATTTGAATTTGCTTCATAATTTTTGTGAATTTGATTAACTTGTGCAATGGTTTCCTTTTTCAATTTATTTCTCTCATTATCACTCCTTTATAAGTGTGTAGTATATGGATTTTTGCTATAAGGTATATATAGAGAATGGTATTTGAAATTCATCATTTGGTAATTGATATGAGTAATGGAAATATTATCCATTTACTCGTTATATTCCTCAATATTACACTCAATTCTGTCACATGTGTGAGAAAGAGACTCAATTCCTGCACTTGTTGCTTTACACCATTTGGTCAAATTTCTGTAATTGTTTTTCAATTTATTGACATTAAATGTTTATTTCTTTAAGTTTTTATCTGAACTTTTAAGTTTAACATTAATTTTGGAATCAATCTTTTCAATTTCATCCATCTTTTGAATGAAAATGTCTTTTTCATCCTTTCTTGCTCCTTGGCTATGAGCTGCATAAAAGTACTGGCCATATTGAACACAATGTCCATGGCTAAAGGCTCTATTTCAGGAATCCAGTACCCTTGTGGGTAAGTTCTGTACCAATTATTTTTTCTTTCACACTTGTTTTTGTTTCTTCTGGGACCTTTATTTTTGTTCTGAGGTCCCCTGAGATTGTCTTTGGAGAGTTACCCAGCTGGTTTTCAGCTTGTTGACATGACTGGTCCTTCCTTTTACAAAGCTTGGGTCATCTACAGTCCTTACTTTTGGTCTACTGATAAAAGACTTTGGTGCTTGAACCAATTCTTGATCTTCTTGACCTTTTCCTTGCAAGAAATGAGTCTTTAACCTCCTAAGAGCTCTATGATTCTCTCCTTAACCAGAAATCTCTTGATGTGTAAGTAAGAGTTCATGGCCCCCGGCCAAAGGCTTGGGGATATTTTTTCCCATTCTTCCTCTTTGGCTTCTCTGGACCAATTCTTGTACTGGGACTGATATGTTACTATGGCTTACAGTTGGAAATGTTTCAGCCCTTAATAAATCTGAATCAGTTCTGGTTCATAATAAGCATTTGAATTGGTGGGTAAAGACCTGGGGGAATGGGGAAACCTCTGGCATTCTCCACATATGCCTTTCTTGAGGAATAATTGGCAGGTTTTTCTCTGTTATTACAGCTTCCTCCTTTGCCAGATGCATCTGGTTGTACTGAATATTTTCTTCTATTTCTGGTATACACCATGTTCACATCCATATGAAATAATTAAAGATAAAAAACAGTAAAAAAAACCTTTTGGTGGCTCTTTGGGTAAATATGTTTTGAATAAATTGCCTTTCTTGGAAATATGAACTTCCAAACTTTCTTCAAATTTTGGGCTGGTGATGTATTTCACTAAGCTTATTACCAGCTGAAATATATTTCATTGAAGACACTAAAAATGAAAATAAAAAGTTAATTACTTTTTATACTTTAATTATTTTCAAAGAAAAATTTCTATTCAAATAAATATATTTTTTTAAAAATAAACATTAATATTTATTACCTTTAACAAAAAAAAATCCAGAGTAGTTTAAAGAGAAATTTTATAAGTTTTTGAATGGGAAAAATTCATGTGTGAAACAATTTAAAATTAATCTAAATTCCTCAATGAAAAAAGATTTCAACCCAATTTCAAAAATAAAAACTATTTTAAAGAAACATAAAAATTATTCAATTAATATATTTTGAAACTCAAAACTATATTGATTTAGGGTTCAAGGTTCAAATAATATGACCAGTACCCCAGATATAAGATTTGCTTCTGATACTATTGATAATATTACTATTAATCAAGAGTACTATGACTGTTCTTATTCAATATGACGAATGAGTTTATAATAAGCACAAAGAAATAAATAATTGATTGATTATTTACTTTTTATACACTACTAGTGATTATGACAGTGAGAAGTAATTGTCTACTATAATCAATTACAAGAAGATTTGATATTGAAACTTCTTATTAAAATAATATAGAATTCCTTTAATCAATAATTTTCCTTTTATTGAATAATTGTTGTAGATTCTTGAATAAAAAAAAACTTAGAGAAAGATTTCAACAGTTCAATAGATCACTAATTATCACTCCAAAATTCCTTTGAAAGATCTAGTAGAGTGATTTAACATATTTTTGTGGATTTCAAGGATGAAAAGCTGATTTAAAGCAGTAATAAAGCTATTTATAGTAAAAGCCTATTGTAAATAGTAACATTATTTGATTTCATGTCTTTCTGTTTGATTTGGAAAGATAAAAATGCATAATAATGATATTTAACTAACACTTACTGATGGCATTGATGATTAAATTGAATGATAAGATGATTTCTGGAAAAAACAGAAATAGTAGGCTTCTTTTAAGTCCAAAACAGCTGACAGAGGTTTCCTATGGATAAAACTGAAAACCTAGTCACCTTAATTGGTTTATTGCTAAAATAGCTTGCAGGCACATACAATTATAATACATACTTAGAGAAGGAATTTTATATGGCTACCAACCCATTTATAGTCAAGAAATAAAAGAGTTACTATTGTAAATCTTTAATTTCAAAATATATTTTTCTTTCAAAAATTGAAAATTTCTTTGGAAATTTAATCACAGTTTGCATTTTATTTGAATTCTTGAATATTCAGTGTTTAATGTGGAATTCTACAAAATGCACTAAAGGTAAAGATTTCAATTTGAGCTATGAAGTCATAATTATTTTTGAGTTAGTGCAAATTACCCCTTTCTAGGCAGTACTGAAAATTTGCAAATTATTCATTGATAATTGTATTTTTAATGAATTTTGAACAATTTAGCTCATTATCTTCTTGGTAGAGGCAAAGAGCAGAGAGATGATGGTTACCAAGAAATAATTTCATGGATAATAGTCCCAAAAGGGTTTTAATAACTATTCTTGGGTTTACCCATGAAAAACATTTAATAATGAGCATGGTCACAGGAGTCAGAGCTCCTCATTACTTCCTTGTCACATCAAAATAGCAGCTTATTTGCTATTTTTCACTTGGAAACTTTGAGCCTTTGAGATCTGACCACATATTCAGACAGTTAACAAGAAAACTTTACAATAATTATTCTTTTAAAATAAGTGAAAATGCCATAAATAGGCATAAATACTTAATTAACTCACAATCTAATTAGTAAATATGTTAAAGAAATTTCAAAATTAGATTTCTCATGATTCAATACACATATATCATTTTTATAGTGTATCTGTACAGTCAATAATTAATGAATAATAAGTAAGAATACCACAAAAAAGACATAAATTCTTATTTATCTCAGAAACCAATGAAACAGCATATGAAATAAATTGTACCATTGGATACCCCATAAACAGCTACACATATAGCATTTTTATTTCACATTTGTGAAGTCAATATTTAAGGAAATAACCTGAATATATGCACTTTTATGATCAGTGCATATGTTCATGGTTTTGAGCTTATATCTCTTAAAATACACATGATAGAGAGTTAAACTTAAGATAAAGTTACCACATAAGTACCTTAGGAATACAGATATAAACCTTATTTGTCTAGTTATAAGCAAGGTTATAACTTTTAAAGGTCTATTGAATAAAATTGCTATAGCTGTTGACCACTTTGTTATGAACGTGGTCCAAACTTAGAATAAAGTGGATATTCAGGTTCTGCTAGCTCATACATGAAGAATTATGTATCTTTTTTCATTATATTCAAGGTACAACCCCTTGAAATCATGGTTTGAAGTTTAAAGTAGTGAATTTCAACAGAAAAGATGGGTTACAAGAAAAATGGTCAAAAATAGAGTTCTGATGATGGAATTAAATTCCCTTGGAAGTTTGATTATGAAATCCTGAGCTATCAGAATAAACTATCTGATTGGCTGTAGTATGTATATCCTAAAGGTTATCAATGATCAAAGTTTAAGCTTAAAATTTATCATTTATGGTCACTCACTGTAATCTTATTTTGAGTTTAACAGATATATAAGTGATAAAACTGGTGAATACTATTAAATGAGGATTACTACTAAGAAAATTAATGAAGCTTAGGCCTCTGTCAAGTCTATGATTTCATCAAACTTAGACTTATAGTGATAACTCTAAGGAATGGTGTAATAATGAGATAAGATGGTTTAATTATGATGTAATCATAACTAAAACTTGAAATACTTATCAATTCCAGTGGATACCATAAGTACACATCTACTAGAATCCTGTAGGACTCTAGGAGGGAATATTTTACTATAAATAGAGCTGTTTTTTACTCTGTTTCCCCACAGATGCATCAAAAACATATAAATTAATTCTTGAGAAAGCTAGAAGCTACATAATACAATGCAATTTATATGAAGTATTAGTAATGGCAAGTTAGAGCCCAGTATAAAGAATGCTGGAAGCCCGGTTGGACCTGTACCACTGCTGGCAGGGATATCCTTTTTCATGGTGGTTCTGACTAATATAGATAAATAGAAGGGAAAGCTATTGGTAAGACCATCAGGTATATGCAATTCAGGGATGTAGTTCCTTAAGCCCAAGGGTACTATAACGTTGTTGGGATGTGATCCACAAACTTCCAGTATTAACCAGGCTTGCACCAGGTTTAATAGAATTTTTTACATGAATTCACTCTGTTGAAATCTGGCAGGCATCACTGTGACACTGGGTTTCTTGAAAAATTTAACATGTGAGAGCTGGAAAAAAATACCAGGAGAGATCTATTGAGAGTATCTTATTTACTCCAATCATGTTTGCATTTGGATTTCTCATTTTGATGAGGTTTGAAGGTTTCAAATAGCCAAATTCCTTTGGAAATGTTAATTTTGGAATATGGAAAATGAAATATATTTTCCTATAAGAGAGAGAACTCAATTTTTTCTTGACTTTTATATGTCAAAGTTACCACTTTTTGAAAGGATTGAAGCTTAGAAAATGTGTGGATGATTGTTTCAAGTATCCTCATTGCTTCCATAAACTGAATTTTGTTGGGAAAATAATATTCAAGAAAATGAAATCTAAGTCCCATTATATTTATTTTTCTTGCATAAAAGGCTCTTTTTTTCTTCATTCCATGAATATAAAATGTGTTTAATCTCCTAAAATTCCTCATTTATGTTGTGTTCATTTTTAACACAAAAAGTTATATATTTGCAATGGTTCATATAATATTATATGTGGTTATCTTAAGTTCCCTTTGATATGTGTCATTTTGGTGTTTTGAATTTTCTTATTTGAAGTGGTAGTTCTCTCCTTTGAAAGTCTCAAAATAACTCAAGTTTTTGAAGGTTTATGGGTTTCAGCCTGTGACTCAAAATTAGAGCACAGGATTGAAAGCCAAAATACCACAAAAAATGGAATTTTGCCAAAATAGATCATAAAGAGTACTAAAATGAATAGGGCAGATAACTTTTAAAAAATATACAACTCCCATAACTATAAGACAAAGAATCAAAAATTTACACCTGCTCAAAGCAAGAACTTAGAATAAGCCTTAATTTTCACCTCTCATATAAAATTCAGAAATAGAAGCATAACCCCATCAAATGGGTTTTAATATTGAAGCTCTCAATGAGGACTATTGAACCGTACTAGCAAAATCAAGCTATAATCGAAATATAGTAGTGATGGTCAAAAATAAGTCAAAGAAGGCTGAACAAAACATTCACCTCTCCTCTAACTTCTACAGTTTCAATGTGAGATACATAGAGTGGGGTCTTTTTTAAAAGAGCACAGCTATAGCTTCGTGTTGGTGCAATCAAGTTACTAATAAATCATCTAGAACAAAGTTTATGGAGAAAACAAACTCTATGCAGGATTTAAGAGAAATCCATATTTGAACAAAGGAATTCAAAAATGGAATAATGCTTCCATATTTGATGCTACCCATACCAAAAGAAAAAAAATTCTGTAGACTTCATCCAGGGCTATAAAATGAGCCAAAATTAAGCTCATTATATACAAAACTG
Organism: Austropuccinia psidii; assembly: GCA_023105745.1. NCBI lineage: Eukaryota > Fungi > Basidiomycota > Pucciniomycetes > Pucciniales > Sphaerophragmiaceae > Austropuccinia > Austropuccinia psidii. Next base: position 32,251,990 of record JALGQZ010000008.1, read on the forward strand.
ACAAAGGTATGGCATATTTAAGGTCAAAATCCGACAGTTTGGTAGAAAACTCAATACTCTGGGATACTATCCCATATTTGTGAATGAGATGTAAATTCTACAAAGAGCCTTTTTTATCCTTAAATACCGCATAGTGTGGCCTGTATGGGGTGCCCATACAGGATTTTTACATAGTACATGTCAGAAGAGGGCTGTGTGGTCCCCAAATGGAAATTTTCACCCTGTATTGGTTAAAGCTTTCCATATTTGGTTTCAAAGCCACATATGAGTTCATTAAAGGATGTACAGGCTATTTATTAACCCAAAGGCTCCCCCAGAAGAGAAAATTATTCACTCTTCCTACGTGAACACGTCCAGAGGCCCTTTCCACCCAATTTTAGGATGAGAAAGGGCCTTTTTGTGCCAAAACAAGAATTCCCATCCTTCTCTTGAATTCCTACATACTATAGCTGTTTAAAGACAGTTCTACCCTTGTAAGATAATCAGGTATACTTTAAGCTTGAGTATTTTAGTATTAATTATAATAAACCTATTAATAATGGGCAATGATATTTCTACACCTTAACCTAAAATTTATGCCTATGCCTACGCATAAAATTGTGGATTCAGATACACCTTCAAGCCTTTCATGGATGTAGTTTGCTAAATCCACGCATCAAAGTGATTACTAAATCCACACCAAATAAGATGTTGATAAGATGTTTATCTCAGAAATTTGACAAAAAACTCTAAAATGAAAAAATGCTATATACAAGTGATCTGTCTACATTTGCAGAATAATTTTATTGATGAGGAATATACTCTTCTCCAATTTGAAGCCGGTTGATGTGAATGTGCCCCAGGCCACTGCGGTGGCAATTCGGGAAGAGGTAATTTGCCTATCTCATGTTGATTGAAAATGATTAGTATCCAATGATTACCATTTATGTGACGTAGCAAGATTGGATGCATAATTGAAACTTCACATAGAAAGAATGTCTGTGGTGGCAAGTTCTGCCAATCTGGATGGAAAAAGACAAATGGACGCTTATATGTATTTGTCAATATTGGTCTATGATCCCATTTACTTAACCAGTTATCCATTCTTGTAATAGCTGTAGCTATCAGATTATCTCTTATCTTATCCATCTCCACTGCTCCTCCCAATATTGGGCTGTAATAATTGTGATTCCTCTCAATTTCTTCTATCAAATCTTGTCTCACTTCTCTCCAGCTCTTTTCCTTTTGTGGGCTTGAAAGTGACAATCATTTTGCCACTGCATGGAATCCACAATTCCCATCTGCAGGAGGATTAAACATTTTCTCAATGAACTTGTGCATGAAAGGTGGCTGTATCTGATCAATATAGAGAGTCTTTGAAAAGGAGGTTATTTTTCAGTTATTCATTTGCATATCAAATTTTATCCACTCACTGGTTCTTCCAAACAATTTGAGTTATTTTGGGGTCTCAAGTTTATTTCCAATTTTCCTATATCATTTAATAACTTTCCTTTTCTTTGTGTGGTAGTTTCATCATCTTGGCTTGCCTTTTTTTGCATCAAATAGAACTTTCCCCCCCTCATAAATTGAGCTTTGGGACCAATAGTAGCTCTGTGCATCTTTCTAAGAAATCGTTTGTGACGATTCAGGATATCCTGCTTGATTTCAAACTTGGATGGAAGCCTTTTGATAGACTTTACCCTTTTCCTTTTTAGTGATGGCCTACCACGTGAAATTAAAGCCTTTTTGGGTGACAAAGCTTAATGGTTGTGTATTGAAAGCTAAGTAGCTCCTGAATTTGCTTGATCAATTTTTTTTGTAATGGTATTTTGTGTTCATCAACTTCCTTTTCAATCTTTTCCATTTTTTGTTTCAAACTCCATTATGAATTAGAATCATGGTCCTGTTAAAAATGATTTTAGCATGACTACAATCACACATATCAGAAATAAGATGCCACCTACTTCAAGAGGATTATAAAGTAGATTCCATTGTGGATGAAAATCTTCACTTCCAATGTAGCCTTTAGTATTAAGAAGTTTCTCAATTTCATGTGAGCAAGGAATCCTCATGCCATTAGTTAGTGTTTTGGAGCATGGCTGAAGATTTGGTTGGTGTTTGAGCTTTTGAAATCGGTCTTCAATAATTTTCATTGCTTTGATTGATATAGTGCCAAGTAGCTGCTTGAAAGGTGGGGAAACATCAGTCAATTTTCAAACTCTTTCTTTTCCCATAGTATGGTGGATATGTTTCAATTGACTATCAATTGCTGTTTTAAAATTTTGGAATACTGTAGAAAGCTCTCCATTAGAACTATTAATAAATGATTTTATGTAGGAGTGTGCAGATTCAACACAGGAGCTGGCTTGATTTCCTAGGTGAGGATGTTGGCTTGCCCAAGCAGTGACAAACTTTTTCTTGAATGGGAGTAGGTTGTTTGAGATATATGCCCATGCTCCTGAGTAGTCTTTTTACTTCTCTTTGATTTTTTCAAGATTGTCCTCATATTTCTCAGTTGACTTGGAACTGACCAGTAGGTTCCAGGATGTCTGATAATCCTTCCAATCATCCTCTTGAAAATATTTGCAACAATTTTGGATAAGGTTTTTGCTGATGTGCCATGTGCAATAATTATGGATTGAGCTAGGAAAGACCAATTCAATGGCCATCTTCAGAGCTGGCTCACAATCCGTGATAATAAACTTGGGAATTCTGGGTGGCTGAAATAAAATTTTGAGTTCTTGAAGGGCCCATATGTATCCATTGTCATTTTCCCATTCCATGTAGCAAAAGGCTAATGAGAGGGTTTGTCCAGTTGCAGTTTGGCCAACCATGTGGAAAAGTGGCAAATTGTACTTGCATGTCCAGTAAGTGGCATAAATCAATATCACGTGGTGGTTTATATGACCCAATTCAATGGAGGCTGGGTGTGCAAAGAATAGGTTGGTAATCTTTCCATTTATATTAATTTTATTACTATGAATCCAATTGCTCTTTTCCAGAAGACGTATTAGATATTCCAGTTGAGATTGAGCATTCCTTTCCTTGATTGATAGATGTCCTTTGTAGTTATACAGAGTTCTGCTAGTGGTACAGGTATGTCCTTGGGAATAAAGCTGGCTTAAAATCTGATTAGGAAGGACATTTGCCTTCATCAATGCTTCAACTTGCACAAGTTCTTTTTCATTAAGCTGGCAATGAATGGGATGTACTGATGGGGTTGTAGAGGGTGGATGATTGTGCAGAATTTCCAGTGGTACTAAAACCCAATAGCCAGATCTGGTGAGGTGAATTGTGTGAACTTCCTCAGAATTGATATCACCTTAATGGTAAGAACATAGTAAATATGTACAGTATATTTGATGACTTACTCAGAGCAGGAATAGAGCCTCTGAGCCTCAACTTGCATCCACATTTTTTTGTTGTTGACTGCCTCTGGGTAGGTCCTTTAAGGTTTATATGCTCAACATATTGGTCACATTCCAAGTAAACATTCTTCCATTGGTGAGAATATTTCTTTGTTAATGCATAGCCATGACTTTTAGCCCACTTTTGTGCAAACTGGATGAGGGTATCTACATCATTGAACCTTGCAAGTGGAGGTGGTTCTAATTTCACTATATAGTTATTCAAATTGGTAAAAGTGTAGTGGATGAATGGAAATATATTTAAGCTTACATCCAGTGGAGTAATCATATTTATCTGGGTCAGTAATGAGAGGGAATTGTTCATTAGGGACCAAAAAAGCAGGTGTGCAATGAGTAGTGGCCTGTATAGATGATTTTATTTCCTCAATATCACCTTTGAACTGAGTTGTCTCAGATTCATGAAGATTCAAAGCTTCAATGGGTTTTAATGATTCCATTCTAGAGGTCAAGCATTCAGGTGGTGGAAGGTTGTGGGGCTTCAAGGTTTTCCCAGGTGTTAATATAGTATTTTGAGAAGGATATGAGCACTCTGATTCATTATAATGGACTAGATGAGTATCAAATTGGGAGTAATCAGGCTCAAAGTGAAAGGTAGGGGACATAAGGGGGTAGATGACGAAACTATTTGAAAAAATTGTTGTGTTTAAGAAATAGAGGTCTAAAAATGATTTTTGGTGGAATATAGATTGATATGAATAGCTTAAAAGTCTTGTAATAATGATTGAATTTATATATTTTGTAAAAGAGGAACACCTTTCCAATTCTTTCACACTGATATTGGCAACTTGTGGTTAGAGTGAGAATGATTTTGCAATAGAATTTTCGAGAAAATTGTGATTATTCATGATTTTAATTAAGAGTTATTTGGTAATTTCAATTGAATCAACCAACATCTGGATATCAAAATAGAATCATACTAGAATGGATTGTGGGATAAAGGTCTATTCCAAGGGAGCTTTTGTTTGAGTCTTTCCGGGAACAATCAAAGATAGATTTCTGAACACATCAAAATACACTTGGAACATTTTCGAAGTATTCAAATAGCTGTATATATTTCTCAAATGGATCCTTGATCAATGTGGCAACTCCAAACAGGAAGATGAATTTGGTGACAGGTGTACCATTTCAGTCTAATCACAGCTCTCATTACGTTTCAGTCTGTGAGGGGAACAAATACAAAGCTCCCCTCAGGTCTTGTTATGTGTGGTACTATTTTGCATTCTGTATTCTCATATGAATTAGAAGCTTCTAGACCAAAAAATTCAATAACCACATTCTGGCCCTCTTTGTCTCCTGATTGAGTTTATAAAAGGGATTCTCATTTTGATTTGTAGCCTAGAACTACAGCCCTTTCTTATAGCTTCATAGAAATACTTCCCTTCCAAGCACATATACAATCTTTATCTACTATTAGTCGTTTTTCTCTCTATGGATGCCAATACTACTAACACCTCTGATATGGGTCCTCATAAGCAATTCAATTCTCCCAAATATTCTGCTATGGAGTGCTCATCAAGTGAAAGTATCATTGCCATTAGTACAGCCATCCCAAATCCACCTCCAGAATTGCCAGAAGGTATGTTTTTTGAATGGAATTTACTTCTGAACAAATCAGTCTTATCAGTATCTCAACTAATCAGAAATAATGCACGAAAGAAACATAGAGGCACCCCATGCTCATTGGGCTTTTTCCACCAAAATATCTACTGAGGTGCTTTTTGGGGCTGAAATAGAAGGGATTACAAAGGAACAGTTCTTGAACAATTCATCACAAATAGCCCCAAGATTAGAAGGAATGTCCAAAGATGCACATATTCCTCAATATGTAGGAGAGAAGCTCCAGGAGGCTAGCGAACTGCTAGTTGCTGATATTGATTGTATGTATAAAAAGCTGTTATCTCATATATTTCAAATTCCACCCTGATATCTTGGAATTATAACCTTAGGGTAAAAATCGGGCAATACACTACCTCCCAAATCACATGTTAAAATTGGTACAATGAAAAACATTTCTTCAAAAAGGAAGTTTAAACATTCAAAGAATCAATCAAAAAAGAAAATTTGCCAAACTTTTCAATTGGCCCTTGAAGTTAATGAGGGGGAATCAGGGGCTCTTTGTCCTTCTGCTAATGAAAGTAATAATGGACATCCAATAAACACCACAAATGATCACCCTGTTGAAATTCCTGAGATTATAGGTGTAACCAATCATCATGAAAACATTGTTCCAAGTCCAAATTTGGACACTCAGGAAGCAACTACTGTTCCCAAGGAAAATATTGGTACAGAAACTCAAAGAAGAGTGGCTGAGGATGAAGTTGTATTGACCCATTAATGGATTCAGCTGCTTGTTCACTAACTCCAACTACAAGTCCTTCATGCATGAAAATTATATTGGAAAATGAAAACAAATTTGATTACATTCTAATGTCATATCATGTATTCAGAAGGGAAGATTGGATCAAATTTAATTTGCTCATTCAAATGACCTTCATGAAGTGCAAATCACTTGTTCCAAAGGATGAATTTCCGACCAAGCTCCAATGTGGGATTTGCTAAAAGAGTGGTAGGGACATTAGAATGAAAGAGTGGCTTGAAGAGCTCCATGCAGCTGGTAAACAGGCTTTCAGAAATTTATATATTGGTATCTCACTAATCTCATTTTTTCATAGGCTTGGATCTGTTTTCACCAATATCTGAGTAGCCATTAATCTATGAGACAATTTGGAATATGTCATTATTTCAAAGTGACATGTCCATACTGGCGGGTTTACCCAAGAGGTTCCATGCACTGTATCTATTGGTGCACAATCTTGTTCAACCAAGTCAACATCAAAAGCAGCGAGTTGCCAAAATTTTATTTGGAGCCATTGCACTTTATATGGATGATCAGAACCCTCCGGTTACATTCAATATTTCTGATTCAGCTTCCAGTGATTCTTTGTCTGTGGAAATTGGTGCTATGCAATATTTGGGCTCATGTTTGAGTGTCAACAAGGTTCAACTTGCTCCACAAAGCAATGAAAGTCAAGAAGGTACTAGTATCACATCAAAGGGAATTTTAACACCAACTTTGACTGGCTTGGTCAATAATATCCTCCAGCTAATGATTGCATTTAATTGGGTGCAGGCCCATACTAAGGTTGATTCCAAAACTACTCAGAAAATTGGAAAGCAATTGGTCAATAGAGGAGTGGTTCCTTTGCAAGCGTTGGTGACCATTCAAGATCAGATGAAGGCTGGAAGGCCATGCCACAATCTGATTGCAGCATTCCTTACAGGGGGTGTACGTGGACTTCTGGTGTGCTCAGCTGATTACCGCATTAGTTCAGCGAAAGGGACCCTTCAGCTTCTGGAAATTACATCAATGCTCAAGAGAAAATAATCCTTGCCAGATGAAGATATTTGGAAGTGCACAAACCAGTATATATGTGAAATACTTCATGAAAGCTTTTTCTCGAATCCTTCATCTTAACCAATTTGCCCAAGCAAATACCGCCTTGCAGAATATTTAGCATTGGATTTTAGTGAAGCATGAAAAAAACACCCTTCGGAATCTAATTTAATCATGAAATTACCTAAAAAGGCTGGTATTGACAAAGAAATTCAAAAGGTGTAGTAGAGTGTGCGTGTGTCATATTACTTATTATTACCTGTGACCTGTAATTCATCACTATTGAGTGCAGAATATTCTTACTGTGCTGAGTCATGACTTCGAACAGCTTTGTGCCAAGCTGCTTATAAGATTATCCAGTGTGCCTTTGTCACCTGAGTGCAAAAAAAGTCACGGGTAACAACTTGATGCCACAAGTATCACAATAGAGAATAATTGTGCTTATGGGAATTTAGCGCAAAAAGATAAAGATATGAGAGAAGTGATGCCAGGGACCTTCTGAGGGGCTTGAACCCACAGAGCCTACCTGTTCCACCAAGGAAGAATGAGTTGGATTTGGTTTGCCAAAGCTATTGTCACCAACCACCCAGATTCACAACCCAGGTGCCCCCAGGTGAGTCTGGACAGCGCCCAGAATCAAACATGCTACCTCTCAACCAGTTTGAGAGGCAGATGCTGCAACCATTAGCACATCAGGAAAAACGCTGATGTTTCAGCTGCAACGTCGCGCCAATGTTGCAGTGACGTTGCATGCAAATGGTCCTGAGCTGACACAAAATAATTTTAATATCATCTTTCTCCAAAAATAAACAAAATTTTTGATAAGCTCATTGAATTGTTTGCTGATCAAAGAAGAACTTCAAACACTTAGCTATATGCAATGAGTTAAGGTTACAACAATTAAAAATTGCTATGATTACAAAAAACTAGTGATAGTAATACTAAAAAAGAAACATTATTAATATAGGCTGTATATAGAATAAAGTTAAACTGTAATTAATTTACTTAACTAGTAAGAATAGAATGTAATGCAAATAACTTCTTCCTAATGTATCTTGATGATAAACACTCTGCATATTGAAGTATGCTATTAGTAATAATGACACATGAATACAAGAGATACAAATACTATACCTATTATCCAACCAGCCTCGTTGAACAAGTGATTAATCAGTACGAGAGATTATAAAAAATAGATAAGATATTAAGTGATAATGTGATATGAGAAGGATGAAGATAATAAGTAAGTATGTACAACAGAGCCTCTATTTATAGTCCTAAGGACTTAGATACTGCAGATGGGTAAGCCAGTATTCATCAAGTCAGACAGTTCTTGTTCCTATGCGCTATGGTCTTGTTGGTAAGTAAGTTCTCAGCTAACCTCAATAGGATCACCAATTCTCAAAACTATCTTCTTTTGAGGAATCATAAATTATACACAGAGACAGAAGCAACTCAGCAAGTCTACTTGAATATTTGATTTGGAAAAGGTGTTGACATTGACTAACATATTGCTTGAGTCATAAAAATAAACTCCAGATTTCTACCTTCTTCTGCTGATTCCAGATCATGCTCCCAATCCCTTTATAGCAAATAGACAAAAGTTTGGAGTCTTTGGTAAAAAACCAAAATGCACCAGGTCATTGAACAAAGGACACCCATGCATGAGCCGGGTGTGGAAAATGAAGTTTTAAGTTCAAAATGTATCTTGAAATAACAATGAAGTAAAAAAAAGAAACTCGGCTTTGTTGAAAACAGAACTGAGCGAACCGAGTAGCAAAAAGGGAGTTTCATCCTGTGCGTGCTCAAAGGGGCTCATCCAAATATAACTCCACTCTTTAACGGATTCTGATTTCTTCCTCATATCAGAGATTATATCTTTACTTTATCAATTGTTTGTTATTGAAATACTTGAGGGTATCTTCCTTATTAGTTGAAATCTCATTCTCTTTGCTCCCAACTCATCTTGCAAGCTTTAATTTTAGGAATGGTTTTCAATTAATTAGCCTGAGTCTTCATAAACTGTTCAAATTAATTTACTTTATTTATTGGTCTTATTGCTTTACTTTATTCAACTTAATTTTCTTTTACCATTAGATAGATTAAGAAATATTGAACTAATTTATTTTTTATTATTTTTCTTCATTTAACTCTAATTGAAGTACATTAGATAATTCAAAATAACTATGAGGTAGCAACAAATTAAAATTATTAGTACTTCTTTCCATGTGATATATGAAAATTACCACATTGGAGATAATTATCAAGGCAACGTCTCAAGATAAAACTCAAGTGTGGGCAAGTAAACAAAAATTAAGCTACAGAATCAGGCCGGTGACATTTCAATACCAGCTTGAATGCAACGTCAGGATTTTTCCTGATGTGTAGGTCATTCACATCACAGTGACTTCCCCCTACACTTTGGGAGCAAAATGCCCAATCAACCTGCATTCTTTTCAGTTTGAATATAATCAATGAAACCTATTTTTTTTAATTCAAAATATTATTTTCTTCAATATAAAATAATACTTTTAACCAAAAACTTGTAATTAAAATATACCCAAGTGAGTTTCTTTTTTAATTTTCTATTTGCCAAATTTTTATTTTTTTTAATATATTGGTCTTTAATTTGATCACTGGGGCTCTTGCAGCCCCAGCAGTTGCAAAGTTTTAAAAAAAAAGATTATTATTTTATTTTTATTTTTTTTACTTTAAATTGATCACTGGGGCTTTTACAGCCCCAGCGATCACAAAGTTTTAAAAAAAAAGATTATTTTTTTTTTAAAAAAATTTAATTTTTAATTATTTTTTTTTCATTTCTTTTAATTTAAATTGATCGCTGGGGCTGTAAGAGCCCCAGCGATCACAATGTTTTTCTGTTTTTTTGAAAAAAAAATTTAGTTTTTTTTTTTTAAAATTTAAATTGACTGCTGGGGCTCTTACAGCCCCAGCGATCACAATGTTTTTCTGTTTTTTTGAAAAAAAAATTTAGTTTTTTTTTTTTTAAAATTTAAATTGACTGCTGGGGCTCTTACAGCCCCAGCGATCACAATGTTTTTCTGTTTTTTTGAAAAAAAATTTTAGTTTTTTTTTTTTTAAAATTTAAATTGACTGCTGGGGCTCTTACAGCCCCAGCGATCACAATGTTTTTCTATTTTTTTTTTAAAAACATTTTTAATTTTTTAATTTTTTTTTCTAATTTAAATCGATCACTGGGGCTCTTACAGCCCCAGCAATCACATTGTTTTTTTTTAAAAAAATGTTTTTTCATTTTTTTTGAAAAACATTTGTTTTTTTAATTTGAATTGAATGCTGGGGCTCTTACAGCCCCAGCAATCAAAATGTTTTTAAAAAAAATTGGTTTTTTTTTTTTAAAAAACATTTTAATTTTTGAATTTTTTTTTTAATTTGATTAGATTGCTGGGGCCCCAGCAATCAAAATATTTTTGAAAAATGATAGTTTTTTTGTTTTTTTTTAAATTTTCATTTTTGATTTTTTCTTTAAATTTAATTTGATCAGTGATCATTATGCTTTTAAAAAAAATTTTATTATTATTTTTTAAATTTTAATTTTTTAATATTTTTTTTCAATAATATAAGAAAAATATTCTTAATTTTTTAAATTACTGTCTTTTTATATTTTTTTCAAAATTTTTTTAAAAAGAAAATGGTTTTTTTTTTAAATTTTGATTATTGCTGCAACAATTTTTTTTTTAAAAAAAAAGGTTTGTAATTTTTAATTTTTTATATCTTTTAAATACTTTTTTTTAATTTAATTTGTTCACTATCTAGTTATTTTTAAAAAAAAATATTTTTTTTGTTTTTTTTTAAATTTTAATTTCTTATTTTTTTCTCATTAATTTAATTGCTGGGGCAACAATGATTTTTTTTAAAAAAAATATTTTTAATTTTGTTTTTTATTTTATTTTTTTTAATTTAATTTCAAAAAAAACTTTTTTTTTTTTTTGTTAATTTTTTTTTTTGGTTGTTTTGGCATTAATTCAATTGTAAACACTGATTTTTTCAAAAAAAAAAATTTAAATTTTTATTTACTAATTTTTTTTTAATTTCATTACAACAATTATATTTCAAAAAAAATAATCTTTTTTCTTTTTAATAATAAAATTTAAGCAAAAATGATTTTTATTTACTTATTTTACTTTTTTTAATAAAAATCATTATAGGGGAAAGCCTCACACATTGCTTCTTGCCATTTCACCCATCATGAGTCAGCTTTCACCATCTCAACTCATCAAACTCCCAAAATGTATGGAGTCAGTTAATGATGAAGCAAAACATTTCATGGGAAGGACTATTTCACCAGTTGTAAATGATTTTTCTTCATCAATTAGTGACTCAATTCATCCAATAACTCTTTGTAAATCAAGCTTATCCAACACAAACGGAAAGGATGGGTTATTTTTGAATTCTGAGGATCATTCCATGGGCAGGACTATTTCACCAGCTGTGAATGATTCCCCCTTATCCAAAAATGACTCATCTTCAAATAAGAAATCTAATCATTCACATAGAAGATTTCAAATTGCACAAAAATTACTCACCCAAATTTTGGACCATGCATCAAGAAGCAGAGGTGAATTCAGTACAGTTCCAGTTAAGCCCAAGCCAAATAGAATAAATAAGCTTTTATTACCTTCCATAAATGAAACATCAAATCCTTCAATAGTTTTCAATTCAAAAAATCACGAGCCCCTCTTCATTTATCACTTGCATCCATTTCATATTCCTTCTGCAACTTTTACTTCATTAAATCAATTAATAATAGCACTTTACAAATTAGCCCAAAATGATCCTCATATTAATTCCAATAGTGATCTTATTGATGGTCATATGAAAGGAGTTGGATTTGACTGTGGAAGTGATAGTGGTAAATCCTTAGGCAAGTCTTTAGAAAACTATATTCAAGTTTTTTTGTTAATTTTATTCTCCTTTTGCTAGGTGTTTATGCCAGGAAGATCACAATGAATCCAGAAGTATTAGATGCAGATAATGAAGAATGGATGTCCCTTTCTCGGTTTGAAAATTTTGTTTCCTCCCGAATCAAGATTCTTTCTATGTCTGCTGCCTGTGAGAATAATGAAATCATGCAAGAAGCCCAGCTACCTGAATGGCATGAAGGTGAATGGAATCCAATGTTCCACCAAAAATTACGGTATTTCTCAAATGTAATCATAACAACAAATGGTTTTCATAATTGTGTTCATAGAGATGAGGAGGACATGAATACTTGGAATTATGGTTTGTTCACATTCTTTGACAAATCAGCCATAAAACCAATTCCATTTCGCATCCGCTCCTGTGGCTATGGCCTCTCATTTCCTGAATACTCCACACTTTTGGATTTTTCTCACAAACAAGGTATTATTGAGCTTCTCTGGAAACCTTCAACCACTTTTCACCAGACCACTCAGCCACCTCCTATTTTTGATGAACTTCCCACCAAAACTCACCTTGGCTATTCTTTCCAAATCAACTCCAAGCTATATTCAAGAGCTAAAAGCCTTATATGTATGGATCCAATAACCCAAAAAGAGAAGAGATATGGACGTCAAGGTAGGATTCAAAGTGAAAAGAAAAGACATCAACAGAAAAAAATGAAGCTTTCAAACATATAAATTTTTTGTGATTTTCCATTTCTTTTGATGTAGCTTTTCAACCTTAGACTAGGATACTTATGCATGAAATGGGATGGTTGATGCAAACTTGAGTACATATTTTCCTTTGGTGAATTTCTTGAAATATATGTCCTTAAGTATCCTTAAGAATTTCCTTCATGTATTCTGTTCAAAGTCAGGACTTTGAATAGAAAGATTCTTCTCATTCAGAGCTTGATACAATTATATTGACATATCCAAGAATAAATTTCCTTGCCTCTCTAAATTGAGCTGTTTTTTTCAAACAATCTTTTATTGAACCTCACTGTCACAACCACGAGTTTGACCCTCCTCCTTGATGGTTGCGGCAATCCAACCTGGAGCCAAGTTGGGGCCAATTGGCCATGTCATATCTTCTATGGCCAATTGGCCCCCTTGGGTGTTCTATGGTATCCACGCCATAACACCTTCCCATGGCCATTTTATGGCCTCAGGCAATATCCTGCCGCCATTGGCCCTTTTGGCCAATTCCTACTTCACCAACCCCCGGGCCTTCATCTTTGATTTTGGGCCTGGGGGGTCATTTGGTCTTCTAGGGGCCTCCAGGCCCCCTAGCCATCATCTTTGGATTCAGGGCCACCCCTTTCATTAATGGGGTTTTGGCCTACGGCTCCTACGGCCCATGGGCCGTGATTCACGGTCCGTAGGCCATTTAGGCCCCTTTTGGCCTAATCCAATGAGGCCAAAAGGGGCCAGCCAGGTGGGTCCCAAACCACAATTGGGCCCACCTGAGCCAATTTTGGCCACCACCTCCTTGGACCCAAAAATGACCAAAACCCTCATGGACACCCTTTTGGCCATAAATCCCGTAGGACCCATTTTTGGCCATGGACCACCATGGGTCAATAGTTCAGCCATGGCCTCTGGCAACCACCAGAGGCCATCAGATCAGCTCAGCCCGTCTTTCCCCTCAGCTCCAGGGGATTTCCTCCTTTCCCTCATACCATCCATACTCAAGGTTGCAGGCATGGTGCATATATGGTATTATATACCATTATGCGCCATTTTTGCTCAGCAATCCAATGGTGACGTTTTCAGGATCCAATTCCACCTTCCTAACTCAAGGTCTCAAATCCCAACACCCATTTTGAAGGAGGATTAATCAGCTCATCAGTCTGACAAGTTATGGCGGCAATCAGAAGACTCTTCAAGGATCCCAACCACCTGTATCTGCAGGAGTTGGGTTGGCACAATTCATTCAGGATTATTCAAGGACAATTCTCAAGAGGTATTACACCATTTCAATCAGTTGTCAAGGCATCAAGTATTCAATACCCCTTTGGACAGCCCAATTCATCCATAGAGGCCTCATTCAATCAACCTGTATGGTCTTGGACCAATTGGGTCATTTCATATTCCACTGTGGGAATTCCATCACACAGTTCAAAGTTCAAGATGGCCAGAACTGTATTTCCCGATCTGGACAATACAGCCATTGATCCACCTTCCAGGATCAATCTTTCAGTTTTCACATATACCGGCTACCTTTCATCACCTGGGGACTTTTTTCCCCGTTAATTAATATATTGGATTTATTATTATCCTTATTTTCTTTTATCTTATTAAAGCTAATACTGATGATCTTAAGTCAGTCATTAGCACCTTTCTCTTTTCTTTCCTTGCCTGTCAGTTGATATTGGTGGTCATATCCTTTACTAATTCCATTTTTCTTTCTGGCAGGTTGAAAAAGTGAATTGAGGATTCACTTGGTTGGCTTCTTGGCCTTTGGATTTCTTTTATCTTTGGCCTCTGGTTTCACTCTTACTATTCTTTGTTATCTTTGGCATATTTGTCCTTTCTCTTATTCCTGCTTAAGAAATATATTCCGTAGTATTTCTTATCATCTTTGGAGCCCTCCAAGTGAGTTCTTGATTCCTGAGTGCCAGGCCCTCTTGCTTCCATAAGAGCCCCTGTGACATTATATTAATTAACTCCTAATTTTCTTTCATTCTATTCATTCATTCTTCATAATTTTGATTCATTCATTCATTCATCAAAATTATGACTCTTTAACGCTTATGAAAATTTATGATTCTTCGTCATCTCTCAATTTTCTCTCATTCATTTCTTCATTCTGAAAATTGAAAGCTGACCCAAATTTTATTTTCTGTTTATCTTTTCAATCTTAATATCAATCATCAATCTCATTTTATCCTTCATTTCAGGCGTCTTGTTATTTTGATTTTCAGATTACACATCAAATTATTCAGACACGTTCTTCATATCAGGATTCAATTTGATTTTCTCTTCAAGGATTTTGATTTCAGGAAGAATTCACTTGATAATTGATTTGATTGACTGATTTGACATAATTCATATTGAATTCAAGATATTTGATTGACCTGAAGATTTTTCCATTGATTTGCTGAATTTCACATCAAGACTTTAACATAAATTGATTTTTTGACTCAAGAATTCATTGGACTAATTGATTTTCACTGCAAGACTTGATTGATTGATTTTATTGACTTCAAGATTTTCATTGATTTTGATTTTTGACTTCAAGACTCATCTGATTTGATTGATTGACGTACCTGAAGACTTTAATTGATTCATTGATTTTTCCCCTCAAGATTTGATTTGATTTGATCCTTAAGACTATTTTGGTTTTGCCTCAAGTTTTATTCAAGTTTTGATTCTTTTTATTTAAATTTTACTCTTATTCAATCATGCCACTCCAACACTCACCTCCTGCAAGACAGACCAGATCCCAGGCTTGAACTCAAGCTGTTCTTACTCCTACTCCAAGAGTTCCTCTTGATGGCACCCCAGCAGTTCCTCAACTGAGGGCCCAATTAGATAGAGGACCCCGCATGGAAGGAGCAGCACCATCCAGGAAGGAAGGAAGAGTTCCAAAAAGATCAAATTCTTTTTCAGGAGTAGTTGGCGGTTTTCCAGGCATGTCAAGGACAAGTTTCAAAGGTCCAGGTGAAGGTGGTGAAGAGGAGGAGGAGAATTCTGTGGAAGAGGAAGAGTCTGAAGGTACTGAAGGTGTTCCTGCTCCGGTGGGGGCATCCCAAGGTACTGGAAGACCAACTCTAGCCCAGACTGATCAGCCTGTCTCTCACCAATCTGAACCATCTTCATTGGCCATTATGCAGCAAATGACTCAGATCATGGCCAATCTTCAAGCAGCTTCTTCTTCTGATTCATCAAGACCACCAGCCTTCAAGACTCCATCTATGAAGGCACCAGAATGCTTTGATGGGACTCAGCCCTTCAAAGTCAGAAGCTATATTCAGTCATGCCAGCTTATCTTTCATAATGATCCGGTAAACTTCTCTCAAGACAGGAAGAAGGTTCTTTATGCCACTTCATTTCTTATTGGCAGGGCTGCAAAATGGATTGAGCCTTATCTTTCTAATCTCACCAATCAAGACTCAAGTTATCTTCTCAATTCTTGGCCATTGTTTGAATCCCAACTCTTCACTTTATTTGGAGACCCAAATGAAGTTAGAAAAGCTGAAGAAGAGTTGGATGGCCTTAGAATGAAAGAAGGTGGCCATGTTTCACTATACATAGCCGATTTCAGGAGTTTGGTTTCAACAATTGGGGATTGGGGAGAAAGAGCTCTCATCCATCATTTCAGGAAGGGATTGCCATCCAGGATTCTGGATCAATTGGCCTCCCATTACCTGGAACTTGATACCAGGTACCATGAGAGGCAAAAGGAGAAGAATCATCATCAAGAGAAGAAGCCTGAAGCCTCAAAGTCAAGTTCTTCTCATCATCAAAATTCTTCAAGCTCAAGTCACAAGAAGAAGAATTTTCATGCTCAAAAGTGGGACAAGCCCCACTCTTCCTTGTCGAATAAGGACTTCAAGTTGAATTGTTCTGAAAAAGAAAGAAGAATCAAGGAGGGCTTGTGTACCTATTGTGGTGGGAAGCATAGTCTTGAGTCTTGTTTCAAAAGACCTGAAAACAAGCTTACCCAACCGTCAGGCCAATTTCCCAGCCAGGGAAAAGCCTGAGTGGAGACCATGTTGTGTTCAATGGCCTCCACAGTTTTCCTTCCAGAGCACAATTGTGCATTCTGAATACTGGTGTCAAAAATTCTCTTAAATTTTTTGTTTTTTCTCCTCTTTCTGATGTTTTTTACAGTATTCTCATTGATTCTGGTGCTACACACTCATTTATTGCAAAGCAGTTTGTTCACAAGTACTCATTGGGTCAGCCTTGAGGTATATTTTACATACCCAAATAGGCCACAATTATCTTAAAAAGAAATTTTGAATTATACATAACTCATAAATCATGCATATATTCAAAATTCATCATTTTTGATTTCAGAAAAGATGAAGAACTTTTTATTGAGTAAGTAAATCCATGGATTTAAGGCCAGATTTGGATTCTACACAAAAATTCACCTAGGGTAGCTCCATAGAGTGAATAAGCTCAAATTAACTCTGTGAGGTGGTAAAATGGAAAATACTTCAATACCACATCATCAATACCACATAAAAGATCCGTGAAAATTTTTGTTTTTCTTAATTTCACGCCAAAATAATGGGCAAGTGAGAAATCCCATGTTACATATACACTAAGAATAGTTTTATGCATTTTTTGAGCACTTAATATCATGGTATTCTTACATGGACTTTTGGTACACCCATAATGGATATCTCACTTGAAGCTTAAATTACTATTTTGATGTAAAAAATAAACAAGGGGGACAAAAGACATCAAAGAGAGCCAGGGTACCCAACTTCTGAGGACTCAGAGGCGTGGATAGCTCCAAAGCTTGGTTCCATGGCTGATCTTGACCCAATTGGTAAACTAAACCTCTTTGGGAACTTGGTTACCATGTCACAACTACTGTAAATCTTAAGAAAATAGCAAATAACCTGCTATTTTGACGTGCCAAGGAGGTAAAGAGCTACTTAGACTCCTGTAACCATGTCAATTCTTAATGACTTTCCATGGATAAACCCCAAAAGAGTAATTAAAACCCTTTTTGGACTTTTATCCATTGATTTACCTCATAGCAACCAGTGAAACACTGATATTTGCAATTATATGTAAAAATGAGGTAAAAGCTTCAAAAATTCATTAAAAATACAATTCTTAATGAATCTTTCTGAAACTTTCAGGACCAATGGAGAACTGTATTATCTATGGTACAACCAAAAATAATTACAGTCTTACTAGTAAAATTAAAAGTTTTACATACAGTCCATTTTTGACCACTGTACGTGAAACTCTGAATCTTCAAAATTCACAGTAATTGAAACCTGTGATGAAATTGGCAATAACATTGATAACTTTGAGAAATAAATGATTATTTTGGAATAAAAGAAGATTTACAGATGTTACTCCTTTTATTCTTAACCATATTGGGGTTGGTAGTCATGTAAAAGCATCAATTAAGTAATTATGATAATCTTACATGACAACAGATGATGCAATTATTAATCCAAAAAGGTTTATTGTTTTCTCACTCACTGGTTTTTCAGTTTGCTCCATGGCACGCCCCTGTGAGCTGTTGTTGAGCTAAAAGAAGCCTCTTCTTCCTGTTTTTTCCGTATCATCATCTTATTAATCATTTATATCAGTATTACCAACAAGTAAGTATTAGTTAAAACTTTTCTTAAGTGTTTTATTCTTTCAGAATCAATCAGAAAGACGTTAAATCATAGAAATCAACTATATATTGTTGTAATACATTTATAAATCCATTTTGATCCTCTAAATCCACAATTCTACGTCAAATCTCTCTATCTTATCTTTCAATAAGCTCTTTGGAATATTAGTGAGTGATTTATCTTTAATTCTTAAAGATTTTCTCTAAAAATAGTTTTCTTCAAGAATTATCATTATAATTATTCTTGCAAAAGATAATTATATATTAAAATAATTTTATTATTTTAATAAAAGAAGTTTTTGTTATTAAATTCTTCTTGTAATTGATTCTTGTAGACAATTACTTACTCACTGTTAAAATCACTAGTAGTGCTTAATACGTGAAAGAAATAATTCTTTAATTATTTAATTGTGGTTATAATAATATTTTATTATTATATTTCATAAGAACAGACATAGTACTGTTGATTAATAGTAATATTATCATCAGTTTCATACTCACATCTTACATTTGGGGGCCTGGCCATGTTTTTTGAACCTTGTACCCTTAATTAATATATTTTTAAGCTCTAAAATATATTAATTTAATATTTTTTTGCTTCAATTTAAGGAAAAATTATTTTTATTTTTGAAATTGTCTTAAAATCTTATTTCATTGAGGAATTTGGTTTAATTTTGTACTGTTTTTACACATGGCTTTTTTCACATCCAAAAACTTATAAAATTATTCTTTGAGTTACTCTGACTTAATTTTTTATTCAAATTCTTAAATTTTAATATCTTTTTCTTTGAAAAGAATATTTTTTTTAATATCAAAAAATAATAAAACTTATAAAAAATCTTTTAAAAATATCTTAAATCACAAAAATAATTTCTTTTATCATATTTTCTCTTTAAGTGTCTTTAATCAAATACTGTGCAGCTGGCAACAGACTCAGTAAAAGATACATCAACAGTCCTGAATCTTCAGAAGCAGAATCTGAAGAAAGTATTGAGGTGCAAATTGCTAAAAGAGGCACCTTATTTAACTCAGAAAAAGCTAAATTACCACCAGAAGGTGTGTATTTTATCTTATATTTTCACTTTTTATCTTTAAATTGACGTGAAAATGGTGCATACCAGAAATGGAAGCAACTATTCAGTCCAACCAGATGGATGTGGACAAGGAAGAGGCAAGACCAAATCCAGAAGTGCCAAATCTTCCACAAGAAAGACACATCTGGAGGATGCCACAGTTGACCCCCATTCCCCAAGGTCTGTACCAACAGATTTTGACGTGAATTCTGAGCCTGAACTAATTCATGATATTATTTCCAGGGCTGAACCATTTTCAAGTGGCAGCAATAGAAATATATCAATGCCAGTACAAAAATTGGTTCAGAGCAGCCAAGGAAGAGGAGTGGGAAATATGCCCAAGCCTTTGGCAGGGGGACATGAACTCCTACTTACACATCAAGAGCTTTCTGGGTCAGGAGAAGACCATAGAACTCTTAGGAGGATGGAGCCCCCTGTCTTGCAAAGACAAGGTCAAAAAGATAAAGAATTGGTCGAAGAACCAAAGTCTTTTATCTATAGACCAGAAGAAAGAGTTGGAAATGACTCCAGCTTTGGAAACAGAGGCACCAGTGGCATCTACCAGCTCCAAACCAGCTCCAGAAGTGTCCAAGGACCAGCCCAAGGGACCTCAGAAGAAGCAGAAAGGTCCCAAGAACCATCAAGGCAAAGGAAAAGGCAAGGCCAATTGGCACAGACCTTACCCACAAGGGTACAGGATCCCCAAATTGGAGCCTTCAGCCGTGGACAGTGTCTTCAATATGGCCAGGACTCTGATGGAATTCACAGCCAAAGAGCAAGAAAGGATGAAAAGAAACTTTCCACGGAAATAATTGGTGTACAGACTAGTATTAATGTAGAAATTGGTAAACTTGATGGAAAGTTAACTAAAATTGCATCAGATATAGTTGAATTAAAGAAAAATGACAAGAAATACATTGAATTGCACCAAGTGACCAATTCCAGACTTGACTCAATTACCAATTCTTGCAAAAGAATTGAAAACATGTGCCAAGTTCAGCATGATGAAATTGAAGAACTTTCCAAGGTGAATAATCAACTTACAATTTTACAAGACCAAGTCTTAAAAATAGTTGAGAATACCAATCAATTTGCTATACACTTAGCAAAAAGTGACAGTGAAAGGCAGAAGTTGAAGAATGAAATAATTGCAAGTGTGGAACAAATTCATAAGAATCATGAACCACATATGCCAAGACATTCTACACCTTTAACTGAAGAGAAACTTTCTGTTAAAGAAAGTCTCAACCCATTCTTGGGAGAAAATGCCTACTCTGCAAGAGATATTCCCAAAATAGAATAATGGCCAAAATTCTCTAGTGAAGGAGAATATAACCATAGTGAATTCATCAGGACTATTGATATGTTGCAAGAAGACTTTAATATACCTGATGAAATTATAGTGGGAAAATTACATTGTTTGTTTACCAGAACTGCCAAGAAATGGTATTACAAAATGAGGATTGATCATGGTAAACATGATTGGTATTGGTGGAAATCTGAAATGATTACCAAATGGGCCAATAATTCCTGGAGGTTTAAAATAGAAAATGCCTTTTAAAATGCCATTTTTAACTCAGAAAAAGATAAACCACTTACTTGGTTCTTCAAACAAAAAAGACAGATTATCTGCTTTACAACCAGATATGTCTGACACTATGATTAATATGAAAATATTAAGAAAGTGTGGAGGAGAATTGGAACATGCTATCAAAAGCATATGTGTAGAACCCTGTTCAACAGAAGACTACATTAATGCTATGGAAGATATCATTACCAGAACAAGAATTGGTAAAACTTGGTCTAAAATCCCAACAGAATCCAAGATGACCTCTAAGATTCCCAGAGAGGATAAGAGGCCAGAAAAACCTGTCTTAAAGTGTCATAAATGTGGAAGCACTTCACATTTAGCCAAAACTTGCACAAAAAAGACAAAAATCAATGAAGTTCAAGTCATTGAAGAGATTCAGTGTACTGAAGAGAAGGAAGAATCTGATCAAGATTTTGCAGTCTCTGAAGATACACCAGCAGAGGACTATCCCATTGAAAACATCACAGCTTTCTTTGAGGTCACAGAAGTCCATACCCACTTGCCACAGTACAGTGAGGATTGCTGCAACCTGACCAATATCCAAGATGCCAGAATGTGTAAAACAAAACCTGCTAGAGGAAAGGGTTATACTGCTGGAGCATCCTGTATCACCTCAGTTTTGATGAGTGATACTGAAGCCAAAGTAAATTTGGATACAGGGGCATTTTGCACTTGTGTGGGCAAAGATTATCTCCAAATTATACTTCCTGGATGGAAGAACCATCTGTTACCAATAGAAGGTGTACAATTTAGTAGTGCCAGTAACAATATGTACCCCTTGGGTATATTAGACACTAATCTTGTATTCCCACACCCAGCAGGAAGTGTAAGGATGAAAACTGAAATTGTTGTAATGGATAATTGCACATCTCAGCACATCATTCTTGGAAATGATTACTTGAATATCTATGGTATTGACATCAATAACCATAAAGACAGATATTTCACAATTGGGGATAACAAAAGACAAAAATTTGCCATTTCCAATATGCCAAAACAAATATCTGTGGTATCTTCTGTCAAAGATACTTATAAAGATGAATTTGTGTCTAATCAACTTGTTGAAGCACAGATTAATCCATCTTTGTCACCAAAAATGAGGAATGAACTTATTGACGTGTTATACACATACAATACTGCATTTGCCTCTGGTAATGAACCATTAGGTGCTATAAGAGGACATGAAGTTGATATTAACCTTAATATTGACAGACCATATCCCCCAGTACTTAGAAGATCAGCTTATCCAGCCAGTCCCAGAGCTAGAGAAGCCTTGGAGAAACATATCCAAGAGTTAATTCAACTTGGTGTACTAAGGAAAGTAGGCCATAATGAGGAGGTTGAGGTGACAACACCTGTTATCATTGCTTGGCATAATGATAAGTCAAGAATGGTTGGAGATTTTAGAGCTTTGAATACCTACACAGTTCCAGATGGGTATCCAATCCCTAGAATACAAGAAACCTTGACTCAATTGTCTAAAGCCAAGTATATAACATCAATGGATGCATTGAAAGGCTTCCATCAAAATTTTTTGACGCCTAAAGCTAAGAAACTACTTAGAATTATCACTCACTGTGGTATTTTTGAATATCTTAGGATGCCATTTGGCATTAAAAATGCTCCATCTCATTATCAAAGAATGATGAATACCATCTTCCCCACATAATTGTCTGAAGAATGGCTTATCATTTATATTGATGATATTATCATATGTTCTTACTCATGGTCTTTACACCTTGAAAGACTTGCAAGAGTACTTCACAAAGTTGCAGAAGTGAATATGAAAATTTCACTTAAGAAATGCAACTTTGGTTTTGAAGAACTTAAAGCATTAGGACATGTTGTTTCTGGTTTAAGCTTGGGTATTGACAAAAGTAAATTGGCAGCAGTACTGCTTAAGCGAATACCCCAGAATGAAAAACAAATGATGTCTTTTCTTGTATTTGCTAGTTACTATAGGCAACATTTAAAAGACTTTGCAATTCTGGCCAAATCACTCTATAGAATCTGTGATCAACAGACTGTATTTGAGATGACAGAGGAGAGAATTAAAGCTTATGAGAAGATAAAGAAAGCCCTTACAGAAGCACATTTACTCCTCATGCCTGACTGGAATATTCCTTTTAAGTTGTACATTGATGCATGTGGAGATGGATTAGGAGCAGCCCTACATCAAGTCCAAATTATTGATGACAAACCTACAGAAGGACCAGTTTGTTATATCTCAAGACAAATCAAACCAACAGAAGCCAGATATGGTGTAAGCCAAATGGAGTGCTTATGTTTTGTATGGGCACTTGAGAAATTACACTATTACCTTGATGGCAGTGTTTTTGAGGTGATAACTGACTTTAATGCAGTAAAATCACTTCTTAACATGAAAACTCCCAACAGACATGTGTTGAGATGGCAAATAGCTATTCAGGAATATAGAGGAAACATGACCATAGTTCATAAAGCAGGAAACATTCACATGAATGCTGATGGACTTAGTAGATGGGCTTGAGCCAACACTCCTGCTAACCCAGCTTATGTACCTTTGGAAGCTGAACCACAGATTCCAATTGAAGGAATTAACACAACTGATATTGGAACTGAATTCTTTGAGGAGGTCAGAGAATCTTATAAACAAGACAAGAATTGCCATATCTTGACTTCTTTATTAGATAAAGACTGCAAAGATACATCTTTAGTTAATGCACTTGATGAAGTTTGGAAAAATTCCTATTCTGAGGGAAGATTTCAC
This sequence comes from Austropuccinia psidii, assembly GCA_023105745.1. Classification (NCBI taxonomy): domain Eukaryota; kingdom Fungi; phylum Basidiomycota; class Pucciniomycetes; order Pucciniales; family Sphaerophragmiaceae; genus Austropuccinia; species Austropuccinia psidii. The sequence goes on from JALGQZ010000008.1 coordinate 32,275,460, forward strand.
TTGTTTGATGGAATCGTTTACCACAGAAAAAAACATTCTTGTGTTATGAAATTGTGCGGTAGATTACTTATCAATACCATTCTTCATGAATGTCATGATAGTATCTACTCTGGACACCTGTCAGAAGACAGAACACTTGAAAAAGTGAAGAACTGTGCATGGTGGCCATCTTGCAGAAAAGAAACCATTTAATATTGCCATACCTGTGACAGATGCCAAAAAGCAAACAGGAGTACAGGCAAGAAATTTGGATTAATGATCCATATTCAAGAACCAAAAACCCCTTGGGAAGTTGTTCACATGGATTGGGTCACAGCACTTCCTCCAAGTGGTGACAGAAGTTATAATGCTGGTTTAGTCATTGTAGACAGATATAGCAAAACTCCCATATTCTTACCATGTCATAAAGATGACACTGCTATGGATACAGCTCTTCTTTTATGGAGTAGAGTTATTTCTCATACAGGATTATTTAAGAATATCATAAGTGACAGAGATCCCAAGTTCACATCTGCACTTTGGACCAATCTTCATAGATTGTTTGGGACTAAGTTATCATTCTCTACAGCATATCATCCTCAAACAGATGGGCTAGCAGAGAGGATGATTCAGACATTAGAAGACATGATCAGGAGATTCTGTGCTTATGGATTAGAATTCAAAGACTCAGATGGCTTTACCCATGACTGGTGCACTCTGATAGCTGCATTAGAATTGGCAAACAAGACATCAGTCCATTCTTCCACAGGACAAACTCCTGCTATGTTAGAAAAAGGATGGAATCCAAGACTACCAGCAGACACACTGAGGAAAGACTTGATTGACATTCATCCTACAGCTTCCAGCTTCAAGATAATGCTTGATAAAGTAAAACACCACGCAAAACAAAGTATGGATGATGCTTTTGATTATGCAAAACAGAAGTGGGACAAGAGTCATAAAGTACCAGACTTCAAAGTAGGGGACTTAGTTTTAGTTTCAACCTTGAATTTTAATAATATCAAAGGCCCAAAGAAAATTAAAGATTCTTATGTAGGACCTTTTGTTATTGTTGCTTTACATGGAACCAATGCAGTTCAAGTGGAATTGAGTGGTGAATTGGAAAATAAACACCCCACCTTTCCAGTCAGCTTGATAAAGCCTTATCAACAAGCTGACAAAGAATTGTTTCCTTTAAGAAACCCAACTCCTTTAACTGTACCACCTTTGGAACAGAATGAAGACAAAAAGATAAAGAAAGTCATTAAAGAAAGGAGACTTAGGGGTAAAAATCAAAGAGAATATCTTGTCAGATATAGAAATGCAGTACATGAAGATGAATGGATGGCAGAATCAGAAATACCTTACTCAGATAAACTCTTAAGAAGATTTAGACATGAAAGAAGGCCACAAGCCTGAATATGTCTATAAATGTGCTTTAAATTACTTGATCTGAGTAATGTAAAGAGGTTGGACAATGGACATTAACCCCCTTTGGGGCCTTATTCTTTTATCACTAATAAAATTGTAGTACAATTTTATTTTTTGGTGGGAGGGAATGTGAGCCTTGAGGTATATTTTACATACCCAAATAGGCCACAATTATCTTAAAAAGAAATTTTGAATTATACATAACTCATAAATCATGCATATATTCAAAATTCATCATTTTTGATTTCAGAAAAGATGAATAACTTTTTATTGAGTAAGTAAATCCATGGATTTAAGGCCAGATTTGGATTCTACACAAAAATTCACCAAGGGTAGCTCCATAGAGTGAATAAGCTCAAATTAACTCTTTGAGGTGGTAAAATGGAAAATACTTCAATACCACATCATCAATACCACATAAAAGATCCGTGAAAATTTTTGTTTTTCTTAATTTCACGCCAAAATAATGGGAAAGTGAGACATCCCATGTTACATATACACTAAGAATAGTGTTATGCATTTTTTGAGCACTTAATATCATGGTATTCTTACATGGACTTTTGGTACACCCATAGTGGATATCTCACTTGAAGCTTAAATTACTATTTTGACGCAAAAAATAAGCAAGGGGGACAAAAGACATCAAAGAGAGCCAGGGTACCCAACTTCTGAGGACTCAGAGGCGTGGATAGCTCCAAAGCTTGGTTCCATGGCTGAACTTGACCCAATTGGTAAACTAAACCTCTTTGGGAACTTGGTTACCATGTCAAAACTACTGTAAATCTTAAGAAAATAGCAAATAACCTGCTATTTTGACGTGCCAAGGAGGTAAAGAGCTACTTAGACTCCTGTAACCATGTCAATTCTTAATGACTTTCCATGGATAAACCCCAAAAGAGTAAGTAAAACCCTTTTTGGACTTGTATCCATTGATGTACCTCATAGCAACCAGTGAAACACTGATATTTGCAATTCTACGTAGAAATGAGGTAAAAACTTCAAAAATTCATTAAAAATACAATTCTTAATGAATCTTTCTGAACCTCTCAGGACCAATGGAGAACTGTATTATCTATGGTACAACCAAGAAGAATTACAGTTTTACTAGTAAAATTAAAAGTTTTACTTACAGTCCATTTTTGACCATTCTACGTGAAACTCTGAATCTTCAAAATTCACAGTAATTGAAACCTGTGATGAAATTGGCAATAACATTGATAACTTTGAGAAATAAATGATTATTTTGGAATAAAAGAAGATTTACAGATTTTACTCCTTTTATTCTTAACCATATTGGGGTTGGTAGTCACGTAAAAGCATCAATTAAGTAATTATGATAATCTTACGTGACAACAGATGATGCAATCATTAATCCAAAAAGGTTTATTGTTTTCTCACTCACTGGTTTTTCAGTTTGCTCCATGGCACGCCTTTGTGAGCTGTTGTTGAGTTAAAAGAAGCCTCTTCTTGCTGTTTTTTCCGTATCATCATCTTATTAATCATTTATATCAGTATTACCAACAAGTAAGTATTAGTTAAAACTTTTCTTAAGTGTTTTATTCTTTCAGAATCAATCAGAAAGACGTGAAATCATAGAAATCAACTATATATTGTTGTAATACATTTATAAATTCATTTTGATCCTCTAAATACACAATTCTACGTCAAATCTCTCTATCTTATCTTTCAATAAGCTCTTTGGAATATTAGTGAGTGATTTATCTTTAATTCTTAAAGTTTTTCTCTAAAAATAGTTTTCTACAAGAATTATCATTATAATTATTCTTGCAAAAGATAATTATATATTAAAATAATTTTCTTATTTTAATAAAAGAAGGTTTTATTATTAAATTCTTCTTGTAATTGATTCTTGTAGACAATTACTTACTCACTGTTAAGATCACTAGTAGTGCTTAACACGTGAAATAAATAATTCTTTAATTATTTAATTGTGGTTATAATAATATTTTATTATTATATTTCATAAGAACAGACATAGTACTGTTGATTAATAGTAATATTATAATCAGTTTCATAGTCACATCTTACACATTGACTACGTCAGAACTTCCAGAGAAGATTCCCCTTATCATTCTTGACTCCTCTGAGTCTCCTTCCTTATTTTTGACTCACCATACTAGATATATGGTTGAGCTCCCTTCCTTCCCAAGCTTTGAATGGGACTTTTTAGTCATTGATACTCCCAAGGGAGAAGACCTCATATTGGGCTTTGACTTTCTCAATCATTTTAATCCTTCTATTGATTGGAGGCAAGGGCTGATCACCTTTAATCCTGATCATTTGGACTATTCTGATCCTTCTAATTCTGTCCGTAATGACTTTTCTTCTGCCAAATCTTGTGCAGCCCTGGTTGGTGATTCTAGAACACCATCATTTCCATCTTCTGTCCATATTCCTTCCCTTAATTCCCCACAGTCATTACTATCTCCTAGAGCTGAAGTCTTCAAAGAGATTCAAGATGTTGGAAAAGATAATTCTGTATCTCCACTTCACCTCTTATTTGGGAATATGGACCTTCCTCCTTCATCTTATCATGACTCCCTGGAGGAGTTGTGGGATGAAGAGGAAGAGCCAGAAGAAGTAGAAACCGTGATGAAGGTTGTTCCTTCTGTCTATCACCAATACTTGGATGTATTCTCCAAGGTGAAAGCAGAGAAACTTCCTCCTCACCATGCCTGTGACCATCATATCGAGCTGGAGGGGTCTCTACCTCCAGTTGGGGTGATCTACTCTTTATCCAAACAAGAGTCAGATACACTCAGGGCCTACATTTCAGAGAATGTAGAGAAAGGTTTCATCCGGCCAAGCTCCTCTTCAACAGGAGCACCTGTCCGCTTTGTCAAAAAGAAAGATGGTGGCCTCTGTTTGTGTGTTGATTACTGCAAACTCAATGCTGTTACTAGGAAGAACAAGTATCCTGTTCCTCCTATGAATCAGCTTCTCAATGTCTTTAATGGTTCTTCTATCTTCTCCAAGATTGATTTGCGTGGTGCATATAACCTGCTCAGAATCAAGGAGGGTGATGATCATTTGACTTGTTTTAGAACTAAATATGGCAGTTATGAATACTTGGTTATGCCATTTGGGCTCACCAATGCTCCTGCTTCTTTTCAAAATCTTGTCAATGATATCTTTCAAGATCTTCTCGATGTTTATGTTGTGGTTTATTTGGATGACATTATGGTCTTTTCCAAATCTGAGGAAGAACATGTCACTCATGTGTCCACTGTTCTTTCCAGACTCAGAGCCAATAACCTTTTTTCTAAGGCGTCCAAATGCCTGTTTCATGTTTCAAGTGTGGAATATCTTGGTTATGTAGTTTCTTCTGAAGGCCTCAAGATGGACCAAGCAAAAGTCTAGCAGATTCTCAATTGGCCGCCTCCAAGAAACCTCAAGGCTGTTCAATCCTTCCTTGGTTTTACCAACTTCTACCGCCGTTTCATCAAGAATTATTCAAAGAAGATCAGTTCACTCACCAGTTTCCTCAAGAAAGATTGCTGTTTTCCCCTCAATGAGGAAGCTCTTAGTCAGTTTCATCAACTCAAAGAGGCTTTCACCACCGCTCCAATCCTTCTCTACCCACCATTGTAGAGACCGATGCATCAGATTATGCCTTGGGTTCTGTACTGAGTCAGGTCTCTGATTCAGGAAAACATCCCATTGCATTCGACAGCCGCAAGCTTATCCCAGCGGAGCTCAATTACAAGATTCATGACAAGGAACTCCTTGGTATCGTCTGGGCTCTCAAGCGCTGGAGGGCTTTTCTTCTTTCACTGGCTTCCCCTTTTGAAGTTCTTACCGATCACTCTTCCCTTCGATACTTCATGACCTCCAAAGTACTCACTCGCCGTCAAGGCTGTTGGGCTGAATTCCTTTCTGAATTTCATTTATCAATCACTTACCGCCCTGGCCGCCTAGCTACTCTTCCCGATGCCTTATCATGTCAGGACGGCGTTTATCTGGAGAGGGGGGAGGATTTCATCAGCAAGAATCCAATGAATTTTCAGCAAATCATTAAGCAAGATGAAGTTCAACCCTCAAAGTTTTTTGAAGTCAAGGTGGAATCTTTTTCAAATTTGATTGATTCAATCCAGAAGAAATTATGGCAAGATCCCCAGTACAGAAGTACCCTTGAAGATTTGGGTAAAGGTAAACCTGTCCAAGATTATTCTCTTTATTCCTCTTCCCAACTTCTTCTCTTCAAAGATCAGGTGGTAGTCCCAAATGACTCCACAATTCAACTTAGTATTCTTCAAAAGCGTCACGATTCTCCTCTAGCTGGCCACCCTGGCCAAGAGAAGACTCTCAAACTTGTCAAGCAGGATTTCCACTGGTCTGGCATGACTCAATTTATCAAGGATTATGTTTCATCCTGTCAACAGTGCTCTAGAAACAAGAATATTCACCACAAGAAGTTTGGATTCCTCAAACCTCTTCCAATTCCAAATGGTCCTTGGATTTGTCTTTCAATGGACTTCATCACTCAACTGCCGCTGTCCAATTTCTTTGATTCAATCCTGGTCATAGTGGACAGATTCTCAAAAATGGCGGTTTTTATTCCAAATCACTTCCCTGGATTTGGTCCATTTATTAATCAAGAATATCTTTTCAAATCATGGCCTTCCGTTAAGCATTGTCAGTGATAGAGGTTCCCTCTTTGTTTCTTCTTTTTGGACCAATCTTTGTCAGCAGCTCAAGATTTCAAGACCCTTGTCAACTGCTTACCATCCAGAAACTGATGGACAGACAGAGAGGGTAAATCAGATACTAGAACAGTATCTTCGGATGTATGTCAGTTATCATCAGGATGATTGGAACACCTGGCTCCCTCTGGCTGAATTTGCCTACAGTAATTCTGATCACTCTTCAACCAAGCAATCCCCGTTTTTCACTGTTTATGGAAGGGATCCACATTTTGATTCAGTTCACATCACTCAAGACACTCCTGCTGGAAAGTTATCAACAAAAATAAAATCAGTACAGCAAGATGTCAAGAGAGAACTTGAAGCTTCCATAAACCGGTTTAAGAGGTATGCAGATAAAGGTAGAGCAAGTCCACCTGTTTTCAATCCTGGTGACATGGTATGGTTTTCCTCCAAGAATATCAAATCAACCAGACCCACCAAAAAACTATCCGAAAGATGGTTGGGTCCCTTTCCAATCTTGAAGAAAGTCAGTTCTCATGCTTACCACCTCAAGCTTCCATCCCAATGGAAATCCGTCCACCCAGTCTTTGTGAGCCTTAGAGGTAATTTCATATACCCAAAAGACCACAAATACAAAAATAACATATTAATATAAATAAAAGAAACTTATTTATATTATTAAAATAAAAATAAAAATATAAATATAAAATTATTTTAAAAATGAAAAATTAATTACAATTTAAGAATAAAAATACATTAAAATTTTGTAAGTATAAAATTACATTTATACTTGAAAAAATTAAGTAAAAATGAAATTTTAACAAAATTGTGAAAAAATAAATAAATTTGGAAAAAAGTTAAATAAAAATTATTATAACTTTTTATTCAAGAAATAAACACATAAAAATTATTTCACCATTGGATTCCTCATAAAAAATCAGGTGGGGTCACCTCTGAGTGAAATTCTTGTAACTCAACTCTAAATAAACTTAAATTAAGTTTTTAGTATTTTCAATACAAAAGTTGAAAATCCTCAAAAACTTAATTTCATTCACACCACATGTGGTGTTAACCATAAATCTTTGTGTTAAAATTGAGGTGTTGTGTTTAATTTAGAAGTTATGAGGAATTGAAGTATTTTCAATTGAATTCAATTGAAATGTCAAAATGTGTGCATGTATTACATAAGTGAACTTTGATTTACATATGAGGTGTCAATCATTACTGTATTGTACTGTACAATTGAATTGAATTACATATGTAAATTATAAGTATAATACATGATGAGGAATTAAAGGAAAAATAAATTGGAAAGATTAAATTTGGGGGGGGGGAAAGGAACTCCAGCTCTAAGGGGGAGCTAGACCCCCAAAATCCTTTCTGACAGGAGTGGGATGTCAAAATTCATGCAAAAGTTCATCACTTTTGGCCTGGAATTGAGTTACAGGGTCTGTGGACTCAATTGATGGTGAGGTTTTGATACCAGCTGGGGTAGTTTTAGCTGTTGCCAAGAGGGTAAAACTACCCTTGAGATAAAACAATCATAGTAAAAACAGTTTTAACTGGTTTCTACGCCTCTGACACACATTCTGACGTTTTTTGAAGGCTCTAGGCCTGGTATTGCTATAGTAATAGCTGATTTAAGGGTCTAAAATGGCTAAAAATGGCTTAAACCAGCCCTTTTTGGTCTAAACCAGGGTTCAATGATTCCATAATTGGCTTTTCTGTTGTAAGACTGTTTTTCACGACTGACAAGAGTAAATTTTACTTTTGGAGTAAGAGAATTGATGGCTATAAAAGAATGTCTTCTTTGCCCCACTTTTCTCTTCATGTTAGAATCTTTTCCTTTTATTAATTAGTTTAAACACTGTTAAACCAATCAATCAAAGATTCCAACCACCATTTTGAAATCATTTTAATCCTTTTAACCACGTGAAAAAATCATTATAATCATTGTTTGTAACTCTTATAATCATTTTTACCCCTGAACCACCCCAAAAGTGAATTAAAGCATCTTTCATCACTGTAAACTTTGTCACTTTGTTTCCAAATTCACTCTGGTCACTTTTGGGCGTGTTTTCTCTTTAATATTCTTTTTAAAGACTCTGTTCTTTAATTAATTTCTTGTAGTTCTTTGCTCAATTAATTCCAATTGAAATTGCTCTTGAAGAAATTTCTTTTGTAGCCTTAAAATATCTCTTGTAGAGTATTTTTTGGATAAATTTTTATTGTTGGTAAAACAATAAATTTTTAAAATCTTATTGTTTTATACTAATAAAGTTATAAACAATAAAATTGGCATGTTTTCTCTTAAAAATAATATTTCATACTATTTTTAACTGAATTTTACCTTATACAAATTTTGAGGACAGGAAAATTACTTTATTTTTAATCACAGTTTCATATCCACACCTTACATTTGGGGGCCCAGCCGTGATATTTTACCTGTGACATATTTTTTTACTCTTTTTAAATCTTTTTTCTTATATTGAAAAATTTAAAAAACATATAAAAAATACTTATAATCCAAAAAATCCATAAAAAATATTTTTTTTCATATTATAAGTGAGGCTTATATTTTATTTCTTTTTTTTGAAATAACCTTCTTTTACTTAATTAATTGGCTTTTTCATTAATTTTAGTGTCTGACAATGTGGTAAGACAAGAAAACATTGAAACAGCCTCAACAGTAACCAGAATTATCCCTGCCAGTACTGTTAATTCTGATCATAATAGTACTGTTATTGTGACTCAAAATAACCAACCTGAACCAATATCTTCTGAATTGATTAACTTGGAAATAAGTAATACCCTTCAGAAAGCTAAGAATTTGGCCAATAGTAAGTTTTTTGACATAAAAATACTATTTTAAGCCTTTTTAAACCATAATTATGCCTTCAACCAGGTCAGGAGCCAGCTACAACCCCTCAAGCAGCTCCCAAAAAGGTAATAGACATGATTATGGCAGAGGCCAATCAGGTACAGAAGGAAAAGGGTCAGTTGATGACTTCCAAACAACTAAATTGGGTCATTCTGAAGCTGATAATACTATTTTACCTTCAAAAAGAGCTGACACCGCCACAACAAGCCTCTGTGGACATATACAAAGCCAGCCACAGTGCATACAACAATGCACTTCAATTCAAGGAGTACCAGATCCTTGAAGACCTGTGGAAGAATTGCATGAATTCTTACCTGACAATAAGAAAATTCCTGGGCCATCCCAACACTTGCAAATTGCTCAATGGATGGCATCCATTGATGGAGAAGAAAAACATGATGCTTTTGACACTAGAATGGAGGAAAAACAACCCTCCACCACCCAAACCAGTGCCAAAAACAGCCCCAGTGGCCAGCAGCAGCAATTCCAACGTGAAAAAGCAGCCACAAGCTCCAAACAAGGGCAAAGGAAAGGCACCAGCCCCAAAACCTTACAGCCAAGGCTACAGGATTCCAAAGATTCATCAGGATGCCATGGAAAATGTATTCCAGATGGCAAGACCATGATGGAATTACAGAAGAAGGAGGAAGCCAGATTAAGATTCCAGAAATTATTTCTGATATATTTGATTCCATCCCAGAGTTGTATGATGCTATAAATGACGTGAAAAAACATCTTTCTGATAAAAATGAAACCATTTGTAACAACATTAAAACAAACAACCTGAGTCTGTGCCAAATTAATGAAACACTTATGTGTTTTGAAAACGTTTTAAGGACAATTAAAGATTTCAATAATGATAATTCTTCTAACAATAAAATTAATGAACAATCTGCCATTATTAAAGAATTAACAGATAAATATTCTAAATTGAATATTGATGACATAATTGAAACAAGAATTAAACAAGCCATAAATATTATCAACACAGATAACAAGAAAGTCCTTGATGACATTTCAAATTCATTTACTGAAGTAAAGACATATACCATTGCCTTGAAAAAGTGTTTTGATGCTTCACAAGAAGAAGTATCAAAATTATCAATGAAATTCAATCAAGTCACTGCTGATAATACAAGACAGACAGAGTTATGGCAAGAACTGACACATAAGGAAGACATGTATAAAATTGAAGTAATAAATTTAATACAAAGCTTCCAACATGAATACAGAAATTCCCAAAGGTGTAGCAACAGTAAAATGAATGACATTGAACAAATACTGAACACCTTACCAAGAATGTCTACACCTCTAAGCCAAAATGAGGGCACAAGAATTCCAAATCCACAAGTATTGGATCCTGATAATTCACAATTAAAAAATGAATTATCCACTTCTTTTCATAACTTGGAACCATCAATGGGCCAAGAACTCTTGAAAGAAGTTCCAAAACTTAAAGAATGGCCTCACTTCAGTGGTGAAGGAGAGTATGACCATATGGAATTCATTAGAGGTATTGACATGATCAAAGAGGATTTTGAATTACCAGATAGATTGGTAACAGCCATGTTTGACACCTTGTTTACCAGATCAGTTCACAGATGGTACATCAAAATAAGACAAGCACATGGACACCAGAGTTGGAATTGGTGGAAAACCCAAATCATCAACAAATGGGAAAATGATGCTTGGAGGTTCAAAGTTGAAACAGCCTTTGAATCTGCCAAATTTAATTCTGATAAAGACAAAGCTTTACCATGGTTTTGCCAACAAAAGGACAGACTAACAGCATTATATCCTGACATGTCAGAATTTATGATCCGTAGGAAAATTCTGAGACAATGTGGAGGTGAGTTAGAGCATGCTGTCAAAAGCAGGACTACTGAACAATCTTCAGCAGAAGATATTATCAATATACTAGAAGAAGTAACCACCAGAACCAAAATTGGTTCTAGTAGGGTGAATCTCAAAACAAGGTTTAATACACCTTGGAAATATTCTGTGGACAAAAACCCCAAAGAAAACTCTAGTAATATTAATTATAAATCTGCAGATACAGTCAGAAAGTGCCATATTTGCCAAAGCACCACCAATTTAGCCAATACATGTCCAAAAAGGGGGAAAATCAATGAAATTGACATTGAAAAGGAACCAGATGTTGAAAAAGAAGACATAACTGAAGACAATTCAGATGATAAGTCATCCATATTTTCTGAATATTCAAAAGATATAGAAAATATCAATTCCACTTTTGACATCATGGAATCTTATTCCCACTTGCCACAATTGAGCAATGGTCAAGTTGATTTATCAAAAGTTCAAGATGCACAGCTTATGAAGACAAAACCAAATAGAGGGAAAGGTTATACAGCTGGTAATTCCTGTATAACAGAAGTGGTGATTGACAACAAGGCCACCAAGCTTTTGCTTGACCCAGGAGCCTTCTGCTCTTGTGTTGGAAAATATTTTCTTAAGACTTGTGTACCAAATTTTGAAGACCAATTGTTACCAATTGATGGTATAAAATTCAACAGTGCAAGTAACCCAATGAAAGCATTAGGAATCTTTGAGACCAATGTCATATTCCCACACATAAATGGTAATTTTAGAATCACAGTTGAATTTGTTGTTATGGAAAATTGCTCTAGTACCCATTTTATATTGGGAAATGACTATTTAATCATGTATGGGATAGATTTACATAATAACAAAGACAGATACTTTACCATTGGATACAATAAGCGCCAAAAATTTGCCTTTTTACCATTTAAAAGACAGATTATAGTAAACAAAGTATCACCAGTCAACTTAGACTTAGAAAAATTCAAGTCTGAACAGTTAAATGAGGCTGAAATAAGCCTTCATCTGACTGATAAACAAGAAAATGAAATTTCTTCCCTTTTGTATGACCACAGAGGAGCATTTTCCATAGACAAAGAACCTCTAGGAGCAATTATTGTTCATGAAGTTGACATCATTCTTAACATTGAGAGACCTTATCCACCACTCTTAAGAAGGCCTGCTTATCCAGCAAGTCCAAAATCAAGAGAAGCTCTAGAAATTCATATCAAAGATCTCCTGGACCTTGGTGTAATAAGAAAGGTAGGCCACAATGAAGAAGTAGAAATAACTACACCAGTCATAGTGGCGTGGCATAATAGAAAATTCAGAATGGTTGGGGACTTTAGAGCTCTGAACACTTACACTGTTCCAGACAGATACCCAATACCAAAAATCCAAACTGCCCTTACTCAAATATCTCAAGCAGTGTATATAACCACTATGGATGGCCTTAAAGGATTCCATCAAAATGTGGTAACACCAAGAGCAAGAAAATACTTGAGAATTATGGTTCATTGTGGAGTGTATGAATACTTAAGGATGCCCTTTGGTATCAAAAATGCACCTTCACACTTCCAAAGAATGATGAATGAAATCTTCCCTGAAGAACTCTCAGAGGGATGGTTAATCATTTACATTGATGACATTATTATCTGTTCCAAGACTTGGGAGGAGCACATGTACAGATTATCAAGAGTTTTGACAAAAATTCAATCAGTAAACATGAAAATCTCCTTGAAGAAATGTCACTTTGGATTTAAAGAACTTAAAGCACTAGGAAATGTTGTATCTGGTTTGTCCCTTGGAATTGACAAAAACAAAGTTGCAGCAGTATTGTTAAAACCCATGCCTCAGAATAAGAAGGAAATTCAGTCATTCTTAGGTCTTGCAGGATATTACAGGCAACACATTGAAGATTTTGCATCCATAGCAAGACCACTTTATAAGTTGTGTGACAAAGACACAGTATTTGAAATGACTGTTGACAGAGTCAAAGCTTTTGAGTCTCTAAGAGAAGCATTGACCACTGCTCCACTCTTACTGATGCCAGACTTTAAATTGCCTTTCAAACTGTATATTGATGCATCAGGGGATGGACTGGGTGCTGCACTTCACCAAGTTCAGATCATAAATGATAGACCTGTAGAAGGACCCATATGTTTCATATCCAGGCAAATCAAACCAACTGAAGCCAGATATGGAGCAAGTCAGATGGAATGTCTATGCCTTGTCTGGGCCTTGGAGAAATTGAACTACTTCTTAGAGGGATGTGTTTTTGAGGTGATAACAGATTGTACAGCTATCAAATCACTTTTGAACATGAAAACACCCAACAGACACATGCTCAGATGGCAAATAGCCATACAAGAATACAGAGGAAATATGACTATTGTTCATAAGGATGGGAATATTCATAAGAATGCAGATGGACTAAGCAGATGGACATTACCAAATAATATTGATAATCCTGCTTATGTGCCAGAAGAAGCTTCACCACAAATTCCAATAGAAGGAATAAGTGTTACAGACTTGAACACCACCTTCTTTGAAGAAGTCAGAAGTAGCTACACTCAAGATAATAATTGTAGCATCTTATGCAAATCAATTAACAAAGACTGTAAAGACAACTCTCTAATACATGCCTTGGATGAAGTATGGAGAAAATCTTATGATAAAGGAAGATTTCACCTACTGGATGGTATAATTTACCACAGAACCAAGCACACATGTGTCATGACAGTTGTAGACAGGTCATTAATCAATCTTGTACTGAAAGAATGCCATGATAGTCCCTTTTCAGGACATCTGTCTGAAGACAGAACAAGAGAGAAGGTAAAGACCTGCATATGGTGGCCAATGTGGCAGAAAGATGTTGCAGAGTATTGCAAAACCTGTGACAGATGCCAAAAGGCAAATAAATCCACTGGCAAAAGACTTGGAAATATGATAAAAATCCAAGAACCAAACAGACCTTGGGCAATTGTCCATATGGATTGGGTAGCTGGCCTACCACCAGGAGGTGACAGGAGCTATAATGCTTGCCTAGTAATTGTGGACAGATTCAGTAAAACTCCAATATTTTTACCATGTCACAAAGATGATACAGCCATTGATACAGCTCTTCTGATATGGAATAGAGTAGTGTCATGGACTGGGATATTTACAAATATCATCAGTGATAGAGATCCCAAATTCACTTCAGCACTATGGACAAATCTTCACCAATTATTTGGCACTAAACTGTCTTTCTCTACAGCCTACCATCCACAAACTGATGGCCTGGCTGAAAGAATGATCCAAACCTTACAGGACATGGTGAGAGGAGTTTGTGCATATGGCCTTGAATTCAAAGATTGTGATGGATTTACCCATTATTGGTGTACTCTGTTGCCAACACTGGAATTAGCATATAAAACATCAATCCATGCCAGTACCAATCAGACTCCTGCTATTCTAGAAAAAGGATGGAACCCCAAGTTACCCCAAGATTCCTTGGGAAAGACTTAATTGAAATACATCCCACAGCTGCTAGCTTCAAAGAAATGCTAGACAAAGCTAGAAAGCATGCAGTAAGATGCATGGAGGACTCTTTTGCATATGCTAAAGACAAATGGGATAAATCACATGCAACTCCAGATTTCAAAGTGGGGGACCTAGTTCTTGTATCCACCACTAACTTCAATAACATCAAAGGGTGTAAAAAGTTGAAATACTCCTTTGCAGGACCTTTTGTGATTAAGGCCCTCCATGGAGAAAATGCTGTTGAAGTAGAGTTATCTGAAGAACTTAGCAATAAGCACCCTACATTTCCAGTAAGCTTGATAAAGCCATATAAATCTAGTGATGCTGAGAAATTTCCCTTGAGGAATAAGATTCCCCAAGTTATACCTCCTATTGAGACATCTGGTACTAAGAAAATTACCAAAGTTCTTAAAGAAAGGAGATTAAGAACCAAGAAAGTAAGGCAATACCTTGTTAGGTACAGTGACCCAACTTGTGAAGATGAATGGTTAGAAGAAAAAGATATACCAGAAGCTACCAAACTCCTCAGGAGATTCAGACACACTAGAAACACCAATATTACAAAGTAATATTCTTTTTTAGGGGGAGGGAATGTGAGCCTTAGAGGTAATTTCATATACCCAAAAGACCACAAATACAAAAATAACATATTAATATAAATAAAATAAATTTATTTATATTATTAAAATAAAAATCAAAATATAAATATAAAATTATGTTAAAAATAAAAAATCAATTACAATTTAAGATTAAAAATACATTAAAATTTTGTAAGTATAAAATTAAATGTATACTTGAAAAAATTAAGTAAAAATGAAATTGTAACAAAATTGTGAAAAAATAAATAAATTTGGAAAAAAGTTAAATAAAAATTTTATAACTTTTTATTCAATAAATAAACACATAAAAATTATTTCACCATTGGATTCCTCATAAAAAATCAGGTGGGGTCACCTCTGAGTGAAATTCTTGTAACTCAACTCTAAATAAGCTTAAATTAAGTTTTTAGTATTTTCAATACAAAAGTTGAAAATCCTCAAAACCTTAATTTAATTCACACCACATGTGGTGTTAACCATCAATTTTTGTGTTAAAATTGAGGTGTTGTGTTTAGTTTAGAAGTTATGAGGAATTGAAGTGTTTTCAATTGAATTCAATTGAAATGTCAAAATGTGCACGTGTATTACATAAGTGAACTTTGATTTACATATGAGGTGTCAATTATTAATGTATTGTACTGTACAATTGAATTGAATTACATATGTAACTTATAAGTATAATACATGATGAGGAATTAAAGGAAAAATAGATTGGAAAGATTAAATTGGGGGGGGGAAGGAACTCCAGCTCTAAGGGGGAGCTAGACCCCCAAATTCCTTGCTGACAGGCGTGGGATGTCAAAATTCATGCAAAATTTAATCATTTTTGGCCTGGAATTGAGTTACAGGGTCTGTGGACTCAATTGATGATGAGGTTTTGATACCAACTGGGGTAGTTTTAGCTGTTGCCAAGAGGGTAAAACTACCCTTGAGATAAAACAATCATAGTAAAAACAGTTTTAACTGGTTTCTACACCTCTGACACACATTCTGACGTGCTTTGAAGGCTCTAGGCCTGGTATTGCTATAGTAATAGCTGATTTAAGGGTCTAAAATGGCTAAAAATGGCTTAAACCAGCCCTTTTTGGTCTAAACCAGGGTTCAATGATTCCATAATTGGCTTTTCTGTTGTAAGACTGTTTTTCACGACTGACAAGAGTCAATTTCACTTTTGGAGTAAGAGAATTGATGGCTATAAAAGAATGTCTTCTTTGCCCCACTTTTCTCTTCATGTTAGAATCTTTTCCTTTTATTAATTAGTTTAAACACTGTTGAACCAATCAATCAAAGATTCCAACCACCATTTTTAAATCATTTTAATCATTTTTTGTAAGTCTTATAATCATTTTTACCCCTGAACCACCCCAAAAGTGAATTAAAGCATCTTTCATCACTGTAAACTTTGTCACTTTGTTTCCAAATTCACTCTGGTCACTTTTGGGCGTGTTTTCTCTTTAATATTCTTTTTAAAGACTCTGTTCTTTAATTAATTGCTTGCAGTTCTTTGCTCAATTAATTCCAATGGAAATTGCTCTTGAACAAATTTCTTTTGTAGCCTTAAAATATCTCTTGTAGAGTATTTTTTGGATAAATTTTTATTG
The DNA here is from genome assembly GCA_023105745.1 of Austropuccinia psidii. NCBI lineage: Eukaryota > Fungi > Basidiomycota > Pucciniomycetes > Pucciniales > Sphaerophragmiaceae > Austropuccinia > Austropuccinia psidii. Next base: position 32,291,982 of record JALGQZ010000008.1, read on the forward strand.
TTGGTAAAACAATAAATTTTTATAATATTATTGTTTTATACTAATAAAGTTATAAACAATAAAATTGGCGTGTTTTCTCTTAAAAATAATATTTCATACTATTTTTAACTGAATTTTACCTTATACAAATTTTGAGGACAGGAAAAGTACTTGATTTTTAATCAAAGTTTCATATCCACACCTTACAGTCTTCCATATCTCCCTTCTGGAACCAGTCAAGACATCAACAATCCCAAATCGGCATCAAGAGCCTCCTCCTCCAATTACCATTGAAGAAGAAGAGGAATGGGAAGTCTCTCAAGTACTGGATTCAAATCTCAAGAGGAGAAAGTTATGGTATCTGGTGGAATGGAAAGGTTTCAGCCAAGACCCAGAAAGATCCACTTGGGAACCAGCCAAAAACCTCAAGAATTGTCCTGATCTTGTCAAAGATTTCCATTCTTTGTACCCTGACAAGCCAAGACCCAAATCTTCAAAAGCTTGATCTTTTATGGTGCTTGGTGGGGAGAGGAATTACCAAACGTAAGTCCCACTCCTGGTATGCACCTTTAGGGGTACTCTACTCCTCTTTGTTGTAAGCATCACCTTGGCCACTCTGTGAGCACTTTGCAATTTGGACACAGATTCGTTGGCCTGGCTTTCAACATCAATTCCAAAATTATGGCCTTTTTTCACTTGGGCAAATGGACCATTCACATTCATTTTCCTTTCCAAGTTTTCCAATTCAAGATATTCCTTCATCAAAATTATATTCTTAATTATGGCACTGGCAGGATTGGCAACTTCTAAAAGTAAGTTCCTCTCCTGGTGTGCACTTCCCTGCGGGGTCTACAATCCTTTCAAAACATCACCTTGGCCACTTTGTGAGCACCTCGCATCAAATTCTTTTATTCCAGGTCCTTGGCCACTTACAAGTCAACCGTAAAAATCTGTGATGAAGATTTGGATCCCCCTTCAAAATTTTTTCTTTTTTTTATTTTATTTTATTTTCCTTTTCTGTTTCTTTATCTTTGTTTTCTTTAAAATTTCTTTTATTTCAATCCTTATGCCAAAATTCTATGTTAAATTCAATCCTTCAATATTCTCAAGCCAAATGTCAAGAGAAGACTACGTCAGCCTCAATTCATATGCCAACATTATTATCAGTTCAAAATTTCTTTTCAAGATCAAAATACCTCTGGAATCCCTCTGTCCAATCCGTCTCAACAGCCTCAACAGGCTTCTACCTTATCTTGGTGCTCAGGAGCTCACCATTCAAGGTAGGGGGGTACTGTCACAACCACGAGTTTGACCCTCCTCCTTGATGGTTGCGGCAATCCAACCTGGAGCCAATTGGCCACGTCATATCTTCTATGGCCAATTGGCCCCCTTGGGTGTTCTATGGTATCCACGCCATAACACCTTCCCATGGCCATTTTATGGCCTCAGGCCATATCCTGCCGCCATTGGCCCTTTTGGCCAATTCCTACTTCACCAACCCCCAGGCCTTCATATTTGATTTTGGGCCTGGGGGGTCATTTGGTCTTCTAGGGGCCTCCATGCCCCCTATCCATTATCTTTGGATTCAGGGCCACCCCTTTCATTAATGGGGTTTTGGCCTAAATGGCCTTTTTGGGCCATTTAGGCCCCCTACGGCTCCTACGGCCCATGTGCCGTGATTCACGGTCCGCGGTCCGTATGGTCCATAGGCCATTTAGGCCCCTTTTGGCCTAATCCAATGAGGCCAAAGGGGCCAGCCACCTAGGCCCCAAGGCCAGGTGGGTCCCAAACCACAATTGGGCCCACCTGAGCCAATTTTGGCCACCACCTCCTTGGACCCAAAAATGACCAAAACCCTCATGGACACCCTTTTGGCCATAAATCCTGTAGGACCCATTTTTGGCCATGGACCACCATGGGTCAATAGTTCAGCCATGGCCTCTGGAAACCACCAGAGGCCATCAGATCAGCTCAGCCCGTCTTTCCCCTCAACTCCGTACTCAAGGTTGCAGGCATGGTGCATATATGGTATTATATACCATTATGCACCATTTTTGCTCAGCAATCCAATGGTGACGTTTTCAGGATCCAACTCCACCTTCCCAACGCCCATTTTGAAGGAGGATTAATCAGCTCATCAGTCTGACAAGTTATGGCAGCAATCAGAAGACTCTTCAAGGATCCCAACCACCTGTATCTGCAGGAGTTGGGTTGGCACAATTCATTCAGGATTATTCAAGGACAACTCTCAAGAGGTATTACACCATTTCAATCAGTTGTCAAGGCATCAAGTATTCAATACTCCTTTGGACAACCCAATTCATCCGTACAGGCCTCATTCAATCAACCTGTATGGTCTTGGCCCAATTGGGTCATTTCATATTCCACTGTGGGAATTCCATCACACAGTTCAAAGTTCAAGATGGCCAGAACTGTATTTCCCGATCCGGACAATACAGCCATTGATCCACCTTCCAGGATCAATCTTTCAGTTTTCACATATACCGGCTACCTTTCATCACCTGGGGACTTTTTCGCCGTTAATTAATATATTGGATTTATTATTATCCTTATTTTCTTTTATCTTATTAAAGTTAATACTGATAATCTTAAGTCAGTCATTAGCACCTTTCTCTTTTCTTTCCTTGCCTGTCAGTGGATATTGGTGGTCATATCCTTTACCAATTCCGTTGTTCTTTCTGGCAGGTTGAAACAGTGAATTGAGGATTCACTTGGTTGGCTTCTTGGCCTTTGGCCTCTGGTTTCACTCTTACTATTCTTTGTTATCTTTGGCATATTTATCCTTTCTCTTATTCCTGCTTAAGAAATATATTCCGTAGTATTTCTTATCATCTTTGGAGCCCTCCAAGTGAGTTCTTGATTCCTGAGTGCCAGGCCCTCTTGCTTCCGTAAGAGCCCCTGTGACACTCACGTGTTTCTATTGATAATACAAATAGTAACTGCAAACCCCAAGCCAGCCTGATTAGTATCAAAATGACTTTAGTATATATTCTTGCTCTCCAGTTCATTGCATTTACCATTCATTCCTGTCAAGATCAAACTGAATCTTTTTTTGAAATATGGATTCTTCCAAGCCATATTGCCTTGGTATATTGAAAACCCATGTATGCCTCACTAATCCCATTCAGAAACCTTTTCCACCGGATGATTGGATTTTATTATGTCATACAAGTCAAAATTTATTCTTGTATACACAACATCAAAGAGAAGCTTGGGGTAGCCTTCCTCTGGATGTCACCTCTGCACTCGTACCATTATTGGGTGACCCCAATTTCTTTATATCCTGTGGTCCTTCTGGCATGTGGAACACCAATCTAGAGAAAAACCCCAACTAGAAAGTATTCATTGAAAAATTTCTCAAGTTTAACCTTTACAACAAGAAAAACATCAGTATTCCAATAGTAATTTTTATTTTTTTGTTTTCCTCAGAAAGCTTTGATATATTTGACCTCATTAGGCAGAATTCAATATTAATCCACCAACCAGCCACATACAACAGCTCTGAACATTGTGGGTGTTCACTTATCTCACACCTGGAGCCCCAGCCTGTTATCTCTTCTCAGAACGTATTGTTGTCACCTGAGCTGCACTCACATCTGCTGAAGATTCCAAGTGGAAATGACCTTCCACAAATTGAATCCCTGATACCATTCCTAAAATCATCACTCAAGCCTCATCAAAAGCAAGAATTAGCATTTCTCCTAGATAGAGAAGCCCCAAATGGAAAATCGGCAAATTCTCTGTGGTTAAATAAACCATCATCCTCATCTCCAAGAATAAATTTGATACATAGCATCACAAAGAAGCAAGTAAATAACCTTGAAGACTCCTTCAGCCATACTCCCTTGGGCTGTCTGCTTGCGGATGAAATGGGACTAGGGAAATCAATTCAGTGCATATCACTCATATGTATGACTCTTGAATATTCCAAAAGATATATTCCACCATCCATTCACTTTATTAATAAAAAACAAAAACACTCCACACTCATAATATGCTTACCTTGTTTGACAAAGAATTGGGAAGATGAATTAAAATGACATACAAACATATCCCAACTAAAGATTGTCACCTATCATGGGAAGAAAAGAAGGGAGATTGGACTGAAAAAATGGTCTGAAGCTGATATTGTAATATCTAGCTATCATTTGTTAGCCCATGAGTTTGGTCAGCCTGATAATATAGAAAGCTCTTGGATTTACCATAGTGAATGGTACTGAGGTGTCTTAGATGAGGCCCAGTGAGTTTTTCAACTTATTATTTATAAATCGTGGAGTTCTGATGAAAGATATATAAATTATATTGACATACCTAGTCAGATAAGAAGTCAGGGGTCAACTTTCCTCAAAGCAATTGGGGCAATACAAACATCCAGATGCATTTGCCTGACAGGAACCCCTATTCAAAACAGTATAAATGACTTAATTAGCCTAATCACCTTCATTACAGCACCTTAAAGTGAAAAACAAGAGAATTGGGTAACAAATATATTGGAAAAGCTCAAAAAAGGAAATTATAGCCCCCTTCAGTTATGCCTGAGGCATCTTTGTCTACAAAGAAACAAGGACCGCATTTTGAATGATCTACCTGAAATTAATGATGATTATATCCATGAACCTCTCTCAGATTGGACTTTAGATAGATATAATGATATTTACAAAGAGTTCATATCATCATCTAATCAAGGCTCAGAAATTTTCTTCAAGTATATAAACAAGCTTCGCCTTTGTTGCAATCATCACTTGCTTAGTGAAAGTATATATGACATTGAAGGTATGATCTCACCATATGGGACACAAATAGAAGGGAGTTTTTTTAATATTACCATAACAGAACATGTTGATGTCAAAACATGTCTACAAAGCACTCAAATTCAGAGGCTCCTGAAAATTCTTTTACCATGCCAAAACATTAAAAATTCAACCCCAAAATCAGTGATTTTTTCACAGTTTACAACATTTCTTGATTTTTAAGTTGGGTTATTTCCATTATTTTGTCTATTAAGCTTCTGCTTTGTACCTCTCCTTTGAGAATTATGAAGCTTTTGATTGACCATTATTTGTGATAAACTGGTAGGATTGGAATTGTCTTAGAAAACAATACAATCATTTTTACACGTGTTGATGGAACAATAGGCCAAGCTACACAGGAAGCAGAACTTAAGAAATTCAAGGAAAACAGCAATGTAGAAGTACTTGTGGCTTCAATAGGGGCTGCAGGGGTTGGCCTGAATATAACCTGTGCAGACATGGTATTTATAATGGTATGAATTATGATTATATGACCATGAGGAAGTATTTTAATATAATCTATATATCTAATATATGTCTAGGAGCCTCATTGGAATCCAGCTGCTGAAGATGAAGCTATTGATCATCTACATTGTATTGGACAAAGGAAAAATGTAATGGCATACCATTTTATATCACCTGATACAGTGGAGATAAACATGCAAAGGGTATGTTAATTCATAAGAAGTTTTATTTAATGAAAAATTTAGAACCACTTATTTTATATTTATGAATTACAAGGTACAACAGAGGAAGCCTACTTTGGCAAGGTGTGTACATTTTTAATCATTCAAACCACTGATTGGATTTTATTTTCCTTTCCTTATGGTGGTTATTTTTTTCATGTAAGAACAACTTTAGAAAGTACTTTGACATATGCTGAGCTATCAAAACCTTTCTTAGAGACTCATATGAACATCAAAATTGAAAGTGGGTAACTGTGAAATTATAGTTCTTTTGGATTAAAAAAAATTTGTGCGTGGATTTAGCAAACTACATCCATGAAAGGCGTGAAGGCGTATCTGAATCCACAATTTTATGCATAGGCGTTGGCGTAAATTTTAGTTTAAGGCATGGAAATATCACTCCCCTCAATAATCATTGCATCCAGGGCTCTCAGTAGTGCTCACCAAAATTATTGCTCTATAGTAAATCCCTGAATAGTTTGTTTAAATCATTTTGTATATTTTAGATCTATTTCAGAGTCATAGTTGCAGTTGTAAATACTCTAATTATTATTTTATCATAGGTTCAGCCAAACAATGGGCATAATTTGAATGTTGAGATCAACCCTCTTTTGATATATACCATCCACATATGAGTTTATGAATAATTACCCTTTTTGGATTCAATTTTGTATACACCTTTATAAAGAATTGATAATTTTATTGAAGGTCATTCTTAATTGTTATTTTAGGTCTCAATTCACAGAGATGGCCATTATGCCATTTAATTCTGAATTCCTGTCAGGCTGAGTCTATGTTGTAGCTTATTAATGACTAGTTACAAGCTTTAACTATGACTGTGACACAGCTGAAATAGTAATAAAAAGATCTATTTAAGATAATAAGGGTTGATAAAAGAATATTCAGGGCTTTACTGTTGAGAAATAGTGGTGGTGAGCACTGTTGAAAGCCTGGGGGAAGATTTACCTGTTGGGCTACAATAATAAATACTACAATAATTGAAATTATAATTATACCTGATTATTTTCCAATAGTATAACTGCTTTTGACAGCTGTACTACGTAGGAATTCAAGATCAGGATGAGGAAACCTTTTCTGGTGGAGAAAAGGTCCCATTTTATCCTAAAATTGGGTGAAAAAGGCTACTAGACTTTTCCACATAGAGGAAGTGAAGATTTTTCACTTCCAAAGACTGGCTTGTGGCTTTCACAAACCTTTTATATCCTGTATTGTGCTCAGATGTGGTTTTGAAACCACATCTGGGAACCTTTTACCATTATAGGGTGAAAATTTTCAGCTGGGGACCACATAGCCCTCTTCTGACATGTATGACACGTAGAATGCTGTACAGGACGCCATTATTGAGCAAACTATTAGGTATTGAATTATAAACATGCTTTTTTCATCTGTTTGATGCCTCATAATCATAGTTATGAGATAATATCCCACAGTAAGGCTGTATTGGCGTAACTGTGGGATTTTGACCTTAAAACTGCCATACCTTTGTCAGTTTTTGAGATATCAAGCTCAACCTTGGCTCACTGTGTATCCCTGGATGTGCTATAAACAATGGTACCTCATTTGATATAGCTATCATTAAATATGGAAAAGGTATTCCATGTACAAGATTTTTTGTACATATGTATGATTTGCTTAAAATCAGTATGAAACTTGTTTGCCCCATAGCTTTTGTTCTAGATGCAATATGTGGAAATGGATGGCACCATCATACATCCCTGATTTTGAGCTTTCCAAAAAGACCCCACTTTAGTTATCTCACACTAAAACTGTAGAAGGTAGATGAGAGGTGAATATTTTATTCACCCTTATTTGACCTTATTTTGGTCATAACTTCTGCAATTATGGTTCTACCTCAATTTGGCTAGTACCATTGGATAGCCCTGACTTAGAGCTTCATTTGGAATACCCATCTGATGGGGTTAAGTCTCTTCCTCAGGATCTCAGATGAGAGGTGAAAATAAGGTTTATGCTCAGCAACAACTTTGAGCAGGAATAACTTCGTTATTCTTTCTCCTATGATGGTGGGACTTGTGTATTTGGAGAGTGGTGGGGTTCCTCTTTCTTTTGATACCTTTTGAGCTTACTTTTCTCAGCTCCATTTTTTGGTAGTATCTTGGCTTTACCATTGGTTTATGGTATTTGGCTCTCATGCTTGTGCTCTGGCTTTGAGTCACAGGCTGACAATTCAAAACTTTAAGTTATCTTTTATTTAATGACTTTATTTGAAACTTCCTTGTCTATGAACTCATGAATATGATTTATTTAGAAAACTCAAAGTATTTGGGACATAAAAACCCCCATTTACTATTCCATTATATCCACTTATCTCAAATATTTTTTCCTACATTATTCCCATAGTCTATTTCAAATATAAAAGTGTTTTAGAGGTAAAATAACATTTGTGTTATTTTGAAATGTGTTTTTACATAATTGTTTTGCAAATTTATTCTTTTTAACTATCATTCCAGTTTCCTGGTGTATAATTGTGTTTTTTCAAAGAGAAAAAATCTTATTTCAGAAAAAGGTGGTCACATTGATGGAAGAATGCAAATGAGGTGGGGCTGAATTTGTTGAAGGAATTGAAGTAAAAGCACAAGTAATATATATATTTGTTTTATGTTGTAAAATAGATAAATATCGTATATATAATATTAATTTTTTGTATATTACAATTCCTCAGTCCATTTTCAAATTTTCAGCATTATTTTCCAGAAGATTAATTATATAAAATATACATTTCCTTACTTTTGATGTTATGTTATATATTCTCAACTAGATCTTGATTTATTTGGTTTTGTTGGACTTATGTTTAATTTTCTTTTTTCTTTTTTACTTTTGAATCAAACTGTCCAGAAATTTCTACAAAATTATTTTCATTTGATGAAGTTTTGTATTTCTTTTTATATAAATTTGGTATAATTTTTCATTTTCTTATTTTCTATTGTTTTTCAAGAAAAAAAATTAATAATAAAATTAAATTTTAATTTTAATTTGTTTTTCTCAAAATGTGAATTCAGTTCCATGTTTTTTCATGGTTTGGCTCTTGTTTTATCATAATCTAAAAGATTAGGCTTGAATTTATGAAAAATGGTCAAAGACTATTTTAATTACTTTGAAAGTTTTTTGAAAAAAAATTACGTAATTTATAAAAAGGCTAAAATTCAGAAAAATATAAAGTGGTTCTAGGAGGGTTTCCTGAACAAAAACCCCCCCAAAAAATTAATTGGATTCAAAGATGCAATACAGCCCAACGTTGCATACAAAAAGGTCAAAAAACAAAAAGAAATTTAAAAAAGGTACCCCAAAGTCCCAATAAAGGTGTAAAGAGACTGTATACATGAACACAGCACCCCAGAAAGGCTACATCAAGCTTTATGGTGGGAAAGGATTGAGAAAGGTCTAATAGTGCGTTCCTTTAAGTCTTTTGGTTGGTCACGCAGTGATATCCATCCATGGGGTAAGGACAGAAGCTCAGTTGGTCTTTGTAAAACATATTTTTACCATGAATGAGGTTAATGTTTATTCACATCAGTATGATGGTAGGGCCTCTGGAAAAAATGATGGATTTGAGCTTGGCCTCTTTGTTCCAAGTGGTGATTTCAGACAGTAATGGTGAGGCTGTGACCTTTTACCATGAAGCTGGTGGGTATCAGTATTCTATGATAGCACTCTGGTGCAGTATGAAAAAATTTGAAATTGAAATTAGAAAGAGGCCTCTTCTTGCACCTGAGCTCAGGACATCACCAAATCTCAACTTCTAACTTCCAAAACTCCCTAATTAACTACTTTTAAGATAATATTCTAGAATAAGTTTCCATTTTAAATAAATATTTCACCACTTTCGTAAAAATGCCCTCTGCTTCCGGTAGTAAGGGTTTATCATCTTTTGACTGTATTCTTTTCATTCTTTAGCTTTTATTTATTATTTCAAAGCTTAGAGGAGTTTTTATCTTCAAGAAGGCTCTCAATTACCCTGCTATACTTTCTATTAATAAGAAAGCTTTCCTCCATCTTATTTCTCCGTATGAGGGAACGGAAAAGGACTTGTATTCTCAGAATTCAGATAAATCGAATTATCAGTTAAATCAAAATAAAATGTTTAGGCTGATAAGTGATGATAATCCTTCTTATTAAGGAAAGGTCGAGGGGATGGACTCCTCAGTCTTGAGTCAAAAGCCTGGTAGGTGTTTTTTCGGAATTTTTACTTATTAAGGCTGATTCCATTTTTTTCCCTAGGAGTTTCTCTTCAAGGGACTATTCAAGAGCTTCTAAGTCTAGTTTTAATTAAGAAGCTTCTGAGGAACAGTGACATGTGGTGTGAACTACTCGATATGTGCCCACTCCTGCACCAAGAGAATCGCCAGAGCCTTCAAATGACCCAATTCTTCAAAAAAATCTATTTGCATCTCCTAGTGTATAAATGAAGGGGTTTTATCAAAATCCTCAAATCAAAAGATCCTTTCCCCAGGTAAAAAAAGAATTAATGATAAGGATCTAACTTCTAAAGACATCATAGATATTTAAAGTGATGAGTCAAGTGATGAATCTGAAGATGAAGGCGAAAGTAATTTCACAAATTCAAAGGAAATTAATTATACCTTTTCCACATTTAATAAGGTTAAACCTGAAAACAGGAAAGAAAATTATTTTCCCTATCTTCATATTGTGCCCAAGGATGAAGCTTATCTAATTCACAATTTATAAAGGGCCTATCAGTCCAATAATTCCATTGGTTAGTGTTTTTGTGGTATTTTTTTAATCCACCAAGACTGAATGGATATTCTTTAGGGTTTTTTAAACATTTTTGTCCTATTTATTATGAGAATATGTATTTTGGGAGGTAAACAAGGATAGTTTCGATATCAGGGCTGTTCACAGTGCTTTGAAGAATTCAGATGTGATAATAGGAGCTCCTCATTATTTTCTTGGAAGAAAAAGACGTTGAAACAAAATCAATTTCTCTGAATTATGTAGCGATACGGAAAAGTGTGGGATTTTGTGTGTATAAAAGGTCTTTTGATAATCGCCTCTTTCGATGTGCCTTATTTTGGAAATTGAGGCTATTTTGTATATATAGCCAGGATTATGCTATCTCATCAGGAAAGTCTTTTTTTAGGATATGATATTTTTTACAGCTGTGTGGAATACATAAGTAGGGAGAAATATCCGATAGATAACAAGTGTCACACAGCTCTATCAGTAACTTACCATAACTTCAATCCAGAAAGAACAGCTATGTTGAAGCTTGAAAGTTGTATCAGAGAAGAAATTCTCTTTCGGTCAAGACATACAAGAAAAATATTGAAAAAAATCTCAAAAATGATGATGGATATCCTGAAATATCCTTTTTTTAGTGATTGCTAATTGGGTTTTTAAAATGGCTAATTAAGGGGACCCCAAAAATTCATTCGTTCAAGATTCTCAATCTGGTTAAAAAATAACTTAGAATTTCTCCTTTCATTTTGAAGGATTTCAAGTAATTATTGAATATTTTCTTTAATAAATCACTAATATAGTATTCCTCTATACTATTTAATTTTGAAATCTTGAAAAAATTAGAGGATACTAGCACCTATTTAATAGAGTAGATAAGATTTGAATGAAATCTTATAAAGCTTTGTCAAATTTATTAACCTTTGGTCCAGTGGACTGCTTCAGCTTCCAAAAAGATAGAAGAGTAATATCAGCCTGTAAATCCCTCATGGCCTTCGAATTTGGTGCTATTGTAGCTGAGAACAGGAATCATTACAAATTGAGGGCTCCAAAGTGGGGCGCCCTGGGAAATACTAGGTGTTACCTCAATTATGCCTTGAATAAAATGGGCTTGTCTGAAAATAAGGTTTATTGTGTTTAGGCCCTGAATGTTTTCAATGATTCCATTAATTTTTCTACATTATATAATGGTTTTGGAGGATGTAATCCATACAAAAGATCATTATTACTTAATTACTATACCTGAAAAGCTTTACATTACAAGCCTGAAGGATCATATCTTCCATGCTGATGAAGTAGATGATCCCCATTATAGATCTATTGCTAATTATTGATTTACCAATAGCTATTCTTTGTATTTTACTTCTTGGGAATGCTTCAAAATACAAATAAATTCCCTTTTTAATCGCCTCTAAAATGAATATTTGTGGTCCAAAAATATTTCCCCTACATTTCCTGTAGTAAGATTATGCAATTATGGCGTATGAGACTATCAAAAGAAGACTTCAACATGTCTTCCTCTCATAGAAGTAGATGAGAATACTGTGAGGCTTAAATTTATTATTTTGAATAAATAATATCTTCATTAAATAAAAAGATTCTATAAGCTATAGAGCTGAAACACAAATAGATCAAAATTGAAAATTTGGAGGTTTTGGGATAGCTAGCACATTACGTACATATGGCTTGTGGTTGAAGTATCTGGAGAGTTTGAGTATTGTATTTTGGGAAGCTATAAGCTTAATTATGGGTCAAAGGGTTTCTGAAATCTCATAAAATCAATATATCAGCTGTGCACAATTTTCAAACTGGTGTCAAAAGTATTTGGGTTGTAAATTCGAGTAGTTGAATTCATAGGTTAGGGTAAATGAAGAGACATTCTTTATACTACACAAAATTGATCGTTCTTCATAGAGATGAAAAGAGAATTTTCTGGGATTGAGTTACTTATCAAAGTATATGATAGGCTAGGGTTCTCAAAATTGGTATTATGTGCAAGTAAGATTAATATTAGTGCAATTAAAAATATGAGTTATTTATTTCATGGGCTGGGAATTCATCTTAAATCTTCAAATTGTAATTTGATACTTAAGGCGATGATGATAAAAATGAAGGGTTCGGACTTATTAATTGAATAATTCATGGAAGTATCTCAGTTTCTTCAATTAATATTGGAAATGCATCAATTTATGTGCTAGGCTCATGGAATCTTGGAGCTATGAGGAAGTCACCTTTCTGTAAAGGCAACTAATGATAAAGTGAAATATGAGGCTATGCATAGAATAAAAAGATGAAAAAGAATCGTTCCAGCAGAATTTGATAAGAATAAGATGTGAAAAATATTTCATCACATGTCATTAGCCATAAGAACATCAGAGGGTAATTTTTGAAAATTTAAATAATTACCACTTACTTCATTGTTTGGTAATATGGACTGGAAGATAGAGTAGGTTTGTTTGGATATGTTATTTGGTGAAATATCCGGTTTTTATTTCAAATGTGCTTGACTTTGGGTATTATACTAGGGTTCAAGTCATGGGAAATTCTTATTGTAAGTGATATGATATTGAAACTGCGAGCAATGGGTCTCAGTAATATCACTCTTTCTTTAATGCAGAAACCCAAGAGCTTATTGAGAATGCAGATTTGGGACATATTTGTTCACAGGTATTTGGCCCTTGAAAGAATTTTTTTTGTGGCACATTTTTGATGCATAAATTTAATTTATAGTGCTAGAGATGTGAGAGCTTTCAAAAATTGATGTTTTCCTCAATAATAATATAAAAGCTAACAAAAATTAAATTTCGGATCAATTACTAGAACTAAACGCTCTCCCGTTTATAATTTAATTACAAATTCATCATATCAGACTCACAAATATCTAAAGGACTTCATCAGAAACTTGCTTAACATTAAATAAAGAGCTCAAAATAGGGAATTTCTACCAACATAAAACAAAATTGAACAACTTGAAGATTCAGAAAGGGAAAGGTTGGTAAATTAAATTGTTTAAGCTATGAGACAGTGGAAAAAACACTTTGTGGGTGCAAGAAATGTATTTCAGAAAAAAACAAAGGAGTTTTTCAAGAAAAATAAAAATACTTTTGCATAAATCCTCAAGAGTTTTCTTTGGAAATTACCCTCTTTACATTTTGAAATTACATTTTTATTGATGTAGCTATAAGTTATTTGATATCAGCATGTAAGAAAGGCTCATTTGTAGAGTATGCACTGGATTTTGATGCATAAAATTAATGCTAAGCTATTGGTGCAATGATGGAAAGGTGACTAAGGGTCCAGAAGAAGGAATATTTGAAAAAATGAGAAATAGAGAGTCCTAAAAGAGGGGAATAAATATAACGGTATTGATTCTTTTGTGGAATTCAAATTCATTTTTTCATTATTATTGAACGTTCCACTTTAGCTTTTTGAAATTTGTGCATTCAGGGCTATGGAAATAATGGGAAATGAAAGGGTTTAAATACTTATCCAATATCCTTATTGTTCTTTTGTGAATGATAAATAAGAGAGTCAAAGATATCATTCATTTGGCCTGAGATGGAGGAATGATGAATATAGTAAATGACTCCCTAATCTGAATACACATAAAATAACTTACTTAATTGAAATGGAAGGAAGAGTTAAGGCCTCAGATTTCATTGAAGAAAATAAGCATTACACAACCAGTGAACCCCCTCTGGAAAAGAAATAATGCAAGGGTTAACGGCAAAATATTTACTCTGAGACTTACAAAAGAGAAATAGACTATGAAAAGATGGTAGAACTGTCAATTAAGAAGGAGCTTTAATTAGTGGTGAGAATTTAAAACTCAATCAAGTTTAAAAATAGACTTTTAAAGGGACACAGAATGATGTAGATTTAGCTTTCTATATAGTAAAAATATAATTGAGAAATATGACTATAGTATTTGGGTAGCTTATTGAGATGCTTGGAAATTTCTATGTAGCAAATATTACATTAATATTTTATGGTTATTGGATGTAAGGATTTGGGGGTTCAAGTTCAGCCTAAGTAGTCAAATAACATTCAAATAATTTCAAATTAGAAAATCTCACATTTACAAACCCTCAGAGATTATTTGAGAATAATTTCCAATTTATAGTGTTTTTTGGGAATGTCTTTTGTGTAATTTTGGTCATTAATACAAAAATAATGGCTTTATATCTATTTATTATTAATGATTGGAATGAGGTACATAGATTAATTTATTGAAATGGAAACGAGGATAATCCAAAATAATATTTGAGGCTGTTAAGCCTTTTAATAATATTATCAATTTAATTCAAGTAACTTTATTTTTGATCTCTTTGGTGCTTGATCAAGTGGCATGTCCTATGGGTATAATTTAGTATGATATAAACACAGAAGCTTATATATATCATTTTATGGGTAATTAATTATGATTGAATACTTCAAATAGAGCTATTAAGATCAATATTTTTCAAATTGATTTGGGTGCTTGTCATATGGGACAGCTTGAAAATGATAAGTAGAGAAAGCTTGGTCATAATTGGTTTAGGTGGTGGTAGGTTACTAGTTTTGAAATTATAATATGGAGTTTGTAAATTTGGTGAAAGTTTTCCCCGAAATCGGTTAAACCTGTGAGTCAACAACGCCATTTTCCCATGTTGGGGAGTTTTTCAACCCCTTTTTTATGACTTCTCTACTACCTGGATGTTCATTTTATTACATAAAATTTCACAATTTCTTCCCATTTCTAGCAAATGCGTGAGCTATAAATAAAAAACTCAAATTTTCTTTATATTATTATTTTGAGCTGAGAACTAGATCAAAATATAATTAAGTGACTAATAATACCTTAGAATCATTTAAATAATTATTTCCCTATTCTCAAGAGTATATGAGATCATTTATATACAATATCTCATTGAATCTTCACTTTTTGAAATTGGGTGTAGAATAATTATATTTACTAAAATGTCTTCCTTCAAAACAAAAAAATAATTCTTTAGGCTTAACTTTTGGTTATTCAAAATTTGATTAATTATTTTTGATAAGAATTGTTTGAGCTTTAAGAAACATCAAACTAAATTTCAAGAACTTAAGATATCATGAAAGTACCAAGAGACAGATTATTGAAAAAATATTTATATGGCCAAATTCCACTATTTTTTGGCTATGAAGACAGGAAATATGAATTTGGCCATAAAGAGTTTTAAAAAAATTCCCTAAAATAGTATTTGTTTTTTATTAAATCCTGATATAATAATACTCAAATTATTTAAAAACTATATCTTGGGATACAATTATTGAAATCCCATTCTATATCTTTTTTCATCAAATCTTATCAAGTGATTATTTTTAACATTTTGAACAAAAACAAGAAGTCTGAAATTCATCATCACAGTTCTTTCATTCCTCATAAAAATGATGTTGAAATAAGAGGAATATGAAAAGTATTGACAAAAATGAGAACTTATGAAAAAAACCACATAATGTTGTACATTATTTTCCACTTTGAGGATGTCTGGAAAAGGACTTCAATTTTGGTTCCATATCTTGACTGTTTTTTGTGTGCTCTTCAATTATCAATAAGGTTATTGGTACATACATCTTTTGTAAAAACACATAAGGGGTTCCCTGGGCCCATTTTCAATTGAAATGAAACAAAAAATGTTCATTGATCCAAAACCTCCCAAACCCCCCTAACCTATTTGTTTCAGTTTTTCTGCACATCCCCCCCAAAAAAAGACCAAACACCTAAATAATCCACATTATCCCCCAAAAAACAACTTTTTTTGAAAAACAGAATTCAAAAACAAATTTTTCAAATTTTTCCACACTTTTTTTCTTTTTTGACCCAATGACTACATTTTCCCCCAAAACAACCTGCTTCCAAGCCTCAGGAATTTGCTTTCTTTACCTTCCCTCTTCTTTTATTCTTAAATTTAAACCTCTTCATTTCACCTTTTCCCACTTTTTTAGACTTTTCACACCTTTTATCCCTTCTTTCTCACATTTAAAAAGGTTCTTTCCTCATTCCAAAACCCCAAATTTGCCTTTTTGCAAATTTATACATCTTTTTCACTATATAATGCTTCAAAACCCCACTGAAAGTAAATTTCAGACCCTTGAGACTTTTTGGAAGCTTTTGCATAATTTTTCCCAGGCACAGGGGTATCATGTGTCAACCTTGAGGCCCAATATGACCCACAATCACATTGAGTTCTGGGACACCAAATCCCCAAAAAATCACCTCCAAAACAATCACTTCATGAAAGCTTGACTTTCCACTTAGACTTTATGCCAAAAAAATGCCAAGAGTACTAATTGGACTCTTAGCGTCAGAAAGCCTGAACATAGCCATGATTACACTGAAAATATCATATCAAATCCTGCTTTCAGAAAGATCAATGAGCAAGAAAAATCCCAAATAGCTCAAATTTCTGAATCACTGCTCATGCCAAGGCAAATTCAGGCCCAATTATACAGCCAGAGGGAGACTGAAAGGCCTTTAATCTCCCAAGAAATTTACAACCAAGTAAAGAAAATCAAGAAAGACAAACTGCAAGGCAGAAGGCCCATTGATGCTCTTATTGACACCCTCAAAGAAAACTTTGTGTGGTCTTCTGCAAGGGAATCTGAGGGACACACTAGCTCCTTCTTTTTCACTCACCCCCTTTCCATAAAGCTCCTTCATGGATCTCCTCATGTGATTATTTTTGTTTTTACTTATAAAACCAATAAGTACAAAACACCCCTTTTTCATATTGTTACATTCAGCTCAACAAATAAGATCTTTTCTAGGGCTCTTTGTTTGATGAAGAATGAAAGTGAATCCTCATATTCTTAAGCATTAAATCAATACATAGAGAAAGCTCTCAACAGCACCAATATTCTTCCCCCTCCAGTTATTGTTATTGACTGGGATTTTCCGTTGTAAAATTCTCTCAATAAACTCTTCCCCGACTCAAAAGTCATGTTATGCATTTGGCAGATCAATAAAGATTTATATGCCCATTTCATGGAGAAAATTGGTCATGCCACTGATTTTGAAGATTTTATGGTACTTTGGAATGAAGTAATATAAATTTATTTCTCACTTTTATTCTTATTATTGTTTTCATTAATGGCTTTGGGATACATTTCTCAGGTTATGTATTCATCCACTGAAAGTTCTTTCAAAGATGACTGAAAGAAGCTTCAAGAGAAAGTCAAAAATCCTGAAGTCCTTAAATTTTTGGAAAACCCAGGCGTCCTCTAAAGGAGGATTATGTATCAGCCTGGACTAACTACCATTGCCACATGGGTGTGGGCTCCACATCAAAAGTTTAAGGTTCCCATGCCATGGTTGAAATTTGGCTCCAAACATCCACTGGTACTCTCCTGGAGGTAATTAGGTCTCTTCACATGGCTTTCAAGAAAAGATTTATTGAAAAAACCAACAGACTCTCCAAAGAAAGGATTGTCCATGTCAAGAATTTTCCTCCACACATCTGTGCTTGGAATAGAAAGTTTTCTCATCATGCCCTTCATATGGCATTTATAAGTTTCAAAAGCAAATTTCCCCCCAACAAAAAATGCACCAAAAAAAAAAATTATCAAGGAGTATCTTGCAAGCACAATACTAAAAGGATCCATATATCAGACTTCCATCCTGTTTGGCATTTCAATTTATCTGTGAGTATTTTTTGATCTTCAAATTCTTAGTTTTGTTCAAATTGACCGATTTTCTTTGTCATATTCTTCTCAGACTGGTTATCAAGGTGAGGAACAAATTGTTGAGTAAGAAAGAAATAATGAAGCAAAAATAGTATTTGAAGATATTGGGCAAGACTTTTTTCAAAGACAAATGGCAGAAATCACCCCAATTATTCAGCATTTTCAAGATTTTTTGATTGGAAAAATCCCTTTTGATTGAATTCCCAAGACTCAGGAGGATGATAAATATTATGAAGACCCACTAGAATTAAAAACTATCCATGAGAACTCAAGGAGCCAAAAATGAAGATTAAAATAAAAATAAAAATGTAAATAAAATTAAAATTAAAAATACAAATACAAATAAAAATAAAAATAAAGATAAAGATAAAGATAAAAATGAACAATAAAAGTAAAAATAAAATAAAAATAAAAATAAAAATGGACAATAAAAGTAAAAATAAAATAAAAATAAAAATAAGAATAAGAATAAAAATAAAAATAAAAATGAAAATAAAAATAAAAATAAAAATAAAAATAAACATAAAAATAAAAATAAAAATAAAAATGAAAATAAAAATAAAAATAAAAATAAAAATAAAAATAAAAATAAAAATAAAAATAAAAATAAAAATAAAAATAAAAATAAAAATAAAAATAAAAATAAAAATAAAAATAAAAATAAAAATAAAAATAAAAATAAAAATAAAAATAAAAATAAAAATAAAAATAAAAAGAAAACTAAAAATAAAAATAAAAATAAAAATAAAGATAAAAATAAAAATAAAAATAAAAATAAAAACAAAAATAAAAATAAAAATAAAAATAAAAATAAAAATAAAAATAAAAATAAAAATAAAAATAAAAATAAAAATAAAAATAGAAATAAAAATAAAAATAAAAATAAAAATAAAAATAAAAATAAAAATAAAAATAAAAATAAAAATAAAAATAAAAATAAAAATAAAAATAAAAATAAAAATAAAAATAAAAATAAAAATAAAAATAAAAATAAAAAGAAAAAGAAAAAGAAAAAGAAAAAGAAAAATAAAAATAAAAATAAAAATCAAAATAAAAATAAAAATAAAATTCAAAATAAAAAAAAATAAAAATAAAAATAGAAATAAAAATAAAAATAAAAGTAAAAATAGAATTCAAAATAAAATTCAAAATAAAAATAAAAATAAAAATAAAATTCAAAATAAAAACAAAAATAAAAATAAAAGTAAAAGTAAAAATAAAATTCAAAATAAAATTCAAAATAAAAATAGAAGTAAAAATAAAAATAAAATTGAAATTAAAATAGATCCCTAAAGATTTGAAATCATTGAAAGTCAATCCAATAGAAGAGAAAGACCCCCATAAAAAGTGACCAGCATAACAACATCATGATCACACACAATTTCACCCTCTCAAATTATGGAAGAGGATTCAGCTGAATATTCTGAATATTCTGTAGATTATGAGGCCTCATTATTCAAATCCATAACTTCATCAGATTAACTCCCCTCAGCAACTGAATTGAATGAATATGGGAAATCAGGAATCACTCTTAGAAGGTCCAGAGGATTGGAAATTGGTAGGGAAACCTCACAAAGAAAGTCCCACAAGCCTGAGACAACTTTGAAGATATATGATGCAATTTATTTGACCTGTGAGCATTTCCAAAGAAATCATCACACAGATGACAAATTCTCCAAGCTCTCTGTGAGTTTCTGATTCATTTTAATGTAATGTTATGTTTATTGTAATATTTGTGAATTTTTTGACCTATCTCTATCAGGTACCCGGCTCAGAAGACTTGCCAAATTTTAATTTGAAATACACCTTCAAGCCCATAAGTGTGCAGGGTGATGGAAAATTGTGGCTACAGAACAGTATCAAATTGCATTTACAAGACTCAAGATCAATGGGCCAATGTCAGAAGTGACTTTGCTGAAGAAATTTAAAGGAATCAATACCTTTATGAAGCCGTGAACACTTTGATCCCTCAGTATCCTCTTATTTGGATAGAACTGGGTGGTATGAATATGTTGGCCAGGATCCAAAAAGCAAGTGGATGTCCATGCCTGATATGAGAGATCCAATTGAAAATAAGTATCAAAGACAATTTTTTTTATTCAATATTTCATCAATCTTCCTCTTTTGTCCCTTATTTCTGTCCTCCAAATGACAATCCACCCATTCTAATCCGTTTCTTGGATATCTGTTCTCATTTTGTTCCATTGGATATCATCATTTTTAGAGCCTACCCCTTCCCCCTCCCATTACTGTGAATTAAGAATTTCATGCCCAACCACAAGCCCTGGGGTGGTCAGATATATTTAATAAACACATGATGTTAGCTTTGTCCAATCTTCCCCCCCCTCAGAAAAACCCCACTATTTTGAAGGTTTATTTAGATTGTTTTTTTTACATAAAACCTATGCGAATTATCCTCCTCCCCAGTCCTATTTATTGCTTAAATTACACCTCAGTCTAAGCTTTGAAAAAACATGTGGCACTTTTGTACCTGAAAATAGTCATATTACAAACATTAAAAAAAATAGACAAAACACACCTTTTTGGGCCTTCACTTGTCCCACCAAAAAAATACCCAAGATTATGAGCTTATAGTCTTTTATTGTCAATATTGAACCCCAAATTTTTAAAAAAATGAAGGTAATTCATAAGTGGGAACATTTTTAATCAATTTTTCAAAAGAAATAGGCCATTTTTCCAAGTTGGCCAAATTGGCGAAATTTGGGGGTCTTGACAACCCATGTTGGCAAACTTATGCAAAAAAAATTAAAAAAATCTTTGAAACTAAGCCTGAGGAAGGTATTCGAAAAAATAGGACACTTATGTGTTTTTCCCGTAAATTGGTAAAAACATGTAAGGGCTTATGTGGGTTTACCAACACCTATCACTAATTGTCAAAAAACAATAAAAAAGTAAACTGTATTTTATCATGAAAAAAATATAGAAATTCATTCCTGAGAAACTGATTGTGACTCAAGTACATGTAAATCTTTGATCTTTTTAAAAAGATAAATAAAATTTAGATTCTCATCAATGGTTGATGATAATTTTTCTTGATGAAAATGTTGCATATTTTTATCTGGGTTTTTTCTTTTTTTAAAAAAAAATAAAAAATAAAATTCAATAGATTCTTACAAAAGAGAACTCATATTTTTTGTCAGAAATTGGTAAAATTTCCCAAATTTTGGGAAATAAATATGAAGGATTCTGTGTATTTACATTCTTTCTTATTTCAATTTACCATTTCCTTATATAATTTCACATTTTCAAAAAAAACCTTCAGGTTTTCAAAATGAACCATAGAAATCAATTTCAAATTTCCATAAAAAATTAATCCAATTAAAAAACTTCATAAGTCAAAATAATATGAATCAATTAAGAAAAAAAAAGATTAAGTTGAATATTTTTCTTTTAACAAAAAAAATATGTAATTGAATAATTATTATATAAAAAATAAAAGGAGGGTTGAATTGACCTTTTTTTATGTTTAAAGTCTTTAAAGCTTTTTGAAATAGGAAATTAAAGAGATTTTTTGTTAAAAGTATTTTTTCATTGAAATTTAAGTGATTCAGATAAAGAAATTGATAAAAATATAGCTTAGTGGTAATCAAGGTCAAGTGATGACTTGTATTCATTATTTTTGTTTCTGTGGATAGAATCATTAACCAAATGTATATATATGAAAACTGATATTAGAACCCTTTCTTTTGTTTGTTTTTAATTATTTCTTCATTTTTTCATATGTTTTGTTACTTTTTTTAATAACTTGTCAAAAAATATTTGAAATAAAATAGTATATTCTCATAAATCAAAGAAATTGAATCAAATTTGAAATGTGTATTGTTGTTTTTTTACAACATCAATAATAAAATTTCTTAAACATCAACTTCATTTCCAACAGAAAGCAGTTTTCTAACTTTATTAGGGGTGTTCAGTTGTTGGGTGATTCACAACTTCAAAATAAGTATGATTTGCTATTTTTTGAGCTGTCGCTTTTTGAAAGATGAGCCATCGAATCCGATGTCATCTTTTGTTGGTCTGGACCATTTTTGACCAATTGGTGCCCATCTTGGTGGCAGAAAAGTACACTGTGTAGGCACACTTGAGTCAAAATATCTTCTCTAGGATTTTTTTGCTTGAATTTTTAATTCATTGAAATATTTTTTTTAATTTCTCAACCCAAAAGGGTGAGAAAAAGCATATTTCTTCTACTTGTTCCAGCCAGTTCCAAAACTGGAAATCAGACATCAAATCAGTCTTCAATTTTCATGACTGATTTCTCAAAGCAGATCAACTGATTTCGAACAAAAAAAACAAAATTAGTAAAGGAATGAAGCCCCTTAATAAGTTGTTATAATAGATTATTCCAACATCTTCCAACAAAACATCAATGTCTACCAAGAAAAGATTTAAGACTAGAGATAAGTCTTTTTGTGGGTTCTCGTTGGTATGAATCATGCAAAATATATATCTGAAACTCATTCATTAAAGTAAAGGATAGGATTTGAAACAGAATTTAACAAGATTTTTATGATACACTTCGAGTTTACAACTTCCTTTTGTGGAATCTTGAGACTGTTTTGCAGGACTGTCAAAAAATATTGGAAGCTTTTTATCGATTGATGGGTGGCCTATCTCCAGGTTTCCTTCAAGTTCCACCCATCAGGCTTCCCAACTGCGTTCATAAGACGTCGTATAGCAAATTTTCGACGGAGAAAAGCGCAGTTTCAGCGCCTGCCTTCGTTTTGAGACTTCCAAATCCTCCAGCGCTCAAGAAAGGTGCAAAAACACTCTCTTAGGATGCCTAGTTCTCACCAGAACCCAGTAAGTCCTCATCAATCAACAAGGAACTAACTACGGCTGATAAAAATTCCCTGATCAGGATTTTGCTTTCTTGGAAGAAAGGGAAGATTTCTCGAAGCCAAATGAAATTCAAGGAGCTGTTTATAATCTTTACTTGATCAGAGCGTTTGTATTGATTTGGCTTTCCATAGCTGTACAGCAAGTTGTCCTTCTTCCCATGGAATCAACGTGCTCTATGACCAAACCACAACATCTCAGTGATTTTGGGTAATAAACATAAAAAGGCCTCAGTCAATAACCCGTGAGAAAATTATTCATATAGCTTTGGCTTATTCTTTCATTGATCAAAAAATCTAGCACGATCTCCGATAGCCATAAGCTTCCTAAAATTCCAAATTTGGTCGAAGAAAACAGTCACAAGTGAGTTAGCTTGAAAAATAATAATCTTGGAATGAGTTAGCTACCTATATGCCTTCTCATAATACTTATTTTCTAAATAAAATTCTTATTCTATTGTCTAAATTTTAATTACTATTTATTTATAATAACATTTTTATTTCACCTTAAGGAAAAACCTCCGAAACTTAATTTTCAGAGATTGAAACTAATGAATTTTTTACATTGTTTTTTATCCATCCACTGCTCATAAATGCAGCATTGGTTTATTAAGAAATGAAAAGTAAGAAATATGTACTCTGATCATAAAGCTTCATTCATATTCGCCATCTCAAGTTCCATTGTCTTGAAGAATTGATCATACCAGTGTGGCTCAAGCTGGCAATAATCCCCTGCAATCGCCGATCGTCATTCAACCTCCTGTCGCAGAAAAATCATACCCATCACCAAGCAATAGCGCCATTTTGCCTGAAAATACAGAAGATTCAACATTTGTTTCTTCATATCCTTCAATAGAGCCAATTCCACCTCCCATTCATGACCCACAAGCGGCTCACCTCAAAGAAATGAAGCTCGGTTGTGTTGAATCTCCTCGGTGAGAAAGTCTTACTCTTAAAGCAACAAATTACGCTTAGACATTGATCAAAGTGAGAAAAATAATATTGAACTTCAATCTAATTTGATCTTTTAGAAGGTTAGCTTTTATCATTTGAGATTCTTTTCATTTGTTTCTGGATGATTTATTCATGATCATGCTATTTTTAGTTACCCTCATCAACCTGACCTACTTGGAATTCGTGAGACAGAGGAGCTTCCCAAAACAAAGCAGCTCAATGCGTAAGATTTTTCAGCTTCATATACGAAGTAGAAATTTTCGAAAACTCAAAAACGGCTTTTTCTTCTAAACAAAAACCACCACAAATTCTGAATTATTCGATATATGTCTTCAAAATAATTTGAAATTATTATAAACTTTTTTACTAAAAGGTCTGTTTTATACTTGAAAATTTCTCCTAACTTGAAATAGTTAATTCTTAAATTATTATTTTTTTCATTGTGAGATGAGTAGAAAATATCAAGAGATTATAAGACATATGACCATCGAAGAAAAAGAAAAATTTGATAAAATTTTAATTTCCAAAATTTTAGAAATTCATCAGGAATGGGAAAAACAACCAAAAGAAGAATTTAAACAAAATCAAAACAAATTTCTCATCTTAAAAAAGAAATTCAAAAAAATAATAAAAAAATTCTTTAAACGTCTTATTAAAAAAATAAAAAAGTATCAAGGGTAAGTAACTTCCAATATTTCATTATTATTAAATTGAATATTGATATTAGGTGATTTCCTGGTTTTTTTCAAACACACAAATAAAATCAAGGAAAAGAATTGAGTTTGAATTATTTAATAGAAAACTTTTAATAATTTTATGAAAATGAAAATAATAATAAATCATTTAAATTTTTCTGGAATATATATATATATATATTCTTTTTCAACTTAAATAATTTTTTTCTTTTTGCCTGTTTTTTTTAATTTTTTGTCTTTGAAAAAATAATTACTTAAATCATATTTCATTTTGTCCTTTTGTGAATTTTTGGAAAAGAATTGTATTGAAAAAGTAAGATTTAGTAAGTTGAAAATTTATTTATTATGGAGAACTTATTTTTCATTAATTATATAAGAAAATTGTGTTTTTATTAAAAATTCATCATTTTATTTTTTTTACTTTCAAATTCATTAAAGGAAGAAAAAAAAGGAAATTCCTCAAAAAACTTCCTTTTTTCAAACATATCTTACACAGAGTTTTTGCCTTTTTTTTCTTCTTTAAACTTTTGCAAAGGTTCGTGAAAATGAATTATCTATTTGACTAGAATAAGGAAAAATAATAAGGGAGTACCGTGGGATCGTTAAGAAAACTGATTACAAAAACGAGCTTCGATGGGTTTTTATGAAGAATAATGAACAACAAGGTCTTAATACCTTGACTTGGAGCAACGAGGAGAGACAACGACGATAAAGAAAAGAGGCATACTTGCCAAGGTTTGAGATACAAGAAATGTAAGACTCAATGAGGAATTGAGAGAACGGAATTTGACTCTATTTATGTTAACATGATTGGTGTCAATCTATAATGATTAAATGGAAGAGTCTTTCATATTGCTATCTAGTATGTGAGTGCTTTGGGATCTTATATTTATTCGGAAAGTGCAATATCTTAGTATAAGAACAAAATCCTCTTCTTGAGTAATTTGCATTCTCTGATAGTTTTAAGTTATTTTTTTGAAAAGGAAAATAACCAAATATATGTGTATAATAAGATACTGAATATTAATAATTTCATCTACATGGAATTTTTTTGATATTAATTTTCTTTTTGATAATTTTTTTTATTGAAAATGAAATTCAGTTGTTCTAAAAGAAAGAGAAAATTTAATTCAATTGAATTCAATATCTTTTTAGGTAAATTTTAGATAAAACTAATTGTACAAGGCGTCGAGCTTATAAGGCTCTACATCAAAAATTTCAAATTTTGCTATCAGAATTATATAATGATTTTATTTTATTTTGTAATGAAAAAGAGATAATAACAATGAAGATGTAATATTCAAGAAAAATTCCAATTTTCAAAAAGTTATTTTAAGATTTGACATTTACTCCATAATAATACATTCAATTTCAATAAGAAAACAAAAACATGAAAGTTGTATATACATATATCTATTTCAATCACTATTTCTTATATTTATTTGAATTTGGAAACTGTATTATTGAAAAAGTACTTGTTTCTATCACATCCTATTTCTTTAGGAGGTTGTCTAATACATTTATCTAATATTATATGTCCAAAAACTTAAATTTGGGTGAAAACATGGAAGAAATTTCTATTTTTTGTAAGAAAGTCCCTCCTTGGAAGATTTTTGAATTCAAATATTCCCTCAGAATAATAACAATAGTTTGAGCTTCACAGAAGGTCTTTGAAATTCCTTTTTTCCAAGGTTGATTTTCTTTGTATAAAAAATCCCTCAATTTTTCCATATTGGAGGTAATTTTCATTCTATTGAAAAAAGAATTTTGATCTGTTTCTAGGGTTCTGGTAAAATAGCCTAAGAAAAATGTTATAAACATGCAAGAGTTTACTTTGTGGTATTCCATACCTTATGGGGCCAACTTTAAGCATTGTTTATTTATAAGACTATCAATTGAAGACTCAAGAAAGTAAAATTCATAATTAATCAATTATAATAGGGGAATTCTGAAGGAAAATGGATTGAAATTTATCAATATGAATAAACCCATAAGAAGATGCTAGATTAACTGTCTATCTTATTACAGCAATGACAATAAAAGAAGGAAAATCAAAGGACCTGATAGAAAAAATGTTTAGGTTACCAATGAAAGAGGTAGTGTAAAAAGCAAGTTACCCTATCTCTGCTAAACCTGTGGATTACTCAGAAATACAGTCATTAATTGGAGCCACTGTAATAAGAAATAAATTAAAACTTCATTAATAAACAATTACAAGACAGAAAGAAAAGAATTAATCAATTTATGCAAGGAAAGTGTATCAAAAATTGAAATTATACAGCATATCTGTGGAAATACAAGCACAGCCACCTGATAAGTCACAAAAGATAAATTAAAAAACAAAATTAAAGTTAGAATAAGGAATATTAAATCCAATACAGAGAAAATAGAATCCCCACAATACACAACATTCTCAATCTGCAGTTCAAAAGGTTCACAGACATATAGTGCACCAACCTTAAAACATCACCTTATCCCACCAAAAATTGTACAAAAAAGAAAAAAAAATGGTGAAATACCTCCAAGAAATGACACCATTCCAAAATTACTCACCAGAAAAAACACCTCATATTAAATAATAATACATAAAAATTGAGCAATCAACCAAAAAAATGGTATCATTTGAGAGTCACCACTATAAACAAATTATCCCAGCCAAAATAAGTGAAAAATTCTAAGTACCTTGTTTTTGAGTGCCTTTGTTGAGAGCCCAAAGAATATAAATAGACAACTTCTTTCCCTCATTTTCTCCTCTTACCCCATGAAACTGATTATATACCAAGAATGAGAATAATTATTAATAACTCACTAGTAGGTTAATATGGTATTATTATTAAATGGAGATCTATAAGAAGAAGGAGAATAGATCATCTATCCCTTACTAGGAAAATAAATTGATCATTTTATTGAAGTATTATAGACCTATAGGCTTAATTCATAGTAATTTCTTAATAAAAGTAGTTAACAAAATTTCTAAATTTTATTATTAGTCAACCCTATTTTTGAATTATTAGTCTTAAAGCAATAATAATATCAATAATACTCATACTATCGAGCTTATCCCCATACCCTTTGTATTATGAAGGAAAAATATTCATTTTATAGACTTATATTGAAAAAAATTCTCAAAAATATATATTATTATATAAAGCCTTACAGCTATATTATATTATATTGCACATATTTTTGAAGAATCTCCCTTTCATATCAAACAATACACTACCATTCAATTATCAAATTTCTTATTGTTATATTATCTTAACAGTTACCCTCTCAAACCATTAAGTATTATAAAACAAATATAACATCAAATTAACCTTTCCCTTATACTATATATTAGTACCATTGTATTAAAGCAACATATCATATTATTAAAGTCTTACCCTTATATCACTTTCTATTATGATTCAAACATTATATCTTCCACTTTTTTAACTTATGAATTAAATATCTGCTTATTTATTAGGTCTGATAGAGACTGCTTCAAAGTCTCCTCTAGTTGTAAAGCCAGTGTTAAAAACTTATTTTTGAGGTCTGTCGCAAGATTTGTTAGTATATTCAGAGGGGCAGCTAATACACCTTAGTACCCTTGGTTACAGGATTCTTTTTTAAATTCAAAACTTTATGCCTCTTATTTCCCCCTCAAGGAATTCCTTATCCAATCCCAAACTAAAAGGAGTTCCAAAAAATTGTTTTCCCTAAAGTAGTAAAAATTTAGTGTTTTAATAAACACACTTATGGGCTTCCTTGGGGAACTTCTTAATTAATAAAGGATTTCTTTCCCAAAAAAGCCCTTGACCCATTTTTTGAAGCTGTTTTTCCATATGCCCTACAAGAAAACAATCACACACAAATATTCCAAGATTTTTTCCACCCCCTAACAAAATTTCTTTTTCAAAAACACCATTTCAAACCAAATTGCTTAATTTTTCCCCAAAGACCCCATCTGATGAAACTTCTGGCCTTTTTAATAATGTTTATGGCATTTTAAATAACATTTATGGCCTTTTAAGTAAGGTTTATGGAATTTTAAATCATATTTATGACATTTTAATGATATTTAGGGCATTTCAATGAGATTTATGGCGTTTTTAATGAGATTTATGGCATTGTTAATGAGATTTATGGGATTTTTAATGGCATTTATGGGATTTTTAATGACATTTATGGCATTTTTAATGACATTTATGGCATTGTTAATGACATTCATGGAATTTTTAATGACATTTATGCCATTTTTAATGACATTTATGGCATTGTTAATGACATTTATGGCATTTTTAATGACATTCATGGCATTGTTAATGGCATTTATGGCATTGTTAATGACATTTATGGCATTGTTAATGACATTTATGGCATTGTTAATGACATTTATGGCATTTTTAATGACATTTATGGCATTTTTAATGACATTTATGGCATTTTTAATGACATTTATGGCATTGTTAATGACATTTATGGCATTTTTAATGACATTTATGGCATTCTTAATGAAATTTATGGCATTTTTAATGACATTTATGGCATTGTTAATGACATTTATGGCATTTTTAATAAAATTTATGGCATTTTTAATAAAATTTATGGCATTGTTAATAACATTTATGGCATTTTTAATGACATTTATGGAATGTTTAATGACTTTCATGGCACTGTTAATAACATTTATGGCATTGTTAATGAAATTTATGGCATTTTTAATTACATGTATGGCATTTTTAATGATATTTATGGCTTTTTTAATGGAATTTATATAATTCATAATGGCATTAATGCAATTGTGGAATTTTTAATGATGTTCCTGATATTGTTAATTGCAGTAACATTTATGCCATTTCTGATGAGGTTTATGCCATTTCAATGAGACTTACTTCATTCATAATGGCATTTAAAAAATCCACTACTCTGAAGGTTGTTTTATATTGGAATCATTTTTTGTTTTTTTTATATACAGTTTCTCCCAGTTATCCCCCTGCTTAGTATTCTTTATTGATTCAATCCCTCTCAATTCGCTTTTACATCAAAAATATGAAACATTTGTATTTCAACACAATCATATCCCACAACTGGAAAAAGCCCTTTTGGGAATACACTTATCCCACCTAAAGAAATGTTCAAAGCTATGGAGTTCTAGCTCTTGTTATCAAAACTGACCCCTTCCTTTTATGAAATAAATTGGAGAAATTCACAAGTTGGAAGTGTTTCAATAGTTTTAAAAAAATATGTCCAATTTGACAAATTGGCATATTAGGAGAAATTTGGAAAAAAAATACAAAAAGGTTTGGTGAGCTTCACATTCCACAAACAAAAAAATATGGCCAAAAAAACAAAAAGTCCTCAAAGCTGATCCTGAGGAATATTATTGAGAAATGGGTTGCTTATGTGTTTTGGTGATTAAATGGTGAAAAACATGTAAGTTTTTGGTAAAAACACATAAGAGTGTATATTCCTTTATCAGGACCCTATTTTCAAAAAGCAAATTTTGTATTTTCTCTTATATATTTTTCTCAAACTTTCTTCCATTATCAAAAGAAAAATCAACAAATTGCTTGGAACTTTAGTTTCAGTTTAAATTTTCAAGGGCTAAATTTAGGGTGTTGGTAAACACACATAAGATTTTAGTAAAAACATGTAAGCACTTATGTATTTTTACCAATTTATGGCAAAAACACATAAGTGGCCTATTGTTTCAAAAAAAACCTCAGGCTCAGTCTTACGGATTTTTTAAATTTGTTTTTACCATAATATTTCTGACATGGGATTTCAAGATCCCCAAATTTTTTCAATTTTTTTTGCCAAATTTCTCCAATTTTGTTTTTTCCAAATTTCTCAAGTCTTTTCAGTTTGAAAAAATGGCCCATTTTTTTAAAAAATTCATTAAAAATTTTCCCACTTATTAATTTCCTTCATTTTCTTTGAAAAATGAAGAGTTCAATATTGAGAATCAAAAACCAGAAGCCCATAATTTGGGGTTTTTTTTGGTGGGACAAGTGAAGGCCCAAAAAGTTTTTTTTTCATGTTTTTAATATTACTATTTTAAGTAAAAAGGTGCCACATGTTCAATTAAAAATGATACTGAGGTGGGTTTGAGCAATAAATAGGACTGAGGAGGGGATAATTGGCTTAAATTTTACATACAAAAAATTCAATCTGAATCAACCTCCAAAAGAGTGGGTTTTTTCTGAGGGGGGGAGGAAGATTGGACAAATATAGCATCCTCTGTTTCTTAAATTTCTCTTCCCACCCCAGGGCTTGTGGTTGGACTTAAAAGTTCCAATTCACAGTAATGGGGGGACAGGGTAAACTTTAGAAATGATAATATCCAATGGAACAAAATGTGAACAGCTATTCAAGAAACAGATTCAAATAGGTGGATTGTTTTTTTGAGGACAGAAGGAAGGGAAAAAAGAGACAGATTTGAATTTGGAATAAAAGAAAACTGGTTTTTGATACTTATTTGCAATTAAATCCCCCATATCAGGAATGGACATCCACTTTCTTTTTGGAGACTAATCAGCATCTTCATACCAGTCCATTATGTCCTAATAAGAGGATACTGAGGGTACCAAAGTGTTCATGGATTCATTAAATTCTTCATTTCTTTTTATCTCTACATCCAAGTGACCTCTGAAATCAGCCCATTTACCTTAATTATTTTAAATGTAATGGGATACTGTTCTGAAGCCACAGCTTCCATCAACCTGGAAAATGATGTGCTTGAAATTTTATTTCAATATAGGCTTTTGCAAGTCTTCTGATCCAAGTACCTGATAAAAATAGGTCAAGAAATTGATAAATATTAAAATAAAAAAAAGGTTTTACATTTAAATGAATTGGAAACTCACAAAGCCCTTTCAGAGTCCATCACTTGTGTGATAATTGCTTTGGAAATTCTCACAGGTCAAGTTGGGAGATATATCTGCAAAGTGGTTGCTGGCTTTTGGGACTTTCTCTCTGAGGTTTTTATACCCATTTAAAATTTGTTGGACCTTCAAGGGTGAGTCTTGACATTCCATATTAATTCAGTTCAGTTTCTGAGGCTAGTGAATATGATGAACTTATGGAGTTGCATAATGAGGCCTCAGAATCTTCAGATAAATCAACTTCCATCATTTGAGAGGGTACAAGGGACTATGATCTTTATGTTGTTATGCTGGTCACTTTTGATGGGGGTCTTCCTCTTCTCTTGAATTGACTTTCAATTATTTCAAATCTTGAGGGATCTCTTATTTTTATTTTTATTTTTATTTTTATTTATATTTTTATTTTTATTTTTGCTTTTCATCTCTCAATGGCTCTTTGAGGCCTTTGATGTATCTTTTTTAATCCAGGTGGGTCTTCATAACATTAATAATCCTCCTGTGTCTTGGTAATTTGATCAAAAGGGACTTTTCCAGGCAAAAAATCTTGAAAATGCTGAAGAATTGGAGTGACTTTTGCCATTTTTATTTTAAAAATGTCTTCGCAAATATCCTGAAATATTCTTTTTGATTCATTATTTCATTCTTTCATTCTTTCTTTCTTCCTCAACACTTTGATAATCACCTTGATAACCAGTCTGAGAAGAATATGCCAAAGAAAATCAGTTAATATGAGCAAAAATAAGAATTTAGCAATAAAAAAATCCTCACAGGTAAATTCAAATGCCACTGAGGCTGAAATTTTCATTTCTGGAGCCTTTGGCACTTGGAAAACTCCTTTTGGATCTTGTGCTTGCAAGGTTTGCCTTGATAATTTTTATATTTTTTGGTGCATTTTTCTTTGGGGGGAAATTTGGATTTGAAATTTTCAAAGGCCATCTGAAGGGCATAATGAGACAACTTGACAATGAAAGTACAGATGTGTGGAGAATAATCATTGACATTTACAATCATTGATTTGGAGATTCTGTTAATATTTCAACAGATTGCTTCTTGACAGCCACTTGAAGAGCCCTATCTACTTCCAGGAGAGGACTAGTGGATGTTTGGAGCCAAAACTGAACCATTGAATGGGAAACTTCAAATTTTGAGGTGGAGCCCACACCCAAAATGAAATTTAGTTTGTCCATGCTGGAATATAGTACTCCTTTAGAAGAAGGCAGGTTTTTTCCAAATATTGAAAGACTTCAGGATTTTTGACTTGCTTTTTAATCTTCCTCCAGTTATCTTTGAAATACTTTTCAGTGGATGAATAAATAACCTCATTAATGAATCCCAAAGTCATCAATAAAAAAAATAATAAGAATAAAATTTAAAGATAAAAGTATATTAATTGATTGCAAAGGCCCATAAAAATTTCAAAATCAGTGCCATAACCAATTTTTTTTATGCAATGGGCACATAAATCTTTATTTTTGTGCCAAATGAATAACAGGCCTTGTGAGTCTTTGAAGAGCTCCTTAAGAGAATTTTTCCAGGCCAGATCCCTGTTGATAACAATAAATGGAAGGGGAACAGGATTGGTGTTGTTGAGAACTTTTTCTATGTATTGATTCAATGACCAAGTATATGAGGGTTCAGTTTCATTCTTCATCAAAAAAAGCTTTAGAAAAGGTCTTATTGGTTAAGCTGAATAAAAAAATATTAAAAAGGGGAATTTTTGCTTATTTTATTTATAAGTGCAATCCATAAACCTCACATGAGGAAATCCATGAAGGAGTTTGATGGAAAGGGGGTCAGTGAAAAAAAGGAGGTAATGTGTCTCTCAGCATACCTTGCAGAGGACCACACAAGATATTATTTTTTGAGGGTGTCAAAAAGAGAATCAATGGGCATTCTGCCTTTCAGTCTCTCTTTCTTGATTTTCTGGACTTGGTTGTAAGTGTCTTGAAGGATTACAGGCCTGTCAGTCCCCCTTTGGATGCATAATTGGGCCTGAATTTGCCTTGGCATGAGCAGTGATTCAGAAATTTGAGCTATTTGGGATTTTTCTTGCTCATTGAATTTTCTGAAAGCAGGATGTGCCATGATATTTTCAGTGGCTTCATGGCTGTGTTCAGGATTTTTGACCTTAAGAGCCCAAGTGGTACTCTTGGCATATTCTCTGGCATGAAGTTTAAATGGAAATTCAAGATTTCTTGAAGTGACTTTCTTGGATTTGTTTGTGTGGGGATCTGGGGTCCTGTCATAACCAAGGGATAGAACCCCCCAATTGGTGTTTTATGGAAATTCTAGCCTGAACAAAGTGTGTCCAATTTTCCATATTATCAAACTATTGCTAATTAGCCCCTGGTGGTGTTTAATGGCCTTTTAGCCACACCCACCTTCCCTGGCCACTTATGGCCTCAACCTTCATTCATGGCTCAGGCCATATCCTGTATCAAATGGACTCTGAGGCCATTTCCATAACCCCCTACCACCAGGCCATCTAACTGAAATTGGGTTTGGGGGTTTTCCAAGCATTCCAGAAGCCTATGGCCCCTTAAACTACATCCAGGGCCTCTGGCCCACCCCCTTTGATTATGGGGTTTTTGGGCCATTTATGCCCCCTACAAATTCTACAGCCTGCAAACAATGGGACCCTTTAGGCCCCTTTTGGCCTAAATCCAATGGGTCCAAACCACAAGTGGGCCTACCTGGCCCAATTTTTGTCCACCAATCCCAAAGGACCAAAAAACTGCACTTGGCCATAATTGGCCATGGATCCTCAATATGCAAGCCATGGCCTCTGGAAGCCACCAGAGGCCACAAATCACCTTCAGAAGGGTTTCCCCTCAAGACAAGGGAACCCCTCCCCCAGCCATGAACCCAGGGTGTAGGAACTAGGAATGGGGCATATATGGTAGTATATACTTTTATGCACTATTTTTCCTCAGAAATCCAATGGTGTTTCTCTCAAGACTCCATTTCATAATTTTACCTCAAGTCACCAGTCCATCATTCAATTTCAAAGGAAGACTCCAGTAACTGAAGCTTGCAATACATGGCAGTATCCAGAAGGTCTTTTGAGGAAACCAATCACCTGACCATTAAGGTGTTGGTCATTTCAATTTTTCAGTATTGCCCCAAGGGAATACTGGCCCAGGATTCTGAAAAGGAAGTTTAAAGAGGTTGTTGTTTATCAAATGAGTTTTCAAGGTATCAAGAGCTCAAGCATCCCTTGGACAGCTCAATTTGCCCATACAGGCTGTATTCAGGAAACCTGTATGGCATTGACCCTTTTGGGTCAATTCATTTTCCACTATGGGAATTCAAGGCACACAGTTCAATTCTCAAGATGGCCATATCTGTATTGACAGAGAAAATTCAATACAGTTGGGTGATCAACCCTTCACAATCAGTGGTTCAGCCTTTTACATATACTCACCACATTTTCACCCCTGGAGACTTTTTCCTCAGCTCATTAATATATTGGATTTATTTTTATTTTTATTTTCTTTTCATTCTTGGAAGTGAATACTGATACTCATAATTCAGTCATTTGCACCTTCTTCTTTTCCTGTCAGTAGATATTGGTGGTCATATCCTTTACTAATTCCATTGTTATTTCTGTCAAGTTGAAACAGTGAATTGAGGATGAATTTGCTCATTTGGTTGGCTATTTGGCCTTTGGATTCTCTTTATTATCTTTGGACGCTGGATTATTTTCTTATCTTTGGCATATTTGTGATTGCTCTCATTTTCCTTAAGTAACTATAATCTTTGGTTATTTCTTCATCCTTTTGGAGCCCTCCAATTGAGTTCTTGATTCCTGAGTGTCAGGCCACTCTTTTTATCCCCAAGAGCCCCTGTGACAGGTCCCAGACCTGTCACAACCTATCTTTATTTGGGTGTGGGTCATAATGGACCTCAAGGTTGACACAGAATACCCCTGTGCCCTTGCAACATTATGTGCATGCTGCCAAAGAAGCTCAAGGGTCTGAAATTTACCATTAGTGGGGGGTTGAAGCATTATAAAGTTGAAAAGATATATAAATTTTAAAAAAGGGGATTTTGGACAGTTGAAATGAGGAACAAACCTTTTGAAATGTAAAAAATAAAGGATAAAATGTGAGAAAAGGTGAAATGAAGGGGTTGAAATTCAAGAATAAAAGAAGAGGGAAGGTAAAAAAGGGAATTTTTGAGGGTTAGAAGCAGGTTGTCTTGGAGGAAAATGCAGTTCTTGGGGGAAAAAGAAAACAAAATGGAGAAATTTTTGCAAAATTTGTGTTGTAATGCTATTTTCCAAAAAAAAAACTTGTTTTGGGGGGATAATGTAGAGTATTTGGGTGTTTTGGAATTTTGTTTTGGGGGGAGGATGTTCAAAAAAATGAAACAAATGGATCAGGGTTTTTTTGGAAGGAATTTGGCATTTAACAGCCTTTTAATTTGTAAAAAATGAAATTTTTCTTTTTTTTTGAATTTCAAATTACCTTTTTGGCCTCTCATCTGGGTTTTCTTTGATATAGTAAATGATAAATCTGATCAATTGAACTTTAGACTCATTAGGTCAGTTTTTTCAAAAAACAGGCAAAATAAGTAAATTTTTAAATAAAAGATTTTATTTTTGTTGAGAAATTATTTCATAATTGATTTCCTGGGATTAGTAAAATATTTATTGAGCATTGAAATAGAATTTATAAATAGCAAAACAACTAGGAACATAAAATATTTTATTATCTTAGCAACTCCAATTTTTCTGATTTTTTTGTTAATAAATATATCCTTTCAATAATGAAACTTTGTTTAGTCTAACAAGAATAAACATTCCATTATCTCAATGGTAATCAATATATAGCTTTATTGTTAATAAAATTCTTATCTTATGATCTTTTTATTGTCTTGGTGATAGAAACATTATCACTTTGGTTATTAAAAGTTTGGTACTTGTGATTGAATTCTTTTCATTGTGTTGCCAATAAGCTCATTATATTTTGATTAAAAAAATATCTTTGAAATGATTTTTTGACGTTGCAATTCTAGTTTTCTTATATAACTCAAAGAAAATATGCTCATTTTGAATGAAATATCTTTTTCCCTAATAATTTAAAAAATATTATTATTAAAAGAATAGTCCTAATATTTTTTGGTATTTTACTTTTTGGAATCATGTCTGTTTCTCAGACCAAAGCACAGGCCTAGAGCTAAAATTCCCAAAACAATGGAATCAACCCAAAGGCCTAGAAGAATAAAACAGCGATTCTGGAGAATACAGCTGAAATAGACTATAATATGAAATTAAAATTTATAATATAGTAGAGTATAAAGATACCATAATATTTGAGCAAGAGATAGAAACGGTATGTCAGCTTCCAGTTTTCCAGCAAAGAAATATGAGGGGAAGACTTAGCTAAACATTTGCATTAATTCTCTAAAAGCCTGCAAAGCACAATGAAACTATTACTCTTATTGAATATATGGATAGGGGATTTATTATACTTTCAGCTATAAGTAAGTAGAACAAATGGATGAAAATCTATCTCATGGACAAAACTTCATTTTTCTTAGCTTGAAGGAAATCCTTGTTATCTTGAGAATATAGACTATATTGAGCTCTAAACATATAATAATATTGAGTATTACCTAAAGAGGATTAATTTGAGACACTTGAAATAATTTCATATCAAGAAATATAAAATATATTCCAGCTAGAAGATTTCAAAACAAAAATTGTCAGGATTAGTGAATGAAGTAGGCATTAAGTAGTAAATACAATCTAAAACTATAACTTTTCATTGGTATAACAGTCAAAAGCTAGAATGAAAGGTATTCACTATTGTGAAGTAGCGGCGATGAGTCTAATGAAAGCTCTGGTTATATATTTATCATTTGCATTACTATGATAGCTGAGAAATTAATAATGTCTGACTACTCCAAGGGTTACATCTGTGCAAGAAATTATATTTTTTGATATGAAGGATCAATAATCTTATGTTACAATCGTCTTTTCTACCCCTAATGATATCTTATCTTATTCTATAGTCCTTATTCAAGGCTCTCTTTAGTTTCTTATCTATTTGTTTACTAATAGTCTGGTTTTCAATAATATGAACTTCAGCTTGTATTCAATATATATAGAGCATGGAGACTTGAGTAGCTAAATTCTCAACAAGCCACTCGTTTCTTACTCCTTTGAATATTTTGTGCCACCTTTTTCTGACTTATTAATTATTGTATCAAGCCTTTCAGCTTTTCGGCCCAGGGATCATAAATCATGAAAATAAAGTATGAAAAAACTGGATCACTCCACTGGGTCTGAAAATTGGGGGTCATAATAGCTCCAATCTCCTAGCTCATCTCATATCCATAGAGGGGATAATACCACTTAACTCTTTTAAGTTCAGAAGATTGAGAAACTTGATAGAAACAACTTCTCATCATGAAAAATAGGTATAATTTTCACTGTAAATATGAACCCTAGAGATTATTCTTGAAGAAAGAACCAAAATAAAATAAATGAAAGGAAATATCAATAGAAAGTAGGGTGCACAGCATGGACTTTATGGGAATGCCCAGATGACATGAATATGCATGCCTCCAAGAATCAAAAATGATGGGGGCATTCCAACTGTTTACTAAGTGGTACCTTACTTCCAAATCCACCTTTGGGAGGTCCAAGTATAAGGCTAACTGTTTCTCCAATTTACAAAAAATGGAAAAGCTGGATGGCACATATTTTTGGTTTTTGACTTAAATGAAATCAGATAAATTTCTTATGTAACTATCTTCAAGAATAAAATGTCTGAAGACATTGTTTGGGTGAAGCCAACCAATTCACATGGAGTTTGATGAAACTTCTTCCTCATGTCCACTAAGTGCTGCACTATCTCCAATTGTCACCAAGATCAATGCACCTTCTTTAATAAGATTTTTGATAATGCAAAGCCCAACAACCTCTTAAGTCATATAAAAGACAAATGCAAGAAGATTCCAATTGAAAAAAGGCCACATACCTCAAATATGCTATAGAAAATGACTCAGATAGAAACTCTGAAGTGGGCCTTTCAGAAACAAGCAATTTGTGTGTAGTCCCTCAAAAGTGCCAACTTGGAGATAGTGGAGTATCAACATATTTTGAGTAAATGTCAAAAGAAGAAACAAAAAATCTTCATGAACTTCTCCTCAAGGCCATGATTGAATCAAACATACCTTGGCATTTTTTACAGAATGATAATTTAAAGAATTATCAACCTCAGCTGGCCCAGGCACCATTCAGTGTGCCAACACACCAGAATATGAGTGAAAAATTCTTACCAGTCCTTCATGCAAAGGAAGAATTAGCAATGTTTCAGAAGATAAAAACTCAAAAAGATCTTACCCTTTCAATTGATTTCTGGACAGAAAACCCTGGGAATAGCATTTATTCTTTTCTACTATTTCAAGGACAACATTCAAAGTCATTTATTGACATACTTGATTTCAACCAAAAGCATCACAGATATGAAAATATCTTTAGTTCTGTTAAAGACACCCTCAAAAATAAAGAGATTGATATTGCAAACATAATATAAGTTGTAACAGATTCTCCATCTGTAATGGTAAAATTTCAAGTATGTTCTTTCAAATAATCTACTTTTCACAAGCCTTGGTCACAAAAAAGTCTAACACATGGAGAAAGTCACTTTTTAGAAAAGAATTTCCTCATATATTAGTTGTCCACTGCTGTTTACATGCCTTAAATCTAATTCTAAGAGATATCTTAGCACACCCATTAGCAGAAGATGTTGTCAAAGCAAATAAAACTTTGGGCAATTACTTCACCACATCTGGCTTCTGGAGTGAGAATTTGGATACATGGCGCACAGAAAGCAATGTGTCAGGCTGAGTCAATGATAAAGATGAAAGAAGGCTATTTACAACTTTAACTATGACTGTGACATGGATAAGAGTATTTGAGAAAAGGTTCAATTAAAGATATAAAGGGCTTTACTAATGTGGATTAGTGGTGGTGAGCGCTATTGAAAGCCCTGGGTGCAGCTTTACCTGCTGGTTTACAATAATAAAGACTACAATACTAAGATTGATGGTATACCCTGTTCATTTTCCAAGAGTATAACTGTTTTTGAAAGTTGTACTACATAGGAATTCAAGAGCAGGATGGGTATTCCTTTTCTGGCAGTGAAAAGGCCTCCTTTTATCCTGAAGTGGGGTGAAAAGTCTGCTAGACCTTTTCACGCAGAGGAAGTGAAGATTTATCACTCTTTAGGACAGGCTTGTGGTTTGAAAAAGGCATGTATATCCTTTATTGGGCTCTTATTTGGATTTGAAACCACATCTGTGCAGTTTTCACCAATACAGGGTGAATATTTTCATCTGGGGACTACATAGCCTGATTCTGACATGTATGATGCGTAGAATGCTGTGCAGAATCTGTATTGGACCCCAGTATTGAATTAACTATGAGTTATTGAAGTAAAAACAAGCTTATTTGTCTGTTTGACAGCTCATCATCATAGTTATGGGATATTATCCCATGGTAGGGCTGTATTGGCCAAACTGTGGGATTTTAACCTCAAAACAGCCATAACATTGTCAGTTTTTCATATATCAACCTCGAGATTAGTTTTGTGTGTAGCCCTGTATATTTTCTGCACAATTTTACCTCATTTGATATGGTTATCATTCAATACGGCAAAGGTATGCCATGTACAAGATTTTTGTACATATGCATGTTTTAGGAAAAAAGCTGTATTGAGCTTTGCCTTAAAACCTTTGTTCTAGATGAGATATGGGGAAATGAATGGCACCATCAGATAGCCCTGATTTTGCTCTTTCCAAAAAGACCCCACTTTAGGTATTTCACACTAAGATTGTAGAAGTTAGATGTGAGGTGAATATTTTATTCACCCTTATTTGACCTGAATTTGGCCATACCTTCTGTGATAGTGGTGCTAGCTCAGTTTGGCTGATACCATTTGATAGCCCTGACTAAGAGCTTTATCCTGAATATCAATTTGATGGGGTTAAGAATCTTACTTTGTATTTCAGATTAGAGGTGAAAATTCAGGTTTATGCTCAGCAACAACTTTGAGCGGGAATAACTTTGTTATTCTGTTTCCTATGATGATGGGACTTGTATATTTGGAGATGGGTGAGTTTTCTCTTTCTTTTGATACTTTTTGAGCTAATTCTTCTCAGATCCATGTTTTGGTGGTATCTTGGCTTTA
Organism: Austropuccinia psidii; assembly: GCA_023105745.1. Classification (NCBI taxonomy): domain Eukaryota; kingdom Fungi; phylum Basidiomycota; class Pucciniomycetes; order Pucciniales; family Sphaerophragmiaceae; genus Austropuccinia; species Austropuccinia psidii. The sequence continues at coordinate 32,332,473 of JALGQZ010000008.1, forward strand.
CTATTGGTTTATGGTATTTGGCTGTCATGCTTGTGCTCTGGATTTGAGTCACAGGCTGACATACCCTCCCTCTAGAAAGGCTCATCATTGATGAGACTGTTCAGTCCTCCTAGAGGCTCTGAATATCCTGAAGTGAAGCTTACCATCTGGTATGGCATCTTCTGCCAATCACTTGTCCTTATCAGCTGTCTGGTTCTTGAATCTGACTAAGTACTGTCTCTGATCCTTACCATTAAGTCTGATCTTCCTGGCCTTGGTAATTTTCTTCACAGGTCCAGGGGAGAAGTCCACTTTCACTATTTCTGGTGGGGTAGGGTTCTTCTTCCTGGAGGGGAATTTATCCTCCTCTGTCTGGAAGTATAGCTTGACTAAACTCATTGGAAAGACTGGGTGTTTCCTGGAAACTTCCTCTGTTAGTTTGACTTCCACTGCATTTTTCCCTATCAACCTAATGATAGTGAAGGGCCCGACAAATGAGTCTCTCATTTTCTTAGGTCCTTTGATATTATTGAATCTCAGTGTAGACACTAATACTTGGTCCCCTTCTTTCAAGTCAGGTTCCATTTGTGATTTGTCCCACCTCTGCTTATTATATTCTTTTGCCTAAGCTATGCATTTGCCAGCTATTTCACAAGCTCTCTTCCACATTTCATGGAAATATTTGGCTGTGGGGTGGATGGTCAGAAGATTTTTCTTCAAGTGATCCACAGGCAGTAGGGGATTCCACCCTTTTTCTACCACTGCAGGTGTTTTCCCTGTGGTAGAGTTCTGACTTGTGTTATAAGCCAGTTGGACTGCTGGTAGAAGGGTAACCCAGTCATGGGTGTAACCTTCATGGTCCTTATATTCCATGTCATAGGCACAGAATCTCCTAAGGATGTCCTCCATTGTCTGGCTCATTCTTTCAGCTAATCCATCTGTTTGTGGATGGTAAGCTGTGGAAAATGCAAGCTTGGTACCAAGCATGTCATACAAGTTTGGCCAAAATTCAGATGTGAACTTTGGGTCCCTATCACTGATGATGATCTTAGGTCCTCCACAGGTAGATATGATGTTGTTCCAGAATAACAGCATGGTATCCATGGCTGTTTCCTCCTTGTGACATGGTAGGCACCTCATAGTATTGCTGAACCTATCAACTATGATTAAGCAGGAATTGAAGTTTTCTTTGCCTCCTTGGACAAGTCCTGTAAACCAGTCCATGTTGATGGTTTCCAATGGGTGTTTGGGTTCTTCTATGTGTTGAAGTAACCCACACTTCTTCCCATGTTTTCTATTTTCCTTTTGGCATATTTCACAAGTTTTGATGTATTCACTCAATTATTGTTCCCATTTGGGCCACCAAGCTGTGCTTGCTACCCTTTTTTTGGTCCTGCCTTCACTCATATGTCCCATATAGGGGCAGTCATGGCATTCCTGCAGGATCAAATACATATGGTCTCTGTCTATTATTGTGAGTGCACTAGTGTGCTTCTCTCTATGGTATAGCAGGCCATCTATAAGGAAAAATTTATTGTCCTTATAGTCCCTCAACCAGGGTTCCTCTAACTGGGATTCCAGTTCTGGGCTCCTGTACTTTTGTTGAAGGAGTTGCAACAATATGCCACATTTTTTATTCCAAATATGAGAGTTTCTGTTCCTTCAGAGTCAGTGTTTCCACTGTCTGGGGTACCACTTTCTGCTGCCCACTCAGAAAATGTGAAGTTTTTCTTCTGGTCCATTTCCATGAAATTGAGAGGAATTTTAGCTGCTACTTCAGGGTCATAAGCTATGTTGCTTTTGACATTATCCAATGTCCATCTTCTGAGGCCATCTGTATTGGTATGACCTTTACCCTCTTTGTATATGATGGTCATATTCCCTATAGACTCCTGGATGGCTGTTTTCCACCTCAGGATGTGTCTATTGGTAGTCTTCATGTTTAGTAAAGACTTCAAGGCTGTGAAATCTGTGTAGACTTCAAAGACTTCACCCTTTAAATAATAATGAAGTTTCTCTAGAGCCCAGACTAAGCATAGACATTCAGTCTGGGTGGCTCCATACCTGGATTCTTAATCTTTCAGCTGCCTAGAGATGTAACATATTACTCCCTCTCTTGGTTCACCATCCGCAATTTGTCTCTGTTGAAGGGCTGCTCCTAAGCCTTGGCTACATGCTGCATCTACGTATAACTTGAATGGTAGTTCAAAGTCAGGAAAGATGAGCACAGGTGTATTTATGAGTTCATATTTGATCCTCTCATATGCATCCCTTCTTTCCTTGGTAATACCAAAAACTACATCTTTTGAAAATAACTTGTATAAGCTACTAGTTATGTGGGCAAAACGTTTGATGTGGCTTCTATAGTAGCTAGCAAACTCAAGGAAGGATTGAAATTCTTTTATGTTCTTTAGTACTGGTTTTAGCAGTACTGCTGCTACTTTGTTCTGGTCTATGGCCAGACTAAGACCTGAGACTTTATGTCCTAGAGCTAGTAACTCTTGTTGGCCAAAATTTCACTTTTTAAGTAAAGGTTTCAGATTAATGAGTGTGCATTTACTTAGCACTCTGTCTATGTACTGCACATGGTCTTCCCATGTCTCTGAGTATATAATGATTTCATCAATATATACTACCATTCAGCCTTCCATTATTTCTTCTTGAAATATGGTGTCCATCATCCTTTGGAAATGGGCTGGTAAATTCTTGATGCCAAATGGCATCCTGGTGTACTCATATATGCCCATATGAAACATTATTCTGAGTAATTTCATGGAGTTTGGTTCAACTCCATTCTGGTGGAAGCCTTTCATAAAATCCATTGTGGTTATGTATTTGGCTTTTTCCAGTTTTTCTAAGGCATGAGGTATCCTGGGTATAGGGTACCTGTCAGCTTTTGTGTAGTTATTCAGAGCTCTGAAGTCTCCACACATCCCTGACTTGCCATCATCCCAGGTGATCAGGACAGGAGTGTTAACTTCCACTATTTCATTGTGTCCAACCTTTCTGATGACATCCATGTCCAGGAGTTCATTTATATGTTTTTCAATTTCCTTCCTGGTTTTGAGACTTTCTGGGTAAGGAGGTCTCCTGAGCATGGGTGGATAAGGTCTTTCCACATCCAGATATAGTTCTATATCATGGCCTCTAATCTTTCCTGATGGTTCTTCATCAATGGCTAATTCTGGTCTATTCTTTCTCAGCATTTTCACTAAACTTAGTTTCTGTTTACTGGTAAGGGTAGTGCTAAACTGTTGCTCTCTGAATTCATTCAGTAGTTCTTCAAGAGGATCTTGGGAAGATATTTGGTATATATCAAGTGAAAATGTCTTTTCCTTGTTGGTACCAATGGTAATGTGACTTCTCTTACTATTTTAAATATCTATGCCATACATCCTCTGGTAATCTGTTCCCAGAAAAAACCCTTGGATGTGGGCATCATCAAGCACAACAAACTCTGGGCTAAGTCTGATGTTACCTTTCCTATGGGGTATAATTATCTCTTTGACAATTGTCCCAATGGAAGTAATCTTCCCTGATTAACTCTTGAAGTTCTTTGCCTTTGTGGGCAAGAGCTGGTTTTCCCACTTTTGAAAGTGGTTTTCCAGATACAATTTGGCCACTATAGAGCAGTGTGCTCCACTGTCAATGATCAATGGATTTTGAGCATTGTCAATACAAACAGTCATCTTTGTGGCTGTTCCATGTATGTATGCCATTCCTTTGGTTGGTGTGACCAGGAACTTTTGTGCATATTGTATGTGTTTGCACAAGTTTTTGTTGGCAGTGTCTTGTGGCATGCCTGCTTCCAACTGTATGTCCTGTACTTCTAGTGGGGTTTCCTCTAGGTATTCCACTAAGAATTCTTCTCTTGGGTCTTGCTCTTCATCAGGTTTTTATCTGATGGCATCCCCCAAAGAGTCTGAGTCAGAATCTTCTGTTGGGTATACCTCCTCTGGGACTTTCTCAATAGAATAGACTTTTTTTCTTTCCCTTTGCACAGTTGTTGGCATAGTGGTCTTTTGAACCACAGTTGTAAAAAGAATTTTTCTTCTTTACCACTTCTGCCACCCATTCTGTGGTTTTATCCTTAAACTCCACCCTAAAAGGTTGTTTCTCTTTGAAGCCACTGCTATTATATACAGTGTATTTCCCTATATTAGTTCTTTTCCTTACATCTTGTAAGGTATTTGCAATGTCATCTAGAATGCAATTGTGGTTGCATCTGCATTTCACTGCATGCTCTAGTTCTCCTGGCATTTGTGTCAGGATTTTGGGATTCCTCATCTGAATGTTCATTTGAGGATCAATGGCTTTAAGTCTTTTAGACTGTCTGAGACACCACTCATATGTATCTTTGTCCACAGAGTTTTTGTCATTTTCAAATTACATGGTCTTTTGCCATATCCAAGTACCATTTCTGTACTTTTGGATGGTTTAACTCTTCCACCATGGCCAGTTCCTTCTGCCATGGATTTCTTTCATTTTTGTGTACCATATACTAGCATGACCTTTAAATGCTGTATTGAGTCTAGAGGTAATCCAGTAGTATGGTATGCTTGGTACATCAATGAAGAGTCCATCAATATAATCAATGGACTCCATATGATCATATTCTCCAGTTCCAGAGATTTTGTGCCAGCTTGAGGCCTCAGGAAGCTGTTTCAAGGATTCCTTCTCTTAATAAGACATATTAACTCCATCCTGGTATTGTGATGGAGATCTTGCCTTACTCATCAACATGGTATCTGGCTTAATGTCATCTTGGTGAAATGGATTATCTATAACATGGCCTTGTGGTTGGGGCTTCATGCTATGGTAGAAATCAAACAGTTTGTTTATGTCTTGATCCAGACAATCCCTGTCCCTTTTTCTGTTGTTTTGTTCTTCAAAGCCTAGATTCAGTCTTTTGTTGGTTTCTTCAGAGGCTTTTCTCAATTGAGCATGTCCTTCTTGAAGGTTTTTAACAATTTTGTCCATGGAGGCTGTCAATATTTTTATCCTCTCATGGCATGCTTCAAGTTCTACAAACTGCTTTTTAGTTTGCTCAGCATATTGGGACTTTTGCAACCACAGTGCATAACTGTTTAGGTTACTCTCAGGTGGGAAAACTGTATGTTAAATCTTAGTGGGGGTAATATTTCTATTAATAGGACTACTGATTCTAGAGATATTTACAACTAATTCTGGTTTTTGTGCACTTCCTTAACCAAATCCAACAACTTCTGGATCATTGGGTCTGACTCTCTCTTCCTCTGGCTGAAATTGGTCTTGGTTTTGCCATTGTATTCTTGTCTTTTCCTGGAAACCTCCTGGTATTGTCAAGAATGGTGACTCTTGGCCACTGATCTGTTGGTTTCTGAATGGGTTGAAGCCACTGGAGAGCTGATTTGGCATGCTCCTTGTGAGCCTGAAGGAATCTGAGTATTCCCTGTCTGGGTCAGCTGTTCTTCTATAGCTTGGTTAGTGGATTTATTCTCCCTTATCCTGTTTGCCCACACCTCCAGGAGTCTGAACTGCCTGGTGGGATTCTAACCTTTGGTGATTACCATAAGGTCTTTGAAGTCTATCTCTTTGAGACAAATCTTCTGGAAACTTGCTACAAGTTCTTCCCAGTGGGATGCTGGGTTGAACCTCTTGTTGTCCATGCTCCATTGAAATATATCTTTGAGGAGTTGGTGGAGCTGAAGAACATGATCCATATCTTTCCAGTCCTCTGGTTTGAGGTTCCTGTTGAATTTGAATGTGAATGGAAGAGTGGGTATGATTTCCCTCAGTGTCTTGCCATCCACCACTATGTCCAAGGCGTCCTCTTCCAGGTCTTCTGGTTCTAGAAAAGCCTTCTCTGTCCTCTGGTTGGTTCATTTGGAATCCAAGGTTTCTGAGGTGTAGAGGTGACATATCAGTGTTTGCAAGCAGTAAATAACTTTATGTTCTTAGGGTATTTACCTTTGACTGTGCCTTGTACAAATTTGTTGTCTGCTGATTTTGGAAGTTTACCTTTAGAGGTTACAACTGGGTTACTAATGGTAATATTCCCTGTACAAGTGGTTAAGTTTGGTTTACCTTGTATTGAAGCAGAGCTTTGCCATTTTCTATGCCTTTGACTGGCAATAGATGTCCACTTTTTTGCTTTTATGAGGCCTTCACTATTCCCCTTTCCTTTGCCCTTGCTTCCCTCTGGTTCTGAGGGTGTCACTGGTGTGTTGGCCTGTGACTGGCTCTCAAGTGGTATGTAGTTTTCTTCCACTGAATCAAACAGGAAAAGAGGGCTTAATGTCAGTTAAAATGCGTTGAAATGCTGTTTTCACATCTGATAATGTCCTCTGAGCTTGTATGTTACTAAATTATGCCATTTTATAGTGACTTTGTAATTGAATTAACATTTTCACATCAGAAATACAGATTACAGATATCTGGTACACTGTTTGTATGCCAGTATCTCACAGAATAACTTGTAATTAGCAAGTATAAACTGATAAAAGTGGGATGTCATAGGGTAATTGAATTACCAATACACCCAACCACACCTCAAATAATGGTTTTACAGTAAGAGGTGTCCTTATTGAATTAAAAAAAGGACTTTATTAATGGGTTGAAGTGTTTTTATATGTAAAACATGTCAAAAAATAAGGGTCTTGTGATGATTAAATTATAATCAACCACACAACAATATAATTAAAAAGATTGAATAATGGTGGTATATGGCATATACCACTGTAAAAATATATATAAAATATATATTATATATATTTATATTAGACAATTATGCCAAAAAGCTAAAACAATTTGTCAGAATGAAGAAAATAAGAGAAAAAACTCACTTATAAGGTCCAAAAAAGTTAAAAAAACATGGCCAGGCCTCCAAAATGTCAGGCTGAGTCTATGATAAAGATGAAATAAGGCTATTTACAGCTCTAACTATGACTGTGACACAGATAAGAGTATTTTAAAAAAGGTTCAATTAAAGATATAAAGGGCTTTACTAATGTGGATTAGTGGTGGTGAGCGCTATTGAAAGCCCTGGGTGCAGCTTTACCTGTTGGTTTACAATAATAAAGACTACAATGCTAAGATTTATAGTATAACATGTTTATTCTCCAAGAGTATAACTGTTTTTGACAGTTGTGATACGTAGAAATTCAAGAGAAGGATGGGGATTCCTTTTCTGGAAGTGAAAAGGCCTCCTTTTATCCTGAAATGGGGTGAAAAGGCTGCTAGACCTTTTCAAATAGAGGAAGTGAATATTTTTCACTCTGTAGGACAGGCTTGTGGTTTGAAAAATGCCTGTATAGCCTGTATAGGGCTCTGATGTGGCTTTGAAACCACATCTGCACAGTTTTCACCAATACAAGGTGAAAATTTTCATCTGGGGACCACATAGCCTGATTCTGACGTGTATGACGTGTAGAATGCTGTGCAGAACCTGTATCAGACCCCAGTATTGAATTAACTATGAGTTATTGAAGTAAAAAGAAGCTTCTTTGTCTGTTTGACACCTCAAAATCATAGTTATGTGATATTATCCCAAGGTAAGGATGTATTGGCCAAACTGTGGGATTTTAACGTCAAAACAGCCATAACATTGTCAGTTTTTCAGATCTCAACCTCAAGATTAGTTTTGTGTGTAGCCCTGTATATCTTCTGCACAATGTTACTTCATTTGATATGGTTATAATTCAATATGGCAAAGGTATGCCATGTACAAGATTTTGTACATATGCATGTTTTAGGCAAAAAGCTGTATGGAGCTTGTTTAACTTATAGCCTTTGTTCTAGATATAATATGGGGAAATTAATGGCACCATAAGATAGCCCCAATTGTGCTCTTCCCAAAAAGACCCCACTTTATGTATCTCACACTAAAACTGTAGAGGTTAGATGAGAGGTGAATATTTTATACACCCCTATTTGGCCTGAATTTGGCCATAACTTCTGTAATACTGTTACTAACTCAGTTTGGCTGATACCATTAGATATCCCTTCCTAAGAGCTTTATCTTGAATACCCATTTGATGGGGTTAAGCCTCTTACTCTGTATTTCAGATTAGAGGTGAAAATTCAGGTTTATGCTCAGAAGCAACTTTGAGCAGGAATAACTTTGTTATTCTTTGTCCTATGATGATGGTACTTGTATATTTGGAAAGAGGTGATGTTTATCTTTCATTTGATACCTTTTGAGCTAATTTGGCTCAGCTCTATGTTTTGGCGTTATCTTGGCTTTACCATTGGTTTATGGTATTTGGTTGTCATGCTTGTGCTCTGGTTTTGAGTCACAGGCTGACACAATGTCTCTCATGGGCTTACCACAGCTTGCAAAACTTGGTGGTACTCAATGTCAAAGGTTTTCCTATCTGTATTGGAGAATGAGAAAGGATTTTGTATGTGTCTTTCACTCCAAGATGAAGAGAAATCTGATACACCACCCATTTTCAAGAATATCAAACAATTGATGGAAGACAGGGACCACTTTACATCAAACAAAGTGCTAGTAGCCTTGATCAGGGCTGTTAGTGATGCAATTGCTCATTTAGAATGTGAAAATACAACAATTGGAGACATCTGGAAGGAGCTGATAATTGCTTACAAGAAAATCAAAGAAAAGATTGTGTACAGTCATTTTCAAGATCTAAAGAACCATTGCATTAAAATCATTTATAAACAAAGTGCAAGGCTTTCGGACAAAATCCAGATTGCTGGCTTTTTCTTGAGCCCATTGTATTGTTGAGTACCAGTCTTACACAAACACTCATTAGATGATGTAACAAGGATTCTATGTGAAATTGCAACGGAGTGGAATCTTTCAAGAAATGGGGCCCTTACCATTATAGACAAAATTCAGCGCTACTATCGCAATTAAGCTCTCTTCAACCTTCTGAAAACATCAAGTTCACAAAACTACTGGCTGCAACCTCCATCAAACAAGTACACTTCTGCACTAAAAAGAATTTCTATTACACTTCTAGAAGTCGTTCCACATGCTGCATGTGTTGAAAGCCTTTTTTAAATGATGTCAGCAGTCAAAACAAGGGGGCAAAATTGCATGGCTCCAAATACACTGCACATGGTGAGCCAAATCAAGCTCAACCTACTTGAAAACTTCAAAAAAGAATTTTCCAAGTACTCTAAATGCCCTTCTAGCTAATCCGAGCAAAGAATACTTTCAGAGCATGATTTCATGGATTTCTTTGACTCATTTTTACTACCTGATGAGCTGGAGAACTTTGAGGAAGGAGTTTTCCAAAATGGATCAGAAGTTCAAAGAACTCATTATTAAGAATTCATGGATACTCTTTTTGATTTTGAAATGCTTGATAGTTCAACCATGGACTCAGAAGAAGTAATAACACAGGGCCTTGATACAGTGGAGGAGAAATGGGAGATTCACCATCTTTTGTAAAGTATGAAGATCTCATCAAATTATACTACATTATTTTCAAGAAATTTATGCTTCTTTGGTGTCTTTAAACAATAACCGCATGCTTTCGCAGTTTTTCTCTCAGTTTTGAATGAATACGTTGAGCCCTAAACTGAGTTTGTTTAAAATGGGGCATTCATGGGCATGCACCTTTTTTTTGCCTGCAAATGGCATGCAACAAAGAGGTCAAATTGCATGAAATGTGCATGCACTTCGTAAAAGACACGTGCAGTCCACCCCAATAGAAAGCCTCAAAATTTATACTAATTCATAGTAGGATACTTAGACTCCAAAATCTATGATAATTTTTTAGTTTATAAAGATATAAATTCCCGGAGATTTTTTAAATCTATTAAGGAAGATTTTGCCTCAACATCTGTTGAGAATGTTTCTATCAATTTTTAAAAATCTTTGTGCATAAAATTCCCTTCCTCTTCCTTAGTTCTCTCTGAAGCCATCTCGTTGTTTTTCTCAACTCTATGTCTCCTCATATTTCTATGGGTTATATCATTCCCCAAGTCCAAGCCTTGTATCTTTCATACATGCTTCCTGAAATCTTTTGACATTAATCTAATGCTATTTTTCACTCAACGAAGGTCTCCACCAAAGTCCCCACTGCTAAAGATATTTTTCAAGAAGTGGAACTCAATATCATTTGGCATGTTGATGTTTACAAAGAAGCCAATCTTGCCGTAAAATTAGCTTCTAAGGCAAAGAAAACGTTTTTTCTCAAGCCAAGCAATATTAATTATCTCCTCATTTATAAATCAAGTTCTTTCATCTGTATTGAGAAAAAGGAGATTCTTATAATAAAAGATAGATTAAACATGAAGTAGGGACAGATCTCAGTTTTTGAAACTTGGCTTCAAATATACCCATTCTGGAGCGTGTTACTTCGAATACCATAGCTCTAATGAGCCATTAATTTTTCAAAACATGGCCGACTGAAAAAAGCTCCTAGAAAATGGCTCCAACATGGGTTTCTCAGATGAAGCGGTACTTGATATTAAAACTTCTAAAGGAATCTTGAGAATTCATAATTCCCTTATTGTACCATCAGCCACTTCCACCTTGATTGCTATGAGGCTATTTCTGAATTAATGAGACCCCCCCAGCGGATATTTATGTGGCTCAGATTTAATTAAAAAACAACAAAAGATCTTTCTCAAAACACGCCTTGTAAAAAATATTTTCCCTATAAACACTAAAAGACTCAATTCAGAAAATGTGGTGTCAAAAACTAGTCAACTCTTACTTCACAAAAGACTTGGGTATTCAGGAAAGGAAATTTATTTTAAAATGTTTCTAGAAGCTTACTTCTCTGGGGTTTATTTAAAAAAACACATTTTTCCACAAACTCATCGACTTCCCTTTTTTAGGAAATTAATGCAACATGCACCGAGTTGTTTTTCTGGAGCTTTCACAAAAAAAGATACCTAGATCCTCAAAAGAGAATTTCTGGCTTGTTTCCATATCAAAAGGAATTTACAGAATGGAGATTAACCAGGCTATGGAACAGGTATTACCAAATTATCAAAAATGGCGTCTTGATACAACATGGGTGTTCCCCGGAAAATCAGATTCCCAAGAAAATATTACTGAGGAACAGGTTCATCTGTGTGCCAGGCGCTCGCTCCAAGTAAAAAACATCAATTTTCATGAGACATTTTCACCAAATGCACAAATGGACACTCTGGACTTTCTATCACGGTATTTCACAATCAATGAATTTAATATCCAACACATGAATTTCAGAATGTCTTTTATTCATGGCAACTGAGCTGAAAATATATGCATCAATGTCCTTGAGAGCGATTCTCCATAAATGGAGGGGAAAATTTTCTTACAGATGAAAAAAGCGCTCTATGGTAACAAAAAGAGACCAAGTAACTGGTAAATTAGCATTAGAAGGATCTTCAATAAGTCTTTTTTTCAACATTCAGCTTCTTATTTGTAATTTTTCATCAAAACCGAAGGGGATCCATGTGTATTCATTCATAGCTATGACCTGGCTATTGGGGGTCTCAATTTAAAAACCTCCAAAGATAGAATAATCTCAACCTTTGAAGTGAAAGGCTTAGGGGAACTACAGTTTGTATTAGGAATGAAGGTCACCAGTAATATACTTGCAAGAACCATCTCTCTCTTTCCAGAGCTTTATATCAATAATCTCCTTGCATAATTTGGTACTCAATACTGCAAAAACTCTTTAACCCCTCAATTACCCTCATAAAGCTTAATTCCCATGAATAAAGCGGAAATCAGTACTGCAAGAATCAACTAAAGAAGGGAAGAAGGGTTGGTAAATAGTTTGGTCTCCTGTAAAATACTTGATATAGCTTTTGCCTCCGCTTTCCTGGTGAATTTTCTCAAACGTTCAGGTACAGAACATGAAAATTCATTTAAAAATATCTTCCTGTATCTAAATGGAACCAAGGGATTGGTAATTTCATTAGGCAAAACCTGAGATACCTCAGTTATTATGGAATATTATTAGGCAGATTGGGGATCTAATTTTGAATAAAGCTCATTTTCAGGTATTTTTGTTCTGTTATAGACTGGTTGTTTGTGAAGATTTGGAACAAGAAATTGTGGTAGTATCTTCAACAGAAGCATAATATTGGTTGATTTAAAGTTGTTGTCACGATATCAGCTTGATGTTGGAACTGACTAACAATTTTGATCTCAAATTTAAAGCAAGGACTCTCTGTTAGAGCATTTCACCGTTGAAACGGTGATTTCCCTTTTTATTATTTTTACTTTTCATCGAACAAAAGTAAAAATACTTTCGTGTGTTTTCTTATTGTACATGTCTTACTAAAAAAATACTATACTCTTTAGTATTTAAAGAGACAGTACTTTGTTGTAACTTGGAATATGATAATATGAAAATTGATAGAAAAACTAATTAATATCATCATTGTCGTCTTCGCTTCGCTATCGTATACTTAAAAATCTCTGTTACAATCATAATTCTCTTTCTGTCAAGATCAAACCCATCACAACAAGCTTCAACTTTACTGTTGCAGAGAATTATTCAACGAAGGACACATAAAGGCTGAGTATATTAGTACTACTCATATTGTTGCTGATATCATGAGTAACTCTCTTTAAAAAGAAATTATAGTTATAATTTTACTTCTATGACTATTTGTAAGACAAAATATTCATCATAAGGGGGCTTAGATATCAAGAATCAACCATCTTAGGTCACAATAGCTGTTGTTGCTCGTTACTTATCTTTTATCTAAGATTTCTATCTATTATTGAATATTTTTCCTATTTCCCTATCTCTTAGTATACTCATAGTCTTTTTTGTAATAACATGAACTTTAACTTGCATTTAATATATATAGATCAAGGAGACTTGAGATTCTAAATCTTCATCCAGCTACTTGTTTCTTACTCCTTAAACTCTTTTGGGCCTTCTATGTCTGACTCATTCATTATTCTATTGAGCTTTTTAGGTATACTCTTCTCTTTAAATTAATTGACTAATTTTCTAGTCCTTTAAAGCTTTCTTTTCCTCCTTTGTTTGACTAACTTTCAATAATAAAGTAGTAATAAGCGGACAAGATTATGAGGGGTTTCTCCCAGGGGTAAGACTCCCTTTATCTCAAATAAGAGTTAGAAGAGGGGAAAACATCTTTCCGCCTTCATGGAGTATTGATATTCACTCTTATGGAAGTATTGTGGCTCAACACGGCCAATATCACCAGTATTGGAGCTCAGATATTTTTTTAAACCACATCTTACCCATTTCCACCAATAAAAGGCTCTGGTTTTTTTACAAAGCGATGACAAAGTCATTATAAAAATAATTTTAAGTGCTTTGATGCCTCATAACTCAATTTTGTTGGAAATTATACCATAATAACACCCTTTACAATACAGTGTGGAGCTTCAGTCTAAAAATTATGAGAAATAACTGGATTGAAAGCCTTTGTATGGCTTTGACACCCCATAGTCCAATTTTTTGAGATATTATCCCACAATACGGCTTTGTTTTGTAATTTTAATTTTGAATCTTTGACAGATTTGTCATTTTTCACATTGAAAGTCTAAGAAGTGGCTCAAGAATTAGCCACATATGACTTCAACATATGAGTACACTTTCAACCTACTTTTAATTAATTATCCCAAAGCTACAAAGGCTCAAATAATCTGGCTTATTCTTTCAAAATATTACCTTTCTAATTTCAAGAAAAAATTGTAAATATTTCTTGACATATAGGAGATAAAGTGAAAAAGGTCATATGATTGTGTAGAGATATAGTAGCCCTTCCAGAATATATGATAACTAATGGTTCTCTCAAAAAATCTTATAAGTGAGATGAGAGGTGAAGGAAAAACGTGTTGTACTTATTAACTTACAGAGTAGTGGTATGGTATCTTTTGATCCAGTGAGCCTAGAGACTTGAAGCTAGTAAAATTGAATATTTCTCTTTGTAAACTTTGAAAAAAGGCTCCACATTATTTGTCTGTGATCCCAAATAAAGATTTCAAATTTGAGGTGAAAATTAATTTTATGCTCATCAAGGGTTTACAGCCTTAATAATATAATGAATTCTTCTTTGCTAGTAATAAGATTTATATTTTTTGAAAGGAATATTTTTTCTCTTTTGTTATCAAACGTAAAGAGTTCCTTTGTTAAGTCTTTTTTATTTTCGAAGCCTAGCTGTACCATGATTTGGTTTAATAAAGGTTTAACATGGGTAGTTCAATTCTCTCATTGGATTTCATAATTCATAGTATTCTGTGTTTCATTCTTGTTCTCTGGGTGTTATTCACAGTCTGAAAAAATGGAGTACTATACAAGCAAAGCCTGGTTCATGTACTTGAGCCATTATTAACATCAGGGTTTCCATGTATGCGGAAATTTCAAAGAACCTTATTGAATGGAATAATTGAACTTATACTGAGACCGGTATAGAAGAATTTGAAAGATTATCCCGGGTAAAATATTTAAAATTCTATAAAGACACGGCCCAAACCCTAAGAAGGTCTTGAATCTTTAAGAAAGAAAATTATGGGTAATAATATTCCAGATATTTTAAAGCCCAGCATCTTTTTACCGACTTGAGCCCTTTATATCAGAAGACATTTATTTTAGCTATACTGAAGGACTTGTTCTTTTTGGGGGTGCTCAAAAAGCTGTAATCATTCATAAATTCTTAAAAATACAAGTCAATTGTTAAGCTTTATAAGTGCTCAAAGTTAGGTTTCCAGATATTTAGAAGTGTCCTGATTTTTTTCATGAATTATAAAGCAGTCTCAATCCCTCTATCAGGGAGTTCTAACAATCTTTAGCTCCTGAATTAACCATGAATCAAACCCCATACACCTTCTAGAATGTGCTCTTTCTAAGCTTATGTTAAATCCTGGTTGAAGTCAAGTTAAAACCTCATTGGGATTAAATTTAAATCTAGTTTTTTGGAAAGTTCGAATGAATATTTGCCTCCAAGTTTTTTTCAGGTTTTTGAAGTAGAATCTTTAAGAAATTTGTGATCTAGATCTATAAGATATGAATATTCAAGTCATCCAAGTCAATGTCCACATAGTTTGGTTATCCTTTTGAAAGAATTTCAAAAAATAGCGCCTAAATTTCTTATAATTACAAAACAAATGTCACGAACTATGAACTATTCTAAATTATTGAGTTAAAGCACAGAATTAGTTTAATGTTTGAAATACTTTGAAATGAGACTTTGATGAACCAATCAAGTTTTCAAAAATTAAAGGTTTTACTTATTCGACCCTTGAAGTTCCTTTTTTATAATGATTTATTTCAATCTCACAAGAGTGGAGTTTTTTGAAAATTCAATGAGCTTTTATCAGAGTAAGTGACCAATTAACGTTTTCCAAATCACTAATTCTTCAAAGATCACTTTTATCAAAATTCTGAATGAGAATTCATTCTGAATTTTAAGTTCAACTTTTCCTCAATTATAATATATCAATGAAATTAAATTTATTTACTTTAAATGCTTTATTTTTTTAAAATGAAAAACATATTCTCTGGTGGAAGCATTGGGAATGAATACAAGTTAAAAATAGTAAGGTAAAATAGGTCTTTTGAATATTGAGGATTTGATTATGGACGGCTAAAATGGATGACACCAACTAAAATCTTGAATAATGATTCCTCAATTTTCTCTTTCTTCAAATTGAAATATGAGAAAATTATTTTCTCCTAAAATCTGAATAATTCCAAAAATTGAAAATTTAATACAGAATATGATATCTTATAGATAGGAAAAATAACCGAAAATCCTTTCATGTAAAATGAAGATTTTCTCAGTTTTATGCAATTCAATTTATTTTTCGAAAGAATTATATATGTTTTTTAATATTCTTATCCTTACATCAATGCTTCTCTTTGAGAAAACTGGTTTGGACTGATGATATTTCTTTCAATATTTAGTATTTTTCTTCTTTTGACTCAATAATTGATTTTTCTTTTTGTTTCTTAACATGATTTTAGATGTATTCGAGTCATAATATAGGTATAATTATCCGAACTTTTATATTATCTCAAATCAACGAGAAAATGTAATTTCATTCATAATCTGCTAATTTTTCAGAAAATACAAATAAAAGAAGTTATCTTCCTAAAACATCTTCCTCAAAGATATTCTAAAGAGGCTAAATTCAATGTTAAGTAGGATGTACTGGGATTAAAAAATAAATAAGTTCATTTTCTCTGAACTACAGAAATTCAAGAAATTATTACTCATAAATCTGCATAAATACCAGGTTTCTTTTGAAAAAAAGGGAATCTTAAATGAATTAAAGACCTTTATGAAAAGACTTGGTTCCACTGTGAATATTCTCAGAGCTTGAATTGAGTGCATTTAAGCTTAAGAGCTCTCACAAAAAAGCCTTTCCATTTTTTTGTATTAAATACTCAATAGGTACTTAATTATCTGTTTTGTTTTGAATGAAAATTTAAAAAATCTCCAACAAAATTTTGTCAATTCACTTTCTCTCAAATAAGATAGAATTACTGAGATCAAAATCAACTCGAGTAAATGGAGTGAATTTAAGTAATGATTGCTACCTTTCTGTGTATTTATGGTTAAATATGATTTACTTCCAGTTATGAATGTGACTGTAATTCGCAATTTTTACTTTTGTACTTCTTTTGAAAGAATACAATAAAGAAAAAAAATTCAATCAAGTATATATTGCAAATAATATGGCAGAAAACCACAATTCTTCTAAATTTAAAGACTATTGGGAACTTCTCATCTTTTGAATGTTTTTTTTGTGGGGAAAACTTCTTAGAACATTAAAAGGACCCTTTTTTTAATGTTTCCATATTTTATTCTTTCAAATTGCATTTTCCTCTTTTCTTCCAAAAAACGGCCTAAAATTTCCCCAAAAGGCTTTGGAAGCCATTTTCTCACGTAATCTTCAACAAACTGGCCAAAAGGTCAAGGATTATTTAGTCATACCCCCAAGGCCTTTTATGTACTATTTCAGGTCTTTTTTTGATATCTATACAGCATTTTTTCATCTTTTGAATAATCTTTGGTGACCAAATAAAAAAGGGACTATAGCTTACCCACAAATTGCGAATAAAAATGAATATAAAGCACACCCAAAAATACATCTTTTTTGTAAATCATATGAGAGAAATGATTGAAAATAATTTTCATCAATGTGTACAGGTGTTATTCCAAATATCATTTCATATTGTAGGGACAAAAAGGCTCACAGGAGAAAACATTATTAAGAAAATTACAGTTGTACAATGTTATTTTTTGTGTTATAGAGCAAAAATAAAAAATTATGATTAAATGAAACATAATTCCATATTGATTTTTTCCCTGTTGTAACATAAATAATGATTGAGCAAGCGTGTAAGACTCTTTGGAAAGAAAAGTCCAGCTTGGTCAAATAAACAATAACACATCTTGCAAAGGAAAGAATTGATTTGAAGGAGTAAAAAAACCTTTGGGATAACAACTGAGGGTCTTCACCCTATTAAGTATATTATTGTTAATTTATATATATTCTGTATTTTTCTTTACAAATAAAATCAATAAAATACCTCATTGAAATCAGAATTCAAAATTTATTGTTTTTATGATAAAATTTAAAGTCATGGTTTATAAATATTAATTTAAGCTGAAGAATAGATTTTAAATATGTCCTAAACCCCAATTATGAAAAAAGTAATGAATTTTAGCTGTTTATAAAATTGCCATGTTCATTCAGAAAGATTTTCTATACAAAAGGTTTCTTGAATAAGGAAACATGTGCTTTCCAAAGCAACACACAGTGGGTTATAATTTGTTTGGTGAGAATGATTTTTCTAATTTTCTATTGATAAATTTCATATTATTTTCTAAACCCATATCTTTAAATTGATTTTTGAAATAAATATTATTTAGACTGGGATATAATAACTCATAAAGATACTTTTGGTAAATCTCAAAAGTCTTCAATATGCTAAGTGAATTAAAGACTTATGGAATTGCAATAAATACATCATTTTGGCAATAATATCTTGCTTATTTTGAAAAAATGGAAAATACCATTGGAGGAGTCTTGAAAATTTCTTAAAAGCTTTATATCACCACTTTCACGCATTAATAATGAATATGTCCACCTAACGGCTTGTAATTCATTTTTGGTTAAGAAATTTATATTTCTAAAACAATATGTTGTGAAGCTTTTATATTTCAAAATATTCAAATTCCTATAAATACCTAAATTTCAGGAATTCAAGAAAAAGAAGCAACATTTTTTTACCAAATCTACTCAATAAGCTGACCATTTTTACCAAAAGTAGATATAAATTGATATTATTCTCTTCTTTTAAAGTATTTAGAGAGTCATCTCTTTATTCAAAACAAAGATTGAAGACTAAATAAAAGAATTCTTCCTGAATCAAGCCAGAACAACAGCTCAAATAGTGCTTTGAGGTTATATTCAGAGTTCTGCACCTTGCTCCTTTCCTTGGATTTTCAATAAGCTTGGTTTCCTTGTTAAAATTAGATAATTATTTACCCCTGTGAAAGATATTATCTTTCATTTACTGTCTCACAAGAAAAATACAGCTTTCTTCAAAAGTTTCTCAAATTATAAATATAATCTTTCTAGGCCTGTGGTACACTACCAGAGCATAATCAATAAATTAAAAATTACATTAAACATGGTACACAAGAACCAGTGAAATAAGCACCTTTGACCATTATTAAACCAGATAAAGGTACAATGAGGCAACAAAAAAAGAACAGAAACTAACAGATTTATTCTTTACATGTTACCATCTGAAGGAGGAAGAATTCTCCCTTCAGAAAATATTGTTCTTATTTTCATACAAGATGAATCAACCAATTGACTAAGTTTTAAATTCTGGCAAAGCATAAACCTTAGAATTCACCTCCCATAAGAACTTTGGAGGTGGGATCACAAACCCTCTAATTGGGGTTTTTTATTAAACCTCTAAATGAGGGCTATCCAACAATACCAAATCCAAGACTTTAGCAACACTGTATCACAAAGTACCATGAAAATACTATTTGAACAGCTTGAAAACCCCATACCATTTTTCACCTCTAATCTAGCTTCCACATTTTTGATGAGAGAAAATGCAAAGAACATATTTTTATAGAAGAGGTAAAGTAGGTCTAAATAAAAATGCAACTCTTATCCTTTTATCTTACACAATTCAAAAGGTATTGGTATTTTTCTCTTAAAACAAGAAAAATATTTTTTTACAATAAAGTGAAAGTACTTTGAGCCTGTATAGCTTTGGAATAATAAGTTTAAAAGAGGAAAATAAGTGTAACCATATGTCAGAGATCACTTTTGGCTACAATTTGAGCCACTTTTGAGCTCTGTATCTTCAAAAATGACAAAGGTATTGGGACTGTAAGGCTACAATCTCACAACAAGTGGTATTGTGGGATAATATCCCATACAAGTGACTTATGAGGTTTCAAAGCTTCCAGAACTGTTATTATATATTAATTACTCATTTAGAAGTCTATACAGATCCAGTAATTCCTGTATCAAGCTGTACTGTGGGAACATTGTGGTATTCCATACCAATTATACCAGTCTCAAGCTTACCAAATAATTAAAAAATAAATAAATAAAATAAAATTGTGGGAATGGCTCTGAAAATGGAAATATAAATTGCGGAATGGCTTTGCAAATGGAAATAAAATTTTGGGAATGGCTCCGCAAATGGAAATAGAAATTGTGGAATGGCTCCACAAATGGAAATAAAATTGTGGGAATAGCTCCACAAATGGAAATAGGAATGAGGGAATAACTCCACAGGTGGAAATAAAATTTCAGAACTCTGGAACTAGGTAAATCAAAATTTAAAGAAGTCCTAGGGCATGATCAAGAAGATTAGAGTTTCAACCAGAATAAATTCAATTACAATTGAAAATACCAATTTCCCCACCTTTTTCAAATATAATGGCAGTGTACTCAATAGAAAAACCTTTATTTTCCCCACTTTTCCCACTTCCAATAAAAACCTCACCAGTATAGTTTTCTCATATATATCATATGACTAGAGTAAGTCTCAATTGTCATGAGCTGTATTCTCTCCACTTTCTTGGCAAAAAAAGAAAATCTCACCAGCCAAATTATCTCAAATACATCACATGATTTTGATAAGAAAAGGTACCATCAGCATAATTCTCTCAGAAAACACGTAACAAAGTCACTAAAAAAATCTCATCAGCCAAATTATCTCAAAAACATCACATGATTTTGATAAGAAACAGAAACACCAGCATAATTTTCTCATATATATCATATGACTAGAACAAAGCTCAATTTTCAGAAGCTTTATTTTCTCCACTTTCTTTGCAAAAAGAAAATGTCACCAGCCAAATTATCTCAAAGACATCACATGATTTTGATAAGAAAAAGTACCACCAGCATAATTCTCCCAGCAAACACATTGCTACACCAAAACTACACGTCTAACCAGCCAAAACCTCTCATCTATAATTTTTTCTAAGTACCCTGTTTTGAGAAGCTCTATGGAGGCCCAAAGGCTATAAATAGAGGTCCTCTCTCCCTCATTTTTCCCAAAATCATGGAACAAGTTCCCACTATCCAGGATCACAACCATCCCTGAATTTGCAGGATATCTAGAGTAGTAGTAGTGTCTTAGTAGTAAAAGTTCAGCAGCCTTGCTCAGTAGCTTAGTATTGTTGAAGAATAGTAGTATTAATGTAGTAAAATCTCAGTAGCTTATTATTGTTGAAGAATAGTAGTATTAATGTAGTAAAAGCTCAGTAGCCTTGCTCAGTGGCTTATCATTGTTAAAGAAATAGTAGTATAACTGTAGTTAAAGCTTAAGTATCCTTGCTCAAAAGCTTAGTATTATTAACAAAAAAGTAGTAGTGATATAAACTCAGTATTAGAAAATATCAAAAGAATCAAATCCAGTAGTCTTATTATTAGTATTTATATCAAAAACAATCATTATAATCAACATAAAGCCATAAAAAAATATATATTCTTATCATTCTTCTTAAAATAACAGAAAACAAAAAAATATTATCATTACTTTTATTAAAGTAACAGAAAATCTTAGTCTTTATTGTATCAGAATTCTGGTTTTAAATTAGAGTTTTTACTGTAGTGTTATTGATGGGTCTTATTTAGAGACTGCTGATAAGTCTTCTCTATCTGTTAAAGCCACAAATCTTATTTTATGTAGTGATTCTCTGTAGGCTGATTATTCAGTACTATTTAAAGGGGCAGCTAATACACCTTAGCACCCATGGTTATTGGACAATTCTGAAATTCAAAACAGAGTTAGAAAAAATTCCCCCTCAAGGTACTGCCTTATTTAATCCCACACCAAAAGGAGTTCCCACAACATCTACCATACATTTGGATAATGAGGTGTCCAGACCATTCAATTGATTATTCAACTTTGATTACTCATAACCTGAGTAATTATGTGAGCATCAGAGGTCTTTTCATATACCCAAAATACCACAAATAATAAAATAAGACATAAATATAATAAATTTATTTACATTCTCAAGATAAAAATAAAATATATATATAAATTTATATATAAAAAGAAAAATCTAATTATAATTTAAAAATAAAATTATATTCAATTTTCAATTTGTGAAAACACATTTTTATTTGAAAATAATAAGTAAAAATAAATTTTCAACAAAAAAACCAAAATCAAAATATTTTTGGAAAAGATTTAGATGAAAGTTATAATAAATTTTTATCCTACAAAGAGACTTATGAAAATTGTTTTACAATTGGACTCCTCATAAAAAATAAGGTGGGGTCACATCTGGGTAAAATCTCAATAACTAAACTCTAAATAAGCTTAAATTGAGTTTTTAGTATTTTCTGTACAAAAGTTGAAAATTCTCAAAACCTTGATTTAATTCACATCACATGTGGTGTTAACCATCAATTTTGATGTTAAAATTGAGGTGTTGTGTGTAGCTTAGAAGTCATGAGGAATTGAACTATTTTCAATTGAGATGTCAAAATGTGCATGTGTATTATGTAAGTGAACTTTAATTTACATATGAGGTGTAAATTATTACAGTAAATTTATTTTAAAACTCAATTGAATTAAATATGTAAATTACAAGTATAATACATGACGAGGAACTAAAGGAAAAATAAATTTGAAGGATTAATTTGGGGGGGAAGGAGCTCTCGCTCTAAGGGGGAGCCAAACCCCCAAAATCCTTGCTTTCAGGCTTGAGATGTCATAATACACACAAAGTTTCATCACTTTTGGCCTGGAATCAAGGCACAGGGTCTGTGACTCAATTCATAATGAGGTTTTGATACCAACCAGGGCAGTTTTAAATGTTGCCAAGGGGGTAAAACTACCCTTAAGTTAAAAACATCTTAGTAAAAACAGTTTCAACTGGTTTCTACATCCCTTACACACATTCTGACGTGTTTTGAAGTCTCTGGACTAGGTATTACTATATTAATGCCTGATTTAAGGGTCCAAAATGGCTAAACTCAGCCCTTTTTGGTCTAAACCAGGGGTCAATGATGCCATAATTGGCTTTTCTATTGTCAGAGTGTTTTTCACGACTGACAAGAGTAAAATTTACTTTTGGAGTAAGGAAATTAATGGCTATAAAAGAATGTCTTCTTTGCCCCACTTTCCTCTTCCTGTTATAATCTTTTGCTTTTATAATTAGTTTAAAATACTGTTAAACCAATCAATAAAATATTCCAACCTCCATTTTCATATCATTTTAAACCTCTTAGCCATTTGAAAAAATCATTATAATTATTTTTTGTAACTCTTATAATCATTTTTACCCCTGAACCACCCCATAAGTGAATTAAAGCATCTTTCATCACTGTAAGCTTTGTCACTTTGTTTCCAAATTCACTCTGGTCACTTTTGGGCGTGTTTTCTATTTAATAATCTTTTAGAAGACTTTGTTCTTCAATTAGTTGCTTGCAGTTCTTTTCTCAATTAATTCCAATTGTAATTGCTCTTGAAGGAATTTATTTTGTAGCCTTAAATATCTCTTGTAGAGTATTTTTGGATACCTTTTTATGGTTTGTAAAACAATAAATCTTCATAGCAATATTGTTTTATACTTATAAGGCTATAATTAATAACTTTGGTGTGTTTTCTCTTAAAAATACTATTTCATACCATTTTGAGGAAAGGAAAAGTACTTGATTTTCAATCAAAGTTTCATATCCACACCTTACATTTGGGGGCCCAGCCATGATATTTTACTTGTGACATAATTTTTACTCTTTTCAAATCCTTTTTTTATTATATTGTCAAATTTAAAAACATATAAAAAATACTTATAATTCAAAAAATCCATAAAAAATAAATATTTTCATATTATAATTGAGGCTTTATTTTTCATTTCTCTTTTGAAAAATATTTTTTTACTTAATAAATTGCATTTTGCATTAATTTTAGTGTCTGAAAGCATGTTAATACAAGAAAACTTTGAAAAAGCTTCAACAGTAACCAGCATTATTCCTGCAAGTACTGTTAATTGTGACCATAATAGTACAATTATTACAACTCAGAATAATCAACCAGAGCCAACTTCTTCTGAATTAATTAACTTGGATATAAGTAACACTCTCCAGAAAGCAAAGAATTTGGCCAATAGTAAGTTTTTGACATAAAATTACTATTTTTACACTTTTTTACTCATAAATGTCTTCAACCAGATCAGGAACCAGCTATAACCCCTCAAGAAGCTCCCAAAAAGGTCATAGACATGATTATGGAAAAAGCCAATCAGTTACAGAAGGACAAGGGTCATTTTATTACTCCCAAAGCAATCAATTATTTCATTCTGAAGCTGATAATACTGTTTTACCTTCAAACAGAGCTGACAGCGCCACAAGATGCCTCAGTGGTTATATACAAAGCCAGCCAGAAGGCCTACAACAATGAATTGAAGCACAAAGAGTACCATATCCTGGCAGATCTGTGGAAAAACTGCATAAATTCTTACATGACTGTGAGAAAAATCCTGGGCCATCCCAGCAATTGAAAGTTACTCAATGGATGATATCCATTTAGGGAAAAGAAAAACATGACGCTTTTAACAGCAGAATGGAGGAAAAACAACCTTCCACCACCCAAGCAAGTGCCAAAAACTGCCCCTGTAGCCAGCAGCAGCAATTCCAATGTGAAAAAGCAGCCACAAGCTCAGCACAAGGGCAAAGGCAAGGCACCAGCCACAAATCCTTACAGCCAGGTGTACAGAGTCCCAAAGATTCAGAAGGATGCCATGGAAAATGTATTTCAGATGGCCAGAGCAATGATGGAATTACAGAAAGAGGAGGGAGCCCAATTCAAATATCAGAAATTATTTCTGACATTTTTGATGCTATTCCAGAGTTTTATGAAGCTATAAATGACGTAAAAAGTCATATTTCTGATAAAAATTTATCAATTTGTAACAATCTTCAGATAAATACTTTAAGTCAGAGCCAAATAAATGAGACACTTATGTGTTTTCAGAACATTTCAAGAAACATTGAAGCTTCCAATAATGACAATTCATTTGGAAATAGGTTAAATGAACAATCTGCCATTATTAAAGAATTCACAGACAAATATTCTAAATTCAATATTAATTAAATAATTGAAACAAGAATAAAACAAGCCATAAATATTATCAAAGAAGATGATAAGAAAGTCCTTGATGATATTTCAAATTCATTTACTGAAGTAAAGACATATATAATTTCCTTGAGAAAGTGTTTTGACACCTCACAACAAGAATTATCAAAATTAACAATGAAATTGAATCAAGTCACTTCTCATAATACTAGACAGACAGAATTATGGCAAGAATTAAAAAATAAAGAAGATATGTATAAATCTGAAGTAATAAGTTTGATACAAAGCTTCCAACATGAGCTCAGAATTTCTAAAAGGTGCAGCAGCAGTAAAATGCATAATATTGAACAATTACTGCACACCTTACCAAGAGTTTCTACACCTTTGAATCAGAATGATGGTACAATAATTCCCCATCTACAAGTATTGGAAGTTGAAAATTCACAATTGACCATTGAACTTGCCACTTCTTTTCATAACTTGGAACCATCAATGGGCCAAGCACTCTTGAAAGATGTACCAAACCTTAAAGAATGGCCCCATTTCAGTGGTAAAGGAGAATATGACCCTATGTGATTCATCAGAGGTATTTAAATGATTGAAGAATATTCTGAATTACCAGACAGATTGGTAACAGCAAGATTTAACACCTTGTTTACCAGATCAGCCCACAGATGGTATATCAAATTAAGAAAAGCACATGGACACCAAAGTTGGACTTGGTGGGAAACCCAAATCATCAACAAATGGGCCAATGATTCTTGGAAGTTTAAAGTGGAAACAGCCTTTGAATCTTCCAAATTTAATGCTTATAAAGACAAAGCTTCACCATGTTTTTGCCAACAAAAAGACAGATTAACAGCATTATATCCTGACATGTCAGAATTTATGATTCACAGAAATATTCTAAGACAATGTGGAGGTGAATTAGAGCATGCTGTCAAAAGCATGACTACTGAACAATCTTTAGCAGAAGACATTTTTAATATATTAGAAGAAGTAACCACCAGAACCAGAATTGGTTCTAGTAGGGTGAATCTCAAAACAAGGTTTCATACACCTGGGAAAAATTCTGTGGACAAAAATACCAACAAAAATTCTAATAATATGAAGTATAAATCTGCAGATATAATCAGGAAGTGCCATATTTTCCAAATTACCACACATGTAGCTGATGCATGTCCTAGTAAGTGAAAAATCAATGAAATTGACATTGAAAAAGAACCTGATGTTGAGAAAGATGATGATGTAGAAAATACAGATGATAAATCATCAATATTTTCTGAATAATCAAAAGATATAGAAAATATCAATGCCACTTTTGACATCATGGAATCTTATTCCCACTTGCCACAAGTAAGCAATGGTAAACTGGATTTGTCAAAAATTCAAGATGCACAACTTATGAAAACCAAACCAAAGAGGGGAAAGTGTTATACAGCTGATAACTCCTGTATAACAGAAGTGGTAATTGACACAAACCCATTAGGATGTACTTTTGAGGTGATAACAGATTGTACAGCTGTCAAATCACTTTTGAACATGAAAACACCCAACAGACATATGATCAGATGGCAAATAGCCATACAATAATACAGAGGCAATATGACTATTGTTCACAAGGATGGGAATATTCATAAGAATGCAGTTGGACTGAGCAGATGACCATTACCAAATAATACTGATAATCCTGCTTATGTTCCAGAAGAAGCTTCCCCACAGATACCAATAGAAGGAATCAGTGTTACAGATCTGAAAACCACTTTCTTTGAAGAAGTGAGAAACAGTTATACTCAGGATAAGAATTTTAGCAATCCATGCCAATTACTGACTAAATACTGTAAAAAAACTCTTTGATACATGCCTTAGATGAAATATGGAAAAAATCTTATGATGAGGGAATATTCCACTTACTGGATGGTATAATTTACCACAGAACTAAGCATACATGTGTCATGACAGTTGTGGACAGGTCCTTAATCAATCTTATACTGAAAGATTGCCATCACAGCCCCTTTTCAGGACAGCTGTCTGAAGATAGAACAAGAGAAAAGATAAAGACCTGTATATGGTGGCCAATGTGGCAGAAATATTTTTCAGAGTATTTCAAAACCTGTGACAGATTGTCACAGGGGCTCTTGGAAGAAGAGGGCCTGGCACTCAGGAATCAAGAACTCACTTGGAGGGCTCCAAAGATAAAAGAATAATAAGAATGAATTTCTTTAAGAAAGAATAAAGGGGAAACAAGTATGCCAAAAGATGAGATAAGAAAAAGATGAAGCCAATGACCAAAGATAATAAAGAAGTCAAAAGCCAAGAAGCCAACCAAGTGAATCCTTAATTCACTGTTTCAACCTGCCAGAAAAGGAAATGGAATTAGTATAAGGATATGACCACCAATATCCACTGGACAGGCGAGGAAAATAAAAGAAAAGGGTGCTGAATGACTGACTCAAGATTATCAGTATTAACTTTAATAATGTAAAAGAAAATAAGGATAAAAAATAAATCCACTATATTAATTAACTGGGGAAAAAGTCCCCCAGGTGCTGAAAGGTGGCCAGTATATGTGAAAAGCTGGAAGGTTGATCCTGGAAGGTGGATCAATGACTGTATTGTCCGAATCGGGAAATACAGTTCTGGCCATCTTGAAATTTGAACTGTGTGATGGAATTCACACAGTGGAATAAGAAGTGGCCCAATTGGGCCAAGGCCATACAGGTTGATTGAATAAGGCCTGTACGGATGAATTGGGTTGTCCAAGGAGTATTGAATACTTGATGTCTTGACAACTGATTGAATTATGTAATACCTCTTGCGAATTGACCTTAGAATAATCCTGAATGAATTGTACCAACCCAACTCCTGCAGATACAGGTGGTTGGGATCCTTGAATGATCTTCTGAATTACCGCCATGGATTGCCAGACTGATAAGCTGGAAAGTCCTCCTTCGAAAATGGGCGTTGGAATTAGGGACCTTGAAATGGAAAGGTGGAATTGGGTCCTGAAAACGTCACCATTGGATTGCTGAGTAAAAATGGTGCATAATGGTATATAATACCATATATGCACCACACCTGCAATCTTGAGTACGGAGTGCATGAAGGAAAGGAAGGAATTCCCCTTAAGTTGAGGGAAAAGCTTGTTGGGATGATTTGGTGGCCTCTGGTGGTTGCCAGAGGCCATGACGGTGAAGTTGGTCTATGGTGGTCCAGGGCCAAAAATGGGTCCTACGGGATTTATGGCCAAAAATGGATCCAAGGTGGTTTTTGGTCCAATTTGGGTCCAAGGGGTTGGTGGCCAAAAATGGCTCAGGTGGGCCCAATTGTGGTTTGGGACCCACCTGGCCTTGGGCTAGGTGGCTGCCCCCTTTGGCCCCTTTTGGCCTCATTGGATTAGGCCAAAAAGGGGCCTAACCCGCCTACGGACCGCGGCCCACGGACCGCGGACCGCGTATTACGGCCCGCGGACCGTAGAAGCCGTGGGGGGCCTAAATGGCCCAAAAAGGCCATTTAGGCCAAAACCCCCATAATGAAAGGGGTGGCCAGGAAACCAAGGAAGGTGGTCATGGGGCCTGGAAGCCCCTGGAAGACAAAGGGACCCCCCCAGGCCCAAAAACAGTGATGGAGGCCTGGGGGTTGGTGAGGTGGAAATTGGCCAAGAGGGCGAATGACGCAGGATATGGCCTGAGGCCATAAAGGATGATGGAGGCCATAAGTGGCCAATGGAGTGGGTTATGGCATAAGAGCCATGGAACACCCAAAAGGGGTCAATTGGCCATAAATGGTATGACATGGCCAATTGGCCCCAACTTGGCTCCAGGTTGGATTGCCGCCGCCATCAAGGAGGAGGGTCAAAATACGTGGCTGTGACAGTACCCCCCTACCTTGAATGGTGAGCTCCTGAGCACCAAGATAAGGTAGAGGCCTGTTGAGGCTAATGAGACGGATTTGACGTAAGGATTCCAGAGGCATTGAATCTTGAAAAGAGAAATTGAACTGATAAGCTTGTTGGCATATGAATTGAGGTTGACTTGGTCTTCTCTTGACATTTGGCTTTGACAAAGTTGAAGACATGATTTGACGTAAAGATTTTGGCGTTAAAGAGTTATAAGAAAAGAAATTTTAAAAGAATATAAAGAGTAAAAGAGAGGGGAAACAGATATAAAGAGAGAAACAGGAAAAATAAAGAAAATGAAATTTGAGGAGGAATCCAATCTTCATCACGGGTTACGACAATTGATTTTGAAAGTGGCCAAGGACCTGGATAACAGAATTTGATGCCAGGTGCTCACAGAGTGGCCAAGGTGATGTGTTGACAGATCGTAGACCCCTCAGGGAAGTGCACACCAGGAGAGGAACTTACTTTTAGTAGTTGCCACTCCCGCCAGTGCCATAAATAAAAATGCTCTTGATAAATGAATGTGTTGAAAGAATAAAGTCTTGGGAAGGAGAATGAAAAAGGAATGGTCCATTTGCCCAAGTGTAAATGGCCATAAATTTGGAATTCGGATGTTGAAAGCCGGGCCAAAAGGTCTGTGTCCAAATTGAAAAGTGCTCACAGAGTGGCCAAGGTGATGCTTACAACAAAGAAGAGTAGAATACCCCTAAAGGTGCATACCAGGAGTGGGACTTACTTTTGGTAATTCCTCTCCCCACCAAGCACCATAAAAATTCAAGCCATTGAAGAATTGGGTCCTGGCTTGTCAGGATATAACGAATGAAAATCTTTGACAAGTTCAGGACAATTCTTGAGGTTTTCAGCTGGTTCCCATGTGGATCTTTCTGAATCTTGACTGAAACCTTTCCATTCCACCAGATACCATAATTTTCTTCTCTTGAGCTTTGAATCCAGTACTTGAGAGACTTCCCATTCCTCTTCTTCTTCAATAATGATTGGAGGAGGAGGCTCTTGATGCCGATTTGGGATCGTTGATGTCTTGACTGGTTCCAAGAGTGAGATATGGAAGACTGGGTGGATGGATTTCCATTGAGATGGAAGCTTGAGGTGGTAAGCATGAGTACTGACTTTCTTCAGGATTGGAAAGGGACCCAACCATCTTTCAGACAGTTTCTTGGTGGGTCTAGTTGATTTGATATTCTTGGAAGAAAGCCATACCATGTCACCAGGATTGAAAACAGGTGGACTTGCTCTACTTTTATCTGCATACCTCTTAAAACGGTTTATGGCGATTTCAAGTTCTCTCTTGACATCTTGCTGTACTGATTGGATTTTTGTTGATAACTTTCCAGCAGGAGTATCTTGAGTGATGTGAACTGAATCAAATTGTGGATCTCTTCCATAAACGGTGAAAAACGGTGATTGCTTGGTTGAAGAGTGATCAGAATTATTGTAGGCAAATTCAGCCAGAGGGAGCCAGGTGTTCCAATCATCTTGATGATAACTGACATACATCCGAAGATACTGTTCTAGTATCTGATTTACCCTCTCTGTCTGTCCATCAGTTTCAGGGTGATAAGCAGTTGACAAGTCTCTTGAAATCTTGAGCTGCTGACAAAGATTGGTCCAGAAGGAAGAAACAAAGAGTGAACCTCTATCACTGACAATGCTTGATGGAAAGCCATGCTTTGAGAAGATATTCTTGATGAATAAATGGGCCAAATCCAAAGAAGTTATTGAAGACATTGTTGGAATAAAAACCGCCATTTTTGAGAATCTGTCCACTATGACAAGAATTGAGTCAAAAGAATTGGACAGGGGCAGTTGAGTGATGAAATCCATTGAGAGACAAATCCAAGGACCATTTGGAATTGGAAGAGGTTTGAGGAGTCCAAACTTCTTATGGTGGATATTCTTGTTTCTTGAACACTGTTGACAGGATGATACATAATCCTTAATGAATTGAGTCATGCCGGACCAGTGGAAATCCCGCTTGACAAGTTTGAGAGTCTTCTCTTGGCCAGGGTGTCCAGCTAGAGGAGAGTCATGACGCTTTTGAAGAATGCTGAGTTGAATTGTGGAGTCATTTGGGACTACCACCCGATCTTTGAAGAGAAGAAGTTGGGAGGAGGAATCAAGAGAATAATCTTGGACAGATTTACCTTTACCCAAATCTTCAAGGATACTTCTGTACTGAGGATCTTGCCATAATTTCTTCTGAATTGAATCAATCAAATTTGAAAAAGAGTCCACCTTGACTGCAAAAAACTTTGAGGGTTGAACTTCATCTTGCTTAATGAGTTGTTGAAAATTCATTGGATTCTTGCTGATGAAATCCTCCCCCCTCTCCGGATAGACGTCGTCCCGACGTGATAAGGCATCTGGAAGAGTTGCTAGGCGGCCAGGGCGGTAAGTGATTGAAAAATGAAATTCAGATAAGAATTCGGCCCAACGAGCTTGACGGCGAGTAAGGATCTTTGATGACATAAAGTACTGAAGAGAAGAATGATCGGTGAGAACTTCAAAAGGAGAGGACAGAGAAAGAAGAAAAGCCCTCCAGCGCTTGAGAGCCCAGACTATACCAAGGAGTTCCTTGTCATGAATTTCATAGTTGAGTTCTGCTGGAATAAGCTTGCGGCTGTCAAAGGCAATGGGATGTTTTCCTGAGTCAGAGACCTGACTCAGTACAGCACCCAAAGCATAATCGGATGCATCGGTCTCTACAATGGTCGGTAGAGAAGGATTGAAGTGGGAAAGGATTGGAGCGGTAGTGAAGGCCTCTTTGAGTTGATGAAACTGGCTAAGAGCTTCCTCATTGAGGGGGAAACAGGAATCTTTCTTGAGGAAACTGGTGAGTGAACTGATTTTCTTTGAATAATTCTTGATGAAACGGCGGTAGAAGTTGGCAAAGCCAAGGAAGGATTGAAGAGCCTTGAGGTTTCTTGGAGGAGGCCAATTAAGGATCTGCTGGACTTTTGCTTGGTCCATCTTGAGGCCTTCAGAAGAAACAACATAACCAAGGTATTCTACACTAGAGACATGAAAAAGGCATTTAGAAGCCTTGGCGAAAAGGTTATTGGCTCTGAGCCTGGAAAGAACAGTGGACACATGGGTGACATGTTCTTCCTCAGATTTGGAAAAGAACATAATGTCATCCAAATAAACCACAACAAAAACATCAAGAAGATCTTGGAATATATCATTGACAAGATTCTGAAAAGAGGCAGGAGCATTGGTGAGCCCAAATGGCATAACCAAGTACTCAAAACTGCCATATTTAGTTCTGAAGCATGTCAAATGTTCATCACCCTCCTTGATTCTGAGCAGGTTATATGCACCACGCAAATCAATCTTGGAGAAGATAGAAGAACCACTAAAGACATTAAGAAGCTGGTTCATAGGAGGAACAGGATATTTGTTCTTCCTAGTGACAGCATTGAGTTTGCGGTAATCAACACACAAACGGAGGCCACCATCTTTCTTTTTAACAAAGAGGACAGGTGCTCCTGTTGAGGAGGAGCTTGGCCGGATGAAACCTTTCTCTACATTCTCTGAAATGTAGGCCCTGAGTGTATCTGACTCTTGTTTGGATAAAGAATAGATCACCCCAACTGGAGGTAGAGACCCCTCCAGTTCGATATGATGATCACAGGCACGGTGAGGAGGAAGTTTCTCTGCTTTCACCTTGGAGAATACATCCAAGTATTGGTGATAAACAGAGGGAACAACCTTCATCACGGTTTCTACTTCTTCTGGCTCTTCCTCTTCATCCCACAACTCCTCCAGGGAGTCATGATAAGATGAAGGAGGAAGGTCCATATTCCCAAAGAAGAGATGAAGTGAAGATACAGAATTATCTTCCCCAACATCTTGAATCTCTTTGAAGACTTCATCTCCAGATGATGGTAATGACTGATGGGAATTATGGGAAGGAATATGGACAGAAGATGGAACTGATGGTGTTCTAGAATCACCAACCAGAGCTGCACATGATTTGGCAGAGGAAGAGTCATTACGGAAGGAATTGGAAGGATCAGAATAGTCCTTTTGATCAGTATTAAAGGTGATCAGCCCTTGCCTCCAATCAATAGAAGGATTAAAATGATTGAGAAAGTCAAAGCCCAATATGAGGTCTTCTCCCTTGGGAGTATCAATGACTAAAAAGTCCCATTCAAAGCTTGGGAAGGAAGGGAGCTCAACCATATATTTAGTATGGTGAGTCACAAATAAGGAAGGGGACTCAGAGGAGTCCAAAATGATAAGAGGAATCTTCTCTGGAAGTTCTGACGTAGTCAATGAGTACTTGTGAACAAACTGCTTTGCAATGAATGAGTGTGTAGCACCAGAATCAATGAGAATACTGTAAAAAACATCAGAAAGAGAAGAGAAAACAAAAAATTTAAGAGAATTCTTGACACCAGTATTCAGAATGCACAATTGTGCTCTGGAAGGAAAACTGTGAAGACCATTGAACACAACATGGTCTTCACTCAGGCTTTTCCCTGGCTGGGAAAGCTGTCTGACGGTTGGGTAAGCTTGTTTTGAGGCCTTTTGACACAGGACTCAAGACTATGCTTCCCACCACAATAGGTACACAACCCCTCCTTGATTCTTCTTTCCTTTTCAGAACCTTTCAACTTGAAGTCCTTATTTAACAATGAAGAATGGGGCTTGTCCCGCTTTTGAGAATGAAATTTCTTCTTTGGTCTTGAACTTGAAGAAACTTGATGATGAGAAGAGTGAGACTTTGAGGCTTCAGGCTTCTTCTCTTGATGATGATTCTTTTCCTTCTGCCTCTCATGGTACCTGGTATCAAGTTCCAGGCTGACGTCCATTAAGTCTTGAAGAGAATCAATGTTTGAAGGATGGGAGGCCAATTGATCCAGAATCCTGGAGGCCAAACCCTTCCTGAAATGATGAATAAGAGCCCTTTCACCCCAACCCCCAATTCTTGAAACCAAACTCCTGAAATCGGCAATATACAAAGCAACATGCCCACCTTCTTTCATCCTAAGGCCATCCAATTCAGCTTCTGCTTTTCTTACTTCATTTGGGTCTCCAAATAAAGTGAACAATTGGGATTCGAATAATGGCCAGGAATTGAGGAGATAATTTGAGTCTTGATTATTGAGATTGGAAAGATAAGGCTCAATCCATTTTGCAGCCCTGCCAACTAAGAATGAAGTGGCATAAAGAACCTTCTTTCTGTCTTGAGAGAAGTTTGCCGGGTCATTATGAAAGATGAGTTGGCAAGACTGAATAAAGCTTCTGACTTTGAAGGGCTGAGTCCCATCAAAGCATTCTGGAGCCTTCATAGAGGGAGTCTTGAAGGCTGGTGGTCTTGATGATTCAGAAGAAGAAGCTGCTTGCAGATTGGCCATAATCTGAGTCATTTGTTGCATAATGGCCAATAAAGACGGTTCAGACTGATGAGAGGCAGGCTGATCAGACTGGGCTAGAGTTGGTCCTCTGGTGCCCTCAGATGCTCCCACAGGAGCAGGAGCAGCCTCAGTGCCGTTAGACTCTTCCTCTTCCACAGAACTCTCCTCCTCCTCTTCACCATCTTCACCTTGAACCTTGGGACTGGTTCTTGAAAAACCTGGGAATCCGCCAACCACTCCTGATAAAGACATTGACCTTCTTGGCCCTCTTCCTTCCTTCCTGGATGGTGCTGCTCCTTCCATAATGGGTCCTCTGTCCAATCTGGCCCTCAGTTGAGAAACTGCTGGGGTACCGTCAAGAGGAGCCCTTGGAGTTGGAGTCAGAACAGCTTGAGTTCTGGCCTGGGATCTGGTCTGTCTTGCTGGAGGTGAATGTTGAACTGGCATGATTTCAGGGATAATCAACCAAAATAAATGAAATAAAAATCAAAATTTTCTTGAAGTACAAAATCAACAATCAAATCTTGAGGAAATTGGATAATCAATGAATCAAGATTCTTCAAATACGTCAATCAATCAAATCAGAATGAGTCTTGAAGTAAAAATCAATATCAATGAGAATCTTGAAGTCAATAAAAACAATCAATCAAACAATCAAAATCAAATCAAATCAAAATCTTGCAGAAAAATCAATCAATCAAAATGAATTCTTGAGTCAAAATCAATTTATGTCAAAATCTTGATGTGAATAATCAGCAAAATCAATAAAGTCTTCAGGTCAATCAATTATCTTGAGGTCAATTTCAATTATGTCAAATTAGTCAATCAAATCGATTTTCAAGTGAATTCTTCCAAAAAATCAAAAATTCTTGAGGAATAAATCAAAGTGAATCCTGATATGAAGAACGTGTCTGAATAGCCTGATGAATAACTTGAGAACCAAAGATAAAAATGCCTGAATTATGGATAAAAATAGATTGATTAAGATTGAGAATGAGATTGAAAAGATAACAGAAAAAATA
This sequence comes from Austropuccinia psidii, assembly GCA_023105745.1. Taxonomy (NCBI): domain Eukaryota; kingdom Fungi; phylum Basidiomycota; class Pucciniomycetes; order Pucciniales; family Sphaerophragmiaceae; genus Austropuccinia; species Austropuccinia psidii. The sequence continues at coordinate 32,367,277 of JALGQZ010000008.1, forward strand.
AAAAATGGGTCAGCTTTCAATTTTCAGAATGATGAATGAATGAGAGAAAATTGAGAGGTGCCGAAGAATCATAAGATCATAAAACGTCAAAGAATCATAATTTTGATGAAATGAATGAATGAATTTAAAATATAAGAATAAAAGAATGAATGAATGAAGAAGAATTATGAGTTAATTAATATAATGTCACAGGGGCTCTTGGAAGAAGAGGGCCTGGCACTCAGGAATCAAGAACTCACTTGGAGGGCTCCAAAGATAAAAGAATAATAAGAATGAATTTCTTTAAGAAAGAATAAAGGGGAAACAAGTATGCCAAAAGATGAGATAAGAAAAAGATGAAGCCAATGACCAAAGATAATAAAGAAGTCAAAAGCCAAGAAGCTAACCAAGTGAATCCTTAATTCACTGTTTCAACCTGCCAGAAAAGGAAATGGAATTAGTATAAGGATATGACCACCAATATCCACTGGACAGGCGAGGAAAATAAAAGAAAAGGGTGCTGAATGACTGACTCGAGATTATCAGTATTAACTTTAATAATGTAAAAGAAAATAAGGATAAAAAATAAATCCACTATATTAATTAACTGGGGAAAAAGTCCCCCAGGTGCTGAAAGGTGGCCAGTATATGTGAAAAGCTGGAAGGTTGATCCTGGAAGGTGGATCAATGACTGTATTGTCCGAATCGGGAAATACAGTTCTGGCCATCTTGAAATTTGAACTGTGTGATGGAATTCACACAGTGGAATAAGAAGTGGCCCAATTGGGCCAAGGCCATACAGGTTGATTGAATAAGGCCTGTACGGATGAATTGGGTTGTCCAAGGAGTATTGAATACTTGATGTCTTGACAACTGATTGAATTATGTAATACCTCTTGCGAATTGACCTTAGAATAATCCTGAATGAATTGTACCAACCCAACTCCTGCAGATACAGGTGGTTGGGATCCTTGAATGATCTTCTGAATTACCGCCATGGATTGCCAGACTGATAAGCTGGAAAGTCCTCCTTCGAAAATGGGCGTTGGAATTAGGGACCTTGAAATGGAAAGGTGGAATTGGGTCCTGAAAACGTCACCATTGGATTGCTGAGTAAAAATGGTGCATAATGGTATATAATACCATATATGCACCACACCTGCAATCTTGAGTACGGAGTGCATGAAGGAAAGGAAGGAATTCCCCTTAAGTTGAGGGAAAAGCTTGTTGGGATGATTTGGTGGCCTCTGGTGGTTGCCAGAGGCCATGACGGTGAAGTTGGTCTATGGTGGTCCAGGGCCAAAAATGGGTCCTACGGGATTTATGGCCAAAAATGGATCCAAGGTGGTTTTTGGTCCAATTTGGGTCCAAGGGGTTGGTGGCCAAAAATGGCTCAGGTGGGCCCAATTGTGGTTTGGGACCCACCTGGCCTTGGGCTAGGTGGCTGCCCCCTTTGGCCCCTTTTGGCCTCATTGGATTAGGCCAAAAAGGGGCCTAACCCGCCTACGGACCGCGGACCGCGTATTACGGCCCGCGGACCGTAGAAGCCGTGGGGGGCCTAAATGGCCCAAAAAGGCCATTTAGGCCAAAACCCCCATAATGAAAGGGGTGGCCAGGAAACCAAGGAAGGTGGTCATGGGGCCTGGAAGCCCCTGGAAGACAAAGGGACCCCCCCAGGCCCAAAAACAGTGATGGAGGCCTGGGGGTTGGTGAGGTGGAAATTGGCCAAGAGGGCGAATGACGCAGGATATGGCCTGAGGCCATAAAGGATGATGGAGGCCATAAGTGGCCAATGGAGTGGGTTATGGCATAAGAGCCATGGAACACCCAAAAGGGGTCAATTGGCCATAAATGGTATGACATGGCCAATTGGCCCCAACTTGGCTCCAGGTTGGATTGCCGCCGCCATCAAGGAGGAGGGTCAAAATACGTGGCTGTGACACAGATTTCAAAAGGCAAATAAATCCACTGGAAAAAGATTTGGAAATATGATCAAGATCCAAGAAAAAAGCAGACCTTGGGAAATGGTCCATATGCATTGGGTAACTGGCCTACCACAAGGGGGTGATAGAATTTATAATGCTTTCCTACTAATTTTTGACAAATTTAGTAAGAATCCAATCTTTCTACAATGTCACAAAGATGATACAGCCATTGATACAGCTCTTCTGATATGGAACAGAGTGGTATCATGGACTGGCATATTCACAAACATCATTAGTGAAGGAGATCCCAAATTCACATCAGCACTATGGACAAATCCTCACCAACTGTTTGGGACAAATTTATCCTTCTCTATAGCCTACCACCCACAAACTGATGGTCTGTCTGAAAGAATGATCCAAACCTTGTAGGACATGGTAAGAAAGATTTGCGCATATGGCCTTCAATTTAAGGATTTTGATGGATTCACCCATGATTGTTTTGCTCTTTTACCAGAACTAGAATTGGAATATAAGACATCCATTCATGCCAGTACAAATCAAACTCCTGCTATTCTAGAAAAAGGATGGAATCCCAAATTACCTCAGGATTCCCTGAGGAAATATTTGGTTGAGATACATCCTACAGCTGCTAGCTTCAAAGGAATGCTAGAAAAATCTAGAAATAATGCAGTAAGGTTCATGGAAGACTCATTTTCATATGCTAAAGACAAATGGGACAAATTACATGCCACAGCAGATTTTAAGTTGGGGGATTTAGCACTTGTATCCACCACTAACTTCGATAACATCAAAGGATATAAAAAGCTTCAAGCCTCCTTTTCAGGGCCTTTTGTTATTAAGTCCCTCCATGGAGGAAAGGCTGTTGAAGTAGAATTATCTGAGGAACTTAGCAATAAGCATCCTACATTTCCAGTAAGCTTGATAAAGCCATATAAATCTAGTGATGCTGAAAGATTTATTTTGAGCAATAAAGCTCCCCAAGCTATACCCCCTATTGAATCATCTGGTATTAAGCAAATTACCCAAGTTCTCAAAGAAAGAAGGTTTAGAACCAATGAAGTAAGGGGATACCTTGTTAGCTACAGTGGTCCAACCTGTGAAGATAAATTGTTAGCTGAAAAAGACATACCTGAAGCTACCAAAATTCTCAGAAGGTTCAGACACACTAGAAATAACAATATTACAAAGTAATATTCTTTTTTAGGTCGAGGGAATGTGAGCCTTAGAGGTATTTGCATATACCCAAAGGACCACAAATAATAAAATGAGACATAAATATAATGAATTTATTTATATTATCAAAATATAAATAAAATACAAAAATAAATTTATATATAAAAATAAAAATCTAATTATAATTCAAAATGAAATTACATTCAATTTTAAATTTATGAAAACACATTTTTACTTAAAAAAAATTAAGTAAAAATAAATTCTCAACAAAAATACCAAAAATTAAAATATTTTTGGAAAAAATTTCAATAAGAATTATCATAAATTTTTATCCTACAAATAAGCTCATCAAACTTTTTTTTACCATTGGACTTCTCATAAAAAATAAGGTGGGGTCACTTCTGGGTAAGGTTTGGTAACTCAACTCTAAATAAGCTCAAATTAAGTTTTTAGTATTTTATGTACAAAAGGTGAAAATCCTCAAAAACTTAATTTAATTCACCTCACATGTGGTGTTAACCATCAATTTTTGTATTAAAATTGAGGTGTTGTGTGTAGTTTAGAGGCTATGAGGAATTGAAGTACTTTCAATTGAAGTGTTGAAATGTGTGCATGTATAACATAAGTGAACTTCAATTTACATATGAGGTGTCAATTATTACAGTAATTGTACTGTAAAACTCAATTTAATTACATATGTAAATTAAAAGTATAATACATGATGAGGAATTAAAGGAAAAATAAATTGAAATGATTAATTTGGGAGGGGGAAGGAACTCTAGCTCTAAGGGGGAGTCAGACCCCCAAAATCCTTGCTGAAAGGCATGAGATGTCAACCTCTAAGCCAAAGCTCATCACTTTTGTCCTGGAATTGAGTCACAGGGTCTGTGATTCAATTGATGGTGAGGTTTTGATACCAACCAGGGCAGTTTTAACTGTTTCCAAGGGTGTAAAACTACCCTTAAGCTAAGAATATCTTAGTAAAAACAGTTTTAACTGCTTTCTACGTCTTGTAAACACACCCTTACATGTTTTCAAGGCTCTAGACTAGGTAGTACTATATTAATGGCTGATTTAAGGGTCTAAAATGGCTAAAAATCAGCGCTTTTTTGGTCTAAAACAGGATTCAATGATGTCATAATTGGCTTTTCTGTTGTCAGAGTGTTTTCCACGACTGAAAAGAGTAAAATTCACTTTTGGAGTAAGAAAACTGATGGCTATAAAAGAATGTCTTCTTTGCCCCACTTTGCTCTTTAGGATAGAATCTTTTCCTTTTATAATTAGTTTAAAACACTGTTAAGCCAATAAATAAATATTCAAACCACCATTTTCAAATCATTTTAAACCTTTTAACCATGTGAAAAATTATTATTATCATTTTTTGTACCTCTTATAATCATTTTTACCCCTGAACCACCCCATTAGTGAATTAAAGCGTCTTTCATCACTGTAAACTTTGTCACTTTGTTTCCAAATTTACTCTGGTCACTTTTGGGCATGTTTTCTCTTTAATAATATTTTCAAAGACTTTGTTCTTTAATGAATTTCTTGCAGTTCTTTGCTCAATTCATTCCAATTGAAATTGCTCTTGAAAAAATTTCTTTTGTAGCCTTAAATATCTCCTATAGAGTATTTTCGGATAAATTTTTATTGTTGGTAAAATGATAAGCCTTTATAGCATTTTGTTTTTATACTTATAAAGTTAAAAAACATAAATTTGGGGTGTTTTCTCTTAAAAATACTATTTCATACTATTTTTAATCAAATTTTACCTTATAAAAATTTTGTGGACAGGAAAAGTACTTGATTTTCAATCAAATATTTATATCCACACCTTACAGATTAGAGGCCTCCCAAAATTTATTGTACAGTTTCTGAAACATAAGAAGAGCCAGAAAAATGTTGGAGGGTCTTTGGAAACCTTTCTCACCATGTATGGGGTGAAAATGGTAGCTTGTGGTTGCAAAATCACATTTAAGCTCAATTAAAAGCTGTATTGAGACTGTGGGACCACAAGAACCTCCCAAGATCCTGAAATAAGATAAAAAGAGATCTTCTCTGAACCAAAATAAGGTATTATATTGTTTTTTTTTGAATTATTATTTATTAAATTGTTTGGAAACATAAATAATTAAATTTAATCATAATATTACTCATTTTTCAATTATTATTGTAACGCAACAGATAATTGGGGCAACCAGGGCTCTAAGTAGACTCATCACCACTCTTTTATTATGGTAAATCTCTTTTAACTGATTTTTAAATATTGATTCCACATCACACTCATAGCTAAAGCCTTTTTATTACCATATCATAGAGCCATCCTGAAAATCCTAAACATTTTCTATAATCTCAATCAAGGGAAATTTCTTCATTTTTCTACTATTTTATATGAACAGGAAAAATTTGTGTAACCCTTTACTTATTGATGAGGATTTTATTTCTCTTACTCATTCTTAATGCTAAAAGGTTTGAAGGGAAAATTTCTTCTTCCTTGTAATTCTAAAACAAGTCTTAATAGTTAAAATTCTCATGTAAGCCAATCAAATATCATCATTCTATCTAGTATAAGTCACATTTTTTTATGATTTCAAATATTCTGATCCTTACACTATGTACCACAAAAAAATTTTGAATGAAATTTACATATGAATTTTTGTTCCAAAAAAAGGTTGAGAGAAAAATTGGCATACTTATCTCTCCATTCCACATCCTCCTCATGGCCAAACACATTTATCCCCAAGGCTCCACTTTGAAAACCTTTTTCACACCCTATTTTCTCCCAAAAATATTCTGCTTTAGAACCGCAGTGAATAAAATGGATGAGGAAATCTAAGGATCATAATCCTAGTATTTTAGGGGAAACCATAAGTTTTTTTTCATTGCAATCCCCTCAAAGATAAAGAAATCCTTCCTTTTGACACTGACTATAAATTCTGTGAGACAAAATGTGCATATAGTATTAATGGGACAGTAGCAAAAGATCAACATTTAAAGTCATTAAAAAAGTAAAATCATTCTTTTCAAATAATGGCCTTAAAAATGATGTCAAATATAATTCCTCTTCATATCTACGCAATTAGCTTATTGGTGTGTCATTTTATCAATATATCAATTGAAGAAGACCTGTATTTTGAAAATGAAATGTTTCAGATCACTTGATCCCCCATTGAATAACTATTAGAATTTCCCAAATTCTTTGAATCACAATCCTTTGGATAAAAAGTATCCTACATACAAGCAAGCTTTTCTCATTCAAAAAAGTACTAATTCATATTATATTAGGGAAAGCGTCAATAGTGATTCCATTATCACCTCCCTAACTTCAGGAGGGAAGAAATAAAATAAAAAGTGAAAAATAAGAACCCAAAAAATTATCTATTCTTACTGAGAGAATGCAATTTTCAGAAACTGAAGCTCAATTTTCATCAAAAATTTAGTTAGAATGTAAAAATCAGCTTTGCAATAATTTTTCATTTTTATTTCTGAACCTTTAGCTAATATTTCTATATTTTTAGATATTGAAGCTTCTCTTTTGACCTTAATCATTCAAAATTACAGCTTATATATACATAGAAATTAACCAAAAAAGGTTTTTTTGTTACCTGAGTAGCGTATTAACACTAATTAATGTGTGTAGCTCTATTTCAAAAAAATATCAATTGCTTAAAATAATTTTTTATATTTAGTTCTAAAAAAATAATCTTAAAACTAATTCTCTAAAGGTCCATTATAGTAATTCTGAGTATTTTAGTCCAAATGAAGAAATTTTTCCTTTGAAGCTAGAAGGATTTAATATTTATGCAAAAAGGAAATCAAAGTGAAGAATATTCATTGAATAATAGATGAAAGATTTCAAGCTCCATACAAATATATACAAATATGTAAAGATATATACAAGTATATACAAATATATACAAATATATACAAATATATGAAAATATAGAAAATATATAAAAATATACAAAGGTATATACAAATAGGTACAAAGAAAACAAAGAAGAAAAAATAAGGGTACTAGCTCTTGATTTATAAAGAGTATTTCTGAACAAATAATCTATAAAAAGGATGCCTTGGAGTGAAGAATTCAAATCTCATCCTTCTTATTAGTAAAATTATATCCAGATCCAGACATGGTCTTCTGCATTATTTTAAAAAGAAAGAATAAAGTTTCTCATTTTAATAACTCTCGTAGATTTCTCATCAAAGTGATAATAATAATATAAAAATAGAACTAACATTAATTTAATCTTCATTATCTTGTTTCCTATGAAATCAAGAAATAGTAATTTAAAACAACTTTGTCCTAAAACTCGTGAAAAACTCACTTTTTATTTAGAAGAATTCTTGATTTACTTTTTTTGTATCTTCTTACCATTATTTTAAAATTGAATAGTTATAACTTCAGATCTTTTTCAAAAATATTTTATTTCTTTTGAAATAAGATCAGTATATCATGGAATTGAAAAGCTGAATATAATTTGGAAATGAAATATGGCTTGAAGTCTTCCTATACAAATCAAAAACTGTGCGTGTTGAGCTTAATAGGAATTATGAAAAAAACATGAAGATTTTTTAGTTTTCTTCAATGATACTTTAGAAACTTATGGAATATGATTTTCAGCTACACCAAAATACAAAGAAGGTAGGTAAATTCATGTGAGCCCCTTGTTTGAGTTTTCCAATTTCACATAACAGGGTCCTTTGACCCAACAGAATTTAATATTGGTCTAAAAGATAATGATAAAGTATATTTACTCCCCAAAATTATTTCATTTTGAAATCTATTGCCGCAAATTCCCTTACCGCTCAACAAAAATCGATTCCACATTCTTTCCAGATCATTCCCTCCCTCCTATTTCACTTTATTTTTCTTCAATTAATCACCATTAGAAAATTGGCCACATCCAACGACAGGTGTTGCATTTGGAAAATAGCTTGAAACCAGCTTATTCTGAGCTTGTACCTGTATTATGAACTAAGTTAAAACCAGAATTTCCTTGTTTGGTGATATTCCAAGCCCTTCTCAGCCACTGGACTGTTTCAGAGCTTGTGAGTTCCTTTTTTCTTTTTTATTCCATTAACGTGGAAACATTGTATTTAGTTCTTATTATACTATCAATTTGAGAGATATAAAAGATTATTTCAGCTTTTTTATAATATTAATCACAAGAATAGCTACATTTAAATATTACTTTCAGATCTATCTTGTTATTTTAGAAAATAATTTTTTTTGAAGCCATGCATACAGAAAAATTATTTTTTTATCTCATCTAGGATTTTTATTACCTTATACTGATTTATAATCTTAAAAGAAATTTTCTCATACTCTATAGCTCTTAAAAAAAGTCTTATAAAAATGGCACCACTTTTAGTGAGCCTATTTACTTTTTTTCTTCAGAATTTTACTTTTTCTGATGTTTTTCCTTGGGATTTTTTATGTTGAAAAAGACATATTTTACAGCATCTTCTTTTTTTGACAGAGTTCCTTTACAAAGTAAGAAATAAAATATCTTTAACACTTTATACATTAAATTCTTTTTTAAATAAAATTTATTTTAATTTGTTTGGAACTTGAGAATTTGGACTTATCAGCTGTAACGTGGCTATTATTATTACTGTTATTAGAATTGACATGTTTTTTTTTCTATATTTCTTCATTTAATATCTTATTTTTACTTCTCTCTTGTTTTAATTTTTATTATCCTTTTTAAAATTGTGAATTTGTTGTTTAATTGGATTTGTTTCTTCATCGTGCAGTAGCATTTACTGTAATTTTTCAAAAATCTTCAACAAATTTACAATAGCAGGATCTATACAAATCCTGCTACTGTAATCTTAAAAAAAACATGAACAGAGTTTAATTGGGTTAGATACAGTAATGGTAATAATAATAATTAAAAAAATCTCCGTGTGATGAAAATTATAAAACTCAATATTAATAATGAAAAAATATGACAATTTCCAGGGAAAAAAACCTTTTTGGAAATATTCTGATTTTCTACAGTAGAAGGAGATCAAATACTGCTACTATTCTTAAGACCAAAAAAATATGAAATCAAAATGAAATATTTTCAAAAATAATTCTTTTAAGGAAATTTGTTAATAAAAGATAAGTTCATATAAGAGCATATTCAGCCAATATTTTTATAGCTGTTTTGTTTAACCTAATATCTTTTCTTTCAAAATTGATTTTGAATGTCTTTTTGAGTACTTTGAATACAAAACGAATTTTTTTAATTAATTATCTTCATCTTTTAGATCTTTTTCACTCACATTTCCTTCAGATAAAAATGTCAGAGCTACTAGAGTGTAATCCTCAAAGGGGTTTTGAGAGATATTGGATAATAATACTCCATATATTGATTGTCATCAAGTGTTTGAGCTCCAATTTAATGCTTTAACTGAAGAGGTGAAGGCAAAATCAATTTGATTATGGAGAATCCTTCCCAAACTTAAAATGGGCTGAACCAAAAATAAGCTAAAAACTTATTTTTCTGTCATCATTGCAAAAATAAAACTCAAGAATATTCATAAAATAGAAGTCAATCCATAAATTTTTCAAGAAAATATAAAAACCTCTTAAAGTATATTATTCAGAAATATAATTAACTTTGATTGGCTCTAGAACACAAATATTTGTTAAGGACCAGGAGAATCTATTGTTTAAGGAGGAGTCTCAATGGGATCTTCAGATATTGTGAAAATTAAAATTATAATAAATATAACTTCAAGCAGAGCACAAATTTCATTATATATTTTGGGTCTTTTTTGATAGTTAGAGTGAAGGCTTCGGAAAGGAATTTAGATTTTATTTGGAAACCAGGTGAATATTTATCTGAAGTGATATCTACATGACTTCAAGCTTACTTCTAAATAATCTCGATGTCTTCTACTGGAAGAATTTGACTCAAATCTGTTCTTTCAGGCCTTTATTAAGCATTCATACAAAATAATTCTTGGAATGAATTTCCCTATACTATATTTTGAAAGTATTTAGCTAATCTTCTCACACATTATAATCTAATCAAGCCCATAAAGAGCCTATAGTATTAATCCTATTCCTATTTTCTCTGTATAGGAGGCTAAAATTACCCTTCAGATTCACAAAAACAAAGATTAGTATGAAAAATAAATTTTGAGAAAAAAATGGACTGAAACTACATACTTGTACCACTTCTATTTTGAAGGCAGCTTCATGATTAAATTATTTCAAAATAAATAAGATGGGGTCTACTTTTTGTTTGAGGATTGTTAATTTCGTAGTATTTCCTTATTTCTATCCAAAATCAACACTCCTTTAAGGCTTGTATCTAAATCCACATATTCCCCACTCTTTTCGGGAATATTTTTGAGATAAAAACTATAATATTGCTTTCCCAATTGCTTTGAGTTGCATTGATTTTTATCATTTTGCCCTATTTCTCAAGGTATAGTATGATTTTCTCAATTTAATTTCCAAATTAATGATAAAAATGGGAATTTTTTTCAGCTGTATAGCATATGTGAACTTTAATTTTTCCTGAGATTTAAATATAAGCTTTGGTTGGAAAACAGTCTCCATAATCTAAAAGAAGAGAATTGGAGGAAGAATTATGTATCCTAAATCTTTGATCAATAATGTTTAGCTTATAAGATGGATTCGAAAGAGAATACAGTGAACCTATTGAGAAATTTAAATCAGTTTTTCTCAGATCTTACATACAAAACTGAACTGTTTTGACAGATAATATTCAAGCTTTAGCTAAAAGAGCTAAGGAATACCCATTTATTGTATTTGTTACCCTCATTTCATTCAAATTTCATCCCCAAAAAAATAATGATAATTAAATCAAAGCTATTTCTGCTTATTCTTTCCTTTGATAATTTTTTACAAAAGTATATTGAATTCAGCTGGTAAAGGATTTTTGCAGACAAAATTACCAAAAAGAGTTATATAGATATATGATTGGAAGGAAAGCCTCTGTCTGTATAGAAAACATTAGATATAAGTCTCTTCTATTGGCATTGGTCAGAACTATGCTAAGAGCCAGAAATATTCTGTCACAATTTGTGTATGAAGAAGCTATAAGATAGTATTCACAAGCCTTAAACATGATTGGGACACATATAAAAGGATCAATAATAAGAATTGAAAGGTCTCTACTATTGAAAATAGTGGTGATGAGTCTGTTAAAAGACCTGAATTCAGTGCTTATCAACTGGAGTATTATGATGAACACTCAAATAACCAATATTATAATTACATCTTGATATACTCCAAGGGTTACTTCTGTTGAAGAAAGGATAAACATGTAAGAATAAGCTGATGAGATGATGAGGGGTTTTTCCTAGGGGGGAAGCCTTTTTTATCTCAAATCATGGTGGAAAGAGGTGGATATCCTCTCAACATGTTGATAGAGTGAAGGTTTTGTGGTTCAATACAACTAGAAACACCTGTATAAGTGCCCAAATGTGGTTTCAGAACCACATCTCCACTTTTTGTACCTACAAGAGGAAAGTATTCTCACCACTAGAGGTTTGATGTGTGTTCCAAAAGCAAGGATATTTCTCATGAGTTAAGAATAACATCTGGGTTACCCTTATTACCCAATATATTAGGGTTCAACATAAATAATCAATTTGGGGTTTTGGCACCTCACAATTCAATTGTATGTAATGAATTCCCACAGTACCACTAAATACAGGTTAGGATGGAATTTTATAATATTTATTATGAGCAACGAACTGATAAATATCCTCTTTATTACTTTGACCTGTCATAATTCAACTCCATGGGAGAGTATCCCACAGTAACACATGGTGTGGGATTATAGCCTTAAATGCTGAATAAATGTATAATTTTTTAAGATACAGGGATCAAAAGTAGCTCGAATTGTAACCAGAAGTGATATCTATAAGATTGCTACTGGCTCGGCCTACTTTTATCTATCAAAAGTTATAAAATCTAAAAGGTCTTTCACATTTTTATCAAATAGTATTTTTCTGATGTTTGAAAGAAAAACTCCAATAACTTCTGATAAGCTCAAGACACAAGGACAAGGGTTGCACTTTTATGGAGCCCTTCTCTTGGAATTATAGAAAATATTTCATTTGAAAGGTCTTGTTGAAACTTTGGAGGTTATATAATAGGTGAGAAATAGTATTATGGTTTGAATTTACCCAAATATTATTCATCTGGTAATTTATGATCCATTGGTGCCACAGTCTTTAATGTGGTACCATTGGATAGCCCTTGTTTTGAGCTTCAATAAAATACCCCAATTTCTTGGTCTGCTTTCTGATATCTGTATTTTAGATGAGAGGTTAATATTAAGGTTTATGCTCAGAAAGAGTTTGTAACCTCAATAACTTGGTTAATTCTTATTTTTGTAATAAGAAAGGTATTTTCTGAAAAGGGATAATTTGCTCTTTAAGATGCTCACATTCAAAGTTTAACTTTTTTATGTTCTGTCTTTTGTGTTTGTGGCCTTATTTTACATATATTATCTTTAGTAAAGATGGAAAGGTGTATTTTTCACTCTTTCTTTGGTACCATGTTTGTGGTATTTTTGGATATCATTCTTGTGCTCTAGGTTTGAGTCACAGGCTCACATTAAAGCTCTAAGAGTTATTTTGAGGTTATTTTTATAGCTTTAGATTATAAGACAAAAAAATTCCTGAATTTTTAAATTGAAACACAATATATTTGTTATTTTTAAGTATACATTTTACTAGCTACCAAAGCTGTTGATAAGAGCTTCTCAGATGAAATTCCTGTTAATACCTATCCACAATATGTTATATTTTGATGATCTTGATATGAAGATAATATTTCTCTAGTAAGCTATAAATACTTTTTTCATTGCCAGATTCATTATGAATTTCTGATGAGAGGTAAAAAGGGAAATAAATAACTTAAGTATTAATAATACTTGTAAGAAGTAGAAATTCAATTACAGGTTTATGTTAAACTTAGGGCGTTGGTAAGCCCACATAAGCTTTTAGTAAAATCACAAAAGTGACCAATTTTTTTTGAAAGAAATTCTTCAGGCTTAGTTTTGAGTATTTTCTTAACTTTGTTTTGCCATATTGTTTCCAACATGGGATGTCAATATCTCCAAATTTTTTCAATTTTTTTTTACCAAATTTCTCAAATTCAGCTAATTTGACAAAAGGGTATATTTTTTCAAAAGATTAATTTAAAATCTTACCACTTATGAATTTCTTTGATTTTTTTTCAAAATGAAGAGTTCAATCTTGAAAATCAACAAGGAGAAACCCATATTTTGGGGAATTTCTTTTGTGGTACAAGTGAAGGTGCAAAAAGGTGTTTCTTTTTCAAAAAGAATTATGTTTGTGATATGACTATCTTTAAGTGCAAAAGCTCCACATTTTTGATAAAAAATTTGAATGAGGTGGGATTTAAGAAATAAACAGGACTGAGGAGGGGGATAATTGTCATAAATTGTTTATACAAAAATCAATCAATCTGAATCCACTTCCAAAATAGCTGGTTTTTTTGTGAGGGGGGAGGAAGAGTGGACAGATATAACATCCTTTTTTTCTTAAATTTATCTTCCAACCCCAGGGATTTTGGTTGGGCATTGAATTCTCAATTCACAGTAATGGGAGGGACTGGATAAGCTTTAGAAATGGTGATGTCTAATGGAACAAAATGTGAACAGCTATCCAAGAAGATGATGAAAAAGGGTGGATTATTATTTGGAGGACAGAAATAAGGTAAAAGAGAGAAATATTGTAATTTTGAATGCAAGAAAACAGTTCTTTGATACCTATTAGCAATTGGATCCCCCATATCAGGTATCAACATCCACTTGCCTTTGGAGCCTGGCCAACATCTTCATACCACTCAATTCTGTCCAAATAAGCAGATACTGAGGGAATCAAAGTGTTCATGGCTTCATGAAGGTATTTATTTTTTGGAATTTCTTCAGCTGATTGATCTTGAGTCTTGCAAATGTAGTGGGATACTATTCTGTAGAAACAGTTTCCATTGCCCTGGACATTTATGGGCTTGGAGGTGTATTTTAATATACACTTTGGCAAGTCTTCTGAGCCAGGTACCTGATATAAATTGTCAAACAAAATAGCAAGTATTAAGATAAAAAAGATTTATACATTAAATGAATCAGAACCTCACAAAGAGCTTGGGGCATTCATCACTTGTGTTATAATTGCTTTGGCAATGCTCACAGGTCAAGTAAATTGCATCATATATCTTCAAAGTTTTGGAAGGCTTGTGGGACTTCCTTTGTGAGATTTTCTACCCATTGCCAATCTTCTGGACCTTATAATGGTGACTCCCTATTTTCCATATGAATTCCATTCATTTGCTGAGGGTAGTTAATCTGATCAATTGATTTATTTTGATAATGAGGCCTCAGAATCTTCTGATGAATCCACTTCCATGATTTGAGAGGGTGAAATCAAATTTGATCTTGATGTTGTTGTGCGGTTCACTTTTGATGGGGGTCTTCCTCTTCTCTTGGATTGACTTTCAATGATTTCAAATCTTTAGGGTTCTCCTTTATTTTTATTTTTATTTTTATTATTTTTGCCTTCAGGTCTTCCATGGATAGTCTTGAATTCTAGTGGGTCTTAATAATATTGATCATCCTCTTGACTCTTGGCAATTTGATCAAATGGGACTTTTTCAGTAAAAAAAATCTTTCAAATGTTGAATACTTTGGGTGATTTCTGGTAATGTTATTTGAAAAAGGTCTTCCCCAATATCCTCAAATATTCCTTTTTGTTCATTTTTCCTTTCTTTCTAAACACTTTGATCATCACCTTGATAACTAGTTTGAGAAGAATATTACAAATAAAATAAGTTAATATGAAAAAAAACTAATAATTTGAAGATAAAAGAATCCTTGCAGGTGAATTAAAATTCCATTCATGATGGAAGTCTGATATCTGAATCCTTTGGTGCTTAGAAAATTCCTTTTGGGTCTTGTGCTTGCAAGGAATGCCTTGATAATTTCTGTATTTGTTGGTTCATTGTTCATTGGGGAGAAATTTGGTTTTGAAATTCTCAAAGCCCACCTGAAGGGAATAATGAGACACTTTCCTATTTGGAGCACAGATGTGTGGAGGAAAATTCCTGACCTGGAAGATCATTTCTGTGGAACTTCTGTTTATTATTTCAACAAATTTTTTCCTGAAAGCCATTTGAAGAGACCTAACTACCTCCAGGGGAGTACCAGTGGACCTTTAAAGCCAAATTTTAATCATTTCATGGGAACCTTCAACTCCTGAGGTGGAGCCCACACCCAGGTGGCAATGGTGGTTGGTCCAGGGTGGCACATAATACTCCTTTAGAGAAAGCCAGGTTTTTTCCAAATATTGCAATAATTAAGGATTTTTAACTTGCCTGTGAAGCTTCTTCCAGTTTTCTTTGAAAGACTTTTCAGTGGATGAATACATAACCTGAGAAATGAATCCCCAAGTCATTAATAAAAACAATAATAAAAATAGAAGTGAAAGATAAAAGTATATTATTTAATTCCAAAGGCCCATAAATATTTCAAAATCAGTGCCATGACCAATTCCCTTAATTAAATGCGCACATACATTTTTATTGATGTTCCAAATGCATAACATTACTTTTGAGTCTGGGAAGAGCTTCTTAAGAGATCTGTTCAAGGACAAATTCCTGTCAATCATAATGACTACAGGGGGAACAATATTGCTGTTGTTGAGAACTTTTTCTATTTATTGATTCAATTCCCATGTATATGAGGGTTCAGTTTCATTCTTAATCCAACAAAAAGCCCCATAAAAAGTCTTATTTGTTGAGCTTAATCCAAAAATATGAAAAGGGGTGTTTTGTACTTCTTGGTTTTAGAAGTACAATCCATAAGAGTCACATGAGGAAAGCCATGAAAGACTTTTATGGCAAGGGGGTGAGCAAAAAACAAGGAGGTAATGTGTCCCTCAGCATTTCTTGCAGAGGACAAATCAAAATCTTCTTCTTTGAGGGTGTCAATAAGAGCATCAATGGGCCTTCTGCCTTGCAGTTTGTCTTTCTTGATTTTCTTGACTTGGTTGTAAATGTCTTGAAGAATTACATGCCTTTCAGACTCCCTCTAGCTTCATAATTAGGCCTGAATTTGCCTTGGCATGAGCAGTGATTCAGACATTTGAGCTATTGGGGATGTTTTTTGCTCATTTAATTTTCTGAAAAAAGGATAAACCATGATATCTTCAGTGGAATCAGGGCTGTGTCCAGGATTTCTGACTTTAAGAGTCCAAGTGGTAATCTTTGCATATGTTCTGGCATAAAGTCAAAATGGACAGTCAAGCTCTCTTGAAGTGACTTTTTTGGAGGTTTTTTGTGGCACTTTGGGGACCCATACCTGTCACAACCTAGTTCAATTTGGTCATGGGTTATTTAAGGTGTGGATATGAAACTTTGATTAAAAATCTAGTACTTTTCCTGTTCTCAAAATTTGTATAAGATACAATATGATTACAGATAGTATGAAATAGTATTTTTAAAAGAAAACACACCAAATTTGTTGTTTTTAAATTTATAAGTATTAAAAAATAATATTAGAAGGTTTTATTGTTTTACCAACAATCAAAATTTGTCCAAAAATACTCTAAAAGGGATATTTAAGGCTACAAAAGAAATTTCTTCAAGAGTTATTTCAATTGGAATTAATTGAGCAAAGAACTGCAAGCAATTAATTGAAGAAAAAAGTCTTTTAAAATATTATTAAAGAGAAAACATGCCCAAAAGTGACCAGAGTGAATTTGGAAACAAAGTGACAAAGTTTACAGTGATGAAACATGCTTTAATTCACTTATGGGGTGGTTCAGGGATAAAAATGATTATAAGAATTACAAACACTGATTATAATGATTTTTTCACGTGGTTAAAAGGCTTAAGATGATATTAAAATGGTGGCTGTCATCTTTTATTGATTAGTTTAACAGTGCTTTAAACTAATTATGAAAGGAAAAGATTCTAACATGAAGAAAAAAGTGTGGCAAAGAAGACATTCTTTTATAGCCATCAATTTTCTTACTCCGAAAGTAAATTTTACTCTTGTCAGTCGTGAAAAACACTCTGACAACAGAAAAGCCAATTATGGCATCATTGAATCCTGGTTAAGACCAACAAGGGGCTGGTTTTAGCCATTTTTGGCTATTTTTAGCCATTCTAGACCCTTCAATCAACCATTACTATAGTAATACCTGGTATAGAGCCTTCAAAACATGTCAAAATGTGTGTAAAAGACGTAGAAACCAGTTAAAACTGCTTTAGCTTAAGGGTAGTTTGACCCTCTTGGAAACAGTTAAAACATCCCTGGTTGTTAGCAAACCCTCATCATCAATTGAGTCACAGACCCTGTGACTCAATTCCAGGCCAAAATTGATGAAATTTTGTGTGCATTTTGACATCTCATGCCTGTCAGAAAGGATTTTGGGGGTCTGTTTCCCCCCTAGAGCTAGAGTTCCTTTTCCCCCAAATCAATCTTTCCAATTTATTTTTCCTTCAATTCTTCATCATGTATTATACTTGAAATTTACATATATAATTCAATTGAGTTTTACAGTACAATTACTGTAATAATTGACACCTCATATCTAATACACACACACATTTTGACAATTCAATTGAAAATACTTCAATTCCTCATAGCTTCTAAACTACACACAGCACCTCAATTTTAAGACAAAAATTGATGGTTAACACCACATGTGATGTGAATTAAATTAAGGTTTTGAGGATTTTCAACTTTTTTACAGAAAATACTAAGAACTTAATTTAAGCTTATTTAGAGTTGAGCTACAGAAATTTCATCCAGAGGTAACCCCACCTTATTTTTTATGCGGAACCCAAAGGTGAAATAATTTTCATATGTTTATTTTTTCAATAAAAAATTTATGATAATCTGAATTTAAAATTTTTCCAAAAATATTTCAATTTTGATATTTTAGTTGAAAATTCATTTTTACTTTTTTTCAAGTAAAAATGTGTTTTCACAATTTTAAAATTTAATTTAATTTCAATTTTAAATTATAATTAAATTTTTATTTTTCTAAAAATTTATATTTATATTTTATTTTCATTTTGATAATATAATAAATCTATTTTATTTATATTTATATCCCATTTTATTATTTGTGGTCTTTTGGGTATATAAAAATACCTCTAAGGCTCACAGGTTATATTGCACCTCCAGGTGGACACAGGATACCCCTGAGCCCTGGAAACATTATGCACATGCTTCCAAAGAAGCTCAAGGGTCTGAAATTCACCTTCAGGGGGTTTGAAGCATTATTTGGTAAAAAATAGGTATAAATTTACAAAAAGCGGGGTGATTTGGGGATTTGGAATGAGGAAAAAACATTTCACATGTGAAAACAAAGTGGTAAAAGGTGTGCAAAGTCAAATCAAGTGGGAAAACAATCAATGAAGAGGTTTTAACTTAAGAATAAAACAAGATGGAAGATAAAAAATCAAATTTTAGAGGCTTGGATGGAGGTTGTTTTGGAGGGAAATGCAGTCTTTGGGGGGAAAAGGAAAAAAGTTAGCAAAGATTTGCAAAATTTCTTTGGTAATTCTGTTTCTCAAAAACAAAAAATATTTTTGGGGGGATAATGTGTATTATTTGGGTTTTTGGTTATTTTTTGGAGGGATGTGCAAAAAAAACTGAAACAATCAGGTTAGATGGGTTTTGTGGGTTTTGGTTGGTTGTGGACCAATAACGGGTTTTTTGTTTCATTTTAATTCAAAATGGGCACAGGGTTCCCCTGATGTTGTGGTATTCCATACAAATTATACCAGTTTCAAGCTTACCAAATATTATAATAATAATAATAAAAATTGTGGAATAATTCAGGGGCAAGAAAATTAAAATGCAGAATAATTTCAGAAAATAGGAACTAGGGAATAACTCCAGAGACAGGAAGAAAGTTGGGAATCTTGGATAATAAATAGGAATTAAATTGTGGAATTTTGGAGAAGGAATTGGAATAACATTGGGG
The DNA here is from genome assembly GCA_023105745.1 of Austropuccinia psidii. Lineage (NCBI taxonomy): Eukaryota > Fungi > Basidiomycota > Pucciniomycetes > Pucciniales > Sphaerophragmiaceae > Austropuccinia > Austropuccinia psidii. The sequence continues at coordinate 32,386,377 of JALGQZ010000008.1, forward strand.
AGCTTGTGAGGAATTATGGAAAAATCCCTGAATAACTCTGAGGAATAATTTCAGATTTGGAAGTAAGATCGTGGAATTGTTCCAGAAATACAAATACAACTGCAGAATAGTTTCCGCAATGGAATAAAACTATGTAATTTTTGAAGAAGAAATAGGAATAAAATTGTGGAAGTTTGGAGAAGAAACATGAATAAAATTTCAGAAAAGCTTCAGACATGGGAAGAAGATTTAGAAAATATGGAAGGAATTAGGGAATAACTCTTGAAATGCAAATAGGAATTGGGGAATAACTCTGGAGATGAAAATAGGAATTAGGGAAGAGCTCTGAAGGCAAAAATAAGAATTAGGGAATAACTCTGGAAATGCAAATAGGAATCGGGGAATAACTCTGGAGATGGAAATAGGAATTAGGGAAGAGCTCTGAAGGTGAAAACAAGAATTAGGGAATAATTCTGGAAATGAACATAGGAACTAGGGAATAACTCAAGAGATGGAAATAGGAATTAGGGAATGACTCCAGTGATGGAAATAGAAATTAGGGAATAGCTCTGGAGATGGAAATAGAAATTACGTAATAACTCTGGAGATTGAAAAAGGAGTTAGGGAATAACTCTGGAAATGAAAATAGGAATTATGTAATAGCTCCAAAGGTGGAAATGGGAATTACAGAAGAACTCCAGAGATGGGAATGGTAATTAGAGAGTAAATCCAGAGGTAGAAATAAGAATTAGGCAATAACTCTGAAGATGAAGTAGGAATTTGCAAATAGCTCTGGAGATGAACACAGGAATTAGGGAATAACCCTGAAGATTGAAATAGGAATTAGGGAATAACTCCAGAGATGGAAATAGGAATTAGGGAATAACTCCAGAGATGGAGTTAGACTTAGGGTATAACTCCCAAGAAGGAAATGAAGTTTCAAAACCCTGGAACTAGGTAAATCAAACTGTAAAGAAGTACTAGGGCATAATCAAGAATATTAAACTTTTCAACCAGAATAATTTCAATTACAATTTAAAATAGCAATTTACCCACCTTTTTCAAATCTAATGGCAGTGCACTCAATAGCAAGAAACTGTATTTTCCCCTCTTTCTCCACTTCCAAGAAAAATCCCATCAGCTCAATTACCTCAAAGATATCATATGACTAGAGGAAATTTCAATTATCAGAAGCTTTATTTTCCTCACTTTCTTGGCAAAAATAAACTCTAACCAGCCAAATTATCTCAAATACATCACATCATTTTTATAAGAAGAACATCACCAGCAAAATTCTCTCAGCAAATATGTAACAAAGTCACCAAAAAGAAGAATATCAGCAGCTAAATTCTCTCAAAGATATTATATGACTAGGAGAAATGTCAATTGTCAGAAGCTGTATTTTCTCCACTTTTTTGGCAAAAAGAAAATCTCACCAGCCAAATTATCTCAATTACATCACATAATTTTGATAATAAAAGAACACCACCAGCAAAATTCTCTCAGAAAACGCACAACAAAGACATCAAAACTACATATCTCACCAGCTGAAAAACCTTAATTAGGAATTTTCTAACTACCCTGTTTTGAGAAGCTCTATGGAGGACCAAAAGGTATAAATAGAGGTCTTCTCTCCCACATTTTCCAGGAAGAATGGAACAAGTTCCCACTATTGAGGATCTCAGCCATCCCTGAACTAGCAGGATATGTAGTGTAGTGGTAGTGTTTTATTCATGAAAATCTCAGTAGCCTTGCTCAGAAGCTTAGTATTAGTGAAAAAAGTAGTTTAACTGTAGTGAAAAGCTCAGTAGCCCTACTCAGAAGCATAGTAGTAGTGATATAAACTTAATATAAAAGGAAGATTTATTAAAGAATCTTTATTAGTATTGAATCCCATAGTCTTATTATCAGTATTCATATTCAAAAAAATCATCATAATCAAAAAGAAAATATTTATTAGTGTTATTAACATAAAATCAAGTAGTATTCTTTACTTTATCATAGTGTTATATCAGATTTTTGGCTATAAAATCATTGATAGGTCTGATTTAGAGACTACTGATGAGCCTTCTCCATCTGTTAAAGCCACAAATCTTATTCTTTTTTGTGATTTTCTGTAGGCTTACTATTCAGTATTATTTGGAGAGGCAGCTAATACACCTTAGCACCCATGGTTACTGGACAATTCTGATATTCAAAAAATACTTACCACTACTTTCCTCCTCAATGTACTTCCTCATTTCATCCCACACAAAAAAGAAGTTCCCACAACATGTTTTTACTAATTTATGGCAAAAACACATAAGTTTATGGTAAAAGGACATGAGGACTCACATGGGTTTACCAACACCGTAAATATATTTGAAATATTGAGGAAGGCTTGGACCATTGAAATATTTATTTTTTTAGTCAATTTACTTCCAAAAATCAAATATATAATACTCATATGATTAACTAGTCTTTTACCAATAAGGGGGATGAAAACATTATCTATAAGCTTCAACTGCAATGCCAAACTCAGTCTTTTCAGAGTAAAATTTGTAGTAATATACAAATTATCATACATCAACCATGAGAGTGTCTTTTTCCTCTTTAGGTATGAATATTTGAGAATTTTTCCAAACACTGATATTCAGCCAATTAAAGTGAAAGTGTGTGGCTGAGGTTTCTTCCAAATATTCCATCTTCTCATTTCAATTGTGTTCTGTATCAAACATTGTATCCAACCTATTTCTCATTTGATTCTCCAACTTCAACACCTTCCATGAGGTTTAGCCACATTGGTCATGGTGAATGATGCACCAACCTCCTCTGTAGTAGAATTGGAAATTCTTAGGTAATTTTTGGAGGATGTTCACACTGTCTCAAGTCTTTGTGGGTATATTATTACCACCTTGTCAGCCAGTGACTCAAAACCAGAGCACAAGCATGACAGCCAGAATACCATAAACCAATGGTAGAGTAAAAAAACCACAAGAATATAGAATGGAGCAAAACAATCTCAAAAAGGTATTAAAAGAAAGAGGAAATTCACCTCTTTCCAAATATATAAGTACCATAATCACAAGACAAATAATAACAAATTTCTTCAAGCTCAAAGCAGTTGCTGAGCATAAGCCTTAATTTTCATCTCTCATCTAAAATCCAGAGAAAGAGGTTAAACCCCACCAAATTGGTGTTCAAATTGAATTTCTCATTTAGGGCTATCAAATGGTACTAGCCAAACTGAGCTAGCACCAAAACTACATAGGTTATGGCCAAACTAAGGTCAAATAAGGGTGAATAATATTCACCTCTCATCCAAGTTCTACAGTTTTAGTGTGAGATACCTAGAGTTGGGTCTTTTTGGAAAGAGCACAATTGGGGCTATCTGATTGTGGCATCTATTCCCTCTCAGCTAATTTAGAAAAAAATCTAAGGGGAAAACAAGCTCAATACAGGATTCATAGCAAATCCACAAATTGACAATGGAATCTTTTTGCAATATTTAATGATAGCTATACCAAATGAGTAACCACTGTGTAGAGAATGTCAAGGGCGACAAAATGAGCCACTTTTTGGGCTCTCTATCTTTAAAACTGAAAAAGACATTCAGGTTTCAAGACTGTAATCCCACATCAGCCAGTATGGGATCTTACTGTGGGACAGCTGTCCATAAAACTGAATTAACAGCTAATCAATTGAATTGAATGCTGTTTACGATTTAATTCCTCATAAATTGACAAATAAGAGTCATACAGGAATGTTGTGTACAGCTTCTGATGTTTTAGAAGCACCAGAACACACCTGTAAACTCCATTGGTGAAAATTTTCACCCTGTATAGAGTAAAAATGACAGCTTGTGGTTCTAAAACCACCTTTTCACCCAATACAAGTCTTTATTGAGTGTGTAGAACCACAAACCAGCCCACAGTAGTGAAACTTTCACTTTGTGGTTGTGTGCAGAGGTGAACAACCTCCCACTACTGCAGAACAAGATAAAAGGAGGCCTTTCCTCACCAGAAGGCCAATCCATCATCTTATCCTTAGTATTCTTACATGGTATAGCTTCTGAAAGAAGTGGTACCCTTGGAATCAAACAGGTATGGCTATAATTGTAATTATTGTAGGTTTTATTATTGTAAACCAACAGGTAAACACTGCACCCAGGGCTATCAATAGCACTCACCATAACTAAATTCTTTTAGCATAGCCCTTTTAACCATTTTATCATTCATTAATCATGATTTGTTTTGTCTCACACTCAGATTTATAGCTTTTTGATATTATTTTGAAGCTATATCATAGTGTGATCCTTCAAGCATGTAATGGCTTACCTGCTACACCGTCTACATCTTAATTTTTTCTTTTATTCAATTATTAGGTTCAAACTTTAACCTAAAAATTAAAATTTATTATTTTAAATCTTAATGATGTCATAAAATACTATATGACATCATTCAATTTTGTAAATAAATCATTATTAATTTCTTTTGATGATGTCATAAAAATCTTACTATGACATCATTTATATTTTTGTACTTACAATATTTAAGAGGATCATTCTTACCTTTGAATGATACCTCAGAGCTCTAATACATTATATTTTTACAAATTAAAATTACTTACATTTTTATTTTAGAAATATCAGCGCTCTCACAAATAAGTGATTTAATTCAATTTTACACCTTATTAGACTGTTGAAGCCTAAATTCCAAAAGTACTTCATTAGAAACTTACAGTGACGTCTCTGTTATCTTATCTTAACAGTATTCCACTCAAAGTTAATTTATTAAAATTCCTTCTATATAAACTGGAAGTCACAAAAGAGACCCCAGCTTACATTTAATATATTAAAATTATTATTAGAAATAATGTTAGCTAATTAATTCTAAATAAATTAATTAGACATTGGATACTACCTAATTAAATTTATATATATTCTTACTCTATCATTTAAAAAAAATCAAAGACTATTCTGATTTTTTTTGCTTACAATAATTTACAACAATTGGAAGATTTGATTCCAAATCACTTTTATTGATACAACGTTCTCTAGTTAGACTCATCTGGTAATTTGTCTAACATGAAAAATTTAAATAATACTACTTTTGATCCTTCCATAGTATTACTTTTTAATAACTTCTCTTTAACGTGAAGGAAATGAGTAATATCACTCATAACTTATCTGTAATGATGAACGATAATTGTAGATTTAACCAATATACACCTTGTCATCACCCCAGAAAACCCACTACCAAAACCACAGCTTGGTTGAATTGAAAACATCTTAGTAATAGCAAGACTATAGGTACTGATCAGAAGAAAAATATAATTAATTCAGAAAATTGAAATCCTTGGTTGTGTTTGAATAACAAGCCGATGAAAAATACAGTCTCAGAAGATAATGTTAGTAATGCAGATATCAACAGCTCAGTTCATACAGCTCTTATCCCCTCATTCAATCATTTCAACCTTATTGCTCAATCTGATAGCCACACAAAACCATTTAGACAACCTACAGCATCTCTTACTGTTGGTTATGATCAAGAAAGAATGCAGCAAGTCACTAACTGAATTAGCAGCAGATCGAAAGGGAAATAAAGGTTCAGAAGCTTACAGTGGTAATACAACTGTCAACTTCTCATCGGATTCAGATCTTTCCCCTGCATATGAGTCCAATACTCTTGAGGAGTATAGTAATAGTTTGGCTAGTAAAGGAATCAACGCAAATACAATTAAAAAGGATAACAATACCAGTGCTAATCAGTCTTACGCGAATAACAATAACATTAAAGCAATTAGTGGTAATAGCAGTATGCGGGATTTAAAAGTCAACAATAACTCAATAAATCAAATTTCAGACACGAAATCTACTTCAGAGACCACTTTTAATGAAAAGAGTATTAACAAAGAGAATGAAATGTTTGATGAAATCAAAATAAAAAATGAAATTCAAAGATTTATAGCAAAGAGGACAATCGGGAAATCTACAACACTGAAGGAAACAGTATCAAAAGCTTTAGAAAACATTACAACAAACATAGATAGTGCAATAAATATTGATAATTTATTCTTTCCAAATGAAGACTATAATGAATTGAATACTTATTTTGAAGAAATAAAAAAACATGAAGAGTCATTTTATTTTGAATTTCTAAATGAAGAAGAGATACAAATCTGTAACAGTTTCTATGATTCAGATTATACAACAAGAAAAAAACTTTATTTCAATAATTCCAAAACTCAAGATATCATTATGAAGATTGTAAATAAGTACAGTTGTTATTATTAATCATAAATTACATTTATCATTTTTTTCTTATTTTTTTTAGTGTTATGAAATTTGATCCTGCAAGCATGTAATGGCTTACCTGCTACACCGTCTACATCTCAATTTTTTCTTTTATTCAATTATTAGGTTCAAACTTTAACCTAAAAATTAAAATTTATTATTTTAAATCTTCATGATGTCATAGAATATTATATGACATCATTTAATTTTGTAAATAAATCATTATGAATTTCTTTTGATGATGTCATAAAAATCTTACTATGACATCATTTATATTTTTGTACTTACAATATTTAAGAGGATCATTCTTACCTTTGAATGATACCTCAGAGCTCTGACACATTATATTTTTACAAATTAAAATTACTTACATTTTTATTTTAGAAATATCAGCGCTCTCACAAATAAGTGATTTAATTCATTTTTACACCTTATTAGACTGTTGAAGCCTAAATTCCAACAGTACTTCATTAGAAACTTACAGTGACGTCTCTGTTATCTTATCTTAACAGTATTCCACTTGAAATTAATTGATTAAAATTCCTTCTATATAAACTGGAAGTCACAAAAGAGACCCCAGCTTACACCTACAGATCCAACATTACTCATCATCTGGTTAAGACTTTTTGTCACAAATTTTGAGAAAATATTTCTGAGGGTAAAAGCTGCAAAATGACTTTAGACTTCTCTTTTGGTATCTATGATAGGAAATTTTCCAAAAAAAAAACACTTGCCCCCTTGAATTCAAAATCCCTAAGCCTAATTCTCATAATAGTGAGAATATAATGGTTCACAGATCATTGAGACATTCTTCCACTCAAAAGACTTCTTGAATAGAAAAATTTTCTCAACCCATGTCTTCACAAGCAATATTAATTCTAAACCACCTGGTCAAGAGAAGAAGCTCAGGAAAGAATTATTTTGAGGAAGAATGTGCATTCATGAGCTCATTTAGAACTCAAACCAATAGATCTACTTGTGGTACAGTCAAGGAGACTAAAATTTCCTTATTCAATACTTACCTAACTCAACAATTGACTGAAATTCTCCTTAAATTTTCTTTGGGGTCAAGCTGGTGAAATTGAAATACAAAAGAAGAAGCTATGGAATACCTTTACTCCATATTATAGGTTTCAACTCAACAAAAAAACATTCTCTGGGTATCTTCTTTTGGCTGATAAATACTGAGGAACATACAATAGGGCTCTGAAAAAATACATTTATATCACTCACAACCAAAAAATCAAAGCTCAACAAGTAATTATTATTTAAAGATAACTTACCTTCACTATCAGCTTCAAAGGAGCTTTACCAATTGACAAAATCATTTCATGTGTTTGTAAAATCAATGAAAGTATTGAATAATACTGCATAAGAATTTTTTCATGGGATAATATGCTTGATAAATTGGGACTCTTGTGAAATTGTAAGGTGTGGATCTTAAACTTTTGTTGAAAATAAAGTACTTTTACTGTCCTGAAACCTTTTATAAGCTACAATATTATCAAAGATATTAATATTGAAGATTTTCAACAGGAAACATGCCAAATTTCTTGTTTTTAACTTAATTAATATGAAAAAATAATATTCCAAATAGTCATTGCTTTACCAACAATGAAAATGTATCCAAAAATACTCTACAAGAGATATTTAAGGCTACAAAAGAGATTTTTTCAAGAGTGATATCAATTGGAATTAATTTAGAAAATAACTGCAGGAAATTAATATGAGAAAAATTCTTTGAAAAGAATATTGAAGAGAAAGCACACTCAAAAGTGGCCAGAGTAAATCTGGAAGCAAAGTGACAAAGCTAACAGCAATGAAAGATGCTTTAATTCACTTATGGAGTGGTTCAAAGGTAAAAATGATTATAAAGTTTACAATCAATGATTCGAATAATTTTTTCACTTGGTTGAAATGTTTAAAAGTGTTTGAAAGGGTTTGTTGGAATCTTTTATTTATTGTTTTAACAGTGTTTAAACTAATCATAAAAGGAAAAGATTCTAACATGGAGAGAAAAGTGGGGCAAAGAAGAAATTCTTTTATAGCCGCCAATTTTCTTACTCAAACAGTAACATTTACTCTTGTAATTCGTGGAAAACACTCTGACAACAGAAAAGCCCATTATGGCATAATTGAACCCTTGTTTGGACCAAAAAAGGGCTGTTTTTAGCCTTTTTTGCTATTTTCAGCTATTTCTATACTAATACCTGGTTTCAAGCCTTCAAAACATGTAATAATGTGTGTTAGAGATGACAATAAGTTAAAACTGTTTGTAGTAAGATTTTTCTAACTTAAGGTTAGTTTTACCCTCTTGGAAACAGTTAAAACTGCCCTGGTTGGTATCAAAATGTGAGCCTTTGAGATATGACCACATACCCAATAAGGTCACAAGAAAGACTCAGAATAATTATACCTTTAAGATAATTATACTAAAATTACTTAGAATAATTATACACTAAAATAATTACTTTAAAAATACAAAAATACCATAAATTGGTACAAAAATTGGTTTAACTTAGAAACCAATGAATCAACATGTGAAATAAATTATACCATTGGATTCCCCATGGTAAAATACACATATACCATTTTTATGGCATATCTGTAAAGTCAATATTTAATGAGTTATAAGGAATAATACCTTATAAAAACCATAGATCCTTATTTATTTCAAGAACCAATGAAACAACATGTAAAATAAACTGTACCATTGGATTCCCTAAGAAAATCCACACATAAAACAATTAATGAGCTCATTTCCAAAGTTAATACTTAAGGAATTAACCTGAATATATGCACTTTTTTGGTCAACACATATATTCAAGGATCATAGCTAATATCTCTTAAACTATACAAGATAGAGTGATTAACCAAAAATAAAGTTACCACGTAACTACTGTAAGAACATAGATATAAAATTTATTTTTCAAATTATAATCAAGGTTAAAACCTATGATGAAATATTGATAAAAATCAACAGAGCTGTTGACCACTTTGTTGTGAAAGTGGTCCAAACTTAAAAAAAAGTACACAGTTGGATTCTACTAGTTCATTCGTGAAGAATGATGTAATTTTTATTATTAAATTCAGGGTACAGCTCCTTGAAATCATGGTTTGAAGTTTAAAATATTGAATTTCGACAGAAAAGATGAGTTACAAGAAAAATCATCAAAATTAGAGTTTTGATGATGTAATGAAAGGCTCTTGGAAGCATAATACAGTTATGTCAGGCTATTAGAATTCACTTCCTGAATTGCTGTAGCATGTAAAACTAGAAAGTTATTAAAGATCAAAGTTTGAGCTTAAATTGAGCAGTTATGATCACCTACTGTAACCTTAAATTAGGTTTAACAGTCATATGAGTGATAAAATTGGTGAATACTATTAGTTTATGATTAAAACTAATAAAATCCACGAAATTTGGGGTTCTGCCAAGTCTCTGACGTCATCAAACCTAGAGTTATAGTGATAACTCTAAATAATGGTGTAATAACGATGTAATATGGTTTGATCATGATGTAATCATCCTCAAACCTTAAAATATTGATCAATTCCAGTTGATATGATCAGTACACGTCTACTAGAAGCCTGTTGGACTCTAGGAGGGAGGTATCTACTATAAATAGAGCTCTTTTTACTCTGTTTTCCCCTCAGACGCATCAAAAACATTCAATCAATTAAACCAAAGGTAATTTCTTTATTCTTTATATATAAAACTATTATATCATTAAAGACCAAAGACTACTTTGCTATAATCATCTATTTTGACGTGATTAAATCATTTATTTAATTGTTTTTGTTAAAAATCTCTCTAAAAACTCATTTCCACGTAAAAATCAAGAATATTAGTAATTTTTCTTTATTTTTATTGTAAATACAATTTGGAAAGGTTGTATTTATATTTTTTGGCGTAAAATATTTCAAAATTATTATATTAAGTGTGAAAAGTAGGTTATTCTCTCTTATTATAATAATTTTCTCTTTATTATTATTTTAATAATTCTTTAATTAATATAAATAGTATTTATATTAATTTATAACTTTAATATTGGTAATATTATTGTTATTAATTGTTTTTTATTAATAAAAAACAATTTTTTACGCCTTTATTATTTGTTTATAACAATAATAAAGAGCCATTAAATATATCAATTATTTTATATTAATATATTTATCTTTATTATATTATATTTTATTATATAAATTATATTATTATATTTATTTAATAATATAACCATTTTACGCCACAATTATAATAATTCTTAATTATTATGATTATTTTATCTTATTTATTTCATTCATAAGGACATTCATAGTACAATAAGTAAAATATTAGTAATTTTTACTTATTGTTTCATAGTCAAACCTTACATTTGGGGGCCTGGCCATGATATTTACTTAAAAAAAACTTTTAAAAAGATTCTAACTGGGCTTATCCAATAATAGATTATATAATAATTTTTCTATTTTATTGATTTTAAAAGCTATTGAGGCATTTGGAAAGCAATTTTACTGTCTTACACATAGTTTTTCACATTGTTAGACTTGCAAGAACTTTCTTTGAGTGACTCTAGTGATTAAAAAAGATATTTTATAAATTAAAAATAATTTTTTTTATAATTTAATTTTATAAAAAGAATCATATTCATTTTTTTATTTTATTCTTTAAAAAGAAAAATATAAAAAATATTGAAAAATATCAAAAAATATTAAAAACCAATAAAAAAGTTATTTTTATTCATTTTGATTCATTTCTTTATTCATTTCAATTTTTTAAAGATATAAAAGCAATTTCTACGTGGAAAATTGCCACATCTTGCCAAAAAAAATAACACTTCTTATAAAAAGACTTATATTTATTTGTCTTTTTTAGTGTTTGAAGATAACCCAACAGAAGACAACCAAACTACTGTTGAGAGATTGGTGGAAGAAACTTGAAAAAGTTCTCCAACACCAGTTATCACTAAAAGAAAGAAAGCTAAGAAATTAGACTTTCCAGGACCCACCATTCAAGACTCTGAAGGTGAGCACCTCTTTTATAATTGCCATAAAAAGAATTTTTATTCTAAAATACTTTTATTTTTCTTATTCCTTAAACTATGACTACCAGAAGAGGTTCCCAATACTCCATCCAATCAGATGGAGCTGGACTCAGAGGTAGAACTGATCCCTCAAAAGGGAAAAGAAAGGGCAATATCCCCAGTGGAACAGAATCCACACAAGGAAGTGCCTTATCCCAAAGGCAAGTCCCAGAAATGCCCATGATATCTGAACCTGAATTGGAACTAAGTATGAGTAACTCAAATAGGTACAAATCACATTCAGAGGGCTCAAATAGACATCTACATGAGCCAGTACAAGCAGTATTACACAGTGTACAAGGACAAAGATTGGGAAATGCTGCCCCAAATACACCAAGGAGTAATGAACTCCTGGCACATCCTGAAAAAATTCCTCAAAGAGGAGGAGATAGTGAAATACTCCAATGCATGGAATCCACTGTCATCCAAACCTCAAATTAAAAAGATCAAGGATTACCACGCCAAGAAGAGGGAGGCAACCAAGGAAGAAGCCCCAGTAGCTTCTACCAGCAAGCCCCAAGCCAACCCACTTCCCCAAGAAGGGAAGAAGAACGAGAAAAAGAATTGTAGGAAACCATATTCCCAAAATCCAAAAAGATGCCATGGACAATGTCTTTAATATGGCCAGAGCTTTGATGGAATTCAAAGACAAAGAGGAACAAAGAATGAGACCACCCCATTTCCCAAAGAAATAACCTTGTCTCCTGATGTTGTAAATACTGTAACAGAAATTAAAAATAGTATTGTACCTCTAAAAGAAATTAAAAATAGTTTATTATCATTACAAGAAATAAATAATAATTTATCTTCTTTAACAAAAATTGTTGTACAAAACAAGAAAGAGATTGACAACATAAAATTTATGATTGAAAATAATAAACCAAAAGTATTAATTGAAAATACTCAAAAATTAATACAAGGACAACAAGAATTGTACAAATACATAAGTGATATCAAAGAGAAAACTTTGACAATCAATTATGATGTGAGTATTGACAATCTTAAAGAAAAATTAAACAAATTAAGTATTTCTGTAGAAACATTTGAAGAAAAGACTTCATCACACCAAAAATAACTTTTGGACCATGTGGAAAAAAGTGATTAAGCAAGAATGCATCTAAAAGATGATATTCAAAGTGAAATAAGGCTTATTACTGAAAAAATGGATAAAATGAATGAGGCTAATTTAAATATGCCAAAGTTATCAACTCCATTTTCCCATATAAGAAGCCCTGTTAAAACAAAAGAGGAATTGAAAAATCCTTTCATAACAGACTTGAGTCACCAAGAAAATAACCAAGTCTTAATTAAGGAAGCACCTCAGCTGAAAGAATGGCCAACATTCACAGGAGAAGGTGAATATGACCACATGTCATTTATTAAAACAATTGACATGTTACAAGAAGACTATGAAATACCAGATGAATTAATCACTGCAAGATTACATTCATTGTTTGAAAAATCTGCAAAAAGATGGTATTATGGCATAAGACAAACAAATGGCAAAAATACCTGGTCTTGGTGGAAACAAGAAATAATCACCAAGTGGGCAAATGATGCCTGGAGGTACAAAATAGAAAATGCATTTGAAAATTCTTTCTTTGACCCAGACAAAGATAAACCTTTAACCTGATTCTTAAAACAAGTTGAAAGACTTAATGTATTGTACCCAGAAATGTCACAAAAAATGGTGCATATGAAAATACTCAAGAAATGTGGAGGAGAGCTAGAACATGCCCTAAGAAGAAGGTGTATAGAACCATGCTCCACAGAAGAGTAAATTAATGCACTAGAAGACATAGTGACAAGAACAAAAATTGGCAGGACTTGGAAGAAATTGGACATTAAAAGCCCAGATAAACCATTTATCAAAAAAGATAAATTAAAGAATCCTTCAAGCCCAGTACATCCAATAATAATGAGCAAAGAAAATGCCATAAATGTGGAGGTATTGGACACTTAGCCAATAATTGCCTAAAAAAGGCAAAAATCAATTAAATTGTGGAAACAGAAAACCACAATGACAAAGAGGAGGAATCTGACTCTGAAAAAGAAACAGAAGAATCAGAAACTTCTGAAAGTGATGAAATAAATATAATTAATGCAGAAATCAATAATATTGATATAACTTATGAAGTACTAGATGTCAACTCAAATTTACCACAGGTTGGGACATCTGACACAAACCTGACAAATGTGCAAGATGCCAAACTGTAAAAAACCAAACCTGCAAGAGGAATGGGGTATACAGCTGGAAAATCAAGTATAAGTATTGTCATGGTTAATAACCAAGAAACAAAGGTGAACTTAGATACAGGAGGATATTGCACCTGTGTTGGTAAAAGTTATTTAAGTACAATTGTTTCAGACTGGCAAGAAAAACTTATACCAATCCAAGGTGTCAAATTTAGTAGTGCAAGTGAAAGCATGATTCCCCTTGGAATAATTGACTTAACACTTATTTTCCCTCACCCTTCACAATGTGTCAGAATTAAAGTGGAATTTGTGGTAATGGACAACTGTACCAGTAATCACTTTATCCTGGGAAATGACTACTTATCAATCTATGGTATAGATATCTCTAGCCAGAAGGATAGATATTTTACTATAGGAGACAATAGGAGACAAAAGTTTGGCTTCTTAAATAACAAAAAACAAATTACAGTTATTAAGAAGGAAGGAAAGATTCCAGAAAAGGAACTTTTTATATCTGAACAACTTAAAGAGGCAGAATTCAATCAAGAAATAACAGAAAAAATGAAAGAAAAATTGATTAACCTCTTATTTAAGTACAAAGATGCCTTTGCAACTGACAAAGAGCCACTAGGTGCTATAATTGGGCATGAAGTAGACATAATTCTTAATGTGGAAAAGCCTTACCCACCCTTACTAAGAAGACCAGCTTACCCAGCTAGTCCAAGGGCTAGAGAAGCCCTAGAGGTACACATTAAAGAATTAATTGGCCTTGGAGTATTAAGAAAATTTGGACATAATGAACAGGTAGAAGTTACTACTCCTGTCATTATAACTTGGCATAATGGAAACTCAAGGATGGTAGGAGACTTCAGAGCCCTGAACACCTATACCATTCCAGATAGATATCCAATACCTAGAATCCATGAGACATTGACACAATTGTCACAAGCTAAGTTCATTACAGCTATGGATGCCTTAAAGGGTTTTCATAAAAATGTCTTAACAGACAATTCCAAAAAACTACTGAGGATAATAGTCCACTGTGGAATTTTTGAATACTTAAGAATGCCATTTGGGATAAAAAATGCACCTTCCCATTACCAAAGAATGATGAATACCATATTTCCTGAAGAATTATCAGAAGGATGGTTAATTATCTATATTGATGATATCATAGGTTGCTCAGAAACTTGGGAAAATCACCTTACAAGACTAGAAAGGGTACTACAGAAAATATTCCAAGTGAATATGAAAATTTCCCTGAAAAAGTGTCATTTTGCATATAGTGAATCAAAGCACTAGGACATGTTGTATCTGGACTTAGTCTAGGCATAGACAAAAATAAAGTAGCAGCAGTACTACTTAAACCAATGCCTAAAAGAAAAAAAGAAATGCAATCATTTTTAGGATTTGCTGGTTACTATAGACAGCATATAAAGGACTTTGCAAAAATTGCCAAATCCTTATATAAATTATGTGACCAACAAACAGTTTATGAAATGACTGAAGAAAGGGTCAAGGCATATGAAGAATTGTAAAATTCACTAACAAATGCCCCATTTCTTCTAATGCCAGATTGGAAACTACCCTTCAAACTATACATTGATGCTTGTGGAGAAGGACTAGGTTCTGCACTTCACCAAACACAAATTATCAATGATAAACCAGTGGAAGGACCAATTTGTTTCATTTCAAGGCAGATAAAGCCAACAGAAGCAAGTTATGGAGCCAGCCAAATGGAATGCTTATGCTTAGTGTGGGCTTTAGAAAAACTGCATTATTATTTGGATGGCACAGTATTTGATGTAATCACAGACTGTAATGCTGTGAAATCACTATTAAATATGAAGACTCCAAATGGACATATGCTGAGATGGAAAATTGCTATCCAAGAATACAGAGGAAATATGACTGTTGTTCATAATTCTGGTAATATCCATAAAAATGTAGATGGTCTTAGCAGATGGGCTCTAGCAAATACCCCTGACAATTCAGCATGGGTGCCACAAGAAGAACACCATATAGAAGGAATATGTGTTACAGATATTGGCACAGAATTCTTTAAACAAGCTAAAGAAAGCTATAAGTTAGACAAAAATTGCCATATCTTAAGCCAACTTCTAATGAAAGACTGCAAAGACCCATCACTTTCATCAAAACTAGATGAAACATGGAAAAAGGCATATGATGAAGGAAGATTCCACCTCCTTGATGGAATCCTTTACCATAGAACAAAACACACATGTGTTATGGTCTTAACAGATAGAAACCTGATAAACACTATTTTACATGAATGTCATGACAGTGTTGCAGCTGGACACCTTTCAGAAGATAGAACACTAGAGAGGGTGAAAACCTGCTCTTGGTGGCCAAATTGGAAGAAAGATGTTACAGAATACTTCCAAACCTGTGACAGATGTCAAAAAGCCAACAGAGACACAGGGAAGCAATTTGTAATGATGATCCAAATCCAAGAACCAAAATCCCCATGGTAAATAGTTCATATGGATTGGGTAACAGCTTTACCTCCAGGAGGAGACAGGAGCTATAATGCATGCCTAGTATTAGTTGACAGATACAGTAAAACTCCCATGTTCTTACCATGTCACAGAGATGACACAGCTATGGACACAGCCATAATGATATGGAATAAAGTTATTAGCCATACAGGCTTATTCCAGAATATTATAAGTGACAGAGACCCAAAGTTCACTTCAGCATTATGGACAAATCTCCATAACTTATTTGGGACAAAGCTATCATTCTCAACAGCTTACCATCCCCAAACTGATGGTTTAGCAGAAAGAATGATACAGACCTTAGAGGACATGATCAGAAGATTCTGTGCTTATGGGCTAGAATTCAAAGATTCTGATGGTTTTGCCCATGATTGGTGTACACTAATACCAGCTCTTGAACTAGCATATAAGACATCAATCCATTCTTCTACTGGCAAAACACCAGCAATGCTAGAAAAAGGTTGGAATCCAAGACAACCTTATGACACCCTCAAAAAGGACTTAGTGGATATACATCCAACAGCAAGCAGCTTTAAAATAATGCTTGACAAGGCAAGACACCATGCAAACAGATGTATGCAAGATTCTTTCAAATATGCAAAAGAAAGATGGGATAAAAGTCATAAGCCACCTGATTTCAAAATAGGAAACTTGGTCCTAGTATCAACCCTTAATTTCAATAACATAAAAGGCCCAAAGAAATTGAAAGATTCCTTTGCAGCACGATTTATGATAAAAGCACTTCATGGACCCAATTCTGTGCAATTGGAACTCACAGGTGAACTAATGAACAAACACCCAACTTTCCCTGTAAGTCTGATAAAACCTTACAGTTCAAGTGAAAAGGAGTTATTTCCACTAAGAAATAAGCCCCCACTTGAAATCCCCCCCTTGGAAGAAGGAGAAGAAAAGAAAATAGTAAAAGTCCTTAAAGAAAGAAGGACAAGAAACAAAAAAGAAGGGGAATACCTTGTAAGGTATAGAAATTCAACTCAAGAAGATTAATGGCTACTTGAGAAAGATATAACAGATGCTGATAAACTACTAAGAAGGTTCAGACATGAAAGAAAGCCTGAAAAATAGAAAAGTTAAGCATTATTAAGCTTCAAGACTAACAAAGTCTATTGAAGAGGTAGGACAGTGGATGATACCCTAATTACACATATCAGATTGTGGTACAATCTTTTTTGGTGGTAGGGAATGTGAGCCTTTGAGATATGACCACATACCCAATAAGGTCACAAGAAAGACTCAGAATAATTATACCTTTAAGATAATTATACTAAAATTACTTAGAATGATTATACACTAAAAATGATTACTTTAAAAATACAAAAATACCATAAATTGGTACAAAAATTGTTTTAACTTAAAACCCAATGAATCAACATGTGAAATAAATTATACCATTGGATTCCCCATGGTAAAATACACATATACCATTTTTATGGCATATCTGTAAAGTCCATATTTAATGAGTTATAAGGATTAATACCTTATAAAAACCATAAATCCTTATTTATTTCAAGAACCAATGAAACAACATGTAAAATAAACTGTACCATTGGATTCCCTAAGAAAATCCACACATAAAACAATTAATGAGCTAATTTCCAAAGTTAATACTTAAGGAATTAACCTGAATATATGCACTTTTTTGGTCAACACATATATTCAAGGATCATAGCTAATATCTCTTAAACTATACAAGATAGAGTGATTAACCAAAAATAAAGTTACCACGTAACTACTGTAAGAACATAGATATAAAATTTATTTTTCAAATTATAATCAAGGTTAAAACCTATGATGAAATATTGATAAAAATCAACAGAGCTGTTGACCATTTTGTTGTGAAAGTGGTCCAAACTTAAAAAAAAGTACACAGTTGGATTCTACTAGTTCATTCGTGAAGAATGATGTAATTTTTATTATTAAATTCAGGGTACAGCTCCTTGAAATCATGGTTTGAAGTTTAAAATATTGAATTTCGACAGAAAAGATGAGTTACAAGAAAAATCATCAAAATTAGAGTTTTGATGATGTAATGAAAGGCTCTTGGAAGCATAATACAGTTATGTCAGGCTATTAGAATTCACTTCCTGAATTGCTGTAGCATGTAAAACTAGAAAGTTATTAAAGATCAAAGTTTGAGCTTAAATTGAGCAGTTATGATCACCTACTGTAACCTTAAATTAGGTTTAACAGTCATATGAGTGATAAAATTGGTAAATACTATTAGTTTATGATTAAAACTAATAAAATCCACGAAATTTGGGGTTCTGCCAAGCCCCTGACGTCATCAAACTTAGAGTTATAGTGATAACTCTAAATAATGGTGTAATAATGATGTAATATGGTTTGATCATGATGTAATCATCCTCAAACCTTAAAATATTGATCAATTCCAGTGGATATGATCAGTAAACGTCTACCAGAAGCCTGTTGGACTCTAGGAGGGAGGTATTTACTATAAATAGAGCTCTTTTTACTCTGTTTTCCCCTCAGACACATCAAAAACATTAAATCAATTAAACCAAAGGTAATTTCTTTATTATTTATATATAAAACTATTCTATTATTAAAAAACAAAGACCACTTTGTTATAATCATCTATTTTGATTTGATTAAATCATTTATTTAATTGTTTTTGTTAAAAATCTCTCTAAAAACTCATTTCCACGTAAAAATCAAGAATATTAGTAATTTTTCTTTATTTTTATTGTAAATACAATTTGAAAAGGTTTTATTTATACTTTTTGGCATAAAATATTTCAAAATTATTATATTAAGTGTTAAAAGTAGGTTATTTTCTCTTATTATAATAATTTTCTCTTTATTATTATTTTAATAATTCTTTAATTAATATAAATAGTATTTATATTAATTTATAGCTTTAATATTGGTAATATTATTGTTATTAATTGTTTTTTATTAATAAAAAACAATTTTTTACGCCTTTATTATTTGTTTGTAACAATGATAAAGAGCCATTAAATATATTAATTATTTTATATTAATATATTTATCTTTATTATATTATATTTTATTATATAAATTATATTATTATATTGATTTGATAATATAACCATTTTACGCCACAATAATAATAATTCTTTATTATTATAATTATTTTATCTTATTTATTTCATTCATAAGGACATTCATAGTACAATAAGTAAAATATTAGTAATTTTTACTTATTGTTTCATAGTCAAACCTTACACAAAGCCTCATCATCAATTGAGTCACAGACCCTGTGACTCAATTCCAGGCCAAAAGTGATGAGCCTTTGCATTACTTTTGACATTTCACACATTTCAGCAAGGAATTTGGGGGGGTCTGGTGCCCTTGGAGACAAGATTTCTTTTCCCCCCTAGGATTAAACTTTCCAATTTCATTTTCTTTAATTCATCATCATGTACTATACTTGTAACTTACCTATGTAATTCAATTGAGTTTTTACAGTACACAACCGTAATAATTGATAGCTCATATGTAAATCAAATTTCACTTATGTAATACATGTGCACATTTTTGCATTTCAATTGAGATTACTTCAATTACTCATAGCTTCTAAATTACACACCACACCTTAATTTTAGCACACAAATTGATGTTTAACACCACATGTGGTGTGAATTAAATTTAAGTTTCTGAGTATTTTCAATTTCTATACATAAGATACTGAAAACTCAATTTAAGCTTATTTAGAGTTGATTTACGGAAATCTTAACCAGAGGTGACCCCACCTTATTTTTTATGAGGAATCCAATGGTAAAATAATGTTCATATGTTTTTCTTATGGATAAAAAGTTAAAATAATTTTTGATCAACTTTTTTCCAAAAAGATTTCAATTTTAATATATTTGTTTAAAATTCATTTTTACTTGATTTCTTCAAGTAAAACTTTTTTTCACAATTTTAAATTTCAAAATAATTTTATTTTTACATTATAATTCAAGCTTTCATTTTGTATAAAAATTTATATTTATATTTCAATTTTTGTTTTTTATAATATAAATAAATTTATTTTATTGATAATAATATCAGTTTTTATTCTTTGTGGTCTTTTGGGAATATAAAAATACCCCTAAGGTTCACATTCCCTCCCCCTAAAAAAATTATATTACTTTGTAATATTGTTATTTCTAGTGTTTATGAAACTTCTGAGAAGTTTGGTAGCTTTGGGTATGTCTTTTCTTGCCAGCAATTAGTCTTAATAAGTTGGGTCACTGTACCTGACAAGGTATTCCCTTACCTTCTTAGTTCACAATTTCCTTTCTTTGGAAGCTTTGGTAATTTGTTTTGTACCAGATGATTCAACAAGAGGTATATTCCAAGAGCTTTCTTCCTCAAGGGGAATTTTTTAGAGCCACAATATTTATATGTCTTTATTAAGCTTACTGGAGATTTAGAATTCTTATTACTAAGTTCCTCAGATAATTACACTTCAACAGAATTTTCTGCATGGAGGGCCTTAACAACAAAAGGTCCTGCAAAGGAGTCTCTGAGCTTTTTTACATCCTTCGATGTAAATGAATTTAGTGGTAGATACAAGTACTAAATCTCCCACTTTGAAGTCTGAAGTGGCATGTTATTTGTCCCATTTGTCTTTGGCATATGAAAATGAGTCTTCAATGAACCTTACTGCATGCTTTCTAGCCTTGTCTAGCACTCCTTTGAAGCTAGAAGCTGTGGTATGTATCTCAACCAAATCCTTCCTCAAGGAATCTTGGGTTAGTCTTGGATTCTATCCTTTTTCTACAATAGCAGGAGTTTTATTTCCCCTGGTATGAATGGATTATGTATATGCCAATTCCAATGCAGGCAAAATTGTACACCAATAATGGGTTAAGCCATCACAATCTTTGAGCTCTAGGCCATAAGCACAGAATCTTCTGACCATGAGTTCCAAGGTTTGGATCATTTTCTCAGCTACACCATCAGTTTTTGGGTGGTAAACTGTAGAGAAGTATTTCTCTAGTCCAAATAATTGGTGAAGGGTTTTCCAGAGGGCTGAGGTAAATTTTGGATCCCTGTCACTAATTATTTTGGTGAATATGGCAGTCCATGATACTAATCCAATCCATATCAGAAGAGCTGTATCCATGGCAGAAATATTGTAGTCCTACTGAACATGTCAACAATAACTAGGAATTAATTATAGCTTTTATCACCCCCTGGTGGTAGACCAGTTACCCAATCCATATGGAAAATTTCCCAAGGTCTTCTGGGTTCTTGGATTTTGATCATATCTCCAAGTCTTTTCCCAGTGGATTCATTTGCCTTTTGACATCTGTTGCTGTTTTTGAAATACTCTGAAACATCTTTTTCCATATTGGCCACCATATACAGGCTTTTACTTTATCCCTTTTTTCTGTGTCAGATGGGGTCCTGAGAAGGGGCTTTCATTACATTATTTCAGTATAAGATTGACTATAGATCTGTCCACAGATTTCCTGACACATGTGTGTTTAGTCCCATGATAAATTATGCCATCCAGTAAATTAAATCTTCTTTCATCATATGATTTGTTCCATATTTCATCTAAGGCATGTATTAAGGAGCTATATTTAGAGTCTTTAGTAAGTAATTGGAATAGGGTGCTAAAATTCTTACCCTGAGTATAACTATTGCTTACCTCCTCAAAGGAGGTGGTGTTTAGGTCTGTAACACTGATTCCTTCTATTGGGATCTGTGAAGAAGCTTCTTCTGGTACATAAGAAAGATTATAAATGATTTTTTGTAATAGCCATCTTCTTAGTCCATCTGCATTTTTGTGAATATTCTCATCTGTGTGAGAAATGGTCATATTACCTCTATACTGTTGTATTGCTATTTGCCATCTGAGAATTTTTCTCCTGGGTGTTTTCATGTTTAAAAGTTATTTAACAGCCGTTTAATCTGTTATAAACTTAAAAACACATCCTTCCAGAGATTAAATGAGTATTTCTAAGGCCCAGACAAGGAATGAAGATTCCATTTGTCATGCCCATATCTGACTTCAGTTGGCTTGATCTGCCTAGATATGAAACATATTGGTCTTTTCACAGTTGTTTCATTTATAATCTGGACTTGATGAAGTGCAGCACCTAGCCCATCCCCTGATTCATCAATATAAAGCTTAAAGGGAAGCTTAAAATCCAGAATCAGTAAGATTGGAGAAGTGGTTAAGGCTTTGACTCTGTCAACAGTCATCTCAAATACTGTGTCTTTGTCACAAAATTTATAAAGAGGCCTTTCTATGGATGCAAATTCTTTAATGTTCTGCCTGTAGTATCCTGAAATTCCAAAAAATGCCTGCATTGCCTTTTATTTCCAAGGCATAGGCTTCAGTAGTACTTCTGAAACCTTGTCTTTGTCAATTCCAAGGAACAGATCAGATACTAAATGTCCCAAGGCTTTGAGTTCTTTAAAGAAGTTTTCATGTTCACAGATTGAATTTTTCTCAAAACTCTGGATAATCTGTATATATGATCCTTTCAAGTGGTGGAACAGACAATAATTTCATCAATTTAAATAATTAACCATCCTTCTGAAAGTTCTTCAGGAAAGATTTCATTCATCATCCTTTGTAAGTGTGAAGGTGCATTTTTTGATACCAAAGAGCATCCTCAAATATTCATACACTCCCCAATGAACAATAATTCTTAAATATCTTCTTGCTCTTGATATCACCACATTTTGATGGAATCCTTCAAGGGCATCCATAGTGCTTATGTACACTGCTCAAGAAATTTGAATGAGGGTGATTTGGATTTTTGGTATGGGATACCTGTCTGCAACAGTGTAAGTGTTCAGAGCTCTAAAGTCCCCAACCATCCCAGAGTTTCCATTATGATTGGTTTAGTTATTTCTAATTCCCCATTGTGGACAGCCTTTTGTATTACACCAAGGTTCATAAGCTCTTTAATATGGAGCTCCAGGGCTTCTTCTGATTTTGGGCTTTCTCAATATGCAGGCTTTCTTAAGAGTTGTGTATAAGGTTTCTCAATATTAAAAATAATTTCCACTTCATGACCAATAACTTCTCCCAGAGGCTCTTTATCTGATGCAAAGGCTTCTCCTTGGTCATACAGAAGGATAGAAAGTTCATTTTCCTATTTCTCAGTAAGATCAAGACTTACTTAAGCTTTATTCAGCTGTTCAGACTTGAATTTCTCCAACTCTAAGTTGATTGGTGATACTTCACTTACTGTAATTGGTCTTTTGGAAGGTAAAAAGGAAAATTACTGATTCTTATTGTCCCCAATAGTAAAGTATCTGTCTGTCTTGTTATTTAAATCTATGCCATCTATGATTAAGTAATCATTTCCAAATATAAAATGGGTTCTATAGAAGTTTTCCATAACAAAAAGCTCAACAGTTATCCTTAGATATTCTTTGATTTGTGGGAATAATACAGTAGTTTCATATATGCCCAATGCTTTCATTGAATTACTTGCACTGTTGAGTTTTATGCCATCCATTGGTAATAATTGATTTTCAAAACTTGGTACATAGTTATTAAGGAAAGATTTTCCAACACAAGAGAAGAAGGCTCCTGGGTGAAGTAAACATTTAGTGGGTTTTTTATCAATTACCACTTCTTTTATACATTAATTACCAGCTGTATAACCTTTCCCTCTGTTTGGTTTGGTTTTCATAAGCTGTGCATCTTGAATTCTTGACAAATCAAGCTGACATTTGCTTAATTGTGGCAAGTGGGAATAATATTACATGCTGTCAAATGTGAAATTGATATTTTCTATATATTTTTAAGATTCAGAAAATATTTTTGATTTATCATCTGAATTTTCTTCAATTAAATCATCTTTCTCAATATCAGGTTCCTTCACAATGTCAATTTCATTGATTGTTTCCTTTTTTGTACATGCATTATCTAAATGTGGTGCTCTGGCAAATATGGGACTTTTGTATTACATCTGCAGATTTATATTTCATATTATTGGAGTTTTCTTTGGTATTTTTGCCCACAGAGTCTTTCCAAGGTGTATTAAGCCTTGTTTTGAGATTCACCCTACTAAAACCAATTCTGCTTCTGGTGGTTACTTCTTCTAATATACTTATAATATCTTCTTTTGAAGATTTTTCAGTAGTAATTCTTTTGACAGCATGCTCCAAGTCACCTCCACATTTTCACAGAATTTCTTTGTGGATCATAAATTCAGAAATTTCAGGATATAATGCTGTCAATCTGTCTTTTTTTGGCAAAGCCATGGTAAAGCTTTGTATTTGGCATATTTAAGGGCTGCTTCCACCTTAAATCTCCAAGCATTATTGGCCCATTTATTAATAATTTGTGTTTTCCACCAAGCCCAACTTTGGTGTCTATCTGCTTGTCTTAATTTGATATACCATTCATGAGATTTTTTGGTAAAAAAGGTGTTGAATCTTGCTTTTACCAATCTTTCTGGGAAGTCATAGTCTTCTTTGATCATGTCAATACCTCTGATGAATTTCAAATTGTCATATTCTCCTTCACAACTGAAGTAAGGCCAATTTTTTAAGTTTTGGTACTTCTTTCAAAAGTGCTTGTCCCATTGATGGTTCCAACTTATTCAAAGAAGTGGAGAATTCATTCCTTAAATGTGAGTTTTCCGAATCCAATAATTTTGGGTTGGAATTTCTTGTACCCTCATTTTGATTCAGAGGTGTAGATATTCTTGGAAGGTGTGTAGTAATTGTTCAATCTCATTTGTTTTAATGGTGCTACACCTTTGGGAATTTCTGAATTCATGTTGGAAGCCTTGAATTAAATATATTACCTGAATCTTATACATGTCTTCTTTATGTGTCAATTCTTGCCATAGCTCTGTCTGTCTAGTATTATCAGAAACTTACTGATTCAATTTCATTGTTGATTTTGATACTTCCTCTTGTGAGCTGTCAAAACACTTTTTCAAGGAAACTGTATATGTCTTTACTTCAGTAAAGGGCCATCTGAAACACGTTTTCCATAGCATCCCTGAATCTTTGGGCTTCTGTATCCCTGGCTGTATGGTCTTATGGCTGGTACCTTTCATTTTCCCTTTTTCTGAGCTTGTGGCTTTCTTTTCATGTTTAAAGTGCTGCTTCTGGCTATTGGGGCTGTCCTTTCCACTCGCTTGGGATGTGGAGGGTTGTTTTTCCTACATTCTGCTGTTAAAAGCATAATGTCTTTCTTTTCCATTGTCACAATGCTGTCTGCCAGACCTCAGCAAAGGGAACTCTTGCCGAAAAGGCTATTAAACCGGTTGAAAGACCAATTAATACTGGCAAGTTGTAGATCACATTCCACCATGTGACAGTACCCCCGGGTTTAGGGCACTGCGTCCCAAAGTGCATGTAACTGATGGCATTACCCATGTCTCCCTCATGGAGTTACATTAGTCACAACAGGAGCCTACAAGGAACCCCCAAGGGGCGGAACCCTTGTACGCCAATGGAGCGGAAAACCCAGCGATTTCTGGTTGTTTTATTGAGACCTCCTCTTGTCTCCAACCGGAATCGAACCCATGACGTTGGTAACTGGTTTATTGTCACAATGCTGTCTACCAGACCTCAGCAAAGGGAACTCTTGCCAAAAAGGCTATTAAACCAGTTGAAAGACCAATTAATACTGGCAAGTTGTAGATCACATTCCACCATGTGACATCCATTGAGTAACTTTCAAGTGCTGGGATGACCCAGAAACTTTCTCACAGTCAGGTAAGAATTCATGCAGTTTTTCCACAGATCTGAAAGGATCTGGTACTCCTTGTTCTGCAAGGCATTGTTGTAAGCCTTTTGGATGTATTTTTATATTTCCACAGAGTCTTCTTGTGGTGGTTTCAGCTCTTTTTGAATTTCAAACAATGTTATCAGCTGCATAATAGCATAATTTGTGAGCTTGGGCTTCATTTACTGACCCTTTTCCTTCTGTAACTGATTGGCTTCTGCCAAAATCACATCCATAACCCTTTTGGAAGCTTCTTGAGGAGTTATATTTATGCTCCTTCTTTGGTTTAAGGAATAATAATTAGAAAAGCTCAAAATATTACGTTGAGGTCAAAAAAAAAACTATTGGCAAAATTCTTAGCTTTTTGGAGGGTATTACTAAGGTCCCAATTAATTTATTCTCAAGAAATTCTCTCTTGTACATTATTCTGAGTTATAATGACAGTAGTATTATGTTCAGAATTGACAGTATTTGCAGGAATAATACTAGGAACTGTTGATACTGTTTCAATATCTGCTTTTCTCACCACCTTTTCAGATACTAAAATTAATGAGAAAAGCAATTAATTAAGTAAAAAAACGTTTTTTTCAAAAGAGAAATGAAAAAAATACAAAGCCTCAATTATAATATGAAAAGCTTTTTTTATGAATTTTTTGAATTATAAGTATTTTTTATGGATTTTCAAATTTTTCAGTGCAAGAGAAAAGATTAAAAAAATTAAAAAAACATTTCACAGGTAAAATATCATGGCTAGGCCCTCAAATTTAAGGTGTGGATACGAAACTTTGATTAAAGATCAAGTATTTTTCCTTTCCTCAAAATCTGTATAAGTTACAATATTCTTAAAAATATCAATATTTACAAATTCTAAGAGAAAGCACACAAAATCTATTGATTTAACTTGATAAAGATGAAAAAATAATATTATAAAGATTTACTGTTTGACCAACAATAAAAATTTATCCAAAAATACTCCAAAATGGAGATTTAAGGCTACAAAAGAAATTTCTTCAAGAGTGATTTCAATTGGAATTGATTGAGAAAAGAACTTCAGAAAATTAGTATAAGAACAGACTCTTCAAAGAGAATATTAAAGAGAAACCATTCCAACAATTTACCAGAGTGAATTTGGAAACAAATTGACAAAGTTCACAGTGATGAAAGATACTTGAATTCACTTATGGGGTGGTTCCAGAGTAAAAATTAATATAAAGGTTACAAACAATTATTCTAATAATTTTTTCACATGATTAAAAGGTTTAAAATGATTTATAAGGGGTGGTTGGAATCTGTTATAAACTGTTTTAACAGTGTTTAAACTAGTTATAAAAGGAAAAGATACTAACATGAAGGGAAAAGTGGGGAAAAGAAGACATCCTTTTATAGCCGCCAACTTTCTCATTCCAAAAGTAAAGTCTACTTTTGTCAATCTTGAAAAAGAAACTCACATCAGAAAAGCCAATTATGGCATTGTTGTACCCTGTTTTGGACCCAAAAAGGGCTGGTTTCAGCCATTGCTCCAGTAATACTTGGTTTCAAGCCTTCAAAACACGTCAGAATGTGTGTAAGAGACACCAAAACCCGTTAAAACTTTATTTAATGAGAGTTTTTAACTTTAGGGTAGTTTTAACCTCTTGGCAACAGTTAAACCTTCCCTGGTTGGTATCAAAACCTCATCATCAATTGACTCACAGACCCTGTGACTCAATTCCAGGCCAAAAGTGATGAACCTTTGCATAAAATTTTACATCTCAAACCTGTCAGCAAGGAATTTGGGGGAGTCTGGCACCCTTGGAGACATGATTCCTTTTCCCCCCTAGGATGAATCTTTCCTATTTCATTTTCTTTAATTCCTCATCATTTACTATACTTGTAATTTACATATGTAATTCAGTTGAGTTTTTACAGTGAACAACTGTAATAATTGATACCTCATATGTAAATCAAAACTCACTTATGTAATAAACACGCACATTTTGACAATTCAATTGAAAATACTTCAATTCCTCATAGCTTCTAACCTACACACTACACCTCAATTGTAACACAAAAATTGATTTTTAACACCACATGTAGTGTGAATTAAGCTTAATGTTTTGGGGATTTTCAATTTTTATACAGAAAATACTTGAAACTTAATTTAAGCTTATTTAGAGTTGAATTACAGAAATCTTACCCAGAGGTGACCCCACCTTTTTTTTTATGAGGAATGTAATGGTGAAATAACTTTCATATGTTTCTTTATTGGATAAAAAGTTATAATAATTTTCATTTAACTTTTTTCCAAAAATATTCTAATATTAATATTTTTGTTGAAAATTCATTTTTACTTAATTTTTTCAAGTAAAAGTTGTTTTCACAATTTTAAATTTCAAAGTAATCTTGTTTTTTAAATTTTTAATTAAGATTTTGAAATTTCTTTTATTTATAATTAGATCATTTTTATTCTTTGTGGTCTTTTGAATATATAAAAAATACCTTCAAGGCTCACCAAAATCAAGGGAACTCTTTACCTCAAAAAATCCATCTTATAAATGTAATACATTTAATTCAATTCCTTGTTATAAGTTTTTAGACTCTTTGAGTGGAAACCAATTTTTTTTAAATTGGAAAAAAATTGAAATTCGTACAAATTAAGCATTCATAGACTATCTGAAAAACTCATTGCTTCCTTGAAATCATCATTTTGTCCCTAATTGGACTAATTGATACCCACATCTTGGATCTTCCAAAACCTCAAGAGCAAAACTTTCTAATTGATTTATCAAGAAATGACTTGAAAAATTTACTAGAACCCTTCTTGATTTAGTCCAAGCTCTCAAAATGGCCTACAAAAAACACTTATTGAGCTCATGAACATAATCTCTTATCAACATATGGAACACATAAAAGGACTTACTCATATTTTTTCCCTTACTGGAAAATATCATCATGTGCCATTCAAATGTCACATGATGATCAAAAAATAATGAAAAATGAGTGCAAATTTAGTGCAAGTATCAAGCTATCCCATGTGATAATTCTATCAAAAGATCCTTTTCAATCAGGAGAAAACTAAAAGTGTCTTTTAAACCTTCAATTACTATTATTTCTTCAGGTATTTATCAGATACTTAATTACACATTGAAAAGCTACCAATATAGAATAATCCTAGATACTGTAGCCAGGTTGTAAATGGGAATATTATATAATATAGAAATTGAAATTAAAACATGATTCAAAAACTTGAAACACCATTTCAGATGACCTATTTTAAAGAACCATGACTGAAATTTCCTCATTACTTCAAGATCTCCAATATTTTTCAACTTCTAAATACACCTTGAGGTACTTTCGAAATTCTCCCTCCTCAAAAATTAAGTATGACAAGCCCATCACATACTCCAAAATTAGACAAAGACTTGGTGAGCCCAAAAATAAAACTATGATGGGGCCCAGAAATTTGAAATATTTTAGAAGTTAGTCAAAGGAAGAGGAATAACATCTTTGTAAAACAGAAGCTCATCAGCCTCATAATAATCATACAATTCCTGGAAGTCTTAATTTTGAATCCTATAACCCATCTGATTACATGTATTGCACTACTATTAAATTTATATTCTTTAGTCTCGATTTCCTCTACCATCAGTTCTGTTACATAAAATCAAACTAAATCTAATTAGGCTGGAAAAAAAGCTTGAAAATGTTGAAAAGTACCATTTTTAGAGTCAAATAGATACCTGCAAGAATATTAGATAAGTATAAAATCTTGTATTTGTCTTGTGAATATTTCCAGATAAACTATAATACCAGTCATTATTCCCCCAAGCCTTTTGTAAGTTTTTTTTGTTTTTATATCCACTAGTACTATTATTTTAATTTGTATTTTTGGGACACATGCCTTGAGAGAAAGAATTGGTTAAAATTCATTTTGAGCTACAGCTTAGAAGCTCTCAATGTCCACAGTGATGAAAATTGCTACTTTAAAAATGGAATGTATTTGATTTACAGCTGTAGATAAAAATTTTCAGATGTTAAAGGAAATATTTTTGGAGAAATTGAAAAGAATTAATAATCTTATATTTCAATCAAAAATTTGGTCTAATCAATTCAATGATACCTGGAAATGCCTGGATGGTATGGGTAAATTGGATCAGCTCCTTACATATATTGGATTTTCATTCAAGACCTGGAGAATATAATATAAAAGATATAAGGAAGAGCCATTTTGTATTCTTATGCTCAGTATCTTACCTTTTTTCCCCATTTCTGTCCCAAAAACAATAATAACCCAATCTTTATTTTCTTCCTGAAATTTTCTAGTCATCTTTTTCTTATAGACCTTATTATCTCAAAACCCTTTCCAGTTCCTCCCATAACTTCAAATTCTAAGCCTCATTCTGCACCTCAGGCTTTTCAATACTCTACAAAATACAAGGACTATAGTCTCTTTTATTTCACAAAAATTTGTTGAACTTCAGAAAAAGGTGATACCTTCTTATAAACTGAATTTCCCTAGGTATTTTATCTTTTTTAATTATTGTTATCCCTATTTGATTCCTTTGAAATTTTTCTACTCTGGAATATTTTATCAATTTTTGAGAATTCTGATACTGATAAAGATTACTTGAATATGAATAAAATTCATAATTTTTACCCTTAAAAGCTTAAGGGATCTCAAAAACCAAATAAGATCCTTCAATTCTCAATATACCCCTATTATTTAAGCTATATTCTTAATCCATTCACATTTAACTTTTTTTTGTATAATTTTTATTTTTATACCTTCTTTGAATCAAATTTTTTCGCCAAAAACTCTGTTTTTTATTTCAAATATGGGTTTTTTCCCACATTAGAAATAAAATTATTAATCATATTTTCAAAAGTTCAGTCATAATTGAAGCTAATAAAGTCAAAATAAAACACCCACTTTTGTACCTTTGATGTAACAATATGTCTCACAAAATATCATCAATAAAGCAGTTTTTAGCTCTGATACCAAATAAGACAACTTTGTCAGGAGTCAGAAGATTATTGATAAAATGTAGTAAGGTTTAAATTATAAAAAAATTATTTTCCCAAATAATAATTAACCTTTTTTGAAAAATTATTGGTGATCTGTCAGTGGATTAAGCTTTTACCTTCAGAAAAAAAAATGGTCGCTCTGAGAAATTGGAGAAATTTTGGCACACAAATATATTTTGAGAAAACTACAGGAGATTTTAGGTGGCTCAAATACTTATTGAATCAATTTCTTTTCAGAAACTAATTGTATGAATCTGTCGAAGACTTCTAAAATAATTAAGCCTTTCTTATGTGAACTTACCAAAAACTACATGGATTTAGCCAGATTTCCTGAGCTCAGATAAGGGATGAAATCTATTTACCAAATCCTTAAATTAATCTATATTCATTATAGGGTTGTCAAATTAAGCAAATACCATATCAAAAATAGGTGGAATATGAGATCCAAATCTCACAGAGAGAAATCTATAATTTTCACTTGTAAATCCTGCATTTTTTGGCCCAGTCCCCTGGTAATTTAGCAAAAGTATATTATGTCATTTTTTTCCTTTCATTAATTTTTCCAATGAACATTAACCCTAGTCAAGTAAAATATTTGACAGTCCCCAAATTCCAATCTTAAATATGATATTTGATCAGTAGATTGCAAATCCTTTAACCCTATCAGCAATTTCACAAACCTATATCAAATTTATTACTCCTCCCATTTATTTACGCTTAGTCAATACCCCATGAAGCAAGATTCCACCTCCACAGAAGCCCCAGGTCTCTCTCATCCTTCAGGAAACTTAACATGGCGAAGCCATATATGTGTCATCAATTTTTTGGTACATAAAACAAACTTCATTTCATTCTTTGGAGCTAGTGGGGAAACATATGTATGACACCCTCTGTGAAGTAAAAAAATTGGTTTCACATGATGGCTGTGTAGGTCAATAAGAAATCATGCTGATGGCTCAATCTTAGTCCAACTATTATTTGGAAAAGATAGAATACATATAAAAAAATTATACAAAATAAAATAAATCAGAAGGCTTATCTGGGGCTGGTATTGCTGAGGAGCATTAGAAAAAAGGGGTGCACACTATGGCTCCAAAGCTTGAGAGTATGTGCCCATTTTATGCATGAATGGATGCACAATTATTTCACAAACAGAATGTAATACACAAGCAAGTTATTATTTGCAAGAAATATTGGATAAAAATCATCATGAGGGTGAATCCAGAGATCTATAAAATTACATAAGCTTCCTAAAGCAACTCAAGGGGTCTTTCTGACACAACTAAAGAATTTCAATCCAGAATGTAAACACTATTGAATAAGAAAATTTCAAAATCACAACTAATAATTAACTAGATGATGAAGATTAGTTGATTATTTTAGCACATATACGTGATTGGTTTGGTTTTCTGACGTGGTATTTTTTCAAATCAGTCACAGCAGTTAGAGCCCTTATCATCACCAAAAAAGGAATAGGGACTCAAGTGTCAATCTAAATGAGGAAAGTGGGCCCTGCAAGAGGACTTTCAGCTTATTTTCTTCATCATATCAACAAATGTCGTAAATTTTCAAAAAGGTAAGTATCTGGAAATACTGTGTATTCTTATAGAAGAAGAATGATATATTTATTCTATTCCCTGAGTCACATGACCATGAATGTGAAGAGCTCGATGAGCAGAAGTGGAACAAGGAGAATGATACATGTACAAAGAAACGTAAAGGAAATGGAAATAGCTTTGAATAGTGAGAAAAAAATTGAGGGAAGAAAATTTGAAGAG
The DNA here is from genome assembly GCA_023105745.1 of Austropuccinia psidii. Classification (NCBI taxonomy): domain Eukaryota; kingdom Fungi; phylum Basidiomycota; class Pucciniomycetes; order Pucciniales; family Sphaerophragmiaceae; genus Austropuccinia; species Austropuccinia psidii. The sequence continues at coordinate 32,418,914 of JALGQZ010000008.1, forward strand.
GCAAAGTGAAAATCACAGAAAGCATTTGATATGCAATAAATAAAACAAAACATTTATTTTAAGATTGTGGAATTTAATTTTTCACATCCGATTGCAAATTTGAAAACATTTAGTCAGGCTGAGTTTATGATAGAGGTATTAAAATAGTAGATACAACTCTAACTGTGACTGTCACACACATAAAAAATGGTTCAAAAGGTTTTAAAGAGTTTAATGAGGGCTTTACTAAAGATTTTTAGTGGTGGTGAGCGCTTCTGAAAGTCCTGGGTGCAGTGTTTAACTGTTGGGTTACAATAATTAAGATTATAGTTATACCCATTTATTTTCCAATAATATAACTGTTTTTGACATCTGAACTACATAGAAATTTAAGAGTAGGATGGGGATTCCTCTTTTGGGCAGAGAAAGGTCCCTTTTTATCCCAAAATTGGGTGAAAAGGTCCTCTAGACCATTTCATGTGGATGAAGTGAAGATTTTTCACTTCAGAGTACTGTCTTGTGGTTTCCACAAGACCTGCATACTCTGTATTGGGCTCAGATGTGGTTTTGAAATCACATCTGGGAAGCTTTCACCAATACAGGATGAAAGCCTGTATCTGGGGACCACAAAGCCCTCTTCTGATGTGTATGACATGTAGAATTCTCTACAGAACCTGTATGGCACCCCAGTATTTAATGAACTATGAGGTATTGAATTATAAGCATTCTTCTTTGTCTTTTGACACCTCATAATCATGGTTATGGGATATTATCCCACAGTAAAGGTGTATTGGCCCAATTGTGGGAATTTAACCTTAAACCTGCTATAACTTTGTCAGTTTATGAGATATTAAGCTTGAGATTGGTTCATTGTGTATCCCTGGATGGGATATACACAATGGTACCTCATTTGGCATGGGTAAAATTTAATATGGCAAATTTATGTCATGTAAAAGTTTTGTTATCCATATGTATGATTTTCTCAAGATCTGTATGGAGCTTGCTTGCCCCATAACTTTTGTTCTAGATGAGATATGTGGAAATGAATAGAACCATCAGATAGCCCTTATTTTTCTCTTTCCAAAAAGGCCCCACTTTAAGTATCACACACTAAAACTGTAGAAGTTAGATGAGAGGTGAATATTGTATTCACCCTTATTTGGCCTTATTTTGGCCATACCTTCTGTAGTTTTGGTGTTAGCTCAATTGGGCTAATACCATTGGATAGCCCTGACTTTAATCCTTAATTAGAATACCTATTTTCTGGGGTTAAGCCTCTTCCTCTGGAATTCAGATGAGGGGTGAAAATTAAGGTTTATGCTCAGCAACTACTTTGAGCAGGAATAAAGTTGTTATTCTTTGTCCTATGATGATGGGACTTAAATATTTGGAAAGAGGTGAGTTTCCTCTTTCTTTTGATACCTTTTGAGCTAGTTTGGCTCTGCTCCATGTTTTGGTGGTATCTTAGCTTTACCATTGGTTTATGGTATTTGGCTGTCATGCTGGTGCTCTGGTTTTGAGTCACAGGCTGACAATATTCTTAGTTTAATTAAGAAATATTCATCACATAAATATTATTTTATTCTCTGACTTGTATTTTATAATTCTGTTTTTTAAACACTGAGCTTTTTCCTTTCATAGTGTGACTCATCTTTCAGATCTTGAACATTGAAGGTGAAATTATTTCAAAAAGACAAATTTGGGAAAATATTGTTCTCATCCAAAGGTATGTTTTTGCAAGCAAAAATATACAGAAATGTTTTTTTTGTTCATGTATCTTGGAATTCTTCATGACCATTAAATCAGCTGTTTTTTAATCAAAGAATAATTTGAATAATTTTTTCAAAAGAATGAATATTATTAGATTAATTATTTTTTTGGAAAACAATTAACTTGCGTCTATTGCACAAAAAAAAGTGTGTTATGTGTGAATAACTAGAAAATTAATTCCAGTTTTAAAAAATTGCTATGAATTCAAATTTCAAATTTCAAAAGAAATATCAGTTTCAATTCAATTTCTTAACTGCAAAATGAAATTATAAACCATTCAGCTGTCATAATAAAACAAATTATTGTCGGAGTTCAATTCCATAGAAGTCCAAATTGCACTTACAAGCAAAAACAACCAAAAGATATAAAAAATATTAAATTTTCAAACCAAAAAAATGTCAAATTTCAGAATTCAAATCCATTTTACTTTATAGCTCAAATCTTAATCTCTTTTTCTATTTGATTTTTTTTCTACTACTATTCACCTATTATAAATTATCATGATATTCTCCAATTTTTTTCTTTGAAATTCTTTATCTCATCCACTCCTAGACTGATATGTTTATCCTAATTTCTTTTTTGGTCTCTAGTCATATAGCCCTCTAAATCTGAAATAAATTCTTTGTAAGTCATTTTTAATTCTGTAAAATACAACCACAAAATCTTCCACCAGTTCACCATAATGAAATACACCAAATAGCTGAATAAAACCCTACACCACTTCAGCACCATCAACTTCACCAAATAGCTGAATAAATCCCTACACCACTTCACCACCAAAGAGCTCAAAAATCTCCTCCAAGCCCTCCTTGTTCATTGGAAACCACTTGCAGAACCAATTCCTTTTTTCTTTTTTTCTTTTATATTTAAATCACAAAGTCATTGCAATAGCAATTCTTTTCGGAATCATTAATAAGAGAAGTTCTTCATCTTATTGTCATTATTCCTGTTCAGCTATTGGAATAGCACTTTACCTTTCTTTAGCTACTCTTGCAATGGCCCTGATCTTCTTCTTCATTCAGAAGAGAAAAGGCAGTAATAATTTTCTTTGAATAATAGATTAAATTTTCAACTAACCTTCATTTTTGTCTTCATCATCACTGCTTTATAGCTCGAGGACATATTAATAAAAAAAAGGAACCAAATCTTCAATTAATTCATTTTTGAAAGAATTTAATTTAATTTTCAAAAAAAACTCAGTCGCTTCTCTCATTTGAATTATGCTTGATGAAATACGCTTCTCATACTGATGTTGTTCTATGTTTCTTTTTTTTATTTATTGTTGTAAGGGCGGAAAAACTTTGGCTGTAAATAAATTTTAATCCTATTTTAATGTACCATTTTAGCAATTACAGCCTTCCAAATTCAGCTCATTCTTCCCATTCTTATGCACTTCCCTGTTCCACTGCCATAAATTTAATATCATTTGTTATTATTACTGTTGGGACTCAACCTTATTATCATATTGATTCCAAAGATTAATAAGCTCTATTAAAATTATCTTCTTCAAAAGCTCAATAAACTCTTTCTAGATCTTGTGATAAGATTATTGTTGAGATAAGACCAGATCAGCACACAGACTTAAAAGATGAATCAACAAATTCCAATTATTTTTTCAGCTTAATCACAAATAAGAGATCTCTCAATAGGCAACATAGAATAATAATTTATTGTCATAATCAAGCTGACAAAGCTCTTTATCTTATTGATAGAAAGCTCTTGTTAATAACACTGGATAAAAAGAAGAATAACAATGCATCCTGGCTACAGATCTCTCCCCATAAAAGCTTAAGTCAAACATATTCAATCAGCAACAAGCATTAAACACCATATATTACAATATTTTTTTTATTAAATACATCAATTAAACAAAATTGAGAAATTAATAATCATTATTAATAGAATTTTTAGTCATAGACAAAACATCACCACTTATAAGGAAAATTTGGGAGGGATCATGAGGGGTATTGGCTTTCATCAGGGTTCTGATTCTTTAAATTCAGCTGGTGTTTGTTCAAGGAATCCAGGGTCAACTCAAGAAGATATTTTAAATGACAGATCAGAATTTCTGAGACTTAAAAGCTGTGATCAATTTGTGTACTCAATAATTCACAAATTTTCCAAAAATGAACTCAGTGATAATCAATAGATAATTCAAGAAGACCAATTACCAAAATTTAGTAAATTCAAATGGAAATAAAACACTATTAATGAGTGAAATTGCTTTTACCATGTCATTTCTACTTATGATAGTTCCCACAAAAAGGCTTATTCTGATAAAATTTATGCTAACCCATCACCATGAGTAGAATGGCTACACCTGACGGAAGGTGTTGCCTTTGGAAATTAGCTTGGACCCAACCAAGAATGAGCATGGACCCCTCCTTTGGGCTAGGTAGAACCCAGAATTTAAATTTTTGGTAGTATTCCAAGTTATTCCAAGCCACCAGAATATTACATAATTTGAACGAATTTCTTCCTTTTTTAATGTATGGACTAACTATATATTATATAGTAAGAAAGCTGTTTCACTTTTCAATTTCATCTCAAAGAGAATATTATTTTTGAAAAAAAATATTTCAACTAAGAATATATTTTCAATTCAATTAGTTCAATTTTTTTGAAGGTCAAAAGGTTTCAAAGCAAGATTTTCAAATAAATAAATCTTTCATATTCATAGCTTGATGACTTATTATTCCATTATAAAAATATATATTCTTCTTTCTCCTTTAAGAAGTAGTTTCAAAATATTAAAACAAGCTGTTGTCAATTGAAGCCTCTTTTAAAGAAACTGAATTGGTGAATATTCTTGTTTCACATAGGGCTGAATTCCTGGAATCTCAGAAGAAAAAGATGATGGATTTGAGACTTCTTTGAGTAGAATGATTTCCAAAAAAATATATAAAATATGTTTATTTTTTATTTTTTGAGTTCAATTTCTGGAATTGAAATCTCATTTTGCTTTGTTTCATTTTCTGATTCTTTTTTAACCTCAATCAATTTCATCAATTTTTAGTATTCATGCCGAAAATTCTCTTTTTTGAAAGAGAAAATTCCTTACTCTTGCTTTTTTTGGAGAGTATTATTTCTTACTTCAAAAGACAAGTGGTGGGCTTTATACATCACAGCCTCTGAAACTGAAAGAAATCAAAGAAACCCAAAGAAAATTACAGTAAAGGGCTTGTAATGTCTGCTACTGTAAAATTGTCAACGATTGTCGAAAAATTTACAGTAGGACCCATTAAAGAGCCTGTACTGTAACAAAGTAGACACTTGTTAATAATGATAGAGTATCAGGCCTGAACGATCCTGCTACTCCATTTTCAATTGAAAAAAAAAAACACAAAATTTAAATCAAAGTAAATAAAAAATATAAAAAAGGGAACCCAGTAAAATTTAAAAAAAAACCATAAAAAAACAAAAAGCTGTAAAATAATCAAAATAATACATAACCAGAAAAAATTTGTAAAAGAACTCAAAAAATTAAAAAAAATATAGAAAACAATATTTGGACTAGAATAAAGACATTTCTTCCTATTTTGTTTATTCATAATATATAGAAAAAAACCTTGTTTGTAATAATAATAACAACAAATTTGGCACATGTTTCATGAAGCGCTTTAACCTTCATTTTTTGAGGATTTTCTGTCATTTCATTTGAAATATTTTCTAAAAATTGTTTTTTGAGATATTCTTTGTGGGTTTTTTATTGCTGTTTTTCTTTCAACAATCAAATTGAAGAGCATTTATGCTATAAAAAAAGGTTTGAAAGACAAATAAGACTTTCTGCATTCAATATCATTCTGATGAGATTTTTCAAAAATGAGCATTATTTAAATTTTCTCAAGAATGAAGGGGCAGTACATTTTTTTCCTGAAATCTATCTGCCAATATAGCATAGGATTATGTAAAAAAATATTATGAAAGCTTTATTTCCCTGTAAGCCTGTTCAAATATTTTCAAGATTCAGATAAATCATATCGCTTTAATTTTGAGAGGCTCAGGGGAGTTTTCCCTGAGTTTCAAATAGATATGTTTTCATATCTTTCTCCTATTTTCATTGATCAAAGAATATGATTCATCATTTTTTTTACAATGAGTCTATTCTTTGTAGAAAAAATTCAAATGTGGATTTGAATAATTCTGAAAAGACACTTTCCACAAGTTTCTATCAAAAAATAAGACTAATTGGGTGAAATCCTTGGGAAAATATTGATAATAAACATTCAATAGCTGAGAGATTATACGGACCAATGTTTCATTTTTATTGGACATGGCTCTGAAATTATATTTTTGCCACTTAAAGCTCAATTCCCCAAGGGATACACCTTATTTATGTGGACTCAAAATTTGGAATACAAATTTAATAAATAATTTAATCCTTTCTTTAAGTATAACTACCAAAGAAAAACTAGAGATACTCTAATATTATCTTTTAAAAGCCCTTGAAAGAGCTGCATATATGATTTGTTTAGCTTCACTTTATAAAAAGCTGATTATTCCCCATTTATCAATTCTTTAGGCTTTATGAGCTTATTGAAATAATTATAAACTCAAAAAGCTCACAGGATCTCTATAGATAGACTTTGAGAAATAGACTTGTGAAAAGAACCTATTTTTACAATTAATTTATACTGAATATTATTTAGGGTTTTTATTATCTTAAAAAATGCTAAATGAGTTGTCTCAGTTATTCATCAGTATTCAATCTTAGATTTTTTTCATTTGCTAACTAATTCATATATCTTTCTGTGGTCATTGATTTATAATAGAATAAAAAGGTGACCCTCATAAGTTTAGGGAAACTTCAATATAGAGAAATCAAAAACCTCTTTTCTGAATTACTCCTGATAATCTGAGTTTTTAATTATGTAGTATTTATAAATTGAAAAATCTATTTCAAAGTGATAGAATTTATCAAACTGTCAAGCTCATATGAAATTTTATATTTTTGCTTGCGTGGGGGGCTCTCTATATATCCTAATCATTACAAATTGATTGAAGATTAATTGTATTTAATTTAAAATTAAAAAAGCTATAGAATACAGTAAACGTAATCAAAAAGAGTACTTAGAAATCTTTCTTTATAAAACTCTTTTATATATTCGAATAATTGATAATAAATGGTTGTCCATATTGACACATGAAGACTACCTTTCCTAAAATGTTTTAAAAGGCTTGCATTTTTCAGATTCATTTAATTTCTTGATACATCTCTTACCCCAATTTCCTCAAAATAGAAATTCAACTTATATGTGTTTTACATATATTCTAGTAGCACATTAGATCAAGATTATGATTTCAGAATTCATAATTTCTCCACAAAAATGTACATACTGAAGCGAAATTGGTATTGAGAAAACAAAAATACAGTGCTTCACCAAATTCAAGAATCTTATCATTCTATCTTTATGAAGATTTAAAATGATGTTATTGAGCCATATTTTTTATATTAAGATGAGAATATCCTTCATTTCAAGCCATGGAATAGTATAATACAAAAGTCCCCAATTCTAAACCTAAAACCCAATTTTTTATTTTGAATATTCATTTCATCTGGATATAAGTGGAAAAATATCCCTCAAATCAGTTTATGAGCTAAAATACGGGTGATATTATTTCAAAATATACTAAATTCTGATTTTCCTCTCTGTGAAATGTCTATTTTCTATAAGACTGACAGCTTTTTTCAGTTTTAATAAAAATTTTGATCTTGAAAGAGAGAAAAGAAAAGGTATATAATGTCTTCCAAAATACATCTTTCATAATTGAAAACAATCGAATTCTACGGTATATTTTTCATAATATTTAAATTTTCAGAAATTCCAAAGTCCCCAAAAATTTGATCATTGATGACAAACATCTTTAAAAGCTGAAGTTTTCAATTTCAATATAAGCTATCTTGAAAGAAGTTTCTTATTGAAAGTGTAACATATATGTAAAAATCTATGAGAAAATCTCCAGAGGTTGAATTTTTTGTCAATGGAATTATAAAACTTGATAAAAACTATTTTAACAAAGGGGATATAAATATAAGTCTTTTCATCATATATTTTTAAATTATTGAGCTTTGAAAAGCCTGACTAAACACTGTTATGGATCCAGATCAGTTGAGAATTTTTGGCTTGCATATGTGGCTTAAATTTCTTCCAAAGATTCTATTTATAAATTGAGTTTATTTCCTATGTCCAACATGAATCCAAACTAGCTCCCATTTCAAATTCCAAATGCAACACCTGCTGTCAGGTGTATCCACTTTGCTCATGGTGCATGGAGATATGGTATTTTTCTATCTATCAATACAAACTCCTTTCAACCAATACCAACTACCTTTCAGCCATTGGGCCATGGATTAAGCTTCTTTGCTTTCAAATTTCATTTTGATTTTTCAAAAAAAGAAGGTTTTTAGAGATTCTTTAATAAATTTCATAAATAATTTATCAAAGCACAAAAGCTCCTCAAAAAAACAGCCATAATAGAAGAACACATTTTTGTTTCTCTTTTCAAATAAACCAAAAATAATTCAAAATTTTTAAAAGAATTTCCAACAATTATCTCCTCAGAAAAAAACTCTAATTTATTTGGGAAGGATGAAAGAATATCATCCAAAAAAATAAATTTGTAAATCTTTTTTGTGTTTTTACTTCTTTTCTCATTATCTTTTCAATTTATTCTTGCTATTAATGTGAACAAAATGATATTTTCAGCTATAATCAAACCAGTTAAACATATATGGCTTAATTTCTTCCCGCATATTAGTCTGGCAATTTGAATTTCCTTGATCTATTAATAGTTGTATCTCACATGGATAATTTTCTTCATACAAATCAATCCAGTTATCCCCAACTTGGGCCAAAAAATTGTGTAAAATCACACATTTCACCACCAATTTCACAAAGTATTCCACCTCATTATTATCATGAATTTGGTTTCTCATTTTCCTGAATCATTCCCAACACCCTTTGAACACACCAACTTCATGTTCAATTCAAGCTTGGAATCTGATCAAACACTAATTTATGATTTTTTCCTTGTGACTTTGAAATTTCTCCTTTTCATTCTGGCACAACTCACTTTTAACTTGATTTTGAAAACCCGGATAGAATTACCATGAGCAAAGTGGCTACAGCTGACAGAAGGTGTTGCATTTGAAAACTGACATGAGACAGAAAGATAAATCAAATTAGAAATTATAATCCTTGGAAGAAGCTCAAGCCACACACTTTCAATTAAACTTCCTGAATATCAGTTTTTGGTGAAAATTCTCAAACCTTCATTGCTCAAGAGGGAAAGAATTTTTCCATTTATCAAGTATTTCAATTTGTATATTACTATATATTACTAACTAAAAAATCACAGTCTTACATGGGGGTAAAGCTTATGGATATCTCATTCATCTAGATAATGGGGAAATAATTTTTAAGTTATATTGAGATTATATATTTGCTATTGTAAAGTATATTTACTTGAATGTCAAATCTTGCAAAAGGCTTAACAGCAATCTGAAATTGAAGCTGTGCCTCTCAAAGGTACTTATTTACCCTTAAGCTAGATATTTCACTTTTTCTCTCTCATTGGAGATATATAAATCATTTGGAAATTAAACATAAGTTAGTCATAGCTTACTCACAAAATATTACCTCCATGAAGAGCTTATTGGATGAAAATCTATTCCGGATTAATATTACCAGAAATTATATCCAAGAAATTCTGGAGGGTAGCCTTGTAGATTATAGAAAGCATATTTGAAATAACAACATATTGTGTTTTCATTTCTGAATTAATAAATTTTATTGTCTTATAATTCCAAGCTATACACTTGAAAGATTCCTCATTCTGAAATTTCAAATATTTATGAATATTAGAATATCTATGAATAATTGCAATAGAGAGTATCTTTATCTGAGTTTTTTACTTATTCAGAGTATTTCTTTCTAATATGCTCTTTATATGCCTCTTTTCCCTACTTTTGGCCTTTAAAATCCTCTGATAGCTTAATTTGTTGGATATTTGTAGAAAATTGTTCCATTATAAGATAGGCCAAAATAGCTGTGAATCAATTAGTATCATTCTTTTGGGATAAAATTTCAAGCAGAAGAGGGTAGGAAGTGCATATCTGGGTATTTTCTATACCTTTTAGAATAAGCTTTGATATTCGTTTTGAAACCAATTCAATTCTACATATTAAGTTTTAGGAATGCTAATTTGGCTTTTTCAATAGGCTCAATATCATCCTTTTGTGAAATATCTTATAAGCTAAATATTATTAATTAAATCTGTGGGATACATATTTATCATTAAAAATATTTTATTTCATATTCTATACTTTATTTTGTAATTCTTGAATTAAAATGGTAAATCAGATATGAGGAGGAATCAAAATTCACCTATGTTCTTAAGCTAAAAAACTGGATAATTTTGTGATTAATTGGGGAATTCAATTAAAAGAAATAATATCACTTTAGCAATATTCTCAAATGAAAAAAATAAATAAAATACTAGGAATGAGGGAAATAGTATGGAAATTTATCTCTCATTAGCCTTCCTGAAATGAAGGTCAAAGCCATGTATATATATACAAAGCTTAAAGAAGTGTGAAGCTTTGTTATAAATTAGAAAAAACCAAAACCCCTGATTCTCGAATGGATGATAGAATTCATCTTATTTAGTTTAAATGATTGAATTTCAAATTTTCCTTCGGAAGTAGAAATTGAAAGTTATTCAGTTATATTCTAACTTTCCTGAAACAATTTATTTATCCTAATTATTTTCAATTTTGTCAATATGAAGGGTGATTTCAGCTCTAGATAATAAGAAGAGATGAATGGTATTGATACTATGATATTTTCGTAGTCTTTAGGTGATTCAAACTTGCCTGAAGATTATGAATATACCTTCAAATAATGGTAGAGGAAACTTCTTTCACAGAAATTTTTGTATGAATTCTCAAAAAAGGATGTAAAGTACACATTTCAGTCAGATTTAGCCATTAGGAGAAGAGAAGATAAGCTATAATTAATACTGAAGTTGGTCACATATTAATTCTCAGAAAGATCTAGCCAGTTTCTAAATATAATCTAAATTCTTTTCCAAATCCTTCACCCTACCTTTTCAAAATAACCCTAAGTATATAGCTGATTTGGTTTTCTACTCAAAGTCATATTTATCAATTCTTTCTTTTCAAAAAGCTCTCAAGCTCCCATATAAGCTCCTTCTGATACCATCAATTTTCTGGTATTTGAAAAAAGAAATATTTGTGCTATAGTCAATAAGAGAGACTTAGTGTTTTCAAGGATATTCTGTTCAGATTTTTCATATTTTCTTCAAGCCTTTAGAGAGTAATTTATTTTCTATCAATATTTTTACTCTCCTCTTTACAATAACTACAGAAAAATCATTTTTAGCTGATTTTTGTCACATCCCATGTAGGCTTTTTTAAACTTCTTCCATAATATGAGTTATTTTACCTTCACAACTTGAGCTAAAATATAGAATTGAAGCTCATAGACTTAATAAAGAGTGAGATATAAGGAATTATTTTTCCATAGCCCTCCCAAAAGCTTTGAGTTTTGTACCATAATATTTTTGACATATTTTCAGAGGATAAGTAGAGTAAAAAAGCTTAAAAAGAGGAAGATAAGAAATTGGAAAAAGTTTTTTTGCGCTCAAAAAACTTGAAAAAATTTGAATTAAGTTTAAAAATTTATGGTATGAGATTCAACCAAAGGATTATAAAAAGTGCTGAAGATATTCATCATTTAATTTATCCCATATTGAAAATTCTCTGTTAAAGAATTCATTTTGTTCATTTTTTATTTTTATTTAATCTTCAATTTTTTGATTAAACACAGTAGCAATATGTGATATCTGGCTTTTTCATAAAATGGAGATGCTTTTCAGATATTTTTTTCTTCCAATTATCACCATTGTTATGATTTATATTACGTTTACTAAATCTGATTATTAGGAGGCTTTTTTTAAGAATATTATTATTGAATTATACTCAGCTTAATATTATTTATTCATTTTTTTTTCAAAATTGCAGTATTAGGACCTCTATAGATCCTGCTACTGTAAATTTGTCAACACTAGTCAAAAAATTTATCTTACCACCCCTTACAGTACCTGTTACTGTAATCTCATGAAGTGAATACTATTGAAAGAGCTTGTATATCAAAATGATGATAATAAGAATTAAAATAAAATAAAAAATCCAAATAAGAAATGAAGAAAAAAGTAGCATGATAATAATAAGCAAAGGAATAAGAATGGTACATCTGATAGTTTCTAATGATCAATTTTAAAATAAATTGAAATAATTTTTATTTGAAGAATATAATTCAATAGTTTGAAAGATAAATATATATATATTATAAATGAAATTCTTCTTAGAAAGGAGATTTTTTTGCATTTGTTTTTTTTTCAGTATAAAAAATCACAAGTAAAAGAAAGGCAAAACTTAAATTATATAGCAAGAAAGTGGAGAGGCTCACCCATAGCAGTGCTATTTTGATAAGGGATTAATTCTATATAAAAATATTAAGATATCCTTTTCTTGATGATCTATTATTAGAAGCTAATAAAGATCTTGGATGATATAAAATATGCCTTTTCTGTATGGAGGGCTTCAAAATATTAATTATTTTCTCAATTCATAATATAGCTCTGAGGCTCTTGATGAAATTAAATTTTTACTTTGATTAATATTTTGAAACAGTGTCAAAAATTATCCTATATGTTTCAGATTTTTAGTATAATAAGAATCAATTGAAAGATATCTAACCTAATGGAATAAAAAAGAAGAAAGTAGCTTTAAAGCTCTGTAATCTTGTAGTAGATGATAATGGCTTGGAATCTCACAAAAAAAGGAAATTCTGGATTCAACTCAGTTCAGAGTAAAGCTTCAAGCAATTTTCCAAATGGAACACCTGCTGTCAGTTGTAGCCACTTTGCTAATGGTGACTATACTCATCCATTGAATAAGAAAATTCCATTTTTTTGTATATTTTCATATTTTGATATACATTAGAGCAATACAGTGAGCTTTCACACTCAAAAGAAAGTACTAAAAAAAAATTATTTATTTCATGCACTGATTTAATCAACATTGAGTACCTACATCTTACACCTATCAGGATAGTTTCTGTAAGATTTGACTATGAAGCTGATGATAATATTACTATTAATCAACAGTACTATGTCTGTTCCTATGAAATATAATAATAAAATATCGCTTTAACCACAATTGAATAATTAAAAAATTATTTCTTTCACTTGTTAAACACTACTAGTGATTTTAACAGTGGGCAGTAATTTTCTACAAGAATCAATTACAAGAAGAATTTAATAATAAAAACTTCTTTTATTAAAATAATAAAATTACTTTAATATATAATTATCTTTTGAAAGAATAATTATAAAGATAATTCTTGAAGAAAACTAATTTTAGAGAAAAACCTTAAGAGATAAAGATAAATGACTCACTTATACTCCAAAGAACTTATTGAAAGATATAAGTAGAGAAATTTGATGTACAATTGTGGATTTAAGGGATCAAAATAATTTATAGAAGGATTAAAGCAATATATAGTTGTATTCTATGATTTCACGTCTTTCTGATTGATTCTGAAAGAATTAAAACACTTAAGAATAGTTTAACTAATAGTTACTTGTTGATAACAATGGTATAAATGGATAATAAGATGATTTGATATGGAAAAAAAAGCAAGAGGAGGCATATTTTAAGTCAACAACAGCGCACAGAGGCGTTCCATGGAGTAAACTGAAGAACTGGTGAGTTAGAAAACAACAACCCCTTTTGGGTTATTGATTGCATCATCTGTTGTCACGTAAGATTATCATAATTACTTAATTGATACTTTTACATGACTACCAACCCCAATATGGTTAAGAATAAAAGGAGTAACATTTGTAAATCTTCTTTTATTTCAAAATAATCATTGATTTCTCAAATTTATCAATTTTATTGGTAATTTCATCACAGGTTGTAATTACTGTGAGTTTTTGAAGATTCAGTGTTTCACGTAGAATAGTCAAAAATGGACTGTAAGTAATACTTTCAATTTTACTAGTAAAACTGGAATTCTTTTGGTTTTACAATAGATAATACAGTTCTCCATTGGTCCTGAACGATTCAGAGAGATTAATTAAGAATTGTATTTTTAGTGAATTTTTGAAGTTTTTACCTCATTTCTACGTAGAATTGCAAATATCAGTGTTTAACTGGTAGCTATGAGGTAAATCAATGGATACAAGTCCAAAAATGGTTTTAATTACTCCTTTAGTGTATATCCATGGAAATTAATTAAGAATTTACATGGTTACACGAGTCTAAGTAGCTCTTTACCTCCTTGGCATGTCAAAATAGCAGGTTATTTGCTATTTTCTTATGATTTACTGTAGTTGTAACATGGTAACCAAGTTCCAAAAAGGTTTTAGTTTACCAATTAGGCCAAGATCAGCCATGGATCCAAGCTTTGGAGCTGTCCACGCCTCTGAGGCCTCAGAAGTTGGGTACCCTGGCTCTCTTTGATGTCTTTTGTCCCCCTTGCCTATTTTTCACATCAAAATAGAAAATTAAGCTTAAAGTGAGATATCCACTGTGGGTGTACCAAATGTCCCTGTAAGAATACCATGATATTAAGTTCCCAAAGAATGCATAACACTACTCTTAGTGTATATGTAACATGGGATTTCTCACATTCCCATTATTTTGGCGTGAAATTAAGAAAAACAAAAATTTTCATGGATCTTTTATGTGGTATTGAAGTATTTTCCATATTACCACCTCAAAGAGTTAATTTGAGCTTATTCACTCTATGGAGCTACCCTAAGTGATTGTTTTTGTAGAATCCAAATCTGGCCTTAAATCCATGGACTTACTTACTCAATAAAAAGTTATTCATCTTTTCTGAAATCAAAAATGATGAATTTTGACTATATGCATGACTTATGAGTTATGCATAATTCAGAATTTCTTTTTAAGATAATTTTGGCCTATTTGGGTATGTAAAATATACCTCAAGGCTCACAGTTTCAGCTTGATATCAATAAACAAACACACCTCTTATTTTAGTCAAAATATGATTCCCCATATCTTGGAGGTCTTTGATACAATGTATTGGACTTCCATCTATAAAAACAACACAACTGGGAAATCCCTCCACTTGCATATCTTCCAATTTTTCCTCTATTTTTTTGAATATTGGTCCAGAAGATGTACTATTTCTCATACTTAATCAAGACTGTGATTATATGCTGAGTATACAATACAATGGACCCATTACTTACTCCAAATAGAATGCCTGGTTTTCCCAATGCAGCCCCATTTCCATTTTATTGAAATCAGAATAATGACACTGCCAATTGTATTGCTGCATCTCTCTGTCTATATTGGGAGCCCTTTTGAAATATCCCATCATCTTGGATTGTTAACAACAATCCTCAAATAATTTATGAGTAGTGTGGCAAATCTTTTTTAATTTCTGACTTGATAAGTTGATAAAATCCCCTGACATATATTAATAAGCAAAAAAGAATTCTTTTCATGGGGTCTAAGGTACTTTTGTGTTCTTAGGTGATACAAAAGTGTGTTGTGAGTCTATAGATCAGTATAAGAATCAAATCCCAATGCACATAAGGTCCCAAATGCCTTCAATTCTTTATGATGTTTTTCACATTGATAATTTTGATAAATTGAGGAAGAATTATGAATCTGTATAGTTTCTGTTTATGCCCTTGAAGGGATCTTAGAGGTAATTGTGACTTGAACTACCTATCACAGCTATTTTGAAAAATTTCACATATTTTGTGCATAATTAAAAGCACTTAGTGAGGTTTTCTATTGAAAATTATAGTACTTTTCATGTTTCTGATTGTATTTGAGGTTTTCAAATACTTTATTTGCCCCAAAAATATGGGTTTCATAACCTTTGAAAACATACACATATAGAGGTGTGTGTTTTCCAAAATTCTCAAAATTAAATGCAGAATTCTGTGTAAAGTAAGTTCATATTTGTAATTTGGGATTTCTTATATTTGGCACACCCTGTGAGCCTTTGAGATATTACCACATATACAGAAAGGTAACAAAACAACTTTACAAAAGTTATTTCAACAATAATATTTGAATTATAATCTTAAAATAAGTAAAATTTCCATAAAAAGGCATAAACTCTTGTTTATCTCAGACACCAATCAATAAACATGTGAAATAAATTACCCCATTATATTACCCATCAAAAACTACACATATACCATATTATGTCATATCTGTAAGGTCAATAGTTACTGAGATAACCTGAATATATGCACTCTTATAATCAGTGAATATATAATGGTTTTTAGCTCATATCTTTTGGAATATGCATGATAAAGAGAGGATCCAAAAAGAAAGATACCACAAGATAGCGGTACAAATACAGATAAAAACTTTATTTGGCAAGCTATAAGCAAAGTTAAAGTACACAAGTGTCTATTGAGAAAAACAGCAATAGCTGTTGACACATTTAATTTAAAAGTGTTCCAAACTTAAACAAAAATAGATATTCTGATTAAACCAGTTCATACACAAATAATGATGTAATTTTCATCATGATATCCAAGGTATGGAGCTGTAATAACAGTTTTAAGTTTAAAGTAGTAGATTTTGACAGAAAAGATGAGTTACAAGAAAAATAATCAAACATAGAGTTGTGATTATGGAATGAAATTCCCTTTGAAGCTTAGTAAGAATATGGAAATATATCATAATTAACTCTATTAATAATCTAAAGGCTATTAATGATCAAAGTTAAATCTTAAAAATGATAATTTATAATCACCAACTGTAATCTTATTTTAAGCTTAACAGTTGAATAAGTGATAACACTGGTAGATACTAGTATATTATAATTAAAACTGATAAATTCCATAAAGTTTAACCCTTTTCCAAGCCTATGAGGTCATAAAGCTTAGAGCTACAGTGATAACTCTAAATCATGGCACAATAATAAGAGAAGAATGTGCAATTATGATGTAATCATCACTAAACCTTAAATTATTAATTGATTCCAGTGGATACCATCATTACACGTCTTCTAAAAGCCTTATAGACTCTTGGAGGGAATATTTAAATATAAATAGAGCTCTTTTTCCTCTATTTCCCCCTCAGACACATCAAAAACACTGAAAACATTAAATTAAAAGGTAATTTCTTTATAGTTGATATATAGCTCTATTATATTATTAAATACTAAATATAAGATTTGTAGTTAGCACCAACTTGGACTTGATTAATCCAATATTTTGTTTTTTTTTGAATTCTCTTAAAAATATCTAGATCCACATAAAAATAGTTAAATTTGTAATTCTTTCTATTTTTTATTGTAAATACAATTTAACTAAGTTGTATTTAGATTCTTACGTTTAAAATCATTCAAAATTACTATATCAAGTTTTAATATTAAGTTATTTTCTCTTTATTATTATTCTTAATAATCCTTTTATTAATATAGATAGTATTTATATTGATATATAACTTTTATATTAGTAATATTTTTGTTAACAATTTTTTATGCCTTTATTATTTGTTGGTAACAGTAATAAAGTGCCATAAATCTATTATTTTTACTCCAAAATTATAATAATTCTTTATTACTATTATTATTGTTAATCTTATTACTCACTTAAATTAGGAAATTCATAGTAAAATAAGTACAATATTAGTAATTTTTACTCACTTTTTCATAGTCAAAGCTTACATTTGGGGGTCTGGCTGTGAGTCTTACTCAAAATACCTTTGAAAGGATTCAAATTGGGTTTATTCACCAATAATTTATATTTATAATCATAATATTATCTAATAATCTTATATTGATTTATTTTGAAAGCTCTTGACAAATTTGGAAAGAAATTGTACTGTCTTACACATGGTTTTTCACATCCTCAGACTTGCAAGAACCTTCTTTAAGCTAATCTAGTAATTAAAAAAGATATTTATAAATTAAAAATACATATATATTATGATTTAACTTTAAAAAATAATCTCAATTTTCATTTTGTTCTTTAAAAATAACAATACAATAAAAAAATCATTTAATTCTTTTGTATTCATTTCTTCTAATCATTTCTCTTATTTAAAAAGATATAAAAGCAGTTTTTGAATGGAAATAACCATATCTATCAAAAAACACTTTTACAAAAAGAATTATATTCATTTGTCTTTTTTAGTGCTTAAAGACAACCTGACAGAGGAAAATCAAGCCACTGGTGAAACATTTGCAAAAGAAAATTGTTAAAGCTATCCAAGACCAGCATTAAATAAGAAAAGAAAAGCTAAGAAATTAGTTTTTCAGGACCCACTATTTAGGACTCTGAAGGTGAGCACCTCTCTTAAATTTCCATCAAAGTATTTTTTAGTCTAATATATTTGATTCTTTGATTCTTTCAATATTACTACTAGAAGATATTCCCAAAAATCCATCCAATAAGACAGAGGTGGACTCAGAAGTGGAAATGATACCACAAAAGGGAAAAGAAACAGAAAAATCCCCAGTGGAACAGAATACACATAGCAAAGTGCCATATCCCAAAGGCAAGTCCTTTAAATGCCTATTATCTCTGAACCTGAATTGGAATTAATTATGAGTCACTGAAATGGAAACAAATCATATTCAGAGGGCTCAAATAGACATATATAGGATCCAGTACAAACATTATTACACATTGTACAAGGACAAGGATTGAGAAATTTTACCACAAATCCACCAAGGAGTGATTAAATCCTGGAATATTCTTAAAACATTCCTGAAAGAGGAGGAAATGGTTAAATACTCCAATGGATGTAATCCACTTTCATCCAAGCCCCAAATCAAAAATATAAATGAGTACCATTCCAAAAAGAGGGAGGCAAACAAGGAAGAAGCCCCAGTAGCTTCTACCAGTAAGCCACAAGTCAGCCAGCCTCCCCACAAGTATAAGAAGAACAAGAAAAATAATTAGAGGAAACCATATTCCACAAGTTACAGGATACCAAGAATGAAAAGGGATTCCATGGAAAATGTTTCCAACATGTCCAGAACTTTTATGGAATTCAAGGAAAAAGAGGAGCAAAGAATGAGGCAACCCCATTTTCCAAAGGAATAACTTTGTCTCCTGATGTGATAAATACTGTAACAGAAATTAAAAACATTATATTATATCTAAAAGACATTACAAATAGTCTATTATCTTAGAAAGAAATAAACAATAGTATATTATCTGTAACACAAATTGTTGTCCAAAATGAAAAACAAATAGAGAAAATTGAATTTATGGTTAAAAATAACAAACCAAAAATCTTAATTGAAAATACTCAGAAATTGATACAAGGACAAAGATAATTGTATTAATGCATAAGATATATCAAAGAAGAGACTTTTACAATCAATTATGACCAAAGTATTGACAACCTGACAGAAAAACTGAATGAATCAACCATTTCTGTTGAAAGATTTGAAGAAAAGACTTCATCATGCCAAAAATTACTGCTAGATCATGTAGAAAAAAGTGATTAAGCAAGAGTGAAAATTAAATATGATATTCAAAGTGAGATGAGACTTATTACTGATAAAATGGACAAAATAAATGAGGCTAACTCAAATATTCCAAAGCTATTGACCCTGTTTTCTCACATAAGAAGTCCTTTTGAACTGAAGTAAGATATAAAAAATACCTTCATAGCAGACCTGAACTATAAAGACAAAAGTCAAGTCTTGATGAAAGAGGCACCTCAGCTTAAAGAATGGCCAACATTCACAGGTGGAGGTTAATATGACCACATGGCATTTCTTAAAACAATTGACATGTTAAAAGCATATTTTTCCACACCAGATTAATTAATAACTTCAATATTACACTCCTTATTTCAAAAATGTGAAAAAAGATGTCATTATGGCATAAAACAAACAAATGGCAAAAATACCTGGTCTTGGTGGAAAAATGATTCCTGGAGTTACGAAATAGAAAATACATTTTAAAATTCCTTCTTTGACCCAGACAAGGATAAACCTTCAACTTGGTTCTTAAAACAAGTTGAAATCTTAAATTTATTATATCAAGAAATTTCACAGAAAACGGTGAATATGAAGATGCTTAAAAATTTTGGAGAACTGGAACATTCCCTGAGACGCATATACATAAAGCCATTCTCCACAGAGGAGCACATTAATGCACTAGAAGACATAGTGACAAGGAGTAAGATTGGATATTAAAAGTCCAAATAAGTCATTTGTTAGGAAATACAAACCAAAAGAAGTTTTATAACCAAATACAGCCAACACTAATGAGCAAAGAAAATTCCATAAATGTGGTGGTATTGGGAGCTTAGCTAATAATTGTCTTAAAAAGGCAACAATAACTCAAATTTTGAAAATACAAGACCACAATGACAAAGAAGTATAATATTATTCTGAAAAGAGCCTACAGAATCAGAGACCTCTGAAAGTGATTGAATAAGTATAATTAATTCCCGCATTAATAATATTGAATTAAGATATGAAGTGCTAGATTTAAACTCAAATTTACCACAAGCTGGAACATCTGATACAAGCCTCATGAATATACAAGATGCCAAGCTGCATAGAGCCAAACCTGCAAAGGGAATGGAATATGCATCTGGAAAATCAAGAAAAAGTATTGTTATGGTAGAAAACCAAGAGGAAAAATTAAACCTGGACACAGGGGAATACTTTACCTGTGTTGAGAAAAATCATTTACATACAGTTATACCATATTGGGAAG
The DNA here is from genome assembly GCA_023105745.1 of Austropuccinia psidii. Classification (NCBI taxonomy): domain Eukaryota; kingdom Fungi; phylum Basidiomycota; class Pucciniomycetes; order Pucciniales; family Sphaerophragmiaceae; genus Austropuccinia; species Austropuccinia psidii. Next base: position 32,439,443 of record JALGQZ010000008.1, read on the forward strand.
AGAAACTTATCCAAATACAAGGAGTTAAATTTAGTAGCACGAGTGAAAGCATGAAGCCCCTTGCAATAATTTACTCAATACCAATTTTTCACCATCCTTCCCAATGCATAAGAAGAAAAGTAGATTTTTTAGTAATGGAAAACTGTACTAGTAACAGTTTTATACTTTGAAAGGCTTATTTATAAATATATGATATAGATATCTCTAACCAAAAAGACAGATATTTCACCATAGGATACAATAAAAGACAGAAATTTGGTTTTTTAAAAAACAAAAAACAAATTACTTTAATAAAAATGAAGAAACCTTCACATAAAAATATTCATGAATTAATGAACAGCTTATAGAGGCAGAATTCAATCAAGAATTAACAGAAAAAATGAAACAAAAATTGATTTATCTCTTATTCAAATTGTAAGGTTTGACTATGAAACAATAAGTAAAAATTACTAATATCTTACTTATTGTACTATGAATGTCCTTATAAGTAAAATAAAATAAGATAAAAAATAATTAGAATAATAAATAAACATTATAATTAAGGCATTTAAAAGTAATTATATTATTAAATAAATATAATAGTATAATCTATATTATAAAAAAATAATATAATAAATAAATATATTACTATAAGATAATTGATATATTTAAAAGCACTTTATTATTGTTACCAACAAATTATAAAGGCATAAATAATTGTGTTTTATTGATAAAAACCAATTAATAACAATAATATTACTAATATCAAAGTTATAAATTAATATAAATACTATTTATATTAATTAAATAATTATTAAAGTAATAATAGAGGAAAAATTATTATAATAACAAGGAATGACTTACTTTTAGCACTTAATACAATAATTTTGAATGATTTTACGCCAAATAATATAAATACAACTTATTTAAATTATACTTACAATAAAAATTAAGAGAAATTACAAATTATCTTAATTTTACATGAATTTGAGATGTTTAAGAGAAATTTAACAAAACCAATTAAATAATTGAAGTAATAAAATCAATATTGATGATTATAATAAAGATGATCTTTGGTCTTTAATAATATAGAAGTTTCTATATATAAAGAATAAAGAGTTTACCTTTTTGATTGAATTATTTAGCGTTTTTGTTGCATCTAAGGGGAAAATAGAGAAAAAAGAGCTCTATTTATAGTAAATACCTCCCTTATAGACTCCATCAGGCTTCTAGTAGACGTTTAGTGATGCGTTCTACCCAAAATGATCAATACTTTATGTTTAGTGATGATTACATCATAATCAAACCATCTTATCTCATTATTACGCCATTATTTATAGTTATCACTTTAACTCTAAGTTTGATGACATCATAGGCTTGGAAGAAGCCTAAACTTTGTGGGGTCTATTATTATTAATCATAATCTAATAGTATACAACAGTTTTATCACTTATATGACTCTTAAACTTAAGATAAGATTACAGTGAGTGATCATAAATGATCAAATTTAAGCTTAAACTTTGATCATTGATATCTTTCAGGTTATACATGCTACAGCTATTCTGGTAGTGGATTCTAATAGCTTGGAATTTCCTTATTAAATTTCCCTGAGCGTTTCATTACATCATCAAAACTCTATTTCTGATGATTTTTCTTGTAACTCATCTTTTCTGTTGAAATTCAGTATTTTAAACTTCAAACCATGATTTCAAGGGGTTATATCTTGAATATTATAATCAAAATTCCGTCATTCTTCACATATGTACTAGTAGGGTTTGACTTTCTACTTCTTTTTGAGTTTGGACCACTTTCACAACAAAGTGGTCAACAGCTCTATTGATTTTATTCAATAATCCATTACAAGTTTTAACCTTGTTTATAACTTGTGAAATAAATTTCATATCTGTATTTTCAAAGGAATTATGTGGTGACTTTATTTTTGGTTTATTGCTCTATCTTGTATATTTCAAGAGATATTAGCTGAAAACCATGAATGTATGCATTGACCCAAAAAGTGCATATATTCAGCTTAATTCCTTAAGTATTAACTTTAGAGATTAGCTTTATAATTGTTTTATGTGTATAGGTTTATGGAAAATCCATTGGTACAATTTATTTTACATGTTTTTTCTTTGGTTTGTGAGATAAATGAGGTTTTGTACCTTGTTTAAGGTATTATTACTTATACTTCAGTAATTATTGACTTTTCAGATATTCCATAAAAAGGACATATGTGTATTTTACCATGAGTAATCTAATGGTGTAATTTATTTCAAACTTTTACTCATTATATTCTGAGTTAATTAAGATTTTGTACTTATTTATGGTATTTTACTAATTTTTGAGATAATTATCATAAGTATAATTATTACAGAAATTTTGCTGTGACCTTTTTGGATATGAGGTCATATCTCAAAGGCTCACATTCCCTACCACCAAAACATGTTGTAACACAATCTGATATAGCTAATTAGGGTATCATACACTGTCCTACCTCTTCAATACACTTTGTTAGTCTTGAAGCTCAATAATGCTTGATTTTTCTATTCTTTAGGTTTTCTTTCATGTCTGAACCTTCTTAGTAGTTTATCAGCATTTTTTATATCCTTCTCAAGTAGCCATTCATGTTCTTGAGTTGTATTTCTATACCTTACAAGGTATTCTCTTTCTTTTTTATTTCTTGTCCTTCTTTCTTTAAGGACTTTCACAATTTTCTTTTCATCTCCTTCTTCCAAAGGGGGTATTTCAAGTGGGGGTTTATTTCTTAGTGGAAATAATTCCTTATCACTTGAGCTGTAAGGGTTTGTCAGACTTACAGGGAACATTGGATGTTTATTCATGAGTTCACCTGTGAGTTCCAATTGCACAGCATTAGGTCCATGTAGTGCTTTTATCATTAATGGCCCTACAAAGGAATCTTTCAATCTCTTTGGTCCTCTTATATTATTAAAATGAAGAGTTGACACTAGGACCAAGTCACCTATTTTGAAGTCAGGTGGTTTATGACTTTTATCCCATCTTTCTTTTGCATATTTGAAAGAATCTTACATAAATCTGTTTGCATGGTGTCTTGCTTTGTCAAGCATTATTTTAAAACTGCTTGCTGTTGGATGTATATCCACTAAGTCCTTTTTGAGGGTATCCTAAGTAAGTCTTGGATTCCAACCTTTTTCTAGCATTGCTGGTGTTTTTCCAGTAGAAGAATGGATTGATGTTTTATATGCCAGTTCAAGAGCTGGTATTAATGTACACCAATCATGGGTAAAACCATCAGAATCTTTAAATTATAGTCCATAAGCACAGAATCTTCTGATCATGCCCTCCAAGGTTTTTCTCATTATTTCTGCTAACCCATCAGTTTGAGGATGATAAGCTGTTGAGAATGACAATTCTGTCCCAAACAAGTTATGGAGGTTTGTCCATAATTCTTAAGTTAACTTTTGGTCTCTGTCACTTATGATATTTTGGAATAAGCCTGTGTGGCTAATGACTTTATTCCATATCATTATGGCTGTGTCCATAGCTGTGTCATCTTTGTGACATGGTAGGGACATAGGATTTTTGCTATACCTGTCAGCTAACACTAGACATGTATCATAACTTCTGTCTTCTCCTGGGGGTAATGCTGTTACTCAATCCATATGAACTATTTCCCAAGGGGATTTTGGCTCTTGGATTTGGATCATCATTCCAATTTTTCTTCCTGTGGCTCTGTTGGCTTTTTGACATCTGTCACAGGTTTGGAAGTATTCTGCAACATCTTTCTTCCAATTTGGCCACCAAGAGCAGGTTCTCACCCTCTATAGTGTTCTAGCTTCTGAGAGATGTCCAGCTGCAACACTATCATGACACTCATGTAAAATAGTGTTTATTAGAGTTCTGTCTGTCACGGCCATAACACATGTGTGTTTTGTTCTATGATAGAGGATTCCATCAAGGAGGTGGAATCTTCCTTCTTCATATGCCTTTTTTCATATTTCATCTAATTTTGATGAAAGTGATGGGTCTTTGCAGTCTTTCATTAGAAGTTGGCTTAAGATATGAAAATTCTTATCTATTTTATAGCTTTCTTTAACTTGATTAAAGAAGTCTGTGCCAATTTCTGTGACACATATCCCTTCTATATGGTGCTCCTCCTGTGGTACCCATGCTGGATTTTCAGGGGTATTTGCTAAAGCCCATCTGCATTTTTATGAATATTACCAGATTTATGAACAATAGTCATATTTCCTCTATATTCTTGGACAGCAATTTGACATCTCAGCATATGTCTATTTGGATTTTTCATATTCAATAGAGATTTTACAGCATTACAGTCTGTAATCACATCAAATAATGTTCCATCCAAGTAATAGTGTAATTTTTCTAAAGCCCACACTAAGCATAAGCATTCCATTTGGCTTGCTCCATATCTTGCCTCTGTTGGCTTTATCTGTCTTGAAATAAAACAAATTTGTCCTTCCACTGGTTTATCATTGATGATTTGTGTCTGGTGTAGTGCAGCACCTAGTCCTTCTCCACAAGCATCAATTTATAATATAAAGGGTAGTTTCCAATCTGAAATTAGAAGAAATGGGGCATTTATTAAGGAATTTTTCAATTCTTCATATGCTTTGACTCTTTCTTCAGTTATTTCATAGACCGTTTGTTGGTCAAAGAGCTTATACAATGACTTAGCAATTCTTGCAAAATATTTTATATGTTGTCTGTAATAACCAGAAAATCCTAGAAATTATTGCATTTCTTTCTTTGTTTGGGGAATTGGTTTCAATATTACTGCTGCTACTATGTTCTTGTCTATGCCCAAACTTAGTCCAGATACAAAATTTCCTAGTGCTTTCAGTTCACTGTATGCAAAATGACACTTTTTCAGGGAGATTTTCATGTTTACTTGGACTATTTTTTGCAAGACTCTTTCTAGTCTTGATAGGTGATTGTCCCAAGTCTCTGAGAAAACCATGATATCCTCAATATAAATAATCAGCCATCCTTCTGATAATTCTTCAGGAAATATGGTATTCATCATCCTCTGGTAGCGGGATGGTGCATTTTTTATACCAAATGGCATCCTGAGATATTCAAAGATTCCACAGTGGACTATTATCCTTAGTAGTTTCTTGGCATTGTCTGTTAAGACATTTTGATGAAAACCCTTTAGAGCATCCATGGCTGTTATGAGCTTAGCCTGAGATAATTGTGTCAATGTCTCATAGATTCTGGGTATTGGATATCTGTCAGGGATAGTATAGGTGTTCAGAGCTCTAAAGTCTCCTACCATCCTTGATTTTCCATTATGCCAGGTTATAATTACAGGTGTAGTTACCTCTACCTGTTCATTATGTCCTACTTTCCTTAGTACTCCAAGGTCCAACAGTTCTTTAATTTGCACCTCTAAAGCTTCTCTAGCTCTTGGGCTGGGTGGATAAGATGGTCTTTTTAATAGAGGTGGATAAGGTTTTTCTACATTAAGAATTATGTCTACCTCATGTCCAATTATGGCAACTAGTGATTCTTTGTCAGTTGCAAAGGCATTTTCATATTTAAATAAGAGGTCAATCAATTTCTCTTTCATTTTTACTGTTAATTCATGATTAAATTCTGCCTCTTTTAGCTGTTCAGTTATGAAAAAATCAATTTCTGGGCTTTTTTCTTCATTCTTTACAGCAGTTCTTTGTCTTTTATTATTCAAAAAGCCAAATTTTTGTCTTTTATTGTCACCTATGGTAAAATATCTATCCCTTTGGTTAGAGATATCTATGCCATAAATTGACAAGTAGTCATTTCCAAGTATAAAGTGATGACTAGTAAAGCTGTCCATTACCACAAACTCTACTTTAATTCTGACAGATTTTGAAGGGTGAGGAAAAATTAGTGTTAAGTAAATTATTCCAAGGGGCTTCATGCTCTCACTTGCACTACTAAATTTGACACCTTTTATTGGTATAGGTTTTTCTTGCCAATCTGGAACAATTGTTTTTAAATAACGTTTACCCACACAGGTGCAATATGCTCCTGTATCCAAGTTCACTTTTTCCTCTTGGTTATTAACCATGACAATACTTATACTTTATTTTCCAGCTGTATATCCCATTCCTTTTGCAGGTTTGGTTCTATACAGTTTGGCATCTTGCACATTTGTCAGGTTTGTGTCAGATGTTCCAACTTGTGGTTAGTTTGAGTTAACATCTATTACTTCATAAATTATATCAATATTATTGATTTGTGCATTAATTATATTAATTTCATCAATTTCAGAAGTTTCTGACTCTTATTTCTCTTTTTCAGAGTTAGATTCCTCTTCTTTGTCATTGTGGTTTTCTGTTTCCACAATTTCATTGATTTTTGCCTTCTTGAGGCAGTTATTGGCTAAGTGTCCAATACCTTCACATTTATGGCATTTTCTTTGCTCATTATTGTTGGATGTAATGGGCTTGAAATCTTCTTTTGATTTATTGTTTTTTGATAAATGGCTTATTTGGACTCTTGACATCCAATTTTTTCCAAGTTCTGCCAATTTTGGCCTTGTCACTATGTCTTCTAGTGAATTGATATACTCTTCTGTGGAGCATGGTTCTATACACCTGCTTCTCAGGGAATGTTCCAATTCACCTCCACATTTCTTAAGTATTTTCATGTGTACCATTTTTTGTGAAATTTCTGGGTACAGTGCATTTAATATTTCAACTTGTTTTGAGAACCAAGTCAAAGGTTTATCCTTGTCTGGGTGAAAAAAGGAATTTTCAAATGCATTTTCTATTTTATACCTCTAAGCATCATTAGAAAACTTGGTGATTTTTTCTTGTTTCCACCAAGACCAGGTATTTTTGCCATTTGTTTGTCTTATGCCATAATACCATCTTTTTGCAGATTTCTCAAACAGTGAGTGTAATCTTGCAGTGATCAATTCATCTTGTATGGCATAATCTTCTTGTAAAATGTCAATTGTTTTAATAAATGACATATGGTCCTATTAACCTTTGCCTGTGAATGTTTACCATTCCTTTAATTGAGGTGCTTCCTTCATTAAGACTTGGTTATTGTCTTGGTGACTTACGTCTGTTATGAATGGATTTGTTAATTCCTCTTTTGGCTTAAAAGGGCTTCTTATGTGAGAAAATGGAGTTGATAACTTTGACATATTTGAGTTAGCCTCATTAATTTTGTCCATTTTATCAGTAATAAGTCTCATCTCACTTTGAATATCATATGTAATCTTCACTCTTTCTTAATCACTTTTTTCTACATGATCTAGAATTAATTTTTGGAATGATGAAGTCTTTTCTTCAAATCTTTGAATATAAATGGTTCATTTATTCAATTTTTCTGTCAGGTTGTCAATACTCTGGTCATAATTGATTTTAAAAGTTTCTTATTTGATATATCCTATGCATTAATACAACTATTTTTGTCCTTGTATAAATTTTTGAGTATTGTCAATTAAAACTTTTGGTTTATTATTTTCAACCATAAATTTAATTCTATCAATTTCTTTTTTATTTTGTACAACAATTTTTGTCAAATATGATAAGCTATTATTTATTTCTTGAAAAGATAATAAACTATTTTTAATTTCCTTAAGAGGTAAGATACTGTCTTTAAGCTCTGTTAAAGTATTTACAACATCAGGAGATAAGGTTATTGCTTTGGGAAATGGGGTTGTCTCATTCTTTGCTCCTCCTTGTCTTTAAATTCCATCAAAGTTCAGGGCTTGTTGAAGACATTGTCCATGGAATCTTTTTGGATTTTTGGAATCCTGTAGATTGGGGAATATGGTTTCCTCCAATTCTTTTTCTTGTTCTTCTTCCCTTCTTGGGGAGTTTGGTTGACTTGAGGCTTGCTGGTAGAAGCTACTGGGACTTCTTCCTTGCTTTCCTCCCTCTTTTTGCAGTGGTACTCCTTTATCTTTTTGATTTGAGGCTTGGATGACAGTGGATTCCATCCATTGGAGTATACCACTATCTCCTCCTCTGAGAGGAACATTTTGAGGATGTTCCAGGAGTTCATCACTCCTTGGTGTATTTGAGGCAACATTTCCCAGTCCTTGTCTTTGTACACTGTATATTACTGCTTGTACTGGCTCATGTAAATGTCTATCTGAGCCCTCTGAATGTGATTTGTACCTGTTTGAGTTACTAATACTTAGTTCTAACTCTGGTTTAGATATTATGGGCATTTCTGGGACTTGCCTTTGGGATAAGGCACTTCCTTGTGTGGATTCTGTTCCACTGGGGATATTGCCCTTTTTTTTCCGTCTTGAGGAATCAATTCTACCTCTAAGTCCAGCTCCATCTGATTGAGTGGAGTATTGTGAGCCTCTTCTGGTAGTCATGATTTAAGAAATAAGAAATAAGAGGATTTTAGGACAAGAGTTCTTCTTATGGCAGTTTATAAATGAGGTAGTCACCTTCAGAGTCCTGAATAGTGGGTCCTGGAAAGTCTAATTTCTTAGCTTACTTTTTCTTAATGAAAATTGGTGTTGGAGAAGTTGGACAAGTTTCTTCCACCAATCTTTCAACAGTGGCTTGTTTGCTTTCTGTTGGATTGTCTTCAAATACTAAAAAAGACAAATAAATATACATCTTTTATATAAGAAGTGTTCTTTTTTGGTAAGATATGGCAATTTTCCACATAATAATTGCTTTTATATCTTTGAAAAAATGAAATGAATAAAGAAGTGAATAAAAATGAATAAAAATAAATTTTTTTATTGGGTTTTAATATTTTATTACTATTTTTTATGTTTTGATTTTTAAAGAATAAAATAAAAATGAATATGATTCTTTTTATGAAATTAATTTCTAATATAGAATTATTTTTAGTTTATGAATATCTTTTTCAATCACTAGAGTCACTCAAAGAAAGTTCTTGCAAGTCTAAGGATGTGAAAAACCACGTGTAAGACAGTACAATTGCTTTCCAAATGCCTCAATAGCTCTTTAAAATGAATAAATATAAAATTATTATAATGTTTATAATAATAATTTATTATTGGATAAACCCAATTAGAATCTTTTTCAAAGATCATTTGAAGTAAATGTCATGGCCAGGCCCCCAAATGTAAGGTTAGACTATGAAACAATAAGTAAAAATTACTAATATTTGACTTATTGTACTATTAATGTCCTTATAAGTGAAATAAAATAAGATAAAAAATTATTATAATTAAGTCATAAAAAATAATTATATTATTAAATAAATATAATAGTATAATTTATATTAAAAAAAATAATAGGGGGTGTCAAAGTTACCGAATCCCACACTCAAAATCCCAAGTTTTTTTTTTCCAAACTCCCGCATTCATCTTGTGGGATTTCCAAAATCCCACACCTCAAGAGGTGTGGTATTTTAAGGTACAAAAACCCAGGTTTTTTGGTACCAAATCCCATGTTTTGATACTAAAATGCCGCCTTTAGCTGCCCATAAATGCACATGTTTAAAACACACAACTCAGTAAGGGCATGTTAAATTGCTTATAGCTTTACTTCTCTTGCATAAAATCTGAATACACTCATCATTTAATAAAGTATTTGATTCTAAATTACATTTAATACAGGCCTTTTCTTCATTTACCATGCCCAAAGCATTGAAGAGGTTACCTTTACTTCAGACGTTAAACTCACTACAGCTCATTGATGCACTCAACTCTGATAATGATTCTGATATCCAGGAAGATATAATCTTATTAGATATGATAACCTCACAAAGATACATCAATCCTTGTAGAAGATATCCATCACATTACATGTATACAATGAATGATTTACAAACATTATCATCTGAAAAGTTTTGACAGCTATGTAGGACCACACATGAATCATTTGAAGAATTGGTTGCACAAATTTAAGCTGATAAAACCTTTCAGAACTCCTCACAAAAAAAACAACGCAATCCTGCCATCCAATTGGCTGTGGCATTATCAAGGCTAGGATCAAATGGCAATGGGGCCACTTTAGGAAAGATTGGAATGTTATTTGGAATTAGCCATGGGGCTATTGTGTTGTACACTCAAAGAGTCATCCAGATATTAATGAAGTTGAAGCGCAAAGTGATTGTGTGGCCAACAATAGAACAACAAAGAGAGATGTCTCAAGTAATGCAAGCAGAAGGCTTCCCTTGGTGCATTTGGTTTATTTATGGAAGTCTCATACCATTATCACAACGTCCTCCCAATGATGGTGAAGCCTATTTTGATTGCAAAAAAATGTAAGCTGTTGAATCGTTATTCTTTATTTCAATGTTACTGATGGTTTATGTATAAGGTATTCTATGTCAATACAACTGGTTTGCAATATCAACAAACAGGTCACTGCTCTACATGTTGGTTGTACTGGGTCACTTCATGATTCAAATGTCTATCAACATATGAAAATAGCACAAACACCTCAAGATTTTTATGAAAAGGATCAGTACTTACTTGCAGATTTGGCATATGCCAGCTCTCCTTGGATTGTTCCACCATATAAGGGAGTTGTAGCACAGAATGAGGACAACCGTTCTTTCAATTACTTTCTAGCAAAATCAAGGGTCAGAATCAAGCATGCAATTGGAATTTTGAAGGGGCGGTGGTTTTCTCTAAGGGAAATGCAAAATCAAATGAGGGATGCTCATGAAATCAAATATTTTGTTAGTTGGGTCGTTTCTTGCACAATTTTACATAATATGTTAGCACAAATTGGTTATGAATGGTTTGATCTATATGAGGATGATGATCCACCACATGCAGAAAATCTGGCCCACAACAACTTTGGGGAAAATGTGGTAAATATGCATGAAAAAATTAAACCAATCACTTTGGCATGAAAAAATAGTCAATTGTAAATTTCTTCAGGACCCTTGATTAATGTACTTAATTTAATGGAATACAATTGAGTGGAGATGTTATTCATAAAATAAAACTATTTACAATTAATATTTTTTAGTTCTTTTTTGGTCCTGCATATTTCTTTCACAGTACCCATTGACTCTTAAATTAATTGCGGTGGGTGTCATTTTCAAGAATTTCTCACCTACATTAAATAATTTATGGTTTATTTGAAAAGAACATCCAAAATGAGTTATTTTGTCATGATTGATAATTTCTGGAGGTGGTTGTGTTGTATGATGAACCATTGTTGATGTCTTCCAAAGAATTTCCATGATGCCTGGTTTTTTGGAAAAATCAATCTCCATTTTCAATTTGGGGAAGTGAAAGCCATGTCCAGAGGGAGTGAAGACAGTTGGAAGGGGATGAAAATCTTTTTTGGATACAAAAGAAAAAATACCATAAGTCCAGGCATTGAGATCATTCAAATCTTGGTGGGGTTTACTGAAAAATCCATCATGAGTGACAATGACATTGGAAAAAGATTTGAACTTGTCCTTTGGATTGGCAGAAGTCCATTCAAGTTGACTGAAGTTTGGTAATTTGGCTGCCTCCATTAATGACTTCTTTTCTTGTGCGGCTAATTGTGAAAAACGAGAGATTCTGGAGTAAATGAATTTGTCAAAGTTGTGAAGTTTGGTCCATTGAATATTATCCAAATCAATTTGATGAGGAGATAAACCAGCCTTTCTGGAGTAGACACCTGAGGAGTTTGATAATAATTAGTAATTAGTCAAGTTATAAGGTAAAAATTTCACACACCTGCAGATTTTCCAGCATCAGATCCAGGACGAAAGCCAATACCTTTCATAATGCCACCTAGGAGTTGTTTATTTGTTTTAATGTCTTGGCGATTTTGAGATAAGGACAACAATGTAATGATAAGGTCTTTGAGTATTTGAGAGTGGCTTGAGGAATCATAAAAAGGGGTTATTTCATAAATGCAGACAGGTAGATATGGCTTTTGTGTTTTATCAATGATTACATAAGGGTGGGGTAAAGTATTGATTGATGGAAGTTTTAACCATGAGGCATTGGCTGCTTTCTTGTCAATTGAAATGGTGGAAAACTTCTTATATGCTGAGGTTGAATGTCCAAGCTGTGACATGATTTGTTTTGAATCATGAATATGTTGTCTTTGGCTTTGGGTGAGTTTCCTTTTATGATTGGTTGGATTATTATTATCCTCATGATGTTCTATCTTTGGTTTAGTCCTAACCATGACATCAATTGGAGGAATAATAGTTGCAAAATCATTCAAATTATTCTGATAATGTACTGACATTTGTTTAGTCCTAACCATGACATCATCAGAAGAATTTGAATAGTGACAGGGAGTGGGAGCATTTTTTTGAATTTTAATGATTATGGAAGGGGGCGGAATGGGAATGACATTGCAAAAAAATGGCTTATAAGATTCAGAAATGCAAACAAGTACCAAAGAATATTAAAAAAAGGATCAGTATGATAATTTAGGGTAATAAAATAATGAAAAAAGAAAAATAATATCATGAAAAATGAAAAGAGATGATCAGCGTTAATCATCTTTTAATTTGAAAAAAATCCAAGATGATTAATTCTGATCTTAGTATAATGGTTATCATATACAGATCATATATGGTCAAAAGTGTACAGTGACCACCATCAGGCTGAACAAGATTTAATCAACCACTAGAATACAACCCAGAAATATTAATAATTGGTAAGAAGTCATTTTATGGTTGTTTTTATTCCAAAAATGGAAAATAAGATGCAAATTGGAAAGTGAACCCACCAATCAGCATGAAGTATTGATAACATGGAAAGCACTTCTTCAGTTCATTGATGCTTTTCCATCTCCACAATGGCCTTTGACAACATTGGATCCATTGGAAACGCGGCCATCTTTCGTCTATTTTTATTTAATTCACCTCTATTGTTGTGAGCTTCAAGAGCATAAAGAAGATCAATTGACCAAATTAGCGTACATCCTGGTGGTGGATCCAAACAATCAATGCCAATCAAATCATTAATCCCTAACAACGTTAAGAGTAAAAAGACACTTACTAAAATGGTCTTTTGAATTTCAGCTACCTTATCCTCTGCTAATTCTTTCATGTAGGCCCACTTGGTATACAGTCAAAAACCTCTTCCCAGTGCAACACAACCTGCTCGGCCAGCACGTTGGTTTTCAGCCGCGCAAAATCCCTGATAAAAATTTATCACAATTAGTAGTCTCAAGCGGTTTCTTCAAAAATTTATTTATCACCTTCAATTTCATTTTGGCCATTAAAAAACACCAATATGTCTCCCTTTGGCTACGTAGGTTAAACTGCAGCATGCATATGGTTTGCTTCTGGGGGTGGGGTATGTAGGATGTCAATTGGAGGCATTCTAGCAGGAACTGATAATGATTGGAAACAATGGGCAATGCACACAATTCAAATCCCTCAGTGAGGAAGCAAAATATTAGCTGACTATTGAAAATGGGTGCATAATTAAAATACTTCCCAATGCTAGCAGCGTTCATAGTCACACTAGACATTAGAAGGCAAAGATCAGGCCGGTAACGTGCGATATCCTACAGATTATCGTCAGCAAGAAATGAATGTTCCAAAAAATGACACTCGCAACAATGAAGAAGTTTTTATTGACCTTAAATGATCTTAGCAAGAGGTCGGGACTTATTGTGCGCTTGTGAGATGTGTCAATTCTTGTAGGGGCGTAATCAGTAAGATCAGGTTCGGTCCCAATCTCCCTTCAAAGCATTCCGTCAGGAATAAACTCTATCCATGTCTATTGTCAAGTGCATTCTTCCAACCGCCTCAAATAACCAACGGCATCCTCTACCCGTACGCCCATTTTTTCAACCACTCTGGCTGCCACCGACATCCCTACAACACGTCGGTGTTTGGTCCAGCCAATTGTGTCACCATCCTTAGTGTAACTGGTGTCATGAAGGTACTGATCATCGAGAAACTCTTGCTTCAGTCGTTTGTCTTCTTCCCAACGCCATCTTTTAAGAGCGCAATGGCAGGATCTGACATCTCAAATCGCCTCAAGATACTCTCACTGACCTCATGTCATTGTTTTAGTCACCGGCGTCATGAAGGTACTGATCAGCAAGACACTTGTGCTCAAGGTGTTTGTCTTCTTCCCAATTCCGTCTTTTAATAGCGCAATGGCGGGATCTGACAGCTCAAATTGCCTCAAGATACTATCGCTGACCAATTGTTGTTGTTTTAGTCATCAGCGTCATGAAGGTACTGATCAGAAATAAACTCTTTCTCAAGGGGTTCTTCTGCTTCCCAATGCTGTCTTTTAAAAGCACGATGGCGTAATCTGACAGCTCGAATTGTCTCAAGATACTTTTGCTGACCGCATGTCGTCGTTTTAGCAAACTCGTGAGTCCTCCGTTTGTGATCGCCCTCTTCCAATTCAAAAAGAGCTCACCACAATACTCGGCTCTGACATGGTGGTGTTGATGCCTAAAAGTAACCTGTTGAAACAAGAGAAACCAAGATAAAGACTCACCTGGATCCTATTAGAATTACTTGAAAACAATGAGGAAAGTGCTATAAAGATTGTTGAGCAAACAACCAGTTGGATCACACACAGTTGAACAAACATACATAAGTGAAAGGACCCACCTGGTGCCAAAAATAACCAACTGCAAATGTATGCTAACACGCATAAATAAGATAATCAATTTCAAAAAATGAGGGATGATCCAATACGAATTTCCTAAAAAAAACGGTTGATCAGCCTAAAAAACAAGCGGGTCAAGAAGGAGGAGTATTGCAAGAGGAAGCAATCAAAACAGAATTGGTTGAAAAAGGATTTCGCAGGAACAAAAAGGAAATCAGATCAGTATTCAACTGTTATGAATACTGCTGGAAAAAACATTGTATTTAAAAAACATACATGTTATGAATACTGCTCCAAAAAAAATTGTATTTCAAAAACATACATCCATCCAAAGAAACCAAATCTAAAAAGGATTGCTCTTCAAATCAAAACAAAATCAATTCTAAAAATTTGAAACAAACTTCATCCAACCCCAAAAAAAAGATAAAACCCAAAGAAATAAAAATAAATCATAATAAAATGGGACCATTCAAACCAAAATTAAAACCCAAAAAAAAAAAAATTGAAAACACAAGAAACAAACTCACATCAAACAAAAGAAAAATCATAATAAAAGAGATAAACAAAAAGGAAAAAATACCAATATATTTAAAAAATCAAAATAAGGATCCAGAAAAATCAAATAGGACATATCATAATTATCCAAACATCAAGAAAGAGGATGGTAAAGGGAAATTGAATTAAATTTAAATAAAAGAAAATGAGACACTGAAAGGTGAAATAAAGAAAAGGCACAATCCACTCTTAAGTGGCAAAAATTCACCACAGAATGGAAATTTCTATGGCACCTTCAAATTGAATTGGTTCAAACACAGACCTTGATCTTTGGCACATAACATCATGATGCAAAAATTGCCCCAATTTTCAATTGTGTAATAAATTGCAATCCACTTCATCAACATCAGATAATTTCCCAATAAACATCAATTGTATATGACAATTACCCATGTATCAAATGATCACATGACATATATGTAATAAGTTATTTTTTATTGATCAATGTCAGAATTTGTTCAAGCTCTGCAATTGGCCTTCTTGATGACAATGCCACTATAGTGAGATCCATCTGGCATTTCTTTTCCTTAAGTTCACACTCCCAATTCCACTTTTCCTTTTCAAATTCATGTTTCTGTGCATGTTGCTTCTCATCAAACTCCATTTGCTTTTGTAACTTGACTTCTTCGAACCATTGCTTTTCCATATTGGCCACTTTCTCTTCATTCCACCTCTCCCGGTCCCACTCCAAACGTGCATTATCACTGATTTCATGGGCTAATAATCATTACTTTTGTCAGTACAATTGATCAGAGTAGCCATAAATCCAAAATGTACCCTTTTGCCATGATTCAAGCAAATTTGCATAAGTCAGCGCAAACATATCCAGCAACCTTTTCCTAGAACCACTCTTGTCATTCAAGTTGGGTGTCATGGCTTGATTATGCTTTTGTGTTGAATGCATTATGGATTTACTTTGCTGGTCAAAGGAGAAATAATCAATATTGGAGTGAATAAATATCACTCTCAAATGTACTTACCAAATCATCTTGAAGGCTTTCCACTGGAATGAAGTTATCATCATTATTAAGCAAAGGATCCAGATTGTGAGGTGAATCCAAGCGATTATTCTCCTTTGAAAAGCAAATGAGCTTTAATGATCCGAGGTAAAAAAAGGAAGAGACAATAACTTACCTTATCAAGCAAAACATCATCATCATCACCATTGAAACTGTCTCTTTCTTGCGAATCATAGCTTGCAATGGGAGTGACATTGGGCTTGTGGCCAAAGAGCACATCCATTTCTGCATAGCAAGGACACATACTTTCCAGCTTTTCACTCCTTGATTTTATTCCTTTACTCTCATCTTCTTCCATTATTCCAGCCACAGTTAAGTTTTCAAATTTTTTTGCTGCCATATATTTCTTTTTATATGTTCGCCATCGATCTCGGATGCTGCTTGAACTAAGGTTTAGGTGATTTTGTGATTTTTTGTTGACCTCAATGGCCATAAGCTGAAACCCATGCTGCTTTGAGGAAGGAGGTCTTCCCATAGTTATTGAACCACTAGTACCAAAACATGACTCAAAATTGGATTTGACTGAAAGCCAATTAATTATGGTTAAATAATCTGTATGTATCAAGTGACCTGATGGATGAGGCAGGCCAGAGGTGAGCTTCATATCTGTCATACTTTGGATCAAGGCATTATTATATGGATGAAGAAGTATAAATGGACTGTAAGCTGTTAGGTCAGATTGTCCAAAATGGAGTGTAGAAGAATATGTTGAACAGGTATGAATTGTGAGTACTCATTTGGGTTAGGTTTAAAGCTGAAATCCCAGATGCATGGGATTTGGTCGAAATACCAGGGGACTCAGTTAAAATTCCATGGGATTTACACATAAAAAACCTGGGATTTGGGTTCCAAATCCCATGTTATTTTAAGGTGGGATTTGGTGACTTTGACACCCCCTAATATAATAAATAAATATATTAATATAAGATAATTAATATATTTAAAAACACTTTATTATTGTTACCAACAAATAATAAAGGTGTAAAAAATTGTGTTTTATTAATAAAAACCAATTAATAACAATAATATTACTAATATTAAAGTTATAAATGAATATAAATACTATTTATATTAATTAAAGAATTATTAAAGTAATAATAGAGAAAAAATTATTATGATAGGAAGGAATTACTTACTTTTAGCACTTAATACAATAATTTTGAATGATTTTGTGCCAAATAATATAAATACAACTTATTTAAATTATACTTACAATAAAAATTAAGAGAAATTACAAATTATCTTAATTTTACATGAATTCAAGATGTTTAAGAGAAATTTAACAAAAACAATTAAATAATTGAATTAATCACGTCAATATTGATGATTATAATGAAGATGATCTTTGGTATTTAGTAATATAAATGTCTTTATATATAAAGAATAAAGAATTTACCTTTTTGATTTAATTATTTAGTGTTTTTTGTTGCGTCTGAGGGGAAAATAGAGTAAAAAGAGCTCTATTCATAGTGAATACCTCCCTTCTACAGTCCAGAAGGCTTCTATTAGACGTGTACTGATGCTTTCTACTAGAAATTATTGATATTTTAAGGATTAGTGATTATTACATCATACTCAAACCATCTTATCTCATTATTATTCCATTATTTAGAGTGATAACTATAACTCTAGGTTTGATGACATAATAGGCTTGGAAGAAGCCTAAAATTAGTGAATTTTATTAGTATTAATCATAATCTCATAGTATTCATCAGTTTTATCACTTATATGACTGTTAAACTTAAAATAAGATTACAGTGAGTGATCATAAATGATCAAATTTAAGCTTAAACTTTGATCATTAATAACGTTTAAGTTATACACACTACAGCTATTCTGAGAGTGGATTCTAATAGCTTGGCATGTCCTTATCAAACTTTTCAGAGCATTTCATTACATCATCAAAACTCTATTTTTGATGATTTTCTTGTAACTCATCTTTTCTGTTGGAATTCAGTATTTTAAACTTCAAACCATGATTTCAAGGGGTTATACCTTCAATATTATAACAAAAGCTACGTCATTCTTCACATATGAGCTAGTAGAATATGAATTTCTACTTTTTTTTAAGTTTGGATCACTTTCACAACAAAGTGGTCAACAGCTCTATTGATTTTATTCAATAATCCATTACAAGTTTTAACCTTTTTTATAACTCGTGAAATAAAGTTCATATCTGTATTCCTACAGTAATTACTTGGTGATTTTATTTTTGGTTTATCTCCCTATCTTGTAAATTTCAAGAGATATTAGCTAAAAACCATTAATATATGTGTTGACCCAAAAAGTGCATATATTCAGCTGAATTCCTTAAGTATTAGCTTTATAATTGCTTTATGTGTAGTGTTTTATGTAGAGTCCAATGGTACAATTTATTTCACATTTTTCTTCATTGGTTTCTGAGATAAATGCGGTTTTGTACCTTTTTTAAGGTATTATTACTTATACTTCAGTAATTATTGACTTTTCAGATATGCCATAAAAATGACATATGTGTATTTTACCATGAGTATTCTAATTGTGTAATTTATTCCACATTTTTATTCATTATATTCTGAATTAACTCAGATTTTGTACTTATTCATGGTATTTTACTAATTTTTTTGATAATTATCATGAGTATAATTATTACAGAAATTTTGATGTGACCTTTTTGGATATGAGGTCATATCTCTAAGGCTCACACAAATACAAAAGTGCCTTTGAAACTGACAAGGTGTTTCTATCATTGGATATTAGTTAGAAATTATTTTAGGTGTGCAAAAACCTTATCCACCCCTTTTAAGAATACCAGCTTACCCAGCTAGCCCAAGAGCCAGAGAAGCCTTATATGTACACATTAAAGAGTTAAAGGACCTAGGGATATTAAGGAAATTAGTACATAATGAACAGGTAGAGTTCACTACACCTGTTATTATAGCTTGGAAAAATATCAAATAAAGGATGGTAGGGTACTTAATATCTCTTAAACCCCACACTATCCCTGACAGATATCTAATACCCAAAATCCATGAAACATTAACACAATTGTCACAGGCTAAGTTCATTAAAGCTATGGATGATCTAAAGGGTTTTAATCAGAAGTTCTTGAAAGGGAATTCCATAAACCTACTTAATATAATAGCTCACTGTGGAATATATGAATATTTAATAATTTCATTTGGTATAAAAAATGCCCCTTCCCATTATCAAAGGATGATGAATACCATATTTCCTGAATAATTATCAGAAGGATGGTTAATAATCTAAATTGATTATCTTATGGTTTTCTCAGAATCTTGTTAAAATCACCCAAAAAGACTAGAAAGAGTCTTACAAAATATATTACAAGCAAATATAAAAATTTCCTTGAAAAAATGTCATTTTGCATACAGTTAACTAAAAGCACTGGGACATGTTGTATCTGGACTAAGTTTTGGCATAGATAAAAACAAAGTAGCAGCTGTACTACTAAAACAAATTCCCCAAATCAAAAAAGAAATGCAATCATTTCTAGGATTTTATGGTTATTACAGACAGTATATAAAATACTTTTCAAGAATTTCCAAATCCTTGTATAAACTCTGTGACCAACAGAAAGTCTATGAAATGACTAAAGGAAGGGTTAAAGCATATGAGTAACTAAAGAAATCCCTTACAAGTGCCTAATTTCTTCCAATGCCAGATTGGAGATTACCTTTCAAGATGTACATTGATGCTTGTGGAGAATTATTAGGTGCTGCACTAGACCAAATACAAATCATTAATGATAAACCTGTTGAAGGACCAATTTTCTTCATTTAAAGGCAAATTAATCCAACAGAAGCAAGATATGGAGCAAGCCAAATGGAATGTCTTTTCCTAGGGCAGGCTTTAGAAAAATTACATTATTACTTGGATGGCACAGTCTTTGATGTGATAACAAACTGTAATTCTGTAAAATCTTTATTAAACATGAAGACACCAAATAGACATATTCTGGGATGGAAGATTGCTATATAATAATGTAAATTAAGCATGACTATATTTCATAAATCTGGAAATATTCATAAACATTAAGATGGGCTCTAGCAAATACACCTGAAAACCCAGCATGTGTACCATAGGAAGAAAATCATATAGAAGGAATATGTGTTACATATATTGGCACAGAATTCTTTAACCGGGTTAAAGAAAGCTATAAGATAGAAAAAAAAATTCATATATTATTCCAACGCTCAATTAAATATTGTAAAGACCCATCTTTATCTACCAAACTAGATGAAATATGGAAGAAAGCCTATTATGAAGGAAGATTTCACCTCCTTGATGGAATTCTTTATCATAGAACCAAACATACATGTGTCAATATCCTTAAAGATTTATTTCTAATAAACACTATACTACATGAATTCCATGAAAGTGTTGTATCTGGAAATCTTTCAGAAGATAGGACACTAGAAAGAGTAAAAACATGCTCTTGGTGGCCAAATTGGAGATGGGATGTTGCAGAATATTGCCAGACTTGTGACAGTTTCCAAAAAGCAAATAGAGCCACAGGAAAGAAATTTGGAATGATTCTTCAAATACAAGAACCAAATTTTCCACAGGAAATAGCTCATATGGATTGGGTTACAGATTTACCCCCAGGAGGAGATAGAAGTTATAATTAATTTCTAGTGTTAGTTGACAGGTACAGAAAGGCCCCAGTTCTCTTACCATGTCACAAAGATGATACAGCTATGGATATAGCCATAATGATATGGAATAGATTCATTAGCTATACAGTATTATTACAACATATCATAAGTCATAGAGATTCCAAATTCACTTAAGCATTATGGACAAATCTCCATAACCTTTTTGGACTGAAATTATCATTCTCAACAGCTTATCACACTCAGACCGATGGTTTATCAGAAAGAATGATACAAACTTTTGAGCACATCATCAGAAGATTCTGTGCTTATGACCTAGAATTTTAAGACTCTTATTTCTTGACCTATTATTGGTATACTCTTATACCAGCTCTTTAACTGGCATACAAAACATCAATCCATTCTTCAACTGTTAAAGCACAAGCAATGTTAGAAAAATGTTGGATTCCAATACTCCATTATGTTACTCTCAAAAAGGACTTAGTTGATATTAATCAAACAGAAAGAAGCTTCAAAATAATTATTGACAAAGTAAGATATAATTCAAAACAAAGGTGGGACAAAAGTCACAAGCCACCTTATGTTAAAGCATGAGACTTGGAATTAGTATAAAATCTAAACTTTGACAACATCAAAGGCCCAAAGAAATTGAAATATTTCTTTTCAGGGCCCTTCATTATAAGAGCACTACATGGCCTTAATGCTGTTCAGCTAGAACTAACAGGTCAATTGATAAACAAAAACCCAACCTTTCCTGTAAGCCTGATAAAGCCTTACAGCTCAAGTGATAAGGAATTATTTCCACAAAGAGATAAACAGAAAACTGATGTCCCTCCTTTATAAGAAGAAGAATAAAAGACAATTTTAGAGGTCCTCAAAAAAGGAGGACAAGAAACAAAAAATAAAGGGAATACCTTGTAAGGTATAGAAACCCAACTCAAGAAGATGAATGTCTACTTGAGAAAGACAAAACTAATTCTTATAAGCTATTGAGGAGGTTTAGAAAAATTAAGCATTATTGAGCTTCAAGACTAAGAAAGTCTATTGAAGAGGCAGGACAGTGGATGATACCCTAATTCACTATATCAGATTATGGTTTAATTTTTTTTGGTGGTAGGTAATTTTAACCTTTAAAATATGAACATATATCTAAAAAGTTCACAAAACAACATTAAAAAACCTATTTTAACAATAATAATTGAAATTATAATCCTAAAATAAGTAAAAATGACATAAAAAGGCATAAATTCTTCATTATCTCAGAAAACAATCAATAACCATGTTGAATAAATTAAACAATTGGATTCCCCATCAAAAACTACACATATAACATTTTTATGTCATATATTTAATTTCAATTTTTTATGTCATATATTTAATTTCAATACTTATGGAGATAACCTGAATATATTCACTTATATGATCAGTGAATATATTCATGGTTTTTAGCTCAAATATTTTGAAATATGCATGATAGAGAGTTTATCCAAAAATAAATCTACTTAAAAATAGCTGTACAAATACAGATATAAACTTTATTTGGCAAGCTATAAGGAAAGCTGAAACTTACAAGGGTTTGTTGAGAAAAACAGCAATGGCTGTTGACCACTTTAACTTAAAAGTGGTCTAAACTTAAAAAAAGCAAATATTCATATTCTAATAATTAATAAATGAATAATGATGTAATTTTCTTCATGATATTTGAGGTATAACCCCCTAAAATCATGGTTTTAAGTTTAAAATAGTAGATCTCAACAGAACAGATGAGCTACAAGAAAAATCATCAAAAATGGAGTTTTGATGATGTAATTGAATTCTCTTGGGAGCTTAGTAAGGACATGCCAAGCTATCATAATTCACTCTCTTAATAGCTTTAGTGTAAATAACTCAAAATTTATTAATTATCACAATTAAATCTTGAAAATGATCATTTATGATCACCAACTGTAATCTTATTTTAGGTTTAACAGTTAGATAAGTGATAAAACTGGTGAATACTACTATATTATCATTAAAGCTAATAAAATCTGCAAATTTTAACCCTTTTCAAATCCTATGATGTCAGAAAACTTGGAGTTACAGTGATAATTCTAAATAATGGCATAATAATGAGAGAAGAAGGTTTAATTATGATGTAATCATCACTAAGCCTTAAAATATTGATTGATTCAACTGGTTACCATCAGTACACCTCTACTAGAAGCCTTCTTGACTCGATAGGGGAGGATTTTACTATAAATAGAGCTCTTTTTCCTCTATTTCCCCCTCAGATGCATAAAAAACACTAAAAACATTAAATTAAAAGGTAATTTCTTTATTCTTTATATATAGCTCTATTATATTATCAAAGAAAAAAAAATCCTTGTAGTAATCACCAGCTTTGATGTGATTAATCCAATATTTTGTTGGTTTTTTTTTAATTTTCTTAAAAATCTTTAAATCCATGTAAAAATAGTTGAATTTGTATTTCTCTCTATTTTTTATTGTAAATACAACTTAAATAAGTTGTATTTATATTCTTAGGCTTAAATCTATTCAAAATTATTATATCAAGTGTTAAAAGTAGGTTATTTTATCTTATTATAACATTTTTCTCTTTATTATCATTTTTAATAATTATTTTATTAGTATATAACTTTAGTATTATTAATATAATATTATTTTTATACATTGTTTTTTGTTATTAAATAATAATTTTTTATGCCTTTATTATTTTTTGGTAACAATAATAAAGTGCCATAAATATATCAATTATTAAATATTAATACATTTATTTCTATTATATCATTTTATTCATTTAAATAGTATAGTTTTTTTTACACCAAAAGTATAATAATTCTTTAATATTATACTTATTTTTACTCTTATTACTCATTTAAATTAGGAAATTCAGAGTACAATAAGTAAAATATTAGTAATTTGTACTTATTTTTTCATAGTCAAACCTTACACCCTAATAATTTATATTTTTATTTTTTTGTTATAATATTTTATTTTATTTGATTTTTATTTGAGAAAAATTGCAGTATTCTTAATTAATAAGCATATTATTAAGATTTTTATAAAGAAATCATACAGGCTTAATTAATTCATGATATTTTATTATTATTCTAATTTATAGTTAAAAGATCCAAATATATAAATTTTTTGAAATAAATACAACCAAATTGATTTAAATTCACTTTTTCAAAATCTTATTCCAAATTTTATAATCAATTTGAGTTCCTCTGATATCTTGATTAGGGAGATAGTTAATTGTGACCTCTATAGCTAGTTCATTAAGCTACCTTTTATCTCTAAGAGAGTTTCCTTTCAAACAAAACAGCTTTCCAACCAATGTAAAAGACAAACTTTATCCTCAATGTATATTGATTTAAATTTAAATCTACTCATATAAGCCATGGAATATTTTAAATATCCCAATATAATTCTGATTATTGATTCATTATTCAGCAAGAGTACTCCTATTTATCAGGAAAACTAAACCTGAAATTAATTCTTGTTTCAATTAAAAATTCAAATTTGAGAAAGTTTTTAAAAGTTGAGATCTTAAAAAGATTTTGATTATTGAAGGATATTCATTTATTTATGAAGTTTTGAATAATCAGAGAACTAATTATCTTTATTAAAATCACTTAATATTTATAAATTGAAAGAAAATATTTTCTTTTTTTAATAACAAAACTTTTTTTTAGTTTTTTTTTTAAATTAATGGAACAATGATTACTTACATAAATGAAACCTATGAAAATTTCAAAGACCTCCTTGTTTTCGTAATCTTAAATAATCAAAATCTTCATTTTTTTTTGATTTATAAATATCTAATATTCTTCTTTTTTTTTCTAATTACTGTCAAAAAAAGAAAATAAATTTCATTTTTAATTCAAGTAAATAATTTTAAACCTTTTTTTCCAATTGATAAGATAAAAAAGAGTTTTTTCTATTAGAATTATTATAATTGAAAATATTATTATTATTCATCAATTAATTTAAATTATTTTTTATTTATTAAAATTATATCTTATTTTTTCAATTAACCATTTCAAGTCTTTCTATATAATAAAAAATGATTCTGTAATTCATATCTTGTTGATAAAGCATTTAACTAAACTCTTGGTTTGTTTTTTTAAGAATATATTTTAAATGAACTTATCATAAAAAACAATTAGGAAATGATAAATATCTTATAGTATGGGCTGTTTGCTGGAAATCCTAATGACCTGAATGTCAAAGTCTTTCTCAATACTCCTATAACTGGAACCCATGATCGGGTTGATGTTTGAATCAGTTTTCTTAGAAGCTTTATGGTTTCTGCTTGATTTATTCAAAACCAAAAGTAAAGCCGAAAAATGGGCCTTTTAGCAGTTTCTTTGTCTTTTGACTGCCTTAGGTGAAAACAGAAGTGGTTAATTCAAATTTAAACACTTAAATAAATCTTTGAAGGTAATTTTGACTTGATTTGGTGCAGATGATTCTAAAGTGAAATATTGAGGGATTTGGAGCATGATCGCAATGTGATGATGCCATAGATTACTCACAAATCTCGAATCTTTACGATCGAAAAAATTGTTAAAATTGACTTGAAATTTGAAATTTTTGAAGTAAATTTAGACTTTGTTATCTTGAATTTAGACTGTTTTAAAGTTGCAATTTTACCTAATCAAAACAATTCTGCATCCCTCGCTTGAGTTTTTTTTGGCGTTCGGCGACACATAAGATTAGCTGGAGCTTGCACAGGTCAAATTCTTCTGGAAAAAATGAAAAAAATCTATCAAACACATTCATGTTACAAGTGTACAATTTTAATACAATCAACATTTCTACATGAAACAAAAAGCAAGTATCAAGGCCAAAATTCTTCTGCATGCAAAAAGTAGATAAGTGAGCATCAAAAGCAGTGTCGAGGGTTTTTTGCAGTACTTTGACCAACAGGCACACAAAAGCTCAAAATATCAGCGATGATTCAAATAGGATACATTGTTGGCAAAAACTTTTGTTGCGGTTAATTAATAATCAAAATGTCAAAAAAAATAATTCAACTTTTTCTATTTTACAAATATGTGTAGAGACTGGCTTACTTTAGAGATGATTAAGCGCTGGATTTGAGAGGTCCCCTCATATAACGTAAATATTTTACTATCACGATAGAGTTTCTCAACCGGATCTATTTTTAGTAAAAAAAAAGTTTTGACATGTGAGGGCTAATGATTTGAAAAGGAATACTGGCGTTGAGCAAAAAACAAACAAACTTACATTCAGTATTGAATCCAGCCCCACCAAAGACCTGCACCGCCATGCCCGCGTTGCGCACGGCGATTTCCGATGCTAAGCATTTCGCAATCGATGCGTAATAAGCTATGGGCAGCAAAACACAAAGATTGAAGTTGAGATGAGCTCCATGCACTTTTGATAAGAATATATTCAAAATCAACTCAACTGTTTCGATGGCCGGTATCTTTAATAAATGTTGCTTTCCAAACCATTGCTCGAGCAGACTCAACCCCACTTGGATGAATAGAACGGAAGGGATTGATTAGTGATGAATTTCGACAAGGATTTCGATTCAATACTAACATAGTCATCTCTGCTAACATATGGCCAACTGATTGATGTTCGATGATCGGCTTCCCCATCGTTCGTCGGTCCTGAGCATATTTGACAGCCTCAGTCAGAGCACGTTGTGCAAGACCAACGGCACCTGAAGCCACAAGAGGTCGTGTGATATCGAAAGCCGCCATGGCAACTTTGAACCCTTCACCTAAAGCGCCAACGACGTTTGAAGCCGGTACGACTACTTCTTCAAACTTTAGGAGGGGCTGTTAGGACGACAAAAAGCACGGGGAAAATGAGAAAAGATCCAACTGACGGTTATTTGGCGAGTGTCAGAGCATCGTTGACCCATGTTTATTTCTTTCTTGCCAACGTGAATACCAGGAGACTTGGCGTCAACGATAAATCCAGTCATAGATTTATGCACGGGAGCTTGGGAGTCAGTTTTGGCTAGGACAAAGTACCACGAAGCCATTCCGCCATTGGTGATCCACATTTTGGAACCGTTCAAGACAAAGTCGTCTCCTTTTTTCTCGGCTTGAGTTTTGATTCCAGCTACGTCACTGCCGGCGCTTGGTTCGGTTACGCAATAAGCTGCTACGAGGGGTTCTTCCACCAACATGCTCAAATACTTTCTTTTTAGCTGATCACTACCCGCCACTATCAATGGAGCTTGTGCAAGTCCACTGGCTTCGAAAGCAGTTTGGATTCCTGTACAACCGTAGGCGATTTCTTCTGAAATCAATGCCGATTCGAGTAATCCGATGCCCAGGCCACCATACTCTTGTGGAATATGAGTATTGAGCAAACCAGTTTTCCAAGCTTCTTTCAAAATGGGCCAGGGATATTCCTTTGAGAATGATTTTACGAGAAAAACGGCCCATAAAATGTCAATCGTTTTAAAAACAAGAACGAGATAATCAAATCAAAGGCAATCTGACCATGGTGCGATCATACTCAGCCGCTTGTGGGATGATGTGGTCGGTTGTGAACCTTCTCGCAAGGTCTGTTGGCAGAAAGCAAGATAAGCCATGGCCAAACAACTGGCTTGATTGAACCCAGACATGCTGACCTTGATACGCCCTTTGATCTTCACTCAAAGCAAAATTGATTGGTCCGGCCGAGAGATCATGAGCTGAGGAAGAATAAGACTGCGCCAGACGACGCAATGGACGGCAAGATTTGAGGAGGCTTGGTCCGAAGGCCATTCTTGGCCGTAGCTGCACTGAAAGCTGATTGAGCATGAAGACCAGAGGACGAGGAAGATGATGGGAATAAGGAATAATCGAGAAGGACTGATTTGGAGTAAGAAATTCAAGATTCACACTCAATTCAACACTCAATCTCTCATAAATTTATCAAATCAGATCAAATTAATCAGGAAAATAGTAAATTTCATCCTTTTTGAAGGGAAAATTCATCAAAATATGCTTTTTCAAGAAAAAATGACTAGAAATTGAACTCAGGGAAACTTTTTATTAAAGATTCAGGTCTATCAATATCTTTAAAATGCCTGCATGAATCATCTCATCAGTCTCAATTCAAGTGAATTTGACTTTCTTAAATCTCTTGCAGAAAGCTCAGAAATCAAAATCAAACATCATGATCAAAAAAGCTCAATCATACCAACTTTTACTATTTTTGAAGCTACTAATTTTGGCACAATCATGAATTCTCAAAAGAAAACTAATCTGAGCTTGAAAGAAGTATGTTTTATATTTCAAAAATGGAATTTGCATAAATTTTTCATGTTTTTAGCCTAAAACTTCCCTTTTATCCCTATCCTTTCCATATGGTTGGACAACAATAAAAAACCACACATGTAATTTTCTATTAATTGAACGATTCATGGTATTAATATATCGTAGAAATCTTTAAGAAGTAAATTCTCTCATTAATAATTTTCAAATATCTAAAAATATGTGAGAATTATTTATGAGCTTTTTGTTTTATTTAAAGCCAAATCATCTAGAAAATGGTTACTGAGGGGTTTTTTGAATTACTTTTGAGCTTTTCTCCGTAAAACAGAGGTGTTATGATGGGAATTATCTGACCTGGGATAGAAAACTGTACTTTACAATTAATTTTTTTACTAAATAAACTTAGTTCTTAAATCAAACTTCAATTTATAGCTGGATTTAGAATTTGATATAAACTTTATGCCAGTTTTGAAATATTTCTTGTCCCTTTACTTATTTAAATCACTTCATTATTTCAATCCAGAATAAATGAATCTTCACTTTTTTTGAGTCTTCAAAGTCTTTTTTTATTAATTGCTAAATCGTAAGTATTTCAAAGAGGTATATACAACATATAATCTGTAATTGAAAATAATATTTACTACATCTATCCTTTTATCAAAAGAGTATTCCACTTAAATACAAAATATTTTTATAATGGATATTCCAATTCTTTTTGAAATTTTTATCTTTTCAAACAGTAAAAACTACTCTACATACCAATGCTCAAAGAAAGATCAATATTAAAAGCTTCAGAATTAAAAAATAGGGTGTTGGTAAACCCATGTAAGCTTTTAGTAAAAACACGTAAGCCCTTACATGTTTTTACTAAAAACTTACGTGTTTTTGCCATCAATTGGTAAAAACACGTAATTATATGTTAAAAAGACATAAGGGGTGGTTTTTAAATGAAATATGGCTATCTATGGCATTTTTAAGGCCATTAATGGCATTATAAATGCAATAAAGGGCATTATTAATTCCATCAATGGAATTGTTAATGCCATTTATGGTATTTTGAAGGCCATTAATGCCATTTATGGCATTTTCAAGGCCACAAATGACATTAACAATGCCATTTATGAAAATTTTAAGGCTATAAATGACATTAACAATGCCATGAATGGCATTTTTAAGGCCATTAATGCCATTTATGGCATTATTAATGTCATTTATAGCCTTACCAATTCCATAAATGGCATTTATAGCCATAAAAATTCCATAAATGGCATTGTTATTGTCATTTTTGGCCTTAACATTTTTAGTAAAAACACGCAAGGGCTTACGTGTTTTTACTAAAAGCTCACGTGGGTTTACCAACACCCAAAAAATATTTATATTCCAATATATTGAAAAACTTCCTCACAATATGTATAAAAACTCTTCATCATCTTGGAAGCTTATTTTTTATTTTGATTGCTCAATTTTAAGTGGGATAATCCTGTCAAGCTATTTTCTTTAATTTATAAAGTGATGTTTTGAAAAATCAATTTCATAAATAGCTATAGCTAACATAAATCAGGAAATGATTTGGGGAACTTATTCTTGAATCTCCAGAATTTTGTAAGCTTCATTTTATGCCTTTAAGATACAAAATATGGAATAACTTTACACCTTTCAAAATTTCTATTTGAAGCGTTTGAAAAAGAAATTTTGGCTGTAAATTAATATTTTAACCAGTATTTGATCATTTAAACCCTTTAAAATATACTGTTAAAGAAATATACTCTTTTTTTAACATCTGTATTTGTCTCTATAAATAGTCTACAATTTACATTATTTTACTCAATGAATAATATTCTATGAAGAGACTTTAATTCATGATCATAATATGAAGCTTACTTCGTAGATAAAATATGCATATTCTTAATAGTTCAACATTGGAATGAGTATTGACGCAAACAATCTCAATTAAAAAACGTTTATCCATTTTATATGGGACTTTCTCTATTAAGATATGTAATATTTCTTTTTCCAATTGATAAAATAAATCTTTGGCTAGAAATTTCTGCTTTTAAAATGAAATAATTATATCTTCACATTTCTGGTTACAGGGCTTTATCCTAGACTATTCTCATGACTTTCCAGAGTAAAACTTGTTTCAAAATATGAATAGAAAGCTAAAAGTCTTAATATTTACTTTTTTGGTTCATTTTACCCCCTCTACAGCTTTTCAGGTATGTAATTACTTGATTTATTAATAATAGGGTGTTGGTAAAAGCACGTAAGCTTTTAGTAAAAACATGTAAGCCCTTACGTGTTTTTACCAAATTATTGCCAAAACACGTAATTTTATGGTAAAAACACGTAAGTGACATAATTTCTTTATAAAAATTTCTCAGGCTCAGTTTTGGGAATTTTTAACATTTCTTTTTGCCATATTTTTTCCAACATGGGATGTGAAGGTCCCTAAATTTTTTCAATTTTTTTTTTTTTGCCCAATTTTTCTATTTTGGAAAATTCATTAAAAATGTTCCCACTTATGACTTTCAATAATTTTTTTTTAAAATGAAGGTGAGAATGTTGAGAATAATAAACCAAAAGCCCAACATTTTGGTATTTTTTTGCAAGAACATTTGTAGGCCCAAAAAGTCCATGTTTTTTTATGTTTTTTTGTTCATGTTTGTAATTAAATTGAAAATGCCATTTATGACATAAATTGAATTCAAAATTCAATTTATGATGAGTGGAAGTTAAAATTTTATTTTTGGCATTAACAGTGCCATTTATCACATCAAAAGTGCCATAAATGGCATCACTAATGACATAATAATGCCATAAATGGCATCAAGAATGACATACAGATGCCATTTATGGCCAGAAAATTGGCATAAATGGCATTACAGCAATGCCATAAATTGAATTTAATGGCCTTGACAATTCCATTTATGCATTTAACAATGCCATAAATGGCCTTAACATTGGCCTTAAAAATGGCATGAATGGCCTTAACATTGGCCTTAAAAATGGAATTAATGGCCTTAACTATAACATAAATGGCATCAAAAATTCCATTTGTGGCATTACATAAATTGAATTAACAATGCCATTCATGGTGTTACATAAATGGCATTATGCCATTTATTTCATTGATAATGCCATTCATGGTATTAGTAATGCCATTAATGGCATTATTAATGCCATTTATGGCATTAATGGCATCAGAAATGTTGCATTTTTAATGCCACAAATGGAATTGGTGATGCCATAAATGGCATTAATGCCATCAATAATATTTCATTGATAATGCCATTAATGGCACTGTTAATGCCATAAATGGAATTGTCAATGCCATTTATTGCACTGTTAATGTCATTTATGGCACTGTTAATGCCATTTATGGCATTGTTGATTCCATAAATGGCATTAATGGCATCAGAAATATTGCATTGATAATGCCATTAATGGCACTGTTAATGCCATAAATGGAATTTTTAATGCCACAAATGGCATTAATGGCATCATAAATGCCATAAATAGCCATATCTCATTTAAAAACCATCCCTTACGTGTTTTTACCAATTTGCTTACGTGTTTTTACCAATACCCTTAATAATATCTACAAAAAAAATCTTTATTTTTGCATGTTTACTTGCTTTTCTTCACAAGACACACCAATTGTGATTTTTCATACAGCTTAATTTTATGTATTTAAGTCTATTATGGATTCTTTAACCATGTGAATAAAACAAAAACAGAAAGAAATATTCGAATAATATAGTTTATGGTAAAAGAAACAATAAGACAAAAGGCCCTCAGCAAGATAAGAAAAATCAAAAACAATAGTCATTATGAAGAGGAAAGAGATACCCTTAAAAAATTTCCCTTTTACCAAATTTTGGTAATAATAAATGAAGCTATCATATCTGGAAAACTCAATTCAGTTTCAAAAAAAGTTTTGAACTCTGATTTAGTTTTCATATTTTGAGTTTTAAGAACGTTATGTTGGACTTTTCACTGAATATCTCAAAGAAACCTCTCAAATGGCACCATTGAATACCCTTTATAATCAAAATTTCAATATCTAGGATCAAGGAAAAAGTTAATAATGGTCACAAAAGTATTCACATCTCATCTGTACTTTGTATTTTCAATCTGAATTCCTTTGAATGGGATCTTTTTTTCAGATTAATGGATTAATACCCCAGCCAACTTTATATCATTCAGATAAAGAATAATATTAGGATTCTTTCTTAATTAATCAATTAATGGAGCTTTACTGTAGCTTTGGACCCAAATATGTTTGAAACCATTAATCTAAAAGATTCCATATGGATAAAAGTTTCTATAGCCCATTGAATACTCAATTCTAGATATTTTTTAGCTCTGTATTTTAGAAATCAGCAGCTTTATTGTAATTGGAAGATGTTAGTTAATGACCAGGAATCCATATGTGAAGATACGTAGCCTTAGAGAAGTTTTTCTGTTATTTTCCTCAAAATAATCATCATAAAATAGTAATAAATATTGTATTATCCCTTTTTTAGTGAAAATGTATATATATATATACAAAAAGATTAAATATCTATATTGATACTGTTTAATTGAAGATAACTATTATTAAATTGAAATATACTAATCTAACAGCGAATATATTTAGAAAATAGTTTTTATTACCTGAAAACAATTAATATTGAGAAAGTTGATATTTCACCCCAAATATCAATCAAAAAATGAAAATTATACTATTAAAAATAACTTAAAATAACTTCATATAATTTCAAATATAAATATTGAGATAATAATGTGAGATATCAAATACTGTAGAAACTAAAGAAAAATATTTCAAATAGTTTCATGTCTTTTAATTAGATAAGAAACATATTTATCTTTTGAGAAATTTCTTAATATTGTTTCAAAGTATTTTACATGAAAGTGAATTTAGGGATAAAATAACAAATTGCTGATAAAGTTATTATGAAAAAATTTATGAGGGAAAATTTATCTCTTTTCTCTATATTCATCAAAAAAATAATATTTTCATAGAAAATAATTCAAATTTTTCATTAATTTTACTGCATAATACTTCAAATATGAAGATAATATGAAGTAACAGAAATTATTTTGTGGTACTACAATACCAGTTTTTTCTTAATGGACCAATAAAAGTAACACTTCTTTTTTTATCATCAAGTATAAAGAAGCTATAAAAAAAATTATTCAAAATTCAATTTATTTTTACTCAATATTTATATTCAAGAATTTTCAAATTCAGAAAAGACCTTTTGTTTTAACTTAATATAAACTATCTGTAA
Organism: Austropuccinia psidii; assembly: GCA_023105745.1. Classification (NCBI taxonomy): domain Eukaryota; kingdom Fungi; phylum Basidiomycota; class Pucciniomycetes; order Pucciniales; family Sphaerophragmiaceae; genus Austropuccinia; species Austropuccinia psidii. The sequence goes on from JALGQZ010000008.1 coordinate 32,472,644, forward strand.
ATTTTAATGAGGATGAAAAAAAAATTAATATAGATTTAATATTTTAGTATTAGCCAGGAGCTTAAATTTGTTCTGGAATTGAGGAGTTGTAGACTATCTTGTTTGTTATTTTGAGTGGAGGTCTTTTATATTTTTCTTTAGTGACAAGAGTAGCTATATAAATTCAATTATAACTGAAAGTTTTCTACGATTAGAAATTTCATGTTTTTTGTGGCTTAATCTAGTTAAAGTTTTATTTTTGAAGGAAAATAGGGAAAGTGTAGACTTGATCTTATTTTTTTGAGCTAATGAGCTTGAAGGCTTATGGTATTGGCTTTGAAGAGTTGAAGTGACTTAGTTGAATGAGGTCTAAAACATCCCAATTAGTAATAAATATATCTTAAATATAGCTGGAATAACAATGAGGGTGATTATTGGAGTGAAAAGATAAAGAATTATATTAGTATTAGTTAGTTTTCTATGGAATTATACAATTTCTGGTAATCATATATAAAATAATAACTCGTTAGTATAAATCTACATACGCATGAAGAAGTCTTCAGAAACTCCAAGACTTAACCTTTTTCCAACTAAGAAATATATATGGTTGATCTTTTTTCCTCTCCATATTTTTTTCTAATTAGAAGATCCTGAGTTTGAAGTTTTTTGGATTATGAATATTTTCTATCTAGTTTCCTGGATCTTTTATTTTTTTTTTAGGTTGTTGATATGAATGACATGATCTAGTGGAAGAGGTAAATAATTGTTTTAGTTTTTTGGATTTGATCTTATCTAATTTCTCAAGGTCAAGCAGATTTCTGAATTGATTTAAATTTCTGTGACCTAAATAAAGGTAAGCCATTTTGAATATCCCGGTCGTTAATTATTGACTTATTATTGAGGGTTCAAGTTGAAAATGTCACTTTGGGGAAACTAGATGTGGGAGATCCTTTTTTTCCATGATCAAATAAGGAAGTAATTTAGTGATTAACTACAGGTAAAAATCTTCAATTTTCTTGAATATTTTTTTTTCAAGAGTGTAAGTGCATAATTCCTTCTGCTATTAATATACTAAACAATATTTATATAAATCTAAGAAGTAGATATTGGAATATTGGCAATATACTTTTCTCAGTCTTAATCGGGCCTACTCAATCACCAGGTATCTAGATGCCTCCTTATGAGTGTTTTCCTTTGAAGCTCAAATGTTACAAAAAATTATGATTATATCCCCATTAAATAATAATATTAATTTTAATACTTTATTTTTTTCCTGTTTCATTAATACTTATACTAATAATATTCGAAGAATATCATTCATCCAGAATGAAGTACTTTCATTTTTCCTATAATTAGACTTATTTTAAAATTAATTAATGCTACTAGCTTCTGGAGATTCTTACACACCACCGGCAAATAGGTGACGTAGCAGATCCTGCGACGCACTGTCGGGGGCCCTGGGGTGGAAAAACTACCAGCTGTCGCAACTTTTTTTTCTCACGATATTCAGTTTTTTATATTTTTATTTCAAAAATATCGTGTACGACACGTTTTCTTTTTCTCACGATATCAAACTTTTTGAGTGTCACTGTCCTTTTTTCTGTCAACTCTTAACTCACCTCCTCAACCATCGTCATCACAAATCACCCTAAAAATCCCACACTACCCCCTATCAACTAACTTATCCAATAGAAACCTATATTTAATCGACCCTGGACCTTGGTATGTTTCTTTTTGTCTCTTCAATCCTTTGATATTTTTTTTATTCTCATACCTCTCTAACTTGTTGCTTTTTTCGATATTACTCATTATGAATTCTGAAAACCATAGCTCTCACCAACCAAATGCACAGGGTGATTTGATGGATGTGGTTACTCAGCAGCTCCAGCATATCCAGAGGCTTCAGGCTGAACTTGAAACTCGTGATCAAGCCTTTAAGCTTCTTCTTGTTAAGGTAGAAAACCTTCAACTAAACGGCACAACTTCAAATAACCGCATGAATGAATTAAACCCATCAGAAGCTCATACATCCTCCAAAACTAACAGGATATTACATTCGGCTACTAAACATAACTCAACAAACCAAGTATTTAAAAACAAAAACAAGCCTTGCAACGCCACAAGAGCAAACTCTGAGCCATTGCTTAGTCCCTCACCCAAAAAAGGTCTTCATCAAATGGTCACAAGTGAAACACCAGAGGGATTTCAGCGAACAAAAGTATATTCTTTGACCACTGTAGTGTAGCTTGGGTTAATATGTTGACAGAAACTTTGATCCTTTGTAGAGTGCATTCTTTACACACATCAGAATGATATGGGGTTTGATTCAAAAAGATTCAGTACCAGTACCTCCAGATCCAAAATTGCTTCATGAATTCAACACCCGATTCTCACAGCTTGACGAAATTGAAGAAGTTGCCAGCAGCACTAGTGCAACTGCGTTAATCCCTCAAAATGAAGTTATCACACTTCGGGGTGTCAAGGGAGGAAAGAAAAGAATTGGACGTGGAATTGTCAACATGAAAGATTTTTTCATTAGATATGTTCAAGCATTACTTTCAAAGCTTGGAATACGAATTTGGTCACCTGACCTTGATGATGCCAGTGATTCGCTATACAATGAAGCATGCCGTGTGAGTGCAATACAAACCTTTCGTCAAATAGCAATTGCTGGTGCATATGAATATATGAACATCAATCTGCGGTATTTAAACTCAATACAATTACTGGAAGCCACCTATAATCACTTTGTACATTGGGTAATGGCTCAAATTTATCGTGCAGAAGTTAAAGAAGCTGGAAAGCGTAAAAAGGTTTTGTGCCATAGTGCAATTTTAAAAAGAAGAGAAAGAGTAAGCACATCCCCTTTTTTAGTAAGAAACAAGGTCAATTCTAAGTTGTTTTTTTATCAGCTTCGAGATTGCCGCCATGACTTTGGAGTAGCTCAAGGGTTCCCAAGAAGATACTTGAAGATTCTCAAAAATATTGATGCACATAGTGATGATGAAAAACATGTGAACAAGAAGACTTACCTCATAAAGAAATTGAAATTTCGATCTCAACAAGCAACAGTGTTCATGCGACGGGTTGATGAGGAAATTGAGAAGGCTGAAGGTGAAAATGGCAAACGCACTCAAAGACGAATACGAGAGGAACCATTGGTTGAGATGATGTCTGTTTGCAACCGAGTTCCAAAGGGTTTACCGATTGATTTTTACGACGCTGCATGGTTCAACAACTGTACACCTGGTCAGAAGGTCGGTCTTGCAGATACAGGCAATGTGGCATTTTTGCCTGATGCTTCAGACTCAATCAGAGGCAACCAAGACCCTGACGAAAAATTGAATAGCAAAAATTTCACTAATAAATATTGGGACTTAAAAATCCAACAATACGATCTATCACATGAACATGGAAAAGAATCAGAAGCAGGGGAGAGTAATACGGATAGCGATGAAGATAGTAATGATGTGGGATATTTAGTAGATGAAGATGGAGACCTACTTGAGGATGATGAGGTTGGCAGCGATGTGAATATGGCTCATGTTGGTGATACATCCTGCTTTGAGGTAAGAAGTAATACTGCGTGGGAGGGATGGTAAAACATAACTACAATGACCAAATATTTTTTTGTACATACTTACTTCTTACAATGAAAATTTGTTTAGCAGATGGTTTTTTTGCTAAACAAAAGGTTTGAAAGAAAACCAAATAAGCTTCGGATTTTTTATATTAAGACTCTTCAATTATTGATCCAAGCAGAACAGTCGTAGTGGAGTGGAGTGTCTTGAGAAGAAAAAGACAAACCACCACTTTTGAGTTTGAGCCAGACATGTGTCTCTGGTTGAGTTTTTGCAGTGAAGGGCGATTAATGGGAATCGACTCTCTTCTAATGGTGATGAAGCTCATCTTAGGGAAGCAGGGTGGGTCATTTAGCTCAGGGATGGGAATGGAAAACACATGTTATTTAAAAAACACAAAAGGAAACACAATGATGAAAAAATAAGGACAAAAGCGAGAGGGAGACAAAAAAAATGAGGCCCAAAGTGAAACACATGTTATTTAAAAAACACAAAAGCTCGAACAATGGAAACACAATGATGGAAAAATACGGACAAAAGCAAAAGGGAAACAAAAAAAAGTAAGAAAAAAAACCAAAAAAAAGAGGCCCAAAGTGACAGGAAGTTAAAAAAAATACACCTTGAATAGTTAGCTTGTCGATTCATAAATTTCCATACCTACAAGTTTGTTGACTGATCGGACAAGGAGGGTGACATTGGGGGACCCTAAGGCCCAAGCTGGGATATTCACATACGCACAGAGCCCTGAAATGGCTGAAATGGGTATGAAACACTGACGATGTGTAGCTTCTAAGTGGTTTATTTCCCAAGAGATTAGGAACGATTGAAGCTCTTCAAGCTCATTGGTGTTGGGTTCAACATTCTTCATTGGGTGCACTAAAGCAACTGGGCCCTGTTGTAAGTCAGGGCGTTGCAAGTCAAAAAGGTGCAGGACCTTTGCAAAGCGAATTTGTCCTTCTTGTTGCCAAAATATCATATTGTTTGGTTTTTCTGCTGTTACCTTCAGGCCCATTTTCCAAACAACACTTTTGAGATCGATTACATAGTTCCTTAAAATTTTCTTGTGATTTTTGTGTGGTAATTGTTGATAATTTTTTAAACCTGGGTTACCATCTCTCAAGTAGTCCAAGAGGTCCATGTAAGTCTTATCATCCAGCTCTTTACGATTTTGGCTATTACAATTTTCCTCTTTACGATTTTGGCTATCACCTTTTTCCTTTTCTTGTGTCCAGTGCTCTTCCATTCTCTGCATTTGTCCAAATTTGTTCATTATGCTTTCTTCCATCATACCTACACAAAAACACCGTCTAATTAGTATTCATTTTTGAAAAATAGAGGACGATTCCATACCATCGAGGCCATTATTTTTGAATTTTTGACAAATTCCCACCAGTCGTTCACCTGAAAATTCAGAAACCCCCATCATAGGTCCCCACCACCTTAACTGGTCAGGATAATGCATTGCGTAATGATGGTTTGGTGTCACACATAGATTTCGAAAAAGAAATTTGGACGTCTTTTGGTACATATCGTAAGTTTGCTGAAATCGTTGCGAATCTTCTTTCCTGATTGCTGCAGCTCCTAATATGCTAGTGCATTGAATGAGTGCACCAGTATTGATCAAGAGATTGTATTTGCTAGGTCCCATATCCCAAAAGACTTGAAGAATCGCCAAGGGGATATATATGCTGAAAAGAGCTCGCCACTCACTTGCCTTGAGTTTCCCATTGCCCGCTGAGCCTACTTCGCCAGGTATGCGTGTCACCCCTTTTGGTACAATCACCTCTTGAATCTGCCGTTTTATCTTTGCTTTGATTTCTTCACTTAAATACCCACCTTTGCTTTGCATACCCTCTTCATCATCCAGCTCCATCCCATCACTTGAAGCATAATTTTCCGAATCTTCTGACTCTTCTGTACTTGCTTTTAACATTTGTCGCCGAACATCCAACATGTCAAAGCCCCAACGATATCTGAAATGGTGCTGTAACACCCCTTCATACCAGTTATGCATGACTCCCAAAGGGACATTGACCACTGGATCCCAATAGCTCAACCCATTCAGCTCGGACCAACGAACCCCAGTTTTTTTCGCCAATTGATCTCGCAAAGATGATGATGCTAATTCCTTCCACTTCACTGCTAATTTAACAACCTCACGTCCACTTCTCAAGCGCCCCAGCTCTAAATTTCCCCGTTCGTGATCCTCAACTTCACACCATGAACAAAACTTTCTTGCCGCATGAGATTTGAAGCCAGCAACCTTGTGGTTTGCAACTATGTCCCCAATTAAATTGACCAGCTTGATTACAACCTTGCGACCCTTTGGATGCTTCGATGTGCAAATCATGACCCCATGATTTAATTTGGCCATTTCAGTAACCAGAGGCATGAGCACATTGTTCATAGTGTTCATGTCTGGCTGATTTGGGGAAGGGATCATTCCAGCGAGGCAGGTATACTGAGGCTGATTGCGGAGTCGAGGGGGAATGTTAAGACAGTTAAGGGCAATGATACCCATCGACGTTTGTTTACCGGAAGCCTTATTACCTGCTGGATTAAACCAGTCAATGAAGAGAGAAAATCCAAGGTGCAAATCTGAATCAGTGTTGCGTTTTTGAAAGAGCTTTTTCCACACCTCTCCTTGAGCAACATCACACACAAGTCCGGGCTCTGCGGCAGATAGCTTGTCAACCCATTGTTCTATTGCATCTTCAATACCTGTCCGATTCAACAGCCATGTGATCCATGTGAGCAATGGCTGAGCTATGAAAGTCGCATACGGAATTTTCAGCCGGGGCCGGTTGGGTAGCTGAATGTGAGGGTATTTGTTCTTCTTTGTGGAAATTTCAAGTTGCTTGGTAGGGAATTGTATATGTGGAAGCGGCTTGAATTTTGAAATACGAAAGAGCTCAGCACCACAGCGAGCACTCTTGAAGGTTGCTTGATAGGTACATTCTTTGGGTGCTGTCTCAACATTGTACAATGAGTAGCATTGGGTACAGCAGACAAATTTTTCCAGCGGCACTTCCAGCTTGAGGTGCTTGATGACTGTGCGAATGTCACAAGGTAAACGAGTTTCCAAAGATGAGTTTGAGCCTTGGTTTGTGGACATGAGCTGGATGATGTGGGCTAGGTTGTCCCTTGCTTTTCGACAGCTAGATTTGCTGAGGCCGCATGAAAGATATAGCCACATCATAAATGATAATAGTGCAGCTGTTGAAAACAGGTATTTTAGCTCGTGTTAGTTGGATGGTAGTGCAAAGAAGCTACTTACTGATTATTTGGGAATCTCTATTTCTAACAACATCAGTTGCCTCCACATCTTCAACATTACTCTCACTCTTTTGCGGGTAAGCTTTAGCCAACACAAGTTTCGGGAAAAGTTTTTCAATTGTTCTTGCTTCAGGCTCAGATGCAAGTTTAGCCCAATGTCGTTGCCGTGTACTGCGATCCACTAGCAGCCCTTGCTGGATGCTACCATTAAAATCGGCTGTGATATTTGTTTTGCATTTCGGACATGTACAGAGTTCAATCGGCATTTTTTTATAAATTGTTGGTGATATCAAGAAACTATTTCAAAAAAAAAAAATGAGGTGAAGTGATCTCAGCAGAAGACTAAATCCTCTTTAAATAGGAATAAGATGAAGTAGGACTTAAGAAAAAGACACATTACACATTCAAAATCTTGCAGTGAGACTCAGCACTCGTCATGATCATGGTTGGTTGCATAAGTAAATGTTCAAACGGTTGAAAGAAGATCATTGACAATTTCCAATAATTGTGATTCAGCTGGCCAACAATGATCTTCTGGTCGTTTTTTTAGTGATATCGTTGATAGGGGGGTAGTGTGAGATTTTTAGGGTGATTTGTGATGACGATGGTTGAGGAGGTGAGTTAAGAGTTGACAGAAAAAAGGACAGTGACACTCAAAAAGTTTGATATCGTGAGAAAAAGAAAACGTGTCGTACACGATATTTTTGAAATAAAAATATAAAAAACTGAATATTGTGAGAAAAAAAAGTTGCGACAGCTGGTAGTTTTTCCACCCCAGGGCCCCCGACAGTGCGTCGCAGGATCTGCTACGTCACCTATTTGCCGGTGGTGACACTTTATAAGGTATACTTTCAGGAAAGGAATTTATCATAACTCCACTTTTCTATATAAAATCTGCATGAAGAAGGTTTAAAATGATAATTATACTATTTTTTCAATTTTCACATTATTCAATGGTGCAATTATGCAATATGGGGTGTTTGTATTATAATAATTATGTTTTATAATTCCATCTAGCTTTACTATTGCACCATTGTAATTTTTCTGATTCAGAATGAATTAAACCTGTTTGGTAGGGACCTTCTTATGGTTTCATTTGCGTTTTCTATAAAACCTTGTTTCAATTGTACAGTTTCATGATAAAAATTAGATTTTAATCATGTAATCCTGTGTAATTATTTTTTCTTCAACAAAGCGCTATCATCAAGTCCTCTTGTTAAATAATAAGCTTTTATATTTGAATTTTCTTTAATTTTCTATAATTATTCCACATTTATTTCAATCTTAATGATAAGATTAAAAATATCACTCAGATTTTTACTCCAAAAAAGGGAAAAATTGTGATGATATTTTCCAAAGCAATATATAATACCAGAGTATTAGTAAATAAAACTGAAGTATTTTAAGAATAAGGATCATTCCAATATTAATAATAATTATCAATAAACCTATCAATTGTTAATCCTTTTATTATCACAAAGGAAGATTCAAATTTCCCATCATGATTTCATAGCCTGTGGGAGCCTTGAGGCATGGTTTACAGGCCCAAATATTCCAAAAATAACTCGAATTAAATTTTACATTATTAAAAGCACATAAATGATATTGATATTCAAATTTTATAATTTTTCAACAAAAAAAAATATGGATATATTTTTAACAAAAATAGTAAATTCACAGGTTTAAGGCCAGATTTGGATTCCACACAAAAATTCACCTAAGGTAACTTAATAGCATTAATAAGCTTACATTAGCTCTATGAGTTGGTAATATGGAAAGTTCTTCAATAAATAATCATAAGTAACACATAAAATATTTGTTGAAAATTTTGTTTTTGTTTGCATTTTTATGCAAAACCAATCAAATTCTGAAAGATCCCATGCTAAATACACACTGATGTTAGTGTTATTAATTTTTCTAGCAAATGAAAATAATTTATTTTTACCTCAAGTATTATCACAACCATAGTTTGTATTAGTATTAAAGGCTGACTTACTATTTTCATGTAGAAAAAAGCCAAGGGGGACAAAAGACCTAAAAAAGAGCCAGGTTACACAGCCTCTGAGACCCTTGAAGCCTAGCCAGCTCCATATATCTAATAAAGGACTATAATAAATTAATTAGTTTATTCAAAGCTATAAGAAACCTTTTTGCTGATTCTAAGTCTCATTAGATAATGAGAAAATAGAAACTTTTCTGCTTTTTTGAGGTTCCAGGGGAGTAATAAGCACCTTTAAATCCTGGAGCCATGTCTACTGTTGATTATTTACAATAGATAATCCCAATGGGACTTATTGAAAAGATTTTTGGACCATTATATTTGGAATTAATTCATGGCAGCCAGTTGTTACTGTTCTATGTGCCTGAACCACATGGAAAATGAGTTAAAATTCCAAAAATTCATCAGGAATACAGCTTTAAACAAATATCTCTGAAGCTTTAAGGACCAATGGACAGATCTGTACGCCAGAAATAAGAAAAAATTAACTATTACTCAATAAAATCAATTAAAAGCTATAATCACAGTCCAATTTTCATTATTCCACATGAAGCACTGGATATTTAAGAATTCAAATAAATGAGAACATGCTATGAGATATTCAAAAACATTGATATCCTTGAGAGATGAATGTCCATTTTGAAATGAAATAATAGCTACAGTGGTAAAATCATCATTCATTAACCATAAATGGGTTGGTATTGTCAGTCTGAGTCTATGATTGTGAGCCTTGAGGTATAATTTACATACCCAAATAGGACACAATTATCTTAAAAATAAATTCTGAACTATGAATAACTGTAAGGTGTGGATATGAAACTTTGATTAAAAATCAAGTACTTTTCCTGTCCTCAAAATTTGTATAAGGTAAAAAATCAATTAAAAATAGTAAAGATATTATTCTTAAGAGAAAACACGCCAATTTTATTGTTTATAGCTTTATTAGTATAAAACAATAATATTATAAAAATTTATCCAAAAAATACTCTACAAAAGATATTTTAAGGCTACAAAAGAAATTTCTTCAAGAGCAATTTCAATTGGAATTAATTAAGCAAAGAACTGCAAGAAATTAATTAAAGAACAAAGTCTTTAAAAAGAATATTAAAGAGAAAACATGCCCAAAAGTGACCAGAGTGAATTTGGAAACAAAGTGACAAAGTTTACAGTGATGAAAGATGCTTTAATTCACTTTTGGGGTGGTTCAGGGGTAAAAATGATTATAAGAGTCACAAACAATGATTATAATAATTTTTTCACGTGGTTAAAAGGTTTAAAATGATATAAGAAAGGTTGTTGGAATCTTCTATTGATTGGTTTAACAATGTTTAAACTAATTATAAAAGGAAAAGATTATAACATGAAGAGAAAAGTGGGGCAAAGAAGACATTCTTTTATAGCCATCAATTCTCTTACTCCAAAAGTAAAATTTACTCTTGTCAGTCATGAAAAACATTCTGACAACAGAAAAGCCAATTATGGCATCATTGAACCCTGGTTTAGACCAAAAAGGGCTGGTTTAAGCCATTTTTAGCCATTTTAGACCCTTAAATCAGCCATTACTATAGCAATACCAGGCCTAGAGCCTCCAAAACATGTCAGAATTGTGTGTCAGAGACGTAGAAACCAGTTAAAACTGTTTTTACTATGATGGTTTTATCTTAAGGGTAGTTTTACCCTCTTGGCAACAGCTAAAACTACCCCAGTTGGTATCAAAACCTCATCATCAATTGAGTCCACAGACCCTGTAACTCAATTCCAGGCCAAAAGTGATGAACTTTTGCATGAATTTTGACATCCCACGCCTGTCAGCAAGGAGTTTGGGGGTCTAGCTCCCCCTTAGAGCTGGAGTTCCTTTTCCCCCCCAAATTTAATCTTTCCAATTTATTTTCCTTCAATTCCTCATCATGTATTATACTTATAATTTACATATGTAATTCAATTCAACAGTACAGTACAATACAGTAATAATTGACACCTCATATGTAAATCAAAGTTCACTTATGTAATACATGCGCACATTTTAACATTTCAATTGAATTCAATTGAAAATACTTCAATTCCTCATAACTTCTAAACTAAACACAACACCTCAATTTTAACACAAAAATTGATGGTTAACACCACATGTGGTGTGAATTAAATTAAGGTTTTGAGGATTTTCAACTTTTGTATTGAAAATACTAAAAACTTAATTTAAGCTTATTTAGAGTTGAGTTACAAGAATTTCACTCAGAGGTGACCCCACCTGATTTTTTATGAGGAATCCAATGGTGAAATAATTTTTATGTATTTATTTATTGGATAAAAAGTTATAATAATTTTTATTTAGCTTTTTTCCAAATTTATTTATTTTTTCACAATTTTGTTAAAATTTTATTTTTACTTAATTTTTTCAAGTATAAATGTAATTTTATACTTACAAAATTTAATGTATTTTCATTTTTAAATTGTAATTAATTTTTTATTTTTAATATAATTTTATATTTATATTTTGATTTTCATTTTAATAATATAAATAAATTTATTTTATTTATATTAATATGTTATTTTTTGTATTTGTGGTCTTTTGGGTATATGAAATTACCTCTAAGGCTCACAATAACCCATAAGTAATTCATATATTCAAAATTCATCATTTTGGATTTCAGAAAAGATGAATAACTTTCTATTGAGTATGTAGATCCATGGATTTAAGGCCATATTTGGATTCTACACAAAAATTCACCTAGGGTAGCTCCATAGAGTGAATAAGCTCAAATCAACTCTTTGAGGTGGTAATATGGAAAATACTTCAATACCACATAAAAGATCTGTGAAAATTTTTGTTTTTCTCTATTTCACACCAAAATAATGGGAATGTGAGAAATCCAATGTTACATACACACTAAGAATAGTGTTATGCATGTTTTGAGAACTTAATATTATGGTATTATTATATGCACTATTGGTACACCCATAGTGCATATCTTGAAGCTTAAAGTTCTATTTTGACATAAAAAATAGGCAAGGGGGACAAAAGACATCAAAGAGAGCCAGGGTACCCAGCTTCTGAGGCCTCTGAGGCATGGACAGCTCCAAAGCTTGGATCCATGGCTGATATTGGCCCAATTATTAAACTAAAACCTTTTGGGAACTTGGTTACCATGTTACAACTACAGTAAATTATAAGAAAATAGCAAATAACCTGCTGTTTTGACATGCCAAGGAGGTAAAGAACAACTTACACTCCTTTAAAAATGTCAATTCTTAATGACTTACAATGGATAAACCCCAAAAGAGTAATTAAAACCCTTTTTGGACTAGTATCCATTGATTTACCTCATAGCAACCAGCCATATACTGCTATTTGCAATTCTACATAGAAATGAGGTAAACCTTCAAAAATTCAATAAAAATACAATTCTTGATGAATCTTTCTGAAACTTTCAGGACCAATTGAGAGATGTATAATTAATATGAATATAAAAAAGAATTGTACTTTTATATGTAAAATTCGAAGTTTTACTTACAGTCCATTTTGAGGATTCCGCTTGAAACACAGAATCTTTAAAAATTTACAGAAAATACATTCTGTGATGAAATTTCCAATAACATTTATAACTTTGGGAAATCAATGATGATTTTGGAATAAAAGAAGATTTAAAGTTGTTACTACTTTTATTCTTAACCATAAATGGGTTGGTAGTCACATAAAAGCCTCAATTAAGTAATTATGATAATCTTACATGACAACAGATGATGCAATCAATAATCCAAAGAGGTTTATTGTTTTCTCACTCACTAGTTTTTCAGTTTGCTCCATGGCATACCTCTGGGAGCTGTCTTAGACTTAAAAGAGGCCTCCTCTTGCTGTTTTTTCCACATCATCATCACATTATTGTATTATACCTATATTACCAACAAGTAAGTATTAGTTAAATCTTTTCTTAAGTGTTTTGAATTCTTTCTGAATCAGTAAGAAAGACGTTAAATCATAGAAATCAACTATATATTGTTGTAATACAGTTATAAATCATTTTTATCCCTTAAATCCACAATTCTACGTCAAATCCCTCTACTTCTATCTTTCAATAAGTTCTTTGGAGTATTAGTGAGTAATTTTTTTCTTAATTATTAAAGTCCTTCTCTAGTAATAGTTTTCTTCAAGAATTATAATTATAATTATTCTTGTAAAAGATAATTATATATTAAAATAATTTCATTATTTTAATAAAGAAGTCTTTATTATTAAATTCTTCTTGTAACTGATTCTAGTAGACAATTACTGCTTACTTTTATAATCACTAGTGGTGTATAACACGTAAAAGAAATAATTCTTCAATTATTTAATTGTGGTTATAATAATTTTCATTATTATACTTCATAAGAACAGTCATAGTACTGTTGATTAATAGTAATATTATCAACAGTTTCATAGACAAATATTACAATGATAAAGTGACTATAAAGGTATTTACAAATTTAACTATTACTTTTACAAAGACATAAATTAATAAAAGAAGTATAATTAATATATTCAGGAATTTAATTTAGAGAAATAGTGGTGATGAGTGCTACTGAAAGTCCTGGGTGCAGAAATTATCAATTAGATTATTATAGTAGAGACCAAAAAATTTATAATTATAATTATAGTTATGCCTTATTATTCTCCAAGAGTATGACTGTTTGTAAATAGTTGTACTACATAGAAGTTCAAGGGAAGGATGGGGATTGCTCTTACGGGCAGAGAAAGGGCCCTTTCTATCCTGAAACAGGGGGGACCAATAGTCCTCACCACATAGAAGGAGTGAAAAAAATTTCCACTCCCAGATGTGGGATTTTGGCTTTCACAGCCCTTCATAGCTTTTTTTGGGCTCAGATGTGGTTTTGAAACCACATCTGGGCAGTTTTCACCAATTCAGGGTGAAATTTTTCATTTGGTGACCACATAGCCCTTTTCTGATGTGTATGATGCATAGAATTCTGTAAAGATCTTGTATTTGAAACCCATACAGGCCAAAATATGAGCTATTGAAAGTTAAACAAGCTCCTTTGTATAATTGACACCTCATATTCAAAAATATGGGATAGTATCCCACAGTATTGAGTTTTTGACCTTAAAACTGCCATAAATTTGTCAGTTTTGAAAAAAAAGCTCAAAGTTTATTCATTGTGTAGCCCTGGATGAGATATAAACAATGGTATCTCATTTGGTATGGCAAAAATTAGATGTTGCAAAGTTATTTGACTTTTAAATTACATTATTCAGATATGGATTTTTCTTAAATCCTGTATAGAGCTTGTTTGCTTAATAACTTTTGTTCTAGATGAGTAATTAGGAAATGGATGGAACCATGAGAAAGCCCCAATTGTTCTTTTTACAAAAAAGACCCCACTTTAGGTATCTCACACCAAAGCTTTAGAAGCTAGATGAGAGGTGGATATTTTTTTTAGCCTTCTTTGGATTATTTTTGGCCATCACTTCTGTAGTTTTTATGCTAGCTTAATTTTTCTAGTACAATTGGATATCCCTCATTGAGACCTTCAATCTGAAGACCCATTTTATGGGGTTCTTCTTTTTTTTTTGAATTTTATATGAGAGGTGAAAATTAAGTTTTATTATCAGTTCTTGCTTTGAGAATGAGTAATTTTGTTATTCTTTGTCTTATGGTTATGGGAGTTATATATTTGGAAAGAGGTGAATTTACTCTTTTTGAACACAATTTATGAGATATTTTGGCTTAGTTTCATTTTTTGGTGGTATCTTGCTCTACCATTTGTTTATGGTATTTGCATTTTCATGATTGTGCACTGGTTTTGAGTCACAGGCTGAGAGGTATCCACATAAAATCACATAATTAAGTAATTACGATGATTTTGGGTGAAAAAAAGTAATTTAGCCATATATTAAAAGAATGAAATTGTCTTCTCACCTATTTTATTTTCATTTTAATATTTCCAATTCCTATGTGAGGTGTTGTAAACTTAAAGGCAGCCTACTGTTTCTGTTATTACCAAGTATAATATTATCATCACTTCAATTTGTATAAATTAATCCTTGTATACTAATAGAATTTATTAACAAGTTATTCCACATCTTTGAATTATATTCAAATTCAAAAAATAAATTTAATAAATAAAACTTCTGTCATTTTTAATATTTTCTTAATAATTGGAGTTTAGATTACTTAAACCTCTAAATCATTGTTGAAAGTCCATAAGGAATCTTTTGGTCTTACTCGAAAACCCTCAGATGTTTAATTATATGAGGTGAAAAATTTTTAACTTATATTTTTTATATTTTTACTTATATATAGCTTTTTTATCAATTTAGTTTTTTAACTTATATTTTTTATATTTTCACTTATATATAGCTTTTTTATCAATTTTTGCACTTACATAAATTTTTTGTGATCAATTTTAAAATGATGTAAGCTTATGAATTTGTTTTATACTTTATTTCACTAAAATTTCTCTATAAAAACAATATCTTTTATATTATTACTTTTGAGTAATATTTTTCAATAATTTTTAGCTTATGAATATTTCTTGTTATTTGTAAGCTTTTTTTCCAGTATTATTGACCCTGATAGAGAAATACTACCTTATTTTGGTTATAGAATGATTTTTTTTATAAAATTATTGGATTGTTGAATAATTTTTTATCTGATATCAGTAATTATATAACTTAAATGTTTAATTAATTCAGATTCAAATCATGTGGTCATAATGAATTCTCTTTTATTATATTGATTTTTTTTGAGGAAAGTCATAGTGTACTAGTGTAATCTTACTTGTTGTCTTATAGAAAAAACTTTTCCAATTAATCTAAAAAATGTATTTGACCTTGTTGATATTTAAAATTTATTCTTTAAAAACCACAAACCAAATATTTGATAAATTTCAAGCTTTCAAAATGATATGAAACTGATTTAAAGATATAAGAATATTAAACTAAATTATTATATTATTGAATAAATTGGAAAAGAAATTGGAGTTTTTCAGGGATATTATCAAGGAAAATTAGAAGAAGCTTATTAAATCAGTTATAGATTAACCAATGAAAGATAATTATATCAAAGTATTTGAAGCTTCTCTGTAAAATTAGGAAGGAAAACTTAATAAATTCTTCCTGTAGAATTATTACCAAATTGAGATTAATTTCAGATACTGATCCAAATATACAGTCTATTTTAGTAGCTTTTCCAATATTTAGAGAGACTTAAGTGAGATACAGATCAATTATAGTAGTGGAAAAACTACCATAATACACATACATATTTTTTCTCTCATTGAATAATAAACTTTCCAAAGAGATTCCAATCCTTTTTTAATCCTAGGGGAATTTGATACATCTCCTTCACATAAGATACTAACCTGAGATTCCAAATTAGAATTCAAAATTATATTACTTGTAACAAAAAGCACCTATACAGAAAAAAATCAAGATTTTTTACAATCAAAATCTCCCATGTTGGATGTGTGTTTCAAGGTAGCCAAACACCATTAAATTTTGGAATAAAATTGATCCGTATTGAAAAACAAATTTATTCCATCCAAGTTCTTTTGGAAAAAGAGCCGAAATGAAAAATATCTGCCATTTCTATGCAAAAATATTTTCAAATGTTTTTTATCTCATTAACTTTTAAATTATATTCTTCACTTTGAAGGGAAACCCTATGATGATCTTATATGAGATCTTTTAATTTGATTAAAATCCCATTTATTCAACGTTATTTTCCTTAGTTTTTTTATTATTCTTAAATTCCCACTTATGTGTTTTGAGAAGGTAGCTCTATGAGATACTTCTTTCAAAACAGATCTATCCCCTGATAGCTCTTTTTATAAAATAGATTGTGTAAGATTACACAAGGAACAACAAAGCTTCTTAGGTATTGAAGCCCCTTCTAATAAAAAATTTGATTTATCATATCCCTACAAGAGTACCAATTAAATTCAAAGCCCCAATCAAATTCTCCCATTATACTGATTATCTTTGACAAATAAAATAAATTTTTCAACTTCCCCTCCTTGTGTATAATGAGCTTCTATTATTTTGATATTAATTGAAAGCTCTCATTCATATTGCTTACTAGGAGAGTATAATATTTGAATCAAAATACCAATACCTTCTATATATCCCACCATATTCTTATAAAGTGAAATCGTAAACTAAATATTTAAATGAAAAATAGATTTTAATGGATATTCCATACAAAAAAACAGTGTTTTAAGTACATTTAACAACAATACTTATCCTCTATCAATTCAAACAATCATCAAAACAAACTACAATGTTCAATAAAAATGTAACAATTCCTTAGAATAATTTGGGATAAAAGTAGAATTAGCTCATATATAGGCTTAAGAAACCCCAGGCTTTATTCTAAAATAACTTTTAGCCTCTTAAAATCCTTGTAATAATTTAGCTCAATATATAATATTTCTCATAACTTATTAGAATATATCCTCCTTACTTACTACAAATAGCATCCAAATATTTCTGAAAGGAACTATGATGAAATTCAATCCAAAAAAGAATAAAAAAACCAAAGATTGGATACCTTTATACTTTCATTTATCTCTTTACTCATTTCAAAAAAATAAAATACTTTAGTAAAAGAAACAAAAAAATCAAGGAAACCATGAAAATTAGGTTTCAGTTATTTCAAGTTGTGAGCCTTGATGAATGTTTTAAATACCCAAATAGGCAACAATTATCATTAAAATAAATTCTGAAGTATGAATAACCCATAAGTCATGCATATATCCAAAATTTATCATTTTTGATTTCAGAAAATATGAATAACCTTTTTGTTAGTAAGTAAATCAATGGATTTAAGGACAGATTTGGATTCTACACAAAGATTCACCCAGGGAAGCTCTATGGTTTGAATAATATTAAATTAACTCTCTTAGGTGTTAATATGGAAAATACTTCAATACCACATCATCAATACCACATAAAGGAATTGTAAAATTTTTTGTTTTTCTCAATTTCATTCAAAAATGATGGGAATATGAGAAATCCCATGTTACGCATACACTAAGGATAGTTTTATGGATGTTTTTTGAACTTGTACTTTATTACTACATAAATGTTTGATACACCAATAGTGGATATCAGTCTTTAACCTTAAATTACTATTGCTGATGTGAAAATAGCTTGAGAGGACAAAAGATATCAAAGAGAGCCAGGGTACCCAGCTTATGAGGCCTCTGAGGCATGGATATCTCTAAAGCTTGGATCCTTGGCTGATAATGGCCAAATTAGTATACTAAAATCCTTTTGGAACTTGGTTACCAAGTTAAACTCTCATTAAATCATGAGAAAATTGCAAATAAACTGCTATTTTGATATGGCAGGGAGATAAAGAGCAACTTAGACTCCTGTAACCATGTCAATTATTAATTATTTTCCATTAATAAACCTCAAAAGAGTAATATAAACTCTTTCGGACTAGTATCCATTGATTTATCTCATAGAAACCTGCTATAGTGTGCTATTTGCAATTCTATGCAGAAATAAGGTAAAAACTTAAAAAATTCATTGAAAATAAAACTCTTGATGAACCCTTCTGAAAGCTTCAGGACCAATGAAGAACAGTGTGGTCTATAAAGAAACCAAAAAAAATACAATTTTGTAAGTAAAATTGAAAGTTTTACTTACAGTCCATTTTTGATGATTTCATGTGAAACACTGAATCTTCAAAAAATTCACAGAAAATACAACCTGTGATTAAATTTCCAATAAATTTGATAAATTTGATAGATCAATGTTCATTTTGAAATATAAGAAGATTTATAGTTTCCAATACTTTTGTCATTTACCATAAATGGGTTGATAGTCACGTAAAAGCATTAATTAAGTAATTATGATAATCTTATGTGACAAGAGATGATGCAATCATTAATTCAAAAAGGATTATTTCTTTCTCACTCACTTACTTTTTATTTTTCTCCATGGAAAACTTCTGCAAGCTGTTTTTGACTTAAAAGAGGCCTCCTCTTGCTATTTTCTCCAAAATCATCTTATTATCCAACTATGCCTTTTTAACCAACAAGTATTTGTCAGGATGAAACTATGATAAAGTGGTAAATAGGCTAGTTACAAATTTAACTATGTTTGTAACACGGTTATAAAGATTAAAATAAAGGTGTTTTTAAGATAATAAGGGTTATAATTAAATAAAAAGGACTTTACTATTGAGAAATAGTGGTGGTGAGCACTGCTAAAAGCCCTGGGTGCAGTCTTACCAGTTGGATTACTATAATAAGAACTAAAAAATTAATTTTTATAGTATAACCTGATTATTTTCCAAGAGTAAAACTGTTTTTGACAGTTTACTATGTAGTAATTCAAGAGCAGGATGAGGAAAGCTGTTCTGGCTGTGATAAGCCCCCTTTTTATCCTGAAATGGGGTGAAAAGGTGGCTAGACCTTTCCACATAGAGGAAGTGAAGATTTTTTACTCTCTAGGACAGGATTGTGGTTTAAAAAAGGCCTGTATAGCCTGTATTGGGCTCAGATGTTGTTTTGAAACCACATCTGGGTTGTTTTTCACCAATACAGGGTGAAAATTTTCATCTGGGGACCACACAGCCTGATTCTGATGTGTATGACGCATAGAATGCTGTACAGAACCTGTATGGGACCCCAGTATTGAATGAACTATGAGTTATTGAAGTAAAAACAAGCTTCTTCGTCAGTTTGACACCTCATAATCATGGTTATGGGATATTATGCCATGGTAAGGCTGTATTGGTCAAAATGTGGGATTTTGACCTTAAAAAAGCTATAGCTTTGTCAGTCCTTGAGATATCAACCTCAAAATTGAATCTGTGTGTATCCCTGTATGTTTTCTAAACAATGGTACCTTATTTGGTATGGTTATCATTAAATATGACAAAGCTATCATATGTACAAGTATTTTGTACATGTGCATGTTTTTAGGCAAAAGCTGTATTGAGCTTGTTTGTTCTAGTAGGGATATGGAGAAATGGATGACACCAGCAGATAGCCCTGATTGTGCTCTCTCCAAAAAGACCCCACTTTAGGTATCTCACACTAAAACTGTAGAAGTTAGATGAGAGGTGAATGTTTTATTCACCCTTGTTTGGCCTGAATTTGACCATAACTTCTGTAATACTGGTGCTAGCTCAGTTTGGTTGGTACCATTGGATGGCCCTGGCTTAGAGCTTTATTTTTCATACCTATTTGATGTGTTTGGGCCTCTTACTCTGTATTTCAGATGAGAGGTGAAAATTAAGGTTTATGCTCAGCAACAACTTTGAGCAGGAATCACTTTGTTATTCTTTGTCCTATGATGATGGGACTTGTATATTTGGAAAGGAGTGAGTTTCCTCTTTCTTTTCATACCTTTTGAGCTGATGTTGCTCAGCTCCATGTTTTGGTGGTATCTTGGCTATACCATTGGTTTATGGTATTTGCCTGTCATGCTTGTGCTCTGGTTTTGAGTCACAGGCTGACATACCCTCCCTCTAAAAAAGGCTCATCATTGATGAGACTTTTCAATACTCCTAGGGGCTTTGAATCTCCTTAAATAAAAGCTCCCATCTGGTATGGAATCTTCTGCCAACCATTTGTCTTTATCAGCTGCCTGGTTCTTGAATCTGACTAAGTACTGTCTCTGATCCTTGCCATTAAGTCTGATCTTCCTGGCCTTGATGAGTCTCTTCACTGGTCCAAGGGAGTCTTCCACTTCCACTATTTCTGGTGGTGTGGGGTTCTTCTTCCTGGAGGGAATTTATCCTCCTCTGTCTGGAAGCATGGATTGACTAAGCTCATTGGGAAGACTGGGTGTTTCCTGGAAAATTACTCTGTGAGTTTGACTTCCACTGCATTTTTCCCTATCAATTTAATGATAGTGAAGGGACCTACAAATGAGTCTCTCATTTTATTAGGTCCTTTAAGATTATTAAATTTTAGTGTAGACACTAACACCTGGTCCCCTTCCTTAAATTCAGGTTCCATGTGTGTCTTGTCCCACCTCTGCTTGTTATATTCCTTGGCCTCAGTTATGCATCTGGCTGCTGTGTCACAATCACTCTTCCACATATCATGGAAGTCTTTGGCTGTGGGGTGGATGGTCAGAAGATTTTTCTTCAATTGATCCACAGGCAACAGGGGATTCCACCCTTTCTCTACCAGTGCAGGTGTTTTTCCTGTGGTAGAGTGCTGACTTGTAGTATAAGCCAGTTGGACAGCTGGTAGGAGGGTAACCCAGTCATGGGTGTATCCCTCATGGTCCTTGTATTCCATGCCATAGGCACAGAACCTTCTAAGGATGTCTTCCATTGTCTGGATCATGCTTTCAGCTAGGCCATCTGTTTGTGGATGGTAAGCTGTGGAAAATGGAATCTTCGTGCTAAGAATGTCATACAAGTTGGTCCAAAATTCAGATGTGAATTTTGGGTCCCTATCACTAATGATGATCTTAGGGACTCCACAGGGAGATATGATGTTATTCCAGAATAGAAGAGCAGTATCCATGGCTGTGTCCTATTTATGGCATGGCAGCACCTCACACTCTTGCTGAATCTATCAACTATGATTAAACAGGCATTGTAGGTTTCTTTTCCTCCTGGGACAAGTCCTGTGACCCAGTCCATATTGATGGTTTCCCATGGGTGTTTGGGTTCTTCTATGTGTTGAAGTAACCCATACTTCTTCCCATGTTTCCTATTTTCCTTTTGGCATCTTTCACAAGTGTTGATGTATTCACTCAACTCTAGTTCCCACTTGGGCCACCAAGCTGTGCTTGCTACCCTCTCTTTGGTCCTGTCTTCACTCATGTGTCTCATATAGGGGCAGTCATGGCATTCCTGCAGGATCAGGGAGATGTGATCTCTGTCTACCACTGTGAGTGAACTTGTATGGTTTTCTCTGTGGTAAAGCAGGCCATCTACAAGGAAGAACTTCTTATCCTTGTAGGCCCTCAACCAGGGTTCTTCCAGCTGGGATTCCAGGTCTGGGCTCCTGTATTTTTGTTGAAGGAGTTGTAGTAAGATGCCACACTGTTTGTGCTTGGAATATTACTTTAGTACTGCACTGAAAAATTCATTGTGCAGTTCTGAGGAGCTTATTCCCAGTATGGGAGTTTCTATTCCTTCTGAATCAGTATTTCCACTGTCAAAGGTACTACTTTCTGGTGCCCATTCAGAAAATCTGAAGTTCTTCTTCCTATCTATCTCCATGAAATGGATAGGGATTTTGGCTGCAACTTCAGGGTCATAAGCTGGATTGATTTTGACATTTTCCAGTGGCCATCTGCTAAGGCCATCTGCATTGGTATGGCTTTTACCTTCTTTGTATATGATGGCCATATTCCCTCTATACTCCTGGATGTCTATTTGCCATCTCAGCATGTGTCTATTTGTAGTCTTCATGTTTAGTAAAGACTTCAAGGCTGTGCAGTCTGTGTAGACTTCAAAGACTGAAACCTCCAAATAATAATGGAGTTTTTCCAGAGCCCAGACTAAGCATAGACATTCAGTCTGGGTGGCCCCATACCTGGCTTCTGAATCTTTCAGTTGCCTAGAGATGTAACATATTACTCCCTCTCTTGGTTCACCATCCACAATTTGTCTTTTGTGAAGGGCTGCTCCTAAACCTTGGCTACATTCTGCATCTATGTATAGCTTGAATGGTAGTTCAAATTCAGGAAAGATGATCACAGGTGCATTTGTGAGTTCATGTTTGATCCTCTCATATGCATCCCTCCTTTCCTTGGTAATTTCAAAAACTACATCTTTTGAACATAACTTGTATAAACTACTAGTTATGTGGGCAAAATTCTTGATGTGGTTTCTGTAGTAGCTAGCAAACCCAAGGAAATATTGCATCTCTTTGATGCTCTTTGGTACTGTCTTTTGCAGTAATGCTGCTCCTTTATTCTGGTCAATTGCCAGACTAAGATCTGAGACTTTATGTCCTAGAGCTAGTAGCTCTTGTTGGCCAAAATTACACTTTTCAGTGAAATTTTCAGATTGATGGGTGTACATTTACTCAGCACTCTGTCTATGTATTGTACATGGTCTTCCCATGTCTCCGAGTATATAATGATGTCATCAATATATACCACCATTCAGCCTTCCAATATTTATTCTTGAAATATTGTGTCCATCATCCTTTGGAAATGGGCTGGTGCATTTTTTATGCCAAATGGCATCCTGGTGTACTCATATATGCCCATATGGCATATTATTCTGAGTAATTTCATGGAGTTTGGTTTAACCCCATTTTGGTGGAAGCCTTTCATACAATCCATTTTGGTTATGTATTTGGATTTTGCCAGTTTATCCTGGGTATAGGGTACCTGTCTGCTTTTGTGTAGTTATTCAGAGCTCTGAAGTCTCCACACAGTCTAGACTTGCCATCATGCCAGGTGATTAGGACAGGAGTGGTTATTTCCATTATTTCATTATGTCCAATCTTTCTGATGACATCCATTTCCAGGAGTTCATTGATATGTTTTTCAATTTCTTTCCTGTTTTCCAGACTTGCTGGATAAGAAGGTCTCCTGAGAATGGGTGGATAAGGTCTTTCCACATACAGATATAGCTCTATATTATGGCATTTGATCTTGCCTAATGGTTCTTCACCAATGGCAAATGCTGGTCTGTTCTTCCTCAGCATCTTCAGTAAACTTAGTTTTTGTTTAATGGTGAGGGTATTACTAAACTGACCCTCCCTGAATTCATTCAGTAGCTCCTCCAGTGGGACATGGGTAGAGATTTGGTATATATCAAGTGAAAATTTCTTCTCCTTTTTGTTACCAATGGTAATATGCCTGTTTTTACTATTGCAAATATCTATGCCATACATCCTTTGGTAATCTGTTCCCAGCAAGAACCCTTGGATGTGGGCATCATCAAGCACTACAAACTCTGGGTTGAGCCTAATATTACCCTTCCTAGGAGGTATAATTATTTCTTTAATAATTGTACCAATAGAAGTCATCTTTCCTGATGCACTCTTGAAGTTTTTTGCCTTGGTTGGCAAGAGCTGTTTTTCCCAATTTGGGAAGTGGTTATCCAGATAATTTCTGGCCACTATGGACCAGTGTACCCCACTATCAATGATCAATGGATGTTGAGCATTTTCAATACAGACAGTTATTTTTGGGGCTGTTCCATGTATATATGCCATTCCTCTGGTTGGTGTGACCAGGAATGTTGGTGTATCTTGGGTATGTTTGCACAAGTTTTTGTTGGCAGTATCCTGTGGTATCCCTGCTTCCAAATCTATGTCCTGAATTTCTAGTGGGGTTTCCTCTTGATATTCCACTAGAAATTCTTCTCTTGGGTCTTGGTCATCATCAGAAGGTTCTATGATGGCATCACCCATGGAGTCTGATTCAGAATCCTCTGTTGGGGATTCCTCCTCTGGGAATTTCTCAATTGCATAGACTTTTTTCTTTGCCTTTGGACAGTTGTTGGCATAGTGGTCTGTTGAACCACAATTGTGACAAAAATTCCTCTTCTTTGCCACTTCTGCCACCCTTTCTTTGGGTTTGTCTTTATACTCTACCCTGGAAGGTTGTTTCTCTTTGAAACCACTGCTCTTATATGGGGTGAATTTCCCTATATTAGTTCTTTTCCTTATGTCTTGTAAGGTATTAGCAATGTCATCCAGAGTGCAATTTTGGTTGCATCTGTTTTTTACTGCATGCTCTAGTTCTCCTGGAAGTTGTGTCAGAATCTTGTGGTTCCTCATTTGGATGTTCATCTGAGGATCAATGGCTTTAAGTCTTTTAGACTGTCTAAGACACCACTCATATGGATCTTTGTCCACAGAGTATTTGTCATTTTCAAATGACATGGTCTTTTGCCATATCCAAGTACTATTACTGTACTTTTGGATGATTTGACTCTTCCACCATGGCCAGTTTCTTCTGCCATGGATTTCTTTCATTTCTGTGTACCATATACTAGCATGACCTTTAAATGCAGTATTTAGTCTAGCAGTAATCCAGTAATCTGGTATGCTTGGTACATCAATGAAGAGTTCATCAATATAATCTATGAGTTCCATATGATCATATTCTCCTGTTCCAGAGAATTTGGGCCAGCCTGAGGCCTCAGGAAGCTGTTTCAAGGCTTCCTTTTCAGAATAAGACATATTATCTCCACCCTGGTATTTTGATGGATATCTTGCCTTATTTCCCAACATGGCATCTGGTTTGATGTCATCTGGGTGATATGTATTATCCATAACATGGCCTTGTGGTTGGGGCTTTATGTTATGGCAGACAATAAACAATTTGTTTATATCTTGGTCCAGACAATCCCTGTCCCTTCTGCTGTGGTGTTGTTCTTCAAAGACTATATTCAGTCCTTTGTTGGTTTCTTCAGAGGCTTTGCTCAATTGAGAATGTCCTTCTTGAAGAGTTTTGACAATTTTATCCATGGAGGCTGTTAATTATTTCATCCTCTCATGGCTTGTTTCAAGTTCTGCAAACTGTTTTTGAGTTTGCTCAGCATATTGGGACATTTGTAACCACTGTGCATCACTGTTTAAGTTACTCTAAGGTGAGACAGCATTATGTTCAATCTGAGTGGGGGTAATATTTCTATTAATAGGACTACTGATTCTAGAGTGGTTTACAGCTACTTCTGGTTCTTGTGCACTTCTTTCACCAAATCCAACAACTTCTGGATCATTGGGTCTGACTCTCTCTTCCTTTGATTGAAAGAGGTCTTGTTTTTCCCCTTGTATCCTTGTCTTCTCCTGGAAACCTCCTGGAATTGTGAAGAATGGTGACTCCTGGTCACTGACTTGTTGGTTTCTGAATGATGTGAAGCCACTGGAGAGCTGATTTGGCCTGCTCCTTGTGAGCGTGAAGGAATCTGAGTAGGCCCTGTCTGGGTTAACTGTTCTTCTATAGCTAGGATAGGGGCTTTATTCTCCCTTATCCTGTTTGCCCTTGCCTCCAGGAGTCTTAACTTCCTGGTAGGATTCCAACCTTTGGTGATTACCATAAGGTCCTTGAAGTCTATCTCTTTGAGACAGATCCTCTGGCAACTTGCTCCAAGTTCTGCCCAGAGAGATGCTAGGTTGAACCTCTTGTTGTCCATGCTCCATTGAAATAAATCTTTGAGGAGTTGGTGGAGCTGAAGAACTTGATCAGGGTTAATATTATCTCCCTCATTGTTTTTTCATCCACCACTGTGTCCAAGGTTTCCTCTTCCAGGTCTTCTGGTTCTAGACAAGCCTTCTCTGTCCTCTGGCTGGTTCCTTTGGAAGCCAAGGTCTCTGAGGTGTACAGGTGACATATCAGTGTTTGCAAGCAGTCAAAAACTTTATTTTCTCAGGGTATTTACGTTTGACTGTGCCTTGTACAAATTTTTTGTCTGCTGATTTGGGCAATTTACCTTCAGAGGTTACAACTGGGTTAATTATAGTAATCTTCCCTGTACAATTTGTCAAGGTTGGTTTACCTTGTATTGATGCAGAGTTTCGTAGTTTTCTACTCCTCTGGGTGGCTATTGGTGTCCACTTCTTTTCTGTAATCAGGTCTTCACTGTGCCTCTTTCCTTTGCCCTTGCTTCCCTCTGGTTCTGAGGGTGTCACTGGTGTGTTTGCCTGTGACTGGGTCTCTAGTGGGATATAGTTTTCTTCCACTGAATCAAAACAGGAAAAAGAGGGCTTAATGTCAGTTAAGACTTCTTAAAATGCTGTTTGCACATCTAAGAATGGCCTCTGGGCTTTGTATATTACTACAATCTTCCCTGTATAATGACAGTGTAATTGAATTAACAATTCCATGTCAGAATTACAGCTGTTGGTACCCTGTTACACTGTTTGTGTACCAGTATCCCCCAGATTGACCTGTGGTTTTCAAGTACAATCTGTATGAAGTGGTTCTGTATAAGTGTAATTGAGTCATCAAAATGCTTAACCACGCCTCAAATGTTGGTTTTACAGTCAGAGGTGTCCTTATTCAGTCAAAAAATACAGGACTTATTAATGGCTGAAGTGTTTTTATATGTAAAACACGCCAAAAATAAAGGTCTTGTGGTTATTAGCCATGTGACAAGAACTCTTATAATATGAGTATAAAATGGTATATACACCAATTAGCAATATAAAATATTTAATATATATATTTTTAAGAGATAATACGCCTAAAAAACATAGAAACAATTCTCAGAAAGCAACAAATAAGTGAAAAACTTACTTGTAAGGTCCAAAAATTTCAAAAAAAACACAGCCAGGCCCCCAAAATGTCAGGATGAAACTATGATAAAGTGGTAAATAGGCTAGTTACAGCTTTAACTATGTTTGTGACATGGTTTTAAAGATTAAAATAAAGGTGTTTTTGAGATAATAAGGGTTATAATTAAATAAAAAGGACTTTACTATTGAGAAATAGTGGTGGTGAGCGCTGCTGAAAGCCCTGGGTGCAGTCTTACCAGTTGGATTACTATAATAAAAACTACAATACTAATTTTTACAGTATAACCTTATTATTTTCCAAGAGTAAAACTGTTTTTGACAGTTTACTACGTAGGAATTAAAGAGCAGGATGAGGAAAGCTTTTCTGACTGTGAAAAGCCCCCTTTTTATCCTGAAGTGGGGTGAAAAGGTGGCTAGACTTTTCCACATAGAGGAAGTGAAGATTTTTCACTCTCTGGGACAGGCTTGTGGTTTAGAAAAGGCCTGTATAGCCTGTATTGGGCTCAGATGTGGTTTTGAAACCACATCTGGGCTGTTTTTCACCAATACAGGGTGAAAATTTTTATTTGGGGACCACACAGCCTGATTCTGACATGTATGATGCATAGAATGCTGTACAGAACCTGTATGAGACCCCAGTATTGAATGAACTATGAGTTATTGAAGTAAAAACAAGCTTCTTTGTCAGTTTGACACCTCATAATCATGGTTATGGGATATTATGCCATGGTAAGGCTGTATTGGTCAAAATGTGGGATTTTGACCTTAAAAAAGCTATAACTTTGTAAGTCCTTGAGATATCAACCTCAAAATTGAATCAGTGTGTATCCCTGTATGTGCTCTACACAATGGTACCATCTTTGGTATGGCTATCATTAAATATGACAAAGTTATCCCATGTACAAGTTTTTTGTACAAGTGCGTGTTTTTAGGCGAAAGCTGTATTGGGCTTGTTTGCCCTATATCTTTTGTTCTGGTGGGGATATGGAGAAATGGATGACACCAGCAGATAGCCCTGATTTTTCTCTTTCCAAAAAGACCCCACTTTAGGTATCTCACACTAAAACTGTAGAAGTTAGATGAGAGGTGAATGTTTTATTCACCCTTGTTTGGCCTGAATTTGACCATAACTTCTGTAATACTGGTGCTAGCTCAGTTTGTTTGGTACCATTGGATGGCCCTGGCTTAGAGCTTTATTTTTCATACCTATTTGATGGGGTTAGGCTTCTTACTCTGTATTTCAGATGAGAGGTGAAAATTAAGGTTTATGCTCAGCAACAACTTTGAGCAGGAATCACTTTGTTATTCTTTGTCCTATGATGATGGGACTTGTATATTTGGAAAGGAGTGAGCTTCCTCTTTCTTTTGATACCTTTTGAGCTTATTTTGCTCAGCTCCATGTTTTAGTGGTATCTTGGCTATACCATTGGTTTATGGTATTTGGCTGTTGTGAGCCTTAGAGGTATTTTCATATACCCAAAAGACCACAAAAGATAAATTAAGATACAAATATAAATAAAATAAATTTATTCATATTATAAAAATAAAAATTGAAATATGAATAAAAATTTTTATTTAAAAAATCAAAATTTAATTATAATTTAAAAATAAAATGACAATAAAATTTATAATTATGAAATTGTATTTTTACTTGTAAAACTTAAGTAAAAATGAATTTTTAATAAAAATTGTGAAATGAAATATGTTTGGTAAAAATTTATATAAAATATATTATAACTTTTTATAAAATAAATAAACATAAAGAAATTATCACACCATTGGATTCCTCATAAAAAATAAAGTGGGGTCACCTCTGGATGAAATTTCTGTATCTCAACTCTAAATAAGCTTAAATTAAGTTTTTAGTATTTTCAATACAAAAATTGAAATTCCTAAAAACTTTAATTTAATTCACAACACATGTGGTGTTAACCATTAATTTTTGTGTTAAAATTGAGGTGTTGTGTTTAGTTTAAAAGTTATGAGGAATTTAAGTATTTTCAATTGAATTCAATTGAAATGTCAAAATGTGCGCGTGTTTTACATAAGTGAACTTTCATTTACATATGAGGTATCAATTATTACAGATGTGTAATTAAAAGCTCAATTGAATTACATGTGTAAATTATAATTGTATTACATGATGAGGAATTAAAGAAAAAATAAACTGGAAAGATTAATTCTGAGGGGGAAAGACACTCTAGCTCTAAGGGGGAGCTAGACCCCCAAACTCCTTGCTGACTGGTGTGGGATGTCAAAATCCACGCAAAAATTTATTACTTTTGGCCTGGAATTGAGTCACAGGTTCTGTGACTCAATTGATGATGAGGTTTTGATACCAACCAGGGTAGTTTTAACTGCTGCCAAGAGGGTAAAGCTACCCTTAAGTTAAAAGAATGTTAGTAAAAACAGTTTTAACTGGTTTCTAAGCCTCTTACACTCATTCTGACGTGTTTTGAAGGCTCTAGACCAGGTATTGCTATAGTAATGGCTGATTTAAGGGTCTAAAATGGATAAAAATGGCTTAAACCAGCCCTTTTTCGGTCTAAACCAGGGTTCAATGATGCCATGATTGGCTTTTCTGTTGTCAGACTATTTTTCACGACTGACAAGAGTAAATTTTACTTTTGGAGTAAGAAAATTGATGGCTATAAAAGAATGTCTTCTTTGCCCCACTTTTCTCTTCATGTTAGAATCTTTTCCTTTTATAATTAGTTCAAACACTGTTGAACCAATCAATAAAAGATTAAAACCACCTTTTTTAAATAATTTTGAACCTTTTAACCACGTGAAAAAATCATCATAATCATTTTTACCCCTGAACCACCCCAATAGGGAATTAAAGCATCTTTCATCACTGTAAACTTTGTCACTTTGTCACTTTGTTTCCAAATTCACTCTGGTCACTTTTGGGCATGTTTTCTCTTTAATATTCTTTTTAAAGACTTTTTTCTTCAATTAATTTCTTGCAGTTCTTTGCTCAATTACTTCCAATTGAAATTGCTCTTGAAGAAATTTCTTTTGTAGCCTTAAATATCTCTTGTAGAGTATTTTTGGATAAATTTTTATTGTTGGTAAAACAATAAATCTTTATAATATTATTTTTTTATTCTAATAAAGTTATAAACAATACAATTGGTGTGTTTTCTCTTAAAAATAATACTTCCTACTATTTTTAATTGATTTTTACCTTATACAAATTTTGAGGACAGGAAAAGTGCTTGATTTTTAATCAAAGTTTCATATCCACACCTTCCAGCTGTCATGCTTGTGCTCTGGTTTTGAGTAACAGGCTGACAGTATTAGGTAAAGCTTCTTCTGAGTGTTTTCAATCTTTAATAATAAATCAGAAAGATTTGAAATCATATAAATCAAACTATAATTTATTTTAATACTGTTATAAATAAATTTTGTTCCTTAAAATCCACAATTTATCTGTCAAATCTCTCTATTCTTCTTAAAGCTTTATTGGAGTATTAGTGAGTGGTTTTAATTAATTTTAAGAAAATGTTCCTAGTATTAGTTTTCTTCTAGAACTATATGCATAATTATTCTTCCAAAAGATAATTATATGTTAAAATAATTTTATTGTTTTAATAAAGAAGTTTTATTCTGAAATACTTTTTGTAATTGATTCTTGTAGGAAATTACTGCTTACTGTTATAATCACTAGTAGTGTATAGCACATAAAAAAAATAATTAATTAATAAATTATTTAAGGGTGTTGGTAAACACACGTAAGCCCTTACATGTTTTTACCAAATTATGGCCAAAACACATAATTTTATGGTAAAAACACGTAAGTAACCTAATTTTTTTTATAAAAATTCCTCAGGCTCATTTTTGAGAATTTTTAACATTTCTTTTGCCATATTTTTTCTGACATGGGATGTGACGGTCCCCAACTTTTTTCAATTTTTTTTTTGCCCAATTTTTCTATTTTGGGCAATTTGGTAAAATGGCCCATTTTTTTGAAAAAATTCATTAAAAATGTTCCCACTTATGAATTTCAATATTTTTTTTAAAATGAAGGTGAGAACTTTGAGAATAATAAACCAGAAGCCCAACATTTTGGTATTTTTTTTGCAAGAACATTTGTAGGCCCAAAAAGTCCATGTTTTTTTATGTTTTTTTGTTCATGTTTGTAATTAAATTGAAAATGCCATTTATGACATAAAGTGAATTCAAAATTCAATTTATGATGAGTGGAAGTTAAAATTTGATTTTTGGCATTAACAGTGCCATTTATCACATCAAAAGTGCCATAAATGGCATCACTAATGACATAATAATGCCATAAATGGCATCAAGAATGACATACAGATGCCATTTATGGCCAGAAAATTTGTATAAATGGCATTACAGCAATGCCATAAATTGAATTTAATGGCCTTGAAAATGCCATTTATGCATTTAAAAATGCCATAAATGGCCTTAAAAATGGCATTAATGGCCTTAACATTGGCCTTAGAAATGGAATTAATGGCCTTAACTATAACATAAATGGCATCAAAAATTCCATTTGTGGCATTACATAAATGGAATTAACAATGCCATTTATGGTGTTACATAAATGGCATTATGCCATTTATTGCATTGATAATGCCATTCATGGTATTTGTAATGCCATTAATGGAATTGTTAATGTGGCATTATTAATGCCATTTATGGCATTAATGGCATCAGAAATGTTGCATTTTTGATGCCACAAATGGCATTGTTGATGCCATAAATGGCATTAATGGCATCAATAATATTTCATTGATAATGCCATTAATGGCACTGTTAATGCCATTTATGACACTGTTAATGCCATTTATGGCACTGTTAATGCCATTAATGTCATTGTTAATTCCATTAATGTCATTGTTAATGCCATTAATGGCATTGTTAATGCCATTTTTATGGCATTGTTAATGCCATTTTTATGTCATTGCTAATGCCATTTATGGCACTGTTAATGCCATTTTTTATGGCATTGTTAATGTCATTTATGGAATTGTTGATTCCATAAATGGCATTAATGGAATCAGAAATATTTCATTGATAATTCCATTAATGGCGCTGTTAATGCCATAAATGGAATTTTTAATGCCACAAATGGCATTAATGGCATCATAAAGGCCACAAATAGCCATATTTCATTTAAAAACCATCCCTTATGTGTTTTTACCGATACCCTTATTTAATTGTGATTATAATAATCTTCTTTATTATATTTCATAAGAACAGCCATAGTACTGTTGATTAATGGTAATATTATCAACAGTTTCATAGACACATCTTACAAAATTTCTGACTAAAGAATCTCATAAGATCACCCAATTAAAATATATAATTCAATATATTTGCTATCAAGCTACTAAAAAGACTTTGGGAGTTATGTCAAACAACATTTATATGGGAATTTTGAGCTCCAATTCAGTATTTTCTTACATTTCATGTACATACTGAAATTAATTCAATTGATTGAATAGGACTTTCAGTAAAATATTTTTTTGATCCTATTAAGAAATAAAATAGATCCTTTTAAAATGGAAGTCAGGAGAGATACACAAAAGGCATAATTTGAAGTTAGAGTTTTTTAAAAGTTAAAAACCATTTTTATATGAATTGAAAATATTTTTAATTCTTGAAAGTAAATTAATTCTTTCTTTATCACAAAAAAAAAATTGAATAAATATAATATATTTTAGATTTCAAATTTCAGTTTCAAAACAAAAAAATATGTTTCCTGGAGCTTTGTAATACAACACATTTATAGAAATGGTATGGAAAAAAACCCATTTATGAACTTGAATATTTGATTAAAAAAACAAATTCTTTTGGATTTGATATTTTAATGATCTAAAACCCCTAATTCATTAATCATATCTATGATGAGATTGATAATTTATCACATCATAGACCATTCACATTTCTCAAGGAGAGTATAGTTAAAATTAATTCTTTAGAATAATAAAAAAAATTGAAAAATTTATTAATTAGAGAATGTTTTTATTTTTAAAAGGGATCCAGAAAAAGTATGTGAGGAATCAAGATTGAAGTAGATAGCTTGAGAAAATTAATGGACTCTTTTATGGAATTGGAATGAACTTAAAGATCCATATATCAAGCTTAATGAAAACTGAGTAATTGTTATTATTTATATTTTAAATATTTTATATTTTTTTGTGAAGATATTATCAAAAAAAAAGCTCAATTAATTGGAAATATTATATGTTAAGGCATAATTTGGTTCTTTTACTTTGAATATAAAAAATTCTGAAATTAGAAATATTTTTCCTTCCAAAAGAAGTCTAAAGAGTTTGTGGTAACATGTATCACTCCTGAGAATGTGAGAAGATATATCTTGAGGTCATTTATGTTGTGTAATTTTAAAATTTTCTGATGAAAAAAATATTTTCAAAATTATGAGAATCATATGAGACTATGATATATGGAAAATAATGAGTTAATCTTAAAATATTTCTTGGTGGGTCTATCAGCTACAGAAAGCTCAAATATATCACCACTTGGTGCTGAAATCTCCACAAAATAATGTAGATTCACTTTGCTTACTTCTAAATGTTCTTTTTGGTTCCCAAAAAATTAAAATTCATTAATTATTTGATTATAAGATCTCAAATAAGTTCTTTTTAACTTTTCCTTTTATAATTTTATACAAATAATTTAAAAAGATAATATAAGGCATATGAAGAGCTCATTAAATTATTGTGATCTTAAAATATGAATTTAAAATTTATTGAAGAATTTATTGGAAAAATAAAATTCCCAGATTTGGACCTTATTTTCATTTTCTAAAGTCCAATTTAGGCTATCTACTTTGAATATAACTGAAAAATAAATGCACAAGCTCCTTGGAGTGTATTTTCTATCTTCAAATTTATAGAATATGAATACTGGGATAGAACTGGAAAAATTAGATTCTACAATATTTTGATAATAAGATAAAGTTTCTTTAGCAGTGAAAGCCAAATTCAGATATATATCCTTTCATTATAATATGAAAAATATTATTTGAGACTTAAGAGTACTTTTTTCCCTTCAATATTTGTAAATTGGCTAAATATATCAATTTTTATAAAATATTTTCCTTTTTTTATATTGGAAAAGTTTTCTATTGAGAAATTCCTTTGATTCAATTTTTTCAAGAAAAAAACTTAGTTTAATATTTTTCTGATTAAATCAAAGAATTTTCTATTTAATGTATAGATAAATCTCATGGAGTGTAAGTATTTATTAAGATTATTTCCCTGAGGTTAAAATTGAAGTGATTGAGAACTCAAATGCCTATTAATATCTCTTTTAGGAAATATGGACAAGTATTTTTTTTTCAAAACCCTTTTTGTCAATTTACTAAGATATTAGTAATATCAGTTAAAGTCAAATTTAATTTCAAAAGACTAAGTACCTTTAGAAATAAGTTATTTTGATAATTAATTTCAGATTAAGAGCATATTTTGGATAATTTTTGTACAGATAAAGAGACAAGTTTCTTTAAATTTTTTGGGTTTTATTTAAGTTAAATGAAAA
This sequence comes from Austropuccinia psidii, assembly GCA_023105745.1. Classification (NCBI taxonomy): domain Eukaryota; kingdom Fungi; phylum Basidiomycota; class Pucciniomycetes; order Pucciniales; family Sphaerophragmiaceae; genus Austropuccinia; species Austropuccinia psidii. Next base: position 32,507,198 of record JALGQZ010000008.1, read on the forward strand.
TAAATAGAGCATCTCTTTGTAATATGGAATTGAATAAAACTTGATTAATCTTAAGATTCCCATAAGATCAATAACTTAGCTTAATATTTCTCTGATTAAGTCAAAGAATTTTCTGTTTAATGTATAGATAAATCTCATGGATTATAAGTATTTATTATGATTAGTTACCTGAGGTTAAAATTGAAGTGATTGAGTATTTCAATGCATATTAATATCTCTTTTAGGAAATATGGACAGTTATTTTTTTCTCAAAATCTTTTTTGTCAATTTACTCAAATATAAGTAATATGAGGAATAATTTTGAAAATAAAGTAAAACCTAATTTCAAAAGACTGATTAGCTTTAGAAATCAGTTATTTTCCTAATTAATTTCATATTAAGAGCATATTTTGGATAATTTTTGTACAGATAAAGAGACATGTTTCTTTCAACTTTTGGGGTTTTATTTCAGTCAAATGAAAATAAATAAAGCATCTATTTTTAATATGGAATTGGATGAAGCTTTATTCATCTTAAGATTTACATAAGATTGATAATTATCAACAAATAATAAATCATTTCCAAAAGGAAATATCAACTCCAAAATTTTTAAAATATCTTTAATTGATCTGGAAAAAGATTTTCATGAGGACTCAATTCAAAGTAGAGTAAGGGATGAAGTATTATTATAAGCTGAACTACAAGATTCTCATGCACAGAAACTGCCATGTTGGAATTTTGGAGAGGCTCTTGGTAATATTTTTCTATGAAATGCTTAATGATATTACTATTAATCAAGACTACTGTGACTTTTTTTATGGAATATAACAAATAAATAAGTAATTATTTATTTATTCCTTTTACTTGTTAAACACTACTAGCTATTTTAGCAGCAAGAAGTAACTTTCTACCAGAATCAATAACCAGAAGTATCAATAATAAAACTTCTTTATTATAATAATATGAGATTATTCCTGTGAGCCTTAGAGGTAATTTCATATACCCAAAAGACCACAAATATAAAAAATAACATATTAATATAAATAAAATAAATTTATTTATATTATTAAAATAAAAATAAAAAATATAAATATAAAATTATATTAAAAATAAAAAATTAATTATAATTTAAAAATAAAATTACTTTAAATTTTGTAAATATAAAATTACATTTATACTTGAAAAATTTAAGTAAAAATGAAATTTTAACAAAATTGTGTAAAAATAAATAAATTTGGAAAAAAGTTAAATAAAATTTATTATAACTTTTTATCCAATAAATAAACATATAAATTTTATTTCACCATTGGATTCCTCATAAAAAATCAGGTGGGGTCACCTCTGAGTGAAATTTTTGTAACTCAACTCTAAATAAGCTTAAATTAAGTTTTTAGTATTTTCAATACAAAAGTTGAAAATCCTCAAAACCTTAATTTAATTCACACCACATGTGGTGTTAACCATCAATTTTTGTGTTAAAATTGAGGTGTTGTGTTTAGTTTAGAAGTTATGAGGAATTAAAGTATTTTCAATTGAATTCAATTGAAATGTCAAAATGTGCGCGTGTATTACATAAGTGAACTTTGATTTACATATGAGGTGTCAATTATTACTGTATTGTACTGTACAATTGAATTGAATTACATGTGTAAATTATAAGTATAATACATGATGAGGAATTAAAGGAAAAATAAATTGGAAAGATTAAATTTGGGGGGGAAAAGGAACTCCAGCTCTAAGGGGGAGCTAGACCCCCAAAATCCTTGCTGACAGGCGTGGGATGTCAAAATTCACGCAAAAGTTCATCACTTTTGGCCTGGAATTGAGTTACAGGGTCTGTGGACTCAATTGATGATGAGGTTTTGATACCAACTGGGGTAGTTTTAGCTGTTGCCAAGAAGGTAAAACTACCCTTAAGATAAAACAATCATAATAAAAACAGCTTTAACTGGTTTCTACGCCTCTGACACACATTCTGACGTGTTTTGAAGGCTCTAGGCCTGGTATTGCTATAGTAATGGCTGATTTAAGGGTCTAAAATGGCTAAAAATGGCTAAAAATGGCTTAAACCAGCCCTTTTTGGTCTAAACCAGGGTTCAATGATGCCATAATTGGCTTTTCTGTTGTCAGACTGTTTTTCACGACTGACAAGAGTAAATTTTACTTTTGGAGTAAGAGAATTGATGGCTATAAAAGAATGTCTTCTTTGCCCCACTTTTCTCTTCTTGTTAGAATCTTTTCCTTTTATTAATTAGTTTAAAACTGTTAAACCAATCAATCAAAGATTCCAACCACCACTTTTAAATCATTTTAATCCTTTTAACCACGTGAAAAAATCATTATAATCATTGTTTGTAACTCTTATAATCATTTTTACCCCTGAACCACCCCAAAAGTGAATTAAAGCATCTTTCATCACTGTTAACTTTGTCACTTTGTTTCCAAATTCACTCTGGTCACTTTTGGGCGTGTTTTCTCTTTAAATAATCTTTTTAAAGACTTTGTTCTTTAATTAATTGCTTGCAGTTCTTTGCTCAATTAATTCCAATTGAAATTGCTCTTGAAGAAATTTCTTTTGTAGCCTTAAAATATCTCTTGTAGAGTATTTTTTGGATAAATTTTTATTGTTGGTAAAACAATAAATTTTTATAATATTATTGTTTTATACTAATAAAGTTATAAACAATAAAATTGGCGTGTTTTCTCTTAAAAATAATATTCTTTGCTATTTTTAATTGATTTCAACCTTATACAAATTTTGAGGACAGGAAAAGTACTTGATTTTTAATCAAAGTTTCATATCCACACCTTACATTTGGGGGCCCAGCCGTGATATTTTACCTGTGACATATTTTTTTTACTCTTTTTAAATCTTTTTTCTTATATTGAAAAATTTAAAAACATATAAAAAATACTTATAAAAAAAAAAAAAAATCCTTAAAAAATAATTTTTTTCATATTATAAGTGAGGCTTATATTTTTATTTCTCTTTTGAAATAACCTTTTTTTTACTTAATTAATTGGCTTTTTCATTAATTTTAGTGTCTGAAAACGTGGTAAGACAAGAAAACATTGAAACAGCCTCAACAGTAACCAGCATTATCCCTGCCAGTACTGTTAATTCTGATCATAATAGTACTGTTATTGTGACTCAAAATAATCAACCTGAACCAATATCTTCTGAATTAATTAACTTGGATATAAGTAATACACTTCAGAAAGCCAAAAATTTGGCCAATAGTAAGTTTTTGACGTAAAAATACTATTTTAAGCCTTTTTTAACCATAATTATGCCTTCAACCAGGTCAGGAGCCAGCTACAACCCCTCAAGCAGCTCCCAAAAAGGTAATAGACGTGATTATGGCAGAGGCCAACCAGGTACAGAAGGAAAAGGGTCAGTTGATGACTTCCAAACAACTAAAATGGGTCATTCTGAAGCTGATAATACCATTTTACCTTCAAAAAGAGCTGACACCGCCACAACAAGCCTCTGTGGACATATACAAAGCCAGCCACAGTGCATACAACAATGCACTCCAATTCAAGGAGTACCAGATCCTTGCAGACCTGTGGAATAATTGCATGAATTCTTACCTGACAGTAAGAAAATTCTTGGGCCATCCCAACACTTGCAAATTGCTCAATGGATGGCATCCATTGATGGAGAAGAAAAACATGATGCTTTTGACACTAGAATGGAGGAAAAACAACCCTCCACCAACCAAACCAGTGCCAAAAACAGCCCCAGTGGCCAGCAGCAGCAATTCCAACGTGAAAAAGCAGCCACAAACTCCAAACAAGGGCAAAGGGAAGGCACCAGCCCCAAAACCTTACAGCCAGGGCTACAGAATCCCAAAGATTCAGCAGGATGCCATGGAAAATGTATTTCAGATGGCCAGAACCATGATGGAATTACAGAAGAAGGAGGAAGCCAGATTAAGGTTCCAGAAATGATTTCTGACATATTTGATTCCATCCCAGAGTTGTATAATGCTATAAATGACGTGAAAAAACATCTTTCTGATAAAAATGACACCATTTGTAACAACATTAAAACAAACAACCTGAGTCTGTGCCAAATTAATGAAACACTTATGTGTTTTGAAAAAGTTTTGAGAACAATTAAAAATTCCAATAATGATAATTCTTCTAACAATAAAATAAATGAACAATCTGCCATTATTAAAGAATTAACAGATAAATATTCTAAATTCAATATTGATGACATAATTGAAACAAGAATTAAACAAGCCATAAATATTATCAAGACAGATAACAAGAAAGTCCTTGATGACATTTCAAATTCATTTACTGAAGTAAAGACATATACCATTGCCTTGAAAAAGTGTTTTGATGCTTCACAAGAAGAAGTATCAAAATTATCAATGAAATTGAATAAAGTCACTGCTGATAATACAAGACAGACAGAGTTATGGCAAGAACTTACACATAAAGAAGACATGTATAAAATTGAAGTAATAAATTTAATACAAAGCTTCCAACATGAATACAGAAATTCCCAAAGGTGTAGCAACAGTAAAATGAATGACATTGAACAATTACTGAACACCTTACCAAGAATGTCTACACCTCTAAATCAAAATGAGGGCACAAGAATTTCAAATCCACAAGTATTGGATCCTGATAATTCACAATTAAAAAATGAATTATCCACTTCTTTTCATAACTTGGAACCATCAATGGGCCAAGCACTCTTGAAAGAAGTTCCAAAACTTAAAGAATGGCCTCACTTCAGTGGTGAAGGAGAGTATGACCATATGGAATTCATTAGAGGTATTGACATGATCAAAGAGGATTTTGAATTACCAGACAGATTGGTAACAGCCAGGTTTAACACCTTGTTTACCAGATCAGCTCACAGATGGTACATCAAAATAAGACAAGCACATGGACACCAGAGTTGGACTTGGTGGAAAACACAAATCATCAACAAATGGGCAAATGATGCTTGGAGGTTTAAAGTTGAAACAGCCTTTGAATCTTCCAAATTTAATGCTGATAAAGACAAAGCTTTACCATGGTTTTGCCAACAAAAGGACAGATTAACAGCATTATATCCTGACATGTCAGAATTTATGATCCATAGAAAAATTCTGAGACAATGTGGAGGTGACTTAGAGCATGCTGTCAAAAGCAGGACTACTGAACAATCTTCAGCAGAGGATATTATCAATATACTAGAAGAAGTAACCACCAGAACCAAAATTGGTTCTAGTAGGGTGAATCTTAAAACAAGGTTTAATACACCTTGGAAAGATTCTGTGGACAAAAACCCCAAAGAAAATTCTAGTAATATTAAATATAAATCTGCAGATACAGTCAGAAAATGCCATATTTGCCAAAGCACCACCCATTTAGCCAATACATGTCCAAAAAGGGGGAAAATCAATGAAATTGACATTGAAAAAGAACCAGATGTTGAAAAAGAAGACATAATTGAAGACAATTCAGATGATAAGTCATCCATATTCTCTGAATCTTCAAAAGATATAGAAAATATCAATGCCACTTTTGACATCATGGAATCTTATTCCCACTTACCACAATTGAGCAATGGTCAAGTTGATTTATCAAAAGTTCAAGATGCACAACTTATGAAGACAAAACCAAACAGAGGAAAAGGTTATACAGCTGGTAACTCCTGTATAACAGAAGTGGTGATTGACAACAAACCCACCAAACTTTTGCTTGACCCAGGAGCCTTCTGCTCTTGTGTTGGAAAATCTTTTCTTAAGACTTGTGTACCAAATTTTGAAGACCAATTGTTACCAATTGATGGTATAAAATTCAACAGTGCAAGTAACCCAATGAAAGCATTAGGAATCTTTGAGACCAATGTCATATTCCCACACATAAATGGGAATTTAAGGATCACAGTTGAATTTGTTGTTATGGAAAATTGCTCTAGTACCCATTTTATATTGGGAAATGACTATTTAATCATGTATGGGATAGATTTACATAATAACAAAGACAGATACTTTACAATTGGAGACAATAAGCGCCAGAAATTTGCCTTTTTACCCTTTAAAAGACAAATTACAGTAAACAAAGTATCACCAGTCAACTTAGAGTTAGAGAAATTCAAGTCTGAACAGTTAAATGAGGCTGAAATAAGCCTTCATCTGACTGATAAGCAAGAAAATGAACTTTCTTCCCTTTTGTATGACCACAGAGGAGCATTTGATACAGACAAAGAACCCCTGGGAGCAATTATTGGTCATGAAGTTGACATCATTCTTAACATTGAGAGACCTTATCCACCACTCTTAAGAAGACCTGCTTATCCAGCAAGTCCAAAATCAAGAGAAGCTCTAGAAATTCATATCAAAGAACTTCTAGACCTTGGTGTAATAAGAAAAGTAGGCCACAATGAGGAAGTAGAAATAACTACACCAGTCATAGTGGCGTGGCATAATGGAAAATCCAGAATGGTTGGGGACTTTAGAGCTCTGAACACTTACACTGTTCCAGACAGATACCCAATACCAAAAATCCAAATTGCCCTTACTCAAATATCTCAAGCAGTGTATATAACCAGTATGGATGCCCTTAAAGGATTCCATCAAAATGTAGTAACACCAAGAGCAAGAAAATACTTGAGAATTATTGTTCATTGTGGAGTGTATGAATACTTAAGGATGCCCTTTGGTATCAAAAATGCACCTTCACACTTCCAAAGAATGATGAATGAAATCTTCCCTGAAGAACTCTCAGAGGGATGGTTAATCATTTACATTGATGACATTATTATCTGTTCAAAGACTTGGGAGGAGCACATGTACAGATTATCAAGAGTTTTGACAAAAATCCAATCAGTAAACATGAAAATCTCCTTGAAGAAATGTCATTTTGGATTTAAAGAACTTAAGGCACTAGGACATGTTGTATCTGGTTTGTCCCTTGGAATTGATAAAAACAAAGTTGCAGCAGTATTGTTAAAACCCATGCCTCAGAATAAGAAGGAAATTCAGTCATTCTTAGGTTTTGCAGGATATTACAGGCAACACATTAAAGACTTTGTATCCATAGCAAGACCACTTTATAAGTTGTGTGACAAAGACACAGTATTTGAGATGACTGTTGACAGAGTCAAAGCTTTTGAGTCTCTAAGAGAAGCATTGACCACTGCTCCACTCTTACTGATGCCAGACTTTAAATTGCCTTTCAAACTGTATATTGATGCATCAGGGGATGGACTAGGTGCTGCACTTCACCAAGTTCAGATCATAAATGACAAACCTGTAGAAGGACCAATATGTTTCATATCCAGGCAAATCAAACCAACTGAAGCCAGATATGGAGCAAGTCAAATGGAATGTCTATGCCTTGTCTGGGCCTTAGAGAAATTGAACTATTTCTTAGAGGGATGTGTTTTTGAAGTAATAACAGATTGTACAGCTGTGAAATCACTTTTGAACATGAAAACACCTAACAGACACATGCTCAGATGGCAAATAGCCATACAAGAATACAGAGGCAATATGACTATTGTTCATAAGGATGGGAATATTCATAAGAATGCAGATGGACTAAGCAGATGGCCATTACCAAATAACATTGATAATCCTGCTTATGTTCCAGAAGAAGCTTCACCACAAATTCCAATAGAAGGAATAAGTGTTACAGACTTGAACACCACCTTCTACGAAGAAGTCAGAAATAGTTACACTCAAGATAAGAATTGTAGCATCTTATGCCAATTACTTAACAAAGACTGTAAAGACAACTCTCTAATACATGCCTTGGATGAAGTATGGAGAAAATCTTATAATGAAGGGAGATTTCACCTACTGGATGGTATAATTTACCACAGAACCAAGCACACATGTGTCATGACAGTTGTAGACAGGTCATTAATCAATCTTGTACTGAAAGAATGCCATGATAGTCCCTTTTCAGGACATCTTTCTGAGGACAGAACAAGAGAGAAAGTAAAGACCTGCATATGGTGGCCAATGTGGCAAAAAGATGTTGCAGAATATTGCAAAACCTGTGACAGATGCCAAAAGGCAAATAAATCCACTGGCAAAAGACTTGGAAATATGATGAAAATCCAAGAACCAAACAGACCTTGGGAAATTGTCCATATGGATTGGGTAACTGGCCTACCACCAGGAGGTGACAGGAGCTATAATGCTTGCCTAGTAATTGTGGACAGATTCAGTAAAACTCCAATCTTTTTACCATGTCACAAAGATGATACAGCCATGGATACAGCTCTTCTGATATGGAATAGAGTAGTGTCATGGACTGGGATATTTACAAATATCATCAGTGATAGAGATCACAAATTCACTTCAGCTCTATGGACAAATCTTCACCAATTATTTGGCACAAAACTGTCTTTCTCTACAGCCTACCACCCACAAACTGATGGTCTGGCTGAAAGAATGATCCAAACCTTAGAGGACATGGTGAGAAGATTTTGTGCATATGGCCTTGAACTCAAAGATTGTGATGGATTTACCCATGATTGGTGTACTCTGTTACCAGCACTGGAATTAGCATATAAAACATCAATCCATTCCAGTACCAATCAGACTCCTGCTATTCTAGAAAAAGGATGGAACCCCAAGTTACCCCAAGATTCCTTGAGGAAAGACTTAATTGAAATACATCCCACAGCTGCTAGCTTCAAAGGAATGCTAGACAAAGCTAGAAAGCATGCAGTGAGATGCATGGAGGACTCTTTTGCATATGCTAAAGACAAATGGGATAAATCTCATGCAACTCCAGATTTCAAAGTGGGGGACCTAGTTCTTGTATCCACCACTAACTTCAATAACATCAAAGGATGTAAAAAGTTAAAGGACTCCTTTGCAGGACCTTTTGTGATTAAAGAGTTATCTGAAGAACTTAGCAATAAGCACCCTACATTTCCAGTAAGCTTGATAAAGCCATACAAATCTAGTGATGCTGAGAAATTTCCCTTGAGGAATAAGATTCCCCAAGTTATACCTCCTATTGAGACATCTGGTACTAAGAAAATAACCAAAGTTCTTAAAGAAAGGAAATTAAGAACCAAGAAAGTAAGGGAATACCTTGTTAGGTACAGTGACCCAACTTGTGAAGATGAATGGTTAGAAGAGAAAGATATACCAGAAGCCACCAAACTCCTGAGGAGATTCAGACACACTAGAAACACCAATATTACAAAGTAATATTCTTTTTTAGGGGGAGGGAATGTGAGCCTTAGAGGTAATTTTATATACCCAAAAGACCACAAATATAAAAAATAACATATTAATATAAATAAAATAAATTTATTTATATTATTAAAATAAAAATAAAAAATATAAATATAAAATTATATTAAAAATAAAAAATTAATTATAATTTAAAAATAAAATTACTTTAAATTTTGTAAATATAAAATTACATTTATACTTGAAAAATTTAAGTAAAAATGAAATTTTAACAAAATTGTGTAAAAATAAATAAATTTGGAAAAAAGTTAAATAAAATTTATTATAACTTTTTATCCAATAAATAAACATATAAATTTTATTTCACCATTGGATTCCTCATAAAAAATCAGGTGGGGTCACCTCTGAGTGAAATTTTTGTAACTCAACTCTAAATAAGCTTAAATTAAGTTTTTAGTATTTTCAATACAAAAGTTGAAAATCCTCAAAACCTTAATTTAATTCACACCACATGTGGTGTTAACCATCAATTTTTGTGTTAAAATTGAGGTGTTGTGTTTAGTTTAGAAGTTATGAGGAATTAAAGTATTTTCAATTGAATTCAATTGAAATGTCAAAATGTGCGCGTGTATTACATAAGTGAACTTTGATTTACATATGAGGTGTCAATTATTACTGTATTGTACTGTACAATTGAATTGAATTACATGTGTAAATTATAAGTATAATACATGATGAGGAATTAAAGGAAAAATAAATTGGAAAGATTAAATTTGGGGGGGAAAAGGAACTCCAGCTCTAAGGGGGAGCTAGACCCCCAAAATCCTTGCTGACAGGCGTGGGATGTCAAAATTCACGCAAAAGTTCATCACTTTTGGCCTGGAATTGAGTTACAGGGTCTGTGGACTCAATTGATGATGAGGTTTTGATACCAACTGGGGTAGTTTTAGCTGTTGCCAAGAAGGTAAAACTACCCTTAAGATAAAACAATCATAATAAAAACAGTTTTAACTGGTTTCTACGCCTCTGACACACATTCTGACGTGCTTTGAAGGCTCTAGGCCTGGTATTGCTATAGTAATGGCTGATTTAAGGGTCTAAAATGGCTAAAAATGGCTAAAAATGGCTTAAACCAGCCCTTTTTGGTCTAAACCAGGGTTCAATGATGCCATAATTGGCTTTTCTGTTGTCAGACTGTTTTTCACGACTGACAAGAGTAAATTTTACTTTTGGAGTAAGAGAATTGATGGCTATAAAAGAATGTCTTCTTTGCCCCACTTTTCTCTTCATGTTAGAATCTTTTCCTTTTATTAATTAGTTTAAAACTGTTAAACCAATCAATCAAAGATTCCAACCACCACTTTTAAATCATTTTAATCCTTTTAACCACGTGAAAAAATCATTATAATCATTGTTTGTAACTCTTATAATCATTTTTACCCCTGAACCACCCCAAAAGTGAATTAAAGCATCTTTCATCACTGTTAACTTTGTCACTTTGTTTCCAAATTCACTCTGGTCACTTTTGGGCGTGTTTTCTCTTTAAATAATCTTCTTAAAGACTTTGTTCTTTAATTAATTGCTTGCAGTTCTTTGCTCAATTAATTCCAATTGAAATTGCTCTTGAAGAAATTTCTTTTGTAGCCTTAAAATATCTCTTGTAGAGTATTTTTTGGATAAATTTTTATTGTTGGTAAAACAATAAATTTTTATAATATTATTGTTTTATACTAATAAAGTTATAAACAATAAAATTGGCGTGTTTTCTCTTAAAAATAATATTCTTTGCTATTTTTAATTGATTTCAACCTTATACAAATTTTGAGGACAGGAAAAGTACTTGATTTTTAATCAAAGTTTCATATCCACACCTTACAATTCCAATTTAAAAGAATATTTTTCAATAATAATTATAATGATAATTATTGAATAAAACTACACAATAGTGAAAAATTTAATAATTAAGATAAAAAACCCACTAATACTCCAATAATACCTTGAAAAGAATTGGTAGAGTGATTTGATGGATTCTTTGTGGATTTAAAGGATCAAAGTTTATTTGTAGTTGTAATACAACAATATAAAAGTTGAAAGCTATTAATGATATTATATTTCTTTGATTTAACATCTTTATGAATAATAATTCAAAATTTAAAGCACTTAAGAAAAGATTTAACTAATACTTGTTATTACTAATAATATTATTTGTAAAAAACAGCAAGAGGAGGCCTCTTTTAAGTCAAAAAAAAGCTCACAAAGGTGTTCCATGGAGAAAATTCAAAAACCAATGAGTTATAAACCAGCTATAATTTTTTGATTATTGAATACATCATCTTTTGTCACATAAGATTTTCATAATTACTTAATTAGGTCATTTTACATGACTATCAACCCATTTATGGTGGATAAATAAAGGAGTAACAATCGCCAATCTTCTTTTTTTTCAAGATAAAAATCATTTTCTCAAATTTATCAATTTCATTGGAAATTTTATCACAGGTTGTCTTTTCTATGAATTTATAAAGATTCAGTAGTTCACATGGAATCATCAAAAATGGACTGTAAGTAAAACTTTTAGTTTGAATTATGAAGTCATAATTTATTTTTATTTTTATATGTATTCTCTCCTTCTCCATTTTTTCTGAAAGTTCCAGAAGGATTAATTGAGAATTATTTTTTTAATGAAGTTTTGAAGTTTTTACCTTATTTCTACATAGAAAAGCTAATAGCACAGTAATAGCTGGTTTCCATGAGGTAAATGTGTGGAGACTAGTCCAAAAAGGGTTTTAATTACCTTTTTAAGGTTTATCAATGGAAAATAATTAATAATTGACATGGTTACAGGAGTAAGAGTTGCTCTTTATCTCCTTGTCACATTAAAATAACAGCTCATTTGCTATTTTCTTATGATTTAATGGGACTTGAGCTTGGTAACAAAGTTCCCAAAAGATTTTAGTATACTCATTGGGAAAATATAAGCCATTTATTCAAGATTTAGAGCTCTTTATGCATCAGAGGCCTCAGAAATTGGGTACCCTGATTCTCTTGGATGTCTTTTGTCCCCCTTAGCTATTTTCATGTTGAAAATAGTAAATCAGGCTTCAAGACTGATATCCACTATGGGTTCATCAAAGTTGTATTTAAGAATAAAGTAATATTGAGTTCCAAAAACATGCATAACACTATTATTAGTGTATGTGTAATATGTGATTTCTCACATTCCCATTATTTTGGTGTGAAATTGAGAAAAACAAAAATTTTCACAATTCTTTTATGTGGTATTAAAGTATTTTCCATATTACCACCTCTTAGAGTTAATTTAAGCTTATTCACCCTATGGAGTTACCCCAGGTAAATTTTCGTGTAGAATCCAAATCTGGCCTTAAATCCATGGATTTAATTACTCACAAAAAAGGTATTAATCATTTTTAGAATAAAAAATGATGAATTATGGGTTATGCATAGTTGAAAATTTATTTTAATATTAATTGTGGCCTATTTGGATATGTAAGATATACCTCAAGGCTCACACTCTTCAGAAAGAGATTGAAGTATCCTATGAAGATAGTATGATGGTGGGTATAGAGATCTACCAGAGTTACTGAGTACAAGCTGCTAAAGATTCTTTAAGGAAGTTCTATGTATATTTTAATATCTCCCATAAATTCAGTGCAACAATTGTGTAGGTAATACCACTTTTTGTTGGCTGCAATATACCAGCCTATTAATTTCATTGAAAGTGTGTTGTTGCAACATGATGTCACTCACCAAGCAAGGAATAAGCTCAAATAATAAGCCAGGAATTGTATTAAATTACTTGTTTTGACATAAAAGGAATCCAAAAGCTTCCATATAGCCTCATACCACTTTCTGGGAATGTAATATTGTCATTATGCGGTCTCAGTTATCAAAAATAGCTGTGGAAATAACAAGGGTAGTTGGTGGAACTGCTTGCCAAAAAAGTGCTTAAAATAGATAACTTGGACAGAATAATCTTTAAATATCCTAGTTAAGGCCAACAAGAGATATATTTCAGAGCTACAGCAGCAGATTAGATGGAGATAATGTAAGAGACTTGTAAGCAAGTCCCCCAGCTTTTTCTGCAGTCATAAAAGGAAAATCTCTCTTTGCCCTGTCAATTTTGGACGCGCCCCAGATTGAATTTCGGTTTATGCATAAAATAAATTTATTCGTTGGTGGGTGGTTTGGGATGATGTCAACTAAAAGTTCTCGCCTCCTGCTTCTTTTACAGTCAGCCCTCAAACGTATCAAAGAGAAGCATTCGAACAGAATCAGGTTTTTTAGCGCAAGAATATTGAATTAAATCTTGTCCAACAAGCATGTCCTTTTTCGCCAAAGATCCGCGTGCCGGCGTTATGTTGGGTCAGTTGCTACTGCTTTACTTTGCTGCGATCGGTTCATTTCAGCTGATCGTTTTTTTGTTTAGGTGGCGGACAACGCACTACTGGCGCAGATGTGAGGCAAGAGAACGTAACGGCTGTTATGGCCGTCGCTCAAGTTTTAAAGTCCAGCTTGGGACCCGTTGGGCTTGATAAGAGTACAATTTCGACTTTTTCAAGGCTTGGAATCCCGATGAAGCAATTTCAGCTGATATCTTTTTGTGCTTATTACATTTAGTGTTGGTTGATGATATTGGCGACGTAACTATCAGCAACGATGGTAATGTTCTTCTATATTTTCCACAGAGTGCATCGATACACATGCTGATCAGCCTGCACACAACCATGGATATTTTTTTCGTCTAAGGCGCTACGATTCTATCTTTACTAGAAGTGGAGCATCCAGCTGGCCGCATTTTAGTTGATTTAGCACAGCAGCAAGATAAAGAAGTTGGCGATGGAACTACTTCTGTGGTGATTATTGCTTCGGAGTTACTGAAAAGAGCTAATGAGTTGATTAAAAATAAAATTCATCCAACTACCATCATTAATGGCTATCGACTTGCCTGTAAGGAAGCCATCAAACATATTCAAGATCAGTTAGCCATTAAAGTGGACACGTTAGGAAAGGATTGTTTAATTAACATTGCCAAGACTAGCATGTCTAGCAAGATCATAGGATCGTATGTTTTTTTGTTTCATTCTGCCTTGAACAAGCTTTTATCTTACCGAATTAACCATTTATCCCTTTTGCTCTCCCTTATTATCTTGGCCATCTCAGGGACGATGACTTTTTTGCCCAACTTGCTGTTGATGCAATGCTTGCTGTGAAGACTATCAATCCTCGAGGGGAGCTGAAATATCCTGTCAAGGCGGTTAATGTTTTAAAAGCCCACGGCAAAAGTGCGCTGGAATCCATTTATGTCAAAGGGTACGCTTTGAATTGTACCGTTGCTAGCCAGGGTAAGCCAGAGAATCGAGGTCTTGCACTCAATTTTTGTCTATATGACGTTTAATAACTTGTGTTTTCTGTTGTGTTCTCGCTCAAGCAATGAAGAAAACTATCACCCCAGCCAAGATTGCTCTTTTGGATATGAACCTTCAGAAAACCCGCATGCATCTTGGTGTTCAGGTAATTATCGACGATCCTGAACAGTTGGAGCTAATAAGGCGTCGGTAAGCTTCGGCTTTTGATATTCGCTGTGTCGTTCCGCCATGAAAAGTTGACCTCACCAATAAATTTTTTTGTGCACATTCTCATTAGAGAATCAGAGATCACTCTTGAAAAAGTCCGCATGATTCTCAAATCAGGTGCTAACGTAGTCTTGACAACCGGTGGTATTGATGACTTATGTTTGAAAGAATTTATCGAAGCCGGTGCAATGGCCGTTAGAAGATGCAAAAAGGAAGACCTGCGCCGTATTGCCAGGTGCACGGGGGGTAATCTGGTCAGCTCGCTCACGACCCTGGATGGTGATGACGCTTTTAACCCTGCAGACTTAGGGACTTGTGACGAAGTTGTCCAGGAAAGAATCAGTGACGATGAGCTCATTTTGATTAAGGGAACCAAACTTCATAGCTCTGCCTCGATCATTCTCAGAGGTGCAAATGGTATGTAGCTACCAAGTTATCTAATATCACATTTCTCTTATGTACTAACATGACAGGGTTTAATTTTGTCGGGGGTCAGATTACATGTTAGATGAGATGGAACGAGCTCTTCATGATTCGCTTTGCGTAATAAAAAGGACATTAGAAAGTGGAAAAGTCGTCCCTGGCGGAGGGGCTGTTGAAGCCTCTCTAAGCATTTATCTTGAAAACTTTGCTACGACACTGGTTAGTGGCAATTTTACCCTATAAATCTGATTATTAGCTTCACCAAATGCAAAATCAAGCAAAGTGACTCGGGAGTATATTTTTCAGGGATCCAGAGAACAACTTGCCATCGCTGAATTTGCTGCTTCAATGCTCGTGATTCCGAAAACACTTGCCACGAACGCAGCAAAGGACTCCACAGATCTCGTTTCCAAACTTCGCGCCTTTCACAATATCTCTCAAACTTGCCCTCATGGAGACCCCAAAAAACAATTAAAATATTTTGGTCTAAACCTATACGAGGGCAAAGTAGTAGACAACGTCAAGTTGGGGGTGATTGAGCCTATGATGAGTAAAATACGGATGTTGAAGAGTGCTCTCGAAGCTTGCACCGCACTGTTGAGGATTGACGAGTTGAGTGAAGCTTTCGAATGAGCGCTTTTAAAAACAACGTAGTACATTTGTATTAGTGGAGCTAACGGCTTATGGTTTCCACTATTTAGTCGAATCGTCGTTCCAAAAGAAGAAAAACGTAGGGGTGATCCTCATGATGAATGTTAGCTTTGTAACGGAATCAATACACATATCTCATCATTCACCGCTTGCTATGTATAATTCAATAATGACCCAAATCGTTTAATTGCTTCTTGCCATTGGGATGATACCTTTTCACCGTTTTCGTAAGATTATTACCGGGAAGAACCCATGTAGACCGTAATATCTAGAGCGGGCGTCCGACGCTGAAAGTGATTAGAATTTCTGTAATGGACTTTATCTTATGTGATGATTGCAAAGTGGCAAAATACCAAAATGGCCTTCAAGCTAGTTCAGCGAGGTTAACCAATGTGCCGCCCTTGGCTTAAAAATCGCTTTAAACTGCGTTTGTCTTGTCATTCCATGAAATATAACCCAGTCTAAAAAGCTAGCGATCATCTAAGAATACTACACCAATTTTGACATGACGACCTGTCCAGCGCCAATTGAAGTAAAATTCAAAGACACTGGCGCCGCTGCTTGCGAAGAGTTTAGCCGAAAGAAGCCAAACAAGCCATGACTAAGGCCAATCAATGCAAGTCGTTTTGACGTGCTCTGTGATTGATCCTTGTTAAGTTTGCTTATGAATCGAGCAAACTAACTCGCTTTAGAGATCCTCGCCGGAAGCTGTCAAAAATAAATCGGTCCTCACATCTTTCGTGTTTGGGTATCTGTGCCTGCCGACGTCGATTTGGATGATCTGGTCGTTCTTTCGGAGTACTGGGTGCCAGGCTTTCGTGCGATAAATCTCAAATGAATCACCTTAATGATTGGCTGGGGCTCTCAAGATTGCCCTCAAAGAATCAGCGATCCAGGAAATCTTCAAGGATTTTGGTCCTCCTGCTCATCGCATCTTTCGTTGTATTGACGATCTATTTCTATTACCCCTCCTTGGACTCCCTTGATCATGATCTATTCCAAGCTCATCCTGTCAGAAACCCTTTGACGCCCATTTCAAAGACGAATTCATCGAATCTCACCTTGATTCCGTCGCAGCGCTGGGATACTCAGGCGAATCTAGAAGCAGGCCTAGAACCAAGCTATTCTATTCAACCTGAGACTGGCTTAAAATATCCCCCAAACCTGAATCCTTTCTTGCTCAACCCATTTCGTAGAGAGAATGCAACATTTGTTGCTTTGGTCAGAAATCAAGACCTTCAAGCGATCATGTCAAGCATGCGAGCGGTGGAGGACAGAATCAATAGAAAACTCGGTGTAAAGACTCATCTCTCTGCCCGGAATTTCAAGCAACCTTTCATCACTGATATCTCGTTAAATGTATTTCTGTGATCAAAGTATCCTTGGGTATTTTTAAACGATAAACCTTTTACGAAAAAATTCAAAAGACGGGTTAGCTCAATGACTCGATCCAAGTTATACTTTGGTCAAATTCCCAAAGAACATTGGAGTTATCCTTCACATGTCGATCAGTCTAAAGCTGCAATGGCAAGAAATCAAATGAAGGAGCAAAACGTCTTGTACGGCGAGAGCGAATCTTATCGTCACATGTGTCGCTTTTATTCTGGGTGAGTTTGATTCAAAAATCATTATCTCACATGCGCTCAGTTAACTTATTCCAATCATCTTCATCAATCTAGTTTTTTTTTTCGACATCCATTGATGCTCAAATTCAACTATTACTGGCGTGTCGAACCAGGAGTAGAGTATTTTTGTGATGTAGACTTTGATCCATTTCAATTTGTAAGTCGAACTTGCTACATTTTCAAACATCTTAAATCTATTTCAAATTATTTCCACATACGATCTTGTAGCTTTTCAAGTAGTAGTCACTCATCTTGTAAAATAGTTGATAAAGGCTGATGACCCTGTTTTCCAAAAATACGTACATCTAGATGGCACTAAATAGTTTGATATATGGATTTACGATTTCGGTTTATGAAATCCCGCAAACTATTAAAACACTTTGGTCGGCCACAAGAGATTTTATTGAGAAGAATCCCAAATATTTACATCCACAAAACTCTCTAGGATTCTTGATAGATCAAGATACATCCAAAGGACTTAATGCAACCTATAACAGGTGTCATTTTTGGTCGAATGTATGTCATCGTTGCATTCAAAAATGACCTTGATACACTTACCACACAAACTTACTATCTTGGATCATTTAAAATGTCCAAATTCAAAAGTTTGAGATTGGTGACATGAGGTTTTGGAGATCAAAAGAATATTTGGACTATTTCGATTATTTAGATTCTATGGGCGGTTTTTTCTATGAAAGATGGGGGGATGCGCCGATTCATTCAATAGCGGTCTCATTATTCTTGCCAACTCGCTCAATTTATCAATTTGACGATATCGGTTATAAGCATCCGCCTTGGTCGCACTGTCCCAAAAATCGAGCTGAATTTCATGAAAGCGGCAAATGTTTTTGTGAGCCAAATGAAAGCATTGATCTCCATAAGTATAGTTGCTTAAGAAAATGGTGGAAAGTTCGCAGGTTTGTCACAATTTCCCCCCGTTTCTGCTCGTCTGTCGATGCTAAGAAACATAGTTTGAATATCATGATATTTAATTGATTTTAGGGATTCAATGAATTCATCAATGTCCAATGAAGATTAGCAAAACGCATGAGACCAAAACGAGTTTCTGCGAATTGAAATATGTATGTACAGTGAAATCTAAAATTGTTAGCCTTGATGATTGATTGTGTATTTTTGGTCAATTACTTGTAACATTTACCCTCTATTTCAGCAGGGGGATTTTTCACCTGATATAGCGGGTCAAAGTTACTTAAATGTATTTTTAAGAGTATGTTATAAAGAGAAAGAAACAAAAATAATAGCTACATATGACTCGGTTTTTTTCAACCTCTAGTCTCTTCTACTTGTTCCTTATCCCAAACATTAATTCTGATTGCTCACTTCATTGTCTACACTCACTACCTCCGCCAATTTAGATGAGCATCTTTTAAAAGACGATTCCCACATTAACATGTTTAAGCATGTCTTTTGGCTTATGCGCAACAACCACTTAGTTATGATGGCACTTATGGGTGTATGATTTGGCTAAAAAAATGGCGGATTGTTGATACAAAGTGATTAGATATGCCTAAAGATACAGTAGTTCATTATGCAATGAAGCTTTAAGGGTCAAGTCAAAAGAACCTGCTTACACCTTGAACAATTTAATAAAGCTCATAGATTTTCAATTCATGTCAACTGAATTAAGTGTTAAAGCAAACTACTATCATGAAAACCGTGCATTCATCGCAAACTTATTATCAGAGTAGTGGTAATGTTTACCAATTAACTCCGCACAAAGATTCTGTATCAATTTAAAAAAAAGGGGCTTGCAAGTTTTTTAAAAAATATTAGTTAATCAACTATTTTTACATTTATGTCTGAAATAATAGTTAAGGTTCATTGTCACGTCCTTTTAATATTATCATTTGAGGTTTGGGTGAATACACATATAAGTGTTTTTATGCATTCTTAAAGAAATTTTTACATTTTGCCATTTGTCATGTTTTTGTTTTCATCTTTTTGTTAGCCTTATTGAGCTCCAAAAAAACTGCAACTCTTGATTTGGAGAAAAAAATGTCAATTTGGGTAATTTAAGAAAAAAAAAATTATAAAATGGAATTCCACTTGAAAACTTTATTTTTTTTTTCAACAAACATTCCTCATGGCAATAAACGCGGAAAGAAATTGGGCCATCTTTTTTGAATTTATTTGATAAGAAAATTCTTGGTCAAAGACCAAAATGTCAAAGAATACAGCTTTAGCCATCAATTTCTTGACAAAATAAACTCACAGAAGGCTAATTTTTTTCCTTCTTCACAATGGGCACACTATTTTAAAAAACCAATGATAAAGATTCATAAATAAAATCTCATTTTCAAGTTTTTTTTTCACCTAATTTAGGCAAATTGGGAGTTTTCCTTCAAAAATAAAGTTCTGAATATTTTGCTTTTGAAGCTTAATGAAGCTTTAAAAAAAATTGAAAACAAATAATAAAGAGATTAAATTATTGAAATATCCTGAGGAATATGTTGAAAACTTATGTGTATTTACCAGAAGTATTTTTCTATGAGTATCATAATATTGAAATCAATTTGAAAGTTTGTTTTTGGCTTTTATATTTTAATTTAACATGAAAACCAATTCAACTATAAATTCATAAATTTATGTTAATGGTAAATTCATGTAATAAAATTAGTAAATAGACATTAATGCCTATTACATATAGGGTGTTTCTAAAGAAATGCTACACTTTTTGATAACTCAATACTGATACTGGGACCAATTTTGCATTGGGAGGGGCTAAATAGACACTTCCCTTTTCTGAAAGGATGATAGAGTTCCCTCAAAGAGGTTTAGGCCAAGAAATAAATGAATGAAAACTATTTCTCATGCCAAGAAAACCCCCCCTTTTTTTTTGAAAAAGCACATTTTTTCTTTTAATAAAAACAAATTTTCTCTTAAAAAAACATATTTCTTGTTTTACAAAAAATACATTCATTTCTCATCAGGGAGTTATAACTTTTGTTTTTTAAAAAATCATTTCTTTTTTTTAAAAAAAGGGGACCCACCATTTTTTTGAAATATCTCTTCTTAATTTGTGGAAAATCCTCCCAAAACCTTTAAAAACACACTTTTCTTTTAAAAAGATACCTTCATAATGCTGAATTCACCCACTTAAGGAGAATTCAAATAAGATTGACTCTTGCTTTATTATTATAAATAGGTTTAAAGGGCTAAAGGCTATGCCATTTTCAAATAGAGAATAAAATTCATATGTGGCATATCTGGTTCCATCAGTTTAAGTGGCCATGATCAAAGAAATTAAAAAATCAGAAGAATTTATTTCCCTTTTTTTCACCTTTATGCAAAGCAATACTTCAATGTTGATGTTTGGACACTCAAGGTAATGAATGCAGAACATTATCATGTCCCATTCAAACTACAGGAAGCCCAATGAAGAGGAAGCCTCAAGTGGCTTTTTGAACTGATAAAAAGATGAAGTTATGCAAAATTCAGACCAAGTTCTTAGTTTAAAAAATGATTCAAGACAATAATTGAGAAATAAAACTTAAGACAAACCAGGGAGCTTCTTAAAGGAAGAAATGCTAATGAAGCTTTTATCAACATCCTTATGTCAAAAACAGAATCCAAAAAGGCCTCATAAACTTCCTCAAACCTTGTGAAAGCCTTCTACCATTTATTGTGGAAGATTTGCCACTATCAGCTTTTACAGAAATTCTTGAACCATAATCCATTTGCCCACATAAGGATGTAGCTCTCTTCCCCATCCCCTCTGGGGTATTCCTAAAGCCTTTACAGTATGTAGGGGGTTTCAAACATGTATTTGACCCCCTGGACCTAAAACTTCCATAAAGACCAATAATCCCAAAAATGGTCAAATGCTACATGGAGACTATATTAGCCAGCACAATAGACCATGGTTCCCCAGCCTATGAAACTTGATCTTTTACCCCATGGTTCCATTTCTGGCTTCCATACTTACCAAATATGAGAATAATATCCTTATTCCTCATTTTGTAGGGCAAATTCATCCTTTCCACTTTTTTACTCTTATTACTCAATTATGGAGGTTATATATAAGGCTCAATTTTGAATGGAAAACTATTTTAAAAAGGAGAGTTCCAGAATTAGTGGTTTTGTTCATTCAAGACCAGCCTCCTCCTTCAATGAGGCTTCATATTCAGGAATACAGAATTTTCCCAAGTAAATACTGTCCATTAATCTTCAAGGAATAAGGACAAGGATTATTCAAGACCATTTATCCAAGTGTCAAAGATCAATACACAATAGAAAAATCATTTTAGCCCATACAGGCTTCAGTAAAGTAACCTGTATGGCATAAAAACTTTGGTAAATCCAGCTCTATACTATGGGTATCCCAATAAACCCAGTTCATTTCCCAAATTGGACAATTATACACTACCAAAATAGTCAATAAAGATTTCTATCAATGATAAATCTGGTATTTCCATGTGAAAGGGTCAAGTTTCTGGATTTTAACATATACTGGCAACTATTCTATCCTGTGGGCACTTATTTCGAATTTAATTAATACGTGGTATTTATCTTCACTCTTCATTTTATTTCTTCCTCTAATATTCAATACTGATAATCTTAATAAAGTTGTTTTTACCCTTTTCTCTTCTGTTCATCAGGTATTATATCCTTTCTAATTCTGTTATTCCTTCTGAAAAAGTTAAAAAAGTGAAATAAATATTCATTTGAATGGATATTTTACTATTAGCTTCTTCTACCTGCTTAACATCTTTGAAGTTCATCTTTTTTAATATAATCTGTTCCATATTTATTTATTTATTTAGCTCTTTGGAGTAAATCAAAGTGATTTTATATCCACCAAGTGCCCTTCCACTTTTTTTTCCACAAAAGCCCTTGTTAAAATTAAAGAAAAAAAATTAATACACCAAACCTTATCTGCTGATTTGAGCCAAATGCATTTATTATTTTGCTTCAATACTAAATCTGTGGGAATATTTTACATAAATTTTATCATGTATTCAATATTAATTATACTTACAAGAAAAACAGTTACACACTTCCACTTCTAGATATTGTTGGAGTAACCTCAAAATACAATAACTATTCTGTGGATTTTCATTTCTTATTGAATGAAGCTTAAATATCTCAATATTGGGCCCTCCAAAAATTAAAAGGCAGAATCTTGGAGGTCTTTAAAATTGCTTACCCTCCTATTTTCTCTATATACAGATATCTGGTACTTATTAATTATCTTGAGGGAGTACTCCCAAAATAAAATTCAATTCTGTGCAATTGGCACATCCACAAAAATGTTATTCTAAATATAAACGAACTATTGGAGGACTAAAAAAAGGTATAAAAATAAATGGACCAGTGAAATAAAGTCATTTTTTTTTTCATTCTTGTAATCATACTCATGATAGATGATTTGTTTTGTTTAACTCCTGTAGATTTTTTTACTCCTCTCAAGAAAAATAATTTCAGAAAAATTGGTTGAAACTCCATAAATATTCTCCTTAATCTATTTCCAATTATCTCCAAGTCAAATGTATCAAATTTAAGGAGTTTTTTTTACTCTGTAAAAAAAAATCCCTATTTAAGTCACTCATCTGCTTAAAGAGCTGATGATACTTCTTCCATAGTAGAATTTTGGATTAACTAGCCAACTGGAAACCATTTTGAGGATTTTGAAATAACCAAGATACAAATTTATAGAAAATACAATCAGTTTTTGGGAAGGAGTTCTTATTAATAAGTTGAGAGCTTTACTGATAATCCCCCAACAAATTATAATCTCTCAGGAAAAATTTCCCATTATTCCCTGAAAAGGGTTTATGATTCATAAAAAGAAGAAATTAAAAATGATGATAAGCACTAAAAATTATGGATTACTTGATTAAGTCCCAGTGAAGAGTTAAGTTGAAAGCTACCTTTTATTAGGTTTAATTACTGGTATTTTAATTGAATTTATTACTCACAAAATTTTATTTTAAGGTTGATTTGAAAAATTAATATTCAGAATTATGCAAAGAAACAGAAGAGAAAATTAATTCACATCATGAAATAATATGACGTGAAGCTTGAAAAAAAACTTTCTATGAAATAGTGGAATAAACAAGAGGTATTGAATAATTCCTGAAAGGAAGGAAACATATTCCCCATACTCAATATCCTCAAACAGCCAATCAAATCACATGAAGACAAAAAGGCTTTAAAAGAGAATAAAATGAAACCTTATTTATTTGAGGTACTGAATGCAACACATAAAACAATCCAAAATTCAGAAATCCAATAATTAACAGCTACTTCAGGACAGGATCCTGATCCCAAATTTGATAATTCATCTTCTACACCTACTATTGAAGTAAAGTACAAAAAGAAAGTTTTACAAATTTTCCAAGATGATATCAACCAAGGAGATATTATAGACTAAATACTGGGACCAAAGTGATAAGTTAAGAAAGAGTTAATAAGCTATCCACACATACGTTTTCTTAAATATTTGAATATTTGGACACAAAATGCAATTCTTGTTGAAGTAAATATCAGTTATTTAGAGGATTTATCCAATATTAAATTGCTTAATATTCATTTTTTGAGTTCTATTGAGTTCTTTTATGCTTTATAAATGGTATTTCCATATTTTTATATTCTTAAAATAAACCATTTCCTAGACTTCCTGATTCCCTACCTGGAGTAAATACCAAATGTGCTGTGGTATTCCATACCTTATTGGCCCAGTTTCAAGTGAAATTTTATTTATAAGGCTATAAATTGAAGAAATAAAAAAGAAAAATCAATAATGAATCAATTATAATAGAGGAATTCAGCAAAAAACATGGATTTAAATTAATAAATATGTATAATCCCATAAGCAAATCCTGGAAGAATGGTCCATTTGATTACAAGAATAACAATAAAATAAGGACAAGAAAAAGACAAGCTAGAAAGAATGTTAAAGTTACCAGTGAAAGGGGTAATGTAACACCCAATTTACCCTAGCTCTGCTCAACCTTTGGAGTACTAAGCAATTAAGTTATTAACCTGAGGACACTTCAATAAGGAATAAATTAAAACTGTATTAATCAACAGTGACAAGACAGAAATAAAAAGAAATCAATCAATTTATGCAAGGAAAATCCATCAAAACCTTAAATTACACAGCATATCTGTGGAAATACAAGCACAGCCACCTGATAAGCCAGTAAATATAAATTAAAAACAGAATTAAGTTAGGTAAAGAAAAATTGAATCTCATACAAGACAAACAGAATCCCCACAATACACAGCATTCTCAACCTACAGTTCAAGCAGTGCACAGACCTATGGTACAATAACTGTACAAAATCATCTCATACCACCAACAATGGTGCAACAAGCCAAAAAAGTGGTGCAATAACTTCAATAAATGACACCATTTCAACAATTCCTCACCAGAAAAAACATCTCAGATTACATAATCATACATAAAAATGGTGCAAAAAACCAAATAAATGGTATCTCACCACTATAGAAAATTATCCCAGCCAAAAGAAGTGAAAAAAATCAAGTCCCTTCTTTTTGAGTGCCTCTATGGAGGGCCCAAAGAATATAAATAGAGGACCTCTCTCCCTCATTTCTTCCTCTTTTCCCCATGACTGAATGCATGAATGAATGCAATTAATTATATACCAAGAAGGAGAATAATTATTCATCCCTCACTAGTAGATCAACCTAGTATTATTATTAAATGGGAATTATATACCAAGAAGGAGAATAATTCATCCATCCCTTGCTAGTAGAATAATCTAGTTATTTTATTAAAAGTATTATAGACTTATAGGTTTAATTCCTAGTGATTTCTAATTAATAGTAGTTAACAGAAGGTCTACTTTATATTATTAATCCACCCTATGTTTAAATTATTAGTCTTATAATTATAATACTATCAATAATAATCATAATATTGAGTTTATCCCCATAACCTTTACATTATAAAGGAAAAATATCCTTATTATATCTTCATATTAAAAAAAAAACCTTACAAATATATAGTATTATTATTATATATAAAAAAAACCTGCCCTTATATTATATTATATCACTCACATATTTAACAAACATCCACTCTATATTAAACAATATCTTACCAGTAAATTATTAAAGGTCTTATTGCTATATTATATTAACAATTACCCTCTCAAACCATAAGTATTGGAACAGATATAACATCAAATTGAACTTACCTCTTAAAATATGTATTATTACTATTATATTAGATCAACCCCTTATACTATCAAGGTCTTACCCTTAAAATCATCTTATATTATTATTTGAAAACTATATCTTATATTTTTATTAACTTATAAGCTACTTAATTGATTATTGAATAGGTCTGATAGAGACTGCTTAAAAGTCTTCTCTAGTTGTAAAGCCACAATCTTAAATATTGATTTGTGAGCTCTGTAGGGAGATTGCTTAGTATATTCAGAGGGGTAGCTAAAACACCATTAGCACCCTTGGTTACAGGATTATTTCAGCAATTCAAAACTGTTTACCTGTGATTTCCCCCTCAAGGACTTCCTTATCCAATCCCACACTAAAAGGAGTTCCACATCTGGTGTCCCAACAGTGGAATTTCAACTTCAACATTCAATAATCAGTCAATAGTCAAGAAAGAAGATAATCAAATCAACATAACTCACAAAAATAATTATCATTGTCAAGAATTAACCATCAAAACCCTCATACAATCTGGAATCTGGAAACAAATCCCATTCCAAATCATCATCACAATCACAATACTCAAATAAATCATACCATTTTTATTATCCAGTAAAAGAAGGAACACCAGAAACTCAAACACCCAAGGATATTGATTTACTCATTGCAACACCAGGAACAGAACAGAAGGAAAAGGAATAATTAAGGAGATTTTTCTTCAAGTTAATTCAAGAAGCAAGGAAGAAAAAGAGAAGTACAAAAGAATTCAAAGGATCAGTTTATCAAGTAGAAATGAATCAATAATCAACATCTGGCTTACCACCATTACCTGAAGATACTGTAGAAGGAAAGTATGCAGAAGAAAGTGAAGAGGAAGATCAAACAGTAAAGATCCAAAGCCTTATGAAGCAAACTCAAGATTTATTATTAACAGAAAGTAAAAAGAAAGGAAAAAGAAGGGAACAAACATCTTACACACCTGGAGCTAGTCCAAGTGAACCCACATTACCAAGGCATGTTAGGCCTGAAGACTCACCAATATCACCTACACCTGGCCCTAGAGAAACATCCACACCCAAAACAGAACAAAGATCACATAGTATCCCAAAGAGAGTATTTTTAACTACACCAAACCATCCAAGTGTGTTACAAAAGGAAATTCCTAAGGTAACATCTCCTATTGTTAAGATAAGAGCTAAAGATTATAATCTTGTTTTTGATGGTAATTAAGTAGAAAAATTCATAAAAAGAGTGGAAGCAGGAGCTGAAATTGAAGGAGCAAGTGGAGAAGATATAGAAAGACAAGTTATTTTTATGTCAGCATCTGAAGAATCTAAGGAGAAAATTGAAGCAATGCAAGGTTATGAAGAGAAGAACTGGATAAAACCAAAGAAGAACTTACTACAGAATGGGGAAGAGTAGAGCCAGACAGAAGATATAGACCAGAATCTTTGGAGAAGCTTTTCAATAATACCAAAAGAGCAGGAGGAATTAGAAACTTAGCTGGATACAAGAGATTTATTGTAGAATATGAAAAGATCACAAATTATCTCTATAAATATGGATATATTAGAAGAGAATTTGAGCATAATGAAGAACTCTATGCAAGCCTTTCACCAGAAATTAGGACTTCCATAATTAAGGAGATGAGAAGAGATAAGGTCATGATCCAAGCAAGGGATGATGGATATACTGTACCAGAAATGAAAGTATTGAAGAGCTATATAGAGAAAGAGCTAGAAACTGTGATCATATCAAGGGACAGAGCTGAAGATACCAGCTCCCATTATGAATCCAATCAACCGCATATAGATAAGACAAAAGCAAAGAAAGTTCAATTTTAAGATAAAACAATGGAAAATGCCTTGAATCAATTGAAGGATCTTAATAATAAAATTAAAGAACAACAAAGACCCAGGATTTAGGATCAAGAAGAAAAGAAAGAAATAAAGGACTTCATTAAGAAAATTAAGGAATTGAAAGAAGCAGTACTACCTCAAAATAAAACAGGACGGGTATTCAAGCAGGAAAATCAAACAAGGTACCCAAAAGATAGCTTACCACCCTTTTCACAAAGGCATATTCCTTATACACCAGCACAAAAAATACCAAAACCATATCTCAAATGCTATTATTGCTTGGAGGAAGGACATTCAGTTAATAGATGCAACTACCTCTTTGAAGATCAAAATAAGAAATGGGTGAGCAGACAAGGGGGTGGATTTTCATTTCCCAATTGGCAAAGAGTTCCAACTGATGGTAAAATAGCTCCAAAGAAGTTAGTTGAAGATTTTGCAAAAGAGCAAGAAGAACCCACAAAGAAAATGAAAGAAGATGAAGCTAAAGAAGCACTACCCAAACCTAATCCAATGAACATAATACAATTAAAGAAAGATGATAGTGCAACTGCTATAGCCAAATTTGAAAACTGGGGAAGCTGGAAACCACTAACTATTTCATCAGCCAATGAGCCACTTTTAAATAATTATGGATTAAGAAATACTAAAGAAAGAAACTCAAGAGCAGAAAATACCAATCAAGATGCTTTAAGATCACATTCAAAAGTTAAAACACCAATAAACAAAAGACCAAATATACCTGGAGATTACATTGAAGATGAGCAAAAGGAAGAAGAGAAAACAATTATTCCAACTAAATATAAGAAGCCTCAAATGGTGCAAAATGAAAATAATATACCTTCACAGGAACCTATAATCAATCAAACTGAAAATACCAAGGAATTAATCAAGAAAGTCAATGAAAGGAAAATCATAAAAGAGGAGAAATTAGATATTCATGAAATTATGGAACAAATTATCAGAAGGTATTGGATCAGAGAATAAATCTTACCTTGGAAAAATTTTTAGTCATGTCACCAAAGTTTTTTAATCAATTAAAGAACCTGTCAGAGGAAGAGAAACAATCCATTAACTCAATTGATACAAAGGAAATTCAAACAAAACTCAGAAATCATCATCTGGGTAATTATGAACAGCCAAAGTTACATTATGCCTGTCCATTGTGATTTATGCAAGTATATTTAGGAGAAGAAAGACATGAAATAATGGCTTTAGTTGATACAGGATCAGAATTGGATATAATACCAGAAGCTTCAGAAATCAAAGCAGGACTTACCACAAGATGCCTTAACATGAATTTAAGGGGAACTGGTGGGCATTGTACCTCAATAGTTGGATTAGCAGAATTTACCCCAATCACATTAGTCACTGGGGAAGAAAGAAATATAAATCTTTTTGTAGCAAGAGGAGCAGTTCACAAAGTATTGGGAAGGCCTTTCCTTGCAGATAATAACATAAGACTAGACTTTTCTCAACAAAAAGGGGAAATATTCAGTTACATAGAGCCAGATGGAAGAAGACTTTTCTTAATAATTTTTCACCACAGAAAGTAGGATGGAGAGAAGAGCCACCAGAAGGAATGGAAAAATGTGCGGTTTCTCAATTGGAATATTGGAAAGAATTACCAAAAGAGAATGAATCAAGCCCCCAAAACCAAGAAAAATTTGAGGAAAACTCTCATTAAGTACTTGATAGTGAAGAAGTGAAGGATTCCAAAGACAAAGTGGAAATTCATGAGGAATTAGCTCCAATTAATACAGAAGATTTCAATTTAAAGATTAAAGAAGAAAACTCTCCAGGAATTTTAGCCTCAAGAAAAGAAAATGGAAATACTTGTAGCCAAATATCTCAAGCCATCAAAAGTTATAACTTCAAGAGTACTGAAGACATCAAAAGAAAAACATTAAAAAAGCTTATCTCACCTATTAAAGCTTTGAAGTACCTTTCAAAGGGAATATTGAAGAGTCATTGGAAGTCAAGTATCAAGCCAGTTGTAACAATAGTTAGTGTCAGCTCAGAATCTAAAGGTTTAAGTTCTCAAATTGATAAATAAGCACTCAACTCATTGAAAAAAGTTTCCCTCAAATATAACATTTCCAAAAAGAAAGACATTACTACTCAAAACCACCTCAAAATTCAGGAGGAAAATATTGATATAATTCCAAAATCTGAAGAATATGCAGGTCTAAATGAAATTTTGAATAATACTATTGAAAATTCACACCATAATAAAAATACTTATCCTCAAAAAAGTTCAATATCTAATGAAGGAGCAAGTAAGAAAATTAATAAACATACTTTTTCATCAAAGAGCTACACACATGAAGGAAATATAGTAATTTGGAGAATTCACAAATATCTTTTCCCTCAAATCTTGAAAACATTGAGCCTAGAATTCTAATGGGAGGAATTAGTGGTGAAAATAAATCATACTCTAATATAGAAAATATTGATTCAAGACTTATCAGAGAAGAATTAGAATTAACAAGAATAATTGAAAGCCCTATAAGGGGAAATAAACAAAAGCAAGTAAAAAATATGCCTTTATGTCCAGAAGAAGAATCTTCAAAAATGGATGTAAATAATTACACTTTGAGAAAAGAAGATATGGAAGGAAGTATAGAAAGAAATATGCAATTTAAAACATTCAAGAATTAATTTAAGGAAGGAATAAACTTATTTGGACAAATTGACATACAACAGGAATTAAATAAACCAAAGCACTTACACCCTGAAGACAGATCCTCTGGGGAAGCTTATAATAACTCTTATATTGCAAAAGAAATTCATTCAAGATTCAAGAAACTTAAATCCATCAGGAACAATTCCAAAAATGAGCTCATAAAAAAAACAATACACTCACCAAATATTTTAAAAAACGTCTTTCTGGATCAGAATATGAGAATGAAGCAGGATTATTCTGTCAAATGGACATACAAGAAGAATTTAAATATGAACAATAATTTATACTTACTGAAGAATAATTCGCTTGGGAAGGTTATACAAATTGGCAACCTCTTAGAAATGGCAACCTTGTTGAAAAAAATAATGATAATCCTAGGAACAACTATGAAGGTTCAAACCAACATGTCAAGTGGCTGGAAGATATCAGTACACCAAAGAATAATAAATTAGAGAGAATCAAAGATAAAAGTAGTAAAAAGAAGAAGAAGACTAAGGAAGAAAAGGAATATTTTTGGATCACTCAGAATAAAAAGATATGCCCAAGCTTGCAGGCCCATTTGGCAAGGAAATATCAAATTTAAACACAAAATGAGGATTGTACAGAAAATGATGATAAAATGGAAACACTAATCATGAGTATTTGAGTAATGAAGAAAAGTTGCAAGATCAATATCTCAATGAAGAAAGAAGAAATGAGCTTACAGCTAAGAAAGCCAAATTCAAGAATAGGCTTGACAACAGATCTTCACATTATCACTGATTTATTTATTATAATAACAAAGTTTCTTTTTCTTATATCATGAATTTTAGTTTTATTTTAGTATCAAATCTCCATAAAAGATATATAAAAATGAATAAAAAATATAAAAAATATCAAATATCAAAATATAAAAAAGATTTTCAAGTGTATCAGTATCATAATTCTATGTTTTTTATGTATTTTTTTTTAAAAAAAACCCCAACTAAAAAATTAGGGTGGGTGTCTATTTCTTAAATCCATCCTTTATGATTTAAGTTTTTGGGATGAAATTCTGGGGAATTTCAATTTTATTCTATAATTTAACCCTCATCAATATTAAATATCATAATTGATAATATAAACTTATTCAAGAGCTCAAGTCAAGGTGAAAAATCAAAGAAACAATTTAAGAATATATATCTGAAAGCTATAAAGTCATATAATACAAAATAAATTCAGAAGAAGATACAAATATGGCAAAACAAAAAACACAGCCTCACAGCACACATAGAAAGAGGGGTGACCAGTCTTGTTTATGGTTATTTTTTATTCAAATCATGTTTTTTATTGGTTCAATTTTTTTTAGAAATTACTAGTCACCCCCCTTGCTTACAAGAACAATTTTTAAAATAATCAAGATAATAAAGCAAGATTGAAATAACAATAACAATTTATAAAAACAAGCATTAAGAAGATCAAAGTCATCCAAAAAAATCAATAATATCTCTCAAGAAATCTTATTAGTTTTAATTTCTTCAAATAATAATTTTATCATAATAATAAAATAAAGAATATATAATCAAAGGTATAACTGGCCAGGTTAAACCCAAATGGAAATATTTCTTATAAAATTAATTTTTTTATAAATTTACTTTGAATATTTTAAATATCTTATTATAAAAGACACAAAATTATTATTTTTTTACCGGGAATTGGGAGGAAACACCTCCTTTTATATTAAAGATGGAGAAAGTTTCTTCCACTCACAGATTAGCCCTCAACTCTTTTATACTTTAAAGGCTGTGCTAAACTCTAAATATCCTTTTATCACCCTTTAACACCATTTCAAATTTAAGTGAAATTTGCACAAATTCAATTACTTATATAGTAATTGAATTTGTTCAAACCAATTAAAACCTTAATTTCAAAAAAAAATAAAGTAAAATAAAATGAAAATAAATAAATAAATTAATTAATTAATTTGATCTCATATTATTGGGTTAGAATAACTCTTAACCCCACTCCAAAAAATAAACAAAAGAGAGATTACGCAAGTTCAATCAACCTTATTATTGATTGAGTTTCAAAAGAAAAGAAAAATCAATTAAAAAACTTAATTTAACCTTAAGAATTTGAATTAACTTATCTTTATATTATTTTGGGAAATTAATTCTTAAATTAATTCAACTAAAAAAATACTTAAAAAAAATAATAAAGAATTGAGGTGACTTAATTCATTGATATATTTATTTACTTTAACAATTTATATCATAATCATTTCCTAAAGGTATAATTCCTAAAATTTTAAATTTATAAATTATAAAAAAAATATGAAAAAAAAGAGAAAATGTTTAAATAGTATTTTTTTTATTTTTTATTTTATTTTAACTTTTTACCATATTTGATGCACTAATGTGGAAAGCAGGCTCATAGAACCCTAATTTTTGGGCTGTCCTTATTTTTTTTCTTTTATTTTTATTTGGAGATTTTTTTTTGTTTACTACTTCCAAAAAAAAAAAACGGGGCATTAGAATCAATCAGGAATAAGATGATAAGAAGGAGTAACCTTACAAAGCAGTACAGTTCAGGGATTAATAGTTCTTTACTCCTTGTTGTCATCTTCATTGTCAAAGGTACTAATGAGGATATCAAGTCACACATAAATAAATAAATAGAATACAAAAAAGGGTGTTGGTAAACACACGTAAGCCCTTACGTGTTTTTACCAAATTATGGCCAAAACATGTAATTTTATGGTAAAAACACGTAAGTAACCTAATTTTTTTATAAAAATTCCTCAGGCTCATTTTTGAGAATTTTTAACATTTTTTTTTGCCATATTTTTTCCGACATGGGATGTGAAGGTCCCCAAATTTTTTCAAATTTTTTTTTTTGCCCAATTTTTCTATTTTGGGCAATTTAGTAAAATGGCCCATTTTTTTTAAAAAAATTCATTAAAAATGTTCCCACTTATGCATTTCAATAATTTTTTTTTTAAAATGAAGGTGAGAATGTTGAGAATAATAAACCAGAAGCCCAACATTTTGGTATTTTTTTTGCATGAACATTTGTAGGACCAAAAAGTCCATGTTTTTTTACGTTTTTTTGTTCATGTTTGTAATTAAATTGAAAATGCCATTTATGACATAAACTGAATTCAAAATTTGATTTTTGGCATTAACAGTGTCATTTATAACATAAAAAGTGCCATAAATGGCATCACTAATGACATAATAATGCCATAAATGGCATCAAGAATGACATACAGATGCCATTTATGGCCAGAAAATTGGCATAAATGGCATTCTACAAATGCCATAAATTGAATTTAATGGCCTTGACAATGCCATAAATTGAATTTAATGGCCTTGACAATGCCATTTATGCATTTAAAAATGCCATAAATGGCCTTAAAAATGGCATGAATGGCCTTAACATTGGCCTTAAAAATGGAATTAATGGCCTTAACTATAACATAAATGGCATCAAAAATGCCATTTATGGAATCAAAAATTCCATTTGTGGCATTACATAAATGGAATTAACAATGCCATTTATGGTGTTACATAAATGGCATTATGCCATTTATTGCATTGATAATGCCATTCACGGTATTAGTAATGCCATTAATGGCATTGTTAATGTGGCATTATTAATTCCATTTATGGCATTAATGGCATCAGGTATGTTGCATTTTTGATGCCACAAATGGCATTGTTGATGCCATAAATGGCATTAATGGCATCAATAATATTTCATTGATAATGCCATTTATGGCACTGTTGATGCCATTTATGGCACTGTTAATGCCATTAATGGCACTGTTAATGCCATTAATGGCACTGTTAATGCCATTAATGTGATTGTTAATGCCATTAATGTTATTGTTAATGTCATTTATGGCATTGTTAATGCCATTAATGTCATTGTTAATGCCATTAATGTCATTGTTAATGCCATTAATGTCATTGTTAATGCCATTTATGGCACTGTTAATGCCATTAATGGCACTGTTAATTCCATTAATGTCATTGTTAATGCCATTAATGTGATTGTTAATGCCACTAATGTGATTGTTAATGCCATTTATGGCATTAATGGCACCAGAAATATTTCATTGATAATTCCATTAATGGCACTGTTAATGCCATAAATGGAATTTTTAATGGCACAAATGGCATTAATGGCATCATAAATGCCATAAATAGCCATATTTCATTTAAAAACCATCCCTTACGTGTTTTTACCATAAAATTACGTGTTTTTACCAATTGATTGTAAAAACACGTAAGTTTTTAGTAAAAACACATAAGCTCTTACGTGTTTTTACCAATACCCAAAAAAATGGTATAATAAATAAATAAATAAAACTTACCCCGCCAATTTGTTCAGTACCTCTACTAAGGCTTGTAAGGAAGCTGAAAGACCAGATAGGGACCCATAAGTGCCTGCATTATTGGGATGGTTCTGAACGTAATTGTAGAAATCACAGCAATAGCAGCAAAATAAACGCTTGAAGACATCAAAGAGTTGCCGTAACTCGGAGGGATGATTGGAATCTGTTGTGGCAGAAATGGATATGCTGTCAAGTGCCGGATTGCCAACAGAGGCAGCAGCTTGTTGGGAAATAACACTCTCAACCAATGCTGGAGGGGAGTGATGACCATTGATCGTTGGTAAAGGGTTACTCAATTGAGGCCAAGTGAGTACAGAGCCAGAAAATGCAGTAATGGAAGTTGGTGGGGAAATATTGGGTGCATCCGTGTTCAAACCAGTATTGCAAATGCAACGGATGGTATAGCAATACCCATTAGGGAGAATCTCTATAAGCTTGTGACTGCTTTCATCGAAATAAATTGAGAGGGCAAAAGAAGACATGACTCTTTGGTTCTCTCCCCATCTATTGAACTTTGAGATCACCTACTGCAATTGTGCAGTTTGATTGGTCCTTTGGGCAAAAACATTCAAAACAAGATTGGCATGATAATCTACAAATAAAAAACAAGAAGACAAGATGAAGAGTAGGGAAAATCAGTGCAAACAAAGGAGTAGTGAAAGAAAAAAATTATATAAAATACAAGATGAGGGTGACTCACTGTGCTCTAATAGACACCAGACATGAACCATCAAAGAAAAAGATGGTGTTGAAGGGAATTTAAGCAAACAATGGATGGAACAAAGGCAAGTTACAAGAAGAATACTAAGACAAACAAGAAGGAAAAGGTGTGGAACTAGGTTAGAAAGCTAGTGGAAATAGATGGAACAAAATGAAATATAATTAAAGTACATAAATATATATATAAAGTAGATCAAGAAATAAATATAATAAAATAAATAGTAGAGAAGAAAAAGAAAACCGCGGCAAGTGGAGATAGGAAGTACAGCTGGCTTATTTTGGAGTATCCACACCCAGCTACTTCCAAAAAAAAAAAAAAAGAAATTATTATTATTTATATTAAATTAAAAATATTATGATTATTTAAATTAAATTAGATATATTATTATTATTTATATTAAATTGAAAATATTATTATTATTTAAATTAAATTAAATATATTATTATTATTTATTTTAAATTAAATATATTATTATTATTCAAATTGAATTTATATTTATAATTATTATTTAAACTAAATTAAACTTATAATTATTATTTAAACTAAATTAAGCTTATAATTATTATCTAAATTAATTTCAATTTATTAGTATTATTTATATTAAATTCAATTTATTATTATGAAAATAAAATAGAATAAATAAATTAAAATTAGGTTACAATTATTAAATGGAGAGGGGGTGTCAACCCTCAAAGAAAATAAACATATAAAAGGCAACACACTATTAATAATAAGTAATATGCTAAAAAGTAAAAAAAAGTGCTACAAGAGGTTTACCATGACCTTAAAGTAGTTTATTCTCAGAGGTAATTACATAATATACCTTATTATTATTTATTATTATTTATTATTATTTATTATTATTTATTATTATTTATTATTATTTATTATTATTTATTATTATTTATTATTATTTATTATTATTTATCATTATTTATTATTATTTATTATTATTTATTATTATTCATTATTACTTATCATTATCTACTATTATTTATTATTATTTATTATTATTTATTATTATTTATTATTACTTATTATTATTTATGATTATTTATTATTATTTATTATTCTTTATTATTATTTATTATTATTTATTATTATTTATTATTATTTATTATTACTTATTATTATTTATTATTATTTATTATTATTTATTAGTATTTA
Organism: Austropuccinia psidii; assembly: GCA_023105745.1. Lineage (NCBI taxonomy): Eukaryota > Fungi > Basidiomycota > Pucciniomycetes > Pucciniales > Sphaerophragmiaceae > Austropuccinia > Austropuccinia psidii. The sequence goes on from JALGQZ010000008.1 coordinate 32,543,590, forward strand.
TTATTATTTATTGTTATTTATTATTATTTATTGTTATTTATTATTATTCATTATTATTTATTATTTATTATTATTTATTATTATTTATTATTATTTATTATTATTTATTATTATTTATTATTATTTATTATTATTTATTATTATTTATTATTATTTATTATTATTTATTATTATTCATTATTATTTATTATTATTCATTATTACTTATCATTATCTACTATTATTTATTATTATTTATTATTATTTATTATTATTTATTATTATTTATTATTATTTATTATTATTTATTATTATTTATTATTATTTATTATTATTTATTATTATTTATTATTATTTATTATTATTTATTATTATTTATTATTATTTATTATTATTTATTATTATTTATTATTACTTATTATTATTTATTATTATTTATTATTATTTATTATTCTTTATTATTATTTATTATTATTTATTATTATTTATTATTATTTATTGTTATTTATTATTATTCATTATTATTTATTATTTATTATTATTTATGATTATTTATTATTATTTATTATTATTTATTATTATTTATTATTATTTATTATTATTTATTATTATTTATTATTATTTATTATTATTCATTATTACTTATCATTATCTACTATTATTTATTATTACTTATTATTATTTATGATTATTTATTATTATTTATTATTATTTATTATTATTTATTATTATTTATTATTATTTATTATTATTTATTATTATTTATTATTATTTATTATTATTTATTATTATTTATTATTATTTATTATTATTTATTATTTATTATTATTTATTATTATTTATTATTATTTATTATTATTTATTATTATTTATTATTATTTATTATTATTTATTATTATTTATTATTATTTATTATTATTTATTGTTATTTATTATTATTCATTATTATTTATTATTTATTATTATTTATGATTCTTTATTATTATTTATTATTATTTATTATTATTTATTATTATTTATTATTATTTATTATTATTTATTATTATTTATTATTATTTATTATTATTTATTATTATTTATTATTATTTATTATTATTTATTATTATTTATTATTATTTATTATTATTTATTATTATTTATTATTATTTATTATTATTCATTATTACTTATCATTATCTACTATTATTTATTATTACTTATTATTATTTATTATTATTTATTATTATTTATTATTATTTATTATTATTTATTATTATTTATTATTATTTATTATTATGTATTATTATTTATTATTATTTATTATTATTTATTATTATTTATTATTATTTATTATTATTTATTATTATTTATTATTATTTATTATTATTTATTATTATTTATTATTATTTATTATTATTTATTATTATTTATTATTATTTCTTATTATTTATTATTATTTATTATTATTTATTATTATTTATTATTATTTATTATTATTTATTATTATTTCTTATTATTTATTATTATTTATTATTATTTATTGTTATTTATTATTATTTATTGTTATTTATTATTATTCATTATTATTCATTATTATTTATTATTATTTATTATTATTTATTATTATTTATTATTATTCATTATTACTTATCATTATCTACTATTATTTATTATTATTTATTATTATTTATGATTATTTATTATGATTTATTATTATTTATTATTATTTATTATTATTTATTATTATTTATTATTATTTATTATTATTTATTATTATTTATTATTATTTATTATTATTTATTATTATTTATTATTATTTATTATTATTTATTATTATTTATTATTATTTATTATTATTTATTATTATTTATTATTATTTATTATTATTTATTATTATTTATTATTATGTATTATTATTTATTATTATTTATTATTATTTATTATTATTTATTATTATTTATTATTATTTATTATTATTTATTATTATTTATTATTATTTATTATTATTTATTATTATTTATTATTATTTATTATTATTTATTATTATTTCTTATTATTTATTATTATTTATTATTATTTATTATTATTTATTATTATTTATTATTATTTATTATTATTTATTATTATTTATTATTATTTATTATTATTTATTATTATTTATTATTATTTATTATTATTTATTATTATTTATTATTATTTATTATTCTTTATTATTATTTATTATTTATTATTATTTATTATTATTTATTATTATTTATTATTATTTATTATTATTTATTATTATTTATTATTATTTATTATTATTTATTATTATTTATTGTTATTTATTATTATTCATTATTATTTATTATTATTTATTATTATTTATTATTATTTATTATTATTTCTTATTATTTATTATTATTTATTATTATTTATTATTATTTATTATTATTTATTATTATTTATTATTATTTCTTATTATTTATTATTATTTCTTATTATTTATTATTATTTATTATTATTTATTATTATTTATTATTATTTATTATTATTTATTATTATTTATTATTATTTATTATTATTTATTCTTATTTATTATTATTTATTATTATTTATTATTATTTATTATTATTTATTATTATTTATTATTATTTATTATTATTTATTATTATTTATTATTATTTATTATTATTTATTATGATTTATTATTATTTATTATTATTTATTATTATTTATTATTATTTATTATTATTTATTGTTATTTATTATTATTCATTATTATTTATTATTATTTATTATTATTTATTATTATTTATTATTATTTCTTATTATTTATTATTATTTATTATTATTTATTATTATTTATTATTATTTATTGTTATTTATTATTATTTATTGTTATTTATTATTATTCATTATTATTCATTATTATTCATTATTATTTATTATTATTTATTATTATTTATTATTATTTCTTATTATTTATTATTATTCATTATTAAATATCATTATCTACTATTATTTATTATTATTTATTATTATTTATTATTATTTATTATTATTTATTATTATTCATTATTATTTATTATTATTTATTATTATTTATTATTATTTATTATTATTTATTATTATTTATTATGATTTATTATTATTTATTATTATTTATTATTATTTATTATTATTTATTATTATTTATTATTATGTATTATTATTTATTATTATTTATTATTATTTATTATTATTTATTATTATTTATTATTATTTATTATTATTTCTTATTATTTATTATTATTTCTTATTATTTATTATTATTTATTATTATTTATTATTATTTATTATTATTTATTATTATTTATTATTATTTATTATTATTTATTATTATTTATTCTTATTTATTATTATTTATTATTATTTATTATTATTTATTATTATTTATTATTATTTATTATTATTTATTATTATTTATTATTATTTATTATTATTTATTATGATTTATTATTATTTATTATTATTTATTATTATTTATTATTATTTATTATTATTTATTGTTATTTATTATTATTCATTATTATTTATTATTATTTATTATTATTTATTATTATTTATTATTATTTCTTATTATTTATTATTATTTATTATTATTTATTATTATTTATTATTATTTATTATTATTTATTATTATTTATTATTATTTATTATTATTTATTATTATTTATTATGATTTATTATTATTTATTATTATTTATTATTATTTATTATTATTTATTATTATTTATTGTTATTTATTATTATTCATTATTATTTATTATTATTTATTATTATTTATTATTATTTATTATTATTTCTTATTATTTATTATTATTTATTATTATTTATTATTATTTATTATTATTTATTGTTATTTATTATTATTTATTGTTATTTATTATTATTCATTATTATTCATTATTATTCATTATTATTTATTATTATTTATTATTATTTATTATTATTTCTTATTATTTATTATTATTCATTATTAAATATCATTATCTACTATTATTTATTATTATTTATTATTATTTATTATTATTTATTATTATTTATTATTATTTATTATTATTCATTATTATTTATTATTATTTATTATTATTTATTATTATTTATTATTATTTATTATTATTTATTATGATTTATTATTATTTATTATTATTTATTATTATTTATTATTATTTATTATTATTTATTATTATGTATTATTATTTATTATTATTTATTATTATTTATTATTATTTATTATTATTTATTATTATTTATTATTATTTCTTATTATTTATTATTATTTCTTATTATTTATTATTATTTATTATTATTTATTATTATTTATTATTATTTATTATTATTTATTATTATTTATTATTATTTATTATTATTTATTCTTATTTATTATTATTTATTATTATTTATTATTATTTATTATTATTTATTATTATTTATTATTATTTATTATTATTTATTATGATTTATTATTATTTATTATTATTTATTATTATTTATTATTATTTATTATTATTTATTGTTATTTATTATTATTCATTATTATTTATTATTATTTATTATTATTTATTATTATTTATTATTATTTCTTATTATTTATTATTATTTATTATTATTTATTATTATTTATTATTATTTATTATTATTTATTGTTATTTATTATTATTTATTGTTATTTATTATTATTCATTATTATTCATTATTATTCATTATTATTTATTATTATTTATTATTATTTATTATTATTTCTTATTATTTATTATTATTCATTATTAAATATCATTATCTACTATTATTTATTATTATTTATTATTATTTATTATTATTTATTATTATTTATTATTATTCATTATTATTTATTATTATTTATTATTATTTATTATTATTTATTATTATTTATTATTATTTATTATGATTTATTATTATTTATTATTATTTATTATTATTTATTATTATTTATTATTATTTATTATTATTTATTATTATTTATTATGATTTATTATTATTTATTATTATTTATTATTATTTATTATTATTTATTATTATTTATTGTTATTTATTATTATTCATTATTATTTATTATTATTTATTATTATTTATTATTATTTATTATTATTTCTTATTATTTATTATTATTTATTATTATTTATTATTATTTATTATTATTTATTATTATTTATTATTATTTATTGTTATTTATTATTATTTATTATTATTTATTATTATTTATTATTATTTATTATTATTTATTATTATTTATTATTATTTATTATTATTTATTATTATTTATTATTATTTATTATTATTTATTATTATTTATTATTATTTATTATTATTTATTATTATTTATTATTATTTATTCTTATTTATTATTATTTATTATTATTTATTATTATTTATTATTATTTATTATTATTTATTATTATTTATTATTATTTATTATTATTTATTATTATTTATTATTATTTATTTTTATTTATTATTATTTATTATTATTTATTGTTATTCATTATTATTTATTATTATTTATTATTATTTATTATTATTTATTATTATTTATTATTATTTATTATTATTTATTATTATTTATTATTATTTATTATTATTTATTATTATTTATTATTATTTATTATTATTTCTTATTATTTATAATTATTCATTATTACATATCATTATCTACTATTATTTATTATTATTTATTATTATTTATGATTATTTATTATTATTTATTATTATTTATTATTATTTATTATTATTTATTATTATTTATTATTATTTATTATTATTTATTATTATTTATTATTATTTATTATTATTTATTATTATTTATTATTATTTATTATTATTTATTATTATTTATTATTATTTATTATTATTTATTATTATTTATTATTATTTATTATTATTTATTATTATTTATTATTATTTATTATTATTTATTATTATTCATTATTATTTATTGTTATTCATTATTATTTATTATTATTTATTATTATTTATTATTATTTATTATTATTTATTATTATTTATTATTATTTATTATTATTTATTATTATTTATTATTATTTCTTATTATTTATAATTATTCATTATTACATATCATTATCTACTATTATTTATTATTATTTATTATTATTTATGATTATTTATTATTATTTATGATTATTTATTATTATTTATTATTATTTATTATTATTTATTATTATTTATTATTATTTCTTATTATTTATTGTTATTTATTATTATTCATTATTATTTATTATTATTTATTATTATTTATTATTATTCATTATTACTTATCATTATCTACTATTATTTATTATTATTTATTATTACTTATTATTATTTATTATTATTTATTATTATTTATTATTATTTATTATTATTTATTATTATTTATTATTATTTATTATTATTTATTATTATTTATTATTCTTTATTATTATTTATTATTATTTATTATTATTTATTATTATTTATTATTATTTGGCTATTACTATATTATTAATTCTTTAATACATTACTATTAAAAAAACAAAAACAAAAAAACATTATAAATTCATATTAAATTAAAGTCATTATTATAAAAACAGTAGAAATGATGGTAAAATTATTAAATGGAGAGGGGATGACCCTACCATTTAAGGTTAATTTCAGCAAAAACAAAAACAACAAGAAAGAACAACCCAATCAGAAAAACAAATCAAAAAAGAATAGGTCCTAGATAAGACCTTAAACTGTCCAAATATTTCTTTTATGTTTTGCCAACAAAATTACTTCAAGAATAGGTCGTAGATAAGACCTTAAGCTTTCCAAATATTTTTTATATCTTATCAACAAAATTAATTCAAGAATAGGTTCTTGACAAGACCTTAAATTTTCTGAAGAATTTTTTTATTTTTTTATTTTTTCTTTTTTTACCAATTATTACTTCAAATACCTCAAGCTATGGTCCTTAGTATGAGCTTAAACTGCATAATTATAAATAAACAAATTTTCTTTTCAATATTGAAATAATCAAAGTGATCAATTAGCGGGATGAGATTCTGGATTCATCTATCTTTTGCCCATTTTATTCATCTCAGAAGAACAAAAGAAAATTACATAATTTTTAATGACAAAAGGAAATAATTTTTTTAAAAAAAGAAAAATCAATAAATAATAATAATAGACAATGAAATTTATTCAAAAGAAGAAAAAGAAGACAACACAAAAGAAGAAGCCATGGAGATTCAAAATCAATATAAAAGGGTACAAATAGAAAATATCAAGTCAATTTATTAGAATAGAGGTTTAAAGAGGGAAGTTGTTGATGAATGAACCCAGAAATTACTCTTGAAACTGGAATGCTGGGGACAGCATTAAATGGAGAGGGGGATGTGGTATTCCATACCTTATTGGCCCAGTTTCAAATTAAATCCCATTTATAAGGCTATAAATTGAAGAAATAACAAAGAAAAATCAATAATGAATCAATTATAATAGAGGAATTCAGCAAAAAAATGGATTTAAACTCATCAATATGTATAATCCCATAAGCAAATCCTGGAAGAATGGTCCATTTGATTACAAGAATAAAAATAAAATAAGGACAAGAAAAAGACAAGCTAGCAAGAATGTTAAAGTTACCAGTGAAAGGGGTAATGTAACACCCAAGTTACCCTAGCTCTGCTCAACCTTTGGATTACTCAGCAATTCAGTTATTAACCTGAGGACACTTCAATAAGGAATAAATTAAAGCTGTATTAATCAACAGTCACAGGACAGAAATAAAAAGAAATCAATCAATTTATGCAAGGAAAATCCATCAAAACCTTAAATTACACAGCATATCTGTGGAAATACAAGCACAGCCACCTGATAAGCCAGTAAATATAAATTAAAAACAGAATTAAGTTAGATAAAGAAAAATTGAATCTCATACAAGACAAACAGAATCCCCACAATACACAGCATTCTCAACCTACAGTTCAAGCAGTGCACAGACCCATGGTACAATAACTGTACAAAATCATCTCATACCACCAACAATGGTGCAACAAGCCAAACAAGTGGTGCAATAACTTCAAGAAATGACACCATTTCAACAATTCCTCACCAGAAGAAACATCTCAGATTACATAATCATACATAAAAATGGTGCAAAAAACCAAATAAATGGTATCTCACCACTATAAAAAATTATCCCAGCCAAAAGAAGTGAAAAATTCTAAGTCCCTTCTTTTTGAGTGCCTCTATGGAGGGCCCAAAGAATATAAATAGAGGACCTCTCTCCCTCATTTCTTCCTCTTTTCCCCATTACTGAATGCATGAATGAATGCAATTAATTATATACCAAGAAGGAGAATAATTATTCATCCCTCACTAGTAGGTCAACCTAGTATTATTATTAAATGGGAATTATATACCAAGAAGGAGAATAATTCATCCATCCCTTGCTAGTAGAATAATCTAGTCATTTTATTAAAAGTATTATAGAATTATAAGTTTAATTCCTAGTGATTTCTAATTAATAGTAGTTAACAGAAGGTCTACTTTATATTGTTAATGCACCCTATGTTTAAATTATTAGTCTTATAATCATAATACTATCAATAATACTCATAATATTGAGTTTATCCCCATAACCTTTACATTATAAAGGAAAAATATCCTCATTATATCTTCATATTGAAAAAGACCACCTTACAAATATATAGTATTATTATTATATATAAAAAAAACCTGCCCTTATATTATATTATATCACTCACATATTTAACAAACATCCACTCTATATTGAACAATATCTTACCAGTAAATTTTTAAAGGTCTTATTGCTATATTATATTAACAATTACCCTCTCAAACCATAAGTATTATAACAGATATAACATCAAATTGAACTTACCTCTTGAAATATATATTATTATTATTATATTGAATCAACCTCTTATACTATTAAGGTCTTACCCTTAAAATCATCTTATATTATTATTTGAAAAATATATTTTATATTTTTTTTAACTTATAAGTTACTTACCTGATTATTGAATAGGTCTGATAGAGACTGCTGGAAAGTCTTCTCTAGTTGTAAAGCCACAATCTTAAATATTGATTTGTGAGCTCTGTTGGGAGATTGCTTAGTATATTCAGAGGGGCAGCTAAAAAACCATTAGAACCCTTGGTTACAGGATTATTTCAGCAATTCAAAACTGTTTACCTGTGATTTCCCCCTCAAGGACTTCCTTATCCAATTCCACACTAAAAGGAGTTCCACAGTACTTGGAGATGGTCACTGTTGCATCAAAATTGTGAGGCATTTTAAGTATGTTAATCAAAATATGTGGAAAATTATAACAAGTGGCTGGGAACAAGAGATTTTTAAGAACAAGAAAATTTGTGACTGACTGAAAATATTTGGGATAGGGTTTATGAATGTTTTGGAAGATGGTATTTCCATTGTACTTGAGAAAGCAAAAGATATTGGATGTAAGTACCATCATTGAGAGAGGTAATTTATATTAGGTATTAAAGCACAGCTTTCCTTTACTCAAAGATCCAGTATTCCTTATTTATTTCTTATCTCTGAGCCCCCAACAGCTCCCAAATTGATTTTCTTTTTCAAGAGATCAGCACCTTTCTCCCTTGAACTGTAAGTTCTCCTTATCTCCAATACCTAAGCTCAGAATTAATTGGAAGAAACAAACTCTTCCAAAAGCTATGAGTTGGGCCAATCATTATTGAAAAAATAATTCTAGTATAAATGAAAATTTCTCAATACAAATACAAATTCCAGGGCTCAGCGGAGATTTTGGATAACTGAGAACTGAATATGGCTTCTTCTTTGAATTTGAATGTTTTAAATTAAACTAATAAGGACTTTTCTTCGCATTATTATTTCAAATTTGAAATATCAAAGTGAAATATTTGAAAGAGATAAAGGTGACAAGCTACATCAGAGAATTGTATTAGATCATTAAGGTAAAATTTTTGGAAATCATATTTCAGAAGAAAATTTAAACAGTCTCAAAGTTTCAATGATGATGAAAATAGCTCAAACTTGGATCCCTGACTCATGAAAGTGAGCTGGAAAATAGACAATTTCAATTATTTGTTGAGTGTTGTGGGATAGAAATGAGGAAATAACTGGAGATAAAATTAACAGGTAGCTAGTTTTGAATTTCTAATAGCTCCTGTAACAAATAGTAGAAAAGCTTATAGTCTTTCCTTCCTGAAATAATTAACAAAAACTCATTTGAGCTCACAAACAAAAAGAAATAAGTAAGCCACATTATGTCAGCCTGTGACTCAAAAACAGATAACAAGCATAAAATTCAAAATTATAATAAACATGCTACATAAGAAGGAGAAAAATACACACATTAAATTCTTATTAATCCAAATAAAGGTACAATAAGACCATAAGATAAAAGATCAGGAAATGAAAAGGTCAATCTGTAAATGTTATCATCTGAATGAGGAAAAGCTAACCTTTTAGAAAACATTGTTCTTATGAACAAAAAATAAGAATTAGCCAAGATTTTGAGGTTGTAGATTCTTGCTGAGCATAAACCTTAATCTTCAACTCTCATCTCAAACATAGAGTTTGAATCACATAACCTTGAAGTGAAGCCTTCTATGAAAGCTCTTCATGAGGGCTATCAAATGGTACCAATTACAAGACTTTAGCACCACTTAATCAAAAGGTACCACACAGATAATATTTAAGCTACATGAAGAATAATACTATTTGCTTTACCTCTCATCTAGCTCTCACATTTTTGATGGGAGACCTATAAAGTATCATATTTTATGGAAGTAATACATCAGGGATACATAAAAAGGTAACCCTTATTCTTTTATCTTAGAAAAATCAAAAGGTATTGGTACATTTTGATGAAAAAAAGAAAATTACTATTACACAGAAAACTATAACTACTTTGATCCTGTGTAGCTTTGAAATAATTAACCCAAAGTTTTTAATTAGTAAAAAAAATCTTGTAGAGCTTAATTGTGACCAAATTTTGAGCTCTGTATCCTGAAAACTAACAAGGTTATTGAGGATTTAAGGCTCTAATCCCACACAAAGGTCTATTGTGGGATAATATCCCAGGAAATAAAACTATGAGGTGTCAAAGATTACAAAGGTCTGTTTATCAGTTGATTGCTCATAATTTGGATAATTAATTACCTCACCTACCTGTACAGGGTGGTCCTGTTGATTACCAACCCCTATAATTGAATTATGAGTCATCAAAGCTATTAAAAAGATGATTAAACCTTGTTTACTCATGACCTGACTAATCAGAATCCCCAATAAATTTAGGGTATTGGTAAAAACACGTAAGAGCTTACGTGTTTTTACCATAAATTGGTAAAAACACGTAATTTTATGGTAAAAACGCGTAAGGGATGGTTTTTAAATGAAATATGGCTATTTATGGCATTTATGATGCCATTAATTCCATTTGTGGCATTAAAAATGCCATTTGTGGCATTAAAAATTCCATTTATGGCATTAACAGTGCCATTGATGGAATTATCAATGAAATATTTCTGATGCCATTAATGCCATTTATGGAATCAAAATTGCCATAAATGGCATTAACAATGCCATAAATGGCATTAACAATTCCATAAATGGCATTAACAATTCCATAAATGGCATTAACAATGCCATAAATGGCATTAACAGTGCCATAAATGGCATTATCAATGAAATATTATTGATGCCATTAATGCCATTTATGGCATCAACAATGCCATTTGTGGCATCAAAAATGCAACATTTCTGATGTCATTAATGCCATAAATGGCATTAATAATTCCACATTAACAATGCCATTAATGGCATTACTAATACCATGAATGGCATTATCAATGCAATAAATGGAATAATGCCATTTATGTAACACCATAAATGGCATTGTTAATTCCATTTATGTAATGCCACAAATGGAATTTTTGATTCCATAAATGGCATTTTTGATGCCATTTATGTTATAGTTAAGGCCATTAATTCCATTTTTAAGGCCAATGTTAAGGCCATTCATGCCATTTTTAAGGCCATTTATGGCATTTTTAAATGCATAAATGGCATTGTCAAGGCCATTAAATTCAATTTATGGCATTGTCAAGGCCATTAAATTCAATTTATGGCATTTGTAGAATGCCATTTATGCCAATTTTCTGGCCATAAATGGCATCTGTATGTCATTCTTGATGCCATTTATGGCATTATTATGTCATTAGTGATGCCATTTATGGCACTTTTTATGTGATAAATGACATTGTTAATGCCAAAAATCAAATTTTAACTTCCACTCATCATAAATTAAATTTTGAATTCAATTTATGTCATAAATGGCATTTTCAATTTAATTACAAACATGAACAAAAAAACGTAAAAAACATGGACTTTTTGGGCCTACAAATGTTCTTGCAAAAAAAATACCAAAATGTTGGGCTTCTGGTTTATTATTCTCAACATTCTCACCTTCATTTTAAAAAAAAATTATTGAAATTCATAAGTGGGAACATTTTTAATGAATTTTTTTAAAAAAATGGGCCATTTTACCAAATTTCCCAAAATAGAAAAATTGGGCAAAAAAAAAAATTTGAAAAAATTTGGGGACCTTCACATCCCATGTCGGAAAAAATATGGCAAAAAAAAAGTTAAAAATTCTCAAAAATGAGCCTGAGGAATTTTTATAAAAAAAATAGGTTACTTACGTGTTTTTACTAAAAGCTTACGTGTGTTTACCAACACCCTAAATTTAATATACAGCTTCTGATTCCTCAGAAGCACTACAAAAATTCTGGAAGGTCAGTAGAAGCAGTTTTTACCCTGCATTCAGTAAAAATGGAAACTTGTTGTCCTGAAACTATATTTCAGCTCATTTACAAGGATTAATTGAGCTTGTGGGGCCAGAAGGAAGACATAGGAGTGAAATATTTCACTATTTGGTTGTGTGAAAAGGTGCATAGCCTCCCACTACCCCAGATTAAGATAAAAAGAGATCTTCTCCTCACCAAAATAAGAACTCATATTTTTTACTGGAAATCTTATATGGTAAAGATATCAAAAACAGAGTTACTCTTATAATTAAACAGATATAACTATAGTATTTATTCTTTGGGTGACTATTCTAGAAATAAAACTGATAATCAGTTCAGCCAGGGCTTTTGGTAGACTCATTGTAACTATATCATTATAGTGGAGCCCTTCCACCTAATCTTGCAATATTAATTTTGTGTCACAATCATAGCTATAGCATTTTTGTTAATATATCATAGAGTCATACTCACACATTAAAACTGAAAAAATAAGATAAAGCTGTATAAGATTGGACCCATTCAATAGATAATAAGAGAAATATAATGTATGATAGAGATAAAGTATTTAGAACTTCAGAGGTATACTTGACTGTATAATTTTACTTTTTGGTAAAATCGGGGTGAGATGTTTTCCCCCTATTATAAAATATTGGTAAGATGAGTTATTTCATATGATGCGGAAAACTTGATTAGTGTTTTTAAGGTTATTTCTTTGAAGTTTAAGTAATAATGGATTAACTATTGTTTTGATTGGTTCATATTCCTTGGAGAGTGATAATAATATGAAAAAGTATTTGTTGGATTTGTAAGCTGATATTCTTTCATATTGGATATTTAAAGGGCCAAGTTCACTTAAAATATTGATTAATACTTCTTATTAAAGTGGATAAGATATTATTCATAGAGAACTATCTCTAATATTGGATTATGGGTAAGCTTTCAACACTAAAATACCCATGAGCTTAGCTACTGTGAAAACACCAAAAATTTAGTCCTACTGAGCTTAGCTACCGGGAAAGTAATTCAACTTTAATATACTGGACTACCTCCTAGGTAAGATATGTCTTATTCCTGTGATTAGGATATAATGTGCATAGGGGAATTTTGAAATTTGGGAGGAGCCCCTATATTTATACCTTTTAAGAGTCCAGGGGAATATCTATTGGAACTGTCTTTTAACAATTTAATTCCTCTTCAATTAATCATGTTACTTGATTTATGTTGAGGAATTTTCTTGTATTTTTGACATGATTTAGGACTTAGTGATAATTTCATTTATGCACAGCCTCCATTCTGTCACATTATTTAGTTTTGGTGGGCTGGAAATGACATAATATTTTCAAATTTTCCTTGAATTCATGAGGTAATTATATTTTTTCTGGGTATTTTTATTTTGAAAATCCTCCTGTCTGTAACATGTTATGATTTTATTGAATCAAATATCAAATATTTGTTTTTTATTTTCATTTCATATCTCAGATTTTGGTTTTGGGAGGAGAGACTGTGTAATTTATGAAGATATTGTGGCTTTATTTATCCTTTTGGATCTTTGAATTGAGGTCAGGTGATCGTTTCCTTCACTGATGGATACCCTGTAATTCACGATATGGTGTTTTTTTAGTCTGATACATGCTATGCATGGCCATATTATTATTCTTCTTGCATAATTTGTGTGTGGCTGTGTGAAGAATGTAAATGAGATTTGAAGATGGCTGTGTATTCAATTCAGATTGTTGGGTTTTAATTGAATGAGGTGATTCATGGTGTGAATATTTGAGGTTGATCAATTCTGTGCCAAATAAAGTGATTCATTGACTTTAATAAGTTTTGATGGCTGTGTCCTACCAGTTTTTTTTAACTGTTTTGAATTTCTAAATGGTTTTACTGTGGATATACAATGGCTTATTTGTATAGAAGTGATTTTCTTCAGGTGTAATGTGATTGCTGCATGAATACGGTAGTAGTAAGGAGGGTTTAATATTCTATGTTATTGTGCAATTAACAGGTTTGAATGTTGTTTTTTGACTAGTTTTCTATATGTAACTTGTTTTTTACATATTCAAACTGAAATTGAATTATTATTTTTAACATACATACTGTTCTTGGTGTCTTTGGAATTAAATTATGAGTCAAGTGCAATCTATGGTGTAAAAACTGAATGTAAATCTGCCTTTGGGTGAAATTTCTAGCTGTTATGGGGTACTATGAGCCTGATTCCAGTGAAAAAAGGTATTGAATACCACAATAGTTTTGGAATTATTGATTATGAGATAAAAAAACTAATTAAAAGATATGTTCATGATCTGTGAGATGCTATAATATTTCATTGGTAATATTTTTCTTTATATGTTGAAGGATGCTCTTCATTTTTTGGAACACAGTTTTACTTGTGGTGGGGGTGAAATACTCTCAAATATATTAGGATTCTCTTGAGCTATAAGAGAACTTGTTCTTTAACCATTTTAAAACCCCATTTTCATTCCATCTGGAGCCATCTTAAAAGTTTCATTTCCCATCTTATGGATAACCAAATAGCTTATTTGGTGGGAATATTATCCATCATTTCAGTAATTATAATGTACCCCGGGATATATTTTCAATCCAAAATTGATTTTCAAACTATATGAATTCATATAACTATGTGTTTCACTTGTCTTTCTTTATTTTTTGAATTTCCATTTGATGTTTTGACAAAGCCTTGGTTGTATTTTTGTAAAAATACTGGTTTGTTGAAGAAATATATGTTAATCTCTTTACCAATTTTCTTAAACCACATTATATAATTTTGGAGGTAATTAAAGTCTTTATAATAAGCTTTGGTGGAAGAAAGAGAAATTCTTGACTGTTTCTTATATTTCCAAATCATAAGGTTTTAATAAAAGGTGATCAAATTACCATTTAATAAGTTCCTAGTGACTTCAAATCTCCCCAATTCTTCAATTGAGTATGCATTTCAAGCTCTTTTCATGCTTTGAAGGTGAATTATATTGACATACTAAATTCCTCTTGAGACTTTATATACATTAATAAACAATATCAAGGGCTGAAATATAGGATTATGAAGGCAATGAGACAGGGAACTGGAATAATAGGAGAGTTCAGGTTGAGTTTTCATGCTCATAAAGCTTAAGATTACTATATTGCTGCAGAAAACTTAAATAAAGAGAAAGAAGCTATTTTTTTCAGATTCTGATAATTTTTACAGCTGTTAGTTTGTTACTAGCAATATGGCTATATGTTTGAAGGAGATCATACAATTAAGATCAAGAAGAGAATCAACATAGTGATTCTGTGAGACTTTCATTGGGTTTTCCTTTTGGTAAGGTTGTATTTCCAAAATGAAAAATGTAATACCAGGATTTTTTTTTTAATTGAGATTTTATAGAATTTTGCTAAAATTACCTATGTCATACATGTGTATGAACAGCCATTCTTTCCCATACCCATTTTAATATAACACAAAAATATTCTAATGAATTTTTGAATCAAAAAAATGATTAGCCATGACTATGAAAATTGATACTAAGTTAAGGAATGTTTTTTTCAAATCATAGGTGACTTTTGTAGGGTTTGACTATGAAACAATACGTAAATATTACTGATATTTTACTTATTTTACTCTGAGTGTCCTTATTAAAAGATTGAATAAGATGAAGAATAATTATAATAATACAGAAATATTATAGCTATGGTGTGAAAATATTTATATTATTTAAATAAATGAAATAATATAGTAAAAATAAATATATTAATATTTCATAATTTATATATTTATGGGAATTCATTATTGCTACAAAAAAATAAATGTGTGAAAAATTGTTATTTAATAATAAAAAAGGATTTATACCAAAAATATTACCAATATTAAAGTTATATAGTAGTATAAATACTATTTGTATCAATAAGAGAATCACTCAAATAATAATGAAGATAAATTATTATAAAAAGAGAAAATAGCCTACTTTGAACACTGAATATAATAATTTGAATAAATTTGGGCCAAATAAGGTAAATACAACTTATTTGAATCGTATCTACAAATAAAATAAGGGAAATCACAAATATTCTTTATTTTACATGGAATTAGAGATTTTAGAGAGAATCTAACAAAAGCAGAAAAATATTTAGTTAATCACATCAAATCAGGTTATTAGAATAAAGATGATCTTTTTTCTTTAATAATATAATATATTTATATATAAAAAATAACCATATTATCTTTTATTTAATGTTTTTATTGTTTTTGATGCATCTGAGGGGGGAATAGAGATAAAAAGAGCTCTCTATACAGAAAAATCCTCCTCCTAGAATACATAAGAATTTTAGTAACTGTGTACTGATGGTATTCACAGGAAGCTATCAGTATTTTAAGGTTTAGTGCTGATTACATCATAATTAAACCATCTTATACCATTATTACACCATTATTTACAGTTACCACTATAACTCTAAGTTGTCTGAAATCATAGGTTTATAAGAAGCCTAAAATTTGTTTATTATCTTAGTATTAATCATAATATGATAGTATTCACCAGCTGTATCACTTATATAGCATTTAAACCTAAAATCAGGAAGCAGTGAGTGATCATAAATGATCCTTTTTAAGCTTAAAATTTGAAAATTAATAACTTTTGAATTATAATTGCTAGATCCATTCAGATAGTGGGTTATGATAGCTTGGAAATTTATTGCTAAAATGCCAAGAGAATTCTCTTACATAATAAAAACCCTATTTTTGATGATTTTTCTTGTAACTCATCTTTTCTGTCAAAATTTACTATTTTATACTTCAAACTATGATTTCAAAGGGTTATACCTTGAATATCATGATAAAAACTACATAATTATCAATTTATGAGACATTAGAATCTGAATATATACTTTTTTTCAAGTTTGGACCATTTTAACAACAAAGTGGTCAAAAGCTTTTCTTATTTTGCTTCATAAAGCATTTTAAGTTACAACCTTGTTTATCACATTCCAAATGAAGCTTATATCTGTATTTTACAGTAATTAACTGGTAACTTTATCTTTGGTTCAACCTCTAATCATGCATATTTCAAGAGATATGAGCCAAAAACCATGAATATATGCACTGATCATAAAAGTGCATATATTCAGGTTATCTCAGGAAGTATTGAATTTTCAGATATGAAATAATTTTTTTTATGTGTATGTATTCATTTGAAATCCAAGGATGCAATTTATTTTGCAAGTTTGCTCATTAGTTTCTGAGATAATCAAGGTTTTATGCCTTTTTACAGCATTTTTACTTAGCTTAAGGTAATAATTTCAATTATTATTATTAAAATAAGTACTATAAATATGTTGTGTGAGCTCCTTGGATATGAAGTCATGTCTCAAAGGCTCACATTCCCTACCACCAAAAAAGATTATATCACAATCTGATATAGTTAATTAGGGTATCATCCACCATCCTACCTCTTCAACAGAATTTTTTGGTCTTGAAGCTCTATAATTCTTAGCTTTTCTATTCTTTAGGTCTTCTTTCATTTCTGAGCCTTCATATTAATTTATAAGCATTAGTTATATCTTTCTCAAGTAGCCATTCATCCTCTTTAGTTGGGTTTCTACACCTTACAAGGTATTCCCTTTCCTTTTTGTTTCTTTTCCTCCTTTCTTTAAGGAATTTAACAATTCTCTTTTCTTCTCCTTCCTCTAGAGATGGAGTTTCAAGTTGTGGTTTATTTCTCAAGGGAAATAACTCCTTATCACTTGAGCTGTAAGGCTACATCAGACTTACAGGGAAAGCTGGGTTTTAGTTCATTAATTCACCTGTCAATTCTAGCTGCACAGAAATAGGGCCATGTAGTGCTCTTATCATGAAGGGTCCTGCAAAGGAATCTTTCAATTTCTTTGGGACTTTGAAGTTATCAAAATTAAGAGTTGATACTAATACAAAGTATCCTACTTTAAAATTGAGTGGCTTGTGACTTTTGTCCCATCTTTCTTTTGCATATTTGAAAGAATCTTGCATACATCTGTTTGCATGGTGTCTTGCTTTTTTGAGAATTACTTTGAAGCTGCTTTCTGTTTGATGAATATTAACTAAGTCCTTTTTGAGAGTATAATAACAAAGTCTTGGATTCCAACATTTTTCTAACATTGATTGTGTTTTGCAAGTTGAGGAAGGAATTGATGTCTTATATGCCAGTTCAAGAGCTGGTATTGAGGTACACCAATAATAGGTAAAACCATAAGAGTCTTTGAATTATACGAACTAAGCACAGAGTCTTCTGATTATTACTTCTAAATTTTGTATCATTCTTTCTTCTAAACCATAAGTTTGGGGGTGGTAAGCTGTTGAGAATGAGAACTTTTTTCCAAAAAATTTATGGATATTTGTCCATAAAGCTGAAGTGAATTTGGGATCTCTATCACTTATGATATTTTGGAATAAGCCTGTATGACTAATGACTACGTTCAATATCACTATGGATATGTCTATAGCTTTGTCATATTCATGACATGGTAAGAAAATTGGGGGTTTGCTGTGCCTGTCAACTAATAATAGGCATGCGTTGAAACTACTGTCTCCTCCTGGAGGTGAAGCTGTTACCCAATTCATGTGAGATATTTACCATGGGGACTTTGGTTATTGAATTTCAATCATCATTCCAAATTTCTTGCCTGTTGCTCTGTTTGCTTTTTGAAATATGTCACAGCTTTGGCAATTCTCTGCAACATCTTTTCTCCAATTTGGACACCAAGAGCAGGTTTTCACCCTCTCTAGTGTCCTATCTTCTGAGATATAACCAGAGAAAACACTATCATGGAATTCATGTAGTACAGTGTTTTGAAAAGTCCTATCTGTCAAGTTCCTAACACATGTGTATTTAGTCCCATGATAAATAATTCCATCAAGGAGGTGGAATCTTCCTCCATCATATGATTTTTTCCATATTTCATCTAGTTTGGAAGATATTTATGTGTCTTTGAAATATTTCTTTAAGGGTTGGAATAATATATGACAGTTTTTTTCATCTGATAGTTTTTTTTAACTTGATTAAAGAATCCTGTGCCAATATCTGTAACACATATACCTTCTATGTGATTATCTTCTGTGGCACCCATGCTGTGTTGTTAGGTGAATTTGCTAAATCCCATCTGCTAAGACCATCTGTATTTTTATGAATATTTCCAGATTTATGAGCTATGGTTGTATTTACCCTAAATTATTAGATAGCAATCTGCCATCTCAGAATGTGTCTATTTGATGTCTTCATGTTTAATAAAGATTTTACAGAATTACAGTCTGTGATCAAATCAATCACTCTTCCATCAAAATAGTTGTTTAGCTTTTCTAAAGAACACACTAAGCAAAGAAATTCCATTTTTATTTCTCCATATCTTGCTTCTGTTGGCTTAATTTGTCTTGAAATGATGCAAATTGGTCCCTCAACAGGTTTATTATTGATTATTTGTGTCTGGTGAAGTGCAGCACCTAATCTTTCTCCACAAGCATCAATTTACAGATTCAAAGGTAATCTTGAATCTGGAATTAGAAGAAATAGGGAATATGTGGGGGCTTTTTTCAGTTCCTCGCATGCTTTAACCCTTTCTTCAGTAATTTCATAGACTTTCTGTTGGTCACAGAGTTTTCAAAAGTATTTGTAAATTCTTGCAAAGTATTTGATATTCTGTCTGTAATAACCACAAAATCCTAGAAATGATTGCATTTTTTTTTGGCTTGGGGAATTGGTTTCAGTAGTACTGCTGCTACTTTTTTTCTATTCCCAAGCTTAGTCCAGATAAAAAATGTCCAAGTGCTTTTAGTTCACTATATGAAAAATAAAATATTTTCAGGGAAATTTACATATTTAATTGCACTATCTTTTGTAAGAATTTTTTCTAGTCTTGTTAAGTAATTTTCCCAAGTTTCTGAGCAAACTATGGTATCATCAATGGAAATAATAAACCATCCTTCTGATGATTCTTCAGGAAATATGGAATTAATCATTCTTCAATAATGGGAAGGTGCATTTTTTCATACAAAAAGGCATTATTAGGTATTCATATATGCCACAATGGACTATTATCCTTAGTAGATTTCTGGCATTGTCTATCAATACATTTTGGTGAAAACCCTTTAGATAATCCATGTCTGTGATGAAATTGACATGTGAAAATTGTGGTAATGTCTCATGGATTCTGGGTATTGGGTATCTGTCAGGGATAGTATAGGTATTTAGATCTCTGAAGTCCCCTACCATCCTTGATTTCCCAATATCCAAAGTTATAATGACAGGTGTAGTGACCTCTAGCTATTCATTATGTCCTACTTTCCTCAACACCCCAAGTGTAAGGTGTGGATATGAAACTTTGATTAAAATAAAGTACTTCTCCTGTCCTCAAAATTTGTATAAGGTAAAAATATTATTAAAAATGTTAAGGATTAAGATTTTTAAAAGAAAACATTCCAAATTAATTGTTTGTACCTTGATAAGTACAAAAAAATAATATTATAAATATTTATTGTGTTACCAATAATAAAAATTTATCCAAAAATACTTTACAAGAGATACTTAAGGCTACAAAAGAAATTTCTTCAAGAGAAATTTCAATTGGAATTTATTGAGCAAAGAACTGCAGGAAATTAATATGAGAACAGAGGTTTTAAAAAGAATATTAAAGAGAAAACACAACCAAAAGTGACCAGAGTGAATTTGGAAACAAAGTGACAAAGCTAACAGTGATGAAAGATTCTTTAATTAACTTATGGGGTGGGTCAAGGGTAAAAAGGATTATAAGAGTTACAAACAATGATTATAATAGCTTTTTCACATGGTTAAAAGGTTGAAAATGATATAAAAAAGGGTGGTTGAAATCTCTTATTGATTGGTTTAACAGTGTTTTAACTAATTATAAAAGAAAAAGATTCTAACATGAAGAGAAAGGTGGGGCAAAGAAGACATTCTTTTATAGCCATCAATTTTCTTACTCCAAAAGTAAAATTTACTCTTGTCAGTCGTGGAAAACACTCTGAAAACAGAAAAGCCAATCATGGCATCATTGAGTCCTGTTTTAGACCAACAAGGGGCTGGTTTTAGCCATTTTAGACCCTTTAATCAACCATTACTATAGCAATACCTGGTCTAGAGCCTTCAAAACACATCAAAATGTGTGCAAGAGACATAGAAACCAGTTAAAACTGTTCTAACTTAAGGGTAATTTGACGCTCTTGGAAACAGCTAAAACAGCCCTGGTTGGTATCAAAACCTCATCATCAATTGAGTCACAGACCCTGTGACTCAATTCCAGGCCAAAAGTGATGAACCTTTGCGTGGATTTTGACATCTCATGCCTGTCAGAAAGAAATTTGGAGGTCTGGCTCCCTTGAAGCCAAGATTCCTTTTCCCCCTGCAAAATTAATCTTTCCAATTTATTTTTTCTTTAATTCCTCATCATGTGATATACTTGTAATTTCAACATGCAATTCAATGGAGTTTTACAGTTACACAACTGTAATATTTGATAACCTATATGTAAATTATAGTTCACTCATGTAATACACATGCACACTTTGACATTTCAATTGAAAATACTTCAATTCCTCATAACTTCTAAACTACACACCACACCTCAATCTTAACACAAAAATTGTTGGTTAACACCACATGTGGTGCAAATTAAATTAAGGTTTTGAGGATTTTCAATTTTTATACAGAAAATACTAAAAAGTTAATTTAAGCTTATTCAGAGTTGAGTTACAGAATTTTCACCCAGAGGTGACCCCACCTTATTTTTTATGAGGAATCCAATCATGAACCAATTTTCTTATGTATATTTTTTGGATAAAGTTATAATAATTGTATTCAACATTTTGCAAAAAATATCTTAATTTCAGTAATTTTGTTAAAAATTCATTTTTACTTAAATTTTACATTATAATTAGATTTTCATTTTTCATAAAAATTTCTATTTATATTTTAATCTTTTTTGATAATATAAATAAATTTCTTTTATTTATAATTGTATCTTGTTTTATTATTTGTGGTCTTTTGGGTATATGCAAAATACCTCTAAGGCTCACATTCCCTCCTCCTAAAAAAAGAATATTAATTTGTAATACTGTTATTTCTAGTGTGTCTGAACAGTCTAAGAAGTTTGGTAGCTTCAGTTATGTAACAATGTATCTTCAAAAGTTGGATCACAGTACCTAACAAGGTATTCCCTTACTTTTTTGGCTCTTAACTTCTTTTCTTTGAGAAATATTGTTATTTTCCTAGTGCCAGATGATTAAATAGGAGGTATACTCTGGGGAGCTTTATTCCTCAAAGGAAACTTTTCAGACTCACTAGATATATGTGGTTTTATCAAGCTTACTGGAAATATAGAATGCTTATTTCTAAGTTCCTCAGATAATTCTACTTCAATTTAATTTTCTCCATGGAGGGCCTTAATAATAAAATGTCCTGAAAAAGAGTCTTTGGGCTTTTTAAATCCTTTGATGTTATTGAAGTTAGTTGTAGATACAAGTACTATATCTCCCATTTTGAAATTTGGAGTGGCATGTTATTTGTCCCATTTGTCTTTGGCATATGCAAATGAGTCCTCCATACACCTTAATGCATGCTTTCTAGCTTTGTCTGGGATTCCTTTGAAGCTACTAGCTGTGGGATGTATTTCAACCAAATACTTCCTCAATGAATCTTGGGGTATTTTGGGATTCCATCCCTTCTCTATAATAGCAGGAGTTTGATTGGTACTGGCATTAATGGATGTTTTATATGCCAATTTCAGTGCTGGTAGAAGAGTACACCAATCATGGGTGAACCCATCACAATCTTTAAATTCAAGGCCATATGCACAAGATATTGTCACCATATCTTCCAAGGTTTGGATCATACTTTCAGCCAGACCATCAGTTTGTGGGTGGTAGGCTGCAGAGAAGGACAACTTTGTTGCAAATAATTTGTGAAGATGTGTCCATAGTTCTGAGGTTAATTTGGGATCTCTGTCACTAATTATATTTGTGAATATGCCAGTCCATGATATTAATCTATTTCATATTAAAAGAGCTGTATCCATTGCTGCATCATCCTTGTGACATGGTAGAAAGATTGGAGTCTTACTAAATCTGTCAAGAATCACTAGGCATGCATTGTAACTTCTATCGCCCCCTGGTGGTAGGCCAGTTACCCAATCCATATGGACAATTTCCCATTTTTTTCTGGGTTCTTGGATTTTGATAATATCTCCAAGTCTTTTTCCAGTGAATTTATTTTCCTTTTGACATCCTTCACAGGTTTTGCAATACTCTGAAACATATTTCTGCCACATTGGCCACAATAGACAGGTCTTTATCTTTTCTCTTTTCCTGTCCTCAGACAGATGTCCTGAGAAGGGGGTGTCATGGCATTCTTTCAGTACAAGATTGATTAAGGACCTGTCCACAACTGTCATTACACATGTATGCTTAGTTCTGCGGTAAATTATACCATCCAGTAAGTGAAATATTCCTTAACCATATGATTCTTTCCATATTTCATCTAAGGCATGTATCAAAGAGTTGTATTTACAGTCTTTGGTAAGTAATTGGCATAGGATGCTACAATTATTATCTTGAGTATAACTGCTTCTTAATTCTTCAAAGAATGCTGTGTTCAGATCTATAACACTGATTCCTTCTATTGGAATCTGTGGGGAAGCTTCTTCTTGGACATACGCAGGATTATCAATATTATTTGGTAATGGCCATCTTCTCAGTCCATCTGCATTTTTATTAATATTACCATTTTTTTGAGCAATAGTCATATTCCCTCTATACTCCTGTATGGATAGTTTCCATCTGATCATATGTCTGTTAGGATTTTTCATGTTTAAAAGTGATTTAACAGCAGTGAAATCTGTTATTACTTCAAAAACACATCCTTCCAGGAAGTAATTGAGTTTTCCTAAGGCACAGACAAGGCATAAACACTCTGTCTGACTTGCCCCATATCTAGCTTCAGTTGGATTTATTTTCCTGGATATTAAACGTATGGGTCCTTCCAAAGGTTTATCATTTATAATTTGGACCTGATGAAGTGCAGCACCTAGCCCATCCCCTGATCCATCAATATAAAGCTTAAAGGGAAGCTTAAAGTCTGGAATCAGTAAGAGTGGAGCAGTGGTCAAGGCTTGTCTTAAATATTCAAAGGCTTTGACTCTGTCAACATTCATTTAAAATACTGTGTCTTTGTCACAAAATTTATAAAGAGGTCTTTCTATCAATGCAAAATCTTCAATATGCTACCTGTAATATCCTGCAAACCCCAAAAATGACTGGATTTCTTGTTTTTTTCTGAGGCATAGGCTTAAGTAGCACTGGTGCAGCTTTGATTTTTTCAATCCCAAGGGATGAACCAGATACTAAATGTCCCAGTGCTTTGAGTTCTTTGAATCCAAAATGACATTTCTTCAAGGAAAGTTTCATGTTTACAGATTGAATTTTGTTCAAAAATCTGGATAATCTGTATATATTTTCTTCCCCAGTCTTGGAACAGAAAAAAAATTAAATCAATATAAATGATTAACCATCCTTCTGAAAGCTCTTCAGGGAAAATTCAATTTGTCATTCTTTGGAAGTGAGAAGGTGAATTCTTGATACCAAAGGGTATTGTGAGCCTTAGAGGTATTTTCATATACCCAAAAGACCACAAAAGATAAATTAAGATATAAATATAAATAAAATAAATTTATTTATATTATAAAAATGAAAATTTAAATATAAATACAAATTTATATTCAAAAATCAAAATTTAATTATAATTCAAAAGCAAAATTACAATAAAATTTAAAATTATGAAATTATATTTTGTAAAAATTAAGTAAAAACAAATTTTTAATAAAAATTGTGAAATCAAAATATTTTTGGTAAAAATCAATATAAAATATATTATAACTTTTTATCCAATAAATAAACATATAAGAATTATTTCACCATTTGATTCTTCATAAAGAATTAGGTGGGGTCACCTCTGAGTGAAATTTTTGTAACTCAACTCTAAATAAGCTTAAATTAAGTTTTTTGTATTTTCAATACAAAAATTGAAAATCCTCAAAACTTTAATTTAATTCACACCAAATGTGGTTTTAACCATCAATTCTTGTGTTAAAATTGAGGTGTTGTGTTTACTTTAAAAGTTATGAGGAATCGCAGTATTTTCAATTGAATTCAATTGAAATGCCAAAATGTGCGCATTTATTACATATTAGGAATCAATTATTACTGTATTGTAATGTACAGTTCAATTGAATTACATATGTAAATTACAAGTATAATACATGATGAGGAATTAAAGGAAAAAATAAATTGGAAAGATTAAAATTGGGGGGGGGGGGGAAGGAACTCTAGCTCTAAGGGGGAGCCAGACCCCCAAAATCCTTGCTGACTGGCATGGGATGTTAAAATCCACACAAAAGCTCATTACTTTTAGCCTAATAATTGAGTCACAGGGTCTGTGACTCAATTGATGATGAGGTTTTGATACCAACCAGGGTGGCTTTAACTGCTGCCAAGATGGTAAAACTACCCTTAAATTAAAAAAATGTTAGTAAAACAGTTTCAACTGGTTTCTACGCCTCTTACACACATTCTGACATGTTTTAAAGGCTCTAGACCAGGTATTAAACCAGCCCTTTTTTGGTCTAAACCAGGGTTCAATGATGCCATAATTGGCTTTTCTGTTGTCAGAATGTTTTTCACGACTGACAAGAGTAAATTTTACTTTTGGAGTAAGAAAATTGATGGCTATAAAAGAATGTCTTCTTTGCCCCACTTTTCTCTTCATATTAGAATCTTTTCCTTCTATAATTAGTTTAAACACTGTTGAACCAATCAATAAAAGATTCCAACCACCTTTTTTAAATCATTTTAAACCTTTTAACCACATGAAGAAATCATTATAATCATTGTTTTTAACTCTTATAATCATTTTTACCCCTGAACCACCCCAAAAGTGAATTAAAGCATCTTTCATCACTGTTAGCTTTGTCACTTTGTTTCCAAATTCACTCTGGTCACTTTTGGGCGTGTTTTCTCTTTAATATTCTTTTTAAAGACTTTTTTCTTCAATTAATTGCTTGCAGTTCATTGCTCAATTAATTCCAATCAAAATTTCTCTTGAAGAAATTTCTTTTGTAGCCTTAAACATCTCTTGTAGAGTATTTTTGGATAAATTTTTATTGTTGGTAAAACAATAAATCTTTATAATATTATTGTTTTATACTAAGAAAACTATAAACAATAAAATTGGCGTGTTTTCTCTTAAAAATAATATCTCTTACTATTTTTAATTGATTATTACCTTATACAAATTTTGAGGACAGGAAAAGTACTTGATTTTTAATCAAAGTTTCATATCCACACCTTACATTTGAAGGCCCAGCCATGATATTTTACCTGTGAAATATTTTTTTACTCTTTTTTGAACCTTTTTCTTATATTGAAAAGTTTAAAAAAACATATAAAAAATACTTATAATTCAAAAAACCCATAAAAAACAATTTTTTTCATATTATAAGTGAGGCTTATATTTTTATTTCTTTTTTTGAAATAACCTTTTTTTTACTTAATTAATTGGCTTTTTCATTAATTTTAGTGTCTGACAAGGTGGTAAGACAAGAAAACATTGAAACAGCCTCAACAGTCACCAGCATTATCCCTGCCAGTACTGTTAATTCAGACCATGATAGTATTGTTATTGTGACTCAAAATATCCACACCTTACAAAACTCCTGCTATCCTAGAAAAAGGATGGAACCCCAAATTACCCCAAGATTCCTTGAGGAAATATTTGATTTAAATACATCCCACAGCTGCTAGCTTCAAAGGAATGCTAGACAAAGCTAGAAAGCATGCAGTAAGGTGCATGGAGGACTCTTTTTCATATGCCAAGGACAAATGGGATAACTCACATGCAACTCCAGATTTCAAAGTGGGGGACTTAGTTCTTGTATCCGCCACTAACTTCAATAACATCAAAGGATGTAAAATGCTGAAAGACTCCTTTGCAGGACCTTTTGTTATTAAGGCCCTCCATGGAGAAAATGCAGTTGAAGTAGAGTTATCTGACAAACTTAGCAATAAGCATCCTACATTTCCAGTGAGATTGATAAAGCCATATAAATCTAGTGATGCTGAAAAATTCCCCTTGAGGAATAAAGCTCCCCAAGTTATACCTCCTATTGAGTCATCTGGTAGTAAGAAGATTACCAAAGTTCTCAAGGAAAAAAAGTTGAGAACCAACAAAGTAAGGGAATACCTTGTGAGGTACAATGACCCAACTTGCGAAGATGAATGGTTTCCAGAAAAAGACATACCTGAAGCTACTAAACCTCTCAGAAGGTTCAGACACACTATAAATAACAATATTACAAAGTAATATTCTTTTTTTAGGGGGAGGGAATGTGAGCATTAGAGGTATTTTCATATACCCAAAAAAATAAAAATTTAAATATAAATACAAATTCATATTCAAAATCAAAATCTAATTATAATTTAAAAACAAAATTACAATAAAATTTAAAATTATGAAATTATATTATGTAAAAATTAAGTAAAAATGAATTTTTAATAAAAATTGTGAAATCAAAATATTTTTGGTAAAAATTTATATAAAATATATCATAACTTTTTATCCAATAAATAAACATATAAAAATTATTTCATCATTTGATTCCTCATAAAAAATTAGGTGGGGTCACCTCTGAGTGAAATTTTTGTAACTCAACTCTAAATAAGCTTATATTAAGTTTTTAGTATTTTCAATACAAAAATTGAAAATCCTCAAAACTTTAATTTAATTCACACCATATGTGGTGTTAACCATCAATTTTTGTGTTAAAATTGAGGTGTTGTGTTTAGTTTAGAAGTTATGAGGAATTGAAGTATTTTCAATTGAATTCAATTGAAATGTCAAAATGTGCGCATGTATTACATAAGTGAACTTTGATTTACATATTAGGTATTGATTATTACTGTATTTTAATGTACAATTCAATTGAATTACATATGTAAATTACAAGTATAATACATGATGAGGAATTAAAGGAAAAAATAAATTGGAAAGATTAAAATTGGGGGGGGGAGGAACTCTAGCTCTAAGGGGGAGCCAGACCCCCAAATTCCTTGCTGACTGGCGTGGGATGTCAAAATCCACACAAAAGCTCATTACTTTTAGCCTAATAATTGAGTCACAGGGTCTGTGACTCAATTGATGATGAGGTTTTGATACCAACCAGGGTGGTTTTAACTGCTGCCAAGATGGTAAAACTACCATTAAATTAAAAAAATGTTAGTAAAAACAGTTTCAACTGGTTTCTACGCCTCTTACACACATTCTGACGTTTTTTGAAGGCTCTAGACCAGGTATTGCTATAGTAATGGCTGATTTAAGGGTCTAAAATGGCTAAAAATGGCTTAAACCAGCCCTTTTTTGGTCTAAACCAGGGTTCAATGCTGCCATAATTGGCTTTTCTGTTTTCAGACTGTTTTTCACGACTGACAAGAGTAAGTTTTACTTTTGGAGTAAGAAAATTGATGGCTATAAAAGAATGTCTTCTTTACCCCACTTTTCTTTTCATGTTAGAATCTTTTTCCTTTATAATAAGTTGAAACATTGTTAAACCAATAAATAAGAGATTCCAACCACCCTTTTTTATATCATTTTTAACCTTTTAGCCATGTGAAAAAGTTATTATAATCATTGTTTGTAACTCTTATAATCCTTTTTACCCTTGACCCACCCCATAAGTTAATTAAAGCATCTTTCATCACTGTTAACTTTGTCACTTTGTTTCCAAATTAACTCTGGTCACTTTTAGGCATGTTTACTCTTAGACATTTTTTTTAAAGACTTTGTTCTTTAATTAATTGCTTGAAGCTCATTGCTCAATTAATTCCAATTGAAATTGCTCTTGAAGAAATTTCTTTTGTAGCCTTGAATATCTCTTGTAGAGTATTTTTGGATAAATTTTTATTGTTGGTAAAACAATAAATCTTTATAATATTATTGTTTTATACTATTAAAGTTATAAACAATAAAATTGGCATTATTTTCTCTTAAAAAGAATATTTATTACTATTTTTAATTGATTATTACCTTATACAAATTTTGAGGACAGGAAAAGTAATTGATTTTTAATCAAAGTTTCATATCCACACCTTACAGGAATCCTTAAATATTAATACACTCCACAATGAAAAAAACTCTCAAGCATGTCCTTGCCCTTGGTGTTACCAAATTTGATGAATTCCCTTAAGGGAATCCATGGTGCTTATGTACACTGCTTGAGATATTTGGGTAAGGGGGATTTGGATTTTTGGTATTGGGTACCTGTCTGGAACAGTGTAAGTGTTCAGAGCCTTAAGGTCCCCAACCATTCTAGATTTCCCATTATGCCATGCCACTATGACTGGTGTAGTTATTTCTACCTCCTCATTGTGACTAAGCTTTCTTATTATACCAAGGTCTAGAAGCTCTTTAATTTGGATTTCCAGAGCTTCTCTTGATTTAGGAATTGCTGGATATGCAGGTCTTCTCAAGAGTGGTGGGTAAGGTCTTTCAATATCAAGAATAATGTCAACTTCATTATCAAAAATTGCTCCCAGTGGCTCTTTATCTGATGCAAAGGCTTCTTTGTGGTCATATAAAAGTGTAGACAGATCACTTTATTGTTTATCAGTGGGATGAATACTGATTTCAGCTTCATTTAACTGTTAAGACCTGAGTTTTTCTAACTCTAAGTTTACTGGTGATACTTTGCTTACTGTAATTTGTCTTTTGAATTTTAAAAAGGAAAATCTTTGATGCTTATTGTCCCCAATAGTAAAGTACCTGTCTTTATTTGTATGTAAATCTATGCCATACATGATTAAGTAATCATTCCCCAACATAAAATGGGTACTAGAGCAGTTTTCCATAACAAAAAATTCAACAGTTATTCTTAAATTTCAATTTATGTGTGGTAATATGATAGTAGTATCAAATATGCCCAATACTTTCATTGGATTACTTGCACTATTAAATTTTATGCCATCAATTGGAAATAATTGATCTTCAAAGCTTGGTCACAAGTCTTAAGAAAGGATTTTCCAACACAAGAGCAGAAGGCTCCTGGGTCAAGTGAAAGTTTAGTGGGTTTGCTGTCAATTACCACTTCTGCTATACAGGAGTTACCAGCTGTATAACCTTTTCCCCTGTTTGGTTTGGTTTTCATTAGTTGTGCATCTTGAATTTTTGATAAATCAAGTTGAGCATTGCTCAGTTGTGCCAAGTGGGAATAAGATTCCATTATGCAAAAAGTGGCATTGATATCTTATATATATTCTGAAAATTCAGAAAATATTGATGATTTATCATCTTAATTTTCCTCAATTACCTCATAATCTCTAACAACATCAGGTTCCTTTTTGATTTCAATTTCATTTATTGTCCCCTCTTGTGGACATTAATTGGCTAAATGTGCGGTGCTCTGGAAAATATGACACTTCCTGATTACATCTGCAGATTTATAATTCATTTTATTAGAATTTTCTTTGGTATCTTTTTCCACATAATCTTTCCAAGTTGTATTAAACCTTGTTTTGAGATTCACCCTACTAAAGCTAATTCTGTTTCTGGTGGTTACTTCTTCCAATATATTAATAATATCTTCTGTTGAAGACTGTTAAGTAGTCCTGCTTTTAACATCATGCTCCAGATCACCTCCACACTGTCTTAGAGCTTTTCTGTAAATAATAAATTCTGACATTTCAGGATATAACTCTGTTAATCTTTCTTTTTGTTGGGAAAACCATGCTAAATCTCTATCTTTGTCAGAATTAAATTTGGAAGATTCAAAGGCTGTTTCCACCTTATATCTCCAAGCATCATTGGCCCATTTGTTAATAATTTGCGTTTTCCACCAAGTCCAACTTTGGTGTCCATGTGCTTGTCTTAATTCAATATACCATCTGTGAGCTTATCTGGTAAACAAGGTTTTAAATCTTGCTGTTACCAATATGTCTGGTAATTCAAAATCTCCTTTGATCATTTCAATACCTCTGATGAATTCCATATGGTCATATTCTCCTTCACCACTGAAGTGAGGCCATTCCTTAAGCTTTGGTACTTCTTTCAACAGTGCTTGGCCCATTGATGGGTCCAAATTTTGGAAAGAGGTGGAAAATTCATTCTTTAGTTGTGAACTTTCTACATCCAATACTTGTGGGTTGGGAATGCTTGTACCCTCATTTTGATTCAGGGGTGTAGACATTCTTGGTAAGGTGTGCATTAATTGTTCAATATCATTCATTTTACTGCTGCTACACCTTTGAGAACTTCTAAACTCATTTTAGAAGATTTGTATGAAACTCATTACTTCAATTTTATACATATCTTCCTTATGTTTTGATTCTTTCCATAATTCTTTCTGTCTAGTATTATCAGAAATGACTTGATTCAACTTCATTTTTAATTTTGTTACTTCCTGTTGGGAGGTGTCAAAACACTTTTTCAAGGCAATTGTATGTCTTATTCTTGTTTCAATTATGTAATCAATATTGAACTTAGAATATTTGTCTGTTAATTCTTTAATAA
This sequence comes from Austropuccinia psidii, assembly GCA_023105745.1. Lineage (NCBI taxonomy): Eukaryota > Fungi > Basidiomycota > Pucciniomycetes > Pucciniales > Sphaerophragmiaceae > Austropuccinia > Austropuccinia psidii. Next base: position 32,575,971 of record JALGQZ010000008.1, read on the forward strand.
TGGAATATTGTTCATTTAGCTTATTTCCAAATGAATTTTCATTATTAGAAGTTTTAATTGCTCTTAAACCTTTCTAAAAACACATAAGTGTCTCATTTATTTGGCTCGGAATTAAGTTATTTGTCTTAAGATTGTTACAAATTGATGAATTTTTATCGGAAATATGACTTTTTATGTCATTTATAGCTATGTACAATTTTGGAATGCCATCCAGAATATCAGAAATCATTTCTGGTATTTTAGTCTAGCTTCCTCCTTTTTCTGGCTATCTGAAATACATTTTACATGGCATCCTGCTGAATCTTTGGGATTCTGTAGCCCTGGCTGTACGTTTTTGTAGCTGGTGCTTTTCCTTTGCCCTTTTTCTGAGCTTGTGGATGCCTTTTCATGTTGGAATTTCTTCTTCTGGCTACTGGAGCTGTTCTCGGCACTTGCTTGGGTGGTGGAGGTTGTTTTTCCTCCATTCTGCTGTTAAAAGCATCATGGTTTTCTTTTCCATCAATTGATGCCATCCATTGAGTAACTTGCAAGTTCTGGGGTGGCCCAGGAATTCTCTTACAGTCAGGTAAGAATTCATGCAGTTTTTCCACAGATCTGCAAGGATCTGGTACCTTTTGTGCTGAAATTCATTGTTGTATGCCTGCTGGCTGGCTTTGTAAATGTCCACTGAGGCTTCTTGTGGTGGTTTCAGCTCTGTTTGAAGGTAAAACAGTATTATCAGCTTCAGAATGACATAATTTGCCAGTTTGGGATTCATTCAATGACCCCTTTTCTTCTGTAACTGATTGGCTTCTACCATAATCATGTCTATGACCTTCTTGGGAGCTGCTTGAGGGGTTATAGCTTGCCCCTGATCTGGTTGAAGGGATATTTATGATTAAAACACTTAAAAATAGTAATTTTACATCAAAAAACTTACTATTGGCCAAATTCTTTGCCTTCTAAAAGGTATTACTTATGCTCAAGTTAATGAATTCAGAAGAAATTGGCTTTGGTTGGTTGCTCTGAGTTATAATAACTGTGCTATTATAGTCGGAATTTGCAGTGCTGGAAGGAATAATGCTAGTAGTTGTTGATGCAGTTGTAATATTTTCTTGTCTTAAAATGTTTTCAGACATTAAAATTAATCAAGAAAGCAATTAATTAAGTAAAAAAAGATTTTTCAAAAGAGAAATGAAAAAATGAATCCTCACTCATAATATGAAGAGTTTTATTTTTTATAGATTTTTTTGATTTATAAGTATTTTTATGCAGTTTTTAAGTTTTTCAATACAAAAAAAGAATTTCAAAAGAGTGAAAAAATTATATCACAGGTAAAATGTCATGGCTGGGCCCCCAAATGTAAGGTGTAGGCATGAAATTTTAGTTAAAATAAAGTACTTTTCCTGTCCTCAAAGATTGTATAATGAAAAATTATGATTAAAAATGTTAAGAATTGAGATTTTTAAACTGAAATATTCCAAATTTAGTTCTTTGAGCTTTTCAAGTATAAAACAGTGATATTATAAAGATTAATTGTTTAACCAATAATAAAAACTTATCCAAAAATACTCTAAAAGAGATATTTAAGGCTACAAAAGAAATTTCTTCAAGAGCAATTTCAATTGGAATTAATTGTGCAAAGAACTGCAGGAAATCAATATGAGAACATAGTTGTTAAAAATAATATTAAAGAGAAAAAACACCCAAAAGTGACCAGAGTTAATTTGGAAACAAAGCAACAAAGTTAACAGTGATGAAAGATTCTTTAATTAACTTATGGGGTGGTTCAAGGGTAAAAATGATTATAAGAGTTACAAAAAGATATTGAAAAATATTTTCACCTGGTTAAAAGGTTTAAAATGATAGGGAAAGGGTGATTTGAATCTTTTATTGATTGGTTTAACAGTGTTCAAACTAACTATAAAAGGAAAAGATTCTAACATGAAGAGAAAAGTGGGGAAAAGAAGACATTATTTTATAGCAACCGATTTTCTTACTCCAAAAGTAAAATTCACTCCTTTCAGTAGTTAAAAACACTTTGACAAAAGAAAAGCCAATTATGGAATCATTGAACCCTGGTTTAGACCAACAAAGGGCTGGTTTTAGCCATTTTGGACCCTTAAATCAGCCATTGCTATAGTAATACCTGGTTTTAAGCCTTCAAAACATGTCAAAATGTATTATTGTTTCATCTTAAGGGTAGTTTTCACCTCTTGGCAACAGTTAAATCTGCCCTGGTTGGTACCAAAACCTCATCATCAATTGAGTCATAGACCCTGCGACTAAATTCCAGGCCAAAAGTGATGAACTTTTGCGTGGATTTTGACATCTAATGCCTTTCAGCAATATATTTGGGGGTCTGGCTCCCTTGAAGCCAAGATTCCTTTTCTCCCTCCAAAATTAATCTTTTCAATTTATTTTTTCTTCAATTCCTCATCATGTAATATACTTGTAATTTACACATGCAATTCAATTTAGTTTTACAGTCACAAAACTATAATATTTGATATCTCATATGTAAATCACAGTTCACTTATGTAATACATGTGCGAATTTTGACATTTCAAGTGAAAATACTACAATTCCTCATAACTTCTAAACTACACACCACACCTCAATCTTAACACAAAAATTGTTGGTTAACACCAAATGTGGTGTGAATTAAATTAATGTTTTGAGGATTTTCAATTTTTATACAGAAAATACTAAAAACTTAATTTAAGCTTATTTAGAGTTGAGTTACAGAAATTTCACCCAGAGGTGACCCCACCTTATTTGTTATGAGGAATCCAATGGTAAACCAATTGTCTTATTTTTATTTATTGGATAAAAATGTATAATAATTTTTATTTAAATTTTTCCAAAAAAAATATTTTAATTCAGCAATTTTGTTAAAAATTCATTTTTACTTAATTTTTTCCAAGTAAAAATGTGTTTTAACAATTTTAAATTTCAATATAATTTCATTTTTAAGTCATAATTAAATTTTCATTTTTGCGTATAAAGTTATATTTTTATTTTAATTTTTGTTTTGATAATATAAATAAATTTATTTTATTTATAACTGTATCTTGTTTTATTATTTCTGGTCTTTTGGGTATATGAAAAATACCTCTAAGGCTTGCACCAAGTTCCATCAATTCTTCACTTTGTACCTCTAAGGCCTCTCTAGATCTTGGGCTATCTGGCTAAGCTGGTCTTCTTAACAAGGGTGGATACGGCTTTTCAACATTACGAATAATGTCTACTTCATTTCCAATGATAGCCCCTATTAGCTCTTTGTCAGTTGCAAAGGCACTTTTTTATTTAAATAAAATATAAAACAACTTTTGTTTCATTATTCCTGTTAGTTCATGATTGAATTCTGCCTCTATAAGCTGTTCACTTAAGAATAAATGTTTTTCTGGGCTTGTATTTTCATTTTTTATGACAGTAATTTGTTTTTTGTTGTTTAAAAAACCAAATTTCTGTCTTTTATTGTCTCCTATGGTAAAATATCTGTTATTTTGGTGAGTGACGTCTATACCACATATTGAAAAGTAATCATTTCCAAGTATAAAATGGTTGCCAGTACAGTTGTCCATTACTAAAAACTCTAATTTCACTCTTATGCATTTGAAAGGATGAGGAAAAATCAATTCTCAGTCAATTATTCCAAGGGGCTTCATGCTTTCCCTTGCACTACCCAGTTTAACCCCTTGTATTGGTATAAGGTTTTCTTCCCAATCTGGTATGATTGTTTTTAAATAGCTTTTATCAATACAGGTGTAGTATGCTCCTGTGTCCAGTTTTAATTTTCCCTCTTTGTTTTCTGCCATAACAATGCTTATACTTGATTTTTCAGCTGTAAATTCCATTCATTTTAAAGGTTTGCTTCTATTCAGTTTAGCATCTTGTATACTTGTGAGGACTGTATCAGATGTTCCAACTTGTGGTAAGTTTGAGTTTACATCTAGTACTTCATATATTAAGTCAATATTATGAATTCAGGCATTAACTATATTGATTTCATCACTTTAAGATGTGTCTGATTCTTCAGTGTTATTTTCAGCATTGTATTCTTCTTCTTTGTTATTGTGGTCTTCTGTTTCCACAATTTCATCAATCTTTTCCTTTATAAAACAATTATTGGCTAAGTGTCCAATACCACCACATTTATGGAATTTTCTTTGTTCATTAGTGTTGGGTGTATTGGGTTTGAAAGGTTCTCATGGTTTATCTTTAATAATAAATGGCTTATTTGGACTTTTAATATCAAATTTTTTCCATTTCCTGCCAATTTTGGTTCTTGTAACTATATCTTCTAGTGCATTAATATACTCTTCTGTGTAACATGTCTCCATGCACCTGCTTCTCAGGGCATTTTCAATTTCTCCTCAACATTTTTCAAGTAATATCATGTGCACCATCTTTTGTGACATCTCTGGATACATTGAATTTAGTCTTTTAGCTTTTTTTAAGAACCAAGTTGAAGTTTTATTCCTATCTGGGACAAAAAATTAATTTTCAAATGCATTTTCTATTTTGCACCTCCAGGAATCATTTTCCCACTTGGCCATTATTTCATTTTCCCACAAAGACCAGGTATTTTTGCCATTTGTTTTTCCTATACCATAACTCCATCTTTTGGCATATTTTTCAAATAATGAATGTGATCTTGTAGTGATCAATTCATCTGGTATGGCATAATCCTCTTGTAAAATGTCAATTTTTTTAATAAAGGACATATGGTCATATTCACCTTCACCTGTGAATTTTGGCCATTCTTTCAGCTAGTGTTCCTCATTCATTAAGATTTTTTTTTTATTAATTAAGTCTGTTGTGAAGGGGCTTGTCATTTCCTCTTTTGGTTTAACAGGAATTCTTATGTGAGAAAATGGGGTTGATGAATTTGGCATATCTAAGTTAGCCTCATTTATTTTCTCCATTTTCTCATTAATAAGTGTTATCTCACTTTGAATGTCATCTTTAAGATTCATTCTTGCTTCATCACTTTTTTCTACATGGTCTGGAAGTAATTTTTGGTGTTATGAAGTTTTTTCTTCAAATTTTTCAACAGAAATACTTAACTTATTCAGTTTTTTTTGTCAGCTTGTCAATACTCATGTAATAATTGATTTTAAAAGCTTTTTCTTTGATATATTTTATGTACTTATGCAACCCTTTTTGTCCTTGTACTAATTTCTGAGTATTGTAAGTTCAGAATTTTGGTTTATTATTTTTAACCATAAACTTGATTCTGTCTATTTCCTTTTTTTTGTACAAAAATTTGTGTTAAAGATAATACACTATTTCTAATTTCTTTTATAGCTAATATAATTTTTTTAATTTCTTTTAAATTATTTACCACATAAGCATACAAAGTTATTTTTTTGGCAAATGGGGTTGTCTCATTCTTTGCTCCTCTTTGTCCTTGATTTCCATCAAGGTTCTGGCCATGTTGAAGACATTATCCATGGCATCTTTTTTCATTATTGTAATCCTTTAAATTGAGGAATATGGCTTCCTCCAGTTCTTTTTCTTGTTCTTCTTCCCCTCTTGGGGAGGTTGGCAGGCTTGTGGCTTGCTGGTAGAAGCTACTGGGCCTTCTTCCTTGCTTGCCTCCCTCTTTTTGTTTTGCCAGTACTTTATATTTTTGATTTGAGGTTTGGATGATAGTGGATTCCATCCAATAAAGTATCTCACTATTTCCTCCTCTTGAGAAAACTTTTTCAGGATGTGCCAGGAGTCCTTGGTGGAATTGTGGCAACATTTCACAATCTTTTTCCTTGTAGAATGTGTAGTACTGCTTGTACTGGCTCATGCATATGTCTATCTGAGCCCTCTGAATGTTATTTTTATCTGTTGGAGTTACTCATACTTAGTTCCAACTCTGGTCCAGAGATTATAGGCATTTCTGGGACTTGCGTTTGGGATATGGCACTTCCTTGTATGGATGCTGTTCCACTATGTATTTTGCCCTTTTTTCGTTTTTGGTGGATCATTTCTACTTCTGAGTCCACCTCCATCTTATTGGATTTTGTTTTGGGATCCTCTTTTAGTAGTCATATTAGAAAAAAGAAGAAATGAAAGGATTTCAGAAAGATGAAAAGTCCTTTTATGGCTTTTTTAAGGGAGGTACTCACCTTCAGAGTCTTGAATTGTGTAAAGAACTGTTATTTAATAATAAAAACCAATTCATAACAGTAATATTACCAATATAAAAGCTATATATTAATATAAATAATATTTATAATAATAAACAAATTATGAGAAATAAAAATAAAAGGAGAAAATGACCTACTTTTAACACTTGATACAATACTTTTGAATAGATTCACTCCAAATAATGCTAATACAACTTGATTAATTTTTGTCTACAAATAAAAATAAGAGAAATCACAACTATTCTTTATTTTACATGGAACTAAAGATTTTGAAGAGAATTTAACAAAAGCAAAAAAATATTGATTGAATCAGGTCAAATAAGGTTATTATAATAGTGATGATCCTTTTTCTTTCATAATATAATATATTTATATATAAATAATAAAGATATTACTTTTATTTAATTTTTTTATTGTTTTTGATGTGTCTGGGGTAAATCAGGGTAAAAATAACTCTATATCTAGTGAAATCCTTCCTCCTAGAGCTCATAAGGCTTCTAGTAGACATTTTCTGATGGTATCCACTGGAATTGATCAGTATTTTAATCTTTATTGATGATTAAATCATAATCAAACTATCTTATCTCATTATTGTGCCATTATTTAGAGTTATCACTATAACTCTAAGTTTGCTCACATCATAGGCTTCGAAGAAGCCTGAACTTTGTGGATTTTATTAGTATTAATCATGATATAATAGTATAAACCAGTTTTATTACTTATATAACTGTTAAATGTAAAGTAAGGCTGCATTGAGTGATCATAAATGATCATTTTTAAGCTTAAATTTTAATCATTAACACCTTTTGAGTCATACACACTAAAGCCATTCAGAGAGTAAATTCTGATAGCTTGAAATTTAATTATCAAAATTCCAAGAGAATTTCATTACATAATCAAAGCTCTATTCTTGATTATTTTTGTTGTAACTCATCTTTTGTATTGAAATTTACTATTTTAAGCTTCAAACCATAATCTCAAGGGGTTATAATTTTGATATAGTTATAAAAACTAAGTAATTCTTTATGTATGAAATATTAGAATCTGAATATCTACTTTTTTCCTAAGTTTAGACCACTTTCACACCAAAGTGGTCAACTTCTTTTCTTATTTTGTTCAATAAACCAATGTAAGTTATAACATTGTTTATAGCTTTCCAAATAAGGCTTAAATATATATTATTGCAGTAATTAAGTGGTAAATTCTGTTTTGGTTAAACTCTTCATCACACACATTTTGAGAGATATGAGGTAAAAACCATTAGTATATGCGCTGATCATAAAAGTGCATATATTCAGGTCATCTCAGTAAGTATTTACTTTTCACATGACATCAAAATGCTATATGTGTAGTTCTTCATGGGGTAATCAAATGTTGTAATTCATTTCACATGTTTATTCATTGGTTTTCAATACAATGAAGTTTTTATGGATTTTTAAGGCATTCTTACTTATTTTAAGGCAATAATTTCCATTCTTATTATTTTAATAATTAATGTAAAGTTGTTTTGTGACATTTTTGAATATGTGGTCATATCTCAAAGTCTCAAAACCTTCCTCAACTAAAGATATAAGTTTTCTTTTAAATTAAAATTGGATAATGTGATCCTGTGACCTTGATCATTTTACTTGGTGGTAGTATTGGTTCATTTTCCTCTTGATTTTAAGAATGAGGTTTACTTGGAAAACTTTAATTTCTAATTTTAATCAAATATTTCTTCCTTTTATTTCACATATAAATTGTTCCAACTGTGGTCTGAGATATATATTTCATATCACACACTGTTTTATAAGAAATCAAATACATTTTACAGGAAAATAAGCTGCTTAATTGTATATAAATGTTGGTAAAAACTCTTGGAAACTCAATAGGAGAAGTTTTTACTCTCCCCTGAAAGGATCCTTGTCTCACTAACTGCAGAAAGTCTCAAAGAACAGCTTTTTTTGTCATTGCAACTATACTCCCTTATTCTTAAGATCTTTTGGGCTGTTCCTATCCATAAAAAGTAAGTGAGTGGTTATTATTTGAAGTTTTTGGGATCATATTGGTAGGTTTTATAGCCATATTACTTGCTTCTTCTCAATAGAGTAATGTAAGATTTTGAGTGAGAAGAAGACATCTTTACTTTTCCAATATTGTTATGTTATATTTTTCCACATATCCATTATTTTTGGGAGTGTATGTTTGCACTGAAAATGGAATGAATAAAATTATATTTCCTGACTAATTCAATTTTTGCTTCAAATAATCCCTTCCTTTATCTTTCTGTAATTATAATTTTCCATCAGGTTATCTTTAATAATAATTTTTCTAAATAAATTGGATTTGTTCTTGTGAAATATGGTAATTTTTGAAGAGGGATATTAATGTACAATATTCAGGGAGTATTTTTGACCTGGTTCCAATAGTGATGATATTACACTAACAACATCAATGTTCAAAAAATCAAGAGGGTTAATTTAATAATTGGAATAACCCTTGAAAGGAAATAGTGCCATTTTAACTTTTACAAAAATGTCACAGTGATTTCTACTGAGTATTTTTAATCACAAAGATTGAAGATCTTCAATTCTAGGGTAACCCAATATTTTTCCATGATATTTTTCTGGGATGTATTTAGTTAGTTTCAAAATTAGTTAATGAAAGCTTGAAATATTCAGCTTTATAATTAGGTAAAAAAAATAGTAGTTCTTCATTTTTTTTGGATGGATTGATTACAAATCCAATTTTAGTGATAGTGGTTTGTTCACTGAACAGAGCTAGAAGATTTACTGACTTCTTTGTCACTTTTGGGAAATAAAAACATTCCTTCATTCCAAAAAGCTTTCTACTGAAAGGTTTATAAGCAATAAAATCTGGTTCACAGTTTAGGTTTACTGAAAGATTTCTCATAGTAGTTGTTCAATTTTCTTTGGGAGTGAGTGCGTTCAATATTTTTTCAATTTTCAAAATATTATGGCTGTTAAAACAATCTATTACCAGGCTTATTGGATTGATAATAGGTTTTTGACTTCTTTTGGGAGAGCTTTTGATCCATTTTGATGTGTTTCAGAATAAATTGGATTTATTGCATTTGTTTCCTGGTGGAGGTTACAGCTCAGGGTATTGTCATCAGAAGCTTCTGGATATATGCTTGAAACTCTTTGGATTATGCTTTCCATACCAACATATATACATTATTTTTTTTAAGTAATACTGTTTCCGGTAAGTAGTTCTGATTCTCTCATCTCTTCTGTCTCAATAGAAGTTTGAAGACTTTTTTTAGTCTTCTTGTGTCACATTAGCTCTGATAGATCAATAATAAATTATTGAAGATTAATTCTATTATTAATAGAAAATACCATTGATTGAATAAAATACTTATACATATTGATTTCTCTTCTAATTTCTTCCAAAGTGTGGCATGCTATGATCTGTGGAGGGGTTAGATGCCAATTTGGGAAATTAAAGAAATAATACAGGTATATTCTTCAATTTATCACCAGATATTTCAATTAGAATGAAGGAATTCCAATCTTACCCATGTTATGGCTCTATTAAGCATGTGAGCTTGCCAAGCCACAATTACAACTGTTCATGGAGTATTTGTAGCATAATTGCTTCTAGGATGACAAAAAAGTAATAAAAATAGGTGTTAATGATTTATGGGATGCAGTGAGATTCCATTGGAAATGTTTCTCCTCATAGGATGAAGGGTTATCTTAATTGCATTGCACATATACCTACTTGTGTGCTGAGAAAATTATCTCAAAAACCTCAGGTTTCTCTCAGACTTGAAAAAGACTTCTTTTTCAATACTCTCAAGAGCAAAATTCATTCATGGAGCATCATAGAAAGCACAAATGATATGGGCTAAGGGATTTAAAAAAATAGCCATCTATTAGTGTTAAAAGAAGAAGAAATACCCAATACTACCCACTTAATTGGGTATAAATTTCCAAAAGGTAGCCTAAAGGTGTCATAATGCCTCATTTTTAGCCCTTTTGGAGCTAATATAAAGACCCCACGAAGAATTTATTTCAAGGGCACAAACATTGATGGACATTTTCCACATGCTCCAGCTTCTTTAAGGACACAAATTGGTCATTTCCACACAAAAATCAATTTTTGAGACCCATATTTATGGTATTGGCCCATTTTTTGGGTCACTGTAAAAAGAACTGAAGCCCCACCAAATAGTTAGCCCTCTTTCTGTATGAATGTTTTCCCTAAGGGTCTTATTTGGACATTTCTATCCAATATTCTTGGTTATGTGTCCTCTTTATCCAATATTGGCTATAAAAATGGGTGGTCCTTCAAGGACCCACCTTTTTTAGGAATAAAAAATGAATAAAATGGCCATTTTGGAATTTATTTAGCACCTAGTTTACTAAATCTACACTGAGGACCAGGAATTCATGAGGCCCTCAAATTGATTTAAGAAAATTTCTGTGATCCTTTGAGATATGACCACAAATCCAAAAAAAAGGTTGCAAAACAACTTTAAAATACTTATTTTAATAATAAGAATTGAAATTATTATCTTAAAATAAGTAAAAATCCCATAATAAGGCATAAAGCCATGATTATCTCAGAAAAAAATGAATAAACATGTGAAATGAATTAAAAAATTGGATTAATCCCTGAAAAACTACACATATAAAATTTTTATTTCATATCTGAAAAGTCAATATTTACTGAGATGACCTGAATATAGGAACTTTTATGATCAGTGCATATATTAATGGCTTTTAGCTCATATCTCTTGAAATATTCATGATAAAGAGTTTAACCAAAAATAATTTTACTGCATAATTACTTTAAGAATACATATATAAGTATTATTTGGAAAGCTATAAGCAAGGTCATAACTTATAATGGTTTATTGAGAAAAATAAGAAAATCTGTTGACCACTTTGTTGTTAAAGTGGTCCAAGCTTAAAAAAAGTAGATATTCAGATTCTACTAGTTAATACATGAAGAATTATTTAATCTTTATTATTATATTCAAGGCATAACCCCTTGAAATCAAGGTTTGAAGTTTAAAATATTGAATTTTGACAGAAAAGATGAGATACAAGAAAAATCATCAAAAATAGAGTTTTGATGATTTAATAAAATTCTCTTGGAAGTCTAATGAGGACATGAATAGCTGTAGCGTGTAAAAATTAAAAGCTATTAATTATCAAAGTTTAAGCTTAAAAATGATCATTTATGATCACTCACAGTAATCATATTTTAAGCTTAACAGTTATATAAGTGATAAAACTGGTGAATACTATTAGATTATGATTAATACTAATAAAATCCCCAAATTTTAATATTTTTCCAAGCCTATGATCACAGTAAACCTAGAGTTATAGTGATAACTCTAAATAATGGTGTAATAATGCAATAAGATGGTTTAATTATGATGTAATCATCACTAAACCTTAAAATACTGATAAATTCCTGAGAATACCATTAGTACACGTCTTCTAGAAGCATTCTGGACACTAGGAGGGAGGACTTTACTATATATAAAGCTCTTTTTACCTATATTTCCCCTCAGACATACCAAAAAAAATAAAAACATTAAATAAAAGGTAATATCCTTATTATTTATATATAAATACATTATATTATTAAATATCAAAGATCATATATATTATAATTACTAGCTTTGATTTTATTCACTCAATATTTTGTTTTTTTTGTTAAATTCTCTCTAAAGTCTTTAATTACATATAAAATCAAGAATATTTGTAATTTCTTTTATTTTTATTTTTAAATAAAATTTAAATAAGTTGTATTTATATTATTTGGCATAAATTTTTTTAAAATTATTATATTAAGTGTTAAAAGTAGGTTATTTTCTCTTTATTATTATTTTTAATAATTCTTTTATAAATATAAATAATATTTATATTAATATAAAACTTTAAAATTGGTAATATTACTCTTATAATTTCATTATTATTATTAAATAACAACTTTTTATGCATTTATTATTTGATTGTAACAATAATAAATTGCCATAAATATATTAATTATTAAATATTAATATGTTTCTTTTTATTATATTATTTTATTTATTCAAATCATATATATATATTTAAGCCATAATTATAGTATTTCTTTATTATTATAATTATTTTTAATCTTATTAATTATTTTAATAAGTAAATTCAGAGTACAATAAGTAAATTATTAGTAATATTTAATTATTGTTTCATAGTCAAACCTTCCAATTGCATTGTTTCTTTAGTAAGGTGCTAAATTTATTTACCAATTTCTTATATATTTTTACCATAAATTAGTAAAAACACATAAGAATCAGTAAAGAAAGTGTAAGGAAGAGCCTGATTTTGCTCTTTATCTTTTTATTTTGTAAGTGGGTTCAGGCCCCCTAGGTTGTAAAGAAAAAATAAAAATAAAACCAATGGTTCCAACCTCAATTTAGAAAAAACCAATGCTTGGCAAGGGCTGCAGGTGGGGGGCCAGGAATCCACTTGTAACATACATAAAATCTGCCTATATCTTGCAAAAAAAAACTTCTCAAAAAGAAACACCAACAATTTGTTGTTCCTTTTGGGATTTTTTTTTCAAATTTTGCATTTTTCTGTTAATGAGTCCTTAGCCTTTTCTGACCAAGGAGAAACCCATCAAAGCATAATATGATTGATGAGTAAAGCACTTGTGTCTATCAATAAAATGCTCAAAAACTTTTGATCTTGACAGTCTGCTTTTTCAAAAAATATTTTTGGCAACATCAAAACTAAAATTTATTTCATCGCATCCAATTAGGTACAGTGTTCAATAATTTTGAAACAAAAATTAAGAAAGCTATAAAAATTTGGGAAGTGTTTTTTCCCTCGATTCCTTATTTGAAACACCAAAGTCATGTCATCCTCATAAAAATTTTGCTAAAGAAAAGTTAGGCTTGATAAGCTTGAATCGGCAAAACACTGCAAGAGTAACAGAATAACTCAATGCCTCTAACCATTGGGTTTCTTGAAAAAATCAAAGTTTTGACTTTTTTTCAGGATTCGGATCCGTTCGTACCACACCCTCTTGTGTCTTAGGAATTATTTTACAAAAAAAGAAAGCAATGTGAATGCATTTATGTTTTATTTCTTGGACAAGAAAAAGATATAAGAATGTAAAGAGGCCTACACAAACAACCAATAGTCGACCATCACGCGAATAAATTTTCCCTGTAACAAGGCCTCGACCAAATTTGGCAGCTTCTGCATCCATTCGGTAAAGCATCCAATCGTTAAGATCAATATCACTTGAAAAGTTTTTATCATGATAAGCTCTATGATCTCTGTAGACTGGTAATAATAAAAAGGAAATTTCTCAACTGATCGTAGAAAAACATTGAATGATCGAGTGAAGCAAGCATTGTAAGCTTTTTTCCGCCCTCCACGCCTAGGCCCATGGCCTTCCCAACAGTGCCGATGAAACGATAGCTAGAAAATGGCGATGTTAAACGTGAAGTTGTTTTGTATTCAGCTTGGGTTATTTTCTTGAAAACAACATCAAGAAAACCAAGGAAGTAATAATACACACTCAGAAGCATAGGCCAGAACGAGCTTTTGATAAGCCGGGTCAGCCCTAATTTTAGCACGCAAACGGAACCAAAAAGTTTGGCTAAAAGACGGAAATGAATGTAATAGACCAAATCTCAGTGATTGACTTGCTTTCTTTTGACAACTTGAATGTTATATAAGATGAAAAGCAAGATCATACGATCGGGCGTATTCCCCGACTGGTTCCGCAGCTTTAGTGTTACGGGTCTCAATGGCATTCAATTTGCTTTGCTGAAGCTCTCGCTCAAGGTACTCCAACAGTTTCGGCTTGAGGAGATGTTTTTTTTCGTTGATGAAAGTTTCAAGTTTGTCTTCTGTAGACAAACATGACTCAGGTGGTGGGATACCTGCAAGATCAATTTGTGCCTGAAGAGTCAATTGACTCGGCTCAGATCGATGGTAAGACGCGAGGAGTGTGAAAATGCAGCGTGAGCGTTGGACTGCTTTGACAGAGCGAGTGACGTATGACCTTCCATCACGGATACGATCGACGAGATAAATGATTCCTGACGGAATGCTGACGTCTCCATAGCCAATAAAATAACACTGGTGCATGGATGAAAGCATCAGAAGGCCGGCATAGGATTAAAGACAAGCTGAGGCCAGACACGAGGCTCACATGAAGCGAATGAAGCTGAAAGTCCGCCGTGACTGTCTTTGTAGCGGCATGAGCAGCCTGAGCAATGATATTCCCCCCAAAGGCACCGGGACGATGGACAGGTTTCCAAAGCTAGAGGAGATGGCAGGATGGCTCAGCATGCATCGGATTGATAATGAGTCCAACAATCGACCAGACTGACCTTGATCGACTTGAAGAGATCATCGTCGATCTTTTCTAGCTCCAAGGATTCCTCAATACGCTGAGCTTCGGTCGAGGGATTCATACTAGCAACAGTTCATCAAGATGCTTCCGGAAGAGATTCCTTGGATTTATCAAATATCTATCGACCGACAGGAGTTTAAGACCAGCCGATTCGAATGGCGAGACAGCCCGATTACGAATGATCAATTCTGGATTGGAGCCTGAAACTTCAAGGGGCGAATATCGCCTGCCGCCTAACAGACAATCTCCGTTGATTTCATTGATCGTCATAGGGAAATCGTCCAGTCCGTTGAGATTTTGGAGCTATCAAGACGAAATCGAATCGATCAAAACTGATAAATCAGCTTTCCATGAAGATAAAACCATGTTTGCATTCCTTCAGCGTATCTGGCTCCATGGCTGCCTTCCTGAACGAGCCAATCAGCCCAGGAAATCCAAGGCGTTGAAGGACTGCTAAGCAAGGGCGCATCCTCATTGATCAGCACTCCAAGCTTCTGCCCAACTCTCTCACGTTTTGGATCACACTCCTCGGCGAGACTAGCTCTTTGATAAAACTGAAGAAAAAGATTAAAGAGAACTGAAATAGTTCCTTTTGGCAGCAGTCAAGCGTAAAAAGTAAAACTGTTGGAAATTTCCCTTGGGAAGTAAAAACTTCAAAAGAGCTTAGACTTGAACATGACAAATCTGAATCAAACATACACTTAGTCTACAAATTTTAACTCTAAGGAGAAGCTTCAAGAGGGCAGAGGGGATAAAGAGCTAGAGCTCAAAGAAGGACAACACAAGTCTGCACTAGCCGGAGCTATGGTCACATCTGAGAAGAGCACACTGAATTTAATCAATAAATCTGCTTATTTCTTTGTATTACTTTTCATTGAAGCTTTTTAAACAACGACTGGTATGTTAAATTGGCTTTAATGGCTCTAATAGTAGAGCTTCAAGCACTTTATTAGACTTCATATCTCAACTCTTGACTCCTTATCTTTACTTCTGTGGATATTTCTCTTCTCATTTAAGCCTTTGATTTCTTTTTCAAAGAGCTTAGAGTTTACTTCAAATGTTATCAAACAAAGAAATTTCTGTCACAAAAAATCAGAAAAATAATCAAAAAATTATTTTATGGTAACACTTAGAATATTTATATTTAATTTTGAATAAGTGAGAAAATGGTTGATTCACTTAAAAATGAAAAATTTCTCATTAAATTAATTATTGAATTAATCAATTAGTATAAAACATTAAGAAAACTTTAAATCAAAAATAAATATCCTTATGCAATGTATGAACTCAATTTGTTTGCTTGCATGAGACCACACCAAACCAAAATAAACTAAGAAACAGATGATGAACAATTGGTTTGAATAAAAAAGATGCTAGCATCTTGTATTTTTTATGTATTTTTTCAAACTTTCTTTTGGATTTTATTATTAGTGAATATTGAAAAATACTAAATAAAACAGGGTCTCAGCTATCATGAGAAGTTAAAAAATGCAGATTTTATGGAAGATTTTTTGTGTCCTATTGCTTTCTAAATGATGGAGGTTTGTCTTATCTTTGTCTTACTGATGGATGATGAAAGCTTAATATTCCTAAAAAAAACTCCTCCCCAATTTAGATCAAAATTATTATAATATTACAATATTTCTTTTAATATAATTTATACCAATATTATCAAGTTATACTTTATTTTGGAACAGTTTTACTATTTAATTGGAGAGATTTTTCAAATAGATGATAAATAAATAATCAACACTCCATTTTTCATTTACTTTATGAAAGACAGCGATTATTAAAGTGATTTTAATGTAAAATATAGTATTCATGAATTAAGAGTATTTTGAAGAATGCAGTTTTTGTTGAAAGAAAATTCCAATAGTTTCAAGTAGAAATAGAGTAGATAATGCTTAAATTGAAATTTACAGGCTGCTTTTTGTCCTTCAAATGTGGTATAAATCAAAATTTCAGGAAAATATTAAATTTCAAAAATCAGCTAGAAATCTGGGGTGAGATTTATTTTTGTGAAGCTAAGTAAAATGTGAACCTGTCCATCAATGATCTAAGACTCACTGTCCCTGAAAATTTGATTGTATACAAGTAAATTCATGTTAGTAAATTCAAAGGTGATTGAGATTGAGATTTTGAAATTGCAGTGTGTCCATAAATTTTCATTTTCACTTTATTCAAAGAAGCAGATGAACAAAAATCAAGGATTTCTATTTATTAATCTCTCATCCTATGAATTTTTTGGATAGCTGCACCATATATAGCTTTTCATCAATTTTATTCTCATAAAGTTTTAGAAGAAGCTAGAATTATTTTCATTTATGATAATTCAATTTATCCTTCAACCATATTTCTATGTATATTATATAATATTTTCAATTTTAAATATCAAAATAAAGATATCATTATAAGTATTATCTCATATAATATAATTGATCTTTTTATACTTATACTATATATCTTTTTTATCATAATATATTAGAAGCCACCAATAATTTATTACTTCATTTCTTATTTACAGTTGAAACTGGGTGATTCTGTGTGAAGCATTTATTGGTATCTTTTTTCTACATATTTATAGGAAATATTATTCCATGGAAATTCCTATCATCATGAAATCTTTTCAAGTTAATATTTAAAACCTTTGTGATATTAGGCATATTAAAATTTATGGAGAATTTTTATAGTTTTGTTAAAAATGAATTAATTCTTATGCTTATATATGAGCTTTGTTTATAAATAATGAATTTGTTTTGAATTTGTTTTGTAGATATTTCTAGGATATATACTAAAAAAAATTGAATAGAATTCATTAATCTCATCAAATTAGATTAAATATATGGCATAAGTAGGATATTTGAATAAAAAAATAATTCTGATTCAAAAGTTTCCAAAAATTAATTTTCTGTCACAGGGGCTCGTCTACGTGAAGAGGGCCTGGCACCCAGTAAACTGGGACTTACTTATGGAGGGCTCAGGATATGGTAAGAAGAGAGTACACTGAAGAGTGTTAAGAGATGGATTGCTAAATAAAAGGATAGAAAAAAAGCAGCAACAAATGATAAGAGTAAGAATAAAGGAGCCAACCACAAAAAATTCCAAGTCCACCGTTTCAACCTGTCAGAATGGAAAGAGAAGGGTTAATAAGGATATGGCCACCCAGCTCATGCTGTACAGGCAAAGAAAGAAAAGAGCCAAAGACTAACTCAAAATTAAATAATTATAATACCCAGAAAATAAGGATAAGAATAATTATAAAATAATAAATATACTTAATTAATTAGCTCAGGAAAAGTCCCCAGGGGGGAGGAAGAGGGCCTGGTATATGTGAGAATCACCAGCCCTGATCCAGACAGAGAATTTTCATGAGAAGATTTGATGATTGAATTGAGTCTTGCCAATACAGGTCCTGTACAAGAGGAGTGGTGGTATTGAGTGATCATACAATATGGAAATGATGTATCCAAACTGTATTGGGTAATTCCAACCTGTACAAGTATTGACAGGCTGTATTGATGAACCAGGCTGTATGCATGTTTCAACAAGGAAGATTGCTGAAGCTGAATGCTGATACACACAAAGGATTTGCTTTTTTGAGGTGTTTGAGTGGGTGTAAGTATGAATACCCTTACCCCTGATTAGTGGTTGTTACAGTATCCCCCTCTTGAAACTGGTGGGCTCCTGAACACCATAATACCCTGCCACTGTTGAATGGCATCTCAATATTCTTCCACTTCTTTTCAAATTTTTTTAATTTCAATTCCCTCTTCATTTCTTCACTGTCCTACTTGATTTGAATTATCTTCCCCCTTCTTTTAACCTGAGTAAGTGCTTTCAACTTCAAAATATGCTTCTTCTTTGGATTCAGTCCTTCCCTTCCCTTCAACGCATGGCCTTTGGGTTGTATCCCAAAATGAGCTCCATAGATCTCTTCTGCTCAAAAATTGATGGCCAATGGGTATATGTTCATATACCTCATTGTGAATGGGCCAAATTGATGTTTTGGCCATTCTTGCCTTGATTGGAATCCCTTCAAAAGTATTCAAAAGGGGGGGGTCTTGTCCCCACTGTCCCTGAAAATGCCTCAAAAATGGATTTGGGCCCAATTAGCCCCACCATTGATTTTGGGTCATGGCCCTTTCTATGGTGATTTCTTGACTTTTATGGCTTTAGGGCATTTTTGGCCCTTTTTGGTATTCTGCTGTTCTTGGGGTCCTACAGTCCGTGGGCCATGGGGGCTATTGGAGGCCCCCAGGACCAAAATTGGCCCTGAGCCCAAATTTTCTGTGGCTTCAGGGGTGTCATGGGACCATAAATCTTCTGACCTCCCCAAAGTTGCAGGGGAGGACCTGGGTGGTGATTTCAGTTCAAAAAGGGACATGGACTCACCACCTTGGGGACTTTGAGGGGGGGCCATCATTGAGTTATGGTCCCCACTTCCTTGAGGGCATTTTCTTCAGACTTGAAGTGATTTTAATCTGACTTTTGAATCTTCTGCTTGCATACTCCTTAGTAATGAGTTCCAAGCTGACTGAAATCACTGAATCTTCCCCTGCTGCTCCACCACCATCTGTCCTTCATGGTTCTGGCATTCTCATTCAATTTTCATCACCATCAATGGCTTCTTCTGGTCATTTTGATTCCACCGAAATTTATGAAGGTTACAAGGCAGTTGAGGTTCTTGATCCTGCTTGTACAGAATGTTTGGCAAAGGGAAAAGAATGTTTTGAGCATTACAATCCCAGATCTTCAAAGTTCCACTACTGTTTCATTGGGAAGAAGCCATGCCGTCAAACTGGGAAGCAAGCTTCAAACATCAGGAGGTACTTGTGGAGTAAGAAGGATGGGCCTTTGGAAAAGAGTTCCCAGTCTCTGAGGCTCCTACTCTTGATGGTACTTCAGGGTATTCTGCTTGTAAGTGAATTGATTTTCTTGCTTGAATGGATTCTGATATCTTGATTCAGTGACTGGTTCTAGGTAGAGGGATGTGGCCAGGTGGACTAATGTTGGAGGGCCCATTCCAGTTAGTGGTAGGCCCATATATTCCAGCTCAGAAGTCCCAATTTCTAGTATCAATACTGAAGGACTAGTGAAAAGAATAAGAGGAATTGCCGATTCCCCACCTGATCCAGATGCTGAAGGTAGTGATGAGTTGGATGGTGAAGAAGCTGAGGTGATTCCCCATTCTGCTGGTCATCAATCCAATAGTTCTCCTTCCCAGCCTCCTTCCAAGAGATTCCAAAGTCAAGTCATCCCCAGTACCCCCAGAAACTTCCAGCCCACTCTTGCTACAACTCCTGCTTCACCACACTCTTCCCACACCAGGCCTGCCTTGAATCCAGAAGTAATACCATCCCCTGTCAAACAATCCAGAAACTCACCCATATCAAACTCCCAACAACTCCAACCTGTGGCCAGTACCAGTAGAATAACGGAAGAACTTTCTCCTTTGCTGTTTCCTGCCACCCAAGTCTTTCAGCACAGGGATTGATGGCCTATCCAAGTTACTAGAGAAGACCCAAATAAGGCGAGTAATAATCAGGATTCTGTGCCCAGGTTATTTAAGAGGGTTTATGGAAATAGTAGGGAGGTTATTATGTATGCTAATGAGAGGACTATTCCAGGGACTGCTTCTGAGGAGATGGCTGCAAGATTTGCCTGGTATGAAGATGGGTTGATTAATGATTTCCAGAAAACGTTTGACTATTTGGGTAGAGATAACTAGTTTCCTTTTCCTTGTTTGTGTTTGGTTTGACTTCTATCCCCACTCTTATAACTACTAAAATAAAAGATAAAATAAATGGAACCTCCCAATACATGATTTGGGAGGGGATGCTGCTGCTTTTTTGAAGAAATAAAAGAAATATACAATTAAAGAAAAGAAAGAAAATGAGAGAAAAAGAGAGTAGAGAAAAGAGAATAAAGGAATTCCTGAGGTTGTCCTTCTTGTGGTGAGTTGATTGATTTTCTGGCCAAGAATTGTCTGAAAGATAAAAACCATTGCTATTTTCTCCCACTAATCAATTCAAACTTTCAAATTAATATTAGTATATTCCTGAAAGGTATTTTCAAGTATTATTATATATTTCAATTTTTTAAATAATTAAAATATTCAAAATGAATAATATTATTGTTAAATTCAAATTGTATCTCAATATTTTGAATTTATCATAATTAATCTCTGATTAATTTTTGTAAATACCCAAGTAATCTTCTATTCTTACTAAAAAAAATTGTCAAATATTTTATTTCCATGTGTTTTAAAGGTGTTGAGCTCTTATTCTTTTGGTTCCATTAATGTTTAGAATTTTTTTCTATACTATTTGGAATTATAAATATTGATTTCAATAAGTTTTATAAATTATGAGTTTATAAATTCTTGAATATTTAATTTTCTCTGAAATTTATTTATAGAAATATTATCTTTTATAATATTTTCCAACAAATTTCATTGAAAAAAAACTTAATTTTAAAGTGAAAAAAAATTGTTTTCAATGGAATTTACTCTGGTAGAGAAATGATATTCTTATCTTAAATATTGTTTCTAACATATTTTTGATGATAAAACAGTTTCATAATATTTATTATTGAAGAAATTTATTCTTTTAGCAATATAATCTATTATATAATTTATTCAATAATTTTATCACTTGTAAGTAATTCAAAATTTAAAACCTTGTGGTTATAAGAAAAAATCTTTATTTTATTAAATGTTTAGGAAACTAATACTAAATTAGTTTTATTTGACAAATTGTTTCATAGAAAGACCTTAAAATCTCTCAAGGGGGATTTTAATAATAATATTTTCATTTTTAATAGAAATATTTCTTAAAAACAGAGGATAAAATCGATATTTTTGAGAAAACTAAATTAAAATAATTGAAAATGGTGAAATATTAATTATAAGAGATTAAATGCTTTATATTGATGGTGAAGAATCATCTATAAAAAAGGGTTAATAAATTCAAAATTGTGTCAGTTCTCAATAAAATAAATTAAATAAATATTTGAGCTAATTCAAAACATCATAAACAATATCCAAGTCACCTGCTATCTCTTGAAGGTTGGGAATATATGAGTTCTGACCAGATATCAAAGGGAGAAAAATTTGGTTACAAAAGAAACATTTATATCTAGTCTTGGGGAATTTTAAGAAATTAAATTTTATGAGAATAATCAGAGGAAACATTTCAACCTCTTGTAAATACCCTTAGGCTATGAGCTATTAATTAATGGTTAAATTGAGTCATCATTATAGCTTAAAGCCTTTGAAATATTTTCTAAGTCAACATTTACCACATTAAGAATGAGTATTAAAATCAATTTTAAAATTGGTGGCTCCCAAAGATTTTCCCAATAGCTTAGACTCATTCAGTTAGTTTAACACTCTCACAAGAAATTATTCAAGATTAAAGAATATATAGAAATATTTTGATATAAAACATTACTAGAATAATTTAAACCCCATTCTGGTAGAAAACTCAAAATTTAATGAATTATATTAATATATGAGACTTATGAAATATAGAAATGAATTGTTGTGACAAATACTAAGATCTTGAAATTCAAACTATTCATAAATTAATCTTTTCAGCCTGAATAAAGCCATTAAAAATCTCATGTTTTGTAATATCTAAAAGATTGCCTATGTGAATTTCAAGACTTTAGTCAATATATCTTAGTAACCTAAAAGGAAAAACTTCAAACAATAGTCCTACTGGGTAAAATATTTTCTCATAAGAAAGATAGTAAATGTATCTTAGTGACCTAAAAGGAAAAACTTCAAACAATAGTTCTACTGGGTAAAATATTTTCTCATAAGAAAGATAATCAATGTATCTTAGTGACCTAAAAGGAAAAACTTCAAACAATAGTTCTACTGGCTAAAATATTTTCTCATAAGAAAGATATAAAATTACTATTTTGAACTTATTTTTGTAGTTAAAAAAAAATTTTCAAAGGAAAAGAGCTATTAGGAGAAAAATGATGAAAAATCGAGTTTCAATTATCTAATGAAACTCTTACAGGGCTATATGAAAAAAAAATTCTAAGATGTTTCAACAAAATTCCATATTAGATTTATCTTGAAAAATATAGAAGCTATAATGGATTAAAGATAACGTATGAAAAGCCTTATTTGCTTACTATTTATCATCCTAAGGAAGGTTTTCCATGATCAAAAGCTTATTAAATGAGTTGAAAAAGCTCAAATAAACTCAATACATAGAAAAAAATCACTGTTAGCTAAAATTAAATATTATTATTCGATTTATTCAGAGATTTATTCATAACAAGAAATATATGATGTGATGAGGTAAGAAAGTGATTCAATTATGATATAATTAAGTTAAAAATTTATAATATTGATTGATTTCAGTAAAATAGAAGCTTAAATATATAGTCAATTCAATAATATAGCTAGGAGAAAGCTCTTATAAACAGAAACCCTCCTCATTATATTCACCTCAAACTTCAAAAAGTAAACAAAAACTTCCCTCAAATATCTATTTAAGCTTATGTCTTGATGGATATGGTTGAACTTCATCAATAGCTAGGTCAAAAGATGTGAGATTTATTATTTTAGTTTCAAAGAATGTTTAGGTAATATTTTCATTTCTAAAATCTTTTTCTGTATGAAACAAGAAAGTAATATCCTTTAGAGTTTTCTATAATATAAAAATTATCATTTTCTTTTATTTAGATTATTTGAAATTTTACAAATCTTCAAAATTTAACTATTGTCAAGAGTATTTTATTTCTATATATATTCTTAATTCCCTTATTTTCTATGATATTTTGATCATTCAGCCTTTATTATATTTTATTTTTCCTTTTAAAATTGGATTTTTGGAGACAGCATTTCTCATTATGATTATCAGTAGATAACTATGTTGGTATAAAATATATTATTCAAATTATGGAGATAAAGCTTCGATGGAAAATAAAGTACTTTTACTTTAACCAAAATTCAAATAGGGTAAAATTATTTAAATATGGTAATCATTGGGAGTTTTCAAGAAAAAATACACTAAAATTATTTTTTGAATTCTTTAGTATAAGCCAATGATATTAGAAATATTTATTGTTTTTTCCAACAATCAATAATTATCCAAAAATACTCTACAAGAGAGATTTATGGCTAAAAAATAGATTTCTTCAAGAGCAATTCAAATTATAATTAATTGAGGAGAAAACTGCAGGAATTTTGCAGGATAACAGAGTCTAAAAATTGAATGTTAAAGAGAAAAGAACCCCTCAAAAGTGACCAGGGTTAATTTTTAACAAATTGAAAAGGCCTACAGTTATCAAAGATGCTTGAATGGACTTTTGGGGTGGCTCAAGGTTAAAATGATTATAAAAAGCTACAAAAAATGATTATAATACATTTCTCATGTGGCTGAAAGTCTAAGAACTATTTGAGAGCAGTGGTTGAAACTGTTTATTGATTGGTTTAACAGTCTTTAAACTAATTATAAAAGGAAAATATTATAACACTAAGAGAAAAGAAGGGCAAAGAAGAAATTCTTTCATAGAAAAACATTTTCTTCCTCAAAAGGTAATATTTTCTTTCATTATCTGTGAAAAAAATCCTGAAAACATAAAAGCCAATTATGGAATCATTCAACTCTGGTTTTAGCCCAAAAAGGACTAGTCTTACCAGCTCTAGTCCCTTACGCCAGCCATCACTATAGTAATAATTGGCTGAAATACTCAAAAACACATCAAAATGTGTTTTAAAAACCCCCTGAAATAGCTAAAGCTTCTTATGTGAGGTTTTTGATAGCTTTAGGGTGGCTTTATCCTCTTTGAAACAGTTAAAACACCCGTGGTTTGTATCAAAACCTCATCATCAATTGAATCACAGACCCTGTGATTTAATTACAAGCCAAAAGTAATGAAATTTTGAATTAATTTTCACATCAAAGGCCTATCAGAAGGGAATTTGGGAACTCTGGAAACCTTTGAGCCAAGATCCCTTTTCCACCCAAAATTTAATATTCCCAAATAGTTTTTCTCTAATTTCTCATCATGTATCATATTCAAAATTTTGAACATGTAATTCAATTGAAAAATACAGTGAAAAACTGCAATTCTAAATTCCTTTCATGAGAATTCAAGCTCACATATGTAATACATGTAAACCTTATTACCTTTCAATTGAAAATAATTGAATTCCTCATAGCTTCCAAGCCACACAACACACCTCAATTTTAAAACAAAAATTTATGGTTAACACCACATTTAGTGTAAATTGAATCATGGTCTTAAGGTTTTCTAAATTTAATAAAGAAAAGACTAAAAACCTCATTTAAGCTTATTTAGAGCTGAGTTACAGAAATATCAATCAAAGGTAACCCCACCTTAAATATTAAGAGGAATTCAATAGTAAAATTATTTTCATATGAATATCTTTTGGAGAAAAAGTTATACCAGTTTTTATTGAATTTCTTCCAAGAGATATTTTATTTTTATTATTTGTACTTAATTATTTCAAGCAAAAATTATTATTTACATAATTTTATAGTTTTATATTTTTGTAAACTTATTATCATTTTTTATTATATTTCAAGATAAATAATTTAATTTTGACTTTTGTGGTCTTTTGGGTATAAAAAAATACCTCTACTTCATGTAAATTCAATATAATGTTTTTTATATTTAAAAATAAATATTTTACTTTTTAATCTTGTGGTATTTTTATTATGTGAAAATACCTTTTATATTTCTATTTTTAGTGTGTTAAAACCTTTTGCAAAGATTGGTGCCTGCAGGTTCATTTTTCTCTGATAGGAATTACTCTTCAAAATTTGGATCACTGTATCTAACAAGTTAATCTCTTACCTGGTTAGTCCTCAGTTCACTTTCTTTGAGAACTTTCTTAATTCTCTCATTAACAGGTGTTTCAACATGAGGTATATACTGGGGAAACTTTTGGAATTACAATATTTGTAGGGCTCTCTTAAGCTTACTGGAAATTTAAGATGCTTGTTTTCACGTTCTTGAGACAATTCTACTTCTACATCATTTTCTCTGTGAACAGATCCATTAAAAAAAGGTGCTGAAAAGGTTTATTTCAGTTTCTTTGATCCACTAATTTTATAGAAGTTAGTAGTGTATCAAAGTAATAGGTCTCCTACCTTTAAGGCTTGAGTATCATGTGACTTATCCCATTTCCCTTTTGAATATAAAAATTAGTCCTCCATTCATCTTACTGCATGCTTCATAGCTTTTTCTAACATTCCATTGAAGCTAATAGCTGTGGGATCTATATAAACCAAATAATTCCTCAAGGAGTCATGGGGTAGTCTGGAACTCCATCCTCTTTCTAGAATAGCAGGAGTCTGATTAGTACTGGAATGAACAGATGTTTCATATTCTGGTTCAAGTGAAGGTTGAAGGGTAAAGCAATAATGAGTGAATCCATCACAATGCTTGAGCTCTAACCCATATACACAAAATATTCTTACCATATCCTCAAAGGTCTGTATCATTCTTTCAGTGAATAAGTCAGTTTGTGAAATATTGCTTCATCATATGAATTATTCCATAGTTCACCTATGGAATGTATCAAGGAAATATCTTTAGGATAATTATAAATTAATTGAAATAAAATTATACAATTCCTTTCCTGAGTATAACTAGTTCTTACTTCTTAAAAGAATGTAGTGTTCAGGTCCTTAAAGCTAATTTCTTCAATTGGTATTTGTGGAAAAGCTTCTTCTGAATTGTAAGAAGGACTTTAAATATAATTTGGTAGCTTTCATATTCTGAATCCATCTATCCTTTTGTTAATATTCCTAAGTTTGGATAAAATGATCATATTTCGTGTATATCATTGAATGCCTATTTATCATCTAAAAAAAAAATAGTTCAGTTTTTCCAAGACCAAAAAAAGGAATACACATTCCATTTAAATTTCTCCATATCTGTCTTCAGTTTCTTTGTTTTTTCCTACATACAAAAAAATGGGTTCTTCCACAGGTTTGTCATGAAGAATTTGTGCCAGTTTGATACTATGATATAATAATCAAATAGTCTTTGAGTATTTAGATATGACTATGACATGAATAATAAGTGAGAATAAAGCTAAATTACTAAAGGATTGGGGATTTACTAATACAAATTAGTGGTGGTGAGTGCTACTGGAATCCCTGTGCGAAGTGTTTATTAACTGACTAGCTATAATAGTCACTACAATACCTATGATATCTTGAATATAGCTGTGAGCCTTTGAGATATGACCACATATCCAAAAAGTTCACAAAACAACTTTAAAATTATTATTTTAATAATAAGAAGTGAAGTTATTATCTTAAAATAAGTAAAAATTCCATAAAATGGCATATTATCTTGGTTATCTAAGAAACCAATATATAAAAATGTACAGTAAGTTATCTGTAAAGTCAATACTTATGGAGATACCCTGATTATATGCACTTTTATTATCATCACATATATTCATGGTTTTTAGCTCATATCTCCTGAATTATGAATGATAAAGAGTTGATCAAAAAACAAAGTTACCACTCAATACCTTTAAAAATACAAAAATATGATCTTTCTTTGACAAGTTATAAACAAGGTTATAGCTTACAATGGTTTATTATGAAAAATATTGATAGCTGTTCATCACTTTAATTTAAAAGGAGTCTAAACTCAAAAGAAGTGGATATTAATACTCTACTAGTTAATATTTTAATCATTGTATTTAAGGTATTATCCCTTGAAATATTGTTTTGAAGTTTAAAATAGTAAATTTCAACAGATGAGATGAGTTACAAGAAGAATAATCTAAAATAGAGTTTTAATAATATAATAAAATGCACTTGGCAGCTTAGTAAGAACATTCCAAGCTATTAGAATTCACTCTCTTAATGGCTTTTGTGTGAATAACTCATAATGTGTTAATGATCAAAGTTAAAGCTTAAAAATGATTATTTATGATCAAACACTGTAATCTCACTTTATTTTTAACATTTATATAAGTGATAAAGCTAGTGGATAATAGTATATTATGATTAATTGTAATAAAGTACACAAAGTTTAGCTTTTTGCAAAGCCTATTATGTCAGAAAGCTTAGAGTTAAAGTGATAACTCTAAATAATGGCATAATATTGAGATGTGAAGGCTTGATTATGGTGTAATCATCACTAAACCTTAAAATACTGATCAATTCCAGTGGATAAAATTAGTAAAAGTCTACTAGAAGCCTTCTGGACTCTAGGAGGGAGGCTTTTATTATAAATAGAGATCCTTTTCCTCTATTTCCCCCTCAGAAGCAGCAAAAACAATAAAAACATTAATAAAAAGGTAAGTTCTTCATGTTTAAATATATAGATATATCATATAATTAAATAAAAAGGATAATTCTTGTAACAATCACCAACTTTGATATGATTAAATCAATATATTGTTGTTTTTGGTGATTTCTCATTAAAATCTTCATTCCACATAAAATGAAGAATATTTGTAAATACAATTTAAATAAGTTTTATCTACATTGTTTGGCATAAAATCATCTAAATTCATCATATTAAATCTTAAAAGTAGGTTCTTTTCTCTTTATTATTATTTTTTTCAATAATTCTCTTATTAATATAAATAGTATTTATATCAATATATAAGCTTAATATTAGTAATATTATTGTTATAAATTGTTTTTTTATTAAACAACAAATTCTTATGCATTTATTATTTGTTGATGCTAATAATAAATTTTCTAGATTTATTAAATATTCAATATTAATATATTCATATTTATGATACAATTCATATTATTTTATTTATTCAAATAATATTAATAGGTTTATGCCATAATTATAATATTTCTTTATTATTATAATTATTTTTAATATTATTTATAATCATAATAAGGACATTCAGAGTAAAATAAGTAAAATATTAGTAATATTTACTTATTTTTTCATATCCAAACCTTACCATACCTGATTAATTTCCAAGAGTATAGCTTCCTTCAAACAGTTGTACTATGTAGGAATTAAAGAGGGAGATGGGGATATCTCTTTTGGGCAGAGAAAGGTCTCTTTTTATACTTAAAATGGGTGGAAAGGACCTCTGGTCCTATCCACATAGAAATAGTGAAGAATTTTGCACTTTCAAGGGAAGGCTTGTAGATTATACAGCCCTGTGCAGCCTTTATTGGGCTCATATATGGCTTTGAAACAAAATATGAGCATTTTTACCCAATACAGGGTGAAAATATTCATTTGGGGACCTCACAGCCTTCGTATGACATGTGTAACATATATAATTCTGTACAGTGCTTGTATGGGGTCCCCATAAAGGCTAAACTATGAGTTATTGAAGGATTAATAAGCTCCTTTTCAGTATTGACATCTCATATTCAAGAATATGGGAAAGTATTCCACAGTATTGGGGTTTTGACCTTCAAACTGCCATAAATTTGTCAGTTCAGATAATAATTAGCTCAAACATGGCTCATTTTTTTAGCCACCAAGGTTTTCTACAAACTTGTACTTTATTTGGTATGGATAAATTTAATTGTGGAACAGTTATACCAATTTCAAATTTCATTGTTCAGATATGGAGTTTTCTCAAATCCTGTATTCAGATAGTTTGCTTAAAAATTTTGATAAAGTTGATATAATGAATTATGGATTTCACCATAAGAAATTTCCAATTGTGGTCCTTTAAAAAACACCCCACTTCAAGTATCTCAATCCAAAAATTCAGAAGTTAGATTGGAGCCTAATATTTTGTTCACTCTTATTTGTTCTTTATTTGATCATACCTTCTGTCATTTTGAGGCTAGCTGAATTTGGTTATTATCATTTAATAGCCCTCATCGAGAGATTAATTTTGAATACCCATTTGGTTTAGTAAGTTATCTTTCCTTGGATATTAGATGAGAGGTAAAAATTAAGGTTTATTCTCAGTTCTTGCTTTGAGCTGGAATAAATTTGTTATTCTTTGTCCTATGGTTATGGGAGTTATATATTTGAAGAGAGGTGGCTTTATCCTTTTGTTTGGATAAAACTATGAGTTATTTTTGCTCAGCTATCTTTTTAGAGGCTTTTTTCTCTACAATTGGTTTTATGGTATTTGGATGTCATGCTTGTGATCTGGATTTGAGTCACAGGCTGACAAGTTGGACTTGGTGAAGTGAATCTCCTAGCCCATCTCCTTTAATAACAATATAAAGCTTAAGGGAAGGATCAAAATATTGAATCAGTAGTAGCTGAGCAGTGGCTAGGGGTGGTTTCAGACATTCTAAAGGCTTTTAATCTACCAACAGTCATTTCAAGCACTGTATCTTTGTCACAAAGTTGATAAATAGGCCTTGAAATTTATTAAAAAATTTTGATATGCTTTCTGTAATAGTGAGAAAAATCTAGAAATGATAGAATATCCTTTTTTTGAGGTAGATGACTTACTAAGACTCCATAAGCTTCATTTTTGTCTATCCCAAGGGATATACCAGATACTAAATGTCCTAGTACTTTGAGGTATTTGAATAAATGATGAAATTTATGTAGAGATATATTTATGTTTACTTATTGTAGTTTTCCCAAGATAATAGATAATTTAGTCATGTGTGCTTCCCAAGTCTTAGAGAAAACAATGATTTAATCAATATAAATTATCAATAATTCTTCCAAAAATTTCTTCAGGGACAAGTTTATTACACATTCTTTGAAAGTGTAAAGTTGAATTTTAATACAAAAAGGCCATCCTCAAGTATTTATATACCCCATAATTAAAAATAATTCCCAAATATTTTCTTTCTCTTATTTTCACCACATTTTGGTGAAATACCTTGAGAGAATCCATAGTGCTGATGTACACTTCTTAAGATATATGAGTAACAGCAATTTGGATTTTTGGTATGGGGTACCTTTCTGGGACAGTGTAAGTATTTGAAGCTCTAAAAAAACCAACCATTCTGGATTCTCCATGATTTCCTGGCAATACAAAAGGTGTAGGTATTTTTATCTCCTTATTGTAACTAGCTTTCTGATCACACCAAGCTCTAAGAGATCTTTAATGTGTAGTTCAAGGTCTTCTCTTTAATTTGGGATTTCTGGGTATGCAGGCCTCCTTAAGAGTGGTAGGTAAGGTCTTTCAATTTTCAAAATGATTTTGGCTTCATGAAAAATTATTGACCCTAATGGTTTTTTATCTGCTGAAAAGGCTTCTTTATATTCATATAAAAGAGTAAAGAGCTCTTCTTTCTTGTATATAAGTAATCTTAAGACTGAATTCAGCTTCATCCATCTGTTCTGCTTGGAACTTCTCCAAGTCTAAGCTGGCTGGTTATACATTGTTTACTGAAATTTGTCCTTTAAAAGGTAAAAAGGCCATTTTGAATTCTTATTGTCACCAATATTAAAGCATTTGTCCTTGTTATTACATAAATATATGCCATAAATGATTTAATAATCATTTTTAAATATAAAATGAGTACTTATTCAATCTTCCATAACAGAAAATTGTACAGTTACTCAAAGTTTTGAATTTATATGTGTGAAGATGACAGTGGCTGAATGGAATTTATTGCACTGTTGAATTTTATTCCATAAATTGGTAACAAGTCAAATGTAAAATTTGGTGCAAATTTCTTGAGAAAGGATTTACCAGAACAAGAGAAGAAGGCCGCTTGGCCAAGTAACATATCAGAGGGTTCATTTTCAATGACCACTTCTGTTATACAGAGATTTTCAGCTGTATACCCTTCTAGCCTGTCTGGTTTTGTTTTCATAATCGTGGATATTGTACCCATTATAAATCACTTTGATTGTTTCTCTACTGGGGTAAGAAGGAGTAAGAGTCCAAAATTTCAAATGTTACATTGATATTTTATATATCTTCAAAGATTCTGAAAATATCAATTACTTATAAACTTGTTTCCCTTTAGTCACATAATGTTTTTCTTCACGAGGCCCTTTTTAAATGTTAATTTCATTGATTTTCCCTCTTTTTGCACATGTATTGAATACATTTTGGGTACTTTGGAAAATGTGGCACTTTTCATTTTACCTGTCAGTTTCTAAATTATATTACCAAATTTCTTTGGGGGCTCTTATAGGCAGAATATTTTCAAGATGTGGTAAGCCTTGTTTCAAGATTCATTCTATTGGAACCATTTTTTGTTCAAGTGATTAATTCTTCTAGTATATTGAGAATATTTTCTATGGAAGATTTTGAATTAGTCCTCCTTTTTGAGGCATGTTCCAAATCTCCTCCAAGTTGTCTCAGAATCTTTCCATGGAGCAGAAAATCTGACCTTTCAGGATAAAATGCTCTTATTCTGTCCTTTGTTGGCAAAACATGGTAAAACTCTGTCTCTTTCATACTTACATTTTGAAGATTCAAAAGCTGTTTCAACTTTAAGCCTCCAAGAATTATTTTCCTATCTTTTGATTATTTAGGTTTTCCACCAAGTCCGGATTTAGTGCTCATGTGCTTGTCTTAACTTGATCATATACCATCTATGAGCTGATTTGGTAAACAAGGTAATGAAAATTCATTTTAACAATCTTTCTGCTAATTGAAATTATTCTTTGATCATTTCAATACCTCTAATAAATTCCATATGGTCATACTCTCCTTCCCCACTGATGTGGGGCCATTCTTGAAACTTTGGTACCTCATTAAGAAATTCTTGGCCCATTTATGGAAGGAGGTGAAAAATTAATTTTTGTTTGTGAATTTTTTACATAAAATTCTTGTGGGTTGGGATTTCTTATTTTCTCAATGTGATTCAGAGGTGTAGACCTTACTGGAAATGTGTTTAGTAATTGTTAAACTTGACTCAATTTACTGCTATTAAACCATGTGGACTTTCTGACTTCATGTTGAAAAACCTGTATTGAACTTCTCACATCAGCTTTGTACATGTATTCTTTGATTTTAATTTCTTTCCACAATGCTGTTTTAATAGTATTATAAGAAATAAGTTTATTTAATTTAATTTTTAATTTTAATGCTTATTCTTTTGAAGTATCAAAAACATCATTAAAGGTAATTTTGTTTCACTTTACTTCATAAAACACATTTTTGATCTTTTAAAGGATCCAATTATCATTTCTTTTAAGAATACTTATAGATTTCTGTATTCTTGCTTCAATTATTTCATCAATTGTTAACTTATAATCTTTATTTGTTAACTCTTCAATAATGACAGACTGTTCATTTATTTTCTTCAAGAATAAATTATAATCATTTTATTCTTTAAGTGTTCCTAAAACATTTTAAAATTATATTTAATTCTCATTTGTTTGCCTCAAAATTTGTTACCTTTCTTTAATATTGCTGCCAATATTTGGATATCAATAAGAAACACTCCTTTTAATTTCATTTATGGATATATAAAGCTCTGGAATTCTATCTCAAAGTGCATAAATAATTTCTGATATTTCAGCCTGGCTTCTTCCATTTTCAGAAATTTCATCATAGTACCTTTTCCACGGTATCTTTCTTGATCTTTGGTATTCTGTACCCTTTTCTGTATATCTTGGTGACTGGCGCCTTTCCTCTGCCCTTTCTCTGAGCTTTTGGCAGATTTTTCACATTGGAATTGCTGCATCTGGTCAGTGGGGTAGGTTTTATCACTTGTTCGAGTGCCTTTGGGTTTTTTACTTCACTCTGACTTCAGAAGAATAGTATTATTATTTTATATTAATAGATCTCACCCATTCAGTAAATCTTAAGTGTTGGAATGGCCCAGAGCTTTCATACACTCAGTTAAGAGCTCATGCAGTTTTTCCAATTATCTTCCAGAATTTGATACTATTTGCTCTTGATTGCTTTATTTTATGCCCTCTGGCTGGCTTTTTACATGTCTACTGAGGATTATTGTACAAGTTTCAACTCTATTTGAAGGTGAAACAGTATTATAAGATTCAGAATGGTATAGTTTGTCAGTTTGCGGTTCATTTAATGACCCTTATCCCTATGAAACTAATTAGATTCTGCAATAATAGTTTTTTATTTTTGGGAGCCTCTTGAGGGGTTATATATGGCTCCTGATCTAGTTGAAGGCATAATTATGGTTTTAAAGCCTAAAAATAGTAATTTTTCATAAAACACTTCCAATTTTTCCAATTATCAGCTTTTGGGTGTGATGGTGATCTGCAAATTGATTACATTTAAAGAAATTTGTTCCTTCTTATTGCTAAGAGAGATGATAGAAGTGCTATTACTTACAGAATTGAAAGTGATACTAGAGATAATGCTGGTTACTGTTGAGGATTTTTCAAGATTTTCTTGTATTACCACATTGTCAGACACTAAAATAAATTATAAAAAAATAATTTTATCACAAAAAGGAATCTTTCAGGAATAATATGAAAAATAAAGCCTCACTTATAATATCAAGAAAGGGTATATTTTCTAAATTTTTGAAGTTTTTTGATATAAGAAAAGATTAGAAAAATTATGTAACAGAAAGAAATTATTTCTGGGCAGCCCAATGTAAGGTGTGTACATAAAACTTTAATCAAAAAATTCAAAAAATTTCCTGTCCTCAAAATTTTTGTAAGACAAAATTATGTAAAAATAGTAATTTCTGAACAATTTTAGAAGGGAAGAAACCCCAAATTTATTTTTTGATCAAAAATACTCTACAAGAGATATTTATGGCTACAAAAAGATAAAGCAATAAGCTGCAGGAGATTAAGACTATAACAGAGTCTATAAAATGAATATTAAGGGGAAAACCACCCCTCAAAAGTGACCAGAGTAAGTTTGAAAAATATTTACAGTTCTCACAATGATGAAAGATGATTTAAGTCATTTTTTGAGTGATTAAAGGGTGGAATGATTATAAAATGTTAGAAACAATAATGATGATAGATTTTCATGTGGTTAAAGGTTTCAAAATTATGTATAGAAAGTGGTTTTAATCTTTTTTGGATTTGCTTAACAGGTTTTAAACTAATTACAAAAGTAAAATATTCTAACATGAAGATAAGATAGGGGCAAAGAAGAGATTCTTTCTTAGCCACCAATTTCCTTCCTCCAAAAGTGAACTTTGCTTTTAAAAGTTTTGAGAAACACACTGACAACAGAAAAGTCAATTATGGCATCATTGAACCTTTTTTGTACCAAAAAGGCCTGGGTTTAGCCAATTTATTCCTTTAAGCCAGCAATTACTATAAGAATAGTTGAATGAAAGCCTCCAAAACATAGAAGAATTTGCTTAAAAGCCCTCTGAATAAATTTAAATCCTTTTTTGGTGAGGTTTGTGCTAACTCAATGGTTTCTCTACCCTCTTGGAAAAAGTCAAAACAGCCCTGGTTTGTATAAAAGCCTCATCATCAATTTATTCAACTTTAGGCCCAAATTAATAAGCCTTTTCTTGAAGTTTGACATCTCATGCCTTTTAAAAAGGGATTTGGGGAAGCCTGGCACCCTTTGAGCCAAGATTCATTTTCCCCCACAAATTAATTATTACGATCTATTTTTTGTTAATTCCTCATCATGTATTATACTTGAAATTTTGAATATGTAATTCAATTGAAAGGTTGAAGTACACAACTGTAATTATCAGCTCCTCAGATTCTTTTCCATCAAAAAAATTCAATTCCTCATAACTTTGGAATTACACACCACACCTCAATTTCAACACAAAAATTGATGGTTAACAGCACATGTGTAGTAAATTGAATTAAGGATTTGAGGATTTGCGCATCTCATAAATAAAATAATAAAAAATTAATTTTCAAATTTTTTAACGCTGAGTTACAGAAAATTCACTCAGAGGTGACCCCATTTGAAATTTTATCAGAAATCCAATTGTTAAATGGTTCTAATACTCTTATTTGTTAGATAAAAAGCTAAAATAATTTCTATAAACCTTTTTCAAAGGAACATTTCATTTTTATTACTTTTACTTAATAATTTCAAGGAAAAATATGATTATATTTTTTGGTTAGAATTTTATATATATGTGAATTTATCATTATTTTTTTTCCATATTCAAATTTTATTTTTCATGTTTTTGGTCTTTTGGGTATATGAAAATACCTCTAAGGCTCACTTATTATGCACAATAAGTTGCTATTGTATTCTTAACATTATGAATTAAATAGATATTTTTACCCTAATATTTTAATGGAAAATATTTATTATAATTTTTCAAAATTTATTTTTATCACTTATCGGAACATTAATATTACAATATTTTGAATCTGTTATCCTCCCATATAGTTTTTCATATCTTCCCTGTGGTATTCTTACCCTTTCTTGAAGAATACCTAAATTCACAGCTACCCAAAAGCAGAAACAAAAACTATTAGCAGAAATACTTACAGTCAAATCTAAACCAAGAATCTCTATTTCAAAGATATTCCCATACCACCCTCATCAAGCAGGACTGTGTAAGATACAGATAGAAATTTCATTACAAAAGGAATATTTGAGCCTATTATTTAAATATATAAATCAATTGAAATAATTATTTTACAAAACTAAAAGATTATAATTCCAAAAACTGAAAATCCCTTGAACACCACCTCAGCTGATACAAGCAGTACAAAATACCTGCATGGATAGCTTAATTACTTGGGATCAACAGTTCCATCATAAGGTAGCTTTATTAAGAACACAATACTCAAATTCTCAAAAGCTTCAAAGATACAAAAACACATTAGCTTAATAAAAGGGTAGATCACATTAAATTTGAATTCCTATTATCCAATATACTTCATAGCTTTAAAAGCTTAATAAAAATCTAAATTTCCTACAGAAAATCAATTCATGAAAGGAAATGTACCAAATTTCTCATTATTAAGTATTTAAAACTAACTCTAACATTATCTATAACGTCCTTCAATGCATATATAAATCCAGCTCTTCAACAAGACATTTACTGACCACATTTTGAAGCTCAAAGAAAGCAAAAAAGGAACACATGCTGCATTAACTACACATAATCCTCAAGAAACGCAATTAATGAGCTACTAAGCCTGCCTATGTAAGGAGAATTTAAATAATAGAGATATTACCATTTTATGAACACTAAATCAGGCTGCAAATAGAAAAATACATTAAGAAAAATCCCTCACCGAAAATAAAATTAAATGACGTCTGGAATTAGAATTTAAGAATATTAAGCGACCACTAGCTCATCAAAAATATTAAGTGAGATTAAATAAAGCCTGTTAATTCTCTAAATAATCACTATTCCTATATCACCTGGTGCATGCAAAGAAATTCCTCATCTAAGTTTCAATCACATGATGAAGTGAAGAGGAATAAAAATAGAAAAGACAGTTCTCATAGAGGGATTTCAGGGTTTCCAAAACATATAGATACAAGGGATAGCTCCCCTCACGTTTCAGATTTCTCCCCATGAAATTAAATCCCAAGAAGGCGAAGAAACCCAACACTTACCTGCAAGGTTTGCCAGTATAAGGCAGTAATTTTTATTACCCAATAGCTAAACTCAGTGGTACTATAGGATTGAAAACATATCCAGTAGATAAGCTCAGTGTCGGTGTAAGGTTTGACTATGAAACAATAAGTAAAAATTACTAATTTATTACTTATTGTACTCTGAATGTCCTTATAATTAAAATAAATAAGATTAAAATAATAATAATAATAAAGAATTATTATTATTATGGCGTAAAAATATTATATTATTAAATAAATATAATAATATAATTAATATTATATGAAATTATAATATTATAAATAATATATTAATATAAAATAATTAATATATTATAAAGCTCTTTATTATTGTTACCAACAAATAATAAAGGTGTAAAAAATTGTTTTTTATAGATAAAAACCAATTAATAACAATAATATTACTAATATTAAAGTTATATATTAATATAAATACTATTTATATTAATTAAGAATTATTAAGAGTAATAATAAGAGAGAAATTATTATAATAAGATGAAATAACCTACTTTTAACACTTAAAATAATAATTTTGAGATATTTTACGCCAAAAGAATATAATACAACTTTTTCAAATTGTATTTACAATAAAAAATAAAGAAAATTACTAAATTTCTTGATTTTACATGGAAATGAGTTTTTAGAGAGATTTTTAACAAAAACAATTAAATAAATGATTTAATCACGTCAAAATGGATGATTATAGCAAGGTGGTCTTTGGTCTTTAATAATATAACAGTTTTATATATAAAGAATAAAGAAATTACCTTTGATTTAATTGATTTAATGTTTTTGATGCGTCTGAGGGGTAAATAGAGTAAAAGGAGCTCTATTTATAGTAAATACCTCCCTCCTAGAGTCCAACAGGCTTCTAGTAGACGTGTACTGATCATATCCACTGGAATTGATCAATATTTTAAGGTTTGAGGGTGATTACATCATGATCAAACCATATTACATCATTATTACACCATTATTTAGAGTTATCACTATAACTCTAAGTGTGATGACATCAGAGGCTTGGCAGAACCCCAAATTTCGTGGATTTTATTAGTTTTAATCATAAACTAATAGTATTCACCAATTTTATCACTATTAAGACTGTTAAACTTAATTTAAGGTTACAGTATGTGATCATAACAGCTCAATTTAAGCTCAAACTTTGATCCTCAATAACTTTTAAGGTTTTCACGCTACAGCAATTCAGAGAGTGAATTCTGATAGCCTGACATAACCTTATTATGCTGCCAAGAGCTTTTCATTACATCATCAAAACTCTAATTTTGATGATTTTTCTTGTAACTCATCTTTTCTGTCAAAATTCAATATTTTAAACTTCAAACCTTGATTTCAGGGGGTTATACCCTGAATTTAATAATAAAAATTACATCATTCTTCACGAATGAACTAGGAGAATCCAACTGTATACTTTTTTCTAAGTTTGGAGCACTTTCACAACAAAGTGGTCAACAGCTCTGTTGATTTTTATCAATATTTCATCATAGGTTTTAACCTTGTTTATAACTTGTAAAATAAAGTTCATATCTGTGTTCTTACAGTAATTACGTGGTAACTTTATTTTTGGTTCATCATTCTATCATGTATATTTTAGGAGATATTAGCTATGATCCTTGAATATATGCGTTGACCAAAAAAGTGCATATATTCAGGATAATTCTTTAAGTATTAACTTTGGGAATTAGCTTATTAATTGTTTTATGTGTGGATTTTCATGGGGAATCCACTGGTACAATTTATTTCACATGTTGTTTCATTAGGTCTTGAGATAAATAAGTTTTTATGGTTTTTATAAGGTATTATACCTTATAATTCCTTAAATATTGACTTTACAGATATGCCATAAAAATAGTATATGTGTATTTTTCCATGGGGAATCCAATGGTATAATTTGTTTTACAAGTTTATTCATTGGTTTTTAAGTTAAACCAATTTTAGTACCAATTTATGGTATTTTTTGTATATTTGAGTAATTATTTTTAATGTATAATTATTCTAATTAATTTTAATATAATTATATTAAAGGTATAATTATTCTGAGTCTTTTTTGTGACCTTATTGGGTATGTGGTCATATCTCAAAGGCTCACATTCCCTACCACCAAAAAAGATTGTACCACAATCTGATATATGTGATTAGGGTATCATCCACTGTCCTACCTCTTCAATAGACTTTTGTTAGTCTTGAAGCTCAATAATGCTTAACTTTTTATTTTTCAGGTTTTCTTTCATGTCTGAACCTTCTTAGTAATTTATCAGAATTTGTTATATCTTTCTCAAGTAGCCATTCATCTTCTTGAGTTGAATTTCTATACCTTACAAGGTATTCCCTTTCTTTTTTGTTTCTTGTCCTTCTTTCTTTAAGGACTTTTACTATTCTCTTTTCCTCTCCTTCCTCCAAGGGGGGAATTTCAAGTGGGGGTTTATTTCTTAGTGGAAATAATTCCTTGTCACTTGAACTGTAAGGTTTTATCAGACTTACAGGGAAAGTTGGGTGTTTGTTCATTAGTTCACCTGTGAGTTCTAATTGCACAGCATTGGGTCCATGGAGTGCTTTTATCATAAATGGTCCTGCAAAGGAATATTTCAATTTCTTTGGGCCTTTTATGTTATTGAAATTAAGGGTTGATACTAAAACCAAGTCCCCTATTTTGAAGTCAGGTGGCTTATGACTTTTATCCCATCTTTCTTTTGCATATTTAAAAGAATCTTGCATGCATCTGTTTGCATGGTGTCTTGCTTTGTCAAGCATTATCTTGAAACTGCTTTCTGTTGGATGTATATCCACTAAGTCCTTTTTGAGGGTATCATAAGGAAGTCTTGGATTCCAACCTTTCTCTAGCATTGCTGGTGTTTTGCCAGTAGAAGAATGGATTGATGTCTTATATGCCAGTTCAAGTGCTGGTATTAGTGTACACCAATCATGGGTAAAACCATCAGAATCTTTGAATTCTAGCCCATAAGCACAGAATCTTCTGATCATATCCTCTAGGGTTTGTATCATTCTTTCTGCTAGACCATCAGTTTGAGGATGATAAGCTGTTGAGAATGATAACTTTGTCCCAAACAAGTTATGGAGGTTTGTCCATAGTGCTGAAGTGAACTTTGGGTCTCTGTCACTTATAATATTTTGGAATAAGCCTGTGTGGCTAATGACTTTATTCCATATCATTATGGCTGTATCCATAGCTGTGTCATCTTTATGACATGGTAAGAACATGGGAGTTTTACTGTACCTGTCAACTAACACTAGACATGCATTATAACTCCTGTCTCCTCCTGGAGGTAAGGCTGTTACCCAATCCATATGAACTATTTCCCATGGGGATTTTGGTTCTTGGATTTGGATCATCATTCCAAATTTCTTTCCTGTGGTTCTGTTGGCTTTTTGACATCTGTCACAGGTTTGGCAGTACTCTGCAACATCTTTCTTCCAATTTGGCCACCAAGAGCAGGTTTTCACCCTCTCTAGTGTCCTATCTTCTGAGAGATGTCCAGATGCAACACTATCATGAAACTCATGTAAAATAGTGTTTATTAGTGTTCTATCTGTTAAGGCCATAACACATGTGTGTTTTGTTCTATGGTAAAGGATTCCATCAAGGAGGTGGAATCTTCCTTCATCATATGCCTTTTTCCATATTTCATCTAGTTTTGATGAAAGTGATGGATCTTTGCAGTCTTTCATTAGAAGTTAGCTTAAGATATGGGAATTTTTGTCTGTCTTATAGCTTTCTTTAACTTGGTTAAAGAATTCTGTGCCAATGTCTGTAACACATATTCCTTCTATATGGTGCTCTTCTTGTGGTACCCATGCTGGATTGTCAGGGGTATTTGCTAGAGCCCATCTGCTAAGACCATCTGCATTTTTATGAATATTTCCAGATTTATGAACAATAGTCATATTTCCTCTATATTCTTGGATAGCAATTTGCCATCTCAGCATATGTCTATTTGGAGTCTTCATATTTAATAGTGATTTCACAGCATTACAGTCTGTGATTACATCAAATACTGTGCCATCCAAATAATAATGCAGCTTT
The DNA here is from genome assembly GCA_023105745.1 of Austropuccinia psidii. Taxonomy (NCBI): domain Eukaryota; kingdom Fungi; phylum Basidiomycota; class Pucciniomycetes; order Pucciniales; family Sphaerophragmiaceae; genus Austropuccinia; species Austropuccinia psidii. The sequence goes on from JALGQZ010000008.1 coordinate 32,616,937, forward strand.
TCTAAAGCCCACACTAGGCATAAGCATTCCATTTGGCTTGCTCCATACCTTGCTTCTGTTGGCTTTATCTGCCTTGAAATGAAACAAATTGGTCCTTCCACTGGTTTATCATTGATAATTTGTGTTTGGTGAAGTGCAGCACCTAGTCCTTCTCCACAAGCATCAATGTACAGTTTGAAAGGTAGTTTCCAATCTGGCATTAGAAGAAATGGGGCATTTGTTAAAGAATTTTTCAATTCTTCATATGCCTTGACTCTTTCTTCTGTCATCTCATAGACTGTTTGTTGGTCACATAGCTTATACAAGGATTTAGCAATCTTTGCAAAGTCCTTTATATGCTGTCTATAGTAACCAGCAAATCCTAGAAATGATTGCATTTCTTTTTTAGTTTGAGGCATTGGTTTAAGTAGTACTGCTGCTACTTTATTTTTGTCTATGCCTAGACTAAGTCCAGATACTACATGTCCTAGGGCTTTTAATTCACTATATGCAAAATGACACTTTTTCAATGAAATTTTCATATTTACTTGGACTATCTTCTGTAGTACCCTTTCTAGTCTTGTCAGGTGATTTTCCCAAGTTTCTGAGCAAACTATGATATCATCAATGTAGATTATTAACCATCCTTCTGATAATTCTTCAGGAAATATGGTATTCATCATTCTTTGATAATGGGAAGGTGCATTTTTTATCCCAAATGGCATTCTTCAGTATTCAAAAATTCCACAATGGACTATTATTCTTAGTAGTTTCTTGGCATTGTCTGTTAAGACATTTTGATGAAAACCCTTAAGAGCATCCATAGCTGTGATGAACTTAGCTTGTGACAATTGGGTCAATGTCTCATGGATTCTGGGTATTGGATATCTGTCTGGAATGGTATAGGTATTCAGGGCTCTGAAGTCTCCTACCATCCTTGATTTTCCATTATGCCAAGTTATAATGACAGGTGTAGTAACTTCTACTTGCTCATTATGTCCAACCTTTCTTAATACTCCAAGGTCCATTAATTCTTTAATGTGCACCTCTAGGGCTTCTCTAGCTCTTGGACTGGCTGGATAAGCAGGTCTTCTTAATAAAGGTGGGTAAGGTTTTTCTACATTAAGAATTATATCCACTTCATGTCCAATTATGGCACCTAGTGGCTCTTTGTCAGTTGCAAAGGCATTTTTATACTTAAATAAGAGGTCAATCAATTTTTCTTTCATTTTTTCTGTTAATTCTTGATTGAATTCTGCCTCTTTGAGTTGTTCAGATATAAAAAGTTCTTTTTCTGGAATTTTTTCCTCATTCTTAATAACTGTGATTTGTTTTTTGTTATTTAAGAATCCAAACTTTTGTCTTTTATTATCTCCTATGGTAAAATATCTATCCTTTTGGTTGGAGATATCTATACCATAGATTGATAAGTAGTCGTTTCCAAGTATGAAATAATTACTAGTACAGTTGTCCATTACTACAAACTCTACTTTGATTCTGACACATTGTGAGGGATGAGGAAAAATTAGTGTTAAATCAATTATTCCAAGGGGCTTCATGCTCTCACTTGCACTACTAAATTTGACACCTTGTATTGGCATAAGTTTTTCTTGCCAGTCTGGGACAATGGTTTTTAAATAACTTTTGCCAACACAGGTGCAATATGCTCCTGTATCCAAGTTAACCTTTCCTTCTTGGTTATCAACCATAACAATACTAATACTTGATTTTCCAGCTTTATATCCCATTCCTCTTGCAGGTTTGGTTCTATGCATTTTGGCATCTTGTATGTTTGTCAGATTTGTGTCAGATGTTCCAACTTGTGGCAAGTTTGAGTTAACATCCAGTACTTCATAAATTATATCAATATTATTAATTTGTGCATTAATTATATTGATTTCATCACTTTCAGAGCTTTCTGATTCTTCTGTCTCTTTTTCAGAGTCAGATTCTTCTTCTTTGTCATTGTGGTTTTCTGTTTCCACAATTTCATTAATCTTTGCTTTTTTAAGGCAATTATTGGCTAAGTGTCCAATACCTCCACATTTATGGCATTTTCTTTGCTCATTATTGTTGGATGTATTGGGTTTAAAGGATTCTTTTGATTTATCTTTCTTGATAAATGGTTTATTTGGGCTTTTAATGTCCAATTTTTTCCAAGTCCTGCCAATTTTTGTTCTTGTCACTATATCTTCTAGTGCATTTATATACTCTTCTGTGGAGCATGGTTCTATACACCTGCTTCTTAGGGCATGTTCTAGTTCCCCTCCACATTTTTTAATTATTTTCATATGCACCATCTTCTGTGACATTTCTGGGTACAGTGCATTAAGCCTTTCAACTTGTTTCAAGAACCAAGTTAAAGGTTTATCTTTCTCTGGGTCAAAGAAAGAGTTTTCAAATGCATTTTCTATTTTATACCTCCAGGCATCATTTTCCCACTTGGTGATTATTTCTTGTTTCCACCAAGACCAGGTATTTTTACCATTTGTCTGTCTTATGCCATAATACCATCTTTTTGCAGATTTCTCAAATAATGAATGTAATCTTGCAGTGATTAATTCATCTGGTATGGCATAGTCTTCTTGTAACATGTCAATTGTTTTAATAAATGACATGTGGTCATATTCACCTTCTCCTGTGAATGTTGGCCATTCTTTTAATTGAGGTGCTTCCTTCATTAAGACTTGGTTATTGTCTTGGTGACTCAAGTCTGTTATGAAAGGATTTGACAATTCCTCTTTTGTTTTAACAGGGCTTCTTATATGAGAAAATGGTGTTGATAACTTTGGCATATTTAAGTTAGCCTCATTAATTTTATCCATTTTTTCTGTAATAAGCCTTATTTCACTTTGAATATCATCTTTCAGATGCATTCTTGCTTCATCACTTTTTTCCACATGGTCCAAAAGTAATTTTTGGTGTGATGAAGTCTTTTCTTCAAATTTTTCTACAGAATACTTAATTTATTTAATTTTTCTGTAAGATTGTCAATACTCACATCATAATTGATTGTCAAAGTCTTATCTTTGATATCTTTTATGTATTTATACAATTCTTGTTGTCCTTGTATTAATTTTTGAGTATTGTCAATTAAATTCTTTGGTTTATTATTTTCAACAATAAACTTAATGTTGTCAATTTCTTTCTTGTTTTGCACAACAATTTTTGTTAAAGAAGATAAATTGGTATTTATTTCTTGTAGTGATAATAAACTGTCTTTAATTTCTTTTAGAGGTAATATACTATTTTTAATTTCTGTTAAAGTATTTACAACATCTTTGGACAAGGTTATTTCTTTGGGAAATGAGGTTGTCTCATTCTTTGCTCTTCCTTGTCCTTGAATTCCATCAAGGTTCTGGCCATGTTGAAGACATTGTCCATGGCATCCTTTTGGATTCTTGGGATTCTGTAGCTTGGGGAATATGGTTTCCTCCAATGCTTTTTCTTGTTCTTCTTCCCTTCTTGGGGAAGTGGGTTGGCTTGAGGCTTGCTGGTAGAAGCTACTGGGGCTTCTTCCTTGGTTGCCTCCCTCTTTTTGGCATGATAATCCTTGATTTTTTTGATTTGAGGTTTGGATGACAGTGGATTCCATCCATTGGAGTATTTCACTATCTCCTCCTCTTTGAGGAACTTTTTCAGGATGTGCCAGGAGTTCATCACTCCTTGGTGTATTTGAGGCAGCATTTCCCAGTCTTTGTCCTTGTATACTGTGTAATACTGCTTGTACTGGCTCATGTAGATGTCTATTTGAGCCCTCTGAATGTGATTTGTACCTGTTTGAGTTACTCATACTTAGTTCCAATTCAGGCTCAGATATCATGGGCATTTCTGGGACTTGCCTTTGGGATAAGGCACTTCCTTGTGTGGATTCTGTTCCACTGGGGATATTGCCCTTTCTTTTCCCTTTTGAGGGATCAATTCTACTTCTGAGTCCAGCTCCATCTGATTGGATGGAGTATTGGGAACCTCTTCTGGTAGTCATAATTAAAGAATAAGAAAAAAAAATAAAAGTATTTTAGAATAAAATTCTTTTATGGCAATTTAAAAAGAGGTGCTCACCTTCAGAGTCTTGAATGGTGGGCCCTGGAAAGTCTAATTTCTTAGCTTTCTTTCTTTTGGTGATAACTGGTGTAGGAGAACTTTGACAAGTTTCTTCCACCAATCTCTCAACAGTAGCTTGGTTGTCTTCTGTTGGGTTATCTTCAAACACTAAAAAAGACAAATAAATATAAGTCTTTTTATAATAAGTGTTATTTTTGGCAAGATATGGCAATTTTCCACGTAGAAATTGCTTTTATATCTTAAAAAAAATGAAATAAATAAAGAAATGAATAAAAATGAATAAAAATAACTTTTTTTATTGGTTTTTAATATTTTTTAATATTTTTTATGTATATTTTTATTTTTAAAGAATAAAATAAAAAATGAATATGATTCTTATAAAATTAAATTATAATAAAAATTATTTTTAATTTATAAATTATCTTTTTTAATCACTAGAGTCACTCAAAGAAAGTTCTTGCAAGTCTAAGGATGTGAAAAACCACGTGTAAGACAGTACAATTGCTTTCCAAATGCCTCAATAGTTTTTAAAATCAATAAAATATAAAATTATTATAAAATTTTATGATTATAAATATAATTTATTATTGGATAAACCCAAATAGAATCTTTTTAAAGGTCTTTTAAGTAAATATCACGGCCAGGCCCCCAAATGTAAGGTTTGACTATGAAACAATAAGTAAAAATTACTAATTTATTACTTATTGTACTCTGAATGTCCTTATAATTAAAATAAATAAGATTAAAATAATAATAATAATAAAGAATTATTATTATTATGGCGTAAAAATATTATATTATTAAATAAATATAATAATATAATTAATATTATATGAAATTATAATATTATAAATAATATATTAATATAAAATAATTAATATATTATAAAGCTCTTTATTATTGTTACCAACAAATAATAAAGGCATAAAAAATTGTTTTTTATAGATAAAAAACAATTAATAACAATAATATTACTAATATTAAAGTTATATATTAATATAAATACCATTTATATTAATTAAGAATTATTAAGAGTAATAATAAGAGAGAAATTATTATAATAAGATGAAATAACCTACTTTTAACACTTAAAATAATAATTTTGAGATATTTTACGCCAAAAGAATATAATACAACTTTTTCAAATTGTATTTACAATAAAAAATAAAGAAAATTACTAAATTTCTTGATTTTACGTGGAAATGAGTTTTTAGAGAGATTTTTAACAAAAACAATTAAATAAATGATTTAATCACGTCAAAATGGATGATTATAGCAAGGTGGTCTTTGGTCTTTAATAATATAACAGTTTTATATATAAAGAATAAAGAAATTACCTTTGATTTAATTGATTTAATGTTTTTGATGCGTCTGAGGGGTAAATAGAGTAAAAAGAGCTCTATTTATAGTAAATACCTCCCTCCTAGAGTCCAACAGGCTTCTAGTAGACGTGTACTGATCATATCCACTGGAATTGATCAATATTTTAAGGTTTGAGGGTGATTACATCATGATCAAACCATATTACATCATTATTACACCATTATTTAGAGTTATCACTATAACTCTAAGTGTGATGACATCAGAGGCTTGGCAGAACCCCAAATTTCGTGGATTTTATTAGTTTTAATCATAAACTAATAGTATTCACCAATTTTATCACTATTAAGACTGTTAAACTTAATTTAAGGTTACAGTATGTGATCATAACAGCTCAATTTAAGCTCAAACTTTGATCCTCAATAACTTTTAAGGTTTTCACGCTACAGCAATTCAGAGAGTGAATTCTGATAGCCTGACATAACCTTATTATGCTGCCAAGAGCTTTTCATTACATCATCAAAACTCTAATTTTGATGATTTTTCTTGTAACTCATCTTTTCTGTCGAAATTCAATATTTTAAACTTCAAACCTTGATTTCAGGGGGTTATACCCTGAATTTAATAATAAAAATTACATCATTCTTCACGAATGAACTAGGAGAATCCAACTGTATACTTTTTTTTAAGTTTGGAGCACTTTCACAACAAAGTGGTCAACAGCTCTGTTGATTTTTATCAATATTTCATCATAGGTTTTAACCTTGTTTATAACTTGTAAAAATAAAGTTCATATCTGTGTTCTTACAGTAATTACGTGGTAACTTTATTTTTGGTTCATCATTCTATCATGTATATTTTAGGAGATATTAGCTATGATCCTTGAATATATGCGTTGACCAAAAAAGTGCATATATTCAGGATAATTCTTTAAGTATTAACTTTGGGAATTAGCTTATTAATTGTTTTATGTGTGGATTTTCATGGGAAATCCACTGGTACAATTTATTTCACATGTTGTTTCATTAGTTCTTGAGATAAATAAGTTTTTATGGTTTTTATAAGGTATTATACCTTATAATTCCTTAAATATTGACTTTACAGATATGCCATAAAAATGGTATATGTGTATTTTTCCATGGGAAATCCAATGGTATAATTTGTTTTACAAGTTTATTCATTGGTTTTTAAGTTAAACCAATTTTAGTACCAATTTATGGTATTTTTTGTATATTTGAGTAATTATTTTTAATGTATAATTATTCTAATTAATTTTAATATAATTATATTAAAGGTATAATTATTCTGAGTCTTTTTTGTGACCTTATTGGGTATGTGGTCATATCTCAAAGGCTCACAGTCGGCTTATGAGTTAATGAAACCTATCTAGTGATTGGGAAATTATTTTCAAGTATTATAAACTAGCTAAAGCTTATTACCATTTAGGATCCATATTTATCATAGCTTTTATTCAATACCACCAGCACCGAATATGAAGAAACAAAGAATTAAATCCTTTAACACAGCTTATGTAAATATTCTTCAATCATTTTATATTACCAAAAATATCATCACTGACACAGAGATTTCCAAATCATACCAAGAAACAGTTTATCAATATTTGATCATCAAGAGAAGAGTTCACAGCAGGCTTCAACGAGGAATGCCTTTCAACAAGCTAAGTGTCCCCTTGAAATATCAACATTTATTGTATTAATAGCTTTTATCCTAACATATTACTTACTCAATTCACCTTATGTGAGAATTATGGAGTAGTACTCTTTGATTAAAAATTTGTTTAACTATTTCAATTGTTGTTTTTTCAATATACAGAAAGTCTTTCTCAGTATTTTTGGAAGGGAAGGTAATACAAATTGTTATGGCTAGCTATGGTATTCTTCAGAACTTTGAAACTGGTTTCAAGTTATTTCTCCCTTCAGGTACTCCTTTTTTTTAATAATCCACAAGAGGAGTTTCCACAACACCTTGCAGCTACTATTAACTAAGTGGAAGGATGATTAAATTCCCCATATAGGTAAAATAACTTCCTCTTGCCTTTGTATTTTAATATTTACAGGACATGTTTTATTTAAAATATGAAAAAAAGCTGTACTCAGTGGGTAAAGTATTCACCACAAGCTTTATAAAACACAAAAATGACTATCCTCTGAAAGATCTAATTCTCTTAATACCACTGAGAGAATTTATTAAAAATGTTTTACTTGGAACTACAAGTGGCTTTAATTCAAACCCCGACACAATAAGGCATCAAAAGATTCAAAAGGGATTTCTTATTGTCTTTGAAAGACTATTCTGGATATTATCAGAGATAACTGCCTTCTTATTTAATTGAAGAAGTGAATGTCTGATAATGACAAAAAAGAAGCTGGATACTACAAGTAGAAGTAAAAATCCAATGGCACTTGTTTCTCTGAGCTGTACCATATTTTTAATTATTTATAGTTTGAAATAAAATGGTATTTGAGTGTAATATATTCCTAAGAAATTCGTGATAAGATTATTATTAATCAAGAACACTATGAATTTTCTCATTATAAATATAATAAAATCTTTTATAGCTACAAATAAATAATCAATTTTTTCATCAATTCTTTGAATCATTATATGATCAGTAATATAAAAGTAAGGATTAACAGTCGAGTATAACAAATTAATAGAAGTTTTGAACAATAAGCCTCATTATCAAGATAATATGAATTGCTATTTCTAATATTAATATTTTTCAAGAGTCATGATATTGAATTATTAAGAATTATTACAGAGGTTGAAGAAAACGCTTCAATAATTGAATAGAAAACTCATTAATGATAAGAAAGGTACTGTTAAAATAATTTGGAAGGGGTATTTTATAGATTATTTGTGGATCAAAATATCAGTAATAACAAAACTTTAGCAACAATATTTTTGTACAAATAATTTTATTTCACTTCAAACCTTTATGGTTCACCTTAAAGAGTGAAAACTCTTCAAAATTAGCTTATAGCTAAGAAATCAACTTTTATTGAGGATGAAATTTTTTAACTTAATGGTGATTTGTAATTTCATGCAGATACTAACCCAGTAATTATTAGGGAATAATATATTTTCTGCTTCAATTATTCTTTTATTAAAGATCAACTATTTATGTATTTCAGCTGAAGTCTCTCTAGTTACTCATTTATGATTGTATTTTAAATGCATTAATACTAGTACAAAGGGGTTTGTGATCAATCCTTCCTGTATCACAGAGCATATATAATCAATAATGTATCTTGTCACAGGAGTAAAAGGCCTTAATTGCCCTCTTGGCATGTCAAAAGAGAAGATTATTTACTTTTATTCTCAGGATTTAATGGTGCTTAGCCTTGGTAAGATGTTTATGAGAAGTTATTGTTAATTCATTCCATAATTATTGGCCAAAAAACCAAACTCTGGCTCTGGTTATTACAAATATGCCTCATAATCTCGAGTACTCTGGCTCCCTTCAAGCTCTTTTGTCCCCTTAGCAATTTCTATATGAAAATAGTAAGTTGGGACTGAAGGCCAATATTGATTATGGGTTAATCAAGGCTTTGTGTAACAATGAAGTATTTTTGAGTTCCAAAAAAATAAATAAAACTCATAACAGTGTATAAATAACATTTCTTTTATGTAGAATAATATTATTTTGGGATGAAAATGATAGAACAAAATCACAACCATCTAAAGTGATTTTTATAATAGTTTGTTGAAATATTTAAATTTTAGAAACTCAGATATTTTTATACACCCTATGGATCAATTGTAGGTGAAAGTTTGAGTAGAGACCAAATATGGCCCCAAATACAGGGATTTACTTACTCAAAACAAGTTAGAAAGATTTTTGTTTTTGTGAAATGATGAATTTTGAATACACATATGATATAAAGGTTTTTCGTACTCCAAAATGAATTGAAAACTACTTTCAACCTTTCAGGGTATGTAAAATACACCCAAGGCACTGAGTTTCACTTCAATTGGTCAACAAAGACATATTTCTATTAAATTGAGAATCTTTGTAAAATTTCTGATGAATTCTTAGGACTTCAAAGGGGATAAAATATTACTATCAAATTCCTTAATGGAAAAATAAAGTATTTAAATTCAAAAAATTCCCTTTCATTGAGAAATTGGAAGTGTATCTTTTTTATTTCAACGTCATTTTCCCCCTTCTAATATAGATTTATCAGGACATATATATGATCAATGATAATATTTCCGAAAAATGGTGAAATTAAATATTTTGGTATAATACTTTTTTGAGAATATTCTTTAAGATCAACATGATTTTTTCACCTTCCCAATGTGAATAGTATAATATTTTGAGCCAATCCAGAATTAAAGCTTGGACCTTCTGACGGCAGTGTCAAAATTATTTTGGAAAAGATTATGGAATTTTAACTTTATTGATTCAAAAATTGAAAACTTCAAGGGCATATTTCAATGCAGCTTGGAAAGAAATAGAATTCATATTTGAATCTTCTGTCCTATTAAACAGAAATCATAGAATAAGCTAATACAGAAAACACTTAATTATCTTATATGAACCAATTGTTAATTATTAAAATAATAATAACTTTGTTTATTAATTACTTGCTTCAATTCAGAAAACCATAAGTATTCCCCTGTTAAAAATTAAGCTCTTATTCATGGGAAAATAATCTTATTTCGAGCTTTATCCAAATTCCCATTTTAAATATCAATATTGAGTAAATTATTTGGGAATAATTGATTAACTTGAAAGTAATTAGTAATTAATGATAATATTTGGATAAACCTGTGATTATTCAGTCTTTAACGAACTTAAGACAAAATACTTCTCTTTTTTTATGTTCAGCTGGATTTACTTAGTTCTCAAAATATGGTCTTTATATCCTGTAGACTTATTTTTATAATGAGAATACTATAAGATTCCTTTCAAAAGAATTCTTATTTTGTGGTCAATGTCAGGAATATTTTCTGAAACATAATATCAATAATATGTGATTGAATAAATTTTTCACACACAAATGATATTTTTGTGTACTATATCTCTTTTTACGCTGTCATAAAGAATATTTCTTTACTTATTGAAAGTGGCTAATAAAAAGTACTTCCTCTCAGGTATGAAATTATAATGTAAATATTAAGCTTTAATTTCCCCAATATTTAATGAATAATCATAATTCTTGAAGATTGAAAACTACCAATATAATTTTTACAAAAACCATTTTACTTCCAGTGAGAAAATCTTTGATATGAGATCCATTTTTTGTTTCAAAATAAGATAAAATTTGGAGAATTATGTTTTATTTTCAACACCCGGAATATTAAATTATCAAAAACCTTTTATCTCTCAAGAAGGCTACATATTTGCACACAAAAGTATTATTATCTGATTATTCAATTTATCTTTCAGATTATTTGCATATCTTATTAAATAATTTTGTATAAGTCTCTTAAAATCATTAGTGCCCTGTAATAACATATACATATTCAAAAATTTGATTATTTTTACTAAATAATTTATGATTAAAATGAGTTATGTTAATCCAGCTTCAAGCTTTTAATAATTAAATTTTATGTATTTAGTTCAAATTATTTGGTCTCAAAAAAGGGGCGAAGGTTCTTTTTCATTTTTTGAATAGTTTTTTATTGAAACCAAATCCATTTTATAAATTATCCTCAATCTTTCATAAAATTCTCTATATTTCATGCACCAGAATTTTATTTTAATAATTCAATATCATTATTAAGTAGTAATAAGTATTCTCTCTTAAATTTACCACACATTGATGCTGTTCAATTCCTGTCATATTATATTAAATATTGAAAAATATTTGGGAATAATTAAAGTGATTCATGAAAAATGCTTTAAATTGTTGCAGGAAGGAACTTTCTTTTCCTTAAACGTAATAAAGTGATTCCAAATATGGAGTCTGTCGTTCACTTATTGCTTTTAAATTCAAAAAAGAGGGAAAATATTTCTGCAAGGGAAATTCTTTTACATTATATTTCAAATGAAAATTTTGAAATAATGTATTTTCTTTGTGTTAATTTAAATTTAAAAACAGAGTCAAATCTTTATTCATTTACTAAGCTGGATACAGTTTATTTTCTCAAGGTGGGATAGATATAGGTTGTAATTGTATTTTAATGAGTTTTGGTTGTTCACTCCCTCTATAAGGAATGATAATTTTAACTTTTATTGGTGTTTTTTTCTAAGAAAAAAGTATATAATTCAAAATGTTCATTTTTAGCTTCTGTATCCTTGTGGTTTCTATCATTTTCATGTATTAATAAGCGAATTTTAGCTTCTAATTCTTCTTTCGATAAATTGAAGAATATTCTAATTCATGATTTTTGTACCTTATTTATTGAAATAGAGCTTCAAGTACAAAATCTCTTATTAAAAACCTAACTGAATCAGGATTTTGACTTTGATTTGGTGTATATATCGTTATTTCCCATTTCTTAATAGATTCAGCTTAAAATTCTTGATGAAAGTGGTATCTAGACCTTGTCTTAAGTTTTTTTTACTTTGTTGTTTCAGTTACTCATCAATCTTCTGATGTGTTTAATTTCATATAAATTTCTGAAACATATCACAAGTTCTTCCTCTTAAACTTCCAAATGAATATTGCATGTGGGCTGAAATCTCAAAGTCGGTCCAACCTGAGCTCAACCTATATTATAGATTCTTTAACTGCTTCCAGGTAATTATTTTTGATAGTACTAATAATCTCTATGAGAAAGGTTTCTACACCTGAAAGCAGGTGCTTAATTTTTAATTTGACATGGGAAATAGATTGGATGAAGGTTGGAGATAGGACAGAGCTTAAATTTAGAAATGGAATTTTTGGATGAAATTCAAGCCACATATGAAAGCCAAAAATTATTGATTTAGTTGACTCAATAGCAGTTCTTGGCCAGGCTTTTCAAAGTCCAATAATTCAAAAATAAATGATAAAAAGACTTATTTCAATTTCCCCTTTTTTTAATCTTCTTTATTACGTTTTATCCTTTTATTTACAAAAAGTTCACCTTCTCGAGTCTTTCTCATATAATCTTATATGTATATTTTTGTTTAAATAGTAATTCTCTTTAAATCTCACTTACGGGGGACACAGAGAATTAATATTGAAATTGGAACCCTTCAAGCTTTAAAGAAACCTCTCATAAATGTATAATTTCTAGGAACATTTGGGACTTTCTTCACATATAAATGTGATAAAAAATATACCCTACCATTGAACTGTTTACTCTGAATTGAAATATGTATTTTGTGGGAACTGATCTCCATTGTTTTTTTCTGCTCTTTGAAGAAATATTTTGATAGAAAATCAAAACAAGCTGTCAAGCTTTATGGGACAAACTCAATTTAAGGAGAGGTCCACAAAAATTTGGTATATATTGAAAGACTATAGACCCTATTCCAGCCCATCAACTTCTTGAGAGGAGGCTTTCACACTTATGGCTAGATAATATGAATATTTAAAATGGAACACTGGGCTAAAATTTTGAAATTGGGGACCCTTTTATTATACCATCTCATTATTTAAAATAAGAGCTATTCCAATTTTCATACAAAAAACATTGTTAATAAAAGAATCTTAAATCTTTATAAGAGTAAAAAACATGCATTCCCTTAATTTCTTGGAGAATAAGATGTTTTTATTCCTTGATACCAACTGAAATTGATTTTGCATATTATTCTGGAGAAATTACCAATTCCGATTTAACCATCTTTATGTAGTGAATTAATTTGATATTTCAAAATTCAAGGGTATTTGGGGTGTTATTTGAAGGTGTGAGCCTTAGAGGTAATTTCATATACCCAAAAGACCACAAATACAAAATTAACATATAAATATAAATAAAATAAATTTATTTATATTATAAAAATCAAAATCAAAATATAAATATAAAATTATATTCAAAATTAAGAAATTAATCACAATTTAAAAATAAAATTACATTAAATTTTGAAATTATAGAATTACATTTATACTTGAAAAAATTAAGTAAAAATGAATTTTTAACAAAATTGTAAAAAAATAAATAAATTTGGAAAAAAGTTAAATAAAAATTATTATAACTTTTTATCCAATAAATAAACATATAAAAATTATTTCACCATTGGATTCCTCATAAAAAATCAGTTGGGGTCACATCTGAGTGAAATTTTTGTAACTCAACTCTAAATAAGCATAAATTAAGTTTTTAGTCTTTTCAATACAAAAGTTGAAAATCCTTAAAACTTTGATTTAATTCACACCACATGTGGTGTTAAACATCAATTTTTGTGTTAAAATTGAGGTGTTGTGTTTAGTTTAGAAGTTATGAGGGATTGAAGTATTTTCAATTGAATTCAATTGAAAAGTCAAAATGTGCGCATGTATTACATAAGTGAACTTTGATTTACATATGAGGTATCAATTATTACTGTATTTTACTGTACAATTCAATTGAATTACATATGTAAATTACAAGTATAATACATGATGAGGAATTAAAGGAAAAAATAAATTGGAAAGATTAAATTGGGGGGAAAGGGATTCTAGCTCTAAGGGGGAGCCAGACCCCCAAAATCCTTGCTGACAGGCGTGTGGTGTCAAAATTCATGCAAAAGTTCATCACTTTTGGCCTGGAATTGAGTTACAGGGTCTGTGGACTCAATTGATGTTGAGGTTTTGATACCAACTGGGGTAGTTTTAGCGGTTGCCAAGAGGGTAAAACTACCCGTAAAATAAAACAATCATAGTAAAAACAGTTTTAACTGGTTTCTACATCTCTTACACACATTATGACGTGTTTTGAAGGCTCTAGACCAGGTATTGCTATAGTAATGGCTGATTTAAGGGTCTAAAATGGCTAAAAATGGCTTAAACCAGCTGTTTTTTGGTCTAAACCAGGGTTTAATGATGGCATAATTGGCTTTTCTGTTGTCAGACTGTTTTTAACGACTGACAAGAGTAAATGTTACTTTTGGAATAAGAAAATTGATGGCTATAAAAGAATGTCTTCTTTGCCCCACTTTTCTCTTCATGTTAGAATCTTTTCCTTTTATAATTAGTTTAAACATTGTTGAACCAATCAATAAAAGATTCCAACCACCTTTATCAAATCATTTTAAAACTTTTAACCACGTAAAAAAATTAATATAATCATTGTTTGTAACTTTTATAATCATTTTATCACTTTGTTTCCAAATTCACTCTGGTCAATTTTGGGCATGTTTTCTCTTTAATATTCTTTTTAAAAACTTTGCTCTTTAATTAATGTCTTGAAGTTCTTTGCTCAATTAATTCCAATTGAAATTGCTCTTGAAGAAATTTCTTTTGTAGCCTTAAATATCTCTTGTAGAGTATTTTTGGATAAATTTTTATTGTTGGCAAAACAATAGATCTTTATAATATTATTGTTTTATACTAATAAAACTATAAACAATAAAATTGGTGTGTTTTCTCTTAAAAATAATATTTCTTACTATTTTTAATTGATTTTTACCTTATACAAATTTTGAGGACAGGAAAAGTACTTGATTTTTAATCAAAGTTTCATATTCACACCTTACATTTGGGGGCCCAGCCGTGATATTTTACCTGTGACATATTTTTTTCCTCTTTTTTCCTCTTTTTTCTTATATTGAAAAATTTAAAAACATATAAAAAATACTTATAATTCAAAAAATCAATAAAAAAATATTTTTTTTTAATATTATAAGTGAGGCTTATATTCTAATTTCTTTTTTGAAATATCCTTTTTTTTATTTAATTAATTGGTTTATTCATTGATTTTAGTGTCTGACAACGTGGTAAGACAAGAAAACATTGAAACAGCCTGAACAGTAACCAGCATTATTCCTGCCAGTACTATTATTGTGACTCAGAATATTCAACCAGAGCCAATTTCTTCTGAATTGATCAGCTTGGAAATAAGTAATATTCTTCAGAAAGCCAAAGATTTGGCCAATAGTAAGTTTTTTGACACAAAATTACTATTTCAAGCCTTTTTAACCATAATTATGCCTTCAACCAGGTCAGGAGCCAGCTATAACTCCTCAAGAAGCTCCCAGAAAGGTAATAGACGTGATTATGGCAGAGTCCAATCAGGTACAGAAGGAAAAGGGTCAGTGGATGACTTCCAAATAACTAAAATGGGTCATTCTAAAGCTGATAATACCATTTTACCTTCAAAAAGAGCTGACACCGCCACAACAAGCCTCAGTGGACATATACAAAGCCAGCCACAGTGCATACAACAATGCAATTCAGTTCAAGGAGTACCAGATCCTTGCAGACCTGTGGAAGAATTGCATGAATTCTTACCTGACTGTGAGAAAATTCCTGGGACATCCCAATACTTGCAAATTGCTCAATGGATGGCATCCATTGATGGAGAAGAAAAACATGATGCTTTTGACACTAGAATGGAGGAAAAACAACCCTCCACCACCCAAACCAGTTCCAAAAACAGCCCCAGTGGCCAGCAGCAGCAATTTCAACGTGAAAAAGCAGCCACAAGCTCCAAACAGGGGCAAAGGGAAGGCACCAGCACCAAAACCTTACAGCCAGGGCTACAGGATGCCATGGAAAATGTATTTCAGATTTCCAGAACCATGATGGAATTACAAAAGAAGGAGGAAGCCAGATTCAAATATCAAAAATGATTTCTGATACTTTTAATTGTATTCCAGAGTTTTATAAAGCTATTATTGATGTAAAAAGTCATCTTTCTGATAAGAATACATCAATTTGTGACAATCTTAAAACAAATAGCTCGAGTCTGAGCCAAATAAATGATACACTTAAATGCTTTGAAAGAGTTTTAAGAACAATCAAAACTTCCAATAATGATAATTCTTTTGACATTAAGATAAATGAACAATCTGCCATTACTAAAGAACTAACAGACAAATATTCTAAATTCAATATTGATGAAATAATTGAAACAAGAATAAAACAAGCTATTAATACTATCAAAGAAGATAATAAAAAAGCTCTTGATGATATTTCAAAATCATTTTCAGAAGTAAAGACAAATACAGTTGCCTTGAAAAAGCATTTTGATACCTCAAGAGAGGAAATATCCAAATTAACAATAAAGTTAAATGAAGTTATATCTGATAATACTAAACAAAAAGAATTATGGAATGAGCTTACATATAAAGAGGATGATCATAAAAAGAATGTCATAGACTCTATACAAAGCTTACAACATGAGTTAAGAAATTCACAAAGGTGTAATAACAGTAAAATGAATGGTATTGAACAACTGCTAAACACTTTACCAATAATGTCTACACCTCTGAATCAAAATGAAGATGCAAGAATTCCCAATCCACAAGTATTGAATATTGAAAATTCACAGTTAAAAAATGAATTTTCTACTTCTTTTCATAACTTAGAACCATCAATGGGCCAATCACTCTTGAAAGAAGTTCCAAAACTTAAAGAATGGCCTCACTTCAGTGGTGAAGGAGAGTATGACCATATGGAATTCATTAGAGGTATTGACATGATCAAAGAGGATTTTGAATTACCAGACAGATTGGTAACAGCCAGATTTAACACCTTGTTTACCAAATCAGCTCACAGATGGTACATCAAAATAAGACAAGCACATGGACACCAGAGTTGGACTTGGTGGAAATCCCAAATCATTAACAAATGGGCAAATGATGCTTGGAGGTTTAAAGTGGAAACAGCCTTTGAATCTGCCAAATTTAATGCTGATAAAGACAAAGCCTTACCATGCTTTTGCCAACAAAAAGACATATTAACAGCATTATATCCTGACATGTCAGAATTTATGATCCATAGAAAAATTCTGAGACAATGTGGAGGTGACTTAGAGCATGCTATCAAAAGCAGGACTACTGAACAATCTTCAGCAGAGGATATGATCAATATATTGGAAGAAGTAACCACCAGAACCAAAATTGGTTCTAGTAGGGTGACTCTCAAAACAAGGTTTAATACACCTTGGAAAGATTCTGTGGACAAAATCCCCAAAGAAAATTCTAATAATATTAAGTATAAATCTGCAGATACAGTCAGAAAGTGCCATATTTGCCAAAGGACCTCCCATTTAGCCGATACATGTCCAAAGAAGGGGAAGATCAATGAAATTGATATTGAAAAGGAACCTGATGTTGAAAAAGATGAAATAATTGAAGAAAATTCAGATGATAAGTCATCAATATTTTCTGAATCTTAAAAAGATATAGAAAATATCAATGCCACTTTTGACATAATGGAATCTTATTCCCACTTTCCACAATTGAGCAATGGTCAACTTGATTTATCAAAAGTTCAAGATGCACAACTTATGAAAACAAAACCAAACAGGGGGAAAGGTTATATGGCTGGTAACTCCTGTACAACAGAAGTGGTGATTGACAACAAGCCCACCAAACTTTTGCTTGACCCAGGAGCCTTCTGCTCTTGTGTTGGTAAATCTTTTCTTAAGACTTGTGTACCAAATTTTGAAGACCAATTGTTACCAATTGATGGTATAAAATTCAATAGTGCCAGTAATCCAATGAAAGCATTAGGAATATTTGAGACCAATGTCATATTCCCACACATAAATGGGAATTTAAGAATCACGGCTGAATTTTCTGTTATGGAAAATTGCTCTAGTACCCATTTTATATTGGGAAATGACAATTTAATCATGTATGGAATAGATTTGCATAACAACAAAGACAGGTACTTTACTATTGGAGACAATAAGCGCCAAAAATTTGCCTTTTTGCCATTTAAAAGACAAATTACAGTAAACATAGTATCACCAGTCAACTTAGAGTTAGAGAAATTCAAGTCTGAACAGTTAAATGGGGCTGAAATAAGCCTTCATCTGACTGATAAGCAAGAAAATGAACTTTCTTCCCTTTTGTATGACCACATAGGAGCATTTGCTTCAGACAAAAAACCTCTAGGAGCAATTATTGGTCATGAAGTTGACATCATTCTTAACATTGAGAGACCTTATCCACCACTCTTAGGAAGACCTGCATATCCAGCAAGTCCAAAATCAAGAGAAGCTCTAGAAATTCATATCAAAGAACTTCTAGACCTTGGTGTAATAAGAAAAATAGGCCACAATGAAGAAGTAGAAATAACTACACCAGTCATAGTGGCATGGCATAATGGAAAATCTAGAATGGTTGGAGACTTTAGAGCTCTGAACACTTACACTGTTCCAGACAGATACCCAATACCAAAAATCCAAATTGCCCTTACTCAAATATCTCAAGCAGTGTATATAACCACTATGGATGCCCTTAAAGGATTCCATCAAAATGTGGTGACACCAAGAGCAAGAAAATACTTGAGAATCATTGTTCATTGTGGAGTGTATGAATATTTGAGGATGCCCTTTGGTATCAAAAATGCACCTTCACACTTCCAAATAATGATGAATTAAATCTTCCCTGAAGAACTCTCAGAAGGATGGTTAATCATTTACGTTGATGACATTATTGTCTGTTCCAAAACTTGGGAGGAGCACATGTACAGATTGTCCAGAGTTTTGACAAAAATTCAATCAGTAAACATGAAAATATCTTTGAAAAAATGTCATTTTGGATTTAAAGAACTTAAAGCACTAGGACACGTTGTATCTGGTTTGTCCCTTGGAATTGACAAAAACAAAGTTGCAGCAGTATTGCTAAAACCCATGCCTCAGAATAAGAAGGAAGTTCAGTCTTTCTTATGTTTTGCAGGATATTACAGGCAACACCTTAAAGATTTTGCATCCATAGCAAGACCACTTTATAAATTGTGTGACAAAGACACAGTATTTGAAATTACTGTTGACAGAGTCAAAGCTTTTGAGTGTCTAAGAGAAGCCTTGACCACTGCTCCACTCTTACTGATTCCAGACTTTAAATTGCCTTTCAAACTGTATATTGATGCATCAGGGAATGGACTAGGTGCTGCACTTCACCAAGTTCAGATCATAAATGATAAACCTGTAAGGGACCCATATGTTTCATATCCAGGCAAATCAAACCAACTGAAGCCAGATATGAGGCAAGTCAAATGGAATGTCTATGCCTTGTCTGGGCCTTGGAGAAATTGAACTACTTCTTAGAGGGATGTGTTTTTGAGGTGATAACAGATTGTACAGCTGTCAAATCACTTTTAAACATGAAAACACCCAACAGGCATATGCTCAGATGGCAAATAGCCATACAAGAGAACAGAGGCAATATGACTATTGTTCATAAGGATGGGAATATTCATAAGAATGCAGATAGACTGAGCAGATGGCCATTACCAAATAATATTGATAATCCTGCTTATGTTCCAGAAGAAGCTTCACCACAGATCCCAATAGAAGGAATAAGTGTTACAGACATGAACACCACCTTCTTTTAAGAAGTCAGGGATAGCTACACTCAAGATAGGAATTGCAGCATCTTATGCCAATTACTTAACAAAGACAGTAAAGAAAACTCTCTAATACATGTCTTGGATGAAGTATGGAAGAA
Source organism: Austropuccinia psidii (assembly GCA_023105745.1). Classification (NCBI taxonomy): domain Eukaryota; kingdom Fungi; phylum Basidiomycota; class Pucciniomycetes; order Pucciniales; family Sphaerophragmiaceae; genus Austropuccinia; species Austropuccinia psidii. Next base: position 32,636,801 of record JALGQZ010000008.1, read on the forward strand.
CACTTATACTGAAGGAAGATTTCACCTACTGGATGGTATAATTTACCATAGAACCAAGCACACATGTGTCATGACAGTTGGAGACAGGTCATTAATCAATCTTGTACTGAAAGAATGCCATGATAGCCCCTTTTCAAGACATCTGTCTGAAGACAGAACAAGAGAGAAAGTAAAGACCTGCATATGGTCGCCAATGTGGCAGAAAGATGTTGCAGAGTATTGCAAGACCTGTGACAGATGACAAAAGGCAAATAAATCCACTGGAAAGAGACTTGGAAATATGATAAAAATCCAAGAACCAAGCAGACCTTGGGAAATTGTCCATATGGATTGGGTAACTGGACTACCACCAGGAGGTGACAGAAGTTATAATGCTTGCCTAGTAATTGTGGACAGATTCAGTAAAGCTCCAATCTTCTTACCTTGTCACAAAGATTTTACAGCCATGGATACAGCTCTTCTGATATGGAATAGAGTAGTATCATGGACTGGAATATTTACAAATATCATTAGTGATAGGGATCCCAAATTCACTTCAGCAATATGGACAAATCTTCACCAATTATTTGGTACTAAACTGTCTTTCTCTACAGCCTACCACCCACAAACTGATGGCCTGGCTGAAAGGATGATCCAAACCTTAGAGGACATGGTGAGAGAATTTTGTGCATATGGCCTTCAATTCAAAGATTGTGATGGATTTACCCATTATTGGTGTACTCTGTTGCCAGCAATGGAATTAGCATATAAAACATCAATCCATGCCAGTACCAATCAAACTCCTGCTATTCTAGAAAAGGGATGGAACCCCGAATTACCCCAAGATTCCTTGAGGAAAGATTTAATTGAAATACATCCTACAGCTTCCAGCTTCAAAGGAATGCTAGACAAAGCTAGAAGGCATGCAGTAAGGTGCATGGAAGACTCTTTTGCATATGCTAAAGACAAATGGGATAAATCACATGCAGCTCCAGAGTTCAAAGTGGGGGACCTAGTTCTTGTATCCACCACTAACTTCAATAACATCAAAGGATGTAAAAAGTTGAAAGACTCCTTTGCAGGACCTTTTGTGATTAAGGCCCTCCATGGAAAAAATGCTGTTGAAGTAGAGTTATCTGAAGAACTTAGCAATAAGCATCCTACATTTCCATTGAGCTTGATAAAGCCATATAAATCTAGTGATGCTGAGAAATTTCCCTTGAGTAATAAGATTCCCCAAGTTATACCTCCTATTGAGACATCTTTTACTAAGAAAATTACCAAAGTTCTTAAAGAAAGAAAATTATGAACCAAGAAAGTAAGGGAATACCTTGTTAGGTAGTGACCCAACTTCGGAAGATGAATGGTTAGAAGAAAAAGATATACCAGAAGCTACCAAACTCCTCAGGAGATTCAGACACACTAGAAATACCAATATTAAAAAGTAATATTCTTTTTTAGGGGGAGGGAATGTGAGCCTTAGAGGTAATTTCATATACCCAAAAGACCACAAATACAAAATTAACATATAAATATAAATAAAATAAATTTATTTATATTATTAAAATAAAAATCAAAATATAAATATAAAATTATATTCAAAATTAAGAAGTTAATTACAATTCAAAAATAGAATTACATCAAATTTTGAAATTATAAAATTACATTTATACTTGAAAAAATTAAGTAAAAATGAATTTTCAACAAAATTGTAAAAAAATAAATAAATTTGGAAAAAATTTAAATAAAAATTATTATAACTTTTTATCCAATAAATAAACATATAAAAATTATTTCACCATTGGATTCCTCATAAAGAATCATGTGGGGTCACCTCTGAGTGAAATTTTTGTAACTCAACTCTAAGTAAGCATAAATTAAGTTTTTAGTATTTTCAATACAAAAGTTGAAAATCCTCCAAACTTTAATTTAATTCACACCACATGTGGTGTTAACCATCAATTTTTGTGTTAAAATTGAGGTATTATGTTTAGTTTAGAAGCTATGAGGAATTGAAGTATTTTCAATTGAATTCAATTGAAATGTCAAAATGTGTGCATGTATTACATAAGTGAACTTTGATTTACATATGAGGTATCAATTATTACTGTATTGTACTGTACAATTCAATTGAATTACATATGTAAATTACAAGTATAATAAATGATGAGGAATTAAAGGAAAAGATAAATTGGGGGGGAAAAGGAATTCTAGCTCTAAGGGGGAGCCAGACCCCCAAAATCCTTTCTGACAGGCGTGTGGTGTCAAAATTCATGCAAAGGTTCATCACTTTTGGCCTGGAATTGAGTTACAGGGTCTGTGGACTCAATTGATGATGAGGTTTTGATAGCAACTGGGGTAGTTTTAGCTGTTGCCAAGAGGGTAAAACTACCCTTAAGATAAAACAATCATAGTAAAAACAGTTTTAACTGGTTTCTACGTCTTGTACACACATTCTGACGTGTCTTGAAGGCTCTAGACCAGGTATTGCTATAGTAATGGCTGATTTAAGGGTCTAAAATGGCTTAAACCAGCCCTTTTTTGGTCTAAACAAGGGTTCAATGATGCCATAATTGGCTCTTCTGTTGTCAGACTGTCTTTCACAACTGACAAGAGTAAATTTTACTTTTGGAGTAAGAAAATTGATGGCTATAAAAGAATGTCTTCTTTGCCCTACTTTTCTCTTCATGTTAGATTCTTTTCCTTTTATAATTAGCTTAAACATTGTTAAACCAATCAATAGAATATTCCACCCACCTTTATCAAATCATTTTAAACCTTTTGACCATGTGAAAAAATCATTATAATCATTTTTTGTAACTTTTATAATCATTTTTACCCCTGAACCACCCCAAAAGTGAATTAAAGCATCTTTCATCACTGTGAACTTTGTCACTTTGTTTCCAAATTCACTCTGGTCACTTCTGGGCATGTTTCCTCTTTAATATTCTTTTTAAAAACTTTGTTCTTTAATTAATTGCTTGCAGTTCTTTGCTCAATTAATTTCAATTGAAATTGCTCTTGAAGAAATTTCTTTTGTAGCCTTAAATATCTCTTGTAGAGTATTTTTGGATAAATTTTCATTGTTGGTAAAACAATGAATCTTTATAATATTATTGCTTTATACTAATAAAGTTATAAACAATAAAATTGGCGTGTTTTCTCTTAAAAATAATATTTCTTACTATTTTTAATTGATTTTTACCTTATACAAATTTTGAGGACAGGAAAAGTACTTGATTTTTAATCAAAGCTTCATATCCACACTTTACAGAAGGTAATTAGGGTAGTGTCTGTATAAAGGAATGAAATAAAATTTTTATAATGCAACTATCTGTGTGAAATTGGAGTAAACTTAATCTACATGTATCAATATTGCTCAACATTAATTTCATCTATTATGTAATCATTTGCAAACAGTATATTAAGATTGCTTGCTATGTAATGTATCTTTTTGATCATATTTTCTGTATTATTTAGTTTATCTACATTTCTACTTCAATTTTCTTGATATTAATCCAATTTTACATTGATTAGGATATATGTAGAGCTCTCCATGCACGAGAAAGCTTAAAATTGTATTGGAATTTGGCATGTTGAGATCCTTAAGTATTTAAGCATTCATCTTTAAAATTACAGTAGCAAACCTTTAAAAGGACTTCTACTGTAAACTTTTTTACATGTGTCAAGTTTGTTACAGTACAGGTGCTGTAAAAGCTGTTTATGAAATACTGTCAACAATGATTGACTATTTCACAGTAGCTGCCATTATGGGACATTTACTGTAATTTTCTTTGAATTTTATTTATTTCCTCCAATATCAGGTGATTCATTTCATACATCCCACTACTTCCCTTTTTAAGTGAGCAATAACACCTTCAAACAGGCTAGCGGAAGGGAATTTCTCTTCAAAAAAGGGAAACTTTGGTGTTAATAGTTAAAATTGATGAGATTTATCAATGATAAAGATGAATGAAAAAATTCAAAAAATAATAATAATGCTCAATTTCTATGATTTATAATCAATAAAAAATATACAAATGTTTTGTATTTTGGGGGAAATAATTTTTTTCAAAAAATTTTGAAAGCCCCTATCTGTTCCTTCCAAGGTTGTAGTACTTTAGAGCTATGAGAAACAAATGTTTTCATCAATCCAGCTTCTTTGGAAGGAGCTTCAGTTGAGAAAATCTGATTTTGATATTTGTGAGCCACTTTTTGAAGAATAAATCAGAGTTGATACTGCTACCAAGTGATCATAAGTCATAAATCAAGACAGATAAAGGCTTTATCAATTTTTAAGAATGTTTTTTAATTCTTTTGACCTTCCAAAAAACTGGTATTGTTTGAATTTAAAATAAATTATTAGGCTCAATTTTTTATCTCAAAAAAAAAATTCAACAATGAAAATATTAATGGAAAGAATTTTCATATAGTATTTTAGCTTCTTGCTCCATATAGTTCAAAAAGGGAAGAAAATCTTGAGACTTCTGTGATATTCCAGTGGATTGAAATATTTTGGAATTATACCAAAAATTTAAGTCCAGGATCTAACCTAGTTCACAAAAAGGGTCCAAGCTGATTCTAAAATTGGTACAAGCTTATTTGCAAATGCAAAACTTTCTTTCAGGTATAACCAGTTTTCTCATAGTAAATAATCATGATTAAGCTTTAATCAATTAAGAAAAGGCTTTGGACCCCACTGTTCAATCATTTGAAACCTTTTGTCCATTTGAAGAATCTGTTATGATCATTTTGAAAGCTTCTACAATATTTTGGTGCCTTTAACCACCTAAAAGTGAACTATATTATACTTCATGACTATAAGATTTTTCAGTCAGTTTATAAATTAAATATGGTCATTCTTCCACTTATCTTTTTTTAATACCTTTCTAGAGATCATCTTCTCATATAAATCTCTTTCAGTGATTCTCTCAATAAATCCAAAAGAATTGTTCTTTTAGGAATTCATTTATAGCCTTCAATATGTCTTTGAAATTATTTCTTAACAAGTTTTATTATTTGTAAAGCAGCAAGGCTAAATAATATTTTTTCATATCAATAAAGTAAACAATAACAATAATTCAACTTGATTATCTCAAAAATATCAAGGTCACAATTTTCAGCTTAACACAAATTTTGAGTACAGGAAAAACTTTATTTATGATCGAATATTCATATCAACACCTTGAGTTTCTCATTTATACTGTAAAGCTATTCAGATTATAAAACATTCCCCTGTAAATATATATTGTCTTGATATATATATCATTTCAAGAGATTAAGAAGATTTTGAAGCTCAAAAAAAGATACTAACTTAGGGAAAGGCTGTAATCATCTGAGAAATTTACGCTTAATCTTAATTAAAATACCACCTTTTATCCAATTAGTTCAATAGCTGACCAAATGGGAAAGAGCTTAGTAATTCGTTATGGTTGACCAATAATATAATTCCTCCATAAATGATAAATACCCATAAAATTTGTCTTTTTATGGAACATATTTCTCAAGGCTATTGGATTATGTAGTATATTGGATTTTTGAAACCTCTACAGCAAGCTAAATATACCATATTTATGGAAATATTTGAGCACACAAAATCTTCATTGGGATTTAACTTTTTTTTTCAAGAACCTTTCAAAAATCTGAAGAGATAATTTAGTTTGAGGCATTTATAAAAACATTATCACGAGAAATGACTTATATGTCTTATCTAGAAAAAACTCGGAAAATAATCATAGGCTTGGTGGCTATGAGGTCGGTTGATACTCAAAGATATGCACCTGAAGTTCATTTCTCACTGTTAGAACTGGAACTTTAATTAATCATGATTTCATTTTTTCACTTAATTTCCACAAATAAGATATCTCCCTTTTTGAATTAAAATATGCACCAAGAACTAATTTTTATTCTGAATAATTAGATGGTAATTTGTTGAATTTAGAAGTTTGTTGGTTTGTAGATTTATTTCCCGAAGCTAATTTGAATTATGAATTTTTTATGAAATTATTTCATCAAAATTTGTTGGAGTATTTCAACTGAAGCCAAAAGGTTAATTTTCTATGAGCCATAATTCAATTTTCAGGTAGCTAGAACCTTGTTTCTGTTGGCGCTACAGGCCTTTTAATTCACCAATTGGATATCTATCCTTAAACAATTCAACCACATACCCCTGTGCATGAGCTTATCATTCTATCTTGCAAAACCATATTTTATTTGGAGAATAAGCTCCATGATCAGGCCTAAATGGTAAAAGAGATAATTTCTCAATTATCAACCAAATTTTATGAAAATTCATTCTTTTGAAAAGGTTAGTTCTCCGCTTGAGGATAGTTAGCTATTCCATCTGTATTTCATTATTCTCTTCTTGGGTAAGATGATCTTCTTACCATTTCTCAGTGCTTTTGCATGTTGTTCCTCCGCCCACTGTGAGTAATATGCTTTTATTACAGGTGTAAAATTTTGAAAATTCCCACCCATATTCCAAGATAAATAATAAATTAGGTACTTTCTTGTTTCAAGAGCTTGAATAAGCTTCCTAAAACTGTCGGTATTGCAAAAATTGAACTACCGAAATGTTTATCCCCTTATCAGATCTATGTATAGAATCTATCTAATTCTCCGATAGATAGAAAAATTCACTCATTCCTGCTATCCCCTTTATCAAAAAATTAAAAGAAACTGAAATCCTATTATGCTCGAAATGATGCCTTATAGATTCTTTCTTTTAGCAAACTTGTTATTTGATTTACCACTCCCCTTGATTTAGATTCTGGTATTAGAATTCTTAAATTTTGTTTGATACAAATGATTTCAACCACCTCATATATCTTCTTTGAAAAGTCATCAGATAACCCTTTCAGAATTTTTCAGCTAAACCAATCAGATTTATATCACCAATCGCGGGGCCTGCTGTATCCACACCAACTCTTTTGTAATTTAATCAAAGATTTACTTCTTTTGACCCTGAATATACCTTAAATTCTAAGAGGGGATATATTAAACTTTTCCATATATATATTGGCTCTTAGAAAGCCAAAAGTTTTTTTTGTGACTTTGGACAAATAAAGTCCAAAAGCTTCAGTTTGCATAAATTAAAACTAACACAAATGATAATTTTGTCTTAAAGACCCATTTTTTTAAACGATAATTCCTCAAAATGGGTATCCTTAATTTTTCTTGGGGGCTTTCTTTTTATAAACAAATTTGGTGCTTTTGGTCAGTATCATACCTCTGATCCTTAACCATTTCATTGGAAAAATATTCCAATTAGAAGTTCCAAATTCTCATTAAATCATAATATCCATACAGAAATATGTGGATTGCATCTCTTACTAAATTTAATTCAGCTTTGGGGGTCTGGAATAATGTTCAAATGACCATCTGGAAGGGCGTGCTAAGCTTAATATTTGGGGAAAACATTCTTATTGAAGAACACAGACTTTCTTGTTGAACTTTCTTTTGATATTAGTGTATTCATTTTTATGTTGCTAAAAATTGAGACTCACTGGATTTTTGGGATCTGTGTTGGGATATGACTCATATCTAGAGAACAAGCATGACATGAAAATATTTTGAATTATCGTATAATAAGGATACTATCTTTAATTGATAATCAGACATGTCAGCGTAAGTCTATGTAGTATATTAAAAGTGATAAATACAAGCTAGCGCTATGAATGTGACACAGTAAATATAATTTCAAAACTAGTTAAACTTTTCTACTATTATATGATAACAGTGGTGATGAATATTCTGAGAGCCTTTGTTGCAATGGTTTAATATCAATCTACTGTGAAATTAGCTAAGATAATTCATTAATTCAATTATATCGATATTATCCCAAGAGTGCTACTGTTATTAGACAGTTTTACTAAATAAGGATGCTAATTAATTCATGATAAATGAGGTCTTTTTTCAATGGTAAAATTCCTGATTTTACCCCTTTCTTGGGACTTTGAGGGGCTTTTAAGCCCTTAAAATATATTATTAGTGAAAATATCTACTCTGGAGGCTGTATTGTAGTTCTTTACCATCAATTCTGACATTAGCATAGTAATCATTGTGTTTTCTAGACCACAACTGAACATTGTGGATCAATACAGGGTGAAAAAACTCTTCAAAGTCCACAACAGCACTTCTATGATTTTTGTAGAGTGTTTGAAAGACTGATATTAGTCATTCTGGGTGGCTTCAAGCTTCAAACAATCATTATTTTAGGTATTAAGCAAGTACTAGTTGGTACAGACCAGTATTGGCCAAAAGACTTCCAACCCGGATATCTTAGTCAGTTCTTGGGATATCAAGAATCCAAGAGCACAAATTTTTAGAGCTTCATGAGCTCTCTAATTTTGTATTCTTCATGTTTACCCTTCTCAAAAATAGAAAAAGCTATAAAGGCTTCAAGTTTTTTGATGTCTTTTTGTACATTGGTATGTGGCTTTAAAGCCTTTCAAGCCAGATACCTTTTCCAGGTTAGAAGAATTCTGTATTCTAATGCTACATGATGAGAGGGTTTGATAGGATCTACAGTTTTATATAGCTTATAGTACATATGTATGATTATATCGCAAAGATACAGGGGTTTCTTTATATTGCAATGTCAAGAAATCGTGTTATTTGAATAATAAACTCTTGAACCAAGATCCCTTTTCCAATTTTGGAGAAAAATAGGTAGAAGTTATTTCAAATTATATCTCTAATTTAGATCTTCAAGTTAGTTATACGTTTGTACAGTTTCTCACAAGCGCTCTTAAACTTTAAGGGGTCTTTTGTACAAAAATGGGACTAAAATGGTATTTCCTGAAGTAAGAGTGATACAGGAAATTGGATGGTAACATTGGATAGCTCTTATTGATAGATTAAGAAAATAAATTTTTATTGTGGTTTCATAAAATATTCACAAGCTAGATTAGAGGTGAAAATAAGTTTTTTACTTATTTTGTCTTATTTTAAAGTGGTTGTATGTTTGTTTTTTCTTATCTTACTTGGATAAGGTTGGTATATTGTTGTTTTGGTCTTTCCCACCTTATATATATTTCTTTATAAACAGTATCTTTACAATACTTGCTGTATCATTATTTGTGGTATTCTGGATGCTATTCTGGTGCTCTGTTTGGAGTCACAGGCTGAAAAGACATATTTGCTATTGAAATTACCCATTCAAGATGAAAAAACTTTCCTTTCTGATAATATACCATTCTTATCTCAATTTACAAGGATCTTACAAATTTATTTCAGTAAAAAAGTAAAATGATCCAAAATGGCTCAATATCTTATTTACATAAAACATGAATCTTTTTTCTTCCAGAAGACAGAAGTTTCAGCTAATTATCTCAAGAATCAGACTTTCACAGCCATGGAAAATAAACATTTATATCAATATATGGCATATCTCTTTCATATCCACTTTATGAAAATTTGGGGGGGCCAACCTGGCCTCTTCACCAATGCAAGGCCATTGTTGGCCACCTTCTGCCTTTGGGGACTTCCGAATCAACAGAGGAAATATAGGCCAAAAGGATGTATTATGATTTTTAAGCTTCCAATACCTTTTTTTCTCATTTTGTGATGTTTTTCACGTTTAGTCCATCTTATCATGAACCATTGTAAATATTCCCAAATGGCCATATTTGGTAATTATGGGATTTTTCACCATAGTTTCAGAACTACAGCTTTAAGCCTGTATAGGATATTTTTTTAACAACCCACAAATGAACAAAACACTCAGAAATACCCCAAGACCATCAAAACTATCTTTTTCCAATGTATTTCAATGACATCTTCCAGAAAACTCTTGGCCACCTTTTCCCCACCATACCCAGAAGTGCCATAAATGATTTTATACACCACTATGCATCTTTTTTCACCAGAAATTAAATGGTTACCAAATCAAGGGGATATACTTCAAGTCAGAAAATAGCTTTCAACCCTCAAGGCATATCAGTCTCAGGAGGATTAATCAGGGATCAAGCATAGGTGTTTTCTTTAATACCAATCACCTCACTCATCCAGTGTTGGTCATTTTCAAGTATGCAGTATTCCTTCAAGAAAGCACTTTCAATTTTCATTTCTTGGGATATTCAAGATGTTTTCAAAAATTATTTTTGAATTTTAAATGCTCCAACAACCCACCTTGGCAACCAACACTCATTTGATACTGTCTCTTTCCATGGGGGCCTGTATTTCAACCACGGACACTAGGAATATTACTCAACCCAGTTCATTTTCAAAATACGACAAGATTTATTTCCCAAATCAGTCAATACAGATCAGTTTTCAGCCCAAAGGATTAAAGATCTTGGCTTTTCACAAATACCAGACCCATTTGGTAGCTTTCCCCCAGTTAATTATTCTACTAGAATTTTATTTTTATCTTTTATTTTCTTTCATATTTATAGTTAATACTGATGATATTAATTCATTCATTTGTACCCCTTTTCTTTCCTGTCAGTATATATTGGTTTTCACTTCCCTTATCAATTCCGTTATTTTTTCTGGAAGGTTGAGACAGTGATAAAGGGCTTACTTGGTTGGCTCTTTGGACATTGAATTTATTTCTTCTGTGCATCTCATCTTGTAATTGCATTTTCCTTATTAAAAGAATATATTCATTTTCTTATTTATTTAATTCTCTATACTTCTCCAAGTGAGCTCCCTGATTATTTAGTTCAAGGAAGCTCTTGTTTTTCCCAACATCCCCTGTGACATGAAAAAGTAATAAATATCCTTTTTCACTCATAATTGATTGGAACAACCCTTCAATTCTCTCTATGACCTAGATTTTGAATCATGAATAAAACTACTATTAATGAATATTTTCTTGAGATTTCTCATTGAGATAATTCCAATGCCTCCATACATACTATTTGAAAAGGAAATATGTATATTCAAGGCCACAATTCCAATCTCAGTTTTAGCTAGTTGCCTCTCCTATATCTCAAAATTCAATTGGTATATCTAAATTTCAAGCTTTTCAACCCAAAATAAACCTTTGAAAAATCTACAAATAAATTCATATTTTCAAGACTTAACACATTGCATACCATGAGAGGTAAAATATTAAGGATCTAAGTAAGCACTTGAGTTTTTTTTTTCAAAAGTTTGATATCTATAAAACTGGGGAGGATATCTGTTCTGGAAGAAAATTTCTCTCAATAAATAGTAACTGAGATTGACTAAAATGTCAATCACCAATCACTTTTTCAGAGGAATAGAAAGGAAGGTATGAATAATATAAAATTGGAGAGCATATAAATACAAAAATTTATACATATATTTTTTTCTCTTTATCCTGATAAGTGTATTTGAGATCTTGATAAGAAGGTTTCCAAGCCAAAATTATGTGGACAGATACTAAAGAATTATGTATCCCCTTTTTCTGTTACCAATAATTTGAGAGTCTCATTAGAAGATGAATGGATAAAGATGAGCCTTCAGAAAGATTATGTACTAATTAAGACTTCTCTGATGACTAGAAATAGGGCTTAAATGGTCTCTTGGGATACTCCTATCCCTTCATCTTTAAAAAACTTCCATTTCAAGCTTTAAGAAGTTTAAAAGCCACATTAATTCCTCAATTAGAGTACTTATTAAGTATCTCGATCATAAAGTGGGCTTCCAGAGGTTAGAATTCTCACTATTAAGTAATTTTAAAAGGTTTTAAAACTTTCAAATTCTCAAAACAGGATACCACGAGCCCTTTTCTCACTCAATCTACAGCTCATGATCTTATATCATCATTGATTTACATTAAAGTTTCCAAAGATCGGAGCACCCTTAGAATGTGGAAATCTAAATTATCTTGTAGAATTGAAATACTAATAGTTTTATTGGCGAGTATCACTAATCAATTGATATTTATTGCACCCAGAGCGCATTATATTATTTACTACGTTTCTTGATATTAGGCTCTTTTTGATTATCTTATAATCTATGGCTAGTTTCTCACATAAAAATCTATATCCTTCATTAAAACTCCTATTTCTATATCATAGATTCATCCTAAAAGCTTGTGATCTTGATGATCAAAGAGCTCGACAAGCCTTCTGGATATTTGTTTCATTGAATATAAAAAATACAAGATGTATTTTATCCTTTGCTCTTTATTCTTCCCATTTTATATATAGGTGGTATTAAAGTAGATATCTCATTAATATTTATTATTTCAATTATTTGAATTAGAAAAGCTCATTATCATAATTCTCATTATCTTTCATAACCCCCTTCAATTCATAGGAAATAAACATCACAAATGCTCACCGTTTTTGATACCAAAAGCCACATTCAAATTTTTATTTTTTTTCAAATAGAAAATCTCAAATCCCTTGATGTTTTGAATCTCAAATATTCCTTTTGTTATTTGAAGCACCATTTTTTCTAATAAAAAACCAAAATTTTGATTTTTAAATCTACTCAGCTCAATTATAAAACCCACAAAGCCTACCCAAATTGATTCCCCATCATTTCTAAGGGCTTATAGAAAGAAAGACGTTTATATAATCTAATTGGGGACCAATACGCATATGCCTTGAAAGCTTTAAAAGATGAATATATTGAACAATACAGTCAAATAAGGGATTAATATTCTTAAAAATGATATCTTAAGAAGCATAAAGCTCAAACTTTCACATATATTCACCAATTCAGATTTTAGGAAAAGCTAAAATCATTTTAGCTTCAAAAATATTTTCAAACACCTTCTTCTTCCTTTTCAGATATGGCTAATCTCATTTATTGTGATGATATATTCAATAATAAAGGAAAAATCAAACAATATGGTATTAGTATGAAATCGTATTTTGCACTTTCTAGAAAGGGTATAAATTGAAGTGAATATGTCCTTGTTCAGGGTCAAGTAATAATTTATATGAAACAAATTACTAAAAAAATTTCAAAAAATTGATCTACCTATATCACCTGGCCCAATTTTATCAATAAAAGTAGCTATCACAGGTAACTAAAGCGGAAGTGTTTTTAAACTCTATTGGCTTCATTGATGAAAAAATATATATTATTTCAAAAGCCACCAAATTATTCAAAGGTATATCTTCATTAAAATTATAGGTATTAAATCTGAATTATATCTCTTATTTGTATCCATAATAGCTGCAGATTAATATCTATATAGCTATCTAATGTAAATTTGGCTGTTTTTTGAGTTGAATAAATCCTCCCGGACCTTTAATTCTGGGCTCCCTGGCTCATTACATGCCTCAATAGTATATAAATATATGAATATTAATAGAAATCCTGGGAAATTCTGTGATAAGAATAAATACTTACCTGAAGATGCAGAATATTTAATCTCAAATCCTACTTTTCCTTATTTCAAAGGAAATATAAACCAATTGAATTATTTTTAGGAATCCAACTTCTGTTTAGAATACTCCTTGTGCTGGATTTAGAATGCAACCGGAATGCTTAAGAGGCACTTATCCAGCTTGAAGAAAACTCACTTCAGAGTAAATAACCAATAAAATGTTTAGATTTTTGTATATTTTGTAATAATATGTATTATATTCTTAGATATATTGACACATATCAATGACAAATGGCTAAAAGTGTATAATTATGGATACCCACCTGAGCTAATTTTCATACCTGAAGGAGATAATAATAGGAAATTACAAAATATCTGTCCAAAAATCAAACCAATCCCATTTTATTTCTATGATAATAATACCTCAATTATGATTTGATTGACTTATTAATTTCATTTTTTCGGATTATAATCAGAGAGTATAATCCTAAATTTGATAATCTCATTTTATCTCTTTCACTTTTTTCTAGTTATATTTTCAAAGGTAGGCTTTTCTCTAATTTGAATTTCCTTTGCGTCGAAAAAATACAAGAGTATTTTTTTTCATAATTACTTTTTTCTTGGTCTGAGTTTCTTTTATAATATTTTCAATGATAATTACAAAAATAAGTCTAAATAAATTGCATTATTTTTTGAAACAAGGAGGAATATTTTATTTTCTCTTGTTTTTCTTTTTCCAAAAAAGGAGGAGTCAGTCTTTCAAGAAAAAAAAACTGCATTAAAAATGAAAATATTTCTCTTATCTTTTGTTGATAGTTGAAATCGATTTCAATTTAGGGTGTTGGTAAAAACACGTAAGCTTTTAGTAAAAACACGTAAGCCCTTACGTGTTTTTACTAAAAATGTTAAGGCCAAAAATGACAATAACAATGCCATTTATGGAATTTTTAAGGCTATAAATGCCATCAAAAATGCCATTTATGGAATTGGTAAGGCTATAAATGACATTAATAATTCCATAAATGGCATTAATGGCCTTAAAAATGCCATTCATGGCATTGTTAATGTCATTTATAGCCTTAAAATTTCCATAAATGGCATTGTTAATGTCATTTGTGGCCTTAACAATGCCATAAATGGCATTATAAATGCAATAAATGGCATTAACAATTCCATTGATGGAATTAATAATGCCCTTTATTGCATTTATAATGCCATTAATGTCCTTAAAAATGCCATAAATAGGCATATTTCATTTAAAAACCACCCCTTATGTCTTTTTAACATATAATTACGTGTTTTTACCATAAATTGGTAAAAACACGTAAGTTTTTAGTAAAAACATGTAAGGGCTTACGTGTGTTTACCAACACCCTCAATTTATTGCTTTTATAATTAGGTCTAATTGTAAAGCAGCACCCCCCATAGTAATAGCTTTTTTATTACTTGCTTACTTTTTTTTATTTGCATTATTCACATAAAAAAGTCAATCTTCATTTATAATTGAGTTTTTCTTCTTTTTCCTTGTTAATACTGTTATTTTTCGTATAAGGTCTCTTAATTATCTTAGATTTTTGTTTGGAAAAAAGTAATTGATTTTAAAAATTAATTTTCTTTCCAAAAACAAGGAACTCATTTTTTCAATTTTTATAGTTCAAATTTTCAAATTTTTGTTTTAGAAAATAGGGGAGTTAATTTTTGAAAATTTATTTTTTTAACAAAAAAAACCAAATATGTTTTTCTTTTTTTATTCTTTCAGTTTTTTTCATATTTTTTTCCTCTTTTTCATTCTTCAAAAGATCAATTCTTTTCCTTTTAAAAAAACCCTATTTTTTTAGAACAATCTTAAGTTTTGCTCAAATTGTTTAGTCAATCTCAAAAAGGATAAGTCTTTTTATTCATTTTCTTTTAAAAAATAAAAGGTCTATTTTGTCATTTTGTCTTCTTATCCTTTTTTCATTTTCTTTTAGTTATTTAAAAAAATACCAACCCTCTTTTTTACTTTGTAGTTCTTTTTCAAAGGAAGTTTCTTAAGAAAGGAAAAAAATGGCCTTTGATACTCGTAAATTTTTGTAATTTTTGGATCATTTCTTTGAAAAGATCTAGTTTTTTTTTCAATTTTCATTGAAAAAATAAAATTCGTATTTTTTTGGGTTGGTCTACTTATCTTCTTGTTTAATCTGTATTCTTTTAATATTTTTTTTTGAAAACAAATAATCTTCAATGTTTTATTGTATTTAATTTTTCCTTTCTTTTTTTAATTCTTTTCAGCTCTTTTAGAAAGGGGGTTTTTTTAATAAAAAAATCTTTTTTTGGATTATCATGAATTTTCTCATTTTTTAGTCATTTGAACAAAAAAATAAGTATTTTCGATATGTTTTCCTTGAAAAAATTATCTATTTTTTGATTGGTCCAACTGTCTTTTGGATCGTTGCATTTTTTTAGTTAGTTCTAAAGAATACTTTCCTTATATATTAATTTATTTTCGAAAAAGAACTGATATTTTATTTTCAATCAATTAATTTTCTTTCTGTAATTTTATTCTGCTTATTTGTTTGAAAAAGCGCAGGTTTTTTTACGAAGAAGTTTGATTTGTTAATAATGCTAACATTTTTTTGGATTTGAGTAATTTTAAAAAACATAAGAAAGTTTATCTTGTTTCTCTTCTTACAAAAAAAATTGAGTGGTCTAGTAATCCTTCCATTTCTTTTGTTATTTGAAAAAAAAAAATGTTTTTTTTTCATTTTCCAAAAAAAACCAGTATTTGATTTTTGAGTTTTCAATTTTCTTTCTGTTTTGCTCTTCTGTTTGGTTATTGAAAAGAGATCATTTTTATTCCAAAGAAACCATTTTTTTCCTTTTGATTGTTCTAAATTCTTATATTTGTTCAGATGTTTGAAAACAATCTCCTTCCTTTCAAAAAAAAATGAAATATTTCAGTTTTTTGATTTTCTTGTAAATATGATATTTTATTCTGTTAACAACCATAAATTATGCGAAGAATATTCTCTTGATTGCAAAGAAAACTCAAATTTACGCTCTCTTAATTATTTAATTATATATCATAAGGCTTAAATTTTAATCATAAAGTCCTTCCTTCCCTATCAGTGGTCACACAAGATTTTTGAACATCTCTTATACTGAACAGCTTCCATTTATTAGTGTTTCCCACCATAAGGTAAAATCATTTTATAGCTTAAGCTCTAGTTTATTTCAAAATATCATACTAATTATTATTTTTTGGATTATACTTGATATATATAACTTATCATTCTCAAAGAATCTTCCAGATGTAACAAATACAGAAAAAGATCATCATCGATGTTCTGATTTCTAAAATCCACCACCAACTAAACTAGCTGAACATAATTATTTAAGTTTATAATTCCTGGCCCAAATGTATAATAATCCTGGAGTAACACGAGAATTCCTCTTTCTCAAAAATGACCCAATTATTCACATCGCTTCTATGAGAACAAGACTTGTGATTTCTACAAATAATACTTTCATTTTTATCACTTATTTCATCCCTTTTTTGAAAATTCCTGATACTGAACTCAATATATGAGATAGATTTTCAACAACTCTCTTGGAACAGGTAAGAATTTTAATACGAATAACTATCAAAAAAAGATTCTTTCCGGTCAAATTTATCCTTTTGGATTTTTTAAAATCAATGAAGAAGGAAAAAAGTATTGAATTTAATGGAAACAAAATTAAAATAAAGATAACCCTAGATACTTGGAAACATCATGTTCCCAAACTAGAAAAGCTTTTAAAACATCTGTCCTGAAACTTTTATCATAAGTAAGAAGTATTATTCAAGGAAGAAAAAAAATCTTTGAAAGAAGAAAATCCATTCTTTTTCTCGTAATTAATCTGATGACATCACTTTATAAAATATTTATTCATATCTTACCTTTATCAAAAATCAACTCTGTAATAAAGCCACATACAGATTTCAATTCCTCAAAAATTTCTTTCTAATGGTTGATTGAATTAGATATATACACTTTCAAAATCAAATTGAAAACTAAAAGATTCTTTTTCCTAAATATAAATTTTAATTTTATTTCTCTCAATTGAATTTTATGTGTAAAACTACTTGGAAATCCAAAGATCTTACCAATTACACTAAAATATTAGCTTATTTTATAGCATATACTAGACTAGGAGTATTAAACAAAGCATAAAAAATACTTTATACATTTCTTCCTCAAATTAGATTAATTCTATTAGTTTTTTTCACATAAATAAGTTGTTCTTATTTCTCATTTTTAATTGAAACCCCTGAATGATACTTTATAAAATACTATGTATTTATTCTTTTAAAATAATAAATCTCAATAATATTAAATAAGATAAAGAAAAGATAATAGGCGCTATAGATACCTTAAAGCTTTACGAAAATTGAATAAACCTCTGATATTCATGAAATAAATCACACTTTGAATTATTAAGTAAAAAAAGACAAAATTATATTCACTAAAAAGTAACTCCATTATATATTTTATTCCTATTTAATGTGACTGTACTGTAGCTTTTCAATGTCTAAATTCATTCTCTTCTATTAATTCTGTCATTCAATTTGAAACTGTAATTTCTTTGTCTCAAAATAATTTTTATCTTGAGCTTTATTTCTTCAAATTTCAATTCTTTATCTCTTTTATCCTTCTAAAAAATAAGCTTTAATTCCTTATTTTTTCCTTCTTTTTGAAGAATTTTCTGTCAGCATATTTTTCATCTTAACACTTCCTTTTTCAAATTCAATTTTTTTTGTTTTACTTTTACTAAAGGCTAGTCTTATACCACAATCAGTATTAAATATGATATAATTTAGTTTAACTCTAACTAAAATACTTCTTGCTATCAACATGAGGGTGTAGAATTCAACTCCATTCTTGGTTTAAGCCACTTCTTTTCTTCAAGCTCTGAATTTATTCATGTATAAAAATGATGTTTTATGGTGCTAAAATACCCCATTTCTCTTGTAAATCCAGATTTCCCCCCTCTATAGTCATTTCATCATTTTTATCCGTCATCACAAATAGATCAATCTGTGAATATAAGTTAAGTCTTTACTTATTCCCCTTTATTATGAAATTTAGAAAAAGGAAGAATATTGTGCATAATTTTTCAAATGAGGAATCCTTCCCTTAACATAATCTGAGCCCTCTATTTCAACAAAAAAAATATTTAATTCTGAGCTTCTATTATCATCTTTGATTTTGATCTCTGTGATATCATGAGAAACAACTTTATTTAAGAAAATTTGGAGTTATTTGTAAGATTTAATTTAAATATATTTCTGTGAGATAATGACCAAATTTCTCACTCTTTAGGGAAGAATAATTGGGGTTGAATGATTCTACTTGATTCAAAAGAAGTGAAATTTCAGCTTTCCATGGCTGTTATGTTTGTCCTATTACCGAAAGGATAATTTATCATTTGGTAAAATGGAAAAATAAATTCAATCTTTTCAAGAATATCATGGCTACCCTTCTCCGCATCTTCATTGGTAATACCAGCCCCAGTTGAATTTTAATAATTAATGGCTTCTATAATTTTACTATGACTCTTGCATAGTTTTTGGTGAAATTTTCAATCCATTTTTTTTACTAAACTCATTATAAATCAGCCAAAATACCTCTTTTTTTATAATGAAGGCCACCCAAAAATGACCTTGTCAGAAGATCAAAAAAATTCTTTAAGTTTGTTTTGCATTTGGGAAAATTTAGTACAGTGAGATGGTCAGCTGTTGTAATATTCCCTGAAGTATTGAAAAAAAACTAAATTCTTTACTTGATTCAATAGATAATTTCTTGTGCGGCATTCTGTGAGTTTTTATTTAGAATGATAATGTGAGATTGATGATCAAGCTTAAGATATTTGATCTGATAAAAATTTTATTTTGATTCAAAGCATGGTTTAGTTACGTTCCAAACCTAAAAAAATGCACAAAATACAACTAGGGCTTTCAATTAAAAAAAGGATTAAAATTCAGATCATGTGTGGGATATTAATATAATAAATCGTAGGTTTTGAAAGATAAATATTGGGAAGAATTTCCCAAATACATTGGTGTTTTTTGCCTAAAATCTAAGTGGGACTAATATTCTTTGAATAGACTACTAAAAAAACTATGAAAGAACTAAACAGAAATTAGCTCTAAATAAGTTAATACACAAAAAAAATTGAATGAAGATAAATTTTTTATGTTTTTCTTTTTCAAAAATTGAAATTAATCATTTTTCAAAAAAAAAATTCATTCATGTTCTGTGAATAAATGAAATTGTTATCAAGTTTTTATAGTTGAAAATATTGTTAATTAATATCCTAGTAAGGTAATTAAAAATGAATCATAGCATATCTATTCCTGTCTTAGAGAAAGGGATTATAGTTTACCTTTTAATTAACTTACAGGGAAGGCATATCTCCAGAGTACCTGTTTAGTTACATCTTCTAGCCTGAAGTTTCATTAATTTATAGAACTCAGCTCAGATAATAGGGGGTGTCAAACCTAAGAAATCCTGCATTAAAAAAATTAGTTACTTGATCTCACAAAAACTGAATTTTTTAAAATACCACATTTGTGCTTATACTTATTTAAACCTAACCTAAATTATTGGATATTGAAATTTCCAATTTAAACCTAACCTCCTCCCTTCTCAGAGAAAACGTTTTCACCCAACTCCTGGTGTAAAAAATCACTTCATAATTCCTTTCAATCCCCACTTTTCTTGAAGTAATAAATTACTGATTTATCACCTACAATCATCCTCCTTGTAATTCTACATTACCAAATGAAGCCAAATAAATACAATCCCCAAACTTACTCTGGCCTGACCTATAATTAAGGTCACTTAACTTGGCCTTATTCCTTGTGTATGATCAATTGGTTGACAAATAAATCAGATTTAAATTCATTTTTTGGAGCTGGTGGCTCAACATCTTTTGGAAGGTAACCCTCAAGTAAGAATTATTGATTTCATATTATGGCAAATGAGGTCTATAGGAAAACACAGAACAGGCTTAATCTTAGTGCAACAAGAATTTGTGACCAATTTCATACATATAAAAAAATGCACATCATCATAGAAGTTCAGTAATTTAACTGGGGTAGTTATAATGGAAGAGAATGAGAAAAAGGTTGCATAGTATGGCTGATAAGATAGAAAGTATGTTTCCATTTATTGAATATATGGCTTCACTCTTTGGCCATAAGCGAAATGTGACTCCACTAGCAACTTAGTAGTCTCAAGAGATTGGGTTGATTTCAAATGAGGACAAGTAAGAAACATTGGAAAATTAAGTATGACATGATAAAATATTTCATGATTTTTTCTAAATTCTGATATCTTATTTCCTTCAATGATTCTGCCATAACAGAGGAAGGAACAATCACTATTCAACCAAATATGAATATTTTTGAAAATAACTTGATTAGGGATGTGGAAGATTAAGATGAAAGATTTATTTTAAAAAACCAATCTATTTTAATGATCTATGATGTACTTTTCTTCAAATACAGAATAGAATGTATGGTTAATCTCAAGAGAAAAGACATAGTTACAGATTAAATTTTAATAACAAGATTGGCTCACAGAATAATTTATATGTTGTTTTCTCCAATTTAACCACAAATCATGATCAATAGTCAAAAAGGTTTGTATGTGCTGTATTCACTCTGAGGTTCATTCAGACTAACAAAATTTTTTTCAGGTAAAGAGGCTCATGATGATTCCTGGTTAGAGTGGGATTAGCAGAATTGGAATGAATAAAGGAGTTCTCAGATCATACAGACCAAAAAATAGAATTATTGAAGGAGATCTAAATGGAATTTGAACAGGAAAAAAAATTGAAGGAAGAAATCTCAAAAAGTCAAAAATAAAATCACAACTAGATTTTTCTATGGACAAAGAGGAAAAAAGAGATAATTTTGAAAAAGAGGTTGAGGTTTGTGCAAAAAAAAATGGGAGTAGAAAATATCCACATTTCATTCCTCACATCCAATTTTAAATTTAGAAATTATGATCAATTTTATTAGTGCAAGGATTTGAGGGAGGTTCCTTTCATTTAATATTGTGTCTGAAATATGAGTGGTGTCATTTGATGAAAGAATTGGTTCATCCATACAGACCCATTGGTCATTTTCAGGGTAAACTCATTAATATATGCTACATTTTTGGAGGCATATTTCAACACATGAGGTTAATTCTCACAGAATAAAAGTATTGCACATATGCTCAAATATGAAAATATTTTATTTTGTATAAATGTATGGTTTACTTTGGCATGGTTGTTCTATATAGTTTATTTTTGCAATAAATGGAATTTAAAATATCCAATTTTTAAATGGCTTCTATGGTCAATTGGCCTTTTTGTCAAAATCGATGTCATTTTAAAAGGCTTAACATTTAAAATTTTAAAGATAAAAACTCTCCATATATTCAAATTTTATAGTATTTCATTGAATCCCCCTTTGTCATATCACTTTTTCACAACTTAACCACATAAATAAAATAACTGATGGGATTCATTTTTAATCTTTATTAAAGAAAATTTCTTCTTTTGATTTATGACTTAATTTTAACTCTGATTGACAAATATTTACCTTTTTTCCTTTCTAAATAATTTTATTTTTGAATTTTTTTTTACAAAATAAAATTGAATTTAAGATACATATTACTCAAACTTATAAACTTAATTAAAATTATCAAATATTAATAAGTTGAAATTTCAAAATCTGACCATTTCTGTGTTTTCATAGACATTGAAGCTGTAATCTCATGAACTTACCCTTCTCATAAAGTGCCAAACTTTTTTTTATAAACAGATTTTCCTTTTATAAAATATTTTAAATTTTACTTAATTAGTGGTAAATTGTGGCAAAATTTCACTGTAATGCTTGGATCTCCAAAAATAAGTCCTCATCAAAAACCACAACCACCCCCACTTCCACCATAAAACATGGTAATTGAAATTAATTAATCTCAGTCCTTATCCATAGCCCAACTAAGACCTTGCCAATGTTCTTGGAATGGTTTCCATCAACAACCCTCCTCTCTCACGAACCACCACCACCTTTGTTTACTCATTTTAATTATCATAAAAAACAAGAATTATTATGTGTTATTATTAGCTAATATCATTTATTTCGCTATATACATTACTTTTTTTATAATTTAGGAGTGTACTACTTTTCATTGGAAACTAATACCTTATTTATAGTAATCATTTATGAAAACCCATACCAACAATAATGCCCCCCTTCCTTTGCCATTACTCATCAATTATCTGAACATTTGACTGTTGGATATCAACCAAATAAATTTATGATTGCTAAAGAGTTGAATTTTCCCAATCTCTCTGTTATTTATCATTATTTTATGACCTTTGGTACTCAAAATCACAATAATATTGATTTAACAGATGATAATTCACCAAATAATTATACCCAAAAGTCCAGAAAATAGGGAATTCTTGTTTATATGAACCAAATAGCAGGTAAACTTGGAATTTTTAATTTCAAATTCTCCATTCTCACACTAGAGAGGAAATGAAGATAATAATTCCTTCTGGTTAAAAATTCCTCCAAAATATTTCTACCCCAACCTTAGTTACTCATTAATAAACATAACAATCCATATTTTTCTACTCTCATGTATCAAGCTCATCCATTCAGAAGTTCAATCCCATCCTTCCATAGCTTTTTCAAACTGCTAATAACTAGAAATAAACATTCCACCAACGGTAAAGATATTACCACAAGCACTTATATGCTTGATGGCATTATTAAAGTAACAGGATTCTTTCAGGGATAATATTCTGGTAAATCAGAAGGGTTTTATGCAAGGAAGAATTTCTTGAGCAAACAAAAAATTTATGATTATAATAAACAATGGTCCAAAATTCAATGATCTGATGAACTCATTCACTCCTAAATCAAAAAAATAAAATAATTCGTTTAAAGACACTCAATAAATTATTAATGCAGCCAATCTTCCAAAATTCAGTCAACTTGAATAGAAATCGAATATATCACCCAAACGCAAAGCTTATCCAAACATTATAATTACTTTCAAGGGCTTCCACAATAAACCACATACCAATAATAAATAAATCAATGCATGTACTTATGCTATATTCTCTTTTATAAATAAAAATGATTTCAAACCTATTCCAACAAATATTTAGCCCTCTGAGCATGGCTTATTATTTCACAAACATAAATTCATCTTTTATTTTTCCAGGAAATAATGAATAGGTGAGATACTCTTTCAAACTTATGAACTTCTTCATAAAACAACTAAACTACCAATTCATTATACATTTCCAATGTTCTTGTTTAAATTTACAAGAAATTGTTTCATACAAGACAGAAATTTAAACAACTGACCTCTTAAGAAATTAAATAAAATCTAAATGGTCAAATTGCCCAAAATAAACAGGATTACTAAATACTGCATACAAAGAAAAAATTTAAATAATTTATCTTGGTAGCGATATTATTTATCAAATATACTGTAATATTTGATCTTTCTGACTAAATTTCAAGAACTTTACTCCTCCAACCAATTCAAAGGATATTCTATGGATTTTTGTATTTTCTCTTACCAATCCATATGAAGAGATTGAAACTGTATTACACATATCAGTATTTAGAATATTTTTTTTTGAAATTTATTGATAATACTCCTAAATTAATTATTTATAATTATTCTCTTTCTTTATGGAGCCAATAATTATATTAGCTAAAATAGGATTTTTTTGAAAAATAGATTTTGTTTTTCATTGAAAGAAAACATAGCATATGTAAAATATGGTTAATACATATACATTATAAGTTAAAGATAAATTTTTTACTAAAAAAATCAAATTGAATGCTCTAAGTTTCATACCTAAAAGTCAATGATAATGAATTATAAATTTTAATTTGGTGAATTACTGTTTAAATTCTTGAATCTAATCATTTTCCTAAAGAAAAATACATATTTATATATATATTTAGGCTTGGGAAATATATTTTATTCAAAAAAAAATAAGACCCTGATGAGTTTCATATCTATGCTCAAAATTTATAATTTCACTAATCATTAATTGAAGAATAGAGAATTTAACTAAGTTTTTTCTTCTTTAAAAGTCAATAAATCTTTTTCAAAACTTGAGTCGTACCAATAAAATAGCATGGGGGATCATAGTACGGTATGATTTCTGCTATAAACATAAAATCCAGAGTAAATCTTGAAATATATTATGTGTAATTAATATGGAAAATAAAACTTAATTTTAAATCTAACAAATCTATTTTTTTTTTTGAAGAAAAGATAAAAAATTCATTTCCAATTCAACTATAATTCAATTAAAAGAAATTAATTTGTCAAATTTATATCAATTAATATTTTAGGCCTGAAAAAATTTAATTAATTATAGAATATTCTATGATTATTTGAATAGTATTTTTTTTCAAATGTTTCACTATTTGATATTATAAAACTTTCATGACTATAAATTTATTTTCTAAATTTTCTTAATTAAGCTTCATTTTTTTTTCCAAAAAAAATATAAAAAACAATTATCAAGTGATTCGAGTCTGTTTAAGAAATTGAATAAAACATTTAAAATCATTGACAATAAGTATATTTGGAATTAATAATGAATATTCTCAATATGGAAGTAGAAAGAAAATAATTTCAAATATTAAAGAGCCCATCTACTATGGCAATTTATATGGGCTGGCGCCAAAATTTCATGTAGGCAGGAAAAAAAGGTCAAGAACCTATAGGCATCCCATATGTGGTAATCCGTCCCTATTTATTTCTTCTGCATCAAAGATAAATCACATAGTTCTTTTCCTCCTCCCAAATAAAGATAATAGATTATGTTTTTTTCATGCAGATATTTTTTATTCTCAACTTGAATTATCTTTTAACAGGATATATTTATTCTAAGTACTTTTAATTTCCCTGCCCAAATAATGAAAATGTGGCAAAAAACTGTGTAAAAATTTAATCTAATTTCTGTTTTGAGATTTCATACCGCCCAAGCCTGTTTTAATTGAGAAAATGTATCATGTTACAGCTTTACCATCTAATGTGCACCCAGAGTATCAATAAAAACCAATATTTTACTTCAATGTTTGATTATAAGGGAACAAAATCCTGAATTTTATCAAATATTAGGATGGAGAAAATGGGAGATAAATTTATATAAGATTCTACCGTGAGAAAATCTTCAAAAAAAATAAAAAGGAAGAACCAGCTTGCTCAAGTGCTAATTATGTGAATCCTGAAGTCCCATGGATAAATTAAGAGGTTAAGTTTTATTATGAAAACTCAAGAGGAGCTATGAACTAATTAATGATTTCAAAGTAAGATAACTCATAAATGAATTTTACCCTTCTCTCGCGTATATCTATATTCATAGGTTTTTTTATTTTCTTACTATAGTAGTTTATTTCTCTTGTATTCATAAATGGAAGTGATAAAGTAAGCAAAAAAAGGGGGTTTTCTTGAACTAATTAAGAAACTCAGTTTATAAATATAATTTAGAATTTCTTGAATCATGGCTTAGATTTCTTAATCTAATTGTAGCTTATAGTTTATAATAAATAATAAAGTTTTGTTTTAAGTGAAGACTATGTGTTAGACACATGCTCATTATAAGTAGTAAAACTACCAAGTATGTCATAAGAAATATATTTTGTTTGTGTTAATAATTGACTTGTTATAAATAAATACAATAGGAAAGGTATTTTTATTCCATTTGGAAATCCGTAAGGAATCTCATTAAAGAGAAAAAGTAATTTCCATTTAAAATCTCTGTCAAAAGCCTAGCAATCCTCAGTTAGGGGTCTAGATGGAATATTTATGATTCAAAATATTATAAAAATATACGCTTAACAACTGAAGAGTTGATATATGAGGAAGAGTTATAATATGATATTTTTTACCAATCAAGTAGTAATTATACAAGAGCATGAAGGATCTAGATCAGCTACATAAGTGTATAGTTGTTTTGAAAAATATTCAATAATAATAATGAATGAATTCTATACAATGGTTCAAAGCACAAAAAATATGGAAAATTCTTTCTATATTAGAAATTAACATGGAAAATATGAAAATAGGTATATGTCTTTGGATATATGGTTTTATTTATTTAAAAATCTATTTATGAGTAATTCAAAAGATAAATATTCAACATAATTGATAATAATTATGATGGTTAAATAATAATATGATTTTTAAATTTTAAGAAGAATTGATATTTATAATTTTAGCTTTAAATTCAAATTAGTTCATATTATTAGCTGTATTTATTTCTTTTATTAAACTTAATGAATATCTCAAAAAAGTTAAAATGACTCCACCAGGATATTTTATGGCCACCAATAGTGATAAAATACCTTCATTATGGGATTTCAAAACAATGAAATACCACATTAAAAATCTTAATTTCCTCTCCCTGAAATCCCGCATTTAATTTCTGGTATTTTGCCTCCTGACATTTGGTATTTTGAAAATGCAAAAACCCATATTTTTGGCTGTAAATCCCAGACTCTTGTGGAAAAATCACTAGAAATGGTGTATAAAAGCTTCCCTCAGGGAGTATAGCTTTGAATGATAATTTGGTCCATGCATAAATCTCCTTATACTTACCACTTTGAATATAATTAAAATTTCATCTTTGTTATAAAATATAAAAAATCTATAAATACCAAAACACATCAGAAAGAGTCAAATTAATTTATCAACTCATTAGAATTCAGAGTATTATTTTAATGGAGTTGAATATTCATTATTAAGTGGAAGGAAAAATAGCAATATTAAACCATAAAGGTACACAAGGGTTTCTCAGACCATGAAAAGCTAATCCTTCTATGTATATGTATACCTCCAGTGATCTGGTCCACTTATCAAGTCATAAATTCAAAAATGTATGCTATACTAATCATGAATCTTCCCAACAGTTAACTATATGAACTCAATATTATTCCATATTTCATCATTATTTAACATTTAAATAGAGATATCCAGCTATACAATTTGATGTAGCATTATTACAATTAGGATTCAAAGGGATTGGGGCCTCATTGGAAAAACTAGGAATTCTCTTTGCAGTTAGTCATGGGGCCCTTTTATTATAGTGTGTTGGTAAAAACACATAAGCAAATTGGTAAAAAAACGTAAGCAAATTGGTAAAAACACATAAGGGGTGCCCTGGGCCCATTTTTAATTAAAAATGAAACACAACCATGCCTGTATTGGGCCAAAACATTCCCAAAAGAGCTTTTTTCCCCACAAAACCTCTCTAACTCCCAATTGTTTCAAATATTTTTTGCCAGCCCCCACCCCAAACCAATTTTATTTTTTGGAAAAACAGCATTACCAAAGCCATTTTGCAAAGCTTTTCACACTTTTTTTTCTTTTTTCCCCCAAAGACTGCATTTTCCACTACAACAACCTGCTTTCAAGCCTCTCAGTTTTCAATTTTTTACCTTCCCTCATCCATTAATCCCACATTTAAGCCACTTTTTTTCACTCTTAACCACTTCTGTTCATTTTTCACACCTTTTTTCACTTCTTTTTCACATTTCAAAAGGTTCTTACCCCATTCCAAATCCCCAAATTCCCCCTTTTTTCACTTTTATACATATTTTTCCTTTAAGAATGCTTCAACCCCCCACTGAAGGTGAATTTCAGACCCTTGAGCTTCTTTGAAAACATGTGCATAATGTTGCCAGGGATCAGGGGTATGCTGTGTCCACCTTGAGGTCCAATATGACCCACACCCAAATTGAAATAGGTTGTGACAGGTCTGGGACCCCAAATGCCAACAAAAGCCCCTCCAAAACAGTCACCTAAAGAAAGCTTGACTGTCCTTTTAGACTCTATGCCAGAAAATATGCCAAGAGTACCACTTGGACTCTTAAAGTCAAAAATCCTGAACATAGCCATGATGCCACTGAAAATATCATGGCACATCCTGCTTTCAAAACATCCCAAATTTCTCAAATGTCTGAATAACTGCTCATGCCAAGAAAAATTCAGTTTCAATTATGCAGCCAGAGGGAGTCTGACAGGCCTGTTATCCTTCAAGACATTTACAACCAAGTCAATAAAATTAAGAAAGACAAACTGCAAGGCAGAAGGCCCATTGATGCTCTTATTGAAACTCTCAAACAAGAAAATTATGTTTTGTCTTCTGCAAGGGATTCTGAGGGACACATTACCTCCTTGTTTTTTACTGAACCCCTGGCCATAAAACTCCTTCATGGCTTTCCTAATGTCATTCTTATGGATTGTACTTATAAAACCAATAAGTACAAAATGCCCCTTTTTCATATTGTTGGATTCAGCTCAACCAATAAGACCTTTTCTGGGGCTTTTTGTTTGATGAAGAATGAAACTGAACCCTCATATACTTGGGCATTAAATCAGTACATAGAAAAGGTCCTCAACAACACCAATATTGTTCCCCATCCAGTTATTGTTATTTACAGGGATCTGGCCTTGAAAAACTCTCTTAGGAAGCTGTTCCCAGACTCCAAAGTCATGCTATGCATTTGGCACATCAATAAAGATGAATCTTCTCATTGCATGAAGAAAATTGGTCATGGAACTGATTTTGAAAATTTTATGGGCCTTTGGAATCAAGTAATATACTTTTATCTTTCACTTTAGTTCACTTTATTTCAATTTTTTTCTTATTTTTTTTATTAATGACTTTTGGGATTCATTTCTCAGGTTATGTATTCATCCACTGAAAAGTCTTTCAAAGACAACTGGAAGAAGCTTCAAAAGCAAGTCAAAAATCCTGAAGTCTTGCAGTTTATGGAAAATACCTGGCTTCCTCTAAAGGAGTATTATGTGCCAGCCTGGACCAACCACCATTGCCATCTGGGTGTGGGCTCCACCTCCAGAGTTGAAGGTGCCCATGCCATGGTGAAACTTTGGCTCCAAAAGTCCACTGGTACTTTCCTGGAGGTAGTTAGGGCTCTCCACATGTCATTCAGAAAACAATTTATTGAAATTATCAACAGAATCTCCAAAGAAATGATTTTCCATGTCAAGAATTTTCCTCCACACATCTGTGCCCTCAATGGCAAGGTGTCTCCTTATGCTCTTCAGATGGCCTTTGACAATTTCAAAACCAAATTTCCTCCCAATGAAAAATGCACCAACAAATACAACAATTATCAAGGCATTCCTTGCAAACATAAGACCCAAAAGACATTTACCAAGAGCCAAAGGCTTGAAATATCAGACTTCCATCTTAAATGGCATTTGAATTTGCCTGTGAGGGTTTTTTAATTTCTTATTAAATGATTTTATTTGTCATATTCTTCTCAGGCTGGTTTTCAAGGTGATGATCAAAGTGTTGAAAAATAAAGAAATCATGAAGCCCAGAAAATATTTGAAGCTATTAGGGAAGACCTTTTTCAAAGACCAATGGGAGAAATCACCCCAATTCTTCAACATTTTGAAGATGTTTTGACTGGAAAAGTCCCATTCAATCAAATTCCCAAGAGTCAAGAGTATGATCAATATTATGAAGACCCTCTAGAATGAAAGAATATCTGTGGAAGACCTCAAGGAGCCAAGAATAAAAACAAAAATCCAAAAAAAAGAGAACCTTCAAGATTTGAAATAATTGAAAGTCAATCCAAGAGAAGAGGAAGACCCCCATCAAAAGTGACCAGCACAACAACATCAAGATCACAGTCAAATTTCCCCTCTCCAAGTATGGAAGTGGACTCATCTGATGATTCTGATGATTCTGAGGACTCATTATCTAAATCACTTAGTTCATCAGATTCACTACCCTCAGAAACTTAATTAAATAAATCAGAAGTCACCCTTCAAAGGTCCATAAGATTGGCAATTGGAAGCAAAACCTCACAAAGAAAATCACACAAGCCTGCAACCAGTTTGAAGATATATGATGCAATTGACTTGACCTGTGAGTATTGTCAAAGCAATTATCACACAAGTGATGAATTCTCAAAGCTTTTTGTGAGTTTCTAATTCTTTTTAATGTATATTTCTCTTGTTTATCTTGATATTTATTCATTTTTTGACCTTATTTTATGAGATAACTGGCTCAGAAGACTTTCCCAAGTTTATATTGAAATACACCTTCAAGGCCATCAATGTCCAGGGTGATGGAAACTGTGGCTACAGAACAGTGTCCCACTACATTTACAAGACTCAAGATCAATGGGCTGATGTCAGAGGTGACTCAGATGAAGAAATTCAGCAAAATAAAGACCTTTATGAAGCCGTGAACACCTTAATTCCCTCAGTATCCTCTTATTTGGACAGAATTGAATGGTATGAAGATGTTGGCCAGGCTCCAAAAAGCAAGTGTATGTCCATGCCTGACATGGGGGATCCAATTGCAAATAAGTATAAAAGACCAATTTTCTTTTATTCCACAGTCCAATCTTTTTCTTTTTTCCCTTATTTCTGTCCTCAAAATAATAATCCCCCCATTTTCATCTGCTTCTTGGATAGCTGTGCTCATTTTGTTCCTTTGGACATAATAATTTCTGAAATTTATCCAGTCCCCCCATTACTGTGAATTGGGAGATTCATGCCCAACCACAAGCCCTGTGGTGAGCTGATAAATTTAAAAAACACAGAATGTTGTATTTGTCCAATCTTCCTCCCCCCTCTCAGAAAAAACCCACTATTTTGGAGGTTGATTCCGATTGATTGATTTTTTTATATACAACTTATTCCAATTATCCCCCACCTCAGTCTCCTTTTTTATCAAACAAGTGGAACTTTTGTACCTAGAAATAGTCATATTACAAACAAGGAAAAGAAATGAAAAAATACACTTATTGCCCCTGCACTTGCTTTCCCACCAAAACAATTCCCCAAGATCATGGGCTTCTGGTTCTGTATTGTCCAGATTGAACCCTTCAATTTAAACAAAATGAAGGAAATTAATAAGTGGGAATTCATTAAGTTAACTTTTTAAAAATAGGAATATTACAATGACGGGAAAAAACATTCTAAACCCTTTTTGCACCTTCACTTGTCCCACCAAAAAAAAATCCCAAAATTATGGGCTTCTGGTGCTTTATTCTTCAGATTGAACCCTTCATTTTAAAAATAAAAAAAATAAGGAAATTCATAAGCGGGAAGATTTTAAATGGATTTTTGAAAAAAATATTCCATTTTGGCATATTGGCCAAATTTGTGAAATTTGGCAAAAAAAAAAAATTTAAAAAAATTTGTGCGGATTAACATGCCAAGTTTGGAAAAATATGGAAAAAAAAAATTAAAAAAATCCTCAAAACTGGGCCTGAGGAAATTTTTTTGAAAAATAAGGTCACTTACATGTTTTTACCATAAATTTGTAAAAACATGTAAGGGCTTAAGTGTGTTTACAACACCCTTATTATATATGCAGTGTATAATTCAAGATTTTATAAAGTATGAAAAGGAATATATTCCATGGCCCAATTTGAAAACTAAATTGGAGACTTCCACAGTAACACAAGCCAAAGGGTTTCCTGGATGTGTAGGATCTATAAATGGTGGTCTTGTACCTTTTTCACAAAGGAATATTTTTATTTCAAGAAGAGGTATTAATGATATAAAAGTTGTATTAGAAAATTTTTGAGCCAATAATAGATTTTGTTTAGATATCAAATTTAAATTAAATTAGTTTGTGATTTCAACAGATTGTTTATTTAACTACATGTTAGCTGTGAAGGGTCTCTTAATGATTCAAATGTGTACCAAAATATGAAAATCTTGAAATATTCAAATAAATAAAAAGTAAAATTTAAATATTTACTTTCAGATTAAGATTATGCAAAATCAAAATGGATTTCACCAGCATACAAAGGTAAAACATCCCAATAAGAAGATAATAGAAAATTTGATATATATTTGGAAAGATAAAGAGTTCTGATAGAAAATTTCATGGGTGTTTTGAAAGGGAGGTGGTCACCTTTGACCAAGATGACAAATAAAATGCATAATTTTCAAGAGTTACAATTTTTTTACAGTGGGTAGTAACCTTTTCTATCCTTAATAATATATTAGAAGGAGTGGGTGACCAATAGACTGATTTAAATGAGGATAGTGATCTCCCTGACGTCAAAAATATCATAGAAGTAGATGATGTCAACAGCCATTTGGATATGTGTGAAAGAGTCAACCTCTACACTTTTTATTGGTTCAATAATAGATGAAATTATTCCTTGAAAGCACTTATGAGTTACAAAATTGAAAAAATTGTACTTTTATGAAATATTACACTAAATACTGATATGTGTAATATTTTGAAATTTTCTTCAATAACTATGAATAAAACTAAATTATATTGAAAGAATTTGATCTATGGTAAGCTGAAATATTTTTAGCTCATCTGTTATTTCAAGTGAGTTGGAGAAAACTAATCAACTCTATATATGTGGGAAAAGGTGATAGATATAATTAGAGATCTTTTGAGCCCTTGATAATACTTTCCTTGTATAAAATTTCTCCTCAAGCTCTATAAGAGAATTCTTTTCATATTCTACATCTCTTTTGTGTTTAATACCTTATTTATCCAAGTATATGAATTATCATCATATAAAATTATGATTTTACCAAAAATAAAAAGTCATCCAAAAGTAATATCAAAGGGATATTTAAGGCTCAAAATGACTTTAAACAAGAAAACCCCTTTTGGATCCATTGGGAAAGGGCCTGAAAGGAATTAATATGAGAACAAAATATCCAAAAATGATTTCAAATAGAAAACAAACCCAAAAACAACCAGAGTAATTATATAACATGAGTGAAAATTTACATAGTGATGAAATATTCATCCATTGAATTTTTGGTGTGGTTAAAGTGTCAAAATTACCATAAGGGTTAAAAGATAATGATACCTTACATGGTCAAATTCTTGAAAAGGATTCAAAAAAAACTTTATTGGAATCCATTACTAATTTACTTAAATTTAATTAAAATAATTATAAAAGTAAAAATATTCTAACCTGAAAGGAAAAAATTATGCAAAGAAGATATTCTTTTATAGCTTGAAAACTTTATTCACAAAATTGAAAAAGTATCTTATGGCTTATGAGAATGATATTGACAACAGAAAACCAATTATACCCCACCTCATCCTGGTTTTTAAATTATTGAATCAGTGCCATTCAAGGTCAAAAGCTCATGATATGGATGAGCCAAATATGAAAAAGAATCAATCTTAAGTATCAAAATATTATTATTAGATTAATACAAAATGTATTTTATCATTTTTTGATTCGACTGAAAGGTTCCTATATAAATCTAGGATCTCTTTTGAAACCTAATATTTTCAAAATAGAACCTTCCATTAGTTTTGTTATTTGTCAGAAATTATTTAAATAAGGGGAAAAAGATCTAAGATTCATAGAAAAGAAAATTTTATATATAATTTAATACCTATAAGTTTTAAAATCTCCTATTTATAAAGAAGTTTTTATAAAAATTGAGTTTTAAGAAATAAAAGGAAGATTTGAATAATTTTTAATTTTTAATAAAATCATATCAAATTTGACCCTAAGGTGTAACATATTTTTTATTATTCCCCCACAAGAACACTTTGATTTGAGAAATTTCTATTAAAATTGCTTTTATTATAACTTACCATTCACTCACATTACTGTCATCGGTTTTCAGTTGATCAACCTCCCTATTTATGATTTATACTTTAAATACTTAGCAAAAAACTCATTTATTCCACCAATATTCAACCTTAAAAGCATCATTCCATTATTTTCTTCTCATCTGAGATATATGCATAAGAGAAATGATTAATTTTTTTGCTGATGATGTTATATAACAATGATTACAATTTGTCATAATTTAATAAGCTCTTAAGAGTTTTTCATTTAACCCTGTTGAAGGCTGAAGTGATAAATTGTTTTTTTGGCTTTTATGATAATAATAGAAGAAATCAGCAAGAAATTGCCTTGAGTTGGTAAGATGAGAGGCATATGGCGCAGAGTGCGCCACGCTCAGCCGCTAGCTTATTTCACTCAGCCGCTAGCTTATTTCACTCAGCCACTAGCTTATTTCACTCAGCCATAGCTGATTTGCTTTTCCCATCAGCGCTCCGATCGTCAAACAAAAATCTTGCGCGGCCGAAACAAAGAAACCCAAGATTCGCAAATACAACATTGCTATTTTATTATCCTCAAGATTCTAACGATCCCAATTTTTCTCGACATCATCTAGGATCCACCATCGAAAACTGGACACAGCTATCTCAGCAACACGCAATCAAGAATTCATCCAGGATTCAGCTTGGAAACTCATGAAATCTTTAATTGTAGCTTAATCGCCTCACGAGATTACCCTGGATAAGCCCTCTCAATAAGTCATCGATGGCTCTCTTTGCTTTGATTTCATTCTTGGTGGTGTGAGCACTAACCCAGTCTATTTCGGGTTGGTTTCAATTTGGAATCTTGAATGTTGGCTGATAAATTTTTTGTTTGGTTTGCCTCGAATAGTACGTCCCTCGGGACCCTTTATCCAATCTATTTATCTTACAAAGCGATCAAAAATAATGATTTGCAATCTTTGGAGGTCTTGCTCATGTTTTGGATCGTCATGGGAATCATTAATGCCGTCGAATCTACCTTTGGCTGGTTGCTTCGTTGGTAAGTTTGCTCTCGAAAGTTCATTTATTGTTCCAGTCACTCATTTCATTTAAATAAATCGAATCGTACCGTCTAGGATCCCCTTTTTTTATCATTGCAAAAGTTTGTTCTTGTTGTGGTTAACATTGCCACAAATTCAGGTAAACCACATTCTCAAATCACTCCATTCGGCTTTTTGCCTCTGATCCTCATCTGACTCCCTTTTAGGGGTCTACTTACGTTTACGTCACCTATATTCATCCCTTCTTGCTTCAACATGAGGCTACCATCGATCAATGGCTAGCTGAGGCTAAAGAGAAGTGCAAAACCACTGGTGCCAATTATCTCAATCAAATGGTTGAAAAAATTAAAGAAATTATTTTAAATGCTATCACAGTATGTCTTTTCGTACCCTTTTCTCTTATTAATCTATCTTGACCTGTTTCACGTTAATTTTAAATTTTTTCGTTTCCATGCTTTAGTCTGCCAATCAAGCTCGAAGCGCAAACGGGCAATCAATTAATCAACCTGATCCTCAAACTTCTAGAGATGACGGCCCATCTTCATATGCCATCAATTTACTTCGTCAATTAGGCCCAACGGCGTCCGCCATCTTTCAACCCATGCAAAATCAACTTTCAGATTCTTCACTTTTCAACCGTCCTTTCTCAGTCCGGTCTCCCGCTGCCGATCATCTTTCTCATGACACTAATCCTGCTCCGTCTCGCGACGGGTTGGATGGATACCAAATTCCTGAGTATGATGATCTTTCCTTTTTAAACACTCACATCAATCCAAACTCTCTCAACCCATCTCGTCAATCTGATAATCTTAGGCCATCAGCTAGTTCCGAATCATCTTCCGCTCGATCAGGTCCATCCTTTCCGGAACCAGTCGTACCTTCGCGAAATAACAATGGTAATGGGGCGTCAATGGGCTACGACGAAATCGGTTTAGATGAAGCATCAGGCAGTGAAAAGGAATGGCTACTCCGACGACCTTCGCCAAATAGTTTGACTTCAAGTGAACGCGGTCGAGTTGAGGAGCAACACAATGAGAAAGGTCCGCATGATAGCTTCATGGAAACTAGAAGACTCAGCGGCCCCAACTCGAGCTGGTTCAAATGGGCAACTAAACCAACAAATGTGGATGAACTTAAGAAAAAGAGCTAAAGTTTTCGCCTCACATCTCAAAAAATAATCGCGTCAACTTTTTGATTTTTATGTGCTCCATTGAAATATTGCATATTTGTATTAACTATTTTGCTCGTTATTTTGTTTTCAATTAAATTTTTGATATACCCCTGATTTAATTTTCCCATGAAAAAACATCTTTGCCCACCAAGTTTCTTCCAGCACCGATCAAGCAAGAATGGCCTTCCATTTCGCACGGGTACCATAGAATAAGACACTTGAGTGAACCAACTTTTTTGCATCCACGTTGGACCTGATTTATGTTTTGATTTGATGTGACTGATTGTTTCTCAAGGAATCCATAAATCTGATAAAAAATATTTACAATGTATTACATCTTGGCTAAACTGGGGTCTCTTCTATAAATTACTTCCTCCCCGATGGGCATGTGTTAGAGGAGCAAAAAGTGGATCTTGCACTGGGGAACAGCTCACGCCGAGGCCTTGCGCGGCAAAGGGGATGGGACAATCAGCCGCAGGCATTGGGACGGAGCGCTCCAGAGTGCCAGATCTTCCTAATTTCTCCGCTATCGGGATCGAACCGATGGCCTCAAGATGGACTCTTTTATGTATTTTCCAATTACAGTCTCGCGCTCTTCCAACTGACACTACAAGCATTTTGCAGTCGTTGCGGTCTGCAGCGTCACCCGACAAACGCTGAAGCCCCCGCAACAATTGGGTGTCGCTGCAGAGTGTAACGACTGCAAAATGCACGTAGTGTGAGCTAAGCGGAGATGGCATGTTTTCCTGTTTTAAAGATAAATGGAACATAGCGTTACTACACCCAATTTTATGATTTTACTATTACATGAGTAAATAAGAAGTGAATTCTTTCCGGTACATAAAGCCACACTGGAGGATCAGTCAATTTCCAGTAGTAATGAAAGTACTAAGAATATTCTGGAGTAAGAACTAACTATGGGATTGACTGAAATTGAAGGTTAGGTCAATTCTAATCATAACGACAAAATGTGGTTATGGAATGACATATGAATTGAAAGCTCAATGAGGTCCATAATTTCTAACTAAATACAACAGAAAATTTATTTTTATTAAAATAAAATAAAATAGTTAAAATAGTTGAAAATATTGATGATTTGAATTTTTTGGATTGAGTTCTGGAAAAAGGTAATGGGTATTTTGGTTTTATCCAGCGTGTACTAAATGTTAAGATTTTCCAGGGGCCAATATGCTTGTATAAAATTTTAATATTTGTAATTTTGAGATTGACTATAATAACAATCATACTTTTGAAAGTAATTTTAAGGCTATTAATTGAAAGTTCATTTTTTCAACATAGATAAAATCAAAGTTTTGAGTAGACTTACTTGAGCTATGAGCTTCCATTAATAATTCAATTTCAGTTAATGCATAATGTCTTTATTTTGGAATTGAAAGTGTTGCTAATCATAAAAAATAATCAAATGTAAATTATTAAAGCCTTTTTTTGAAAAAATAATATAATTCAAAACTGCTTAATATCAAACTTGAAATTTTATTTTGATATCTTAAATTATGGAGACCATATATGTAATTTTCTTGGTATTAATTTGGTAGAAAGATTATTTTCTCAAGGTAAAAATACCAAATGAGTGGCTTCAAGGGATCTCAAAAATCCAAATAGAATGAATGAAGTCAGTTCTTAGTCACTGAAATGTGATACAAAAAAAATGAAATTTGCTTCTATATCAAGGGTGGTTAGATGAAAAACACCACATTTTAACCCAAAAAAATGAACTACCAAGATTTTGAGAATGATTTAATGAAAATTCAAAACTAAATAAGTAAAAATAAAAGCTAAAAGCTTTTACCATATATATATATATATATATATATATTGACTTAAATGGAAAAAAATTCCAATTTTCTCACAAAAATAAATTTTGGAAAGCTGTGAGTTGGCTAAGAAGGCTACAAATTACCATTTTTAAGTGGGTCTGACATTGTTTCAAATAGGAAGAGGGGAGTTCTTGAGAAATAATAGGAAAACTTACTTATATTAGTTTTAATCTTGTCAAAAAACAAATATTATTGTATTTAAATACAAAATATCATAGTTATTTATAGATTTTGTAAATATATTTTTAAAGAAACACTTTTTCTACTTAGTTAAAGGTTATATTATCTATTATACATATCAGTTTCAAACAAAGGGCACTTAAGCTACATGCTTTCTTCTCAAAACCTCATCAATAAAATAATTTAGGACAAATGACCCTTCAAAGGGGAAAAGACCAAATTTATCAATCTTCTTAAAGGTAAGTTTGTAAAAAATTTTGAATTTTTTTATTAAAAAATGCAATCATTGAATATTCTTTTGTCTTTTGAATTGAGTATTTTTTGAAAAATTAAAGGCAATGAAAAAGTAATATCTTTATATTTGAAGTCATAAGATTACAATTCAAATTTGGTAATATGACAAAAAATTGGCTTTATTCTTATATATTTGAAATTGAATAAAAAAGTTTAGTTTATCTGCCTTTAAGTTAGAAATTAAAAAAAATTGATTTAAAATGGAATTTTTATAATACTTATTTAATAATTTACAAAAAGATTTTAAAAAAATTGTAGTAATTTGATTTTTATTTGGTATTTGGGTAAAAATAAATTAAATATTGATTCCTTTTCCTGAAGAGAAGAATAAAAAAAAGAATCTCTAGAAATGTTTTTTTTTGTTATTTTTTATCAGTTATAATTATTATGATTAATTTTGAATTGAGAATAATACAAAAAAACCTTTTTATAATTTTACATGATACCATTTGTAATTTCATTTTTTCAGATTTTAATCTTTCAATAAAGTTAAAATAAAAAACAGATGAATATATCCCTTTAATTTCAATTAATTAATTTTAAATCTTTATATTTATATTCAAAAGAAACACTGTAAGGTGTGGATATGAAACTTTGATTAAAAATTAAGTACTTTTCCTGTCCTCAAAACTTTCATAAGGTAAAATTTAATTTAGAATAGTAAATTTTAAGAGTTTTAAAAGGAATCACACCAAATTTATTGCTTTTGACTTCATTATTATAGAATAACAATATTATAAAGATTAATTGTTTTACCAAAAATACTCTACAAGAGATATTTGAGGCTACAAAAGAAATCTTTTCAAGAGAAATTTCAATTGGAATTAATTGAGAAAAGGGATTCAACCAATTAATATAAGAACCGCTTCTCTTAAGAGAGTATTAAATAGAAAAAATTCCCAAAAGCTACCAGAGTGAATTTGGAAACAAAGTGACAAGGTTAACAGTGATGAAAGGTGCTTTAATTCACTTTTGGGGTGGCTCAAGTCTGAAAATGATCATAAGAGTTACAAAAAAGTCATTACAATTTTTATTTTTAATTGTTAAAAGGTTTCAAAAAAGATCTATAAAAAGTGGTTGTAATACTTTATTGATTGGTTTAACAGTGTTTAAACTAACTATAGAAGGAAAATATTTTAACATGAAGGGAAAAGTGGGGCAAAGAAGAAATTCTTTTATAGCCACCAATTTTCTTACTCCAAAAGTGAAATTTACCTTAATAAGTGGAAAGAAATACTTTTACAACAGAAAAGCAAATTATAGTATCATTGAACCCTGGTTTAGATAAAAAAAGGGCTGATTTTAGCCGTTTTTTGCTATTTTCAATAAATTTAGTCCCTTAAATCAGCCATTTCTATGGTAATACTTGGTTTCAAGCCTTATTAAATTAAGGTTTTGGGGATTTTCATATTTTCATACAGAAAATACTAAAAACTTAATTTAAGCTTATTTAAAGTTGAGTTACAGAATTTTCACTCAGAGGTTACCCCACCTGTTTTTTTTATGAGGAATCCAATGGTGAAATAATTTTCATAATTTTATTTTTTGAAAAAAAAGTTATAATAATTTTCATCAACATTTTTTCCAAAAATATTTTAATTTTAATATTTTTGGTGAAAATTTATTTTTACTTAATTTTTTCAAGTAAAAGTTTATTTTCATAATTTCAAATTTAAATTATAATTAAAATTCTAATTTTTTATATAAATTTTATATTTATATTCTAATTTTTGTTTTTATGATACAAATAAATTTATTTATAACTATAACATAATTTTTGTTGTTTGTGGTCTTTTGGGTATATAAGAATAGCTCCAAGGCTCACACAAACCAACAAATAAAATAATGTTCAAATTGAATAGAATATAATATATTTTTATCAATCTTTTGGACTAAGTTGTTTCTTTAAAAAAACATGTAAGCACTTACGTGTTTTTACCAATTATTTTTCAAAAAAAATTCCTCAGGCTCAGTTTTGAGGATTTTTTTACATTTTTTTGCCATATTTTTCCTGACTTGGCATGTCAATATGCACGAATGGTTTCAAAATTTCTTTTTTGCCAAATTTCACAGATTTGGCCAATATTCTAAAATGGCATACGTTTTTCAAAAATTCATTTAAAATCTTCCCACTTATTAATTTCCTTGATTTATCTTTTAAAATTAAGGGTTCAAACTGAAGAATAAAAAACCAGAAGCCCATAATTTTGGGAATTTTTTTTGTGGGACAAGTGAAGGCACAAAAAGAGTTTTTTTTCAAATGTTTTTTCCCTTTTCGTAATATGCCTATTTTTAAAAAGTTAATTTAATAACTTCCCCCTTATGAATTTCCTTTGTTTTTTAAATTGAACGGTTTAATCTGGACAATAAAGAACCAGAATCCCATGATTTTGGGGAATTGTTTTGGTGGGACAGCAAGTGCAGGGGAAATAAGTGTATTTTTTCAGATTTTTTTCCTTGTTTGTAATATGACTATTTCTAAGTACAAAAGTTCCACATTTTTGATAAAAAAGGAGAATGAGGTGGGATTTAAGGAGTAAATATGACTGAGGAGGGGGATAATTGGCATAAATTGTATATACAAAAATCAATCAATCAGAATCAACCTCCAAAATAGTGGGTTTTTTCTGAGAGGGGGGAGGAAGATTGGACAAATAAAACATTCTGTGTTTCTAAAATTTATCAGCCCACCCCAGGGCTTGTGGTTGGGCATGAATCTCCCAATTCACAGTAATGGGGGGGACTGGATAAAATTTAGAAATGATTATGTCCAAAGGAACAAAATGAGAACTATCCAAGAAGCAGATGAAAATGGGGGGATTATCATTTGGAGGACAGAAATAAGGGAAAAAAGAAAAAGAATGGACTGTATAATAAAAGAAAACTGGTCTTTTATACTTATTTGCAATTGGATCCCCCATGTCAGGCATGGACATCCACTTGCTTTTTGGAGCCTGGCCAACATCTTCATACCATTCAATTCTGTCCAAATAAGAGGATACTGAGGGAATTAAGGTGTTCACAGCTTCATAAAGGTCTTGATTTTGTTGAATTTCTTCAGCCAAGTCACCTCTGACATCAGAACATTGATCTTGAGTCTTGTAAATGTAGTGGGATACTGTTCTGTAGCCACAGTTTCCATCACCCTGGACATTGATGGCCTTGAAGGTGTATTTCAATATAAACTTGGGAAAGTCTTCTGAGACAGTTATCTGATAAAATGAGGTCAAAAAATGAATAAATATCAAAATAAACAAGAGAAATTTACATCTAAAATAATCAGAAACTCACAAAAAGCTTGGAGCATTCAT
The DNA here is from genome assembly GCA_023105745.1 of Austropuccinia psidii. NCBI lineage: Eukaryota > Fungi > Basidiomycota > Pucciniomycetes > Pucciniales > Sphaerophragmiaceae > Austropuccinia > Austropuccinia psidii. The sequence goes on from JALGQZ010000008.1 coordinate 32,678,494, forward strand.
CACTTGCGTGATAATTGCTTTGACAATGCTCACAGGTCAAGTCAATTGCATCATATATCTTCAAACTGGTGGCAGGCTTGTGTGATTTTCTTTGTGAGGTTTTGATTCCAATTGCCAATCCTCTGGACCCTCTAAGGGTTACTTCTGATTTATTTAATTCAGTTTCTGATGGTAGTGAATCTGATGAACTGATTGATTTAGGTAATGAGTCCTCAGAATCTTCAGAATCTTCAGATGAGTCCACTTCCATAATTGGAGAGGGGACGTTTTACTGTGATCTTGATCTAATTGTACTGGTCACTTTCGATGGGGGTCTTCCTCTTCTTTTGGATTGACTTTCAATAATTTCAAATCTTGAAGGTTCTCTTAATTCCTATCTATTACATCTACTCTTAGGAAAGCTTTTAAGGAATTACTTAAGGAGTATTTATCCCATTGTTACAGTTCCAAAATAGTGAAAATGAATTCTTCCACTATGAAATTATGAAAAATCAATATTAAAATATCTGAATGTTTTTGAAGTTCAGAATAGATATATAGTATAGAGCTTGATCCTTGAAAAGGGTTCAGGGAATTGATATTTTCAAAATTATGAAGGATAAAAATATTGTGAGCCTGTGAGGTATTCATTAAAGACCCATGAGGCCAAAAATAATGTCTTAAAGATGTGATTCAGTAATTAACTGACTTGAAAAATCATTTCGAAAAAAAACACAATAAAAATTAATTAAAACTTTTTTTTGAATCAGAAAAGCTCTAATTATGGTTTTATTTTTGAATTAAACACCAAAGATAACCTAGGGTATTTTCACATTGATTCCAGAAACCATCAACAAGGACTTGAGCTCTCTACTCAGAGTCATGTCAGAACAGGTAATCTCACACCAAAACCATGACTAGACCCTAGGTTTTTTGATGGTCAAATAATAAAAACCAAGAAGAAAAGGCCACAAGATCAAGGATTAATTTCCTTGATCTTTTTCTGGTATTATAAGTCACAGTTCCACTTTCTGTGATAGGTATGACCATAGGGTGTTATACCCCAAAATAGTTATTTTGTCTTTTATTGGGAGAGTTAAGAATTCCACATAACACTCAACCAAATTATAAATGGTTATAAATTTTCACAATTGACACTTTGAAAAATAACTTAAAGTTACATAATGCATATTTAAACTTAGAGCCTCTGAACAAGGGGTGGTAAACATCTTTATTTCACACCTTTTATCCCAAAAACACAAAAATAAAAATGTATCAGTGTATGTAAACCCAGAAGAAGTTGGGTGAGGGATGCATCCAGAGGCTTCAGGATTCTACAAGTAGACATCCAATAGCTCCTGTGAACCCCACCATCTTCTGTGAAATTTATTCATTCATATTCTAAAAACTTTCAGATTATAGAAATCATGAACATTATGGATTTATAGCTTTTTTTCTTGAGATGGCCTCCTTTCATCCAATAGCTCTACATCTACAGATGAATATATTGAAACAGTCACTTTTTAAGACTTTAATAAATAGTTGACAGAGATTTCCAAAAAAATAACATTGTGTTTTGACTTGAAAAAAATGAAAAAGGAGTTTTTATGAGGAATCTGATTCTAGCTCACCAACTACAAATTCTGCTCTTGTGATTGGTGCGGAAAGATGAGGAGGAATTTTTCAGCATTAGGATTCTTTGACATATTTGAAATCCCATCTCAAAATCCACTTGTGCACATGGCCTTACAAAAGGTATCTCAATGTTAAGGTTTTGTGTTTAGTTACTGAATTGGCTGAGTATTTTCTATAAAGTATGTAAATTCTGTGTGGACTGAATTGAAATTGATTTAATGCCACAGTATGGATTTGTAAAAATTGATTGGCCAAATCCATGAAAAAGGGGAAAAAAGGGAAAGATGGAAAAAGTTTACAGGGTAACCAACTTTTGGGGTCCAAAAGAACCCACTATTGGTTTTCATCCTATATTTATGAATTTCAAAACTTACTCAAACTTAAAGATATGACTTTAATTTAGTATTAAAGTTTAACTTGGTTTAAACTACATTTAGACAGGAATTACAAGCTTCAAAAGGGAAAATCCCAATTTATAGGCCTGTAATCAAGGTCTCCAGAGCTTCAAATATCAAAATTAAAGTAAACTTAATAAAAAACCATCAAAAAGTTAATTTTTGGTGTATATTGGCATTTTTAAAGTGAAAAAAGGAATAAATTGAAAAGTTCATATAAAATCCAATTCTCCATGTATTTACTTGAATTTTCACACAGATTTCATATTGATAGTGTCTGTGTACAAAAATAAGATAAAGCTGATTTTAATAATAAGATTATTTGAGATTTATAATTGAAAATACCTCATAATAATTAATTAAAAATTCAAATTATGAAATTTTTCTTGAAATTTTATTTTTAAGATATTCATAAAATTAAATTAAAAATAAGCATATCATTCTAATATCAAAGCTTGAGACTAATATAAAAAATTAAGCTTAAATTTACTTTTAGTTAAGAATGAAGATTGTATCATAAATCATAGTTAAAATTGTGAGCTTAAAAGTTCAAAATCAGATTTTGACCATGGTTTTTTAAGTTTTGATGAATAAACACCCTCTGAGAGAATCTGTGAGTGAAGAGTAGGGGTTCTAATTTATGAAAAGAGCCATTTCATTTATGGTTTGGCCCATTAACAAGTATAATCAATATTCAAAATAATGTACATTTTGGTAATAAAATATCATATTATTATGAATAATTCTTCTGTGTTTTATTCTTGAAAAGTTTTATGAATTAAGGATTGAAATATTAAAATTGAGTTCTATCTGTATAATATTTAATAATTATTCTATTTTGTAAAATCTTATTTGAATATATTTTATAAAGGACACCAATCCTCTAAAAATACCTTAATTATTAATATTGGCCTTACTTGACTTATTTTAATCATTTAATGATTTCTCACAACCTTGCTTGGTGTGTCTTCATAAAATAATAATTTGTAAGTGAGTTTTCATTAACAATATCATTATTTGACTTATTGCTGTTGGTTTTATAGATTTATTTTCATAGTTTATTATTAAACTGTTATGTATAGCAAATTCATTGATAAATTGGTTTCATTAATCAAAAACAAACATAAATGTCTCTGTTTGAGCTCTTATACTCTTACTATCATCATTGTAAGTGACCTGTAATAATAATATAAAAATTATACTATTTTTATATATACTTATTACAGATTTTACTGTTAAAATCTTCAATAGTCTTCATAATTTTCTTAATATAGAAGCTATTAATATGGATAATAACTATATTGATATTCGTGGTGATAATGTTTTCTCATATTATATTTTAATTTTATGAAAGGCTCCTAATAAAAGGTATTATTATTTAGAGTTTCATAGACACAGCTTGAATATATTTTGCAAGAATTTGATCTAATGAGGTACAGACATATTCATGAAGGGGGATTCAATGAGAGGATTGAAATAAAGCATAATAATCTTTCAAATTAGATTAGAAACCATAAGGGATAATTTTTAAACAGATATTTCTTCATGGGATTTTTTTTGAACAAAGATGAGGCAAATTTTCAAAAAATCTAATTTATTCTAAAGGATGTTATCTTGATAGTTCTCAGAATCTTTTTGAGGAAACTATTTCTACTTATATATTTAGGCTCTCTTATGATACCTTTTATCATAAAATGATTTAACACAAACAAATTCATATACAAAATGAAAATCAAGAATTATTTACACTTTGTTTTACTGTAAAGGTTTTAAGAAAAAAAAGAGCACTTATGAAAAGGAATATGTGTATCAAGATCTAAGAAAGTCTCAAAAGTGTCCTTATGAGGACAATTCAAAACCGGAAGCTCCCCAAAATAGTTAGTATTATTTCTATTAAAGGTTAGTTATCAATATCATTCTTGATAATATTAAATGTAACATATATCACAATGATTTTTTCCCTCATACATAGTTTTTTCCCATCTTAAGGAATCTGTAGCAAGGCATAATTTAAAATGATTCAAATTTGTGATAAGAATAAAATTTAAAAATAGAGATATGTAAAAATTCAGTCAAAGGAATTTTCAAATGAATAATAAATTACATTTCAAGCAAAAAAATTCAGAAATCACAAGTCTTCATTTTTAATATGATTCATGCCTACCTGTTTCTTTTCATAAAAACTGTTTTCAAATCTTTTGGGACTATGATGTTTTCCATTAAATTTTTTGTGAAAATAATTGAGAAAGATGATTGAATTTTTTCAAATCATCCTTGTTATCCCAGGTGAACACTTTAGAGGAGGATGTAAATTGATTGAAAATAAAATTTAATTTTCTATTTGAATAGTTTCTATCATTTTTTCGATATTGAGAAAAAGATATTTATTTTAAATATGGATAAGAAAAATTATATAAATAGAATCTCATTGATAAGGAAAAAAATAAGTATAAAATAAAATGAAATGAGATTTGAATAGAAAAAAACTGGGAAAATCTACCATCAGTATTTGAGGGCTGAATATGAGGAGATAGAGAATGTCAAACTTAAGATAAATTTTAGTCCTAAAGTTAATCCAAATTCTCCTTGAAAGCCATAATTAATGTTGTAACTAATGCCAAAGAGATCCCTGGAATTTTAAATGAGTCAATTTTCTATGTCTGAGGATAAAAGATATGCAAAGAAAATTTCTCTGAGTTGATACTCACTAATCAGGTGGAATTCACATGAGAGATTTTGAGAAATATAAATAATCTTATAAAACAGTAGTATTGATGACTATATATCAGATTTAAATAAGTGAAGTTATGCGTGAAGAAATAACAAAATGGGGGGTAGCAAAAAAACATGAAAGAGGAATTGGATCAGTATCTTAAAAATGAATTCAAAGAGTGATATAAATGGTTTTATTATCATATTTTGAGCTCCTCAAATCACTATAGAGAGACTATTGAGGTTAAAAGTAGAAATTTAAATTGAATAGAAAAATTTGATATTGGAAAGTAGCTTCAAGCTTCATTTTTGCAAGTGGTTAGAGAATTTGGATTAAGCTACATATGTGTATTTGGGATTTTGAATCCTGGTTCTATGTATCAAATAATAATTAATCTATAAGAAAGTATAGAGAAGGAGACATTTTGATTTTGAATAAAAAAAAGGAATGTTTTATTGATTACTGAAATGATTAAAATATGAATTTATCATAGATATTTATAAATATAAAAGAAAATCAAAATGAAATATATCTCAATATGATATATATTTAGTTAGTACTATATGTGATTATTTAAATAAAATAAATTGAAAATACTTGATAGTATTTGAGCTTACATTGTTATTTTGAATTTTTACCACTTATCTAATGGACTGAAAGCATTAATTTTCAGAAAAAATGATAAGAAATTACTAAACTTTTCAAAAGAGAAACAGTGAAATGTTCACCTGGTTTTATTGATTTGTCATATCAAGAAATTTAAACATCAATTGAAAAAGGTTCTGATATAGAGAGTGAAGGAGTACAAATTGATTCAAAAATTAGAAATAATGTTTAGTTTTTAGAAAAACTCAAGAGTCAACATTGAAAAGTGTGGTAGCTCTATTTGTGAATATTCCATTGTTTTTGAATCCTATTGAGCTTCACCTTAGGTTTTAAAAGGGCCTTTCAAAATGAGGAGTGGCTGAAACTAAGTAACTATTAAGTGACTTTACATGAAATGATATGGAGTGATATAATTATTTAATAGAGAAAATAAATTAGAAAAGAATATTAAAGGAGGAAAGAAAAATAAGAGAAATGATATAGAGTGATATAGCTATTTGATAGAGAAAATAAATTAGAAAATGATATTAAAGGAGGAAAGAAAAATAAGAGAGCTCCAGGAGGGATAAATTTTTAATCACCAACCTATACTTTCATTAGTAATAAAGAATTTAGTAAGGATCTAGCCACAAAAATTACCTAAAAAGGTTAGACAAGGGTGAAAAATGACTTAATTAAAACTATAAGGATTTGATGTAAAGAAGAAAGAAAACAAAGATGGAATATTAATTAATAGGAAGAAATACCCAATAATAACAAAAAACAGGCTTGTATATGTGAAAACATGAAAGGTTGATTGCTTGATGTTGGTTGGTATTTGTGAGCCTGTGAGGTATGTATAACATACCCATAAGGCCACAAATGATTTATAAACAGTTAAATTTGTCTTCAACAGACTTTTTAATTAAATTTAAAATAAAAAATAACAAAAAATAAGTATAGCTTTTTTTTGGATAAACAAAGTTATAAATATGATGTCATTTTTGGATTCTACACCAAAAAAAACCTAGGGTACATCCATAAGGTGTTATACCCAAAAACACTTATTTCTTATGTTATTGGAAGATTTAAGAATCTCACAGTACTAATGTAAATTTTTTAACATTTTTTTAAAATTGTTAAATTTAAGCTTAAATAAGCTTAAATTTTAAGTTGCATAAGGTTTATGCAAACTTACCAAAATTTTAGTTAAAATTGAGGTGTTGTGTATATTTACTGAATTGGCTAAGGATTTGCCATACAGAATGTAAATCCTGCATGAGCTCAATTTAAAGGGTTTAAGGCCATAGTATGGCTTTAAATAAATAAAAAGGGCAAAATCCACGCAGAAAGGTGGGACAAAGGAAAAAGACCAAATAGAGCTGGGGTACCCAACTTTTTGGATCTGCAAGGATTCAATTAAGGTTGTCCACCTGTATTGGAGGATTTTCAACCTTATTTGAACTTTAAGATTAGACTTTGATCCAACATTAAAGTTTAAACTGGTTTTATCCCAATGTAAACAGGGTTTTCAAACTGCAAAAGGGTAAATCCCAATATGAAGGCTTGAATTTAAGGCTTTAAGAACTGTCAAAGCTTCAATAAGCTTAAAAGTTTAAGGTTACAAGCATTAAAACCTTATCAAAAGTGAAGGTTTGGTGTGTATTGCTATTCTATGTGGAAAAATAGCAATAACTTCAAAAATTTATTAAAAATCCAATTCTTGATGGATTTGCTTGAAAATTTCACACAGCCTACAATTTAATATTATCCACCTATAAATTAAATTTCAAGTATCTTTCAAAATAAATTTCCTGGGTAATTATCCTGTAAATTCACTCTTTTAATTAAAGCTCAAAAAAAATTATAATTTCTTTAAAAATTAATTAAAAATTGAGCTTAAGAGATTTCTTCTTGGAGCTCTATTTTGAAGCTGTTTATGTGAGGAAATTTAATATAAATAAGTTTATTTATATCAAAAAGCTTGAAATAATTAGTTGAAATGAGGATTAAAGTTACTTGGAGTTAAGAATAACACTGCTAACTTTAAATTGGAATTAAAAATAAGTTACCTTAAGCTAAGAACTTTATTTTTAAGCATGGTTTTCCAGTTTTGGTTTGAACACGCCCTCTATATTCATTATGAATCATGAGAGCTTCTCTGAAGACATAAAAAGAGTCTTTTCATCACTGTTTTTGTCCATCATTCATTATCAATCCAATCATATTGGAAATTTAAACAGGTAAAGTTTTATTAAATATAAGATATTATTATTAAAGTAATTCTTAAGTTATTCTATTCTTTATTAATTGAAATTAAAGAATTGAAATCATAGAATTCAGATTATTGTTGTAATAACCAATAATACATTTTATTATATAAAATTATCATCTTAAATATCTTTTAAAAATCCACAAATTCTTCTCAAAAACCCTTTGATCATAATTTCTATTATAAAAAGTTGTTTCATATTTGAAAATATTGGCTTTTGGCGTGTTTTTAACTTATAATTCTTATTTAATAGAATAACTTTTGTTGTTTGACTTGTTGTATTAAATAAATATTATAAGTAAGTTTTCCTTAAGGTTCTATATCTTTTTTTATCTAGTATTAGTTTTTTTATAAAAATTATTTCTGCACAGTGTGTGTTTTAATTCTCTTATAAATAATATTTTTATTATTTATAAGTGGTTAATATTCATATTTTCCACTTGTAATTGTCTCATTAAGAGCTTTACACTTCTTATTGTTATAATTGTCAGTGACTATAACAATAATAGAATAATTATAATTTATTATAAATATTAAATTTCTTTATTATTATTATATTTTTATAATAATAATTAAATTTGTGGTTATAATATTTTATTAGATTATATATTTCTACTGAGGACAGTCATAGTACTCTTGATATTGCTACTATTATCAAGAGTTTCATGGACAAACCTTACATTTGGGGGCCTGGCCATGATTTTAACCAATCTTTGCGACATAAATTATATTCTAGACCTTATTTTACTATTTTTTGACGTAAAATTGCCATATTTATCTTAATATTGGCTTTTTTGGGACTTATACCTTATAAATAATCTTCATAATATTGATAAAGTTATTTTTTCTTAAGAATATTGTTTGAAAAAATATACTATTGAGTGACTTGGAATAAATTTATTTTGTCTAACTAGTGGCTTTTTCACATCACAGACTTGAAATTTATTCTTTGAGTTATTCTAGTATAAAGTGAATAATAATAAAATTCTGATTAATAACTTGTTAATTGCATAATTATTATTTCTTTAAACAAAATAAAGAATCCAATAAAAAATTAAAAAATTAAAAATATTTACTAAAAATATTTTTTCTTTTATCTTAGACATTTTTCTTTATTTTTGACGTAATTTGCCATAAATTACATTAAAACAACTTTATTCCATAAGTTGAGTTTATAAGTTATTTTTATTGTTTGATAAAATAACTTATATTTTTATTTTTTTCTCTAGTGTCATCAATTAGAGACAGCTCTTCAGACTCTGAAGCCTCAGAGTCTAGTATTGAAATTCAAACTAGCCCAGCACCAAGCGGTTTGATAACCAAAGAACCCTTTAAAGGTCCAGCAGGTGAATTCAATTCATTCTTAGTCTATTTTTTTCTTAAAATTCACGTAAAATGACTCCTACTAGAAGTGGAAATAATTACTCCATCCAATCAAATGAATCTGGACCAGGACTTTCCAGTCACAAATCAAAAAGACAAGAATGTCAGCCCAGAGGAGAGGCACAAAAGGAGGATGCCAGAACTTCCACCAGTTCCCAAAGGTTAGCCAGAGCCTTTGAACCTCTTATTGAGAGTCCAGAAGCTGACATAACTGCTATTGCTGTTAGACCTGAATCATTTCCAACAGGCAGCAGTGGAGATTTACCAGTCTCAGTACAAGAACTGGTTTATGGCCGCAAAACAGCAAGAGTGGGAACTTCTCCCAAGTCTTTGGATAGGCACCATGAACTCTTATCTTCAAGTGAAGAAGTTCATGGGGCCAGAAAAGACAGAAGAACTTCTGAAGGGTTGGACACCAATGTCTTGCAAAGGACAAGTCAAACAGATAAAAGCTTGGTTGAAAAACCAAAGCATGTTATCAGAGGATCAGAAGAAGAAGTTGGCTCAAGGAAAGGAAAACAGCCCAGTGGAAGCTCCCCAAGCATCCAACAGAAAAAATCTGCCTCAACAAGTGCCAAGCAAGCCCAAGCAAGCCCCAAAGACTAATCAGAAGGGCAAGCAAAAGGCAAAGCCCAAATGGAACAAGCCTTACCCACAGAACTACACAATCCCAAAGAAAGAAAAGACAGCCATGGACAATGTGTTCAATATGGCAAGAACTCTGATGGAATTCAAAAACAAGGATGAGGAAAGATTGAACCAATCTTTCCCAAAGAAATAGATCTTGTTAAACCTGTAACTCAATTTGAATCTTGTAATAAAGAAATTATGACAAAGTTTAAAACATTAGAGTATATCCAACAAAAGCTGGGTAATGAGATATTGCAAGTCAAAGACCAACAAAAAACCATTATTGGCCTTGAAAATGTTAATAAAGACAATATTGTGTCTTTGACGCAAATTTGTGCAATAATTGAGCCTAAAGTTACTTTTCTCAATCAACCAGATGACAATTTAGTTTCTTTTATAACTGGACAGTTAAGAGAATTGAAATTACAAGTTCAAAACTTGGAAAATTCAACTGGTCACAATGCAGCTCTTTTCCAAGAACAATTAAAAAAAAGTGATAAAGCAAGACTTGAATTGAAAGAGGACATTCAATCAATTACTAATAATTTATCACTAAAAAATTAATTGCCAAGGCAATCCACACCAATTCTTTACAGAAATGTGCTTAACTTGAATAATGATTTACATCATACAATTTAAAGTAATGATGTGGAAATCTCTTGAAATTTCAAAGACATTCCAAAATTAGAAGAATGGCCAACCTTCAATGGTGAAGGAGTATATAATCATATGGAATTTATGAAAACAAGTGATATGTTCAAAGAAGACTTTAACATACCAGATGAATACATAAGTGCCAGATTACACTCATTATTTACCAGATCAGAAAAGAAATGGTATTACAAAATGAGACAAGACAATGGTGAACATTCTTGGCCTTGGTGGAAAGAAAAAACTATTTCCAAATGGGCAAATGATTCCTGGAGATTTAGAATGGAAAATTCTTTTGAAGAAGCCATTTTTAATATTGAGAGGGACAGGCCCATGTCTTGGTTTCTTAAACAGAAGGACAGATTAACTGCCATTCATCCTGATATGTCTGAAACAATGGTACATAAAAGGATATTAAGAAAGTTTGGTGGTGACCTTGAGCATGCTATAAGAAGCAGATGTATTGATCCTTGCTCTACAGAAGATTATATCAATGCTATGGAGGACATAACTACTAGGACAAAAATTGGAACAAATTGCTCTAAATCCCCAATAGACAACAAGACTAATGGGAAACCAATTTCAAAGCCAAATAAGCCACAAGACAGACTTCCTTTGAAATGTCACAAATGTGGAAGTAAATCTCATTTAGAAAACAATTTCCCAAAAAAGACAAGAATCAATGAGATAAATGTTGAAAAAGTGGAAGACACAAAAGAAACAACTGATGTATCTTTACATGAAAGTGATTCTGAGCCTTCAGAAGAAGAAGAAGTACCAGAAGAGCTTAGTATAGAAAAAATTAATGTTTCTTTTGAAGTCACTGAGGTACACACTCATTTACCACAGTATAGTGATGAATGTATGGATCTAATAAATGTGCAAGATGCTACAATGCAGAAAACCAAACCTGCCAGAGGTAAAGGTTATACAGCTGGTTCATCTTGTATCACTAATATTGTGATAAAAAACACAGAAGCCAAGATACACCTTGACTCAGGTGCCTTTTGCACTTGTTTTGGAAAATATTATCTTGAAAACGTTTGTACCAATTGGCAAGACAAATTAATGCCAATTGAAGGTATAACATTCAGCAGTGCTAGCCAAAATATGCACCCCTTGGGTATATTTGAAGCAGAAATAATATTTCCTCATCCTATAGGAAGTATAAGATTGAAAGTTGAAATTGTTGTCATGAATAATTGTACTTCCCAACACTTTATACTTGGAAATGATTATCTCAATATTTATGGTATTGATATTAATAATAATAAAGACAGGTATTTCACTATAGGGGAAAATAAAAGACAAAAATTTGCTTTTCCTCTAGAAAAAAGAGAAATTACTGTCATTAAACAAGTGAAAAATGTTAATAAGGAAAAATTTGTGTCAGGTAAATTAATTGAAGCACAAATTAGTCCTGAATTAACACTAGAAATGAAGGAAGAGATTATTGAAATTTCATTTCAATACAGGGAAGCCTTTGCTTCAGATAATGAACCACTTGGAGCCATAAAAGGCCATGAAGTGGACATTATGCTTCATGTGGAAAGGCCTTATCCGCCACTATTAAGAAGACCAGCTTATCCAGCTAGCCCTAGGGCTAGAGAAGCATTAGAAAGTCATATTAATGAACTAATGAAGCTGGGAGTTCTTAGAAAGGTTGGACACAATGAGGAGGTAGAAGTCACAACTCCAGTAATCATTACTTGGCATAATGATAAGTCAAGGATGGTTGGTGATTTTAGAGCACTGAATACCTATACTATTCCAGACAGGTATCCACTCCCTATAATTCATCAGACTTTGACTCAATTATCCAAAGCAAGATTCATTACTTCCATGGATGCTCTGAAAGGATTTCATCAGAATCTTTTGACATCTCATGCTAGGAAATTATTGAGAATAATTGCTCATTGTGGGATTTATGAGTATTTGAGAATGCCTTTTGGTATTAAAAATGCACCCTCTCATTATCAGAGAATGATGAATACCATCTTCCCACATGAATTTTCAGAAGGATGGTTAATCATTTATATTGATGACATTATCATTTGTTCAGAAACCTGGCAATTACATTTAGAGAGACTTTCATTAGTAATTAAGAAAATTATTCAAGTGAACATGGAAATATCTCTTAAGAAATGTAATTTTGGGTTTCATGAGTTAAACGCTCCAGGACATGTAGTCTCAGGACTGAGCCTTGGTGTTGACAAAAACAAAGTGGCTGCAGTTTTACTGAAACAAATGCCCCAGAAAAAAAAAGAAACGATGTCTTTTTTAGGGTTTGCCAGTTAGTACAGGCAACACCTTAAAGATTTTGCAATCCATGCCAGCTCATTATACAGAATTTGTGATCAACAAACTATTTTTGAAATGACACAGGAGAGGATTCAAGCATATTATAAAATCAAGTATGCCTTGACCAATGCACCATTATTATTGATGCCAGACTGGAAGCTTCCTTTCAAGCTGTATATTGATGCATGTGGTGAAGGTTTAGGAGCTGCTCTTCATCAAATTCAAATTGTCAATGACAAACCTTATGAAGGTCCAATTTGTTTTATTTCAAGACAAATTAAAACTACTGAGGCCAGATATGGAGCTAGCCAAATGGAGTGCCTTTGCCTTGTTTGGGCTCTGGAAAAACTTCATTACTATCTTTATAGTAGTGTGTTTGAAGTAATTACTGATTGTAATGCAGTAAAATCACTTCTTAACATGAAAACTCCAAACAGACACATGTTAAGATGGCAGATTGCTATACAGGAGTATAGAGGCAATATGACCATAGTACATAAAGCTGGAAATATTCATAAGAATGCTGATGGCTTAAGTAGATGGGCATTAACAAATACACCTGACAACCCTGCCTATGTTCCTACAAGTGCAGAAACTCAAATTCCAATTGAAGGAATTAATATCACAGATGTTGGAACAGAATTCTTTGAAGAAGTTAGCGAAAGCTATAAGCAAGATAAGAATTGTCATATTTTTACTGCTCTACTTGACAAAGATTGCAAAAATGTAGCCTTGGCTAATTCTCTGGATGATATTTGGAAAACATCTTACGATAATGGAAGATTCCATTTGCTTGATGGTATACTATATCATAGATCTAAACACACATGTGTCATGGTCCTATGTAGTAGAATGTTAATTAACACTATACTACTAGAATGCCATGATAACCTATACTCTGGACATCTGTCTGAAGACAGAACTATGGAAAGAATTAAGACATGTGCCTGGTGGCCATCTTGGAGAAAAGATGTCATTGAGTACTGTCACAGTTGTGATAGATGCCAGAAAGCCAATAAAGCTACTAGTAAAAGATTTGGTTGAATGATCCATATTCAAGAACCAAGTACCCCATGGGAAGTGGTTCACATGAATTGGGTAATTGCCTTACCACCTGCAGGTGATAAAAGTTACAATGCATGTCTTGTTATTGTGGACAGATATAGTAAAACACCAATCTTTTTACCATGTCACAAAGATGACACAGCTATGGATACAGCTCTTTTGATCTGGAATAGAGTAATATCCCATACTGGTCTCTTTAAAAACATTATTAGTGACAGAGACCCAAAATTCACATCAGCCTTATATACTAATTTACATAAGCTTTTGGGTACAAAACTATCATTCTCAACAGCATACCATCAACAAACAGATGGGTTAGCAGAAAGAATGATTCAAACCCTTGAGGAAATGATCAGAAGATTTTGTGCTTATGGTCTGGAGCTTAAAGATTCTGATGGCTTTACACATGATTGGTGTACTCTTATACCAGCATTGGAATTAGCCTACAAGACCTCCATCCATGCTTCAACAGGCAAAACTCCTGCAATGTTGGAAAAAGGATGGAACCCCAAAATTCCAATTGATTCTTTGAAGAAAGATCTGGTTGATATTCATCCAACTGCTTCAGGCTTTAAGTTATTGCTTGATAAAGTAAGAAATCATGCCAATAAAAGCATGAATGATGCTTTTGAATATGCTAAACAGAAATGGGATAAAAGTCATAAGACCCCAGAATTCAAAGTAGGGGACTTAATACTAGTTTCAACCTTGAACTTTAATAATATTGAAGGCCCAAAGAAATTGAAAGATTCCTTTGCAGGACCATTTATTATTAAAGCCCTTCATGGGACAGATGCAGTACAAGTAGAACTGTCAGGAGAACTGGAAAACAAACATCCAACTTTCCCTGTCAGTCTAGTAAAGCATTACACTTCAAGTGATAAGGAATTATTTCCTTTGAGAGATGAAACACCCTTAGAAGTACCCCCACTAGATCAAAGTGAGGATAAAAAGGTACTGAAAGTCTTGAAAGAAAGAAGACTTAGGGGAAGAAATGAAAGAGAATACTTAGTCAGGTATAAAAATCCACAAAATGAAGATGAATGGATTGTAGAAAGAAAAATAACTGATTCCCAAAAGTTTCTCAGAAGATTCAGACATGAGAGAAGACCAATTGCTCAATGAAAAGTTTGAATTGTGTGCTTTACATACTTGAAAGTATAAGTAGAGAGGTTGGAAAGTGGATTATACACCCTCCAAATAACTTGGGGGTATACTACAAAAAAAAAATTGTGGTACAATTTTTTTTTGGTGGTAGGGAATGTGAGCCTGTGAGGTATGTATAACATACCCATAAGGCCACAAATGATTTTATACACAGTTAAATTTGTCTTCAACAGACTTTTTAATTGAATTTAAAATAAAAAATAACAAAAAATAAGTATAACTTTTTTTTGGATAAACAAAGTTATAAATATTATGTCATTTTTGGATTCTATACCAAAAATAACCTAGGGTACATCCATAAGGTGTTATACCCAAAAACACTTATTTCTTATGTTATTGGAAGATTTAAGAATCTCACAGTACTAATGTAAATGTTTTAACATTTTTTTAAAATTGTTAAATTTAAGCTTAAATAAGCTTAAATTTAAAGTTGCATAATGTTTATGCAAACTTACCAAAATTTTAGTTAAAATTGAGGTGTTGTGTATATTTACTGAATTGGCTAAGGATTTGCCATACAGAATGTAAATCCTGCGTGAGCTCAATTTAAAGGGTTTAAGGCCATAGTATGGCTTTAAATAAATAAAAAGGGAAAAATCCATGCAGAAAGGTGGGACAAAGGAAAAAGACCAAATAGAGCTGGGGTACCCAACTTTTTGGATCTGCAAGGATTCAATTAAGTTTTTCCACCTGTATTGGAGGATTTTCAACCTTATTTGAACTTTAAGATTAGACTTTGACCCAACATTAAAGTTTAAACTGGTTTCATCCCAATTTAGACAGGAATTTCAAGCTGCAAAAGGGTAAATCCCAATATGCAGGCTTGAATTTAAGGTTTTAAGAACTGTCAAAGCTTAAATAAGCTTAAAACTTTAAGTTTACAAGCATTAATACCTTATCAAAATTTAAGGTTTGGTGTGTATTGCTATTCTATGTGGAAAAATAAGAATAACTTCAAAAATTCATTAAAAATCCAATTCTTGATGGATTTGCTTGAAAATTTCACACAGCCTACAATTTAATATTATCCACCTATAAATTAAATTTCAAGTATCTTTCAAAATAAATTTCCTGGGTAATTATCCTGTAAATTCACTCTTTTAATTAAAGCTCAAAAAAAATTATAATTTCTTTAAAAATTAATTAAAAGTTGAGTTTAAGAGATTTCTTCTTGAAGCTCTGTTTTTAAGCTGTTCATGTGATGAAATTTAATATAAATAAGCTTATTTATATTAAAAAACTTGAAATAATTAGTTTAAATGAGGATTAAAGTTACTTGGAGTTAAGAATAACACTGCTAACTTTAAATTGGAATTAAAAATAAGTTACCTTAAGTTAAGAACTTTATTTTTAAGCATGGTTTGCCAGTTTTGGTTTGAACACGCCCTCTATATTCATTATGAATCATGAGAGCTGCTCTGAAGACATAAAAAGAGTCTTTTCATCACTGTTTTTGTCCATCATTCATTATCAATCCAATCATATTGGAAATTTAAACAGGTAAAGTTTTATTAAATATAAAATATTATTATTAAAGTAATTCTTAAGTTATTTTATTCTTCATTCACTAAAATTAAATAATTGAAATCATAGAATTCAGATTATTGTTGTAATCACCAATAATACATTTTATTATATGAAATTATCATCTAAAATATTGTTTAAAAATCCACAAATTCCTCTCAAAAACTCTTTAATCATAACTTTTATTATAAAAAGTTGTTTTATCTCTAAGAATATTGGTTTTTGGTGTGTTTTTAACTTATTATTATTATTTAATATAATAGCTGTTGTTGTTTGACTTGTTGTATTAAATAAATATTATAAGTAAGTTTTTGTTAAGGTTCTATATCTTTTTTTATCTAGTATTAGCTTTTTTATATAGAATTTTTCTATGAGAATTATTTATATACAGTGTGTGTTTTAGGCCTTTTATAAATAATATTCATATTATTTATAAGTGGTTAATATTCATATTTTCCACGTGTAATTGTCTAATTAAGAGCTTTACACTTCTTATTGTTATAATTGTCAGTGACTATAACAATAATAGAATAATTATAATTTATTATAATTATCATATTTCTATTATTATTATTATATTTTTATAATAATAATTAATTTTTTTTATATATAATTATTTTTAATAATTATATTTAAATTTGTGGTTACAATATTTTATTATATTATATATCTCTACTGAGGACAGTCATAGTACTCTTGATATTGCTACTATTATCAAGAGTTTCATAGACAAACCTTACAGTATTCTGTATAAGCCCTTTTCAGTACACTTTTGACAATTGGGAATAAATGTGTGGAAAAAATACCAAGCTTCTTTGGAGGAAATACATATTTCACTTTCTAAAGACTGTACAATATTATCAAGCACTTAATTGAGTAAATTGTAGGTTAGAAAGCTTAAAAACTAATTCAAAGTTACCCATGGATATACTTAAAGCCATCTTTACAGTATCCCCTTTGTATTACTGTATGGATGAATATGAATAAAGTATCATATAGCTGGCTGAGTAATGAGGATTTTTATTGATTAATCAAAATATTGAACTCAAGATTTACTGATTGAACTTATGGTTTGATAGATTGAAGTTGAAAGGTGAAAAAACAAGTCCAAAAAATATGTGAAAAATGTAAAATTTTATTAATAAGTGAAAATTCTTATCCAATGGGGATTAAGTTATAAGAAATTGAATATTGAATCATTAGAGTACATTTAATATCAGATAAAATTTGTGGTCCTATAGGGTCAATTGACCTTTTTTTGGGGTTGAAAGCCTCTTGGGTATCCTGGGCCCATGTGAACTTGAAAGGCCTAAGGGTGCACTTTGTTGCTTTTGAAATGTTGAATTTATGAAACAGGAATCCATTAATAATACTATCACAATTTTTTGAAATAAATTTACCATTAGTAAAAAAAATACCTCACATGGAATTTATGGTGAGAATACCATATATAGATGGAAACAACACAGAACTCCATTCTGAAGTAATTTGGAGCTTTAGAAAGCTCTAAATACAAGAGTATTTATGCCAGTGACCTGTAGTAGGGGCTTGGGAACCAATATTGAACTTTGTGACACTCAAATATATGAAGAAGCTTCTAATTTTCCTAATATTTTTTCTTTAATATGGATTTCATTTTTACATAATTGTGAAACTGTTTGATTCCATCTTTAATTGACTAATATACATAAGTTTTTTCAAATATGGAGTAAGATATTCCATATTGAATGTGTCAGGATTACTTTATGTATAAGATATTTACAGCTAATCCTATCAGTGTGACATGTAGTAAAATGGTTTAAGTAATATCTAAAGGGATTTTATATGATTTAAATAGTGGTGGTGAGCAGTATTGAAAGCTCTGGGTTCAGTAATTGTCAATTGGCTAACTATAGTCAGTACTAAAATAACTATTCTTTTTTGCAATTTTACCTTGTCAATTTCCAACATTATAAGTTTGAGTAACAATAATACTAAGTAGAAAGTAAATATCAGGATGGTAATTCCTCTTTTGTGCAGAGAAATGGCCCCTTTTATCCTGTAAAAGGTGTGGAGGGGAATCTACAACCTTGCACTTAGAATTAGAAAGTAATTAATACTAAAAAGGGTGCACTTGAGGTATATTTTACATACCCAAATAGGCCACAAATATCTTCAAAAATGAATTTTGAACTATACATAACCCATAAGTAATGCATATATTCAAAATTCATAATTTTTTATTTCAGAAAAGATGAATAGCACTTTTTTGAGTAAGTAATACATGGATTTAAGACCAGGTTTGGATTCTACACAAAGATTCACCTAGGGTAGCTCGATAGAGTGAATAAGCTGAAATTAACGATAAGAGGTGGTAATATGGAAAATACTTCAATACCACATAAAAGAATTGTGAAAAGTTTTGTTTTTCTCAATTTCATGCCAAAATAATGGGAATGTGAGAAATCCCATGTTACATATAAACTAAGAATAGTGTTATTCATGTTTGTGGAACTTGATATTATGGTATTCTTACATAAACGTTTGGTACACCCATGGTGGATATCAGTCTTGAAGCCTGAATTTTCATTTTTGATGCGAAAATAGTTAAGGGGGACAAAAGACATCAAAGAGAGCCAGGGTACCCAACTTCTGAGGCCTCTGAGGTGTGGATAGCTCTAAAGCTTGGATCCATGACTGATCTTGGCCCAATTAATATGCTAAAACCGTTTTAGAACCTGGTTACCAATTTAAAATCTCATTAAACCATAAGAAAATAGCAAATAAGCTGCTATTTTGATTTGCCAAGGAGGTAAAGAGAAACTTAGACTCCTGTAGCCATGTCAATTATTAATGATTTTCCATGGATAAGCCCTAAAAGAGTAATTGGAACCCTTTTTGGACTAGTATCCATTTATTTCCCTCATAGCACCCAGAAATATAGTACTATTTTCAATTCTACATAGAAATGTGGTAAAAACTTCAAAAATTCATTAAAAATACAATTCTTGAAGAATCTTTCTGAAACTTTCAGTACTAATCAAGAACAGTATAATTCATAGAAAAACAAAAAAATCATACTTTTTTAAGGAAAATTAAAAGTTTTACTTACAGTCCATTTTTGATAATTCTATGTGAAACACTGAATCTTCAAAAATTCATAGAAAGTACACTATGTGATGAAATTTCAAATAAAATTGCTACCTTTTAGAAGTAAATGATTATTTTGAAATAAAAGAAGATTTAAAGTTGTTATTCCTTTTATTCTTAACCCCAAATGGGTTGGTAGTCACATAAAAACATCAATTAAGTAATTATGATAATCTTATGTGACAACAAACAATGCAATCAATAATCCCAAAACGTTTTATTGTTTTCCCACTTACTGGTTTTTCAGTTTTCTCCATGGCATGCCTCTGTGATCTGTTTTTGACTTAAAAGGGGCCTCCTCTTGCTGTTTTTTCCAAAATCATCACATGATTTAATTATACCATTATTACCAACAAGTATTAGTTAATATTTTATCAAGTGTTTTATTCTTTCAGAATCAATTAGAAAGACGTGAGATCATAGAAATAAACTATATATTGTTGTAATCCTGCTATAAATCAATTTTTATCCTTCAAATCCACAATTATCCTTCAAATTTCTTTACTATTATCTTTCAATAAGCTCTTTGGAGTATTAGTGAGTTTTTTGTCTTAATTCTTAAAGTTTTTCTCTAGTAATAGTTTTCTTCAAGAGTTCTTCTTTTATAATTATTCTTGTAAAAGATAATTATATTTTAAAATAATTTTATTATTTTAATAAAGAAGTTTCTATTTTAAATTCTTCTTGTAATTGATTCTTGTAGAAAGTTAATGCTTACTGTTATAATCACTAATAGTGTATAACAAGTAAAAGAAATAATTAAGTAATCAATTATTTAATTGTGGTTATAATAATTCTCATTATTATATTTGATGAGAACAGTCATAGTACTGTTGATTCATAGTAATATTATCAACAGTTTCATAGACACATCTTACACTTTAACAGCGCTGTATATCCTGTATTTGGCTCATATATGGTTTTGAAACCACATCCCGTCATGTTTCCACAATACAGGGTGAAAACTTTGATCAGGGGACCTCACAGATGCTTTCCAATGTGTCATCCATGTAGAATTCTGTACACTATCTGTCTAAGGGACTCTTATTAGTAATAATACGAGTCTTTGAAGTAAAAAACAATATTTGGAATGTTTGTGAAACCTATAATTAATTAGTATAATAATTGATTCCACAGTATTGGTTTTTTTTCAATTAGGTGGAATTTTAACCTTGAAGCCACTACAGCTTTGTCAGTTTTAAAGATATAGAGCTCAAAAGTAGCTCATTTTGTATCCCTTTATTGATTATACACAATGTTTACTCATTTCGTACTCCTAAAATTAAGTATGGTAGAAGTATACAGGTTTCCAATTCCATTGTGGGAATTTGGGCTTGGTTGGGGATCCTGCATTGGGTTAATACTTGCAATAATTTCTCTCTAGTTGTGATAAAGGATTATGAAGGATACCATTAAAAATCTCAGATTATTCCTTTTATAAGCATACCCAGATTAAGGTATCTAATATCAAAGATGTAGAAATTAAAGGAGAGATAGATATTTCATTAAGAATTAATTCGCCTGTTCTTGGCTCTAACTTCTGAAATATTGGAGCTAGCCCAATTTGGGTGGTATCATTGGATATACCTCATTGAGAGCTTCAATTTAAGCACTCACATGATGAAGCT
This sequence comes from Austropuccinia psidii, assembly GCA_023105745.1. Lineage (NCBI taxonomy): Eukaryota > Fungi > Basidiomycota > Pucciniomycetes > Pucciniales > Sphaerophragmiaceae > Austropuccinia > Austropuccinia psidii. The sequence goes on from JALGQZ010000008.1 coordinate 32,699,551, forward strand.
CCACCTCTATTTTTAGATCTTAGAGGAGAGTTAAAAATTACTTTTTATACTCAGTTCAAGATTTGAGCTGACATAACTTTGTGTTCATGACATGTTTATGGGAGTTTTGTATTCCGAATAAGGTGGATTTCCTTTTGCTTTCAGATGCCCTCATGAAAGTTTGAAGTGAAATTCAATTTTTTGTTGGAATCGTGCTTTAAAATTGGTTTATGGTGTTTTGGTGTCAAGCTTGTGCCCTGGCTTTGAGTCACAGGATTAAAGAATGACAGAATACTACTATAGAATACTACCCCATTTATTAGTTGAATATGAAAATAAACTTCAATGTTGAATTATTCTGACATTTTTCAGGAATTAAGCTGAAGCTCAATTCACACTAAATTACTCTCTTCAATTAAAATCTCACACAATAGTTAATAAAATTACATAAAGACCATGGGGGGAGGGTATATATGACTTCCAATGTTTTCTGTTGATTTTGGAGGAAAATGAAAAAATCAGAGGTTTATTTCAAAAATATTGCAATGAACATGGTGGATAAAATTCTATATATCACATAATGTTTAATATTTGAATGAGATCCCATATTGGTTTAGCTTGAACTCATAAAAGCTCATAAATTCACATTTTTTTAGTTCCATAGCTAACTTACCTTTTTCCCAAATACTGTTAAGTCCTATAGCTAAAATTTTCTTCTTTTATAATAGCTTGAAATTTATTCTTGTGATAGATTAAATAATCCTAAGAGAGTTTCTGAGTCTATACACAGCTCACATTTTCAGTTTAACCTTGTTTTATTATATAAAAATGGGAAGATTTAAGTTCAAATATTCTTTGAGATGTATTGAAAAGATATCTCAATATATTTTCTTCCAATTATTAAAAAAATATTGGTGGATAAATTTGGAATTAAAGCTCTTTAAGAGATATAAATTGTGGGTAATGCTTTTGATATAGGATATAATAAGGCAGTAGCTTAAAAGAGAAATCAGTTATGAAGCTTCTTTTGAAATCATATTCAGCACAAGAAATAAAGTGCCATAGGCTTCATATTAAAATTTAAATTAGAAAGAAATATAAAGCCTAAGGAGATTCAAAAATAAAAAAGATAAAGAAATTGGCCAATGATTTAATAATTAGAGGTTACTATTGAGTAGTATTAATAAGTTCTACCTAAAGTAATATCAAAAATCATTTGATACAATGTGATATATTCTAGTTGATTATATTGAAGATGAAATGAATATAGTTCTTTGGATCACGAAAAATGTATATAGAGCAGAAACAAATGTGAGATGTTATGGCTTAAGATAGCTAAAAAGAATACTATAGCTATTATTGTTTTTGTGAGATATTTAAATTAATTGTTTTTGCTCTTCTTAGTTTTGAATGATCGTTGTTCATATAGATTAATGATATTTAATAGGATCGATATCATTTTTAAACTTATTTCTCAATATTCAGAATTATTATGATACCAATCACCTTGAAATATTCTTTTTCTTGGGTGTATACTTCAAAGACTACTAGAATTATCTATTTCAATAACGTTTTCTTTATATGTCCATGAAGAAAAATACTATCATTAAAGAGAACTATATATTAATATCATTAAGTAGAACTATGAAGATCATAGACTATATAATATAACTCCTCCTTAGAATAGAATTCCTCAATATTAAAAGTTCTAAGAATATTATCAAATTTATCAATAATTCTGAGTGTGACATTCTTTACTTAAAATTTGATTTAGATACTATTATATTCGATAAGAACCAGCTACTGTGAAAGAATACTGAAATTTTAACAATAAGGACTTTAACAGCTATCCAGCTACCTGTTGATAATCATAATAATGAAATTTTCGGCTTTACTTCATGATATTGGGAGAAGAAAGGTAGAGAGAGCCTATATCTGTAGAATATAGATCTCCTTAAAGAGTCTCAAAAGAAAAGATTCATAAAGATTAAGGTTTTGAGAACTTTTAGCTGAGGAAAATTCAAGATTGGAATAAAAATGTGAAATGAACCCCCATTTATGACCAATAAGCTTTGGTTATCATGTTTTCTAGTAATTTTGGGTGTAACCTTGGTATGAATTTGGCTTCTGAGAAATGAGATGCTTCAAATTTCAAGGTAACATTCTCATATTTTTCTTTTCCAATGAGGTGGTTTTATTTTTTTATTTTAATAATATTTGACATTAATATGAATCGTCACTAATATGATATATCTTTTGTTATTTTGTAACAGTTTGTGGTTTCCAAATTTATTTATGATTGAGAATTATAAGCTGTATTTTTTATGTGGATTTGTATACCAATGATATGTGTATACAAATTTCTGAGAAAAGTGTGTCTTCTACATATACTAATTCTATGATAATTTCTTGAATTTACCCATGGAGATAAAGATTGATTTATGATAATAGCCTCAATTCAATTTCAAGCTTGAATATAAACTTCAATGTACAACAAATGAATAGTGAATCTGTATATATAAGGTTTAAGATTATTTTTTGCATGTATGTGTAGGCTGTTTGAGTTGTTTTAGCATATGTACTGTGTTATGTAACATTATAGCTTAATAATATTTTCATTAGTTAAACGTTTACAGGCTGAGAATGATTTATATTCAAAAGGAATCTGTGTTGTATTCCTGAAGACATAGATATTAACCTTCTTTTCATACTGTACATGAGAATTGTATATCCTAGGCTTAATTTTTTGATGTAGCTAACTTGAGAGGTGTATGTTTCTTCATTTACTGTACTTTTAAAAATCAATTTATCTAAACATTGTAGCTGTGAGTAATAATGTTGATCTCTGTATAATCTGTCTTTTTATCTTGGTATTTCATCGTAGATTTCAAGCTTAAAAATTAAAAAATATCTATAGACTATAGATATGAGATTTTACTTTTTTGTTTTCTAAATTTCTATTGCTGAGCTTTCTCTCCACAGGTCCATTTTCATCAATTTAAGTGGTAACTGGTAGCTTTCACAAAATAGTTAAAAATTTTGATTTTTTTATCCAAAGATAATTTTGACTGCGTATATATTAATTTTGAAATTTTCCTATTTTAATTGATTGAATTGATATCTTTGGTTTTCATGGAACCTTATATATGAGATTGTAGAAGCTCAATAACTACTAATTCCACCATGTGACCCACAAAATCTTAAGAATATTAATTCCATTGTTTTCAAATATTGATTTGACATTTAATGAAAGGAAAATATTGGTAGTTTATGCACAGCATGGACATATTTTAGGTGATAATGGGATATAGTTTTATTAAAAATTTTTAAGAATAAAATAGCTTCAAATAAAATTAATTATTGTGATTTTATGTTATCTGTGATCTTACATTTTATAGACTTTAATACTTTAGATTAGTGATATGGTGTCATTTGCATTGTTTATATAATATTATCATTTATTGACACAAGATCTGGATCCCATGTGGTGGGACACATCTTTCTGTGTTATCTTGATGTTGTATATTTTTAGAATATGACTAAGAAAAAAAACACAAAACTATACTATGGATTAAAGAAGATATGGTAAATTTAAAATACCTTTATACAAAATGACAATATTAGAAAACATTCCTCCAAAGTGTTCTTCTGAGATGAGATAATTCTTTCCCTCAGAGCATAAAAATTGATTAATATTGGTAAATAACTGATTAGACTATGCCATATCAAATAATGAATGAGGATATGAGACTTTATTTAGAATTGGCCACATAAATATAAAGTCACTTTTGAAATATAAGAAGCCTATAAATAACATGCTTACCCAAAATTTACCATTTTTCATAGAGCAGAATATTATTAGCCTTTTTTGTGAGTAAGTCAATCTATGGATTTAAGTCTGAGTTTGGATTCTGAAAAAACATTAACCTAGGATAACTCAATAGGGTTAATAAGCTCAAAACAAATATATGAGGTGGTAATATTGAAAATACTTCAAAACCTGATCATCAATATCACATAGATTATTTGTGTACATTTTTGTTTTTTTTGTTTTCATGCCAAAAGAATGGGATTCTGAAATTTCCCATGTTATAAAGCTAAGAGTAATTCAATAAATGTCTATAGCACTTTAAATTAGTTTGTTTAAATACAGTATGGATATACTCAGAGAGGATATCAGTCTTTAAGCCTGAATTACTACTTTTGACCTGAGAATAGCTAAGTGGGACAAAAGATGTCAAAGAGAGCCAAGGTGGCTCAGTTTCTGAGGCCTCTGAAATATAACCACTCCTAAGTATTATATAAATTGCCAATATGGACTTGATTAGTAAGCTAAGACCTTTTGGGAACCTTTTTACTAAGATTAAGTCCCATTGAATCATGAGGAAATAGAAAATAAGATGCTATTTGGACATGACAAGGAGATAATGAGAAGATCTGACTTTTGAAACTTTGAGATATGACCACATACCCAAAAAGGTCACAAGAAATATTTAATATAATTATACATTAAAAATAAGTACCTTGAAGCTACAAAAATACCATAAATTGGTATAAAACTTGGTTTAACTTAAACACCAATGAATAAACATGTGAAATAAATTATACCATTGGATTCCCCATGGTAAAATACACATATACCATTTTTATGGCATATCTGTAAAGTCAATATTTAATAAGTTATAAGTAATAATACCTTATAAAAAACACAAATCCTTATTTATTTCAAACCCCAATGAAACAACATGTGAAATAAATGGTACCATTGGATTCTCCATTAGACTCTACACATAAAACAATTAATAAGCTAAGATTCAAAATCAATACTTAAGGAATTAACCTGAATATATGCACTTTTTTGGTCCACACATATATTCAAGGATTTCAACTAATATCTCTTGAGCTATGCATGATAGAGTGATGAACCAAAAAAAAGTCATCATGTAATTACTGTAGGAATACAGAAATGAAGTTTATTTCACAAGTTATAAACAAGGTTAAAATCTGTAAGGAATTATTGATTAAAATCAGCAGAGCTGTTGACCACTTTGTTGTGAAAGTGGTCCAAAATTAAAAAGAAGTAGAAAATTGAATTCTACCAGTTCATTCGTGAAGAATGATGTATTTTTTATTATAATATTCAAGGTATAACCCCTTGAAATCATAGTTTGAAGTTTAAAATATCAAATTTCGACAGAAAAGATGAGTTACAAGAAAAATCATCAAAAATAGAGTTTTGATGATGTAATGAAATTCTCTTGGAAGCATAATACGGTTATGCCAAGCTATTATAATCTACTCTCTGAATTTCTGTAGCGTGTAAATCTCAAAAGTTATTAAGGATCAAAGTTTGAGCTTAATTTGATCATTTATGATCACTCACTGTAACCTTAAATTAAGTTTAACAGTCATATAAGTGATAGAATTGGTGAATACTATTAGTTTATGATTCAAAATCATAAAATCCACGCAATTTGGTGTTCTGCCAAGCCTTTGACGTCATCAAACTTAGAGTTATAGTGATAACTCTAAATAATGGCATAATAATGATGTAATGAGGTTTGATCATGATGTAATCATCACCAAACCTTAAAATATTGATCAATTCCAGTGGATATGATCAGTGCACGTCTACTAGAAGCCTGTTGGACTCTAGGAGGGATTTATTTACTATAAATAGAGCTCTTTTTACTCTGTTTTCCCCTCAGATGCATCAAAAACATTAAATCAATACAATTAAAAAGGTAATATCTATATTCTTTATATATAAAACCTTTATATAATTAAAGACCAAAGATCATCCTATTATAATCATTAATTTTGACGTGATTAAATCATTTGTTTAATTGTTTTTGTTAAAAATCTCTCTAAAACTCATTTCCACGTAAAAATCATGAATATTTGTAAATTTCTCTATTTTTATTGTAAATACAATTTGGAAAAGGTGTATTTACATTATTTTGGCGTAAAATATCTCAAAATTATTATATTAAGTGTTAAAAGTAGGTTATCTTCTCTTATTATAATAATTTTCTCTATATTATTCTTTTAATAATTCTTGAATTAATATAAATAGTATTCATATTAATCTATAACTTTAATATTGGTAATATTATTGTTATTAATTGTTTTTTATTAATGAAAAACAATTTTTTACGCCTTTATTATTTGTTTGTAACAATAATAAAGTGCCATTAAATATATTAATTATTTTATATTAATATATTTATTTTATTATATTATATTATCATATTTTATTGATAATATACTTATTTTTACGCCATAATTATAATAATTATTTTTATCTTATTTGTTTCATTTATAAGGACATTCATAGTACAATAAGTAAAATATTAGTAATATTCACTTATTGTTTCATAGTCAAACCTTACATTTGGGGGCCTGGCCGTGATATTTACTCTAAAAGACCTTTAAAAAGATTCTAATTGGGCTTATCCAATAATAAATTGAACTTATAATCATAAAATTATATAATAATTTTATATTTATTAATTTTAAAAGCTATTGAGGCATTTGGAAAGCAATTGTACTGTCTTACACGTGGTTTTTCACATCCTTGGACTTGCAAGAATTTTGTTTGAGTGACTCTAGTGATTAAAAAAGATATTTTATAAATTAAAAATAATTTTATATTATAAATTAATTTTATAAAAGGAATCATATTCATTTTTATTTTATTCTTTAAAAATAGAAACATAAAAAATAATAAAAGTATTAAAAGCCAATGAAAAAGTTATTTCATTAATTTTAATTTCAGTTCTTTAATTATTTTAATTTTTTTTTCTATAAAAAAAGATATAAAAGCAATTTTTACGTGGAAAATTGCCATATCTTACCAAAAATAACACTTTTATATAAAAGAATTATATTTATTTGTCTTTTTTAGTGTTTGAAGACAACCCAACAGAGGATAACCAAACCACTGTTGAAAGATTGGTGGAAGAAACTTGTCAAAGTTCTCCAACACCAATAATTACCAAAAGAAAGAAAGCCAAGAAATTGGACTTTCCAGGACCCACCATTCAGGACTCTGAAGGTGAGTACCTCATTGATAAGTTGCCATAAGAAAATTCCTGTTCTGAAATCCTCTTATTTCTCATTTTTCTTATAATATGACTACCATAAGAGGCTCCCAATACTCCATCCAATCAGATGGAGCTGGACTCAGAGGTAGAATTGATTCCTCAAAAGGGAAAAGGAAGGGCAATATCCCCAGTGGAACAGAATCCACACAAGGAAGTGCCTTATCCCAAGGGAAAGTCCCAGAAATGCCTATGATATCTGAACCTGAATTGGAACTAAGTATCAGTAATTCAAACAGGTACAAATCAAATTTAGAGGGCTCAAATAGACATTTAAATGAGCCAATACAAACAGTACTACACAGTGTACAAGGACAAAGATTGGGAAATGTTGCCTCAAATACACCAAGGAGTGATGAACTCCTGGCACATCCTGAAAAAGTTCCTCAAAGAGGGGGAAATAGTGAGATACTCCAATGGATGGAATACACTATCATCCAAACCTCAAATCAAAAAGATCAAGGAGTATCATGCCAAAAAGAAGGAGGCAACCAAGGAAGAAGCCCCAGTAGCTTCTACCAGCAAGCCCCAAGTCAACCCACTTCCCCAAGAAGGGAAGAAGAACAAGAAAAAGAATTGGAGAAAACCATATTCCCCAAGCTACAGTATCCCCAAGATCCAAAAAGATGCCATGGACAATGTCTTCAACATGGAAAGAACTTTGATGGAATTCAAAGACAAAGAGGAACAAAGAACGAGACAACCCCATTTCCCAAAGAAATAACCTTGTCTCCTGATGTTGTAAATACTTTAACAGAGCTCAAAAATAGTATTTTACCTCTTAAAGACATTAAAAATAGTTTATTATCTTTCCAAGAATAAATAACAGTTTATCATCTTTAAAAAAACTTGTTGTACAAAATAAGAAAGAAATTGATAACATAAAATTTATGATTGAAAATAATAAACCAAAAGTATTAATTGACAATACTCAGAAATTAATACAAGGACAACAAGAGTTGTATAAATACATAAGTGATATCAAAGAAAAAACTTTGACAATCAATTATGATGTGAGTATTGACAATCTTACAGAAAACTAAACAAATTAAGTATTTCTGTAAAAAAATTTGAAGAAAAGACTTCATCACACTAAAAATTACCTTTGGACCATGGGGAAAAGAGTGATGAAGCAAGAATGCATCTGAAAGATGACATTAAAAGTGAAATAAGGCTTATTACTGAAAAAATGGATAAAATTAATGAGGCTAATTTAAATATGCCAAAGGCATCAACACCATTTTCTCACATAAGAAGCCCTGTTAAACCAAAAGAGGAATTAACAAATTCATTCATAACAGACTTGAGTCACCAAGACAATAACCAAGCATTAATGAAAGAAGCACCTCAATTGAAAGAATGACCAACATTCACAGGAGAAGGTGAATATGACCACATGTCATTTATCAAAACAATTGACATGCTACAAGAAGATTATGCCATACCAGATGAATTAATCACTGAAAGATTACATTCATTGTTTGAAAAATCTGCAAAAAGATGGTATTATGGCATAAGGAAAACAAATGGCAAAAATACCTGGTCTTGGTGGAAAGCAGAAATAATCATCAAGTGGGCTAATGATGCCTGGAGGTACAAAATAGAAAATGAATTTGAAAATCCTTTCTTTAACCCAGACAAAGACAAACCTTTAACTTGGTTCTTAAAACAAGTTGAAAGACTCAATGAATTTTACCCAGAAATGTCACAAAAAATGGTGCATATGAAAATACTCAAGAAATGTGGAGGAGAGCTAGAGCATGCCCTAAGAAGCAGGTGTATGAAACCATGCTCCACAGTAGAGTATATTAATGCCCTAGAAGACATAGTGACAAGAACAAAAATTGGCAGGACTTGGAAGAAATTGGACATTCAAAGCCCAAATAAACCATTTATCAAAAAAGATAAATCAAAAGAATCCTTCAAGCCCAATACATCCAACAATAATGAGCAAAGAAAATGCCATAAATGTGGAGGTATTGGACACTTAGCCAATAATTCCCCTAAAAAGGCAAAGATTAATGAAATTGTGGAAACAGAAAACCACAATGACAAAGAAGAGGAATCTGACTCTGAAAAAGAGACAGAAGAGTCAGAAAGCTCTGAAAGTGATGAAATCAATATAATTAATGCACAAATTAATAATATTGATATAATTTATGAAGTACTGGATGTTAACTCAAACTTACCACAAGTTGAGACATCTGACACAAACCTGACAAACATACAAGATGCCAAAATGTATAGGACCAAACCTGCAAGAAGAATGGGATATACAGCTGGAAAATCAAGTATAAGTATTGTTATGGTTGATAACCATGAAGGAAAAGTTAACTTAGATACAGGAGCATATTGCACCTGTGTTGGTAAAAGTTATTTAAAAACCATTGTCCCAGACTGGAAAGAAAAACTTATGCCAATACAAGGTGTCAAATTTGGTAGTGCAAGTGAGAGCATGAAGCCCCTTGGAATAATTGATTTAACACTAATTTTTCCTCATTCCTCACAATGTGTCAGAATCAAAGTAGAGTTTGTAGTAATGGAAAACTGTACTAGTAATCACTTCATACTTGGGAATGACTACTTATCCATTCATGGTATAGATATCTCCAACCAAAAGGATAGATATTTTACCATAGGAGACAACAAAAGACAAACGTTTGGCTTCTTACATAACAAAAACCAAATCACAGTTATTAAGAATGGAGAAAAAATTCCAGAAAAGAAACTTTTTATATCTGAACAGCTTAAAGAGGCAGAATTCAATCAAGAATTAACAGAAAAAATGAAAGGAAAATTGATTGACCTCTTATTTAAGTATAAAAATCCCTTTGCAACTGACAAAGAGCCACTAGGTGCCATAATTGGACATGAAGTGGATATAATTCTTAATGTGGAAAAACCTTACCCACCTCTACTAAGAAGACCTGCTTACCCAGCTAGTCCAAGGGCTAGAGAAGCCTTAGAGGTACACATTAAAGAATTGATGGACCTTGGAGTATTAAGAAAGGTAGGACATAATGCACAGGTAGGAGTCACTACACCTGTCATTATAACTTGGCATAATGGAAAATCAAGGATGGTAGGAGACTTCAGAGCCCTGAATACCTATACCATTCCAGACAGGTATCCAATACCCGGGATCCATGAGACATTGAAATAACTGTCACAAGCTAAGTTCATCACAGCAATGGATGCCTTAAAAGGTTTTCATCAAAATGTCTTAACAGACAATGCCAAAAAACTACTGAGGATAATAGTCCACTGTGGAAATTTTGAATACTTAAGAATGCCATTTGGCATTAAAAATGCACCTTCCCATTATCAAAGAATGATGAATACCATATTTCCTGAAGAATTATCAGAAGTATTGTTAATTATCTACATTGATGATATCATAGTCTGCTCAGAAACTTGGGAAAATCACCTTACAAGACTGGAAAGGGTACTACAAAAAATAGTCCAAGTGAATATGAAAATTTCCTTGAAAAAGTGTCATTTTGCATACAGTGAATTAAAAGCACTAGGACATGTTGTATCTGGAATTAGTCTAGGAATAGACAAGAAAAAATTATCAGCAGTACTAATTAAACCAATGCCTCAAACCAAAAAAGAAATGCAATAATTTCTAGGATTTGCTGGTTACTATAGACAACATATAAAGGACTTTTCAAAAATTGCTAAATCCTTGTATAAGCTATGTGACCAACAAACTGTCTATGAAATGACAGAAGAAAGAGTCAAATCATATAAAGAATTGAAAAATTCCTTAACAAATTCCCCATTTCTTCTAATGCCAGATTGGAAACTACCCTTCAAACTTTACATTGATGCTTGTGGAGAAGGACTGGGTGCTGCACTACACCAGACACAAATTATCAATGATAAACCAGTGGAAGGACAAATTTGTTTTATTTCAAGACAGATAAAGCCAACAGAAGCAAGATATGGAGCAAGCCAAATGGAATGCCTCTGCTTAGTGTGGGCTTTAGAAAAATTACATTACTATTTATATGGAACAGTATTTGATGTGATTGCAGACTGTAATGCTGTAAAATCTCTATTAAATATGAAAAATCCAAATAGACATATGCTGAGATGGCAAATTGCTATCCAATAATATAGAGGAAATATGACTATTGTTCATAAATCTGGCAATATTCATAAAAATGCAGATGGGCTCTAGCAAATACCCCTGACAATCCAGCATGGGTACCACAAGAAGGACACCATATAGAAGGAAAAAATTTCCATATCTTAAGCCAACTTCTAATGAAAGACTGAAAAGACCCATCACTTTCATCAAAACTAGATGAAACATGGAAAAAGGCATATGATGAAGGAAGATTCCACCTCCTTGATGGAATCCTTCACCATAGAACAAAACACACATGTGTTATGGCCTTAACAGACAGAACCCTGATAAACACTATTTTACATGAGTGTCATGATAGTGTTGCAGCTGGACACCTTTCAGAAGAAAGGACACGAGAGAGGGTGAAAACCTGCTCTTGGTGGCCAAATTGGAAGAAAGTTGTTATAGAATACTGCCAAACCTGTGACAGATGTCAAAAAGCCAACAGGGCCACAGGAAAGAAATTTGGAATGATGATCCGAATCCAAGAACCAAAATCCCCTTGGGAAATAGTTCATATGGATTGGGTAACAGCATTACCTCCAGGAGGAGACAGAAGCTATAATGCATGCCTAGTATTGGTTGACAGGTATAGCAAAACTCCCATGTCCCTACCATGCCATAAAGATGACACAGCTATGGAAACAGCCATAATGACATGGAATAAAGTTATTAGCCATACAGGCTTATTCCAGAATATTATAAGTGACAGAGACCCAAAGTTCACTTCAGCATTATGGACAAATCTCCGTAACTTGTTTGGGACAAAGTTATTATTCTCAATAGCTTACCATCCTCAAACTGATGGTTTAGCAGAAAGAATGATACAGACCTTAGAGGACATGATAAGAAGATTCTGTGCTTATGGGCTAGAATTCAAAGATTCTGATGGTTTTACCCATGATTGGTGTACACTAATACCAGCTCTTGAACTGGCATATAAAACATCAATCCATTCTTCTACTGGAAAAACACCAGCAATTCTAGAAAAAGGTTGGAATCCAAGACTTCCTTATGATACCCTCAAAAAGGACTTAGTGGATATACACCCAACAGCAAGCAGCTTTAAAATAATGCTTGACAAGGCAAGACACCATGCAAACAGATGTATGCAAGATTCTTTCAAATATGCAAAAGAAAGATGGGATAAAAGTCATAAGCCACCTGATTTCAAAATAGGAGACTTGGTCCTAGTATCAACCCTTAATTTCAATAACATAAAAGGCCCAAAGAAATTAAAAGATTCCTTTGAAGGACCATTTATGATAAAAGCACTTCATGGACCCAATGCTGTGCAATTGGAACTCACAGGTGAACTAATGAACAAACACCCAGCTTTCCCTTTAAGTCTGATAAAACCTTACAGTTCAAGTGACAAGGAGTTATTTCCACTAAGAAATAAACCCCCACTTGAAATTCCCCCCTTGGAAGAAGGAGAGGAAAAGAAAATAGTAAAGGTCCTTAAAGAAAGAAGGACAAGAAACAAAAAAGAAAGGGAATACCTTGTAAGGTATAGAAATTCAACTCAAGAAGATGAATGGCTACTTGAGAAAGATATAAAAAATGCTGATGAACTACTAAGAAGGTTCAGACATGAAAGAAAACCTGAAAAATAGAAAAGTTAAGCATTATTGAGCTTCAAGACTAACAAAGTCTATTGAAGAGGTAGGACAGTGGATGATACCCTAATTACACATATCAGATTGTGGTACAATCTTTTTTGGTGGTAGGGAATGTACACCTTTGAGATATGACCACATACCCAAAAAGGTCACAAGAAATATTTAATATAATTATACATTAAAAATAAGTACCTTAAAACTACAAAAATACCATAAATTGGTATAAAACTTGGTTTAACTTAAAAACCAATGAATAAAAATGTAAAATAAACTATACCATTGGATTCCCCATGGTAAAATACACATATACCACTTTTATGGCATATCTGTAAAGTCAATATTTAATAAATTATAAGTAATAATACCTTATAAAAAACACAAATCCTTATTTATTTCAAACCCCAATGAAACAACATGTAAAATAAATCGTACCATTGGATTTTTCATAAGACTCTACACATAAAACAATTAATAAGCTAAGCTTCAAAATCAATACTTAAGGAATTAACCTGAATATATGCACTTTTTTGGTCAACGCATATATTCAAGGATTTTAGCTAATATCTCTTGAACTATGCATGATAGAGTGATGAACCAAAAATGAAGTCATCACGTAGTTACTGTAGGAATACAGAAATGAAGTTTATTTCACAAGTTATAAACAAGGTTAATATCTGTAAGGAATTATTGATTAAAATCAGCAGAGCTGGTGACCACTTTGTTGTGAAGGTGGTCCAAGCTTATAAAGAAGTAGACAGTTGAATTCTACTAGCTCATTCGTGAAGAATGATGTATTTCTTATTATAATATTCAAGGTATAACCCCTTGAAATCATAGTTTGAAGTTTAAAATATTAAATTTTAACAGAAAGGATGAGTTACAAGAAAAATCATCAAAAATAGAGTTTTGTTGATGTAATGAATTGCTCTTGGCAGAATAATAAGGTTATGCCAAGCTATTAGAATTCATTCTCTAAATTGCTGTAGCGTGTAAATCTTAAAAGTTATTAAGGATCAAAGTTTGAGCTTAATTTGATCATTTATGATCACTCACTGTAACCTTAAATTAAGCTTAACATTCATATAAGTGATAAAATTGGTGAATACTATTAGTTTATGATTAAAAATAATAGAATCCACGAAATTTGGTGTTCTGCCAAGCCTTTGATGTCATCAAACTTAGAGTTATAGTGATAACTCTAAATAATGGCATAATAATGATGTAATGAGGTTTGATCATGATATAATCTGTAAGGTTTGACTATGAAACAATAAGTAAAAATTACTAATATTTTACTTAATGTACTATGAATGTCCTTATAATTGAAATAAATAAGATAAAAATAATTATAATAATAAAGAATTATTATAATTATGGCGTAAAAATGATTATATTATTAATAAAATATAATAATATAATTTATATTATAAAATATAATATAATAAAATAAATATATTAATATAAAATAATTAATATATTTAAAGGCACTTTATTATTGTTACAAACAAATAATAAAGGCGTAAAAAATTGTTTTTTATTAATAAAAAACAATTAATAACAATAATATTACCAATATTAAAGTTATAAATGAATATAAATACTATTTATATTAGTTAAAGAATTATTAAAATAATAATAAAGAGAAAATTATTATAATAAGAGAAAATAACTTACTTTTAGCACTTAATATAATAATCTTGAAATATTTTACGCCAAAAAATATAAATACAACCTTTTCAAATTGTATTTACAATAAAAAATAAAGAAAATTACTAATATTCTGGATTTTTACGTGGAAATGAGTTTTTAGAGAGGTTTTTAACAAAAACAATTAAATAAATGATTTAATCACGTCAAAATAGATGATTATAACAAGGTGGTCTTTGGTCTTTAATAATATAATAGTTTTATATATAAAGAATAAAGAAATTACGTTTGATTTAATTGATTTAATATTTTTGATGTGTCTGAGGGGAAAATAGAGTAAAAAGAGCTCTATTTATAGTAAATACCTCCCTCCTAGAGTCCAACAGGCTTCTAGTAGACGTGTAATGATCATATCCACTGGAATTGATCAATATTTTAAGGTTTGGAGATGATTACATCATGATCAAACCATGTTGCATCATTATTACACCATTATTTAGAGTTATCACTATAACTCTAAAGTTGATGACATCAGAGGCTTGGCAGAACCCCAAATTTCGTGGATTTTATTAGTTTTAATCATAAACTAATAGTATTCACCAATTTTATCACTCATATGACTGTTAAACTTAATTTAAGGTTACAGTAGGTGATCATAACTGCTAAATTTAAGCTCAAACTTTGATCTTTAATAACCTTTAAGCTTTACACGCTACAGCAATTCAGAGAGTGAATTCTGATAGCCTGACATAACCATATTATGCTTCCAAGAGCGTTTTATTACATCATCAAAACTCTAATTTTGATGATTTTTCTTGTAACTCATCTTTTCTGTCGAAATTCAATATTTCAAACTTCAAATCATGATTTCAGGGGGCTATACCCTGAATTTAATAATGCAAATTACATCATTCTTCACAAATGAACGAGTAGAAGCCAACTGAGTGCTTGATTTTAAGTTTGGACCACTTTCACAACAAAGTGGTCAACAGCTCTGTTGATTTTTATCAATATTTCATCATAGGTTTTAACCTTGTTTATAAATTGTAAAATAAAGTTCATATCTGTGTTCCTACAGTAATTGCGTGGTAACTTTATTTTTGGTTCATCACTTTATCTTGTATAGTTTAAGAGATATTAGCTATGATCCTTGAATATATGCATTGACCAAAAAAGTGCATATATTCAGGTTAATTCCTTAAGTATTAGCTTTGGAAATTAGCTCATTAATTGTTTTATGTGTGAATTTCCATGGGGAATCCAATGGTACAATTTATCTCACATGTTGTCTCATTGGTGTTTGAAATAAATAAGGATTTATGGTTTTTATAAGGTATTATTCCTTATAACTCATTAAATATTGACTTTACAGATATGCCATAAAAATGGTATATGTGTATTTTACCATGGAGAATCCAATGGTATAATTTATTTCACATGTTGACTCATTGGTGTTTAAGTTAAACCAATTTTTGTACCAATTTATGGTAATTGTGTAATTTTGAAGTAATTAATTTTAATGTATAATGATTCTAAGTACTTTTAGTATAATTATCTTAAAGGTATAATTATTCTGAGTCTTTCTTGTGACCTTATTGGGTATGTGGTCATATCCCAAAGGCTCACATTCCATACCACCAAAAAAGATTGTACCACAATCTGATATGTGTAATTAGGGTATCATCCACTGTCCTACCTCTTCAATAGACTTTGTTAGTCTTGAAGCTCAATAATGCTTAACTTTTCTATTTTTCAGGCTTCTTTTCATGTCTGAACCTTCTTAGTAGTTTATCAGAATTTGTTATATCTTTCCCAAGTAGCCATTCATCTTCTTGAGTTGAATTTCTATACCTTACAAGGTATTCCCTTTCTTTTTTGTTTCTTGTCCTTCTTTCTTTAAGGACTTTTAGTATTTTCTTTTCCTCTCCTTCTTCCAACGGGGGAATTTCAAGTGGGGGTTTATTTCTTAGTGGAAATAACTCCTTGTCACTTGAACTGTAAGGTTTTATTAGACTTACAGGGAAAGTTGGGTGTTTGTTCATTAGTTCACCTGTGAGTTCCAATTGCACAGCATTGGGTCCATGAAGTGCTTTTATCATAAATGGTCCTGCAAAGGAATCTTTTAATTTCTTTGGGCCTTTTATGTTATTGAAATTTAGGGTTGATACTAGAACCAAGTCTCCTATTTTGAAATCAGGTGGCTTATGACTTTTATCCCATCTTTCTTTTGCATATTTGAAAGAATCTTGCATACATCTGTTTGCATGGTGTCTTGCCTTGTCAAGCATTATTTTAAAGCTGCTTGCTGTTGGGTGTATATCCACTAAGTCCTTTTTGAGGGTATCATAAGGAAGTCTTGGATTCCAAACTTTTTCTAGCATTGCTGGTGTTTTTCCAGTAGAAGAATGGATTGATGTTTTATATGCCAGTTCCAGTGCTGGTATTAGTGTACACCAATCATGGGTAAAACCATCAGAATCTTTGAATTCTAGCCCATAAGCACAGAATCTTCTGATCATGTCCTCTAAGGTCTGTATCATTCTTTCTGCTAAACCATCAGTTTGGGCATGGTAAGCTGTTGAGAATGATAGCTTTGTCCCAAATAAGTTATGGAGATTTGTCCATAATGCTGAAGTGAATTTTGGGTCTCTGTCACTTATAATATTTTGGAATAAGCCTGTATGGCTAATAACTTTATTCCATATCATTATGGCTGTGTCCATAGCTGTGTCATCTTTATGACATGGTAAGAACATGGGAGTTTTACTGTATCTGTCAACTAACACTAGGCATGCATTATAACTCCTGTCTCCTCCTGGAGGTAATGCTGTTACCCAATCCATATGAACTATTTCCCATGGGGATTTTGGTTCTTGGATTTGGATCATCATTCCAAATTTCTTTCCTGTGGCTCTGTTGGCTTTTTGGCATCTGTCACAGGTTTGGCAGTACTCTGCAACATCTTTCTTCCAATTTGGCCACCAAGAGCAGGTTTTAACCCTCTCTAGTGTCCTATCTTCTGAGAGATTTCCAGATGCAACACTATCATGACACTCATGTAAAATAGTGTTTATTAGTGTTCTATCTGTTAAGGTCATAACACATGTGTGTTTTGTTCTATGGTAAAGGATTCCATCAAGGAGGTGGAATCTTCCTTCATCATATGCCTTTTTCCATGTTTCATCTAGTTTTGATGAAAGTGATGAGTCTTTGCAGTCTTTCATTAGAAGTTGGCTTAAGATATGGCAATTTTTGTCTGTCTTATAGCTTTCTTTAACTTGGTTAAAGAATTCTGTGCCAATATCTGTGACACATATTCCTTCTATATGGTGTTCTTCTTGTGGTACCCATGCTGGATTGTCAGGGGTATTTGCTAAAGCCCATCTACTAAGACCATCTGCATTTTTATGAATATTTCCAGATTTATGCACAATAGTCATATTTCCTCTATATTCTTGGATAGCAATTTGCCATCTCAGCATATTTCTATTTGGGGTTTTCATGTTTAATAGAGATTTTACAGCATTACAGTCTGTGATTAGATCAAATACTGTGCCATCCAAATAGTAATGCAGTTTTTCTAAAGCCCACACTAAGCATAAGCATTCCATTTGGCTGGCTCCATACCTTGCTTCTGTTGGCTTTATCTGCCTTGAAATGAAACAAATTGGTCCTTCCACTGGTTTATAATTGACAATTTGTATTTGGTGAAGTGCAGCACCTAGTCCTTCTCCACAAGCATCAATGTATAGTTTGAAGGGTAGTTTCCAATCTGGCATTAGAAGAAATGGGGCATTTGTTAGTGAGTTTTTCAATTCTTCATATGCCTTGACCCTTTCTTCAGTCATTTCATAAACTGTTTGTTGGTCAAATAATTTATATAAGGATTTGGAAATTCTTGCAAAGTCCTTTATATGCTGTCTATAATAACCAGCAAATCCTAAAAATGATTGCATTTCTTTTTTGGTTTGAGGCATTGGTTTAAGTATTACTGCTGCTACTTTATTTTTGTCTATGCCTAGACTGAGTCCAGATACAACATGTCCTAGTGCTTTTAATTCACTATATGCAAAATGGCACTTTTTCAAGGAAATTTTCATATTCACTTGGACTATTTTCTGTAGTACCCTTTCTAGTCTTGTAAGGTGATTTTCCCAAGTTTCTGAGAAAATTATGATATCATCAATATAGATAATTAACCATCCTTCTGATAATTCTTCAGGAAATATGGTATTCATCATTCTTTGGTAATGGGAAGGTGCATTTTTTATCCCAAATAGAATTCTTAAGTATTCAAAAATTCCACAGTGGACTATTATCCTCAGTAGTTTTTTGGCATTGTCTGTTAAGACATTTTGATGAAAAACCTTTAAGGCATCCATAGCTGTAATGAACTTACCTTGTGACAATTGTGTCAATGTCTCATGGATTCTAGGTATTGGATATCTATCTGGAATGGTATAGGTGTTCAGGGCTCTGAAGTCTCCTACCATCCTTGATTTTCCATTATGCCAGGTTATAATGACAGGAGTAGTAACTTCTACTTGTTCATTATGTCCAACCTTTCTTAATACTCCAAGGTCCATTAATTCTTTAATGTGTACCTCTAAGGCTTCTATAGCCCTTGGACTAGCTGGGTAAGCTGGTCTTCTTAGTAAGGGTGGGTAAGGCTTTTCCACATTAAGAATTATGTCTATTTCATGCCCAATTATAGCACCTAGTGGCCCCTTGTCAGTTACAAAGGCATTTTTGTACTTAAATAAGAGGTCAATTACTTTATCTTTCATTCTTTCTGTTAATTATTGATTGAATTCTGCCTCTTTAAGTTGTTCAGATATAAAAAGATCCTTTTCTGGAATCTTTTCTTCATTCTTAATGACTGTAATTTGTTTTTTGTTATTTAAGAAGCCAAACTTTTGTCTTTTGTTATTTCCTATAGTAAAATATCTATCCTTCTGGTTAGAGATATCTATACCATAGATTGATAAGTAGTCATTTCCCAGGATAAAGTGATTACTGGTACAGTTGTCCATTACCACAAATTCCACTTTTATTCTGAAACATTGTGAAGGATGAGGGAAAATTAGTGTTAAATCAATTATTCCAAGGGGCTTCATGCTCTCACTTGCACTACTGAATTTGACACCTTGTATTGGCATAAGTTTTTCTTGCCAGTCTGGGACAATGGTTTCTAAATAACTTTTGCCAACACAGGTGCAATATGCTCCCGTATCTAAGTTAACTTTTCCTTCTTGGTTATCAACCATGACAATACTTATACTTGATTTCCCAGCTGTATATCCCATTCCTCTTGCAGGTTTGGTTCTATACATTTTGGCATCTTGTATATTTGTCAGGTTTGTGTCAGATGTCCCAACTTGTGGTAAGTTTGAGTTAACATCCAATACTTCATAAATTATATCAATATTATTAATTTGTGCATTAATTATATTGATTTCATCACTTTCAGAGCTTTTTGACTCTTCTGTTTCTTTTTCAGAGTCAGATTCCTCCTCTTTGTCATTGTGGTTTTCAGTTTCCACAATTTCATTGATTTTTGCCTTTTTTAGGCAATTATTGGCTAAGTGTCCAATACCTCCACATTTATGGCATTTTCTTTGCTCATTATTATTGGATGTACTGGGCTTGAAGGATTCTTTTAATTTATCTTTTTTGATAAATGGTTTATTTGGGCTTTTAATGTCCAATTTCTTCCAAGTCCTGCCAATTTTTGTTCTTGTCACTATGTCTTCCAGTGCATTAATGTACTCTTCTGTGGATCATGGTTCTATACACCTGCTTCTTAGGGCATGTTCTAGCTCTCCTCCACATTTCTTGAGTATTTTCATATGCACCATTTTTTGTGACATTTCTGGGTACAGTGCATTAAGCCTTTCAACTTGTTTCAGGAACCAAGTTAAAGGTTTGTCTTTCTCTGGGTCAAAGAAAGAATTTTCAAATGAATTTTCTATCTTATACCTCCAGGCATCCTTTTCCCACTTGGTGATTATTTCTTGTTTCCACCAAGACCAGGTATTTTTACCATTTGTTTGTCTTATGCCATAATACCATCTTTTTGCAGATTTCTCAAATAATGAATGAAATCTGGCAGTGATTAATTCATCTGGTATGGAAAAGTCTTCTTGTAACATCCCAATTGTTTTAATAAATGACATGTGGTCATATTCACCTTCTCCTGTGAATGTTGGCCATTCTTTCAGCCGAGGTGCTTCCTTCATTAAGACTTGGTTATTTTCTTGGTGACTCAAGTCTGTTATGAAAGGATTTGTCAATTCCTCTTTTGTTTTAACAGGGCTTCTTATATGAGAAAATGGAGTTGATAACTTTGGCATATTTAAATTAGCCTCATTAATTTTATCCATTTTTTCAGTGATAAGCCTTATTTCACTTTGAATATCATCTTTTAGATGCATTCTTGCTTCATGACTTTTTTCCACATGGTCCAAAAGTAATTTTTGGTGAGATGAAGTCTTTTCTTCAAATTTTTCTACAGAAATACTTAATTTGTTTAATTTTTCTGTAATATTGTCAATACTCACATCATAATTGATTGTCAAAGTTTTTTCTTTGATATCACTTATGTATTTGTACAACTCTTGTTGTCCTTGTATTAATTTCTGAGTATTGTCAATTAATACTTTTGGTTTATCATTTTCAATCATAAATTTTATGTTATCAATTTCTTTTTTATTTTGTACAACAAGTTTGGTTAAAGATGATAAGCTATTATTTATTTCTTGGGAAGATAATAAGCTATTTTTAATGTCTTTAAGAGGTAAAATACTATTTTTAAGCTCTGTTAAAGTATTTACAACATCAGGAGACAAGGTTATTTCTTTGGGAAATGGGGTTGTCTCATTCTTTGTTCCTCTTTGTCTTTGAATTACATCAAAGTTCTGGCCATGGCATCCTGTAGCTTGGGGAATATGGTTTCCTCCAATTCTTTTTCTTGTTCTTCTTCCCTTCTTGGGGAAGTGGGTTGGCTTGGGGCTTTCTGGTAGAAGCTACTGGGGGTTCTTCCTTGGTTGCCTCTCTCTTTTTGGCGTGGTAATCCTTGATTTTTTTGATTTGAGGTTTGGATGACAGTGGATTCCATCCATTGGAGTATTTCACTATCTCCTCCTCTTTGAGGAACTTTTTCAGGATGTTCCAGGAGTTCATCACTCCTTGGTGTATTTGAGGCAGCATTTCCCAATCTTTGTCCTTGTACACTGTGCAATACTGCTTGTACTGGCTCATGTAGATGTCTATTTGAGCCCTCTGAATGTGATTTGTACCTATTTGAGTTACTCATACTTAGCTCCAATTCAGGTTCAGATATCATGGGCATTTCTGGGACTTGCCTTTGGGATAAGGCACTTCCTTGTGTGGATTCTGTTCCACTGGGGATATTGCCCTTTCTTTTCCCTTTTGAGGGATCAGTTCTACCTCTGAGTCCAGTTCCATCTGATTGGATGGAGTATTGGGAACCTCTCCTGGTAGTAATAATTAAAAAATAAAAAGTATTTTAGAATAAAAATCCTTTTTATGGCAATTATAAAAGAGGTGCTCACCTTCAGAGTCTTGAATGGTGGGTCCTGGAAAGTCTAATTTCTTAGCTTTCTTTCTTTTAGTGATAACTGGTGTTGGGGAACTTTGACAAGTTTCTTCCACCAATCTCTCAACAGTAGTTTGGTTATCTTCTGTTGGGTTATCCTCAAACACTAAAACAGACAAATGAATATAAGTCTTTTTATAAGAAGTGTTCTTTTTTGGTAAGATATGGCAATTTTCCACATAGAAATTGCTTTAATATCTTTAAAAAATTGAAATGAATAAAGAAATGAATAAAAATGAATAAAAATAACTTTTTTTTATTGGTTTTTAATACTTTTTATTTTTATTTTTAAGGAATAAAATGAAAATTAATGTGATTCTTTATAAAATTAAATTATAATAAAAATTATTTTTAATTTATATAGTATCTTTTTTAATCACTAGAGTCACTCAAAGAAAGTTCTTGCAAGTCTAAGGATGTGAAAAAACCACGTGTAAGACAGTACAATTGCTTTCCAAATGCCTCAATAGCTTTTAAAATCAATAAAATATAAAATTATTATATAATTTTATGATTATAAATATAATTTATTATTGGATAAACCCAATTAGAATCTTTTTAAGGGTCTTTTAGAGTAAATATCACGGCCAGGCCCCCAAATGTAAGGTTTGACTATGAAACAATAAGTAAATATTACTAATATTTTACTTATTGTACTATGAATGTCCTTATAAATGAAATAAATAAGATAAAAATAATTATAATAATAAAGAATTATTATAATTATGGCATAAAAATAAGTATATTATCAATAAAATATGATAATATAATATAATAAAATAAATATATTAATATAAAATAATTAATATATTTAATGGCACTTTATTATTGTTACAAACAAATAATGTGAAAAAACCACGTGTAAGACAGTACAATTGCTTTCCAAATGCCTCGATAGCTTTTAAAATCAATAAAATATAGAATTATTATATAATTTTATGATTATAAATATAATTTATTATTGGATAAACCCAATTAGAATCTTTTTAAGGGTCTTTTAAGTAAATATCATGGCCAAGCCCCCAAATGTAAGGTTTGACTATGAAAAAATAAGTAAAAATTACTAATATTTTACTTAATGTACTATGAATGTCCTTATAATTGAAATAAATAAGATAAAAATAATTATAATAATAAAAAATTATTATAATTATGCCGTAAAAATGATTATATTATTAATGAAATATAATAATATAATAAAATAAATATATTAATATAAAATAATTAATATACTTAAAGGAACTTTATTATTGTTACAAACAAATAATAAAGGCGTAAAAAATTGTTTTTTATTGATAAAAAACAATTAATAACAATAATATTACCAATATTAAAGTTATAAATTAATATAAATACTATTTATATTAATTAAAGAATTATTAAAATAATAATAAAGAGAAAATTATTATAATAAGAGAAAATAACTTACTTTTAGCACTTAATATAATAATCTTGAAATATTTTACGCCAAAAAATATAAATACAACCTTTTCAAATTGTATTTACAATAAAAAATAAAGAAAATTACTAATATTCTGGATTTTTACGTGGAAATGAGTTTTTAGAGAGGTTTTTAACAAAAAAAATTAAATAAATGATTTAGTAACGTCAAAATAGATGATTATAACAAGGTGGTCTTTGGTCTTTAATAATATAATAGTTTTATATATCAAGAATAAAGAAATTACCTTTGATTTAATTGATTTAATGTTTTTGATGTGTCTGAGGGGAAAATAGAGTAAAAAGAGCTCTATTTATAGTAAATACCTCCCTCCTAGAGTCCAAAAGGCTTCTAGTAGACGTGTACTGATCATATCCACTGGAATTGATCAATATTTTAAGGTTTGGAGATGATTACATCATGATCAAACCATGTTGCATCATTATTACACCAGTATTTAGAGTTATCACTACAACTCTAAATTTGATGACATCAGAGGCTTGGCAGAACCCCAAATTTCGTGGATTTTATTAGCTTTAATCATAAACTAATAGTATTCACCAATTGTATCACTCATATGACTGTTAAACTTAATTTAAGGTTACAGTAGGTGATCATAACTGCTCAATTTAAGCTCAAACATTGATCTTTAATAACTTTTAAGATTTACATGCTACAGCAATTCAGAGAGTGAATTCTGATAGCCTGACATAACCATATTATGCTGCCAAGAGCGTTTTATTACATCATCAAAACTCTAATTTTGATGATTTTTCTTGTAACTCATCTTTTCTGTCGAAATTCAATATTTTAAACTTCAAATCATGATTTCAGGGGGTTATACCCTGAATTTAATAATGAAAATTACATCATTCTTCACAAATGAACTAGTAGAATCCAACTGAGTGCTTTATTTTAAGTTTGGACCACTTTCACAACAAAGTGGTCAACAGCTCTGTTGATTTTTATCAATATTTCATCATAGGTTTTAACCTTGTTTATAAATTTTGAAATAAAGTTCATATCTGTGTTCCTAAAGTAATTACGTGGTAACTTTCTTTTTGGTTCATCACTCTATCTTGTATAGTTTAAGAGATATTAGCTATGATCCTTGAATATATGCATTGACCAAAAAAGTGCATATATTCAGGTTAATTCCTTAAGTATTAACTTTGGAAATTAGCTCATTAATTGTTTTATGTGTGTAATTTCATGGGGAATTCAATGGTACAACCTATTTCACATGTTGTCTCATTGGCCTTTGAAATAAATAAGGATTTATGGTTTTTATAAGGTATTATTCCTTATAACTCATTAAATATTGACTTTACAGATATGCCATAAAAATGGTATATGTGTATTCTACCATGGGGAATCCAATGGTATAATTTATTTCACATTTTGACTCATTGGTTCTTAAGTTAAACCAATTTTTGTACCAATTTATGGTATTTTTGTAATTTTGAAGTAATTAATTTTAATGTATAATTATTCTAAGTACTTTTAGTATAATTATCTTAAAGGTATAATTATTCTGAGTCTTTCGTGTGACCTTATTGGGTATGTGGTCATATCTCAAAGGCTCACATAATCATCCCCAAACCTTAAAATATTGATCAATTCCAGTGGATATGATCAGTACACATCTACTAGAAGCCTGTTGGACTCTAGGAGGGAGGTATTTACTATAAATAGAGCTCTTTTTACTCTGTTTTCCGCTCAGATGCATCAAAAAAATTAAATCAATACAATTAAAAAGGTAATTCCTTTATTCTTTATACATAAAATTTTTATATTATTAAAGACCAAAGATCATCCTATTATAATCATCAACTTTGACGTGATTAAATCATTTGTTTAATTCTTTTTGTTAAAAATCTCTCTAAAACTCATTTCCACGTAAAAATCAAGGATATTTGTAAATTTCTCTATTTTTTATTGTAAATACAATTTGGAAAAGTTGTATTTACATTATTTTGTCGTAAAATATCTCAAAATTATTATATTAAGTGTTAAAAGTAGGTTATTTTCTCTTATTATAATGATTTTCTCTATATTATTCTTTTAATAATTCTTTAATTAATATAAATAGTATTTATATTAATTTATAACTTGAATATTGGTAATATTATTGTTATTAATTGTTTTTTATTAATAAAAAACAATTTTTTACACCTTTATTATTTGTTTGTAACAATAAGAAAGTGCCATTAAATATATTAATTATTTTATATTAATATATTTATTTTATTATATTATATTTTATAATATAAACTATATTATCATATTTTATTGATAATATACTTATTTTTATGCCATAATTATAATAATTCTTTATTGTTATAATTATTTTTATCTTATTTATTTCATTTATAAGGACATTCATAGTACAATAAGTAAAATATTAGTAATATTTACTTATTGTTTCATAGTCAAACCTTAAATGACTCCTTTAACCATTTCCATTTTCAAAGACTTTCAAATGAATAGTTAAAACACTTTTGAGACTACTATCTGTGGAATTGCCACATGGAAACCAGCTTCAACTATATTGTTTATTTCTACTGCATAGAAAATGAGGTAAAATGTCAAAAATTCATTAAAAATTTTATTATTAATGGATATTTCTGGATATTGAAGAAAAAATGGGAAAAAAGAATACAGAATTAATACAAAATCAATTATTAATTGATAATTAAAATTGAAATCTTTACATATAGTCCATTTTTGATGATTTAAAGTAAAATACTGAATCTTCAAAAACTCACAAAAAATACAAAATGTAATAGGTTTTCTAATAAAACTGATCAATTTGAGAAAAAAACTTTCCTTTTGAAAGAAAACAGAATTGACTGAAATAAATTCATTACTTATCAGCCATAAATGGTTTGGTAGTAATTTAAAATACCTTAATTAGGTAATTATGATAATTTTACATGTCAAAAACTGCTGTGATCATCAATTAAGATAAGGTAATTTATTTTTCTCTCATTTTTTTCATTTTTCTCTTTGGTGCGCCTCTCTGAGATGATATAGACTCAAAAGAATCCTACCTTTGGAATTCTTTCCAATATTCACCATTATAATTCAGTTAGATAATTAGATATTTCATAAAATCAGTGAGGATTAACTATTGAGAATTATGCAGAATTTTCATCTTTCAATATGAATAAAAAAGATTGCAAATCAAAGAATATTGCTATCAAGAATAGTATTTTAGCTTTAATATTTGTTGTAGTTCATTTAATAAATGTTTGATTCTTTGAACCCACAAACAATACATCATATAAGTTTTTTAAATCATTTAAAGGTCTATTTGAAGTAATAGTGAGTGATTTATGAAATCCCTATAGTTTTTCTCTAGTATCTGTACTTTTCTTGAAAGATTTGTAATAATTACTCTCTCAAAAGATAATTATAAATTAAAATTATTTCATATTATTTTAATACAAAGCTGTATTATTAAGTCTTCTTGTGATTGATCTTGGCAGAAAATTACTTCTTAATGCCATAATGAAAAGTAGTGTATAGAAGTCAAGGAGAATAATTGTAAGGTGTGGATATGAAACTTTGATTAAAAATCAAGTACTTTTCCTGTCCTCAAAATTTGTATAAGGTAAAAATCAATTAAAAATAGTAAGAAATATTATTTTTAAGAGAAAACACGCCAAATTTATTGTTTATAACTTTATTAGTATAAAAAAATAATATTATAAAGATTTATTGTTTTACCAACAATAAAAATTTATCCAAAAAATACTCTACAAGAGATATTTTAAGGCTACAAAAGAAATTTCTTCAAGAGCAATTTCAATTGGAATTAATTGAGCAAAGAACTGCAAGCAATTAATTAAAGAACAAAGTCTTTCAAAAGAATATTAAAGAGAAAACATGCCCAAAAGTGACCAGAGTGAATTTGGAAACAAAGTGACCAAGTTAACAGTGATGAAAGATGCTTTAATTCACTTTTGGGGTGGTTCAGGGGTAAAAATGATTACAAAAGTTACAAACAATGATTATAAAGATTTTTTCACGTGGTTAAAGGGTTTAAAATGATATAAGAAAGGTGGCTGGAATCTTTTATTTATTGGTTTAACAATTTTTAAATTAATTATAAAAGGGAAAGATTCTAACATGAATAGAAAAGTGGGGCAAAGAAGAAATTCTTTTATAGCAATCAATTCTCTTACTACAAAAGTAAATTTTACTCTTGTCAGTCGTGAAAACAGTCTGACAACAGAAAAGCCAATTATGACATCATTGAACCCTGGTTTAGACCAAAAAAGGGCTGGTTTAAGCCATTTTTAGCCATTTTAGACCCTTAAATCAGCCATTAGTATAGCAATACCAGGCCTAGAGCCTTCAAAACACGTCAGAATGTGTGTAAGAGACGTAGAAACCAGTTAAAGCTGTTTTTACTATGATTGTTTTATCTTAAGGGTAGTTTTACCCTCTTGAAAACAGCTAAAACTACCCCAGTTGGTATCAAAACCTCATCATCAATTGAGTCCACAGACCCTGTAACTCAATTCCAGGACAAAAGTGATGAACTTTTGCGTAAATTTTGACATCCCACGCCTGTCAGCAAGGATTTTGGGGGTCTAGCTCCCCCTTAGAGCTGGAGTTCCTTTTCCCCCCCAAATTTAATCTTTCCAATTTATTTTTCCTTTAATTCCTCATCATGTATTATACTTATAACTTACATATGTAATTCAATTCAATTGTACAGTACAATACAGTAATAATTGACACCTCATATGTAAATCAAAGTTCACTTATGTAATACACACGCACATTTTGACATTTCAATTGAATTCAATTGAAAATACTTCAATTCCTCATAGCTTCTAAACTAAACACAACACCTCAATTTTAACACAAAAATTGATGGTTAACACCACATGTGGTGTGAATTAAATTAAGGTTTTGAGGATTTTCAACTTTTGTATTGAAAATACTAAAAACTTAATTTAAGCTTATTTAGAGTTGAGTTACAAGAATTTCACTCAGAGGTGACCCCACCTAATTTTTTATGTGGAATCCAATGGTGAAATAATTTTTATATGTTTATTTAGTGGGTAAAAAGTTATAATAATTTTTATTCAACTTTTTCCCAAATTTGTTTATTTTTTCACAATTTTTGTTAAAATTTCATTTTTACTTAATTTTTTCAAGTATAAATGTAATTTTATACTTACAAAATTTAATGTAATTTTGTTTTTAAATTGTAATTAATTTCTTATTTTTAATATAATTTTATATTTATATTTTGATTTTTATTTTAATAATATAAATTTTATTTATATTACTATGTTATTTTTGTATTTGTGGTCTTTTGGGTATATGAAATTACCTCTAAGGCTCACATTCCCTCCCCCTAAAAAAGAATATTACTTTGTAATATTGGTGTTTCTAGTGTGTCTGAATCTTCTGAGGAGTTTGGTAGCTTCTGGTATATCTTTTTCTTCTAACCATTCCTCTTCACAAGTTGGGTCACTGTACCTAACAAGGTATTCCCTTACTTTCTTGGTTCTTAATTTCCTTTCTTTAAGAACTTTGCTTATTTTCTTAGTACCAGATGTCTCAATAGGAGGTATAACTTGGGGAATCTTATTCCTCAAGGGAAATTTCTCAGCATCACCAGATTTATATGTTTTTATCAAGCTCACTGGAAATGTAGGATTCTTATTGCTAAGTTCTTCAGATAACTCTACTTCAACAGCATTTTCTCCATGGAGGGCTTTGATCACAAAAGGTCCTGCAAAGGAGTCTTTCAGCTTTTTACATCCTTTGATGTTATTGAAGTTAACGGTGGATACAAGAACTAGGTCCCCCACTTTGAAATTTGGAGTTGCATGTGATTTATCCCATTTGTATTTAGCATATGCAAAAGAGTCCTCCATGAACCTTACTGCATGCTTTCTAGCTTTGTCTAGCATTCCTTTGAAGCTAGCAGCTGTGGGATGTATTCCAATTAAGTCTTTCCTCAAGGAATCTTGGGGTAACTTGGGGTTCCATCCTTTTTCTAGAATAGCAGGAGTCTGATTGGTACTGGCATGGATTGATGTTTTATATGCTAATTCCAGTGCTGGCAACAGAGTACACCAATCATGGGTAAATCCATCACAATCTTTGAATTCAAGGCCATATGCACAAGATCTTCTCACCATGTCTTCTAAGGTTTGGATCATCCTTTCAGCCAGGCAATCAGTTTGTGGGTGGTAGGCTGTAGAGAAAGACAGCTTAGTGCCAAATAATTGGTGAAGATTTGTCCATAGTGCTGAAGTGAATTTGGGATCTCTATTACTGATGATATTTGTAAATATCCCAGTCCATGACACTACTCTATTCCATATCAGAAGAGCTGTATCCATGGCTGTATCATCTTTTTGACATGGTAAAAAGATTGGAGTTTTACTGAATCTGTCCACAATTACTAGGCAAGCATTATAGCTTCTGTCACCTCCTGGTGGTAGGCCAGTTACCCAATCCATATGGACAATTTCCCAAGGTCTGTTTGGTTCTTGGAGTTTCATCATATTTCCAAGTCTTTTGCCAGTGGATTTATTTGCCTTTTGGCATCTGTCACAGGTTTTGCAATACTCTGCAACATCTTTCTGCCACATTGGCCACCATATGCAGGTCTTTACTTTCTCTCTTGTTCTGTCTTCAGAAAGATGTCCTGAAAAGGGACTATCATGGCATTCTTTCAGTACAAGATTGATTAATGACCTGTCTACAACTGTCATGACACATGTGTGCTTGGTTCTGTGGTAAATTATACCATCCAGTAGGTTAAATCTTCCTTCATCATAAGATTTTCTCCATACTTAATCCAAGGCATGTATTAGAAAGTTGTCTTTACAGTCTTTGTTGAGTAATTGACATAAGATTCTACAATTCTTATCTTGAGTGTAACTATTTCTGACTTCTTCAAAGAAGGTGGTGTTCAAGTCTGTAACACTTATTCCTTCTATTGGAATTTGTGGTGAAGCTTCTTCTGGAACATAAGCAGGACTATAAATATTATTTGGTAATGGCCATCTGCTTAGTCCATCTGCATTCTTATGAATATTCCCATCCTTATTAACAATAGTCATATTGCCTCTGTATTCTTGTATGGCTATTTGCCATCTGAGCATGTGTCTGTTGGGTGTTTTCATGTTCAAAAGTGATTTGACAGCTGTACAATCTGTTATCACTTCAAAGACACATCCCTCTAAGAAGTAGTTCAATTTCTCCAAGGCCCAGACAAGGCATAGACATTCCATCTGGCTTGCTCCATATCTGGCTTCAGTTGGTTTGATTTGCCTGGATATGAAACATATGGGTCCTTCTACAGGTTTATCATTTATGACATGAACTTGGTGAAGTGCAGCACCTAGTCCATCCCCTGATGCATCAATATACAGTTTGAAAGGCAGTTTGAAGTATGGCATCAGTAAGAGTGGAGCAGTGGTCAATGCTTCTCTTAGAGACTCAAAAGCTTTGACTCTGTCAACAGTCATTTCAAATACTGTGTCTTTGTAACACAACTTATAAAGTGGTCTTGCTATGGATGCAAAATCTTTAATGTGTTGTCTGTAATATCCTGAAGAACCTAAGGATGATTGAATTTCCTTCTTATTCTGAGGCATGGGTTTTAACAATACTGCTGCAATTTTGTTTTTGTAAATTCCAAGGGAAAAACCAGATACAACATGTCCTAGTGCTTTAAGCTCTTTAAATCCAAAATGGCATTTCTTCAAGGAGATTTTCATGTTGACTGATTGAATTTTTGTCAAAACTCTGGACAATCTGTACATGTGCTCTTCCCAAGTCTTGGAACAGACAATAATGTCATCAATGTAAATGATTAACCATCCCTCTGAGAGTTCTTCAGGGAAAATTTCATTCATCATTCTTTGGAAGTGTGAAGGTGCATTTTTAATACCAAAGGGCATCCTCAAGTATTCATACACTCCACAATGAACTATAATTCTCAGGTATTTTCTTGCTCTTGTTGTCACCACATTTTGATGGAATCCTTTAAGGGCATCCATAGTGGTTATGTACACTGCTTGAGATATTTGAGTAAGGGCAATTTGGATTTTTGGTATTGGGTATCTGTCTGGAACAGTGTAAGTGTTCAGAGCTCTAAAGTCCCCAGCCATTCTGGATTTTCCATTATGCCACGCCACTATGACTGGTGTAGTTATTTCTACTTCTTCATTGTGGCCTACTTTTCTTATTACACCAAGGTACAGAAGTTCTTTTATATGAATTTCTAGAGCTTCCCTTGATTTTGGACTTGCTGGATAAGCAGGTCTTCTTAGGAGTGGTGAATAAGGTCTCTCAATGTTAAGAATGATGTCAACTTCATGAACAATAATTGCTCCTAGAGGTTCTTTGTCTGTAGCAAATGCTCCTCTGTGGTCATACAAATGGGAAGAAATTTCATTTTCTTGTTTATCAGTCAGATGAAGGCTTATTTCAGCCTCATTTAACTGTTCAGACTTGAATTTCTTTAATTCTAAGTTGACTGGTGATACTTTGTTTACTGTAATTTGTCTTTTAAATGGTAAAAAGGCAAATTTTTGGTGCTTATTGTCTCCAATAGTAAAGTATCTGTCTTTGTTATTATGTAAATCTATCCCATACATGATTAAATAGTCATTTCCCAATATAAAATGGGTACTAGAGCAATTTTTCATAACAACAAATTCAACTGTGATCCTTAAATTCCCATTTATGTGTGGGAATATGACATTGGTCTCAGAGATTCCTAATTATTTCATTGGGTTACTTGCACTGTTGAATTTTATAACATCAATTGGTAACAATTGGTCTTCAAAATTTGGTACATAAGTCATAAGAAAAGATTTTCCAACACAAGAGCAGAAGCCTCCTGGGTCAGGCAAAAGTTTGGTGGGCTTGTTGTCAATCACCACTTCTGTTATACAGGAGTTACCAGCTGTATAACCTTTCCCTCTGTTTGGTTTTGTCTTCATAAGTTGTGCATCTTGAACTTTTGATAAATCAACTTGACCATTGCTCAATTGTGGCAAGTGGGAATAAGATTCCATGATGTCAAAAGTGGCATTGATATTTTCTATATCTTTTGAAGATTAAGAAAATATGGATGACTTATCATCTGAATTGTCTTCAATTATGTCTTCTTTTTCAACATCTGGTTCCTTTTCAATGTCAATTTCATTGATTTCCCCCCTTTTTGGACATTTATTGGCTAAATGGGTGGTGCTTTGGGAAATATGGCACTTTCTGACTGTATCTGCAGATTTATACTTAATATTACTAGAATTTTCTTTGGGGTTTTTGTCCACAGAATCTTTCCAAGGTGTATTAAACCTTGTTTTGAGATTCACCCTACTAGAACCAATTTTGGTTCTGGTGGTTACTTCTTCTAGTATATTGATAATATCTTCTGCTGAAGATTGTTCAGTAGTCCTGCTTTTGACAGCATTCTCTAAGTCACCTCCACATTGTCTCAGAATTTTTCTATGGATCATAAATTCTGACATGTCAGGATATAATGCTGTTAATCTGTCCTTTTGTTGGCAAAACCATGGTAAAGCTTTGTCTTTATCAACATTAAATTTGGCAGATTCAAAGGCTGTTTCAACTTTAAACCTCCAAGCATCATTTGCCCATTTGATGATGATTTGGGTTTTCCACCAAGTCCAACTCTGGTGTCCATGTGCTTGTCTTATTTTGATGTACCATCTGTGAGCTGAGCTGGTAAACAAGGTGTTAAACCTGGCTGTTACCAATCTGTCTGGTAATTCAAAATCCTCTTTGATCAAGTCAATACCTCTAATGAATTCCATATGGTCATACTCTCCTTCACCACTGAAGTGAGGCCATTCTTTAAGTTTTGGAACTTCTTTCAATAGTGCTTGGCCCATTGATGGTTCCAAGTTATGAAAAGAAGTGGATAATTCATTTTTTAATTGTGAATTATCAGGATCCAATACTTGTGGATTTGGAACTCTTGTGCCCTCATTTTGATTCAGAGGTGTAGACATTCTTGGTAAGGTGTTCAGTATTTGTTCAATGTCATTCATTTTACTGTTGCTACACCTTTGGGAATTTCTGTATTCATGTTGGAAGCTTTGTATTAAATTTATGACTTCAATTTTATACATGTCTTCTTTATGTGTCAGTTCTTGCTATAACTCTGTCTGTCTTGTATTATCAGCAGTGACTTGATTCAATTTCATTGATAATTTTGATACTTCTTCTTGTGAAGCATCAAAACACTTTTTCAAGGCAATGGTATATGTCTTTACTTCAGTAAATGAATTTGAAATGTCATCAAGGACTTTCTTGTTATCTGTTTTGATAATATTTATGGCTTGTTTAATTCTTGTTTCAATTATGTCATCAATATTGAATTTAGAATATTAATCTGTTAATTCTTTAATAATGGCAGATTATTCATTTATTTTATTGCTAGAAGAATTATCATTATTGGAATTTTTAATTTTTCTTAAAACTTTTTCAAAACACATAAGTGTTTCATTAATTTGGCACAGACTCAGGTTGTTTGTTTTAATGATTTTACAAATGGTTTCATTTTTATCAGAAAGATGTTTTTTCACGTCATTTATAGCATCATACAACTCTGGGATGGAATCAAATAAATCAGAAATCATTTCTGGAATGTTAATCTGGCTTCCTCCTTCTTCTGTAATTCCATCATGGTTCTGGCCATCTGAAATACATTTTCCATGGCATCCTGTAGCCCTGGCTGTAAGTTTTTGGGGCTGGTGCCTTCCCTTTGCCCTTGTTTGGAACTTGTGGCTTCTTTTTCACGTTGGAATTGCTGGTGCTGTCTTTGGCACTGGTTTGGGTGGTGGAGGGTTGTTTTTCCTCCATTCCAGTGTCAAAAGCATCATGTTTTTCTTCTCCATCAATGGATGCCATCGATTGAGCAATTTACAAGTGTTGGGATGGCCCAGGAATTTTCTTACTGTCAGGTAAGAATTCATGCAATTCTTCCACAGGTATGCAAGGATCTGGTACTCCTTGAATTGAAGTGCATTGTTGTATGCACTGTGGCTGGCTTTGTATATGTCCACAGAGGCTTGTTGTGGCGGTGTCAGCTCCTTTTGAAAGTAAAATAGTATTATCAGCTTCATAATGACCCAATTTAGTTGTTTGGAAGTCATCAACTGACCCTTTTCCTTTTGTACCTGATTGGCCTCTGCCATAATCACGTCTATTACCTTTTTTGGGAGCTGCTTGAGGGGTTGTAGCTGGCTCCTGACCTGGTTGAAGGCATAATTATGGTTTAAAAAGGTTTAAAATAGTATTTTTACGTCAAAAACTTACTATTGGCAAAAAAATTTGCTTTCTGAAGGGTATTACTTATTTCCAAGTTAATCAATTCAGAAGATATTGGTTCAGGTTGGTTATTTTGAGTCACAATAACAGTACTATTATGGTCTGAATTAATAATGCTTGCAGGAACAATGCTGGTGACCGTTGAGGCTGTTTCAATATTGTCTTGTCTTACCATTCTTTCAGAAACTAAAATTAATGAAAAAACCAATTAATTAAGTAAAAAAAGGATATTTCAAAAAAGAAATAAAAATATAAGCCTTACTTATAATATGAAAAAATTTATTTTTTATGGATTTTTTGGATTATAAGTATTTTTTATATGTTTTTAAATTTTTCAATATAAGAACAAATATTTAAAAAGAGTAAAAAAATATGTCACAGGTCAAATATCACGGCTGGGCCCCCAAATGTAAGGTGTGGATATGAAACTTTGATTAAAAATCAAGTACTTTTCCTGTCCTCAAAATTTGTATAAGGTAAAAATCAATTAAGAATAGTAAGAAATATTATTTTTAAGAGAAAACACGCCAAATTTATTGTTTATAACTTTATTAGTATAAAAAAATAATATTATAAAGATTTATTGTTTTACCAACAATAAAAATTTATCCAAAAAATATTCTACAAGAGATATTTTAAGGCTACAAAAGAAATTTCTTCAAGAGCAATTTCAATTGGAATTAATTGAGCAAAGAACTGCAAGCAATTAATTAAAGAACAAAGTCTTTCAAAAGAATATTAAAGAGAAAACATGCCTAAAAGTGACCAGAGTGAATTTGGAAACAAAGTGACAAAGTTAACAGTGATGAAAGATGCTTTAATTCACTTTTGTGGTGGTTCAGGGGTAAAAATGATGATAAAAGTTACAAACAATGATTATAAAGATTTTTTCACGTGGTTAAAGGGTTTAAAATGATATAAGAAAGGTGGTTGGAATCTTTTATTGATTGGTTTAACAATGTTCAAACTAATTATAAAAGGAAAAGCTTCTAACATGAAGAGAAAAGTGGGGCAAAGAAGACATTCTTTTATAGCCATCAATTCTCTTACTCCAAAAGTAAATTTTACTCTTGTCAGTCGTGAAAAACAGTCTGACAAAAGAAAAGCCAATTATGGCATCATTGAACCCTGGTTTAGACCCAAAAAGGGCTGGTTTAAGCCATTTTTAGCCATTTTAGACCCTTAAATCAGCCATTACTATAGCAATACCAGGCCTAGAGCCTTCAAAACACGTCAGAATGTGTGTAAGAGACTTAGAAACCAGTTAAAGCTGTTTTTACTATGATTGTTTTATCTTAAGGGTAGTTTTACCCTCTTGGCAACAGCTAAAACTACCCCAGTTGGTATCAAAACCTCATCATCAATTGAGTCCACAGACCCTGTAACTCAATTTCAGGCCAAAAGTGATGAACTTTTGCGTAAATTTTGACATCCCACGCCTGTCAGCAAGGATTTTGGGGGTCTAGCTCCCCCTTAGAGCTGGAGTTCCTTTTCCCCCCCAAATTTAATCTTTCCAATTTATTTTTCCTTTAATTCCTCATCATGTATTATACTTATAGCTTACATATGTAATTCAATTCAATTGTACAGTACAATACAGTAATAATTGACACCTCATATGTAAATCAAAGTTCACTTATGTAATACACGCGCACATTTTGACATTTCAATTGAATTCAATTGAAAATACTTCAATTCCTCATAACTTCTAAACCAAACACAACACCTCAATTTTAACACAAAAATTGATGGTTAACACCACATGTGGTGTGAATTAAATTAAGGTTTTGAGTATTTTCAACTTTTGTATTGAAAATACTAAAAACTTAATTTAAGCTTATTTAGAGTTGAGTTACAAGAATTTCACTCAGAGGTGACCCCACCTAATTTTTTATGTGGAATCCAATGGTGAAATAATTTTTATATGTTTATTTAATGGGTAAAAAGTTATAATAATTTTTATTCAACTTTTTCCCAAATTTGTTTATTTTTTCACAATTTTTGTTAAAATTTCATTTTTACTTAATTTTTTCAAGTATAAATGTAATTTTATACTTACAAAATTTAATGTAATTTTGTTTTTAAATTGTAATTAATTTTTTATTTTTGATATAATTTTATATTTATATTTTGATTTTTATTTTAATAATATAAATTTTATTTATATTACTATTTTCTTTTTGTATTTGTGGTCTTTTGGGTATATGAGATCACCTCTAAGGCTCACAATAATTAAGGAATCAATGATTGATTTGTGTCTATAATAGCTTTATTCATTATAAATAATGAGAAAAGTAATAGTACCCTTGATAAATAGTCATATTATCATGATTTTGAGAGAAAAATCTTGAAGAGCCAATGGGAATAAAAATTATATTAATCTAAAAGATTATCCTCTCCAAAATATGCCATATTAAACCAGAATGGTGATGTAATTGTTGAGGTATTTTTTACATACCCAAATAGGCCACAACTAACTCTGAAAGAACTGTTGAGATATGTGAAGCCCATATATCATGTGAATACTGAAAATTCATGATTTCTTATGAAGAAAAATATTGATAACCTTTTTTTGGGTAAGCAGATCCATTGATTGAAGGCCAGATTGGAACTATAAACAAAATTCAACTAGGAAAACCTCCAAGGGTCAATAAGAATAATTTAACTCTATGAGGTGGTAATATGGAAAATCATTAAACACTTCATCATAAATACCACATAAAGGAATTATGAAAATATTTATTTTTGCTTTTTCACTCCAAAATAATGGGATTCTTAATATTTTCAAATAGTAAGATGAGGTTTATCAATTTTCATGGCGCTTGTAATTACAGTTTTGATACACCCATCATTGATATCAGTATGGAAAACATAAATTACTATTTTTAATGTGTAAATAGCTAAAGGGGCCAAAAGTAATCAAGGTGAGCCAGAGTGCCCCAATTTCTGAGTCCTCTAAGAAATAGCCAGTCCTAAAGCTTGAATAAATGGCTGAAACTGACTAACTAGTCAATTAGAAATATTTTGGAATATTTCTACCAAGGTTAAGTACAATTAAATGATGTTAAAATAGCACACAGGCTGCTATTTTGAGGTTGATAGGAGGTAATTAGCAACACTGACTCTGGTAACCATGCACATTATTAATTATTTTCCATGGATATGCCAAGAAAGGAGTAATTGAAACCTTTTTGGAACCATTATCTACCATTCTGTTTACTTGTACTTTGGTACTCCATATCTTTTCTTTTGGTTCCAAACCAACATCAGAAATTAAATTTTACGTCAAAAATATTCCAAATTAGCAAAGAAATCACATTATATTGTCCAAATAAACATTATAGACCTCAAATAAGCCATTGTTGTCAAGGAATTTAGCTTAGGTAGCTAGAAAACAAGTGGCTAATGGTAACATGGACCCCAAATTTACACTAAATGTTCCTCATATCATCAGGAATAAACTTCAAGACAAGAAAGATACAAGAAGCAAACCAGACAAGTACTAAAAATAAATATTATCTCCACCTTAACTACCTCAGAAACCTTCAAACCCCCAATACAGTATAAAGTGCCAAACTATCACTGAAAAAGGAAATACCCCTGGCATAAACACAACAGTAAACTCAACTTAAAAAGCTCATTAATGAAATTTAAATCCCCTTGAATTATCTTAACAGTCAGCTTAAACAGTGAAATAACTTCAGAAAAATTTGAATACCCCTCCATAATAACCTTCATGCAACTGAATGAGAGTGCATCATCTCCTTGAAAAACCCTCAAACACATTAAATAAAATAAGAAATCAAATAAAAGAAATTCAAATTCAAAAGAAAAGCCACTAAATCAGCTATAAACAATCACAGGACCTTACAAAGAACTATATTGTCAGTTCAACCACCTTGCATTAGTTCAAAAGTAAACTGAAAAACAACATCACCTGAAATAATCAGATAAAGTTATCACCAGTAATAATAGCTAAAGGCTATTAAAGCTTACTAACTAAACACAGAACCTCACTAACATGACCTATTTTGGAAAACAACACAATGTGGAATTCCCAAAGGGGTAAAATTAAGGTTTACAGAGAAAAACAAGTTCCCCACAGAGAACAAGGAGTACCACAAAAAAGATAAATAGAGCCTCTCTCACACCAAATTTCTTTTTCCCTTATGAATGGTAGCTAATCCTATTAAAATTACTATACACCTATAAATATATCAGATAGAAGCATCTCTGAAACCAGCAGGTAGTCTAGAAATTATGATATCACTTTTTGCTCAGTATCAGAAAAAAGAAAATTGATGGTATTTAATAATATTAAAAAATTATTTAAATATATATATATTCTATGGAACCATTCCTGAAGCTAGCAGATAGTATAGAAATTACTATATAATTTTGTAATCAGTAGCTAAAAAGAAGAAGAAATTCATTATCATGTATCATTATCCTTAGCCCTATCATGAGTTTGTAATATTGGTAGTCATCAAAAATGGTCTATTAAGGTTATTTCACCCTTTATTATAGTCAATATCCACTATTTATATCAAATACACATCAAAAATAGCGTAATTATTAATATTAATTACAAATTACCCAATAGAAAATCTAAAAAAACACTTACAAGATATTATCCCTACTCAATTACTTGTATTTGTAAAGTTCATTTATTCAATTTAACTTTAAAGATTCTTATTCAATAAAACTTCTCTTATTCTAATATTACAAACA
Organism: Austropuccinia psidii; assembly: GCA_023105745.1. Taxonomy (NCBI): domain Eukaryota; kingdom Fungi; phylum Basidiomycota; class Pucciniomycetes; order Pucciniales; family Sphaerophragmiaceae; genus Austropuccinia; species Austropuccinia psidii. Next base: position 32,739,173 of record JALGQZ010000008.1, read on the forward strand.
ATTCAAACTTATACATTACCTAAAGCTTAATTTATTTATACTTAGTCTGATTCCTAATTAGGTCTGATCAGAGACTTAAAAATAAGTCTTTTCTAGTAATAAAGCGACAATCTTAACTTTGATTAGTAAGCTCATTGGGAAAATTGTTTTGGAATATTCAGAGGGGAAGAAAAAACACCATTAGGACCCTTTGCTACAGGAGCTTCCAGAAATTAAAAACTCATTACCTGTTATTTCCCCCTCAAGGATGGCCTCATCCAATATCACACAAAAAGGAGTTCTGCAGTGCTATGTAGAAAATGAGGTTAAACTTCAAAAATAAATTAAACATACAATTCTGAATTAATATTTCTGAAAATTAAAGGAGAAATAGATAAAATGATAATCCACACTAAAGACAAAAAGAACTAAAAAAATTATAAGTAAAATTGAAAGTTCTTGGATGATTCTATGTGAAATAATTAAGCTTCATAAATTCACAGAAAGTGAAAAATGTGATTAAATTTCCAATAAAATTAGCAAATTTGAGAACCAAATGTTCATTTTGAAACAAAGGATACTTACTGAGGTAACTCCATTGTTTATTCACAATAAATGGGTTTATAGCCATGTAAAATCACTTAATTAGGTAATTATGGTACTCATATGTGACAAAAAGTGATGTAATAATCAATTCAAAAGAGGTAGTTGATTTCTCAATAATTTGATTTCTAGACTTCCCAATGAAAAAAATCTGTGAAATTTCATAGACTTAAAAGGATCCTAAAACTGTTTTTCTTAAAATGTTAATGTTTATCATTCAGTTAAGTCATTAAATCTTTGATACCATCAGTAATTATTACTTATTAAACATTATCAAACAAGTTATATTTCCAAACAGATTAGAGAGATTTGAAATTGAATAATCATAGTATCATCAATATTATTTTAGCAATACACTTTATATTATCTCTTAAAGCTCACAAATGATACATGAAAACATCATTAGAAATATCTTCAAGGTATTTTTGGACAAATAGTGAGTGCGTTATTGAACTCTTTAGGTTCTTTCTCTTAGTTCTGCAGTTTTCTTCCAGAATTTATAATAATTAAGCTTGCGAAAGATGAGTATCAATTGAAAAAATTTCATATTATTTCAATAGGAGTTTTTATTAGTAAGAAGTCTTTTGATTAATTCTAGTATACAATTAACAATTAAAAGAAATAAGTACAAAAGTATTCATTTATATTTGGCTATAATAAGTTAATTTATTATATTTCACTAGTACAGTCATAGCAATATTTATCAATAGTAATAGTATCAAGCGTTTCATAGACAAAAATTACAATTATAGCCATTTTTAGTCTTTAATGATAATTTTCTGTGAAAAGCTTTAAGCTTCATCTGTTTCTTAGATTTTTCAATTTTGGTACAATAAAGTCAAGCTATCGTTCTTCTTTAATACATCTGTTAAAATATTGTTTTTGTGAACCATTTCTTTGAAGAATATATGGAGAACAGTTTTTTTAAATAACATTTGAAGCATTCTAAATGTATCATATTACCCTTGAAGCTCAAAAATATACTTTGAAGGAATTTTAAAAAGTGTGAGACTTTTGACAGGATCTATTAGATAGTTAGCTCTAACCCCTTATCAGCCTGTTATCTTGAAAAATTAATAAGATATTCTGTCTTGAGTATTTAGAGCCAAAAAATACCAATTCACTAAGCATTCAAGCCAATTGTGGTTATTATTATCAATGAAAAGGAGGAGTTCATAGGAACAAACTGGTGGATCTTATTTATGCCTTCAATGTTTTCTCATTAAGATTTAAATATTTTCAAAACAACTGAGATATCTATTTTGAAATATATTCAGATTATATGAATAAAAAGAAGGCCTCTTGTACGTATGATTTCTGTTTTAGAGAAAAAATGAATATTAAATGAAGAAATGAAGATTGTATTACATATTTATATTTAGTTAATCGTTTTCCCTTTATATAAAACATTTTATGAGAAATCTTTCAGGGAATATTTTGAGGGAAAAATACGATCAAAAAGACTGTACTTATTTGTTTGAAGTCAAATATTTCTCAAGTTATTCAATGGAAGTACCACAGAGTTAATAAAGTGATATCAATAGGCTTACACTCGATCTCAAAAATGATTAGTGGAGCTTAAATTGGTGGTGCTAATGGAATTCAGATTTATTTAAAATTCTAATTTTCTTTTTAATTCTTTTCTACTGTAATATTGTTTTCTGTTAGTAGTGGGTTAGATAATAAAGATTAGATTAGAAATGGGATTGAATTATGAAAATTGACATGAATTGGTGACAATTTCTCACTGTTTGAATAACCTATAATGGTAATGGTATTTTTGAAAACCATGAAATTTCAGATAAATATTTTCTTGTTTACTTATTAATATCCAAGACCAAAAATTTGGTAAGAAATAAGAATTTAAAAATGAATAATATCAAAGGAGGAATCACAAGACATAATATACAAATATGAAGGATATTTGAGCACATTTTTTCTCTTTCAGTGTCACCTTCCTGCACTACCCAAGGCCTAATCATGAGGATTAATACCAGAAAAATGCTTTTGTAAGTTTTTACTATCTTGATTATGGGCACAAGGGGTAATACTAAGTTGAAGTTCACAGTGAATATTTAATATAATGAAGAGAAGAGGTCTAGAAGCTATAAGTGACATAAAGGGCTAAATGTTTGCACTAATATATGTTTGAATTATTAATTTAATTCAACTTCCTTATTATTACTATTACCAGGCATCCAATTTTGAATTTATAGCTATTAAGACTTCTCAAATTGAAGATAAACAAGATACTGTCAAGATACAAATAATTTACTGGGGGATAATAAAAAGCTATATTCCATTATATTGTCTGTTTATTTAGGATTTTGAGCTCCCGGAAAAGTGGAGAATATGTTATTAATTTTGAATAAGAATACATAGAAACATTATACTCACATTGCAGTGGCTTATTTATAAATATATTAGTGCAATATTTCTGAGATGATGTAATATCACTTTTAGAGTACTTAAATTGTGGAGATGTTTCAAATTAGCTTTACTATATTTACATTGAAGGAGAAGTAGGGCTGTGAAAAATATGGGTTGAGCCGAAAAATTAGTTTGGGAAAGATTTATAATATGAAAATTCATTTCGTAAAAAACGGGTTAAAGTACTTATTTTGGTGGTATATTTGAAGATATAGATTTAGAGAAATATGAGTGACCTTCAGAGACTAATTATTCAGAGGAAAAAGGTCTTTTTTTAAGTTTTATAAATAACCAACAGCCTTTCCCTGTATTGACACAGCCTCTTGTAGCTATATACTTGAATTCCCTTTTGTGTTTCACTCCCATAGAGATCCTCCAACTGAATTTTGACCTTCTCCCAATATGAATGGCTTTGATTCAATTCATTTTTTATGAATACCTCCTCAGGAAACCATACTAAAAAATCTATTTGATAAATTAAGCTTGATACCAGGTGAATTCCTGTGTGGTATGTATCTGTGAGAATAGATGATAAAAAGATGGCAGTTTAAAACCTGTCCCCCATTTTTGGTTACCAAATTCACTTCCTAAAAATTATCTATATGACAAGCCTATTATCTGCAGGTGGAGTTGTTAGATAACCCATAAAAAAACAGCTTGATTTTGCTGCTGAAAGATTTGAAGAGCGTCAAAAGTATGATAATATCTCAATTAAAACCTAACTAGCAGGTATAGTAGTAATTCTATCAATGATAAGGATGTTAAATATTGAATCTAATGGAGAATGTGTCTCTGGATTTTGGTTTTTAAGCCCTAAGAGTAATTTTGAGTATTTTTAAGTAAGCACCATACCCTCAAAAGAGCTGATTATCTTTCATAATATTTTAAGATGAAATTTTCTTTGAAGTAATTCCAAGTGAAGTGCTTCTGATAATATCAAATTAAATCCATCATATAAAAGGAATTCTGTAGGGGCTAACATGAAACCCAAAGATTTTTTTAGATTCAATGAGCTATTACTTGTTGTTAATACCTCAAAGAGAATAGTGTGCTTTGAATAGAAATGTACATGTTTAGACTTGACACTTCAGCTTTTGAGATGAAATTAAAATTTTATTGACCAGTTAATAAGAAATAAGCTCTCACCAGGTGGAAAGATATCAATTTAAAGTATTATATTTTATCCATATTTTGATATCACTTCCATACTCTAATTAAAAGTATCTTTATCAACTACACAATATTAAATTTACATACCAAAGTTCCATCAAGCGGCCAAATTTAGCAAAATCATGATTTATTATTCAAAAAGTAGCCAGTTTTCAACATATCCAAGCGCTCTATATAAGAAGAATCATTTTAAATATTTATTTTTATATGTTATTGAAGATAATTTAAATTCTTTTTTCACTATTTCATGAATAAATATGGAGAAAAAAATATTTTATGTAGTATTTGTGTATTTTAAAGAGTTTTTGTGTTATTTTTTCCTTTTATTAGGAATTTTCATTTCCTTAAAGGGATTTATATAACTAATTTGTGGAAAATGATTATAATTCCAAAAATCTTAGCACAGAAATTATTTTTTCAGGATTTGAATAGTCATTCTCTTGAGGAGAAAAACTTCTTATAAGAGAGTTTTAAATAGTACTTTCAGATAAAGCCAGTCTGAATACATGCTATTGATTGAGATAAAAATTGAAGTCAGATTTCTATTTTAATGAGATAAGTCTACATCACCACAGAAAAGAAGAATAGAAAGAGATAAAAGCTAACAAAAAGAAATAAAAATGTATTTTATTGCAGTTTTCACTCCAAGTTCATGCGTCATTTTTCACCCAGAGTGTTGAGCTCCAAATTGTACTTTTCAAAAGCGGATTTCAGATAGGAAAATAATAAAGCTCCCAAAGAGTAAACCAATCATAATTAAGTTCAAACTTTGACTACTTTCAAATAATATTGAGCTCTTATCTCATAATCATGGTAATTGTCTTGTTGATTAGTTCTATCAGGAGAACTTTGAAGAAATTCCAAGAATTTTCTCACATTTCCTTCCTGTTTTACCTAAAATATATTTTAAACCTTTATATGAGATTATAAATAATCAATATCCATATCTAGATCCAGATTTTATTTCTTTTATATCCTGAAAATTTCAGAAATTAATGGAAGATTTGAAAAAAGGAAAAGATAGGGAAAGACATTCAGCTGAGGAATCTAAGAGAAAGAAATAAGCCCTACCTCAAGTCTTAGGAGAAATTGAGTTTGACAGAAATTGAAAAAATTTCAGATCTGCGAAGCTTAAGAAGCTTTTGATGAAATCTCAGCCCCCAAGAATGAAGTATTGAGAGATAGCTGAAATATCCCAGTAGACAAAAGGTTTCTTATAAGGGATACACTAAAAGTCAATTATTCATAACTTCGAATCGAACAGACCAATTTCAGCTTGTTTGAGAAGAAAAGGTACTCCCATGATTATTCAATATTTTTTTGAATATCCATGGCCATGGTGGGGAATTGAAACATTCAGAAAAATTTCTGGAATTTAATACATCTAAGCTATACTATCCAAAGTCACGAAAAACAACTTCTAACCAAGAAATATAGTTAGATAAAATATGATTCTTCTTATCTATTATACAAAAAATTACTCTTTTCCTCAAGATCATTCAGCAAAAACTCTGAAAATTAAAACTTTTCTTTTAAAAAACTAAGCTTTAAGCTAGAGTTTCATTCAAATCTAGGGGAGTAAATAAATATAAGAAAATCTAAAGCCTAAAGCCCTAAGAAGGAGAATAAATTCAATCAATTACTAACCTTTAAATTGTTTCATTTTTTATTTTTTCAAAGTTACACTTCCTTTATAGAAGTATTTTGGAGAGGCCTCCTTGGGGTCATCTTATTTTACCCCACTCCTTTCTATTTTGATATTCCTTATAATTTACATTGATATTTATCGTATAGACAAATGAAAAATCTTGTAATTTATTTTTTATGAATTTTAACTATTCATATTTTTTGACTTTCATGTTTGCAAGAAAAATGACACTTTTGAGTATTTTACTATTCATTAGAATACTCTTAATCACTTTTACATTGAAAATATAAACCAAAATATGGATTACCCTATCACACAAAATAAAAGATTTCCATGTAGAAGTAAAATATTTATTGGAAAAATGAATAATATCGCATATTAGTACAAAATAAACTTATAAAAAGAAAAATCTCAGATATTACAGAGAGGTGAATCCATCAGATATAGAAAAAATAATAATTACAAGAAACTTAGAGGAAAGAAAATTAATCTTACAGTTGTTTTTACAGATTGTGATAATTTTCTTTGCTCCTAAAGCTCAGTAAAATAATTTGGTAATTCTAGTTCAAAATATTAAAAGTGAGAATATTAATGAATAGAAATTCTGTATGAATATTGGCTTAAAGGAAAGGTGTGTTTCATTTGAATTAGATACACCTAGTTACGTTAGGGTTTATTTTCTATCCAAATCGGTAAATTTTCAGGTAATCTTGCAGCTAATGATAAATAAAGCTTAATTAACACATATAGATGGTATTATAGTTAGTTTTAGCGCGGAAGAAACTTCAATATTCATAGAAGAAAAAGAAACTAAATTTCAAAATTACTTATCAGCTTTTGATGAGTTTTTGGTACTGAAAATAAACAAATATTTAAATCAAATCTACCTTTGTTTTACATATAATCAACTTCCAATGAAAAAGGAAATTCATATTTGAATAAGCTATTCTAGAAGTGAGGTAAATCAGAATGGAATAAGAAGAGAATATTCGAAGGACAATTGAGCGAAATTGGAGGAATCTTCGAACTTTTAGGTAAAATAATAGTAAATTAAACTTCTCTATACATTAGTAAGAAATATAAAATGAATGGATGAAAGATTCTTTGTTTATATCAGCTTTCATAAAAAATGAATATTGAGAAGAAGTCAATATTAATAACTAAAGTATCAGAAAACAGATCTATTCTTTTTTTAGAAATGGACAACCTTTGATAATTTGTTTTAAATAATTTCTATTAAAAATAAAATAAGTAGGTAATTATTGAGAAAACATATTCCATTGTATCAATATTTGAAAGGAGCTTTAAATGGAATGAAAAGTAGATATAGTAGCTTACCTGATAATTAGATTGCTTAACTGAGCTTAAAATTAGAAGAAATGAATATTAAATGATGATAATTGCCCACTAAAATAGGCCACAATAAATCTCAAAATAACTCTTTAAGTAGGCAAAAATAATAAGCTATAAGCATACTCAAAATTTATGATTTTATACAAAGAAAAAAATGGGATAGATAGATTTTAGTAATTGAATCCATTGATAGTTGTAAGATTGGATTTTACTCGAAATTTGACCTAGAGTTTCTCCATTAGGTATATAAGCTTAGATTAACTCTATTATGTGCTATGGTTGGAGATGATCCAAAAACACATCATTAATACGAATTAAAGAAGTTTTTCCAATTATTCTTTTAGAATTTCAATCTAAAAATAATGGTATTCCAAAAATAAACATATCTTATACCAATTCACTATCAAAAATAAGCAGACCCTGATCGCAGGTTCTTCAGGTAAAAAATGGTTTTAACTTGAAATAAATGTAATTTCAACATGAACTCCAACATCAATTTTCTTATGCAGATAGATGCTTTTACCACCTTGTTTTTTAGAGTTTATTGAGCTCAATTGTTAAATCATGGAATATTGGAGATAAATTCCCATACGAATTGTATGTTACATTTCTCAACTGAAATATTATATAGCTGAAAGTGCTTTTCAAATAAAATGAAGTTGTAGTTAATATTGATGTTGATTTCAAGTTTTGAAAATGAAGATATTTTTCAACATTTCTCATTTCTCTTATTCCTAAAGTAGATAAATTTACAATACGAGCTTATTACATTAATGCATATTCAAGTACAACAATTATTTAATGGAAAATGGAGCTTCAAAGCTGATATAGCTTTAAAAACAGATTGAAACTCTCAGATGAGCATTTCCTATATAAAATCAACTAGCCTGAGTAGTAAGTGTAGCATACTCTGAAAATGTATTTGGAACAATTATCAATTCCAATGGGGAGTAAATTAGGGGAGTTTCAAGCTTTAAATAATAATGTTTCCGGTTAACTTACTTTTTTAATTATTTTGAAAGGGGATTTAAGGTCAAGAAATGATTCTTGTAGCTTTTCCCCATCACTTGAGCTTGAAATTTGAGACTTTATGTGTTTTTATTTGGTTTTTGAAAAGATTTTAATATCCTTTGGGATGGAAGGTAAGATTAAAAATCATTTTTCATACAGAATATTATAAATTATGAATTTGCATTGATCTCTCCTTTGCGGTAATTGATTTAATATGAGAAATATTTGTGAAGATGATTTTTTAAATAAGTATTTTGGAGAAATAATCTGAGATATCAAAGTCTTTAAAGAAATGGGTATTTCTTCTTAAAAAGCTACTTGAGGATTATTAGTTCATTCTACATCTATAACTCACATAAATTATTATACAAATATAGCATCTGTTATATTTTCAAATGACACCATTGAATGTAGATGATACTAACAAGGAGCTATTGAGAATATTCTTATCTAAGAAATTATCCTTTTAAAATAATCACAAAATTGTTCAGCCTGAAACTGAAATCCGGAGAACAAGCAAGAAGTTCAACAGTACTATGAAAATGGTACATAAGAAGAAGTGAAAGACACACCTCTAACCATTATCAAGCCAAATAAAGGTAAAATAAGGCCATAAACAAAAAGGGAATAACCTAAAAAAGTTGTTCTTTAAAGATGACCATCTGAAGGAGAAAGCCTTCCCCTTTCAGAAAATATTATTCTTATTACCAAACAATAACTATTCAAGCTATTGAGGCTGTAAACTCTTGCTGAGAATATACCTTAAGCTTCACCTCTCATCTGAACTGTAGAGTTTGTGGACCACAAACCCATCAAGGGTATTCTTTTATTAAAGGTATCACTTTGGGCTTTCCAATGGTACTACTTACAAGACTTTAGCAGCACTGAATCAGAAATTAACACACAAATACTACTTGTCAAACCTGGAAAACTGGTACCATTTTTTCATCTCCCATCTAACTTCAACAGTTTTGATTGGGGACCTATAAAGTATCAAATATTCTGGAAGGGCTACATAAAAATTTAACCCTTCGTACTTTATCTTAAACATATTAAGAGCTATTGTTATCCTCCTCTCAAAACAATAAAAATACTATTTAACAGAGAATTCAAAATACTTTGAGACTGTATAGCTTTGACATACACAATTCAAATTGGGTCATAAGTATAACCATTCTTTAGGACAGAAGTGTGGCTAAAACGTGAACCACTTTTGAGGTCTGTATATTCCAATCTGGTGATGTTATTGAGTATTTAAGCCTATAATCCCACACCAAGTGGTAGTGTGGGGTACTATCCCATACAAATTAATTATGAGGTTTCAAAGCTTACAAAAGGCTCTTTATCAGTTTATTACTCATAATTTGAATAATAAATTACCTCACCAGTCTGTACAGGTGATACTGTGGGATACTCTCCCATAAAATTGAATTATGAGTCATCAAAGCTATTGAAAAGATGATTAATCTTTTATCAATAATAACCTGACTAATCAGAGACACCCAGACATTTAATGTACAGTTTCTGGAAATTCAGAAGCACCATAAAAAGTCTGGAAGATTAATAGAATTTCTTTTCATGCTTTATGGGGTATAAATGTCAACTTTTGGTCCCAAAACCACATTTCAGCGCAATTCAAGGCTGTATTGAACCTGTGGGACCACAAATAAGCCACAGGAGTTAGAATATTCACTCTGTGGTCGTTTGAAAAGGTAGACAACATTGCAATAACCTGGAGTAAGATATAAAGAGGTCTCATCCTCAACAAAGTAAGAAATTGTCTTGTTTTTCATTTCAAATTCTTATGTAGTAGATCTGTCATGAACAGAAGTACTCCTAGAGATAGGTACATATAGCTATAGTATTCATTATCATAATCCAACAGAAAATTGGGTAAACAACTACTGTCAGTAGACTCATCACCACTAAATCATCATAGTACAGCCCTTTAAAATCAATTTTGAATATTAACTTTGTGCAAAACTCATGTTTATATCTTTTTTATTATTATATCATAGAGTAATTGTGAGAATTACCTTTAAGTTCCATTTCTCCCACGTTAAAAATCCTTTGATAAGTGGAAAGTGAATAGACTTATTTTCTATTCAGATTATCAATTTCCCTCAGTTACAAGGAAGTAGAACCTAAACCACTTGTACTTATGAAGAATAATCAATTTCAAGATTCATAAATTATATTATTGGCAGAATTGGAATTGGAGCCAGAAATATTTGGCAAAAGAATATTCCTTTCAATTATTTTCAAAGATTCTTTTAAAGTAAATATACTACAAAATTAACACTCTACTATTTAGAGTATTAATTTTAGCTCTTAGATTGTAAAATAAACAAGGATAAATAAGAGAATTTCTACTATAGCAGTTATATCAAGACAAAAAACATTCTAATTCCTGTAAAAACTGGCTGAATTTTCTTGCAAACGGACTTATTTATAAAAAGCATATAGCATCAATATTTCTCACAACACTCTTTGGAAAAATTGGAATTGGAATTAGTCACCAAATTATAACAAATTCTTAAAGCTGAAGTCCTATGGCGAAATGCCAAAAGATATTTTATATTATAAAAAAAAGCTCCACATAAATATCTACTAATCTTCCTAAAAGGTTATTCAGTTTTGGAATTCTTTATTTTTTAATTAATCTCCAAGAGAATAGGTCAGTGAATATTAGAGAAATCCCCATTTGAAGAATATTAAATCTCCAGAATTTCAATACTGAACATTTTTATGGGAAAAATATTCTCATTCTTGGAATAATGGGATTGATTTTTTCTTGTTACAAGTTTTTTTTGCTTGAAGCTCATTGGTAGAGATTTATTTTTTTAGATATTTGGGCTTAATTTCATCTCAAATTTTTCAATTTTGTTTTGAATACCTCATAATTATTCACACTTACTTAATTTTCTCATAAATTTTCTATATGAAAATGTGGGAAAAAAATGAGTTTCTAGTTTTTGAAGTTTCAATTTATTTTTAAAACTCCTTCATCTTTCAGCTCAGCTATGTGTTTCCAGAAATCTTAAGTTCTTGTTTTGAATTCCTCTTAGTAGTCAGATTGATGTGAATTTTGGAATTTATTTTGAAAAAAGGGCATATAATCACAAAGAGAAATTTTGATCAAGAGAAAGATTTATTTGGTTCTCCAAACTTCAAATTTCTGTTTTTATTTGATATTTTTCTTATTTATTTGGTTTTTCTCATAAGTTTTTAATTATTTGGCATTCAATCAATAGAAAAATTCAATTTTACTTTCAAGTTTTTTATCTTTTTCTAACTTGCTTTCCTTTTTCAATTTTGTCAGTTTGTGGCAATTTGTTCTTTGATATTTGTGTATTTTTGTATTGAATTTTTTAAGTTTTTTTTCTGATTTTTATTTTTAAATCTCTTAACTTTCAATTATTGTGTTTTTGAATATTTTTTTATTTTTAATTTATTTCCTTTTCTTATTTTGTGGGGCTCCAACACTCAAAATCAGTGCTTTAACACTGATTGGAGTATTTCCACCCCCCAAAACAATTATAAAAATACAAAAAAAACTAGAAAATTTGAAAAGAATTGAAAATCAAGAAATGAAACATGAAAAACAAAAAAATAAAAAATAAAAATATTGAAATATCAAAAATCAAGAAATAAAAAAAACACAAGAAAGAATGAAAAAAAAAAATAACAAAAAAAAATAAAAAAATAAAAAAAAATAAAAATGGAAAAAGAACAAAATAACAAAAAAATTAAAATCAAACAAAAATTAAAGCAAAATCACAAAAACAACAGATAAAATAAAAACAATTAAAGCAAGACAAAAATTCAAAAATAAAACAAGATGAGAAATTAAGAAAATTAGAATCCAAAAAAAGTAAGAAAAATAGGTAAAAAAAGAATGCACCAATTAAGAAGATCATTTTGATTTGAATCATATTGGTTAAATACAGAAAGAAAATCACAGAAAATGAGGTTAAAAGGAAGGAAATAAAAAAATAGAAGTAATATTATTTCAAAATGAACTGTTTTAAAAATCTTGTAGAAGAATAATGAAGCATTTTTATGCAAGTTTTTTTAATATATCAAAAATGATAAATTTTGATGCAATAATTACTTATGGATAAAATATATTGAAGTTAAGAGTTACTTGAGATATTATGGTTATATTTTAACATAATTAAAATATATTAAACAATTTTAAAAGCCAAATTTATTGCTACTTTCAAAATAATCAATAATATGCTAGACAATATTTCTGTAAAAAGGTTGAATCCAAGTCGTGTGTCAGTTATTTGAGTAAATAACTCCATAAATACACTCAGAATTTTTTAAATCAGTGATGTATGAGAATGATTTATTATTAACATAATTTGAAAGTGGAATAATTGAGGCTTCTACTTTTATTTACATAAGAGAGCTGAAATTCTTAAACACAAAAAGAATTGGTGAACTTCAATATTAATGATGAAATGAATGGTAAAATGAAAGAAATTAAAAAAAGGGTGTTGGTAAAAACACATAAGGGATGCCCTGGGCCCATTTTTAATTAAAAATGAAACATAACCACACCTGTATTGGGCCAAAACATGCCCAAAAGAGGTTTTTCCCCACAAAACCTCTCTAACTCCCAATTTTTTCAGATTTCTTTACCCAGCCCCCCCCCCCAGAAAAAAAGGCCAAGAACCCAAATAATCCACATTATCCCCACCCCAAACCAATTTTTTTTTGGAAAAACAGCATTACCAAAGCCATTTTGCAAAGCTTTTCACACTTTTTTTTCTTTTTTTCCCCCAAAGACTGAATTTTCCACTACAACAACCTGCTTTCAAGCCTCTCAATTTTAAATTTTTTACCTTCCCTCATCCATTAATCCCACATTTAAACCACTTTTTTTCACTCTTAACCACTTCTGTTCATTTTTCACACCTTTTTTCACTTCTTTTTTATATTTTGAAAGGGTCTTACCCCATTCCAAATCCCCAAATTCCCCCTTTTTTCACTTTTATACATATTTTTCATTCAAAAATGCTTCAACCCCCCACTGAAGGTGAATTTCAGACCCTTGAGCTTCTTTGGAAACATGTGAATAATGTTGCCAGGGCTCAGGGGTATGCTGTGTCCACCTTGAGGTCCAATATGACCCACAACCAAATTGAAATAGGTTGTGACAGGTCTGGGACCCCAAATGCCAACAAAATCCCCTACAAAACAGTCACCTAAAGAAAGCTTGACTGTCCTTTTAGACTCTATGCCTAAAAATATGCCAAGAGTACCACTTGGACTCTTAAAGTCAAAAATCCTGAACATAGTCATGATGCCACTGAAAATATCATGGCATTTCCTGTTTTCAGGAAATTCAATGAGCAAGAAACATCCCAAATTCCTCAAATGTCTGAATCACTGCTCATGCCAAGGCAAATTCAGGCCCAATTATGCAGCCAGAGGGAGTCTGACAAGCCTGTAATCCCCCAAGAAATTTACAACCAAGTCAATAAAATCAAGAAAGACAAACTGCAAGGCAGAAGGCCCATTGATGCTCTTATTGACACTCTCAAACAAGAAAATTATGTTTGGTCCTCTGAAAGGGATTCTGAGGGACACATTACCTCCTTGTTTTTCACTCACCCCCTGGCCATAAAACTCCTTCATGGCTTTCCTCATGTCATTCTTATGGATTGTACTTATAAAACTAATAAGTACAAAATGCCCCTTTTTCATATTGTTGGATTCAGCTCAACCAATAAGACCTTTTCTGGGAATTTTTGTTTGATGAAGAATGAAACTGAACCCTCATATACTTGGGCATTAAATCAATACATAGAAAAGGTCCTCAACAACACCAATCTTGTCCCCCTCCAGTTATTGTTATTGACAGGGATCTGGCCTTGAAGAACTCTCTTAAGAAGCTCTTCCCAGACTCCAAAGCCATGCTATGCATTTGGCACATCAATAAAGATGTATCTGCGAATTGCATGAAGAAAATTGGGCATGGAACTGATTTTGCAAAATTTTATCAGCCTTTGGAATCAAGTGATATACTTTTATATTTCACTTTATTTCACTTTTTCTCTTATTATTGTTTTTATTAATGACTTTAGGATTCATTTCTCAGGTTATGTATTCATCCACTGAAAAGTCTTTCAAAGACAACTGGAAGAAGCTTCAGATACAAGTAAAAAATCCTGAAGTCTTGCAGTATTTGTAAAATACCTGGCTTCCTCTAAAGGAGTATTATGTGCCAGCCTGGACCAACCACCATTGCCACCTGGGTGTGGGCTCCACCTCCAGAGTTGAAGGTCCCCATGCCATGGTGAAACTTTGACTCCAAAAGCCCACTGATACTCTCCTGGAGGTAGTTAGGGCTCTCCACATGGCATTCAGAAAACAATTTATTGAAATTATCAACAGAGTCTCCAAAGACATGATTGTCCATGTCAAGAATTTTCCTCCAAACATCTGTTCCCTCATTGGCAAGGTGTCTCATTATGCTCTTCAGATGGCCTTTGACAATTTCAAAACCAAATTTCCTCCCAATGAAGAATGCACCAACAAATACAAAAATTATCAAGGCATTCCTTGCAAACATAAGACCCAAAAGGCATTTGCCAAATTCCAAAGGCTTGAAATATAAGACTTTCATCCTCAATGGCATTTGAATTTTCCTGTGAGGGCTTTTAATTTCTTATTTTTATTTCTTTTTCTGATTAACTGATTTTATTTGTCATATTCTTCTCAGGCTGGTTTTCAAGTTGATGATCAAAGTGTTGAAAAAGAAAGAAAGAATGAAGCCCAGAAAATATTTGAAGCTATTGGGGAAGACCTTTTTCAAAGACCAATGGCAGAAATCACCCCAATTCTTCAACATTTTCAAGATGTTTTGACTGGAAAAGTTCCATTTGATCAAATTCCCAAGAGTCAAGAGGATGAGCAATATTATGAAGACCCTCTAGAATGCAAGAATATTCATGTAAGACCTCAAGGAGCCAAGAATAAAAACAAAAATCCAAACAAAAGAGAACCTTCAAGATTTGAAATAATTGAAATTCAATCCAATAGAAGAGGAAGACCCCCATCAAAAGTGACCAGCACAACAACATCAAGATAACAGTCAAATGTCCCCTCTCCAATTATGGAAGTGGACTCATCTGAAGATCATGAAGATTCTGAGGACTCATTATCTAAATCAATTAGTTCATCAGATTCACTACCCTCAGCAACTGAATTAAGTAAATCAGAAGTCTGTCACAGGGGCTCTTGGACAGAAATACAAGAGTGGCCTGGCACTCAGCAATCAGGGAACTCACTTGGAAGACTCCAAAGAATAAAGAATAAAAATAATAAGAATGAATTCCTCTAAAAGATATGCAGGTACAAGATGAGATGCAAAAGAGGAAAGGGAAGCCAAATGGCCAAAGAGCCAACCAAGTAAGTCCTTAATCACTGTTTCAACCTGCCAAAAATGAATAATGGAATTAGTAAGGATATGACCACCAAATATCCATTGACAGGCGAAGAAAGAGAAAAGAGAAAGGTGCTAAATGACTGACTTAATAATATCAGTATTTGCTTAACTAAAATGAAAAGAAAATAGAGATAAAATAAAATCAAAATATATTAATTAACTGGGGAAAAACCCCCCAGGGTGGAAAGGGTAGCCGGTATATGTGAAAAGTTGGGAGCTTGAGTTCTTCAGGCTGAAAACTGATCTGTATTGATCCTTGAGGCTGTATTGATTGTTTTGGGAATTGATACAGCTGGCTAATATTGAAATTGAATTGGGTTGAATGAATTTCCCATGATTGAAAATGAAATACAGGTCTTGATGGATCCAGACTGTATTGAAATGAATATGGTTGCCAAGATGGATTAAGTGGAGCTTTGACACTTGACAACTTCTTTTTGGCACTGCCTCTTGAATACACTTGAGAATGAATTGACAGTATTCCCTTGGAAGGAATACTTGGAGTGAGAATAACCAATGACTGCTTGATGGCGTCATTGGTCTTTGACGCTGAAACACTTGCTCTTGAGCCTTGATGATTCCTCTGAATGATTGGGTGCCTTGATGACGTGATGAGATGTTGGAATGTTGAAATGAGCATTTGATATTGCCACCATTGAATTGCTGTTGAAAAATGATGCACAATGATGTATAACATCATTTATGGCATATTGGTTGATTGGCAAGAAAATTACGTCCAAAGGTCTTGAGGTGGAAAGGCAGAGGGGAAAAGGATGGATGTGATGGCTTCAGAGCTTGGAAAGGTGTTTCTGGGCCTTTTGGGGTTTTTGGCCATTTTTGGGTTCTGAGCCAAAAACTGGCCCAAAAGGCGGGAAAGTGTCTTTTGGACACTTTGCGTCAAAGTGCGCAAAAATGCGCAAATGCGCAAAGTGCGCAAAAATGCACAAAATGCGCAAAAGTGCGCAAATATGCGCAAAAAGTGCGCAAATGCGCAAAAATGCGCATTATGAGCTCAAATGGCCAAAAACAGCCATTTGGGCCATTTCCCCTGGTTTTGAGGGAAATGACCAGAAATACCCATTTGGGCATAAATTGCCGCTATGGGTTCTGGATTGAGGTGAAGGGCCATGAAGGCCCCAAAACACAAATGGCCATAAATGGGCCATAAGATAATGACGTGGCCATATTGGTCACTGGTGATGGATATGGCCAATTGGCCATAAAAGAACCGTGGCTTGATATGCCATATGGGGATCCAAGGAGGTGAATTGCCATGGTTGTGACAGTACCCCCCACCTTGAAATGGTGAGCTCCTGAGCACCAATACAAGGTGAAGCCTGTTGAGGCTATTGGAAAGATTTTGAGAGAGTGATTCAAGAGGACTGATTAAGATAAAAATTTGAAGACTGATATTAAAAATTGACATTTGACGCAGGACTTGCTTGATCTTCTTTTGACATTGGCTTCTTGATTGGAATTGAATTTTAAAATGAATGAAAATTTTTGACGTGATAATTGACGTGATAAAAGAAAATTTAAAATGAAAATAGAATAATAATAAATAATGAAAATGAAATTAAGAAAAGAAAAGGAAAAAGAAAAAGAGAAATGAATTGAATCTTGAGGAGGTTCCAATCTTCATCACGGAGGTTGATAACTGATTTTGAAATTGGCCAAGGACCTGGAAAGATAAATTTGATGCCAGGTGCTCACAAAGTGGCCAAGGTGATGTTTTGACAAGATTGTAGACCCCTCAGGGAAGTGCACACCAGGAGAGGAACTTACTTTTGGTAATTACCACTCCCGCCAGTGCCATAAAAATAAAACAAACTGTTGAAGGAATGAGTTTGAATTTGGAATCTTGGAAATGAATTGAAAAGTGAATGGCCCATTGTCCCAAGTGAAAATGGCCATAAGATTGGAAATGAAGTTGAAAGCCATGCCAAAGATCTGTGTCCAAAATTGCAAAGTGCTCACAGAGTGGCCAAGGTGATGCTTACAACAAAAGAGTAGAATACCCCTAAAGGTGCATACCAGGAGTGGGACTTACTTTTGGTAATTCCTCTCCCCACCAAGCACCATAATGAATCAAGCTTTTGAAGAATTTGGCCCAGGCTTGTCAGGATATAATGAATGAAAATCTTTGACAAGTTCAGGACAATTCTTGAGGTTTTCGGTTGGTTCCCAAGTGGATCTTTCTGGGTCTTGACTGAAACCTTTCCATTCCACCAGATACCATAATTTTCCTCTCTTGAGCTTTGAGTCCAGTATTTGAGAGACTTCCCATTCCTCTTCTTCTTCAATGGTGATTGGAGGAGGAGGCTCTTGATGCCTATTTGGGATTGTTGACGTCTTGACTGGTTCCAAAAGGGAAATATGGAAAACTGGGTGGATGGATTTCCATTGAGATGGAAGCTTGAGGTGGTAGGCATGAGTGCTGACTTTCTTCAAGATTGGAAAAGGACCCAGCCATCTTTCAGACAGCTTTTTGGTGGGTCTGGTTGATTTGATGTTCTTGGAAGAGAGACATACCATGTCACCGGGATTGAAAACAGGTGGACTTGCTCTACTTTTATCTGCATACCTCTTAAACCTGTTTATGGCAACTTCAAGTTCTCTCTTGACATCTTGCTGTACTGATTGGATTTTTGTTGATAACTTTCCAGCCGGAGTGTCTTGAGTGATGTGAACTGAGGCAAAATGAGGATCTCTTCCATAAACAGTGAAAAATGGTGATTGTTTTGTTGAAGAGTGGTCAGAGTTATTGTAGGCAAATTCAGCCAGAGGGAGCCAGGTGTTCCAATCATCTTGATGATAACTTACATACATCCGAAGGTACTGTTCTAGTATCTGATTTACCCTCTCTGTCTGTCCATCAGTTTCTGGATGGTAAGCAGTTGACAAGTCTCTTGAAATCTTGAGCTACTGACAAAGGTTGGTCCAAAAGGAAGAAACAAAAAGAGAACCTCGATCACTAACAATGCTTGAAGGGAGGCCATGCTTTGAGAAAATATTCTTGATGAATAAATGGGCCAAATCTAATGAAGTGATTGAAGCTATTGTTGGAATAAAAACCGCCATTTTTGAGAATCTGTCCACTATGACTAAAATTGAATCAAAGGAATTGGACAGTGGCAATTGAGTGATGAAATCCATTGAAAGACAAATCCAAGGACCACTTGGAATTGGAAGAGGCTTGAGGAGTCCAAACTTCTTGTGATGAATATTTTTGTTTCTTGAACACTGTTGACAGGATGAGACATAATCCTTGATAAATTGAGTCATGCCGGACCAGTGGAAATCCCGCTTGACAAGTTTGAGAGTCTTCTCTTGGCCAGGGTGTCCAGCTAGAGGAGAGTCATGCCGATTTTGAAGTACATTGAGTTGAATTGTGGGGTCATTTGGGACCACCACTCGATCTTTGAAAAGGAGAAGTTTGGAAGAGGAATCAAGAGAATAATCTTGGACAGATTTACCTTTACCCAAATCTTCAAGGACACTTCTATATTGAGAATCTTGCCACACTGCCTTCTGAATTGAATCAATCAAGTTTGAAAATGAATCCACCTTGACTGCAAAAAACTTTGAGGCTTGAATTTCATCTTGCTTGATTATCTTCTGATAGTTCATTGGATTCTTGCTGATGAAATCCTCCCCCCTCTCTGGGTAAACGTCGTCCCGACGTGACAAGGCATCTGGAAGGGTGGCCAAGCGGCCAGGGCGGTAAGTGATTGAGAAATGGAATTCAGATAAAAATTCAGCCCAGCGGGCTTGACGGCGAGTGAGAATCTTGGAAGACATAAAATATTGAAGGGATGAATGATCGGTGAGAACTTCAAAAGGGGAAGAAATAGAAAGAAGGAAAGCTCTCCAGCGCTTGAGAGCCCAGACTATGCCAAGGAGTTCCTTGTCATGAATCTCATAATTGAGCTCAGCTGGGAGAAGCTTGCGGCTATCAAATGCAATGGGATGTTTTCCTGAGTCAGAGACCTGACTCAGTACAGCACCCAAGGCATAATCTGATGCATCGGTCTCTACAATGGTGGGTAGAGAAGGATTGAAATGAGAAAGGATTGGAGCAGTGGTGAATGCCTCTTTGAGTTGATGAAACTGTCTAAGAGCTTCCTCATTGAGGGGAAAACGGGAATCTTTCTTGAGGAAACTTGTGAGTGAACTAATTTTCTTTGAATAATTCTTGATGAAACGGTGGTAAAAATTGGCAAAGCCAAGGAATGATTGAAGAGCCTTGAGGTTTCTTGGAGGTGGCCAATTGAGAATTTGCTGGACTTTTGCTTGGTCCATCTTGAGGCCTTCAGAAGAAACTACATAACCAAGATATTCCACACTAGAAACATGAAATAGGCATTTGGACGCCTTAGCAAAGAGGTTATTGGCTCTGAGTCTGGAAAGAACAGTGGACACATGAGTGACATGTTCTTCCTCAGATTTGGAAAAGACCATAATGTCATCCAAATAAACCACAACATAAACATCAAGAAGATCATAAAAAATATCATTGACAAGATTTTGAAAAGAAGCAGGAGCATTGGTAAGCCCAAATGGCATAACCAAGTACTCATAACTACCATATTTGGTTCTAAAACAAGTCAAATGTTCATCACCTTCCTTGATTCTGAGTAGGTTATATGCACCACGCAAATCAATCTTGGAGAAGATAGAAGAACCATTGAAAACAGTGAGAAGCTGATTCATAGGAGGAACAGGATACTTGTTCTTCCTAGTAACAGCATTGAGCTTGCGGTAATCAACACACAAACGGAGGCCACTGTCTTTCTTTTTGACAAAAAGAACAGGTGCTCCTGTAGAAGAGGAGCTTGGCCGGATGAAACCTTTCTCTACATTCTCTGAAATGTAGGCCCTGAGTGTATCTGACTCTTGGTTTGATAAAGAGTAGATCACCCCAACTGGAGGTAGAGACCCCTCCAGCTCGATATGATAATCACAGGCGCGGTGAGGAGGAAGTTTCTCTGCTTTCGCCTTGGAAAATACATCCAAATATTGGTGATAAACAGAAGGAACAACCTTCATCACGGTTTCTATTTCTTCTGGCTCTTCCTCTTCATCCCACAACTCCTCCAGGGAGTCATGATAAGATGAAGGAGGAAGGTCCATATTCCCAAAGAAGAGATGAAGTGAAGATACAGAATTATCTTCTCCAACATCTTGAATCTCTTTGAAGACTTCATCTCTAGATGATAGTAATGACTGATGGGAATTAAGGGAAGGAATATGGACAGAAGACGGAAATGATGGTGTTCTAGAATCACCAACCAGAGCTGCACATGATTTGGCAGAAGAAAAGTCATTACTGAAAGAAATTGAAGGATCATTATAGTCCTTATGATCAGAATTAAAGGTGATCAATCCTTGCCTCCAATCAATAAATGGATTAAAATGATTGAGAAAGTCAAAGCCCAATATGAGGTCTTCTCCCTTGGGAGTATCAATGACTAAAAAGTCCCATTCAAAGCTTGGGAAGGAAGGGAGCTCAACCATATATTTAGTATGGTGAGTCACAAATAAAGAAGGAGACTCAGAGGAGTCAAGAATAATAAGGGGAATCTTCTCCAGGAGTTCTGACATGGTCAAAGAATACTTGTGAACAAACTGCTTTGCAATAAATGAGTTGGTAGCACCAGAATCAATGAGAATACTGTAAAACATATCAGAGAGAGAAGAAAAAACAAAAAATTTAAGAGAATTTTTGACACCAGTATTCAGAATGCACAATTGTGCTCTGGATGGAAAACTGTGAAGACCATTGAACACAACATGATCTTCACTCAGGCTTTTCCCTGGCTGGGAAATTTGCCTGACGGTTGGGTAAGCTTGTTTTGAGGCCTTTTGAAACAGGACTCAAGACTATGCTTCCCACCACAATAGGTACAAAGACCCTCCTTGATTCTTCTTTCTTTTTCAGAGTTCATGAGCTTGAAATCTCTATTCAACAAAGACAAATGGGGCTTGTCCCTCTTCTGAAAATTCTTCTTCTTCTTATGGCTTGAACTTGAAGAATTTTGAGGATGAGAAGAACTTGACTTTGAGGCTTCTGGCTTCTTCTCTTGATGATGACTCTTTTCATTTTGCCTCTCATGGTACCTGGTATCAAGCTCCAGGGTAACGTCCATTAAGTCTTGAAGAGAGTCAATTCTTGAAGGATGGGAGGCCAATTGATCCAAAATCCTGGATGGCAATCCCTTCCTGAAATGATAGATGAGAGCTCTTTCACCCCAATCCCCGATTCTTGAGACTAAACTTCTGAAATCAGCAATGTATAAAGATACATGCCCACCTTCTTTCATTCTTAAAGAATCCAACTCAGCTTCTGCTTTTCTGACTTCATTCGGGTCACCAAATAAAGTGAAGAGTTGAGATTCAAATAAAGGCCAAGAATTGAGAAGGTATTTTGAATCTTGATTGGTGAGATTGGAAAGATAAGGCTCAATCCATTTTGCAGCCCTGCCAATGAGAAATGAAGTGGCATAAAGGACCTTCTTTCTGTCTTGAGCGAAGTTTGCCGGATCATTATGAAATATCAATTGACAAGACTGACTGAAACTTCTAACTTTGAAGGGCTGAGTCCCATCAAAGCATTCTGGTGCCTTCATAGATGGAGTCTTGAAGGCTGGTGGTCTTGATGTTTCAGAAGATGAAGCTGCTTGAAGATTGGCCATAATCTGAGTCATTTGCTGCATGATGGCCAATAAAGATGGTTCAGACTGATGAGAGACAGGCTGATTAGACTGGGCTAGAGTTGGCCCTCCAGTACTTTGGGATGCCTCCACCGGAGCAGGGACACCTTCAGTACCATCAGACTCTTCCTCTTCCACAGAATTCTCCTCCTCCTCTTCACCATCTTCACCTGGACCTTTGAAAATAGTCCTTGAAGTTCCTGGAAATCCGCCAACTACTCCTGAAAATGAACATGATCTTCTTGGCCCTCTTCCTTCCTTCCTGGATGGTGCTGCTCCTTCCATGCGGGGTCCTCTATCTAATTGGGCCCTCAGTTGAGGAACTGCTGGGGTGCCATCTAGAGGAGCTCTTGGAGTTGGAGTGAGAACAGCTTGAGCTCTGGCCTGAGATCTCGTCTGTCTTGCCGGAGGTGAGTGTTGAACAGGCATGATATCAGGAATAAAATGAAATAAATGAATTAAAAATCAAAATTTGCTTGAAGTGAAAAGAGTCAACAATCAAATCTTGAGGAAAATCAATGAATCAAAATGAAAATCTTCAAGTACATCAATAAATCAAAATCAAATGAAGTCTTGAAGTCAAAATCAAATCAATCAAATCAATCAAAATAAAAAATCTTGCAGAATCAATCAATCAAATGAAAATCTTGAAGAAAAATCAAGTTATGTCAAAATTCTTGATGTGAAAAATCAGCAAAATCAATGAAATCTTCAGGTCAATCAATTTTCTTGAGGTCAAAATCAAATATGTCAAATCAATCAATCAATCAAAATCAAGTGAATTATTCTTTAAAAATCAAAATCCTTGAAGAAAAAATCAATTATGAATCTTGATGTGAATAACGTGTCTGAATATCTTGATGAAAAATTTGAAAATCAAAGAAAATCAAGATGACGCCTGAATTATGAATGAGAATGAAGATTTGATGATTTGAAAAGATTTAAAAAAGAATAACAAAAATAAAAAATGGGTCAGCTTTCAATTTTCAAAATGAAGAATGAATGAAAGAAAATTGAGAGGTGACGATGAATCATTAAGTTCATAAGCGTAAAAGAATCATAATTTTGATGAAATGAGTGAATGAAATTATAAAGAAAGAATGAACAGAATGAAAAAGAAATTATTAGTTAATTAATATAATGTCACAGGGGCTCTTGGACAGAAATACAAGAGTGGCCTGGCACTCAGCAATCAGGGAACTCACTTGGAAGACTCCAAAGAATAAAGAATAAAAATAATAAGAATGAATTCCTCTAAAAGATATGCAGGTACAAGATGAGATGCAAAAGAGGAAAGGGAAGCCAAATGGCCAAAGAGCCAACCAAGTAAGTCCTTAATCACTGTTTCAACCTGCCAAAAATGAATAATGGAATTAGTAAGGATATGACCACCAAATATCCATTGACAGGCGAAGAAAGAGAAAAGAGAAAGGTGCTAAATGACTGACTTAATAATATCAGTATTTGCTTAACTAAAATGAAAAGAAAATAGAGATAAAATAAAATCAAAATATATTAATTAACTGGGGAAAAACCCCCCAGGGTGGAAAGGGTAGCCGGTATATGTGAAAAGTTGGGAGCTTGAGTTCTTCAGGCTGAAAACTGATCTGTATTGATCCTTGAGGCTGTATTGATTGTTTTGGGAATTGATACAGCTGGCTAATATTGAAATTGAATTGGGTTGAATGAATTTCCCATGATTGAAAATGAACTACAGGTCTTGATGGATCCAGACTGTATTGAAATGAATATGGTTGCCAAGATGGATTGAGTGGAGCTTTGACACTTGACAACTTCTTTTTGGCACTGCCTCTTGAATACACTTGAGAATGAATTGACAGTATTCCCTTGGAAGGAATACTTGGAGTGAGAATAACCAATGACTGCTTGATGGCGTCATTGGTCTTTGACGCTGAAACACTTGCTCTTGAGCCTTGATGATTCCTCTGAATGATTGGGTGCCTTGATGACGTGATGAGATGTTGGAATGTTGAAATGAGCATTTGATATTGCCACCATTGAATTGCTGTTGAAAAATGATGCACAATGATGTATAACATCATTTATGGCATATTGGTTGATTGGCAAGAAAATTACGTCCAAAGGTCTTGAGGTGGAAAGGCAGAGGGGAAAAGGATGGATGTGATGGCTTCAGAGCTTGGAAAGGTGTTTCTGGGCCTTTTGGGGTTTTTGGCCATTTTTGGGTTCTGAGCCAAAAACTGGCCCAAAAGGCGGGAAAGTGTCTTTTGGACACTTTGCGTCAAAGTGCGCAAAATGCGCAAAAGTGCGCAAATGCGCATTATGAGCCCAAATGGCCAAAAACAGCCATTTGGGCCATTTCCCCTGGTTTTGAGGGAAATGACCAGAAATACCCATTTGGGCATAAATTGCCGCTATGGGTGCTGGATTGAGGTGAAGGGCCATGAAGGCCCCAAAACACAAATGGCCATAAATGGGCCATAAGATAATGACGTGGCCATATTGGCCACTGGTGATGGATATGGCCAATTGGCCATAAAAGAACCGTGGCTTGATATGCCATATGGGGATCCAAGGAGGTGAATTGCCATGGTTGTGACAAAGTCACCCTTAGAAGGTCCAGAAGATTGGCAATTGGAAGCAAAACCTCACAAAGAAAATCACACAAGCCTGAAACCAGCTTGAAGATATATGATGCAATTGACTTGACCTGTGAGCATTGTCAAAGCAATTATCACACAAGTGATGAATGCTCCAAGCTTTTTGTGAGTTTCTGATTATTTTTAATGTATATTTCTCTTGTTTATTTTGATATTTATTCATTTTTTTACCTTCTTTCATCAGATAACTGGCTCAGAAGACTTTCCCAAGTTTATATTGAAATACACCTTCAAGGCCATCAATGTCCAGGGTGATGGAAACTGTGGCTACAGAAAAGTGTCCCACTACATTTACAAGACTCAAGATCAATGATCTGATGTCAGAGGTGACTTGGCTGAAGAAATTAAACAAAATCAAGACCTTTATGAAGCCATGAACACCTTAATTCCCTCAGTATCCTCTTATTTGGACAGAATTGAATGGTATGAAGATGTTGGTCAGGCTCCAAAAAGCAAGTGGATGTCCATGCCTGACCTGGGGGATCCAATTGCAAATAAGTATAAAAGACCAGTTTTCTTTTATTCCGCAGTCCAATCTTTTTCTTTTTTCCCTTATTTCTGTCCTCCAAATGATAATCCCCCATTTTCATCTGCTTTTTGGATAGCTGTGCTCATTTTGTTCCTTTGGACATAATCATTTCTAAAATTTATCCAGTCCCCCCATTACTGTGAATTGGGAGATTCAAGCCCAACCACAAGCCCTGGGGTGGGCTGATAAATTTAAGAAACACAGAATGTTGTATTTGTCCAATCTTCCTCCCCCCTCTCAGAAGAAACCCACTATTTTATAGGTTGATTCTGATTGATTGATTTTTGTATATACAATTTATGCCATTTATCCCCCTCCTCAGTCATATTTATTGCTTAAATCCCACCTCAGCCTCCTCTTTATCAAACATGTGGAACTTTTGTACTTAGAAATAGTCATATTACAAACAAGGAAAAAAATCTGAAAAAAATACACTTATTGCCCTTGCACTTGCTGTCCCACCAAAACAATTCCCCAAAATCATGGGCTTCTGGTTCTTTATTGTCCATATTGAACACCTTAATTTAAAAAAAAATTAAGGAAATTCATAAGTGGGAAGTTATTAAATCAACTTTATAAAAATAGGCATATTACAATTACAGGAAAAAACATTTGAAAAAAACCCCCTTTTGCACCTTCACTTGTCCCACCAAAACAATTCCCAGAATTATGGGCTTCTGGTGCTTTAGTCCTTAGATTGAACCTTTTATTTAAAAAGAAAAATTAAGGAAATTCATAAGTGGGAAGATTTTAAATGAATTTTTTAAAAAAATATGCCATTTTGGAATATTGGCCAAATTTGTGAAATTTGGCAAAAAAAAAATTGAAAAAATTTGTGCATATTGACATGCCAAGTTGAGAAAGATATGGCAAAAAAATTTCATTAAATACTCAAAACTGAGCCTGAGGAATTCTTTTTGAAAAATAAGGTCACTTACATGTTTTTACTAAAAGCTTACATGTGCTTACCAAAACCCTAAAAGAATCAAAAAATTGAAAAACCTAATCAATAAACAAAATAAATATACAGTTTTCATATTTTTTATATTGGAAATAATTTTTTTCAGGTAAAAATCAACAAGAGTTCATTTTTCCTTTGTGGCTTACAGCTATTTGATAATGTAAGACACAAAAAAGTCTAAAATTATTCAGTTTCTCAAGGTGAGAAACTATCTGAGAATAGCTTATTTTTGGAATAAATCTCTCAAGACATAAATAAGAAGCTATATTATTATTAATTAGTAATAAGACGCCAATCAAGCAGGAAAAGGGCTTCTTTGATTTTGAAAACCGGATTCGTCTTGTTTTCGCCCCCAAAAGACAAATACAAGCGTTTTGACTGAAAATATAACTGTCAATTAAGCTTTTAATAGTACCAAATACTTGCATCAAAATTAGAATATAAAGAAGAATGATTTTCATTCAATATACTATATATGTATCACATACCCTTTTGAAAAAACAAAACTTCTGTGAATTATGTCATATTAAGGTGGCTTGGAATAACTTAGAATATTAACAAAAATTGAAATACTTGATCCAGCCTGTTTCAGATAATTTTTCCAAGATAATTTACACATTTCAAACTTTCCTCAAAGTTTATCAACTTTTCTCATTCTGATTTGCAATATTTCACCAGCTTTTTGGTCAAAATGAAGGTGAATTAATATTTCCAATGGGTATTTGTATGGAAAACACAGACAAATTCTACTAATATTGGTTCTCTATTGTGACTTTCAACTCATATAGTAGATATTAACAGAATAATTATAGGCTATACCCTATTAAATCAGGATAATAGGTATTGAACTATAGCTAGATGACATCATTACTGGAAGAATGAAAATCAAAAATAATCATTGAGATTATTACCAGTGACTTTAACCACTTTATTACAATTGGGAAATATCTAAATCATCAAAATGAATTATTATTCAGTTTCAATTATAGAAAATTATAATAAAATTGGGTTCTGAGAAATTGCTCAAAGATAAGAGTGAAGCTTTTAAGTAATTTATTTAAATAATTCAAATTATAGCATAAAATTCCTTTTAAAATAATTAAAATAAATATAAATCATGATTGTAATGAAAAATATGAGCTTTCTCATAGTAGGGTGCAAATAGGGAAAAATTAAATTTATTTTAATCTCAAACCTAAGAATATAAAAAATTCGGATATTCTAATTGAAATAGTTAAATATCTTGATTTAGTAATATTTTGCATTATTAATGAGCTACTTAATTGAATTTGTAAGCTTGGAGATCCTTGAGATATTTGTCTTATGGGTAATTATCAATATGGTGTCCTATTATTGACCAATCACTCCATTATTTTGGCTTTATGTAATATTAATTGAGAATTCTTTTTAGCATGAGAATTTCTTGTGAATCTTTGTTTTCTTATCACTTTAATTAGCTGTGTGATTCAAATTTGAGGACTTTTCCTTTAATAGATTAAAGTAAATCTTACTTCAATTGAATATAATTTTATGAGAATGTGGCTGTTTAGCGTATAGATTTAATGTATTTTCAACTCAGAAACCTCCTTCTAGTTATATTTATTGTTACTTGATTCAAGCTTTTTGGTGTGTTTATCTTCAATCAACTTGATATGAGTGTTATAAAGTGACCCTTTTTTCTGTGTATCTAAATCCTCAATAAATTTTCTAAGCATTTTTATCGTACTTTAGTTTCATGAACTTAGCTTCAATGCTTGAGTTTGATTAATGTGCTACATAAGCTCAATAATAAATATACTCCATATACTTTTGATCGTGTTTCTCTAGATTTTTATTTACTAAGGGTTTTGCATTCCAGTGAAACATAGGATAGATATCTCTTAAGCTTCCTGTTTGTCTTCTACCTTGATATAAAGGGATAATAATATATTATTTTGAGATGAAGTTTATTTGTGTCTACGAATTTTATGAAGAAATTATCAAAGTTTACATTTTCTATTTGAATATGAGCCAGAGCATAATATTGAAATATTATTGGGGAAAGATAGTATCAAACAAATCAAGATCATGAGATGCATGTTTAAGATTTTATATTGATAAAATCTTTACAATTGATTATTTTCCATTTTAAATCTTTCCCCTTTCAAAACTTGAGTTACTCCTAGGATAATTTTGATGGTAGTTTTTGCCATTAATCAGGTTATATGGCCGTGCTGCATATTATCTCAGTGAGAAACCTTATCAATATCTTCCTCAATGGTCCTACATAAAATTTTTCAACTGCGCAAAATATTTTCGCCAATAACTTGATAGATCACGTGTTGTTCCTAGCTCAAAAGCTTAGCTGGGTGTGTATTTCTGTAAATTTTAAAATACCAATACTTCCTTACCAAGATATGAATTAGGTTTCCGTTCATTTGATTATTTATTGTTCGAAAACCCTATGTCATATTTGTTTTTTTCTCAAGAAAAACTGTCAATATTTCTCCTACTTGATATTTATAACATTTTACTTTGGCGATAATATTTCTCTATAAGGAAATGTCTTTAGCTTTTTTTACTCAGTGGAAGTCTTAGTAAAGTTTATTTCCATGGAAAATTGGAATATTTAACCTCAATTTAATTTATAGTTTTACAATATCACTTCAGAACCATAGCTAGAACACAATATCTCATAGAAATCTTTTCTTAATAATTGAAAAAATTAGATTCAAAAATCTTTTTAATAGAAAATGATACAGCTTATTTCAGCTTATAGGATAAAAATACTTTCTATATTTAGCTAAAATAATCTTATTAAATACCTTGGTAAATGAAAACTACTTTTTCTCTTTCTTTCCATTTTAAAGTGAAGATCATTTTTACATTAGAGCCATTATAATTTATGGAGCGATGATGTCTCTAGAAGCCATAATACATTTGATTCTTTTGAATTTTATTTAAAATATTTCTTAAATTATCATAGAATAGCTTCCTTCCTTCCATTAAAGCTTATGATATTTATAATCCAGTTTTCCTCTATTTAATTGAAAAATGTCAGAAAAAAAATACTTTCAAAATGAGTTTTCACTTAATTATTTAAAACTCAAACCTATATCATCTTTTTTTCTAAAGAATAAAGTTAAATGATGGTATCTTGAAGGATGTTTCCATTTAAATAAGATACTAAGTAAACTTTTTCAGATTGAGAGTCTGAAAGATGACTTTATTAATTATATTCCATCATCTTTTGAAATAAAATATCCATTGGTTTTTATCAGGAGAATTATTATTTCCAGAATAAAGATAAATCACTATTTTTGAATCTTTAAAGTATTTTAATTTTTGAAATCTCAGCTTTTTGGTATTATGATAAGGATTTTAAAGTAAATTATTGTATCATACATTGCATTTGTGGCTAATGGACATAAATCCTCCACTTTGAATAAAATAGAAGACAGATAAGCTTTATTTTTCACGAATAATATTTACAGTTTCATTTTCTCAATGTTAATAGTGGAGATAATATGGAGTTTATTGATACTTTTTTACAAGCCAAATATTGTTCTAGAGGATGATGACCAATATTTATATTTATTATTCGGACTTGTATTTAGGTTTTTTTTTCATCCTTATTAGCTATACTATAAATCATGAAAACTAATTATAGCTCTTGGACTCCCTCTAGAAATAAGAAATCTTCTACTCATTTGTGAGTATCATTTTAATTTACTCCTCCACAAAAATCTTTGAGAGGCTTTTTAATGTTGAAAGTCATAACTAAAAGCCTGATATTAGTTGATAATTCAAATAAGATCTTTAATAGATATAAATAGTTGTTTTGAGTCTTTTGAGTCTTATTGTTGCAGCAACTTACTATTTCATGATGTTGAAATAACTTCAATAATTGTAATTTGAAAGTTATACCAAGTAGTTCCTATACAAAGTAAAGCTAGATATTACTACTATCAGGATATTTTTGACATTTATTAAGAATTGATTATATTATATTATAAGATTAGCTATACTTTTTCTTGTGAACTTAGTCCATCTATCTTACTATTGGATTTTCTGAATTATCGATAGGAATTCTAGATACACTGAATGAGAAATATATTTTAAACCAGCCATCAGCTGTTGGATGAAAAAACAAATAAAAGATTCTTCAAATCTTTAATAGAGATATAGGGAAAAATATATTCTCAATATTAATTTTTTACCTTAAACAAGTAATAATCAATTCCTTGAAAACGTTTAGAAACATACTTTCAGAAACTTGGAATGGATTGATAGATCTTACAAATTCTTTGCTAAATTTAAAAAAAGTAATATTCATTATTTTAGTTACAAACTAAATGTTGGAGAAGTTATTCAAAACCAAAAATTCCTCCAAAGAACTCTATAGAAGACATAATAATTTTTCTATAGCAAGTTACTTTCTAAAGTATGGTATAAAATATCAATGAATGGTAGTACGCTCTATAGGATATGTTTCCATAGGTATGGATACCCCATATCCTACCAAAATGAGTGATTCATTAGTCAATTCTTCATTTAAAATTGTTCTGGATTCAATACTTAAAATTGGGTTATTTATCTTTCAGGATGGATATGTTGGCAAAGAACCAGATCCAATGCGTCTTAGATCAGGCTCTACCTAGCACTCCTATCCCAAAAAGGTACTAAACCCGTGGCCTTCAGTACAACCAGGTAAGTATCTGAGCATTCATCAGACTCCTAGATCATGCGTTTACTGAAGGACACTTTCCTTGGATTTAAAAACACTCCTGAAGATATAAGTCGCCTTCTTCACCAATGAAAGAGTAGGAAACATACTTCAACTTACACTCACTTTTCCTGTTATCATTTTTGTATCACTCACTCCTATGAAACTTGTTGTAACTTTCTTCTTTTCTTATTTCTCTCATTACCAGTTGTAATAGCCCCGTTTTTTTTGCTTACTTCGTTGCTCTCCTTTATATTTGTGGTACACACTTGCTTTCAACCTTAGGTACTTGTTTTCTTACTTTTGCTGTCGTTATGCTGCATATTAATGAAATTTCAAACCTTAGCTTCCAGAAGCTTAACATATGTTTGATATTTCAATGATAACTTGTCAAAAGAAGAGATTATCTCCTCTATATAGGTACCCTTTAGTATGGTTTTGAAAAAATTTATTCTAGCTTTATGAAAGCTGGAGTTAATCTGAGAAATTGTATATGAGATTCAAATTGAAAGCCAGGTTATCTCTTTGAGATCATGAGAGACAAATATTGAATCTTCTTCATCATGTAGCCAACAGGTATAAATTCAATTTGGATATGCACATTATGTCACATGTGTTCAAAATATTAAGGATACAGTGTGAGTTTTTGAAATTTTCTGATTCATTTACATAATCACCATAGATATATTCATTTTTAGAATGGCTGAGGAGGAATGGATACCATAATCAGTAATATCTTGTTTTCCTTTTTCAGGAAAGACCCACCTGAGTTTTCTGTTCTCAAAAATAAAAAATTCAAATTAGTGGTGGGGTTTGGTAAGTTGCCTTAATATTTATTATTAAAAGCTTAAAATTCTTCAAGAATCCTATTTTATCAAAGGATCACAATCCAGGATTCATTTAATCAAAGAGGAGTATTCTCCCTTTGATACCATCACCTGGATGAGTTTGATCTTCTCAATAACTTCAATTATTCCAGCATAATTTATAGTATTTAATGTTTTTATTTTGCTCCATTTTCGGTAACAGGCTGACAAATATAGTCTTAGAAATGAGATTTAGGTTTAGATTAATTATCATTCTATGGACAAAAAGTATTCATAAAAAGGAATCATCATATAGAAATATAACATCATGTGATTTTTAGAAATTTTATTTGATTATGGATTGTTTTTTTGCTTTAATATTCTCCTTTTTTTATTTCTAACCCATTAATGAGGCTATTTAGACACTAACTAGCTATTATTGAAATATTTTTCATGTTTGAAAATAAGTTCCTCTCGGTAAATTATATCTAAAATGGCTTTTGACACAATATTCATTTTCTTCTAATGTGGCTTCTGTATTCCTTTCTGTTTTGTAATCAAGAATAAACTGCTTTGGATAAGGCTTATTGGTTAATTAAAATCCCTTTTTGGGGGTATTGAACTTTTATTTTGTTAATTAAGACTTAACAAAATACCCCATGAAATCAATTTATATCATTTTCTTAGAAAATAGGCCTTCAGTCATATATATTGATAGGAATATATGGTCATGTTAGTGGTATCTCTATTCAATGAGAAGTATTTCCAACTACCAAAAGAGAAAATTGGGGAATTCCCTAGATACCAACCCTAGGGGGGTAATATCCAGGATGCCAATTTTGGTACTCATTTTACCGGGTTCTTAGTGGGGGCAGGGCACAATATAAGGCAATTTTCCCACAGGGGACCAAATTTATATCAAACCCAAGAATTAATCAAAAAAATATGTAAGAACAATAATGAGAGATAAAAAAGAAGCCAAAAAACCATCAGTAGGTCCTTATTTTTGGTTGAAAACATATCATAAGAAAGGCCTACAGACTTAATATTAAGGGAGTTGTCACTTGAGCAGTTTTTATAAATGGTGAAATCTCTCTTGGCCTCTCCTTCAAATGAGTCTTGTGATTTTCAAGCCAAAGTACCAAGACGGGCCAGAGTGGGTTCATGAAATTGTGAAAAATGAATCTTGAAACAAGGATCTAGTATGGTGGAATATATAACTAGGGTCTAATGAATAAAAATGTGGAGAAATTGCGACAGCTTGGCTGGCATTGCCTCAAAAGTAGGCTTTATTTTTCTGGCATTGTACTGCTCATAAGCCTGTAATAGTTAATTATTAGCAATTACTCAGCAAGTGAGATATATGGCTCATCTCTGATAAATGCACTTTATAGGTGATATACATAGTGCTAAATCATGATTTATTGTTGGATATTTTGAGCCACAGATGATAAATGTGGCCTCATACAGAGGTTTAAGAAAGTTGATGCTACCTTGAAATTCTCCCATGAAATTGGAGTGGGCCAATAAGACACCATATCCAGGGCACCACAGATATGTTGAAGTGAATTCTTGAGGTCCCAAGCACTCTTCATAATGTCATACATAGAGTTCAATTGGGTTGAAACACGTGAAACCAGAATCAATTCATTTTAGGATCTTGCATTGTTGTATATGAGCTTAGCTGTTGTCAAAAATTCCTTGCGTAACTGGGCCTGTGTTTCAAATACAAACAAAAGGGGCGATTTGGGGGATAATTAAAGAGTAATAGATCTCATATCCATCATGTTTTTCAACCAAGTGGTAAATAGATATGTGTCCAGCTTCATCCTCATGATCTTCTTGTTCTCGTTATTGCTGGCTTCCCAAAGCATTGAGGCGGTCTCGGGCCAAGGGATGAATCGTATGGGCCATACAACCAAGCCATTTTTGGCTGGAAGCAAAAGACAGAAATGCATCCTGAATGGCCTGGACCCTTTTCAACTTAACTGATGAATTGTTTGTGGTGAGTGAGAGTATTTAGGTTTCAAGATTGGATTCTTGGAGGATTTTCAAAAAGATCTCACCAAGGGCAGCACCAGAGTGGTTTCCTGAATTGAATTCAATTAGTAAGGTCGAGTAAATTGGTCAAAAAAAGGTTTACTCACCCTCAATCTCACACAGGCCGAGGAGGTTTGAATTTAGCATGAAATCTTGGTTCAAGAAATGGGTGGTCACTCCTATGAAATAAGTGAAAATGGGGCTGGTCCCACCTCCGTTTTGAAAGAAATGCCATCGGGAATGCCCTTCAGTTTTGCCCCCAGATTCTCTTGATGATAGTTAGAAACATTCTTGATGTGCACCGCTATTGCGGTCCTTCCAACAATAATTAAATTAATGATAGGGTTGAAAAGATTCATCAGGCCCCGAAAACTCGCCGCTTCAGCAATAGACAGAGGCAATGTGGATTCGGCTACGAAGTATGTGAGGGAGGTTTTGAGGGATTAAACACAAAGCTTCCGAAATTGTTTTTAGAACGGGGCCAGTGATACCTGCAAGTACAAATACCAATGCTACAAAATCAACCAATGTCTTCTCACCTTTTTGAGATGACTATGTTCGATATACTTATCCAAGGTTCGCTCTCCTATAAAGTGTTTCTTGCTAGGATTACCTAGGTGATGGAATCACATGAGATGATTAGTCATGGCCTTTGTGTTACCAGTTGGATTTGGTTTCAACTTACGCTTGCAAGCCAAGCCCAGTTTATTGATGACTTTACATTTGGCTATGGCATTTCTAACGTCAGTAAAGTGGATTCATACCAAAGACCACTTTTTCTTTGAAGCTGAATTGGCCAGAGGTTGTTTAGTTTGGGTTACCAAATCAATGGGTGACGTTGGCCATAATCTTTGTTCAGGATTGAGAAAAATTGTATTTGTGCTGCTACCAATTGAAAACTTTGCAAAGGGAAAGGGCAAAAATACAAAAAAACAAAAAATAAATTAACCAAAAATAAAGTGAGGGAAGGAAGGGGCTAAATTCGGAAATTGATAAGGGGTTATGTATGGATCTTAATAAAGGACCGAAAATGCAAGATGGCATCAGAAGCCATAAAAAAGTACCCCGTGGTGAAAGAGGTAATTTCTGTAATTTTGATAGCAAGTGAGTGATTTCAAGGGTAAAATGATGAAAATATCAGACCAAATCAAGGGCACAGAAAAGATCAAGGAGAAAGTGGTAAATGGTTCTAATCACTCAATTTGGCGATGGGGGCAGCAATCATTTGTGGAGGCATCAGTTTAAATGCAAAAAGCCGCTAGTAAAGTTAGTACACCACAATTTGTGTGGTGGATAGTGGGTAACCTGCAAGTTAAAGTAATTAGTAGTCCTTTGTGATAGGTGAGTTTTGGACCTGTGTTGCAAAGAAGGGGTTTTAGTCCAAAAGTCAAAAGAGTGGGGTAAGAGGATACTTAGCAGGATTATTGTCTGAAACCCTTGAGTTCTCAGTTGTTTTGTGTAAGCCAAATAGTAAGTTGAAATCACCAATTGGTTAAGTTATTTTTCTGAAGGAAGATAAGAAACACGCCATTTATCACGAGATTTGAAGAGCTTTTGTGGTGATAATGAAGGAGCGATCCAGTACCAAACCCCCTCTTTTTAATATCGTGAGAGTTTTATCTTTTGGGAGGATTATAATTTTGAATCCATTATAATATTTCTTCTAGTTTCATATAATACAAAATCATTAACAATTTGTATTAAGCTACAAAGATAAGATATAACTTATCAAAAAATATTATGAGATACCACAAAGAATCCTTCTCTCTTATAAATATCTCAAAATCAATAATTTATTATGAAAATTATATGGAATAAATATTTTAACTTTATATTTCAAAAAAAATAAAAAGGTTTTATATCCTTTCTGATGTAAGTTGAGAGCAATCTTACAAAAAATTGATTTAAATTCCAATATTTTCTCAAGATAATTAACTAATATTATGATCTTGGGAAATTTCAAAATATCAAATGCCTATCATAAGAGAATTAATATTTGACTTTAATATCTTTATCAATGATGAATAAAGTAAGCAGATAGGAACAATTCTTACTAGCTTGAGAGATAAATAACATCTTAACTCATTACATCTAGGTCCTAGGTTACAGGTGATCTAATCCCTTTTCCAGATACAAAGCCTATATCTTCATGAAACTTGAATCTTTGAATTCTCCTTCTATTCCTTTTGGGTTTTTTTCAGTATTATTAATATCGTTATTTGAAAGTGAAATTTAACAAACATTTTTTTTTTGTTATAAAGTTTTGAAAAATAAATTTCAGAGTAGCAATTTCTTTGGTTGTTTTTTAGCTTTTATTGGTACATCTTATTTTTATATCTCTTCCCTACAAGGGTAAAAATTTAAATTTCCCTTTTTTTACAAAAGGAAAACAAATTACACTACAAAGCCTAAGTTCTTTCCTGTGTGGTATATCAGTTATTTTTCATGCTATAGCAGATAGCAATTAGTTTTGTGGAATAAGTTTTTTTCAAAAGAAAAAATTTGACAAAATTGATTTTTTGGGAACTTTTCCTTTTCTTGAAAAAATTTTTTTTTGGGAAAATATTTTTTTTGAAGAAGTCAATTTTTTTCCAAAAATAAATTTCATCCCAAAAAAATTTATTTCAGAAAGAAGAAATTTTTTTCCAAATAAAATTTTTTCTCAAGGAAAAGACTTTTCTTTCTGCATTCCTTTTTCTTTAATTAATTTTTTTTTCAGAAAGTCTTACTTTTGCATGCAAATAAGAGATAAATCCGAAAAAAATTATCTGTCCAAAAATTGATGTACACTTTGATTTTGTTTTGGGGATCTCAATGTGATATTTTTACAAGCTGAAAGCTATGTTAAAGCACGTTTTGTTTTTTTTTTCAAATTTATTAATGGAAAAGAGAGCTCCGTGGCTAAATATGTACCATTTTCCTATGGTTTTGGTTTCTTTAGAGTACTCTACTTTTATCCAAAATTTATTGAGCCAGTGTTTGAAATCTGATTCCAGGATGAATTAAAATCCACTACTTATGGTTTCTCAGTTCATTATTCTAAACTTGGTTCAAAACCAAATCTCACATGAAAAAAGAGTGAATTTTCTATCCTCACAAATATTTAAATTAAAATTTCTAAACCATTTATATATATAGTTAGTGTAAATTCTCTTATTCCCCCATATTTCAGTACACGTTGTTGTCATAAACGCAAGATATATGTGTAACTGTATTCTTGATCAAATGGTAAAGCTTATTTAAAAGCTTTGGGTATAATGGGTGTGTGATTTGTAGAGCTTGTTTATTCTTTAGTATTCCTGATTAGTGATAATTGTTTATCAAATTATTTAAAGTAGGTATGATGTTTGGAACAGAAAATGATATATAAAACTTTATCTTAACTACTTATGAATTGAAATTGAATCTCAAAAATGCTTTACATGATATTTGATTTCGGTTTCTAAATTCATCTTCTCGTATCCTAGTTTAATACTTATGTAATTAATTCACTTGATATCTTCATAGTATATCATTACATATATATATATATATATAATTTGATATATAAGTTTTTGAATTTTACTAAATACATTCATATATTATAATTGAATTTTTTATTCTTTTTTGTTTGAGTATGTAATTTTTTACCCTATTCAGATAAAGCATCATAGCTTAAATGGCCAAATTTGCTCTCAGATATGGGATTTTTTATCAAACCCTCTCTGAGCTTCTTCCTCACTAAAAAAACTCTCATCATTTGGGAAATTATTTGCAAAAATAAAGGAAATTCAAATTCAAGTGTACATGGTGTATCTTTCTTGAATACAGTACAGGTGCTTTCTAAAAATCCAAAGGCTATCTACATTGGGCCTCTTGGTGTGAAAAATATATCCAGCTTTTTTCTATTAATTTCAGGCTCAATAATGCTATGCCCTATATAAAAATGCACTAGTAAAATCAAGATATCACACCTTCACTGTAGGATGGTGCAATCCAGCCCAACTGGTTCCTAGCTTGCCTATGAGGGGTTTAGAATATATATGAACTAATTTTTCCTTTAATCATGATGAGAATTATGCAAATTTTCTGATAAATACTGATGAAACACACCTTTTTTGGATTAAATAATTTATCTGAACCCCAAGAAAACTATAGTTTTAAATTTTAAAACATATAAGCTCTGTAAAATTTTGAAAAATTAAGTAGCCATGAGCTACTACTTTCATCGTAGATGACACACTGCAAGAATTATTCATTTTGCCTCAGGGTATATTCCTCAGAAATGAGATAGAGAATGAAGGTGAAATTTATAATATTAAGATATCAGATAGTGCTAAATATGAGTTGCAATAAAAACTTTTCCCTTTGAAAGAAATGGCCCCTTTTCCATAGAAAAATTCATGCAATCAGAGCTATATGAAATACTTTGGGGGACAGATATGACCTTTCTTCCCATGGGAAAGTTGGTTTTTGGAAAAAAGGTGCACATTATGAGTCCAATTCAGTAAAAATTCATGGTATTGTCTATGTTCGAAGAATGTATTAGCAAAGATATGCGGTCTCCTGTAAATTTCCATGGTAAATAGAAATACTTGAAAGCTTTGGGTGACTAATGTGGACTTTTTCCAATGCAAAAGTCAGTTTTTGATTCAAAATTGCACATCATTGGTCCATTTTGGGTGGCATTCATGTTTTTGGGCATGTTCTAAGCAGGACACTGTAGATATTTTGGTTTTCCTATATGTTTTCATGATGTAGATTTTTCTTTGAATCTATTTTTCCAGGAATTTGGACTTTCTTCATATGGGGAGATGAGCTTTTCATGCAAAATTGAGCATTGTTAGTTTCAGGGTGACTTCAATGTATTTGGTATGTTCTATGAATGGGATCTTAGAAATATGGCTAATTCTGTTTCTTTCCATAGCTAAGAGGCATAATTGAGCCTTTTGGTAAGTGAATTTGGAATTTCTTCCCAATGGACAGTCAGTATTTGATGCAATATTGCTCATTATCAATTTATTTCAAGTGGTTCACAAGGTATGAGGTACGTTCCAAGCATGGAACTCCGTAAATTTGGGTTTTGTTGTATATTTAAGTGGTGGAAATATATAATGGAGCTCTTTTAATAATTAATGTGGCATTTATTCCCATGGGAAAGCTGGTTTATGATGCAAAATTTTGCATTGTTGCTCCTTTTCAGGGGATGTTCAACATATTGGGTGTGTTCTAAGGATGGCATCACAGACATACCAGGTCTCGTGTGTATTCGAATAATTAAATAAAATACTGAAATTTATTTTAAAATTTATTTGGCATTTCTTCCTACAGGAAGATTTATTTTTTAAGCAAAATTTCACATTATCCGTCCTTTTGGGGCGATTTTCATTGTATTGACTATATTCTGAGCTTGACATCACAAACATATGGGTTTTCCTGTTAAGAAAAATAGTTAATATACATACTGGAAAATACTAAGAAGTGAATTTGGCCTCTATTCTCATGGGATATCCAGTCTCTGATAAAAAAATTACATTATTACTCTATTTTGGATGTTTTCAACATATTGGCTATGTTCTACGCATAGCCTGTCAGATTTATGGTTTTTTACTTAATTTAAATGGTAAAGAGACATACTGAAATACCTTTCGAATCGAATTTCACATTCCTTCCCATAGAAAAGTGGGGTTTTGATGCAAAACTGTGCAATATTAGTCTTTTTCTGGGTAATTTACAAGGTATTGGGTACATTATAAACATGGAATAACAGACATTTTTGCTGTACCATTTATTTCCTTGAGACAGAAAGCTACCTACACGCTCTTTTGACATAAATTGAGCCTTTCTTCCTATGGTAAAGTTGGTTTTAATACAAAA
Source organism: Austropuccinia psidii (assembly GCA_023105745.1). Taxonomy (NCBI): domain Eukaryota; kingdom Fungi; phylum Basidiomycota; class Pucciniomycetes; order Pucciniales; family Sphaerophragmiaceae; genus Austropuccinia; species Austropuccinia psidii. Next base: position 32,779,078 of record JALGQZ010000008.1, read on the forward strand.
GTGCACATTATTAGTCTATTTAAGGTGGTTTTCAAGGTAATAGGTATCCTCTGAGAATGGAATCATAGAAATATGGATATTACTGGGCATTAAAATGGTTAAGTTACATATTGGAATAATTAAATACATAAGTTTTTCTTTTCTTTTCCAAAGGACAATGGGGTTTTCAAGAAAAAATGTGTATTATTAGGCCTTTTTGGGTGGTTTTGAATGTATTGGGTACACTCTAAGCATGGAATCACAGACATATGGCTTTAGTGTGTATTTTAATGATGTAGAGGAATATTTAAGTCCTTTTAGAAATTCATTTAGCCTTTCTAACCATTGGAAAGCTGGTTTATGATGCAGCATTGTACATTATTACTCCTTTTAAGGTGAGCTTAAACATATTGGATGTTCTTAGCATGGAATAACAGACATATGGGTATTACTGTAAATTTTCATTATGGAAAGATGTATTTGAAGTATTTTCACAATGAATTTTACCTTTCTCTCCATGGGAAAATGGGGTTTTAAAACAAAATTGCGCATTATTAGTCCTCTTTAAGTGATTTTCAATGTATTGGGTATGTTATATGCATCAAATCAAAAAAACTTATGAAGTTTTCTGTAAATTAAAATTGTGATAATACATACTGAAGATCTTTTGGTAACAAATGGGGAATTTCTTTCTGTGTGAAAATCAGTTTTTTATAGAAAATTCCACATTATTAATCTATTTTAGGTGGCTTTCAAGGTATTGGTACATTCTAAGCAGGGCGCTACGGCCACATGGGTTTTCCTGCATATTTCCATCATTTAAAGGCATACTTTAGCTAATTTTTAAATGAATTTGGCCTTTTATCAACCAGAAAATTCAGCGTTTCATGCAAACTTGCACATTATTTGTCTATTTCGGGTGGTTTTGAAGATATTGGGTACATTCTATGAATGGAAGCGCAGACAAATGTGTTTTCCTGTGTATTTTCATGATGGATAGACATAATTCAACACTCAAAACTTGTTTTTTTTCGCAAAAAAAAACTTTTTCTTGGGAAAAAATTGATTTCTTCAAAAAAAAAGAAAAAATATATTCAAAATAATCAATTTTCAGCAGAAAAGAAATAATGATAGCCGATTCTGCATTAAAACCCCCAATTTCTCTTTGGAATAATGGCCAAATTCATTTACCAAAGGATTCCAATGTTCTGTTTGACGATTAAAATACACAGGAGAACTCATATACCTGTGACTACATACTTGGAACATTCTAAATACCTTGAGAGCCACCTGAAATAGACTTACAATGTGTGATTATGCATCAAAAGCCACACTTTCAATGAGAAAAAAGGCGGATTTAATTTTTAAAATAACTCTATTATATCCTTCCATGATGAAAATACACAGGAATACCGATTTTTCTACGATTACATCCTTATAACACACCCAATATGTTAAAAAACATGGGGAAAGGAGTAATAATGGACAATTTTCATAAAACCCCACTTTCCCATTCGAAGGAAAGCCACAATCATTTGTCAAATTCTTCCCGTATATATTTACAAGATTTAAACACACGGGAAAGCCCATATGCCCGTGATTAAATTCTTAGAAAGTACTCAATGCCTTGACACCAACCTGAAATAGATTGAAAATGGGAAATTTTGCATCAAAGACCAACTTTCCCATGGGAGGAATGACTACAAAAAACTCCCAAAAGGCACGACTATAGAACTACACCGTGAATCTAATATGTCTGTGATATAATTATTAGAAAATAGCAATACATTTAAAATCACCCAAAAAGGACTAACAATGCGCAATTTTTCTTGAAAACCCCATTTTACTTTGGGAAGAAAGGCCATCTTAATATTAGAACAAATTTAAAAATTTTTTCTATTACTGAAATATACAAGGAATTCCGTATTTCTGTGATACCATCTTTAGAAAAGACCCAACATGTTGCAAATTTCCAGAAAAGGATTAATAATACACAATTTTGCTTCATAAACAAATTTTCTAATTGGAAGAAAGGCACCATTATTTTCTTTTACCATTAAAATACACAGAAAACCCCATGTTTCTGTGATGCCATTATGAGAACATATCCAATATCTTGAAACCCACCTGAAATAGATTAAAAAGGTACAATTTTGAATCAAAAACTGACTTTTCCTTGGGGAAAAACACCTTAACTACTTCGACAAGGTCTTCAATGTGTCTCTTTGGTTAGGAAATACACAAGAAAGCCCTTAGGACTATTATATAATTCTTAAGACATAGCAAATACATTGAAAATCTACCAAAAAGGACTAAAAAATCACAGTTTTTCATGAAAACCACACCTTCCCTTGGGAAGAAGGCCACATTCATTTCAAAAAGGATTTCATTATGATCATACATCATCAAAATTTCCAGGAAAATCTATTTGTATTTGATTCAATCCTTTGAACACACCCAATATATTGAAATTCATCTGGGAAGGAGTAATAATGCAAAATTTTGCATCACGTACCAGCTTTCCCATGGCAGTAAAGGCTACACTCATTGTTCAAATGACTCCTGGATGTCCCTTTATCTTTTAAATAAACATGGAAACCCATATGTCTGTGATACCATTCTTAGAACATATATAATACCCAAAAACAACCTAACAGACTAATATTGTGCAATTTTGCATCTAAAACTCACCTTTTCACGGGAAAAAGACCACATTAATTGCCAAATATTCCAGTATGTCTCTCCACCATGGAAATACACATTAAAACTAATGGGCTTGTCATTCCATGATTAAACCATAGTCGAAACCATGAAACTCAGATAAAATGGAGTAAAAATGTTCACTTTTGCATCAAAAGCCTACTTTCCCACAGGAATAAAGGCCATATTACGCGCGAAAAGGATTCTAGTATTTCTTTCTATGATGTAATTAAACAATAAAAATCCTATTCCTGTGATTCCAGGAATTTTGGTATGTAAAGAGCACCTTTGCTTCAAAAGTGAAAAATTCATATGGCAAACCATACTTAGTACTATCTGTTATTTTTATTTTCATATATCAGCTTGCCTATGATAGGAGTAGCCCATGGCTACCTTTTTTTTGAAATTTTACAGAAATTGTATTCTTACAATTGAAAACTATAATCGTCTTGGGGTTCAGAGGAATGATTTTATCCAAAACAGGTATGATTCATCAGTCCTTCTCAGAAAATTTGAATACATCTTAGAATTATGAAAGAACAAATTAGTTCATATATATTTTGACCCCCTCATAGGAAATCTAGGCACCCATTGGGTTTTATTGCACCATCCTAAACTATAGGTGTTATATTTTGATTTTCCTGGTGTATTTTTCTGTAGTTTATAGCATCAATGAGCCTGAAATCAATGGAACAAAGCTGGATATATGCTTTACACAAAGAGGCCCAATCTAGATAGCCTTTGGATTTTGAGTCAAAACCAGTACTTTATTTAGGAAAACCATTGACCCTTTAATTTGCATTTTCTTGAATTTTGCCATGATTTCCCAAATGGTTGGAGTTTTGGAGTGTTGAATAAACTCAAAGAGAGGTTGATAGAAATTCCCATATGTAAGAGCCAATTGGAATATTTAAGCTATCATTTTATATCTAAATAGGGTCACAAATCACATACCAAAACCAAAATAAAAAATAAAAAAATTCATTCTAATATGTGTATGCAATTAGTATAATTCAAAAACTTGGATATAGAATTATATATATAAATATATTTACTCATATACTATGAGGATATTAAGTGAATCAAGAATAGAAATATTCAATTAAGATATCAGAAGATCAAATAATAAACTAAAAAAAATTATTATAATAAAAGCTTATGAGATTCTGTATTTATTCATAAGTAGTTGAAATAAAATTGACTGTTCAAATAAGATTTTATATATTATTTTCTATTCCAAATGCCATACCTAATTCAAAGGATTTGATTAATAATTATCACCAATAAAGAATACTAAAGACTATATAAGCTTTCCCAATAATATACCAATCATAACTGAAGGTGTAAAATAAGCTTTACCAACTTATTGAAAATACAATTGCACATATGTATTACTTTTTTGACACCAATGTGTACTGAGCTGGGAGGGCATATGTATATTTACAATATCTATATATAAAAATGGTTTGAAAGTGATAATTGCCATATTCTTGAGGATAGAAAATTAAGCTTTCTTCATTTAAGATTCTGTTTTTTATTCACTTTTGAGAGGATTAATTGGATTATTGGACATGGTCGATTTCAACTCACATTGGGGTGAGATCTCAAAAGCTGGCTAAAAAAAAGTCTGGATAAACGTTAAGGACTTGAAAGAAAGAACAATCATAGAAAAATGGTACAGATTTCGATACAGAGATCTCTTTTACATCAATTAATTGGTAAAAAACATCAAAACTTTTCCTACTCTAACTTACAGCTAGTACAAATATCACATTGAGATCCCCAAAACAGAATCAAATTGTACTTCAATTTCTGGACAGATCCTTTTTTTTTTTTTTTTTAAGATTTCTCTCTGTTTTTCATAAAAAAATGATACTTTTGAAAATTCAATGAAATATTTTGATAGCATTTGTTTTTATGAAAATAAATTTTTTATTGTGAAAATGTTTTTGTTTTTTTTTTTTTAAAAAAACTCATTTTCTGAAAATCTTTTTTGTAAAAAGACTTTCCTTTAATGAAAAGAAATTCTTTAAATGTGTTTTTTTAAGGAGAAGAATATTTTTCACAAAAGAATTTCTTTAAGAAAAAGTAATATTTAATAAAAAGGTTTTTCTTTGAGAAACAATTTTTTTTTTTTTTTTGCAAAAAAATTGCTTCTCTCTGAAATGTATCTCTTTTTTGGCAAAAAAAAAAAAGATTTTTCATGAAAACATTTCTGTTGGAAAGAATTGATTTTTTAAGCAAAAAATATTTTTCAAAAAAACTGAATTATCATCAAAATTACTCTTTTGGTAAAACATTGGTTTCCTTAAAAGAATTTTTTTTTGGAAAAAAAGTGCTTTTTTCAACAAAGAAAAATATTTTAGCAAAAAATTGTTTTTTTCAGAAAACAAATTTTTTGGCCAAAAACTTTTTTCCAAAAAAAAAATACTTCCAAAAAAATTCCACAAAGTTAACTGCTATCTGCTATGCCCTGCAAAAGAACTGATATATCACACAGGAAAGCAGTTATGTTTTGCAGTTTTATAAGGTTAACTCAATTTCATGCCACTCAGAGAAAATCAATTCAATGTCTTTCACCGTAACCAGGGGCAGGCCCACACGGAGCCATAGCCTCAATTTGGCAAAGTACAAGTGCTCCTTTTGTGCCAGCCTTTGAGAACTTAAGCTCATGGCGAACTGAGGAAAATACTTATAATTCGCTATCAGACGGAGATGGCCACTGTAAAGGTTCCCATTAATTTGAGTTTTCATTTTTTTGAATTAAAATTGAAAATGAAATCTCTTTTAATAAAAAAAACAAAAGGTTGAGGAGAAAATAACTTGGGAAAATCTAAAATGGCTGATTTTGTTCCACAAACGCCAGTCCAAACTGGTAAATTGGGAATGTTCCTTATAGTTTAGGCTGAAAGCACGCTGTAAGGAGACGGATTTTTCTCAAAATGAGTCGATTTGCAAGAACCCTGGTATTCAACGCATCAGTCCAACCCATTTACTTTGCTAGGTGACATCCTGATAACATTACCAGTATAACCTGCGGTCTTGAAAATCGTAACATTTGTCGATCAAGCAAATTTCGGTTGTCAAAAATAGTATGAACCACGACAACACCGAGTAAAAATCATAAATGCGCGCGTTACTATCATAGGCGTAAAAAGTCTAATTAACAAAACCAAATGATGCTAAAATATGTGGTCTGATGATCGAAATTATGGCCCAAAATCGTTTCACTAATTGTAAAAAGATCAATTTTTAACTGTTTAGTGATTGATTGAACAATACGGGTAATTGCAGTCGAACTCAAAACGGTAACATGCAATGATCGAAGAAAGCTTTGCACATTTATGGGAATAAAAAAGATTGACAGGCTCTTTGATTACTCTAATATTTCAATCAGTTGCCTCGGTGTGAGCTTTGTAGGCCTCCTCACTCAAAAGATCGTCGACCTCTTTAATTGAAGATAGCTTAATTTTGGCCAGCCAACCTGAGATGAAAAACAAAAGCAAAAGCTTAACGTCCTGTGGCAAATCCTATAGATTTTCTCTTTTTGACTGACCTTCATCTTCAGGGCTTTTATTAAGCAGCCCTGCCTGATCAGTCAGCTTGGTATTGACCTCTGTCACAGTACCCGAAACCGGAGCAAAAATGTCTGAGGCCGCTTTTACGCTCTCCACAGCGCCCATGAGCTCTACATTCGCACTCATTCAAACGTGGGAACAAAAAGAGGATATTTGGTCTCAGTGATTTGAAAAGGAATACTACTTTATGCGTGATAGACTGACCGCCGCTAGCAACGACAGTTGACACCTCGGGCAGTTCGACAAAAACCACATCACCAAGGCTCTTCTGGGCATAATCTGTGATACCAATAGTTCCAATATTTGTTTGCGAATCGACACTAACCCACTCGTGGTCCTTGGTGTAGCGCTTGGCTGATTATATCGCGTCGACCGATGGATAAGCAAAATGGCAATCGGATCAAGATGAAATAAACGACTCTTTCTCACTTGAAGACGACCGCTGAAAGGCAATCGGAGTCACGACATATCGTCGACTAATAGAACAGGAGCATGCAGAGAGAGTATGGCGAAACGACGCAGGCTGACGGAGGATACTGAGAAGCATCTTGAGTATTTTTGAGCCTTCAACGGGAGCACATCTGATGTCAGTCAAATTGAATGCCATGAACGAAAAACCAGCCTCACGGTGGACTTACCGACCAGACAAAATACGATAACAATCTACTAAGTGAAGCAATGAAGGATGCAAATTTATAGAAAAATCTTGGTGAAGAACAAAATTCGATGGAAGAAAATAGATTTGTTTTGGAGATTAACGCCGGGCCCAACCCACAGAAGCCAAAGGGGCCGATTCATCTCAAAATATTCCCAAAAATTCTCGATTCCTTCAATTCAATCACCATAAATCCATGAGGAGGATTCGTTTGGAAACAAAGGACTTTTGAGACAGATCCAATGATGATAAATTACAAGAAATATCATTAAATTGGTGAATTTATTAGCGCCAGACACCAACAGATTTGCCATTATTGATTTGGCACCCTGATAAGATGTTCCATAGGCCTTTGGAATGGCCAGATTTTGAAATTGGACACTTTGGTCCATAAAATTATCTTTTGGTGAGAAAATAACATGCCATTGGGTTTTCTGGTTGGATTCTTTTTCTTGAAAATGCTATGTATCCATACATTCTGGAATGCTTTGATTTATCAAGGCCTTGGATCAAGGTGGAGGTGAAAATGCATAATGATGGGGTTAAGTTTTCATTTTGATCACAGCTGCAGAAGAAGAATAAATCAATATTTCAAGGAGCTCAGCTGATTATTGGAGTAATCTCTGAGCTCCAAAAAGTTTTCTTTTCTCACTGAGATAATTATCATGTGGAAATCAAGAGCTGTAGAGCACATGGATAGCCAAGACCATTGAAAAATAGAGAAAGATAAGAAAAGCTAATGACTTTATTTCTGAACCTTTGAGGAAAACAAAATATCTACTATTAAATCTATATAGACCCATGGAAAAATGATAAAAAAACTGTTTTTGTGGTCTTCCAACCCATTTCTTTCTTCCAAATTCAAGTCCACCACTACTCAACAGCATCACTATGCCAAGCAAGGAAGCAGATCTATATTCATGATTACCATCAAAAGTCATTTTTAAACCAAGAAGTCACACCTCACTCATAATTCCATACCTCATATATTAGGAAGTACTGTAGTTATTTTATAAAGTAAATTAATTACCCAGTACATATATAAAATAAATGTTAAATATTCCAAATCAATCCCAACAGTTACTAAATGACCATGTCACATTACAAATACCCAACCACTTTCAAAGCTTCTTAACACCATTATAGAAACCTCAAAAAACAGAATAATTACCTGAAAAAAATGTGCCTCCACCTCTGAAGCATATTTTTATCTTACCTTGGCTTAAATATCAGAAAAAACTGGCCAGGTATGAATATGAAGCTTTGATTAAAATTGAATTAATTCTGTTCTCCTCAAAACTTGTATCATGTAATATTATTCAATAATAGTAATTTAAAGAGCTTTAAACAAAGGAAATAGAAAAATACTCATTTTGAACTGATTAGTATCAAAAAAAATATTTTACAGATTTATTGCTTTACTAACAATAAACATCTATTAAAACTACTATACAAGACATATTAAAGACTACAAGATAATTTCTAAAAGAATTATTTAACAGAAGATTATTACAATAAAATAATATTTTAAAAAATATCCAAAGATAAAATATGCATAAAATGACCAGGGTGACTATATGAACAGAGCTACAAAGCTTACAGAGATGTCATATGCTTTAATTCACTTTTGGGGTGGCTCAAGTGTAAAAACTATTACATTATTTGAAAAATGTGATTATAAGAAGTTCTTCACTTTATTAAAAGGCTTAAATCATTTAATTTTTTCTTTCAAATTTATATTGATTTCTAAAGAGATAATAAAACTAATTACAAAAGTAAAAAGATATTAATATAAAAAGAAAAGATAAAGCCAAGAAGACATCCTTTGATTGCCTCAAATTTTCTTCCTCAAAAATTTAAAAAGCTCTCATCAGTATTGAAATTTACATTAGAGAAATAAAAACCAATTATGGACTAACTGAACAGTATTTTGAACCATAAAAAAGATGTTTTTATCCATTTTAGCCCCATAAACAAGCCTTTTCTATTTTACTAGTTGGTTATGGGTCTGCAATCAATATGATAATATTTTCAAAAGACCTTCCAAAATATTTAAAGTTAATTTAATGAAGTATCTTCCACTCTGGGATAGCTGGACACACTTGGAAGCATCTAAAGCTGACCTGGTTGGTCACAAAGACACATAATAAATTAGGTCACAGACCTTGTTAATCATACCTAGGACAAAATTAGTCAATTTTTGAGTTAATTATCATATTATAAACACAGAGTAAGAAATTTTGGGGGAGTATGGAACCCCTTTTATCCAGAATTGATTTTCCCCTCAAAAATTTATCCATCCCTTTTCACTTATTAATTTACTCTAACATTCATTATACCTAAGTTTTATATCTTCAAATAAATAAAAAACTTGAAGTAAAAATATGTATATCTCAATTCCTCATCTTTAAATCAGATCTCACTTATGTAATTCAAATTTTTACAACTTTGATTGAGCCCTCAGTTCCTCATATATTCTAAGCTTTACACTATGCCTCATTTTCAAAACCCCAGCCAGTGATATTTAAATCCAATATTTATGGGTTCCAAAATATGATAATTTGAATAATAAAAACTTCCTTTAAGCTTATTCAGCTTCAAGTTCAAGAAATATTTCCCAGGTGAATCCCAAAGTAAGATTTTATGGGAAGTTAAATTATAAAATGAAATGATAATATTTTGAATAAGTAAAAGAACTATCTTTATTTCTATAAACTTTTTTTTTCTTAGAATGTAATTTTTAGTTTTTTTTCTTAATAAGTTTCAATAAATATTATGATTATTATTCATTTTCTTACTTTGTGATTATGTTTCAAGAAATGATAAGTCCTCTTCAAATATTAATTTTGTCTTTTTTATTCTTTGGTTTATTTGACAATTTCTTTTGAGGCTCAACTTACCTCCCCCTAAAAAAGAATATTCTTTTGTAATATATAAACTCTTAGTGTCTCTAAATCTCCCAAACTTCTTGATTAATTCAGTAGTATACTTTTATTATAATAATTTAGCCCGAAATTTGGGATCACTCTATTTGGAAAGGCATTTCCTCATATTCTTGGTTATTCAATTTCTTTTTTTGATATCCTTGGTAAGTTTATTCAAAAAAATATGTCTCAATGGGAGGTGTGTTCTGGAATTTTTTTTACAATCAAAATAATTTTAAGGCTTAATAAGACTTACAAAAAATTTGGGAATATTAATAATGAATTTACCAGACAGATCTACTTATAAATAATTTTCTCCATGAAAAGTCTTCATGAAAAAATTCCTGAATAAGGAATCTTTCAGAAATATACATGATTTGATTTCATTGAAGCTAGTAGTGGATACAGCAGCTAGGTCTCCCACTTTTAAGTCTGGTTTTTAATTTCATGTATCCAATTTGTCTTTGAAGAATATTAAATAATTATTTATTAATTCTTAAAGCATTCAATTGAAGCTTTTAGATTTAGAATGTCTTTCCACCAAGTCTTTTCTCAGTGAATCATGGGGTACCTTGGGATCAACTTCTTATCAAAAATTGGAAGAGTTATTCTTTTGTTTTAGGATCAATGAGATATTCTCATTCTAGCTCTAAGGTAGGAACAAGGGTAACCCATAATGGCTAAATAAATAAAAGTTTTTAAAATTCAGGCCATATTCTTAAACTCTTCTCACAATTTCCTCTAGTTTTTTCATTTTTTCCCACCAAATATATCAGTCTTTAGGTTATATGAAATAGAAAATCAAAATTTGGTTTCAAAGAGTTGGTGAAAAATATCTTAAGCTATGAAGTTGATTTGGGATCTTTGATTATATTTGGAAAGATACTAGTCAACTCCAACACTCTTGTCTTCATAATTGGGTTTTTTCCATACCTCCTCTAGAGAGTATATCCAAGAGGTTTCTTTCACATATTTTTATACAGATTGAAATAATATACTATGTTTTGCATCTTTGATGTAGCTATTTATAAATTATTCAGAAAAGGTAATTTTTAGTTCAGTAAGCCTTATTATTTCAATAAAACTATATGCTTCATTATTCTATGGTAAATATTCATAATTATTGATTGCATTTGGAAATTTATATTTTCTTAATTAATGTGCATTTTTGTGTATATTCTGATCTTTTTGCAAAATATACATGTTACCTCTATAGCATTGTATGCCTATCTGCCATATGAAAATGTGTCTGTTGGGTTTAATATGTTGAAAAGATATTTGAAATCTGTAAAATACTCTATTAAAACAAAACTACAACCTCAAAAAAAAACCTTTTTAGTCCCAAAAAAGGTATAAAAATTGCATTTGAAATTTCAATTCCCTAATTTTGTATATTTGATATTCCTGGGTATAAAACAAATGGGTTCTTACACACTTTTTAATTTATTATATTTACTTTGTGAAGTGAAACTCCTATATAATCTATTGATTCATCCTATAAATCTTAATGGGACTATTAAATTCTTGAATGATTAAAAAAATTATTCAAGATATTCTCCTAATAACCTTGAAGAGTTTAGTCTATAAGATATATATTCCTCACATAGCTTATAAAAGGTTCTGGATATGGATGAAATTAATTTGGTATTTCATTTTTTATAGCCATAAACTCAAAAGAAGATCAACTTATTAATTTCAAGTGAAGGTCTCAGAAATACAGCCATGAATTTATTCTTCCTTTTATTCAATGGAGATTGCTTATATAAAATGAGCTAAGGGTTTCAACTATTTGAAACAAAACAGGTCACAATATATGGCTTTCTCTGAGAAATTCAATTAAAATGAAGTTAGTTCTTAAGAAGATAAATGAATAGTTATAAATAATTTATCAATAGGTATTAAGGATAAATTGATTAATTCAAATAAATATAATTAATTAAACTAGCTAGTAGCTGTGAGTCTTAGAGGTATTTTTATATACCCAAAAGACCACCAATCATAAAAAATTACACAATTATAAATAAAAGAAATCTATTTATGTTATTAATAAAAAAATCAAAATATAAATATAAAATCCAAATAAGAAATTAAAATTTTCATTATCATTTAAAATTATAATTTCTTGGGAATTTAAAATTGTCAAAAACACATTTTTAGTTGAAAAAAATTGAGTAAAAATAAATTTTCAACAAAAATACTAAAATTATAATATTTTTGGAAAAAGTTAAATAAAAATTACTGTAGCTTTTGATTCAACAAATAAACATATGAGAATTATTTCACCATTGGACTCCTTGTAAAAAATAAGGTGGGGTCACCTCTGGGTTAAATTTTGTAACTCAACTCTAAATCAGCTTAAATTAAGTTTTTAGTAATTTTTTGTACCAAAGTTGAAAATCCTCAGAAACCTAACTCAATTTAAATAACAGGTGGTGTTAAACATTAATTTTTATGTTAAAATTGAGGTGTTATGTGTAGTTTATAAGTTATGAGGAATTGAAGTATTTTCAATCAAAATGTCAAAATGTGCACATGTATTACATAAGTGAGCTGTAATTTAAATATGAGGTATCAATTATCACAGTAAGTTTACTGTAAAACTCAATTAAATTACATATGTAAATTACAAGTATAATACATGATTAGGAATTAAAGAAAAAATAAATTGGAAAGATTGATTCTGGGGGGAAAAGGATTCTTGGCTCTAAGGGGGAACCAGACCCCCAAATTCTTTCTGACAGGCGTGAGATGTCAAAATCCATGCAAAAGCTCATCAATTTTGGGCTGGAATTGAGTCACAGGGTCTGTGTCTCAACTGATGATGAGGTTTGGATACCAACCAGGGCAGTTTTAACTATTGCCAAGAGGGTAAAACTACCCTTAAGATAAAAAAATCATTGTAAAAAACGGTTTTAAATGGTTTTAACATCTTGTACACATGCACTGACATGTTTTCAAGGCTTGAAGCCAGGTGTTTTTACAGAAATGGCTGATTTAAGGGCGCAAAATGACTAAAACCAGCCCTTTTTCAGTCCAAACCAGGGTTTAATGATTCCATAATTGGCTTTTCTTTTTTCAGAGTGTTTTTCATGACTGAAAGGAGTAAATTTTACTTTTTGAGTAAGAAATTTGGTGGCTATAAAAGAATGTCTTGTTTGTCCCACTTTTCTCTTCATGTTAGAATCTTTTCCTTTTATAATTAGTTTAAACACTGTTAAACCAATCAATAAAAGATTTCAAACACCCCTTTTATATCATTTTGAACATTTTAACCACGTGAAAAAATCATTATAATCATTTTTACCCTTGAACCACCCCATAAGTGAATTAAAGCATCTTTCATCACTGTTAACTTTGTCACTTTGTTTCCAAATTCACTCTGGTCACTGTTGGGCATGTTTTCTCTTTAATATTCTTTTTAAATACTCTATCCTCAAATTAATTTCCTGCAGTCCTTTTCTCAATTAATTGCAATTTAAATTAATCTTGAAGAAATTTCTTTTGTAGCCTTAAATATCTCTTGTAGAGTATTTTTGGATAAATTTTTATTGTTGGTAAAACAATAAATCTTTAAAATATCATTTTTTTATACTTATATAGCTAAAAAGGATAGATTTGGTGTGTTTTCTTTTAAAGATCTTAATTCTTACCATTTTTAATAATATTTGACCTTATACAAATTTTGAGGACTGGAAAAGTAGTTGATTTTTAATCAAGGTGACATATCCACACCTTACATTTGGGGGTCCAGCCATGATATTTTACCTGTGACATAAATTTTACCTTTTTTCTAATCTTCTTACATTGAAAAACTTAAAAAATCCATAAAAAGTACTTATAATTCCAAAATTTTATAAAAACAAAACTTTTTTCATATTATAAGCAAGGATTATTTTTTCATTTTCTCTTTTCAAAAACCTTTTTTTTACTTGATTAATTGATTTTTTCATTAATTTTAGTGTCTGACAATGTGGTAAGACAAGAAAACATTGAGACTGCATCAACAGTAACTAGCATTATCCATGCAAGTACTGTCAATTCTGAGCATAATAGTACTGTTATTATAACTCAGAATAATCAACCAGAACCAAATTCTTGAGAATTAATTAATTTGGAAATTAGTAGTAATCTCCAAAAGGCTAAGAATTTGGCCAATAGTAAGTTTTTTGACATAAAATTACCATTTTAAGCTTTTTTTAATCATAATGATGCATTCAACCAGAGCAGGAGCCAGCTATAACCCCTCAAGCAGCTCCCAAAAATGTTATAGATGTGATTATTGAAGAAGCCAATCAGTTACAGAAGGGTACGTGTCAGTGAATGTATCCCAAACTGAAAAATTATGCCATTCTGAGGCTGATAATACTATTTTACCTTCAAACAGAGCTGACACTGCCACAAGAAGCCTCAGTGGACATATAAAAAGCCAGCCAGAAGACCTACAACAATGAATTGCAGCACAAAGAGCACCAGCTCCTTGCAGATCTGTGGAAAAACTGCATGAAATCTTACCTGACTGTAAGAAAATCTCTGGGCCATCCCAACACTTGCAAGTTACTCAATGGATGGCATCCATTGATGGAAAAGAAAAATATGATTCTTTTAACAGCAGAATGGAGGAAAGACAACCCTCCACCACCCAAGCAAGTGCCAAAAACAGCCACAGCAGCCAGAAGCAGAAATTCCAATGTGAAAAAGCAGCCACAAGCTCAGAACAAGGGCAAAGGCAAAGCACCAGCTACAAAACCTTACAGCCAGGGCTACAGAATCCCAATGATTCAGCAAGATGCCATGGAAAATGTATTTAAGATGTCAAGAACAATGATGGAATTAAAGAAAAAGGGGAAAGCCAGACTGAAATATAAGAAATGATTCCTGATATTCTGGATGGCATTACAAGCTTGTACATAGCTATAAATGATGTGAAAAGTCATATTTCTGATAAAAATTCATCAATTTGTAACAATCTTAAGACAAATAACTTAAGTCTGAGCCAAAGAAATGAGACACTTATGTGTTTTGAAAAAGTTTCAAGAGCAATTAAAACTCCCAATAATTAAAATTCATTTGTCAATAAATTAAATGAAAAATCTGCCATTATTAAAGAATTAACAGACAAATATTCTAAATTTAATATTGATGACATAATTTGAAAAAGAATAAAACAAGCCGTAAATATGATCAAAGAAGATAATAATAAAGTCCTTGATGATATTTCAAATTCATTTGCTGAATTAAAGAAATATACAATTGCCTTGAAAAAGTGTTTTGACACCTCACAACAAGAAATATCAAAATTGTCAGCCTGTGACTCAAAACCAGAGCACATGCATGACAGCCAAATAATATAAACCAATGGTAAAGCAAAGATACCACCAAAACATGGGGCTGAGCAAAATAAGCTCAAAAGGTATAAAAAAAAACAGTATGCCCATCAATCTACAAATACACAAGTCCCCTAATCATAGGACAAGGAATAACAAAGTCATTGCTGCTCAAAGTTGTTGCTGAGCATAAACCTTATTTTTCACCTCTCATCTGAAATGCAGAGGAAGAGGCTTAACTCCACCAAATGGGTACTCAAATTGAAGATCTAAGTCAGGGCTATCCAATGGTACTAGCCAAATTGAGCTAGCACTAGAACTACAGGAGTTATGGCCAAAATAAGATCAAATAAGGGTTAATAAGATATTCACCTCTCATCTAGCTTTGACAGTCTAAATTTGAGATATTTAGAGTGGTGTCTTTTTGGGAAGAGCAAAATCAGGGCTATCTGGTGGTGCAATCCATTTCCCCGTATCTCATCTAGAGCAAAAGCTATGGGGCAAACAAGCTTTATACAGATTTTAAGCAAATCATACATATGTACAAAAAGTGTTGTACATGGCATAAATCTTCCATATTTAATGATAGCCATATCAAATAAGGTATCATTGTGTAGAAAATATCAGGTGCTAAAAAATGAACCAACTTTGAGATTGATATCTCAAAAAGGGACAAAGTTATGGCAGTTTTGAGGTCAAAATCCCACAGTTAGACCAATACAGCCTTACTGTGGGATAATATCCCATAACTATGATTATGAGGTGTCATGAAGATGATAAAACTTGTTCATACTTCAATACCTCATAGTTTGGTCAATACTGGGGCGCTGTACAGGTTCTGTATAGCATTCCACACATAATACACATCAGAAGAGGGCTATGTGGTCCCCAGATGAAAATTTTCACCCTGTATTGGTGAAAACTGCCCAGATGTGGTTTCAAGACCACATCTGAGCCCAAGAAAGGCTATACAGGCCTTGTGAAAACCACAATCCAGTACTTGGAAGTGAAAAATCTTCATTTCCTCTACGTGGAAAGGTCTATAAGACTTTTTCACCCAAGTTTAGGATAAAAGGGGGCCTTTTCTCCACCAGAAAAGGTATCCTCATCCTTCTCTTAAATTCCTACATAGTAAAATGGTCAAAAACAGTTCTACTCTTGGAAAATAATCAGGTTATAATTAAAATATTAATTATTGTAGTAGTTATTATAGTAAACCAACTGATAATTATTGCACCCAGGGCTTTCAACAGCGCTCACCACCACTATTACTCAATAGTAAAGCCCTGTATACCTCATTGTCAGCTCTTATTATCATCAAAGAAAACCTTTTTGATAATTTTCACTGTGTCACAGTCATAGTTGAAGCTTGTGATTAGTCTTCATTAGCTTCATGATAAACCCAGCCTGACATTTTGGGGGCCTGGCTGTGTTCTTTTTGGATTTTTGGACCTTTTTTACACCACAAGTGAGTATTACCTTTTATTGTCTTAATTCTGACAATATAACTTTGTTTTAGGCGTAAAAATTCTTTCAAAAATAAGATAAACCATATCTTATATTTGTTTTTTGAGTGGTATATGACCATATACCACTGTGTTTTTCTATTTTAATTGCCTTGTTGCATGGTTGATTATAATTTAATCACAAAAAAACCTTCATTCTTTTGGTGTGTTTTACATATTGAAACACTTTAAGCAATTCATACTGTCCTTTTTTAATTAAAAAGGACACCTCTCTTACTCTAAACCAACAGTATTAGAGGTGTGGGTGGGTATATTGATAATTTCAATTGCCCTTTACTTAACCACTTTTAGATTAAACTGGTTAAGTACAAGTTAATCTGTGAGATACTGGTATAAAAACAGTGTACCAGAAATACACAAGCTGTATTTTTTGACGTGTAATTGATAATTTAAATTGTACTGCCATAATAAAATAGTATAATATAGAAATATATTGCCCAGAGGCCATTCTTTGACCTGCAAACAGCATTTTCAGAAGTCTTATTAGACAATAAGCCCTCTTTTTCCTGCTTGATTCAATGGAAGGAAATTTCATACAACTTGAAACCCAGTCACAGGCCAACATACCAGTGACATCCCCAGAACCAGAGGGAAACAAGGGGAAAGGAAAGAGGCACAGTGAAGGCCTTATCACAGCTAAGAAGTGGACACCAATTGCAACTCAGAGGAGTAGAAAACCACGAAACTCTGCATAAATACAAGGTAAACCAACCTTCATCACTTGTACAGGAAATATTAAAATCATTGATCCAGTTGTAACCTTTGAAGGCAAATTGCCAAAAGCAGTAGACAACAAATTTGTACATGGCGCAGTCAAAGGTAGATACCCTAAGAACATTAAGTTGTTGACTTCTTGCAAACACTGATATGTCACCTGTATACCTCAGAAACCTTGGCATCCCAAGGAAACAGCCAGAAGACAGAGAAGGCTTGTCCAGAACCAGAAGAACTGGAGGAGGACACCTTGGACACAGTGGTGGATGGCAAGACATTGTGGGAAATAATAACCACTCTGCCATTCACTTTCCAATTCAACAGAAACCTCAAACCAGAGGACTTGGAGGATATGGATTAAGTTCTTCAGCTCCACCAAATCCTCAAAGACCTTTTGAAATGGAGCATGGGCAACAAGACGTTCAACCTAGCATCCCACTGGGAACAACTTGGAGCAAGTTGCCAGAAGATATGTCTCAAAGAACTTATGGTAATCACAACAGGTTGGAATCCCACCAGGAAGTTCAGACTCCTGGAGGAGACGGCAACTAGGATAAGGGAGAATCATGCCACTATCCAAGCTATAGAAGAACAGATGAACCAGACAGGGACTACTATGATTCCTTCAGGCTCACAAGGAGTAGACCAAACCAGCTCTCCAGTGACCTCAAACTATTCAGGCACCAACAGATCAGTGGCCAAGAGTCACCATTCTTCACAATCCCAGGTAGTTTCCAGGAGAAGACAAGGATACAAGGGCAAAAACAGGACATCTGTGAGCCAAAGGAAGAAAGAGTCAGACCCAATGATCCAGAAGCTGTTGGACTTGGTGAAAGAAGTACACAGGAGCCAGAAATAGTTGTAAATACTTCTAGAATCAGTAGCCCCACTAAAAGAAAAAATTACCCCCACTCAGACAGAACATAATGTTGCTATACCTGGGAGTAACCTAAACAGTGATAAAATTTGGTTAAAAGTGTCCCAATATGCAGTGCAAACTGAAGAATAACTTGATTATTTAAAGAGGTTAAATGAAAGGCTGAAAAGAAATGCAATCTTAAAAGAGGATACAATTAAAGCCATCCAAGAGAGCTGTTCTCAATTGAGAAAAGCCTCTGAAGAAACCAACAGAAGACTGAATAAAGTCTTTGAAGAGCAAAATCACTGCAAAAGGGACAGGGATTGTATGGATCAATACATAAACAAATTTTTTAATGTCTACCAAAACATGAAGCCCCAAACAAAAGTCCATGCTTTGGAGAATCCATACAACTAAGAAAACATCAAACCATATGCCTTATTGGTGAATAAGGGAAGATCTCCATCTCAACACCAATATGGAGATAATATGTTGTATTCTGAGAAAGAAGCCTTGAGACAGCTTCCAGAGGCCTCAAGCTGGCCCAAATTCTCTGGAACAGGAGAATATGATCATATGGAACTCATTGATTATATTGATGGGCTCTACATTGATGTACCATGCATACCAGACTACTGGATTACTGATAGACTCAATACAGCATTCAAAGGAAATGCTAGTATTTGGTATACAGAGATGGAAGAAATCCATGGAAGAAGAGGCTGGCCATGGTAGAAGAGTGAAATTATCCAAAAGTACAGAAATGGTACTTGGATATGGAAAAAGACTATTTCATTTGAAAATTACAAAACCTCTGTGAACAAAGATTCATATGAGTGGTGTCTCAGACAGTCTAAAAGACTTAAAGCCATTGATCCTCAAATGAACATTCAGATGAGGAATCAAAAACTACTAACACAAATGCCAGGAGAACTAGAGAATTCAGTGAAATGCAGATGCAATCAGAATTGAACTCTAGATGACATTGCAAATACCTTACAAAATGTAAGGAAAAGAACAAATATAGGGAAATATTCCCCATATAAAAGCAGTGGGTTTAATGAAAACATGGCAGAAGTGACCAAGAATAAAAATACTTGTCACAATTGTGGTTCAACAAAACACTATGCCAATAACTGTCCAAAGGCAAAGAAGAAAGTCTATGCCATTTAGCAAGTCCTAAAGTAGGAATCCCCAACAGAGGATTCTGAATCAGACTCTATGAGTGATTCCATCAGAGAACAATCTGATGATTACCAAGATCCAAGAGAAGAATTCCTAGTGGAGTACCAAGAGGAAACACAACTAGAAATTTAGGACATACAGTTAGAGGAAGGCATGCCACAAGATACTGAAAATAAAAACTTGTGTAAACACACACAATATGCACAAACATTCATAGTCACACAAACTAAAGGAATGGCATATATATATGGGACAGCCACAAAGATGACTGTTTGTATTGACAATGCTCAACACCCATTGATCATTGACAGTGGTGCACACTGCTCAATAGTGGCCAGAACCTATCTGAATGATCATTTCCCAAACTGGGAAACACAACTCTTGCCAACCAAGGAAAAGGACTTCAAAAGTGCATCAGGGAAGATGAAATCAATTGAGAAGATTATCAAAGAGATAATTATACCCCATAGGAAAGGTAATATCAGACCCAACCCAGAGCTTGTTGTGCTTGAAGATGACCAAATACAAGGGTTTTTACTGGTAAACAACTACCAGAGGGTGTATGGAATTGATATTTACAATAGTAAAAACAGGCATATTACTATTGGTACAAACAAGGAAAACAAATTTTCACTTGAAATATACAAAATATCTACCCATGACCCTCTAGAAAAATTACTGAATGAATTCAGGGAGGGCCAATTCAGCACTACCCTTACCAGTAAACAAAAAATTAGTTTACTGAAGATGCTCAGGAAAAATAGACCAGCACTTGCCATTGGTGAATAACCATTAGGAAAAATCAGAGGCCATGATATAGAATTATATCTGGATGTGGAAAGACCCTACCCACACATGCTGAGAAGACCTCTATATCCAGAAAGTCTGGAAACTAGGAAGGAAATTGAAAAACATGTCAGTGAACTCCTAGACATGGATGTTATCAGGAAGATATGACAAAATGAAGCCGTGGAAATCACCACTCCTGTCCTTATCACCTGGAATGATGGCAAATCTAGGCTGTGTGGATATTCCAGAGCCCTGAACAACTACACAAAAGCTGGCAGGTACCCTATACCTAGGATACCTCATGCCTTAGACAAACTGGCAAAAGCCAAATACATAACCAAGATGGATTGTATGGAAGGCTTTCACCAGAATGGAGTTAAACCAAACTCCATCAAATTACTCATCATCATATGCCATATGGGCATATATGAGTACACCAGGATGCCATTTGGCATCAAAAAATACACCATCCCACTTCCAAAGGATGATGGACACAATATTTCAAGAAGAAATATTGAAAGGCTGGATGGTAGTATATATTGATGACATAATTATATACTCAGAGACATGGGAAGACCATGTGCGGTACATAGACAGAGTACTAAGTAAGTGCACACCCATTAGTCTGAAAATTTCACTTAGAGAGTGCAATTTTGGCCAACAAGAATTACTGGCACTGGGACACAAAGTCTTGGGTCTTAGTCTGGCCATAGACCAGAATAAAGTAGAATCAGTACTGCAAAAGCCAGTACCAAATAACATAAAGGAGATGCAATCTTCCCTTGGGTTTGCTAGCTACTACAGAAACCACATCAAAAATCTTTCTCATATAACTAGTAGTGTGGAACTCCTTTTAGTGTGGGATTGGATAAGGCAGTCCTTGAGGGGGAAATCACAGGTAAACAGTTTTGAATTGCTGAAATAATCCTGTAGCCAAGGGTGCTAATGGTGTTTTAGCTGCCCCTCTGAATATACTAAACAATCTCCCTACAGAGCTCACAAATCAATATTTAATATTGTGGCTTTACAACTAGAGAAGACTTTTCAGAAGTCTCTATCAGACCTATTCAATAATCAGACCAATGATAAAATAATAATAACTTTAAATAACAAATTTGTAGGGGATTTCAAGATAATAAGATAATAATTGAGTAGATAAATAATAGATATAATAGTACTGAGTGGTTATTTTAAGTTGTTTTATTTGTTGAAGGTATTTTGTTTTAATGGATAATAGTTCAATATGAGAAAATTTAGTAATAGTGATAATATAATAATATTGCTTGATAGTTTTAAATAGTTGTTGTTGGTAAATAATTTTGATAATATGTAAAATATATTTTGTGATAATAATAATAGTGAATATGAATATTTCACTAATAGATGAATTTATAATATAGGCAGACCTACTGTTAACTACAGCTATTTATAAACCACTATTTAGTGTAATTTAATAACAAAAATTTCTAGATTAACCTACTAGTAAGGGATGAATAATTATTCTCCTTCTTGGTATATAATTATTTGCATGAGGAAAGAGGAGAAAAATGAGAGAGAGAGGCCTCTTTTTATGTTGTGAGAAGTACCCATGGGCTCTCCATGTAAAGTGCTATTCTTGCCCTTGAGATAATTTTGCTGGTGTAGATTTTTTGTAACAAAAGTCAGATGACCTATCTGCTACACTGTATTAGTAATCTTGCATAGCCTTGAGAGATTAATGCTAGTGTGTAAAATTGAGAATGGTGTCATATGACTGAAATATTTTTTCCATTTGTTTGGTCAAAATGAAGGTTGAGATGTTTTTCTTGGTGGGGATTTTGATAAAAATATCAGGTGACTTCTCTTTTGCACTGCTTTAGTCAGCTTGCATAGCATTGAGGAATTAATGCTGGTGAGTTAAGGATGAAGGTGGTGTCATGTGAATAAGTCCATGTATAATTTGTTGGTAAGATTTATTTAGTTCCAGGTGATTATGCTGTGTAATGTGGGGATATCCTCTTGAGTTTTAATTCTTGATTACTGTAATTTCTGTGTCCTTTACAGTTTAGTGTATTTTCCTTGCATGAAGCTAGTTGAATTTCAATTAAGTTTAATTTTAATAATCCTGTGGCTGTGTAATGTCCAGATCTTATGCATGTGGACTGCATAAGTCTTATTTGGGCTCCTGTATTATTGTGTAATTCTTAAGCTTTTTAGTGGATTTTCATGTATTGAGTTGAATTCGATACTGTCATATGATCCTTGTGTCACATGCACTGTATTTGGTTACTGTAATTCTTGGTAATATAATCTTCTTGATGGATTTAGAGTGGATATAATGTTACAATGTTACTTTTCCTATGTAATTTTGAGTTTCTGTATGTATTAAGCCTATTGTTGATTCTGTAAGGCTTATATGTAGGTTCTGTTGTATAATTCCATAAGATTAGATTCCCCTATTATTTATTTAATTGTAGAAATATATTGATTATTCCAATTCTGAATGCTAAATCTTCCATTCCTCCCTACTATTGAGGTTATTCCTGAGTGTGTGTGATCTTTAATCATGTCCTTTGAGTGGTGATTTCCTGAATTATTCATTTTTATCTTGATTTGCCAACTGTTAATTTTTAAACAATTTCTTGAAACTGGTAAAAAGGTATGGAATACCACAGTAGCTTATACAAGTTATGTTCAAAGGATGTAGTTTTTAAATTTACCAAGGAAAGAAGGGATGCATATGAGAGGATCAAACATGAACTCACAAATGAACCTGTGCTAATCTTACCTGAATTTGAACTACCATTTAAGTTATACATAGATGCAGCATGTAGCCAAGGTTTAGGAGCAGCCCTTCACCAGAGACAAATTGTAGATGGTGACCCAAGAGAGGGAGTAATATGCTACATCTCTAGGCAACTGAAAGATTCAGAAGCCAGGTATGGGGCCACGCAGACTGAATGCCTATGCTTAATCTGGGCTCTAGAGAAACTCCACTATTACTTGGAGAGTGAAGTCTTTGAATTCTACACAGACTGCACAGCCTTTAAGTCTTTATTGAATATGAAGACTACCAACAGACACATGTTGAGGTGGCAAATAGCCATCCAAGAGTATAGAGGCAATATGACCATCACATACAAGGAGAGAAAAAGCCACACAAACCCATATGGCCACTAGACAATTTCAAAAGCAACTCAGCCTATGACCCTGAAGTAGAAGCCAAGATTCCTATCCATTTCATGGAAATAGATAGGTGGAAAAACTTCAGATTTTCTGAATGGGCACCAAGAAGTGGTACCCCAGACAGTGGAAAAACTGAATCAGAAGGGACAGAAACTCCCATATTTGGAATACGTTCCTCAGAGCTGCACAATGAACTCTTCAGGGAAGTAATTAAGACATATGCCAAACACAAACAGTGTGTAATATTGTTGGAACTCCTTCAACAGAACTGGAATACCAGCTAGAGGAACCCTGGTTGAGGTACTATAAGGACAACAAGTTTTTCCTTATAGATGGCCTGCTCTACCATAGAGAGAAGCACAAAAGTGAGCTCACAGTATTAGACAGGGACCATATGTCCCTGATCCTGCAGGAATGCCATAACTGCCCCTATATGGGACACATGAGTGAAGACAGGACCAAGGAAAGGGTAGCAAGAACAGCTTGGTGGCCCAAATGGGAACAAAAGTTGAGTGAATATATCAACACTTTCGAAAAATTCCAGAAGGAAAATAGAAAACATGGGAAGAAGTATGGGCTACTTCAACACATAGAAGAAGCCAAACACCCATGGGAAACCATCAACATGGACTGGGTTACAAGACTTGTCCCAGGAGGCAAAGAAAACTTAAATTCTTGCCTGATCATAGTTGATAGGTTCAGCAAGAGTGTGAGGTGCCTACCATGTCACAAGGAGGACACAGAAATGGATACTGACTTGTTATTTTGGAATAACATAATAGCCACCTGTGGAATCCCTAAAATTATCATTAGTGATAGGAACCCAAAATTCACATCAGAATTCTGAACCAACTTTCATGACATTCTTGGTACTAAACTTGCATTCTCCACAGCTTACCACCCACAGACAGATGGTTTAGCTGAAAGGATGATCCAAACAATGGAGGACATCATCAGAAGATTCTGTGCATATGGAATGGCATACAAAAACCATGAAGGATACACCCATGACTGGGTTACCCTTCTACCAGCAGTCCATTTGGCTTACAACACAAGCCAGCACTCCACCACAGGGAAATCACCCTCACTGGAAGAAAGAGGGTGGAACCCCCTATTGCTTGTGGATAACCTGAAGAAAATCTTCTTACTATCCACCCAACAGCCAAAGACTTCCATGATATGTGGAAGAGGGCTTGTGATACAGCCACTAGATGCATAGCTGAGGCAAAAGAAGACAATAACCAGAGGTGGGACCAACATCACATGGAACCTGACTTCAGAGAAGGGAACCAGGTGTTAGTGTCCACACTCAGCTTTGACATCCTTAAGGGACCAAAGAAGATGAGAGACTCATTTGTAGGGCCCTTCACTATCATTAAACTAATAGGTAAAAAAGCAGTGGAGGTCAAACTCATGGAGGAATTTTCTAGGAAAAACCTAGTATTCCCAATGAGTTTGGTTAAGCCATACTTCCAAGAAGACAAGGATAAGTTCCCCTCCAGGAAGAAAAATACCACTCCACCAGAAATAGTGGAAGTGGAAGACTCCCCTGTCCCTGTGAAGAAAATCATCAAGTCCAGGAAGATCAGACTGAATGGTAAATACCAAAGGCAATACTTGGTCAGATTTAAAAAACAGACAAAAGCTAAAGGCAAATGGTTGGCAGAGGATGCCATAGAGATGGGAGCCTTCACCTAAGGAAATTCAGTGTAAGGTTTGTCTATGAAACTCTTGATAATAGTAGCAATATCAAGAGTACTATGACTGTCATCAGTAGAAATATATAATATAACAAAATATTATAACCACAAAATTAAATATAATTATTAAAAATAATTATATAAAAAAAAAAAATTTAATTATTATTATAAAATATAATAATTATAATAAATTATAATTATTCTATTATTGTTATAGTCACTGACAGTTATAACAATAAGAAGTGTAAAGCTCTTAATGAGACAATTACACGTGGAAAATATGAATATTAACCACTTATAAATAATATAAATATTATTCATAAAAGAATTAAAACACACACTGTGAAGAAATAGTTCTTATAGAATAAAATTCTATATAAAAAAACTAATACTAGATAAAAAAGATATAGACCTTTAGAGAAAGCTTACTTATAATATTTATTTAATATAACAAGTCAAACAACAACAGTTATTATATTAAATAATAATTATAAGTTAAAAACACGCCAAAAATCAATATTTTTAGAGATAAACAACTCTTTATAATAAAAATTATGATTGAAGAGTTTTTAAGAGGAATTTGTGGATTTTTAAAATATATTAAAGATGATTAACTTTATATAATAAAATATATTATTGGTTATTACAACAATAATCTAAATTCTATGATTTCAATTCTTTAATTTTAATTAATAAAGAATAAAATAACTTAAGAATTACTTTAATAATAAGATCTTATATTTAATAAAACTTTACCTGTTTAAATTCCTAATATGATTGGATTGATGATGAATGATGGACAAAAACAGTGATGAAAAGACTCTTTTTATGTCTTCAGAGCAGCTCTCATGATTCATAATGGATATAGAGGGCGTGCTAAGGTCAAAACTGAAAAACCATGCTTAAAAATAAAGTTCTTAACTTAACGTAACTTATTTTTAATTCCAATTTAAAGTTATCAGTGTTATTCTTAACTCCATGTAACTTTAATCCTCATTTAAACTAATAATTTTAAGTTTTTAATATAAATAAACTTATTTATATTAGATTTCAACACATGAAAAGCTTAAAAATAGAGTTTCAAGCAGAAATCTCTTAAACTCAATTTTCAACTAATTTTTGAAAAATTATAATTTTCTTTGAGCTTTGATTAAAAGAGTAAATTTCCAGGCTAGTTACCCAAGAAATTTATTTATGAAAGATACCTGAAATTTGATTTATATGTAGATAATATTAAATTGTAAGCTGTGTAAAATATTCAAGCAAATCCATTAAGAATTGGACTTTTAATGAATTTTTGAAGTTATTGCTATTTTTCTACATAAAATAGAAATTCACACCAAACCTTAACTTTTGATAAGGTTTCAATGCTTGTAACCTTAAGGCTTTAAGCTTATTTAAGTTTTTTAAGCTTAATTAAGCTTTGACAGTTCTTAAAACCTTAAATTTAAGCCTGCATATTGGGATTTACCCTTTGGCAGCTTGAAATTCCTGTCTAATTTGGGATAAAACCAGCTTAAACTTTAATGTTGGATCAAAGCCTAATCTTCAAGGTTTAAACAAGGTTGAAAATCCTCCAATACAGGTGGACTACCCCAATTGAATCCTTGCAGATCCAAAAAGTTGGGTACCCCAGCTCTATTTGGTCTTTTTCCTTTGTCCCACCTTTCTGTGTGGGTTTTTCCCTTTTATTTATTTAAAGCCATACTATGGCCTTAAACCCTTTTAAATTGAGCTCACGCAGGATTTACATTCTGTATGGCAAATCCTTAGCCAATTCAGTAAATATACACAACACCTCAATTTTAACTAAAATTTTGGTAAGATTGCACAAGCTTTATGCAACTTTGAATTTAAGCTTATTTAAGCTTAACTTTAACAACTTCAAAAAAATGTTAAAAATTTTACATTAGTACTGTGAGATTCTTAAATCTTCCAATAACATAAGAAATAAGTGTTTTTTGGGTATGACACCTTATGGATGTACCCTAGGTTATTTTTGGTGTAGAATCCAAAAATGACATAATATTTATAACTTTGTTTATCCAAAAAAAAGTTATACTTATTTTTTGTTATTTTTTATTTCAAATTCAATTAAAAAGTCTGTTGAAGACAGTTTTAACTGTGTATCAATTTATTTGTGGCCTTATGGGTATGTTATACATACCTCACAGGCTCACGTTCCCTACCACCAAAAAAAAAATTGTACCACAATTTTTCTTTTGTAGTATACCCCCAAGTTATTTGTGGGGGGGTATAATCCACTGTCCAACCTCTCTACTTATACTTCTTTAAGTATGTAAAGCACACAATTCAAACTTTTCATTGAGAAATTGGTCTTCTCTCATGTCTGAATCTTCTGAGAAACTTTTGTGAATAAGGCATTTTGGTTTCCATAATCCATTCATCTTCATGTTGTGGATTTTTATACCTGACTAAGTATTCTCTTTCATTTTTTCCCCTAAGTCTTCTTTCTTTCAAGACTTTTAGTACCTTTTTATCCTCACTTTGATCTAGTGGGGGTACTTCTAAGGTTGTTTCATTTCTCAAAGGAAATAATTCCTTATCACTTGAAGTGTAATGCTTTACTAGACCAACACGGAAAGCTGGATGTTTTTTTCCAGTTCTCCTGACAGTTCTACTTGTACTGCATTTGTCCCATGAAGGGCTTTAATGATAAATGGTCTGGCAAAGGAATCTTTTAATTTCTTTGGGCCTTTAATATTATTAAAGTTCAAGGTTGAAACTAGTATTAAGTCCCCTACTTTGAATTCTGGGGTCTTATGATTTTTCTCCCATTTCTGTTTAGCATATGCAAAGGCATTATTCATGCTTTGATTTGCATGATGTCTTACTTTATCAAGAAGTAACTTAAAGCTTGAAGCAGTTGGATGAATATCAACCAGATCTTTTTTCAAAGTATCAATTGGAAGTTTGGGGTTCCATCCTTTTTCCAACATTGCAGGAGTTTTGCCTGTTGAAGCATGGATGGAGGTCTTTTAGGCTAATTCCAATGCTGGTATAAGAGTACACCAATCATGGGTAAAGCCATCAGAATCTTTAAACTCCAGGCCATAAGCACAAAATTGTCTGCTCATGTCCTCAAGGGTTTGAATCATTCTTTCTGCTAACCCATCTGTCTGTGGATGGTATGCTGTTGAGAATGATATTTTTGTTCCCAAAAGCTTATGTAAATTAGTCCATAAGGCTGATGTAAATTTTGGGTCTCTGTCACTAATGATGTTTTTAAAGAGACCAGTATGGGATATTACTCTATTCCAGATCAAAAGAGCTGCATCCATAGCTGTGTCATCTTTGTGACATGGTAAAAATATTGGTGTTTTGCTATATCTGTCCACAATGACAAGACATGCATTTTAACTTTTAGCACCTCCAGGTGGTAAGGAAGTTACCCAATCCATGTGAACCAATTCCCATGGGGTACTTGGTTCTTGAATATGGATCATTAAACCAAATCTTTTACCAGTAGCTTTATTGGCTTTCTGGCATATATCACAACTTTGACAGTACTCAATGACATATTTTCTCCAAGATGGCCAATAGGAACATGTCTTAATTCTTTCCATAGTACTGTCTTCAGACAGATGTCCAGAATAAATTTTATCATGGCATTCTAGTAGTATGGTGTTAATTAACCTTCTACTACATAGGACCATGACACATGTGTGTTTAGATCTATGATATAGTATACCATCAAACAAATGGAATCTTCCATTATCATAAGATGTTTTCCAAATATCATCCAGAGAATTGGCCAAGGCTACATCTTTGCAATCTTTGTCAAGTAGAGCAGTAAGAATATGACAATTCTTATCTTGCTTATAGCTTTCTCTAACTTCTTCAAAGAATTCTGTTCCAACATCTGTGATATTAATTCCTTCAATTGGAATTTGAGGTTCTGCACTTGTAGGAACATAGGCAGGGCTATCAGGTTTATTTGGTAAGTCCCATCTACTTAAGCCATCAGCATCCTTATGAATATTTCCAGATTTATGTACTATGGTCATATTGCCTCTATACTCCTGTATAGCAATCTGCCATCTTAACATGTGTCTGTTTGGAGTTTTCATGTTAAGGAGTGATTTTACTGCATTCCAATCAGTAATTACTTCAAAAAAACTACCATCAAGATAGTAATCAAGTTTTTCCAAAGCCCAAACAAGGCAAAGGCACTCCATTTGGCTAGCTCAATATCTTACCTCAGTAGGTTTAATTTGTCTTGAAATAAAACAAATTGGACCTTCATAAGGTTTGTCATTGACAATTTGAACTTGATGAAGAGCAGCTCCTAACCCTTCACCACATGCATCAATATACAGCTTGAAAGGAAGTTTCCAGTCTGGCATCAATAATAATGGTGCATTGGCTAAGGCATACTTGATTTTATCATATGCTTGAATCCTCTCCTGTGTCATTTCAAAAACAGTTTGCTGATCACAAATTCTGTATAATGATCTGGCATGGATTGCAAAATCTTTGCCTGTAATAACTGGCAAACCCCAAAAGAGACATCATTTCTTTTTTCTTCTGGGGCATTTGTTTCAGTAAAATTGCAGCCACTTTGTTTTTGTCAACACCAAGGCTCAGTCCTGAGACTACATGTCCTAGAGCTTTCAACTCATGAAACCCAAAATTACATTTTTTAAGAGATATTTGCATGTTCACTTGAAGACTTTTCTTAAGCACTAATTAAAGTCTCTCTAAATGTAATTGCCAGGTTTCTGAACAAATGATAATGTCATCAATATAAATGATTAACCATCCTTCTGAAAATTCATGTGGGAAGGTGGTATTCATCATTCTCTGATAATGAGAGGGTGCATTTTTGATACCAAAAGGCATTCTCAAATACTCATAAATCCCACAATGAGCAATTATTCTCAATAATTTCCTAGCATGAGGTGTCAAAACATTCTGATGAAAGCCTTTCAGAGCATCCATGGAAGTAATGAATCTTGCTTTGGATAATTGAGTCAAAGTCTCTCTAATTCTAGGGATTGGATACCTGTCTGGAATAGTATAGGTATTCAGTGCTCTAAAATCACCAACCATTCTTGACTTATCATTATTCCAAGTAATGATTACTGGAGTTGTGACTTCTACTTCCTCATTGTGTCCAACTTTTCTAAGAACTCCCAGTTTCATTAGTTAATTAATATGACTTTCTAATGCTTCTCTAGCCCTAGGGCTAGCTGGGTAACCTGGTCTTCTTAATAGTGGCGGATAAGGCCTTTCCACATTAAGCATAATGTCCACTTCATGGCCTTTTATAGCTCCAAGTGGTTCATTATCTGAAGCAGAGGCTTCCCTGTATTGAAATAAAATTTCAATAAGCTCTTCCTTCATTTCCAGTGTTAATTCAGGACTAATTTGTGCTTCAATCAATTGACTTGACACAAATTTTTCCTTATTAAAATTTTTTACTTGTTTAATGACAGTAATTTCTCTTTTTTCTAGAGGAAAAGCAGATTTTTGTCTTTTATTTTCCCCTATAGTGAAATACCTGTCTTTATGATTATTAATATCAATACCATAAATATTGAGATAATCATTCCCAAGTATAAAATTTTGTGAAGTACAATTATTCATGAAAACAATTTCAACTTTCAATCTTATACTTCCTGCAGGATGAGGAAATATGATTGCTGCTTCAAATATACCCAAGGGGTGCATATTTTGGCTAGCACTGCTGAATGGCATACCTTCAATTGGCATTAATTTGTCTTTCCAATTGCTATAAACCTTTTCAAGATAATATTTTCCAACACAATTGAAAAAAGCACCTGAGTCAGGGGGTATCTTGGCTTCTGTGTTGTTTATCACAATATTAGTGATACAAGATGAACCAGCTGTATAACCTTTACTTCTGGCAGGTTTGGTTTTCTTCATTTCAGCATCTTGCACATGTATGAGATCCATACATTCATCACTATACTGTGGTAAATGAGTGTGTACCTCAGTGACTTCAAAAGAAACATTAATGTTTTCTATACTAAGCTCTTCTGGTACTTCCTCTTCTTCTGAAGGCTCAGAATCACTTTCATGTAAAGATACATCAGTTGTTTCTTTTGTGTCTTCCACTTTTTCAACATTTATCTCATTGATTCTTGTCTTTTTTGGGCAAGTGTTTGCTAAATGAGATGTGCTTCCACATTTGTCACATTTCAAAGGAAGTCTGTCTTGTGGCTTATTTGGCTTTGAAATTGGTTTCCCATTAGTCTTGTTGTCTACTGGGGATTTGGACCAATTTATTCCAATTTTTGTTCTATTAGTGATGTCCTCCATAGCATTGATATAATCTTCTGTAGAGCAAGGCTCAATACATCTGCTTCTTATAGCATTCTAAAGGTCACCACCACACTTTCTTAATATCCTTTTATGTACCATTGTCTCAGACATATCAGGATAAAGGGCAGTTAATCTGTCCTTCTGTTTAGGAAACCAAGACATGGGCCTGTACCTCTCAATATTAAAAATGGCTTCTTCAAAAGAATTTTCCATTTTAAATCTCCGGGAATTATTAGCCCATTTAAAAATAATTTGTTCTTTCCACCAAGGCCAAGAATATTTACCATTTTCTTGTCTCATTTTGTAATACCATTTCTTTGCTGATCTGGTAAATAATGAGTGTAATCTGGCACTTATGTATTCATCTGGTATGTTGAAGTCTTCTTTGAACATATCAATTGTCTTCATAAATTCCATATGATTATATTCTCCTTCACCATTGAAGGTTGGCCATTCCTCTAATTTTGGAATGTCTTTGAAATTGCAAGCAGTTTCCACCTCATTACTTGAAATAGTATGAATTAAATCATTAAGCACATTTCTGTCAAGAATTGGTGTGGATTGCCTTGGCAATTCATTTTTTAGTGATATATTATTAATACTTGATTGAATTTCTTCTTTCAATTCAAGTCTTGCTTTATCACTTTTTTCCAATTGTTCTTGAAAAAGAGCTGCATTGTGACCAGTTGAATTTTCCAAGTTTTCAACTTGTAATTTCAATTCTCTTAACTGTCCAGTTATAAAAGAAATTGAATTGTCATCTGGTTGATTGAGCAAAGTAACTTTAGACTCAATTCTTGCACAAATTTGCGTCAAAGACACAATATTGTCTTTATTAACATTTTCAAGGCCAATAATGTTTTTTTGTTGGTCTTCTACTTGTAATATCTCATTACCCAGCTTTTGTTGGATATACTCAAATGTTTTAAGCTTTGTCATAATTTCTTTATTACAAGATTCAAATTGAGTTACAAGCTTAACAAGATCTATATCTTTGGGAAATATTGGTTCAATCTTTCCTCCTCTTTGTTTTTGAATTCCATCAGAGTTCTTGCCATATTGAATACATTGTCCATGACTGTCTTCTCTTTCTTTGGGATTCTGTAATTCTGTGGGTAAGGCTTGTTCCACTTGGGCTTTGCCTTTCCCTTCTGATTGGTCTTTGGGGCTTGCTTGCGCTTGCTTGGGGCTTTTTGAGGCGGATTTTTATTGGTGGATGCTTGGGGAGCTTCCACTTGGCTGTTTTCCTTGCCTTGGGCCAACTTCTTCTTCTGATCCTCTGATAACATGCTATGGTTTTCAACCAAGCCTTTATTTGTTGGACTTGTCCTTTGCCAGACATTGGTGTCCAACCCTTCAGAAGTTCTTGTGTCTTTTCTGGCCCCATGAACTTCTTCACTTGAATATAAGAGTTCATTGTGCCTATCCAAAGACTTGGGAGAAGTTAAAACTCTTGCTATTTTGCGGCCATAAACCAGTTCTTGTACTGAGACTGGTAAATCTCCACTACTTCCTGTTGGAAATGATTCAGGTCTAACAGAAATAGCAGTTATGTCAGCTTCTGGACTCTCAATAAGAGGTTCAAAGGTGCTTGCTAACCTTTGGGAACTGGTGGAAGTTCTGGAATCCTTCATTTGTGTCTCTCCTCTGGGCTGACATTCTTGTCTTTTTGATTTGTGACTGGAATGTCCTGGTCCAGATCCATTTGATTGGATAGAGTAATTACTTCCATTTTTAGTAGGTGTCATTGCATGTCAATTTTGAGAAAAAATAGACTAAAAATGGATTGAATTCACCTGCTGGACCTTTAAAGGGTTCTTTGGTTATCAAACCCCTTGATGCTGGGCTGGTTTGAATTTCAATGCTAGACTCTGAAGAGCTGTCTCTAATTGATGACACTGGAGAAAAAATAAAAATATAAGTTATTTTATCAAACAATAAAAATAACTTATAAACTCAACTTATTGAATAAAGTTGTTTTAATGTAATTTATAGCAAATTACGTCAAAAATAAAGAGAAATGTCTAAGATAAAAGAAAAAATATTTTTAGTAAAGGTTTTGTATTTTTTAATTTTTTATTTCCTTTGAAGAAATACTAATTATGCAATTAACAAGTTATTAATCAAAACTGTATTATTATTCACTTTATACTAGAATAACTCAAAGAATAAATTTTAAGTCTGTGATGTGAAAAAGCCACTAGTTAGACAAAAGAAATTTATTACAAGTCACTCAATAGTATATTGTTTCAAACAATATTCTGAAGAAAAAGAAACTTTATTAATATTATAATAATTTTTTTATAAGGGACAAGTCCCAAAAAAGCCAATATTAAGACAAATATGGCAATTTTACGTCAAAAAACAGTAAAATAAGGTCTAGAATATGATTTATGTCCCAGAAATTGGTTAGAATAACGGCCAGGCCCCCAAATGCAAGGTTTGTCTATGAAACTATTGATAATAGTAGCAATATCAAGAGTACTATGAATGTC
Source organism: Austropuccinia psidii (assembly GCA_023105745.1). Classification (NCBI taxonomy): domain Eukaryota; kingdom Fungi; phylum Basidiomycota; class Pucciniomycetes; order Pucciniales; family Sphaerophragmiaceae; genus Austropuccinia; species Austropuccinia psidii. The sequence goes on from JALGQZ010000008.1 coordinate 32,812,980, forward strand.
CTCAGTAGAAATATATAATATAACACAATATCATAACCACAAAATTAAATATAATTATTAAAAATAATTATATAAAAAAAATGAATTTAATTATTATTATAAAATATAATAATAAAAAAATATAATAATTATCATAAATTATAATTATTCTATTATTGTTATAGTCACTGACAGTTATAACAATAAGAAGTGTAAAGCTCTTAATGAGACAATTACACGTGGAAAATATGAATATTAACCACTTATAAATAATATCAATATTATTCATAAATAAATTAAAACACACACTGTGCAGAAATTATTCTTATAGAATAAAATTCTATATAAAATAACTAATACTAGATAAAAAAGATGTAGAACTTTAGAGAAAACTTACTTATAATATTTATTTAATATAACAAGTCAAACAACAACAGTTATTATATTAAATAATAATTATAAGTTAAAACCACACCAAAAATCAATATTTCTAAATAGAAACAACTTTTTAAAATAAAAATTATGATTAAAGAGTTTTTAAGAGGAATTTGTGGATTTTTAAAATATATTCAAGATGATTAATTTTATATGATAAGATATATTATTGGTGATTACAACAATAATATAAATTATATGATTTCAATTCTTTAATTTTAATTAATAAAGAATAAAATAACTTAAGAATTACTTTGATAATAAGATTTTATATTTAATGAAACTTTACCTGTTCAAATTTCTAATATGATTGGATTGATGATGAATGATGGACAAAAACAATGATGAAAAGAGTCTTTTCATGTCTTCAGAGAAGCTCTCATGATTCATAATGGATATAGAGGGCGTGCTCAGGTCAAAACTGAAAAACAATGCTTAAAGATAAAGTTCTTAACTATTTTTAATTCCAATTTAAAGTTATCAGTGTTATTCTTAACTCCATGTAACTTTAATCCTCACTTAAACTGATTATTTTAAGTTTTTAATATAAATAAACTTATTTCCCTTGAAGTTCATCACATGAACAACTTAAAAATAGAGTTTCAGGCAGAAATATCTTAAACTCAATTTTGAACTAATTTTTGAAAAATTATAATTTTCTTTGAGCTTTAAATAAAAGAGTAAATTTCCAGGCTAGTTAACCAGAAAATTTATTTATAAAAGATACCTAAAATTCAATTTGTATGTAGATAATATTAAATTGTGAGCTGTGTGAAATTTTCAAGCCAATCCATTAAGAATTGGATTTTTAATGAATTTTTGAAGTTATTGCTATTTTTCCACATAAAATAGCAATGCACACCAAACCTTAACTTTAGATAAGGTTTTAATGCTTTTAACCTTAAAGCTTTAAGCTTATTTAAGTTTTTTAAGCTTTATTAATCTTTGACAGTTCTTAAAACCTTAAATTTAAGCCTGCATATTGGGATTTACCCTTTGGCAGCTTGAAATTCCTGTCTAATTTGGGATAAAACCAGCTTAAACTTTAATGTTGGATCAAAGTCTAATCTTCAAGGTTTAAAATCCTCCAATACAGGTGGACCACCCCAATTGAATCCTTTCAGATCCAAAAAGTTGGGTACCCCAGCTCTATTTGGTCTTTTTCCTTTGTCCCACCTTTCTGCGTGGATTTTTCCCTTTCATTTATTTAAAGCCATACTATGGCCTTAAACCCTTTTAAATTGAGCTCACGCAGGATTTACATTCTGTATGGCAAATCCTTAGCCAATTCAGTAAATATACACAACACCTCAATTTTAACTAAAATTTTGGTAAGTTTGCATAAACTTTATGCAACTTTGAATTTAAGCTTATTTAAGCTTAAATTTAACAATTTCAAAAAAATGTTAAAAATTTTACATTAGTACTGTGAGATTCTTAAATCTTCCAATAACATAAGAAATAAGTGTTTTTTGGGTATAACACCTTATTGATGTACCCTAGGTTATTTTTGGTGTAAAATCCAAAAATGACATAATATTTATAACTTTGCTTATCCAAAAAAGATTTATACTTATTTTTTGTTATTTTTCATTTTAAATTCAATTAAAAAGTTTGTTGAAGACAATTTTAACTGTGTATAAAGTTATTTGTGGCCTTATGGGTATGTTATACATACCTCACAGGCTCACATTCAGGGCCTCTAGGAGGACTGAAAGGTCGAATCAATGATGGGCCTTTTTTTGAGGGAGGGTATGTCAGCCAGTGACTCAAAACCAGAGCACAAGCATGACAGCCAAATACCATAAACCAATGGTAAAGCCAAGATACCACCAAAACATGGAGCCGAGCTAAATCAGCTCAAAAGGTATCAAAAGAATGAAGAAAAATACCAATTTCCAAATGCACAAGTCCCATCATCATAGGACAAGGAATAACAAAGTTATTCCTGCTCAAAGGTGTTACTGAGCCTAAACCTTATTTTTTACCTCTCATCTGAAATCCAGAGGAAGAGGCTTCAACCCATCAAATGGGTATTCAAATTGAAGCTCCAAGTCAGGGATATCCAATGATACTAGCCAAATTGAGCTAGCACCAGAACTACAGGAGTTACAGACAAAATAAGGTCAAATAAGGGTTAATAAAATATTCACCACCCATCTAGCTTCTACAGTTTTAATGTGAGATACCAAAAGTTGGGTTTTTTGAAAAGAGAACAATGACGGCTATCTGGTGATGCTATCAATATCCCCATATCTCTTTTAGAACAAACACTATGGGGAAAATAAGCTCCATACAGATTTTAAGGAAATCGTACATATGTACAAAAAATCTTGTACATGGCATAACCTTTCCATATTTAATGATAGCTATATCAAATAAGGTACTATTGTGTATAGAACATCAAGGGATAAACAATGAACCAACTTTGAGCTTGATATCTCAAAAAAGGACAAAGTTATGGCAGTTTTGAGGTCAAAATCCCACAGTTAGACCAATACAGCCTTACTGTGGGATAATATCCCATAACTATGATTATGAGGTGTCAAAAAGACAAAGAAGCTTGGCTATACTTCAATACCTCATAGTTTGGCCAATAATGGGGCCCTGTACAGGTTCTTTACAGCATTCTATGCGTAATACACTTCAGAAGAGGGCTATGTGGTCCCCAAATGAAACGTTTCACCAAGTATTGGTGAAAACTGCCCAGATGTGGTTTCAAAACCACATCTGAGCCCAATACAGGCTATACAGGCCTTGTGAAAGCCACCAGGCAGTCCTTGGAAGTGAAAAATCTTCACTTGCTCTACGTGGAAATGTCTAGAAAACTTTTTCACCCAATTTTAGGATAAAAAGGGGCCTTTTCCTCACCAGAAAAGGTTTCCTCATTCTGCGCTTGAATTCCTATGTAGGAAAACTGTCAAAAACAGTTATACTCTTGGAAAATAATCAGGTTATAATTAAAATATTAATTATTGTAGTAGTTATTAAAGTAAACCAACTGATAATTATTGCACCCAGGGCTTTCAACAGCACTCACCACCACTATTCCTCAATAGTAAAGCCCTGTATACCTCATTGTCAACTCTTATTATCATTAAAACAATTTTTTTAACCATTTTCACTGTGTCACAATCATAGTTAAAGATTGTAATTAGTCTTTATTAGCTTCCTCATAGACTGAGCCTGACAAAAATTAACAATGAAATTGAATCAAGACATCTCTTATAATACTAGACAGACAGAATTCTGGCAATAATTAACACATAGGGGAGAAATTTATAAAATTCAAGTAATAAATTTAATAAAAAGATCCCAACATGAGTTTAGAAATTTTCAAAGGTGTAGGAACAGCAAAATGAATGATATTGAAAAATTACTACACACCTTACCAAGATTGTCTACACTTCTGAATCAAAATGAAGGTACAAGAATTTCCAACCCACAAGTATTGGATGTAGAAAATTCACAACTAAAGAATGAATTTTCCACCTCTTTACATAACTTGGACCCCTCAATGGGCCAAGCACTGTTGAAAGAAGTACCAAAACTCAAGGAATGGCCTCACTTCAGTGGTGAAGGAGAATATGACCATATGGAATTCATCAGGGGGATTGACATGCTTGAAGAAGATTTTGAATTACCAGACAGATTAGTAACAGCAAGATTTGACACCTTGTTTACCATATCAGCCCACAGATGGTGTATCAACTTAAAAAAAGCACATGGACATCAAAGTTAGACTTGGTGGAAAACCCAAATCATTACGAAATGAGCCAATGATGCTTGGAGATTTAGATTGGAAACAGAATTTGGATAGTTCAACTTCAATACTGACAAATATAGAGCTTTACCATGGCTTTGCCAACAAAAAGACAGATTAAAAGCATTGTATCCTGACATGTCAGAATTCATGATTCACAGAAAAATTCCAAGACAATGTGGAGGGTATTTGGAGCATGCTTTTAAAAGCAGGACTACTGAACAATCTTCAGTAGAAGATATCATTAATATATTAGAAGAAGTAACCACCAGAACCAGAATTGGTTCTAGTAGGGTGAATCTCAAAATAAGATTTAATAAGCCTTGGAAAGATTCTTTGAACAAAAATACCAAAGAAAATATTAATAATATAAAATATAAATCTGCAGATACAATCAGAAAGCTCCATGTTTGCCAAAGAACCACAAATTTAGCTAACCCATGTCCCAGGAAGGGGAAAATCAATGAAGTTGACATTGAAAAGGAGCCTGATGTTGCAAAGGATTATGTAATTGAAGATAATTCAGATGATAAATCATCAATATTCTCTGAATCCTCAAGAGATATAGAAAATAAAAATGTCACATTTGAAATCATGGAATCTTATTCCCACTTGCCACAATTGAGCAATGGTCAACTTGATTTGTAAAAAGTTCAAGATGAACAACTTATGAAAACCAAACCAAACAGAGGTACAGCTTATACAGCTAGTAATTCCTGAATAACAGAAGTGGTAATTAATAATGAGCCCACTAAAACTTTACTTGACCCAGGAGCCTTTTGCTCTTGTGTTGGAAAATATTTTCTTAAGACTTGTGTACCAAATTTTGAAGATCAATTGTTTCCAATTGATGGCATAAAATTCAACAGTGCAAGTAATCCCATGAAAGCATTGGGCATTTTTGAAACTACTGTCATATTTCCACATATCAATGGAAATTTAAGAATAACCATTGAATTTTTTGTTATGCAAAACTTCTCCAGTACCCATTTTATATAGAGAAATGATTACTTAATCATGTATGGCATAGATTTACATAGCAATAAAGACAGATACTTTACTATTGGGGACAATAAGCATCAAACGTTTGCCTTTTTACCATTTAAAAGACAAATCAAAGTAAGAAAAGTATCAAAAATAAACTTAGAGTTAGAAAAATTCAAGTCTGAACAGTTAAATGAAGCTTAAATAAGTCTTTATCTCACTGATAAACAAGAAAGTGAACTTTATTCTCTTTTATATGACAACAAAAGAACATTTGGGGTAAATTGTTGGACATGAAGTTGACATTATTCTTGATATTGAAAGACCTTATCCACCACTCTTAAGGAGGCCTGCATATGCATAAAGCGCAAAATCTAGAGAAGCTCTTGAGATTCATATTAAAGAACCTCTAGACCTTGATTTAATAAGGAAAGCTGGCCACAATGAAGAAGTAAAAATAACTACACCAGTCATAGTGGCATGGCATAATGGAAAGTCTATGATGGCTGGGGACTTTAGCGCTCTGAACATATACACTGTCCCAGACAGGTACCCAATACCAAAAATCCAAATTTACCTTACCCAAATATCCCAAGCAGTGTATATAAGCACTATGGATTCCCTGAAGGGATTTCACCAAAATTTTGTGACACCAAGAGCAGGAAAATACTTGAGGATTATTGTCCATTGTGGGGTGTATGAATATTTGAGGATGCCTTTTGGTATCAAAAATGCACCTTCACACTTCCAAATAATGATGAATGAAATCTTCCCTGAAGATCTGTCAGAAGGTTGTTTAATAATTTCAATTGATGACATTATTGTATGTTCCAAGACTTGGGAAGAGCACATGCACAGATGATCAAGATTTTTGGTAAAAATTTAATCTGTAAATATGAAAATTTCTTTAAAGAAATGTCATTTTAGATCTAAAGACCCCAAAGCCCTAGGACATGTAGTATCAGGTCTATCCCTTCCAATTTACAAAAATAAGGTTTAATCATTACTACTGAAACCTATTCCTCAGAAAAAGAAAGAAATTAAGTCATTATTGGGGCTTGCAGGATACTACAGGCAGCATATTAAAGATTTTGCATCTATAGCAAGACCTCTTGATAAATTATGTGACAAAGACACAGTATTTGAGATGACTGGTGACAGAATAAAAGCCCTTGAAGCTTTAAGGCCAGCCTTAACAATGGCTCCACTCTTGCTGATGCCAGACTTTAAGCTGCCCTTTAAGGTTTACATTGATCCATCAGGGAAGGGGCTGGGTGCTGCACTTCATCAAGTATAGATTATAAATGAAAAATCTGTAGAAGGACCCATATGTTTCATATCTAGGCAGATCAGACCAACTGAATCCAGATATGAGGCAAGTAAAATGGAGTGTTTATGCCTTGTCTGGGACTTAAAAAAGATAAATTAATTTCTGGAAGGATGTGTGTTTGAGGTAATAACACATTGTACCACTGTAAAATCACATCTAAACATGAAAACACCTAACAGACATATGCTAAGATGGAAAGTAGCCATACAAGAGTATTTTTAGCCTTTTAGATATGACCACATATCCAAAAAGGTCACAAGAAAACTTTATAATAATTATACTCTTAATAATTATCTTAAAACCAGTGAAAGTGCCATAAATACGCATAAGCTCTGAATTAACTCAGAATCTGATGAGAAAAAATTTAAAATGAACCACACCATTAGATTCCTCATGTTAAAGTTCACACATATCATATTTATGACATATCTGTTAAGGCAATAATTACCAAATATTAAGTAAGAATACTCTAAAAAGACATAGAATCTTATTTAAATCAGAAGCCAATGAAACAACATGTGAAGTCAATTGCACCATTAGATTACCCATGAGAAACTACACATAAAACAATTTTATTTCATTTCTCTAAAATCAATACTTGAGTAATTAAGCTGAATATATGCACTTTTTTGGTCAATGCATACATTAATGGTTTTTAGCTAATATATCTTGAAACATAGATGATAGATAGTCAAACCAAAAATGAAGTTAGCACATAATTAATGTAAGAACACAGATATGCGCTTTATTTGACAACATATAAACAAGGTTATAACTTGTAGGGGTTTATTGAACAAAATTGCTAGAGCTGTTGACCATTTTGTTGTGAAAGTAGATTTTCATGTTCTACTAGTTTATACGTAAAGAATGATGTGTTTATTATCATAATATTCAAGGTAAAACCCCCTGAAATTAAGGTTTGAAGTTCAAAATATTGAATTTCAACAGAAAATATGAGATAAAAGAAAAATCATCAAAAATAGAGTTTTGATGATGTAATAAAATCCTCTTGGAAGTTTAATGGGGACATTCCAGGATATAAGAAATCACTCTCTGAATGGTTGTAGCGTGCATAATTTAAAAGTTATTATTGATTAAAGTTCAAGCCTAAAGTTGATCATTTATGATCAGTCACTCTAATCTTATTTTAGGTTTAACAGCTATATAAGTGATAAAACTAGTGAATACTATTAGATTATGATTAATACTGATAAAGTACACAAAGCTTAGGCTTCTTCCAAGCCTATGATGTCATCAAACCTATATTTATAGTGATAACTCTAAATAATGGCATAATAATGAGAGAAGATGGTTTGATCATGCTGTAATCATCACTAAACCTTAAAATACTGATCATTTCCAGTGGATACCATCAGTAAACGTCTACTAGAAGCCTACTGGACTCTAGAAGGGAGGAATTTACTATAAATAGAGCTCTTTTTACTCTATTTCCCCCTCAGATGCATCAAAAACAATAAAACAATTAAGTAAAAAGGTAAAATCTTTATTCTTTATATATAAATATATTATATTATCAAAGAAAAAAGGTAATCTTCATCATAATCATCAATATTGACGTGATTAATCCAATTGTTCAACTGTTTTTGTTATATTTCTCTTAAAAATCTCATTTCCACATAAATACAAGAATCTTTGTAATTTCTTTTATTTTTATTTGTAAATACAATTTAAATAGGTTGTATTTACATTATTTGGTGTAAAATATTTCAAAATTATTATATTAAGTGTTCAAATTAGGTTATTTCCTGTTATTATAATAATTTCTCTCTATTATTACCCTTAATAATTCTTCAGTTAATTTAAATAGTATTTGTATTAATATATAACTTTAATATTGGTGATATTATTGTTATTAATTGTTTTTTCTCAATAAAATACAAATTTTTATGCCTTTAACAATTGCTGGTAGCAATAAGAAAGTGCTTTGAAATATATTAATATATTTATTTATTATATTATTATATTTATTTAATGATATGCTTATTTTCATTCAATAATTATAATAAATCTTCACTATTATAATTATTTTTATCTTATTTATTTCATTTATGAGTACATTCAGAGTACAATAAGTAAAATATGAGCAATTTTTACTTATTGTTTCATAGTCAAACCTTACAAGTATAGAGGTAATATGAATATTGTTCACAAAGATGGGAATATTCATAAAAATGCAGACGGGATAAGCAGATGGCCACTACCAAACAACATTGGTAATCCTGCTTATGTACCAGAAGAAGCTTCCCCACAGATCCCAATAGAAGGAATCAGTGTTACAGATATAAAAAACCACATTCTTTGAAGAAGTAAGGAACAGTTATGCTCAGGATACAAATTGTGGCATCTGAGGCCAATTACTTACTAAAGACTTCAAGGATCACTCCTTAATACATGCCTTGGATGAAGTATGGAAGAAATCATATGATGAAGGAGAATTTCACTTACTTGATGGTATAATTTACCACAGAACTAAACTCACATGTGTAATTAAAGTTTTAGAAAGATCCTTAATCAATCTTGTACTGAAAGAATGCCATGACAGCCACTTTTCAGGACACCTACCTGAGGACAGAACAAGAGAAAAGGTCAAGAACTGTATTTGGTGGCCAATGTGGCAGAAGGACACTGCAGAGTATTGCAAGACCTGTGACAGATGTCAAAAAGAAAACAAATCCACTGACAAAAGACTTGGTAATATGATCAAAATCCAAGAACGCAGAAGACCTTGGGAAATTTTCCATATGGATTGAGTAACTTGTCTACCACCAGGGGGTGATGAAAGCTATAATGCATGCCTTGTGATTGTTGAACAGTTTAGAAGGAATTCAATCTTTTTACCATGTAACAAAGATGATACAGCCATGGATACAACTCTTCTGATATGGAATAGAGTGGTGTCATGGACTGGCATATTCACAAAAATAATTAGTGATAGAGATCTCAAATTCACCTCAGCATTATGGAAAAACCTTCACCAATTATTTAGAACAAAGTTTTCCTTTTCTACAGCCTAAAACTCACAAATTGTTGGTCTGGCTGAAAGAATGATCCAAAATTTGGAAGACATGGTCAGAAGCTTTTGTGCATATGGCCTGGAATTCAAGGATTGTGATGGATTCAGCCATGATTTGTGTACCCTTTTACCTACACTAGAATTGGAATATAAAACATCCATTCATGCCAGTACCAATCAGACTACTGCTGTCCTAGAAAAAGGATGGAATCCCAGATTACCCCAAGATTCCTTGAGGAAAGATTTGGTTGAGCTACATCCCACAGCTGATAGCTTCAAATTCATGCTAGACAAAGCTAGGAAGCATGCAGTGAGGTGCATGGAGGACTCATTTGCATATGCCAAAGACAAGTGGGACAAATCACATGCAACCCCAGATTTTAAAGTGGGAGATTTAGTACTTGTATATACCACCAACTTCAATAAAAGCAAAGGATTTAAGAGGTTTCAAGAATCCTTTTCAAGACCTTTTATTATTAAGGCCCTCCATGGAGAAATTTTGTGGAAGTAGAATTATCCACGGAACTTAGTAATAAGCATCCTACATTTACAGTAAGATTAACAAAGCCTTATAAATCGGGTGATGCTGAAAAATACCCCTTGAGGAATAACGTTACCCAGCATATACCTCCTTTTGAATCACCTGGTACTAAGAAAATCACCAAAGTTCTCACAGAAAGGGAATTGAGGACTAAGAAAGTAAGGGAATAATTTGTCTGGTACAGTGACCCAACTTGTGAAGGTGAGTGGTTGGCAAAAAGAAATATGTGAAGCTACCAAACTTCTCAGAAGCTTCATACACACTAAAGATAACAATATTACACATTAATATTCCTTTTTTCAAGGGGAAGGAATGTGAGCCTTACAGGTATTTTTATATACCCAAAACACCACAGATAATAAGAAGTTACACAATTATAAATAAAATAAATTTATTTATGTTATTAATAAAAAAATCAAAATATCAATATAAAATTCACATAAGAAATTAAAATTTCAATTATAATTCAAAATAAAACTACTTGGGAATTTAAAATTGTGAAAACACATTTTTAGTTGAAAAAAATTGAGTAAAAATAAATTTTCAACAAAAATACTAAAATTAACATATTTTTGGAAAAAGTTGAATAAAAATTATTATAGCTTTTTATCCAAAAAATAAACATACAGAAATTATTTCACCATTGGACTCCCCATAAAGAATGAGGTGGGGTCACCTCTGGGTAAAATTCCTGTAACTCAACTCTAAAGAAGCTTAAATTAAGTTTTTAGTATTTTTCTGGACAAAAGTTGACAATACTCAAAACCCTAACTTAATTCACATAAAATGTGGTGTTAACCATCAATTTGTGTGTTAAGATTGAAGTGTTGTGTGTAGTTTAGAAGTTATGAGGAATTGAAGTATTTTCAATTGAAATATCAAAATGTGTACATGTATTACATAAGTGAACTTTAATTTACATAGGAGGTATCAATTATTAAAGTTGTGTACTGTAAAAACTCAATTGAATTACATATGTAAATTAGAAGTATAATACATGATGAGGAATTAAAGAAAAAATCAATTGGAAAGATTGATTCTGGGGGGAAAAGGAATCTTGGCTCTAACGGGAAACCAGACCCCCAAATTCCTTTCTGACAGGCATGAGATGTCAAAATCCATGCAAAAGTTCATTACTTTTGGCTTGGAATTGAGTCACAGGGTCTGCGCCTCAATTGATGATGAGGTTTTGATACCAACCAGGGCAGTTTTAACTGTTTCCAAGAGGGTAAAACTACCCTTAAGATGAAAAAATCATAGTAAAAACAGTTTTAAGTGGCTTTAACCTCTACTACACACATTCCTACATGTTTCGAAGGCTTAAGACCATGTATTTCTATACAAATGGCTGATTTAAGGGTCCCAGATTGCTGAAAATAGCAAAAAATGGCTAAAACAAGCCCTTTTCTAGTCCAAACCAGGGTTCAATGATGCCATAATTGGCTTTTATGTTTTCAGAGTGTTTTTCACGACTTAAAAGATCAAATTCTAATCTTGGAGTAAGAAAATTGGTGGTTATAAAAAAATGTCTTCTTTGCTCCACTTTTCTTTTCATGTTAGAATATTTTTCTTTTATAATTAGTTTAAACACTGTTAAGCCAATCAATGAAAGATTCCAACAACCCTTTTCTTATCATTTTAAACCTTTTAGCCACTCTGTAAATAATTATAATCATTGTTTGTAACTCTTATAATCATTTTTACCCTTGAACCACCCCATAAGTGAATTAAAGCATCTTTCATCACCATTCACTTTGTCACTTTGTTTCCAAATTCACTCTGCTCACTTTTAGGTATGTTTTCTCTTTAATATTATTTTTAAGCACTCTCTTCTTATGTTAATTGCCTGCAGCTCTTTGCTCAATTAATTCAAATTGAAATTTCTCTTGAAGAAATTTATTTTGTAGCATTAAATATCTCTTGTAGAGTATTTTTGGATAAATTTTTATTGTTGGTAAGATAATAAATCTTTATAATATTATTGTTTTATACTTATATAGTTAAAAGGATAAATTTGGTAGGTTTTCCTTTAAAAATATCAATTCTTAACATTCCTAATCATATTTTACCTTATACAAATTTTGAGGACAGGAAAAGTACTTGATTTTTAATCAAATTCAAATATCCACACCTTACAGTAGTAATCAAGATAAATTAATAAGAACTAATGGAAAGGGAATAATTTAATCAATGGGCTTAGCTATACCAAGTGAAGTTTCAAATTACGCTACAATATTGGTTATCTAGTAATATCCCAAATATATTTTCACTTAATTCCATATTTGTAATGGTAACACCAGCCAAGATACTTGGGTATATGAATTTTTCATAATTTTCTACATAAAAAGGGTTATTTCATGACCCCCATTTTACTTTTGAATGGCTGTAGCTTGCTCTTACTTGATTCTAGTGACAAAAAAAATATTTGTTCTCTCATTCAATGGAACTCTTAAAAAGATATACCAATATTGAATAATTTTTGTGTTGAAAGAAATTTTTAGAAGACTTTTGGATATATTTCTACAAGTCCACTGAGGCCTATTGTGATAGTTTAAGATCTTTTGAAGGAAATTAGGTAGTTTCAGCTTTAGAATATGATAGTTTTATATCATTGTGACAAATTACTGACTCTGGGAACTCTTTACAGTATTGGCTTCTGCTATAATCATTTCTATAGCCAACCTTTGAGCTATTGAGGGGTCATTGCTTGGGTAGATTTTTGTTGATATTTCCAAGTGATTTTGGCTTAAAATAGCAAATAATATCTTAAACAGTAATTTTTCATTGAAAGGTTTACCAGTTAACAGGATTTGAACTCCTTAAAGAATGCTATTGACATCAGAATTTATCAATTTAAGAGAAATTGGTTATTTCTGTTTCTTTTGAGTTGATAATGACATTGATATTATATTCAATTTGAAAATTATTTTGGGAATGATACTGCTTTCTGTGAATATTATCCAGTATTTACTCTTCTCAACATGGTCTCCAATGCAGAAATCAAATGAAAAATGACATTTCAGTGTATAAAAATTAAAAACTTTCAAAAGAAAAATGAAATATCCATAATTTTTTATAGCCGAAAAAAATATATACTTTATAAATTATTTATTTATATTAAGATATTTTTATGTAAGAAAAGATTCAAAACCAATTAAAAAACCATGTAAAAAATAAAAAAAACCAGATGCCCCCCAAATTTAAGGTGTCGATATGGAACCTTAACTAAAATACAAGAAATCTACCTCTACTTAAAGTCTATTGAGGTTAGGATAATGTGAAAGCTATTATTTCCTACTTCCTATCATAGAGGAACAATATTAAAAGAGTATGGTTACTAAAACAATAAAATCCTATGTATAAATACTCTACAACAGATATATTCAGGGATACAAAAGAATTAAAATAAATGTGGAATAAGGGGTTCTTAAGACCTTTTAAAGGATAAAAACACCAAAAAACTATAATAGTGAGCAAATTTATAGATTGACCAACTTTATTGTGATTAACAATGATTTGTTTCACTTTTAGGGTGCTTAAAGGTTTGAAATGATAATAAGAGTTGCAACAAATCAACAAAATAGCTCCCAAATGTTGAACTTGTCTGTGACTATTTTTCTTAGATAGGGCCCTTTTCATGGATACCAGTCTAAATTTTAGGAATTGAATAAACCAATCATGAGGTGGAATATCATTACTTTTAGTAATAGACACATAACTAGAGCTCAACTAGTATCATTTTTTTGGAATTGAACTTCAAAAACAATATAAAAGTTTTGAAAGTGAGATAAATCAATTTTGATATTAAAGTGCCTAAATTTTCTGAGCTAAATTTTATTGAATTTTAATCTGTAACAAAGTATTGTGTTGAGAGCTCTAAAGGTTAATTAAAAGAGAATTAATCTTCTTTGAATATTTTATTAACAAATTTCAGCTAAAGATAGTATAAAGTAATTTTGTTTTTAATAAGACGAGAGCTTTTATATTAATAGGAATGACCATAAAAAAACCTGATTAAAGAATTGGAACAAATAATCTGACACAAATTTGTGATTTGCAATAGCAAAAACATTCATGTAATTTTATAATATAATTAATATTTTTTTCAATTTTATACAAAAAAAAATAGGAATGGGAGAAAATAACTTAATAGAGTAGGTAGAGACTACTTAGAAGGTAATGATTTTAATCCTTTCAGGCTCAAAATCTGTGTTTTTTTTGGATATTTTATTGATAGTTTTAAGTATAAATAAGCTAATTACAAAATTGGAAATATTTTAACATGAAAAGAAAATACTCTTTGTAGCCTCAAATTTTGTTCCTCCATAGTAAAAAGGCTTTCCTACCGGCTGTGAGAAAAAAATTTTAAAAAGAAAAGCCAAAAATTGACTATCTGAGCCCTGTTTTGGACTGTAAAGGACTTTTTCTGGCCACTGAATCCTTGTAGGCCATACATTACTATAGTAGCTGTTTTTGTGAGTCTGAAAATATTCCAAAATGTGCTTGGAAGCCCTTAAAAGTAGCTCAATATGCTTTGGTAATTTTTTTTGATATAATAGTAGTTTTTACCACCTTTAGAAATCTGAACCTGACCTGGTTCATAAAAAGTCACATAATAAATCAAGTCACAGACAATGTGAATCAAACCCATCCTAAATATTACAGGACCTTTGTCTGAATTTTGACATTCCAAGATTTTAATCAAGGGCTTTCTGGAAGTCTGGGACTATTTGAAACAAGTTTTCTTTTGCCCTTAAAATATATTATTTCCATTTCTTTTAGGCATTTCCTCCAATTTAAATCATATTGGAATTAGAAAATTCACAATAAAAAACTGTGAATCTCAATTCCTCACCTGTAATTCATGGCTCACTTATGTAACGCATGTGCACCTTTTGAAAATGTTCAATTAAAATACTTCTATTACTCATACCCTTTAAGCTACACACCACACCCAATTTTTAACACAAAAATAATTTTCAACACCACATTTGGTTTGTATTGATTAAAATATCCATTGTTTCTGAATTTTCAAGCTGTAATCTTCAAGATTCAGATTCAGCTTATTTGAAGTTAAGCTACATGATATTTACCCAATGGAGACCCAATGTCACAATGCTGTCTGCAAAACCTCAAAAAGGCTATTAAGCTGGTTGCAAGACCAGTTAATACAGGCAAGTTGTATATCACATTCCACAATGTGACAGTACCCCCAGGTTTAGAGCACTATTTCCCAAAGTGCATGTAACTGATGGTATTACCCATGTACTCCTCATGGAGCTACATTAGTCACAACAGGAGCCTTCAAGGAACCCCCAAGGGGAAGAACCCTTGTATGCCAATGGAGTGGAAAACCCAGCAATTTCTGGTTGTTTAATTGAGACTTATTTCCCCAACCAGAATTGAACCCAAGATTTGAGTAACAAGTTTAATGTCAAAATGCTGTCTTCTGGACCTCAACAAAGGGAACTCTTGCCCAAAATTCTATTAAACCACTTGAGAGAGTGGTTGATACTGGCAAGTTTTAGATAAAATTCCACCATGTGACACCCAAGGTAATATTTCATGGGTAATCCAATGGTAAAGTTGAATTAATTTTATCTTCATAATAATGAAATTCATAATAGCCTTAATACACTTTCTCTCCAAAAATCCAAATTATTTGAAAAATTTGAAAAGAAATTTATTTTAACTTTCTTATTCATTTCATTACTTCTTTTGAAGGTTATCTTTCAATTATTTCTATTGATTGAAATGATTTCAATTTTTCTCCAATAATTAATAAATATTCCTCAATTTAGATTTTTTCCATTGTGCTCTTTTGGGTATATGAAAATACATCTAAGCTCCACCCCAAGAGCCAAAGCGGTGTCTATTGGTGTATTATTGAGACTTCTAAGTACATAATAGCTCTATGTGTTTGCATAATAATATTGTGAGCCCATTCCAATTGGAAATATAAAGTATTAAATATCTTGATTTGAATTTTGGTATAATCAATGGAAATAGATTCAATGACTTCCTGTTATTGGAAAGGAGCTAGCTATAGGGTATGAATATGTCTTCATAAGATTTGAATTTAAATAAGGTTTCAGTTCATGAGTTATTTTCATTGATATTTATTTTATTTAAGGGAAAAAATTTCAGAAGTTTTTCAGAAAGGTTTCAATATATGAGGACTCAAATTTCGAAAATTCTTTTACTATGGGATTGGATAATCCAGTCTTTGAGAGGGAAATAAAAACAAAAAAGGCTTGAATTCCTGAAACACTCCTGTAGCAAAGAATTATAAGCTTTATTAGCTTCCCCTATTAATATACTAATTAAACTACATATACTATGAATCAATATCTAATATTGTACTTCCAAAGCTTTATCATAAGATTTGGAGTTATCTATCAAAATTAAGTATTCATCAGATAAATAGCTTCAAAGTTTTAGAATAAAGCTAAAGCTATATAATACAAATATTATATCAATTATAGAAAATATCACAACAATAATACAACATAGATAGATCATATTAGAATAAATGGGAGAAAATTCTATTATATAAGGGGTGATGAAGCTTGAAGGTGAGGGTATTAAATATAAGGGTAGATCTCAATATAGAAGGAAAAAAATTGATTAAATAGCATATCTAACTGATATAGGAATAGGTGGATGATATTTCCACACCTCCACCTCAAATTTACACCTATGTTCATGTATAGATATGTGGTCTCAGATATGCCGTCATGCCTTTTATGGATGTATTTTGCTGAATAAAAGCATAAAAGTGATTACTAACTCCATGCCAAATCCTCACTACTCCAAACTGAACATATTTTCAAAGTTTCTCACTTTCAATTTTAATTTTCATACGAGTATCTAAGAAATGTTTTGATAACTAAGCATATGTCAAACTACTTGTTAAAGTTGCTCTTCCATGGAAGAATAACCACCATAAGGACAAGAAAATGAACTCCAGTAAGAGCTTTGAGTGAGTAAAATTCATAAACTTTGCCAAAGTACGCTTCCTTTTTTGTGACTGTAATTTATAGCTCTAAAATAAGTGGTCCTAATTTTTCATTGAAGAAAACTTCTTACAAGCTAGCATACCCTTTTCATGTTTTTCTCCACTGTATTAGGTGATATAGAATGGTATGCCATTACATTTTTCCTTTGTACAATACAATGTAGACAATCAATAGATTGGTATTCAACAGCTGGGTTCCAATGACACTCTTAAAAATATATTTAATATAGAAATTATATTCAATTATCCCTTCCTGGTCACATAATCATAATTAATACCACTATAAATACAAGGTTGTCACAAGTGATATACAGGTCAACCCCCAAATCCCCTATTGAAGCGACAAGTAATTTTACATTATTGTTTTCCTTGAATTTCTGAAGTTCTGCCTGTTATATAGCTGGGCCTCTTTTGCCATCAACATTAGTAAAAATGTTTTTTTTTCAAATAAAATTCCAATTATACCAGTTTATCACAAATAATTGTCAAGTAGAAGCTTTGTTATCATAAAAGGTGAGGTAAAGAACAAAATTTCCATAGAAAGTATAAGGGAAATAGCCAAACTAGCAAATAAAGAAATGTTGTATACTGTGAAGAAATAGCTGATTTTGGGATTGAATGTGTGATATTGAAGCATGATAAAAGAATTTCTAGGAGCCTTTAGATTTCAGTGCTTTGTAGAAATACTTTTATTTCAAAATGTGTTGTTATGGTACTATCAAAAAATATCCCTTCTATCTGTATACCAAATGGTGAGATCATACCTTCAATGTCATATATACATTAACTAAGCAAGTGATGATTGCAAAGAAGGGAGAGCTTTTTAATATACTTGAAGAAGATTTCTGGGCCTTGATAAGATTATGATAAGAAACATTTTTAAATATAATTATATCTGTCCAATCTCCAATATGAGATAGGTTCATGGATATAATCATGATTAATTTCAGGTAGATCACTTAGAATTCTGTCCTTATTTATTTTTAGAGAAAGATACCTCAGGCATAACTGAAGGGGCCCATAATTTCATGTTTTAAGATAATCAAATATAGCTGGTGTCCAATCCTCTTGTGTTGCATTTTGAGGTGCTGAAATGAAAGTGATTAGGCTCATTAGGTAATTTATACTGTTTTGAATAGAAGTTTTTGTCAGGAAAATGCACCTGGATATTTGTATTCCCTTAATTTCTTTGAAAAATGTTTAATCCTGACTTCTTATTTGACTAGTTATGTGAGTGCAATCTATATATCTTTAATCAGAGATACACAAGTGATAAATAATAATTATAAAAGCTCACTGGGCCTCATCTAAGACAACTCATTACAATTCACTATGGTAAATTTATAAGATTTCTATATTATTAGGATGATCAAGCTCACGGGCTAACAAATGATAGCTGAAAATTACAACATTATGTTTGGACCATTTTTTAAGTCCAATCTTATTTCTTTTATTACCATGATAGGTGACAAGCTTGAGTCTGGATATGTCTTTGTGCAATTAGATTTCATCCTCCAAATTCCTTATCAAATCAGGTAAACATATTATGAGAATTGAATGTTTTTGCTTTTTATTAAGAAATAGGATGGAGGGTGAAATTTCTCTTTTGGAATCTTCAACAGTAATACATATGTATGATATGCACTGTATTGACTTAACTAGTCCCATGTCATCTGCAAGCAGAACGCACAAGGCAGTATGGCTGAAGCACTCTTGGAGGTCATTTAATAGCTTTTTTGTGATTATAGGTATCAAATTTATTCTTATCTTTGAGGATTATTGTTTATTTAGCCACAGAGAAATTTCCCATTTTCCATTTGGGGTTTATCTATCCAGGAGGAATGCTTATCCTTTATTTTGATAAGGCTTGAGTGATGCTTTGAAAATGGTATCAGGGATTGGATTTGTGGAAGGTCAGTTACACTGGGAATATTTAGGAGCTGTGAGTGAAAATCAAGTGACAAAAACATGTTCTGAGAAGAAATAACCAACTGGGGCTCCACATGTGAGAGAAGTAAACACCCACAATGTTCAGAAATGTTGTATATGGCTGGTTGGTGAATTAACAATGAATTATATCTAATGAGGTCAAATATATTAATTATTGATGAGAAAAATGGAGAAAGAAACATGACTATTGGAATAGTGATGTTTATCTTGTTATAAAAATTAAAATCAAGAAAGCTTTCAATGAATACTTTCTGGTTGGGGTTTTTCTCTAGATTAGTGTGCCACATTCCAGAAGGACCACAGGATATAAATAAATCTGGGTCACCCAATAATGATAAAAGTGTAGATGTTACATCCAGAGGAAGGCTACCCCAATATTCTCCTTAGTGTTTTGTATACAAGAATAAATTTTGAGTTTTATGAAATAAAAAAATCCAATAATCCTGTGAAAAATGTTTCTGAATGGGGTTAGTGAGGCATATGTGGGTTTTCAATATACCAAGGAAATATTCCTTGGAAGAATCCATCTTTAGAAGAAATTTTTCTGTTTGATATTGACAGGAATGAACTGTATATGCAATGAAATTGAGAGTGAGAATATATACTAAATTCATTTTTATACCAATCAGGATGGCTTGTGGTTTGAAGCTTCTATTTTTATTGTAACACATCTCATGTGAAACTCAATAAGCTATTATGTGAGTGAGAAATCAGGGTGAATTTGAAATTTATGATTGATAGCTTGAGTGAATGGCAGATGATGATATTACTTGATAATAATACTCTTAAGCATAATTTAATGGGTAGAATTTTGTCATTCTTTGCTGAAAATTGTATCCCTTATGGGAATGGAGGCTTGTATTCACATCTTTTTGATCAAGTGGGGGGTTTCTTAAAATGATCAATTTTTTATGTCAATCTGGAGTAGAAAAACATGACAGTAAATTGAGAGAGGCAAGGAACTTTATTTTTGGATATGTAAATATAATTGTATTGAGCTCCCCATTAGAGCAATCTTTCTATCACAAGTCAGGATTTCAAACAGAATTAATGCAGGAAATTATATTTAGAAAAGATAAAAAAATAAAAATTTGTAATTAAGTTTGAATCAGAAATCCCATTTCATGCATAAGCTTCCTAGTATAAGGTTGAAAAGCTACATCAAAATAAATGGAAAATAACAAGAGGTTTATATTTTAAAAAGCTATATTTTCTTCTGTTTATGTCTTTTTTTCATTTTGAAACCTTTCATGATGCCTGTATGTGTTCTCTTCTTGGGTTATTTGATCAATACATATGAGGATTTTAGCTCTTAAATATAGCGTGGAGTTGATTTGGAAAGAATGGCCAAAGTGAGTTATGGTGGGAAGTTCATCAAAAATAGGTGGTGGCTCAGTTTTCTGGTAAAAATTAGCTGAAGCGTTTTAGTGAAGCTCAATTATACATTTTTTGCAAGAAAAATCCAAAGGTGTGGAGTATTGAGGAAATGATAGGCCATAGCCACAGGATTTGATGGAAGATAGAATTGGTTTTATGGCTTCTTTGTCAAAGAATGTAAACAAACCATAAATAAAAGTACTCACATCCTTCTCATCTATATGAAAAAAATTATGAGAAACATTTTTGGTTATGATTACATTGGAGAAAGACCCAAATTTTTAGTTAACCATTTGATTCTATTCAAATTAATGCCATTCAGGTAGCTGGGCTTGAATTATGTAGTTATTCTCAGAGACATCAGATATAGAAAGAATTGTGATTCAGGAGGAAATTTCTTTTTCAAACCTAGAAAGGGTAATTCATGTCTAATTATTGGCCTCTAATATTTCTGTATCAAATGTGTTCTTCCTGGCATGAAAATGTAGTAAAAGGATAGGAAATTTAACAAAAAAACCATTAATAGAATTTCATAAAGACTGACCTAAGGATCTATTACTATCACTTCCACAGAAAAATCCAACTCCTTTCATTTGACCATCAATACGAACACTATTTGATTTGATATGAGGACAGCTTTGGGCTAATTTGTAAATTTATATTATTAATTGATTCAAAGAGGTAAGATTTTGAAAAGGATTATGAAGCGGATCCAAGTGATAAATGAAGAGGGTATCATGATTTTTTGAATTGAATAATATGTAAGTATCTTGTGTTTTACTTCTAGAGGGTAATAATAGCTAATTTATTCTATTTGGATTGGGCTTAAATGTAACTTTACTGGGATTACCTCTGTTTCTTTATGCATGGTCCAAGATTTGGGTGAGTAATTTCCATGAAATTTGGAATCTTCTATGTAAATTATTAGATTCATTATTTGAAGATGAGTCATTTTTGGATAAGGGTAACCTTTTGCAGCTGGTGAAATAGTCCTTCCCATGAAATGACCCTCAGAATTCAAAAATGGCTCATCCTTTCTGTTTGTAAGGTGTGGATATGAAGCTTTGATTAAAAATCAAGTACTTTTCCTGTCCTCAAAATTTGTATAAGGTAAAAATCAATTAAAAATAGTAAGAAATATTATTTTTAAGAGAAAACATGCAAATTTAACTGTTTATAACTTTATTAGTATAAAACAGTAATATTATAAAAATTTATTGTTTTACCAACAATAAAAATTTATCCAAAAATACTCTACAAGAGATATTTAAGGCTTCAAAAGAAATTTCTTCAAGAGCAATTTCAATTGGAATTAATTGAGCAATGAACTGCAAGAAATTAATTGAAGAAAAAAGTCTTCAAAAAGAATATTAAAGAGAAAGCATGCCCAAAAGTGACCAGAGTAAATTTGGAAACAAAGTGACAAAGTTAACAGTGATGAAAGATGCTTTAATTCACTTTTGGGGTGGTTCAGGGGTAAAAATGATTATAAGAGTTACAAACAATGATTATAATTATTTTCTCATGTGGTTAAAGGGTTTAAAATGATGTCAAAAAAGGTGGTTTGAATCTTTTATTGATTGGTTCAACAGTGTTTAAACTAATTATAAAAGGAAAAAGATTCTAACATGAAGAGAAAAGTGGGGCAAAGAAGACATTCTTTTATAGCCATCAATTTTATTACTCCAAAAGTAAAATTTACTCTTGTCAGTCGTGAAAAACAGTCTGACAATAGAAAAGCCAATTATGGCATCATTGAACCCTGGTTTAGACCAAAAAAGGGCTGGTTTAAGCCATTTTTAGCCATTTTAGACCCTTCAATCAGCCATTACTATAGCAATACCTGGTATAGAGCCTTCAAAACATGTCAGAATGTGTGTAAGAGGTGTAGAAACCAGTTAAAGCTGTTTTTACCAACATTGTTTTAACTTAAGGGTAGTTTTACCCTCTTGGCAGAAGCTAAAATCACCCTGGTTGTTATCAAAACCTCATCATCAATTGAGTCACAGACCCTGTGACTCAATTACAGGCCAAAAGTAATGAACTTTTGCGTGATTTTGACATCCAATGCCAGTAAGCAAGGATTTTGGGGGTCTGGCTCCCCCTTAGAGCTAGAGTTCCTTTCCCCCCCCCAATTTATTTTTCCTTTAATTCCTCATCATGTATTATACTTGTAATTTACATATGTAATTCAATTGATTTGTACAGTACAATACAGTAATAATTGATACCTCATATGTAAATCAAAGTTCACTTATTTAATACATGAGCACATTTTGACATTTCAATTGAATTCAATTGAAAATACTTCAAATCCTCATAGCTTCTAAACTAAACACAACAACTCAATTTTAACACAAAAATTGATGGTTAACACCACATGTGGTGTGAATTAAGTTAAAGTTTTGAGGATTTTCAATTTTTGTATTTAAAATACTAAAAACTTAATTTAAGCTTATTTAGAGTTTAGTTACAGAAATTTCATCCAGAGGTGACCCCACTTTATTTTTTATGAGGAATCCAATGGTGTGATAATTTCTTTATGTTTATTTATTGGATAAAAAGTTATAATATATTTTATATAACTTTTTACCAAAATATTTTAATTTCACAATTTGTATTAAAAATTTATTTTTACGTAATTTTTACAAGTAAAAATATAATTTCATGTATTTGAATTTTATTGTAATTTTATTTTTAAGTTATAATTAAATTTTAATTTTTAAATATAAATTTGTATTTATATTTCAAGTTTTATTTTTATAATATAAATAAATTTATTTTATTTATATTTGTATCTTAATTTATCTTTTGTGGTCTTTTGGGTATATGAAAATACCTCTAAGGCTCACATTCCCTCCCCCTAAAAAAGAATATCACTTTGTAATATTGTTATTTCTAGTGTGCCTAAACCTTCTGAGAATTTTAGTAGCTTCAGGTATGTCTTTTTCTGGCAACCATTCATCTTCACAAGTTGGGTCACTGTACCTAACAAGGTATTCCCTTACTTTGTTGGTTCTTAACTTTCTTTCTTTGAGAACTTTGGTAATTTTCTTACTACCAGATGACTCCATAGGAGGTATAACATGAGGAACTTTATTCCTCAAGGGGAATTTTTTAGCATCACTAGATTTAGATAGCTTTATCCAGCTCACTTGAAATGTAGGATGCTTATTGTTAAGTTCTTCAGATAACTCTACTTCAACAGCATTTTCTCCATGGAGGGCCTTGATAACAAAAGGTCCTGCAAAGGAGTCTTTCAGCTTTTTACATCCTTTGATGTTATTGAAGTTAGTGGTGGATACATGAACTAAGTCCCCTACTTTAAAATCTGGAGTTGCATGTGATTTATCCCATTTGTCCTTAGAATATGCAAAAGAGTCCTCCATGCACCTTACTGCATGCTTTTTAGCTTTTTCTAGCATTCCTTTGAAGCTTTCAGCTGTGGGATGTATCTCAATCAAATCTTTCCTCAAGGAATCTTGGGGTAATTTGGGGTTTCATCCTTTTTCTAGGATAAAAGAAGTTTGATTGGTACTGGCATGGATTGATGTTTTGTATTCTAATTCCAGTTCTGGAAACAGAGTGCACCAATCATGAGTAAATCCATCACAATCTTTGAATGCAAGGACATATGCACAAAATCATCTTACCATGTCCTCTAAGTTCTGGATCATCCTTTCAGCTACACCATTAGTTTGTGGGTGGTAGGCTGTAGAGAAGGACAGCTTGGTACCAAATAATTGGTGAAGATTTGTCCATAGTGCTGAAGTGAATTTGGGATCCCTGTTGCTAATGATATTTGTAAATATGCCAGTCCATGACACTACTCTCTTCCATATCAGAAGAGCTGTATCCATGGCTGTATCATCTTTGTGACATGGTAAAAAGATTGGAGTTTTACTGAATCTGTCTACAATCACTAGGCAAGCATTATAACTTCTGTCACCTCCTGGTGGTAAGCCAGTTACCCAATCTATATGGACAATTTCCTGAGGTCTTCTGGGTTCTTGGATTTTCATCATATTTCCAAGTCTCTTGCCAGTGGATTTATTTTCCTTTTGGCATCTGTCACAGGTTTTGCAATACTCTGCAACATCTTTCTGCCACATTGGCCACCATATGCAGGTTTTTTCTTTTTCTCTTGTTCTGTCTTCAGACAGATGTCCTGAAAAGGGGCTGTCATGGCATTCTTTCAGTACAAGATTGATTAATGACCTGTCCACTACTGTCATGACACATGTGTGCTTGGTTCTGTGGTAAATGATACCATCCAGTAGGTGAAATCTTCCTTCATCATAAGATTTCTTTCATACTTCATCCAAGGCATGTATGAGAGAGTTGTCCTTACAGTCTTTGTTATATAATTGGCACAAGATGCTACAACTCCTATCTTGAGTGTAGCTGTGTCTTACTTCTTCAAAGAAGCTGGTGTTCAAGTCTGTAACACTTATTTCTTCTATTGGGATCTGTGGTGAAGCTTCTTCAGGAACATAAGCAGGATTATCAATATTATTTGGCAATGGCCATCTGCTAAGTCCATCTGCATTCTTATGAATATTCCCATCCTTATGAACAATATTCATATTGCCTCTGTATTCTTGTATGGCTATTTTCCAGCTGAGCATATGTCTGTTGGGTGTTTTCATGTTTAAAAGTGATTTGACAGCTGTACAATCTGTTATCACCTCAAAAACACATCCCTCTAAGAAGTAGTTCAACTGTTCCAAGGCCCAGAAAAGGCATAGACATTCCATTTGACTTACCCCATATCTGGCTTTAGTTGGTTTGATTTTCCTGGATATAAAACATATGGGTCCTTCTACAGGTTTATCATTTATGATCTGAACTTGGTGAAGTGCAGCACCCAGCCCATCCCCTGATGCATAAATGTACAATTTAAAAGGCAATTTAAAGTCTGGCATCAGTAATAGTGGAGAAGTGGTCAAGGCTTCTCTTAGAGACTCAAAAGCTTTGACTCTGTCAACAGTCATTTCAAAAACTGTGTCTTTGTCACACAATTTATAAAGTGGTCTTGCTATGGATTCAAAATCCTTAATGTGTTGCCTGTAATATCCTGCAAAACCTAAGAATGACTGAATTTCCTTTTTGTTCTGAGGCATGGGTTTTAGCAATACTGCTGCAACTTTGTTTTTATCAATTCCAAGGGACAAGCCAGATACAACATGTCCCAGTGCTTTAAGTTCTTTAAATCCAAAATGGCATTTTTTCAAGGAGATTTTCATGTTTACTGGTTGAATTTTTGTCAACACTCTTGAAAATCTGTACATGTGCTCTTCTCAAGTCTTGGAACAGACAATAATGTCATCAATGTAAATGATTAACCATCCCTCTGAAAGTTCTTCAGGGAATATTTAATTCATCATTCTTTGGAAGTGTGAAGGTGCATTTTTGATACCAAAGGGCATCCTTAAGTATTCATACACTCCACAATGAACAATAATTCTCAATTATTTTCTTGCTCTTGGTGTCACCACATTTTGATGGAATCCTTTAAAGGCATCCATAGTGGTTATATACACTGCTTGAGATATTTGAGTAAGGGCAATTTGTATTTTTGGTATTGGGTATCTGTATGGAACAGTGTAAGTGTTCAGAGCTCTAAAGTCCCCAACCATTCTAGATTTTCCATTATGCCATGCCACTATGACTGGTGTAGTTATGACTACTTCTTCATTATGGCCAGCTTTTCTTATTACACCAAGGTCTAGAAGTTCTTTGATATGAGTCTCCAGAGCTTCTCTTGACTTGGGACTTGATGGGTATGCAGGTCTTCTCAAGAGTGGTGGATAAGGTCTTTCAATATTAAGAATTATATCAACTTCATGACCAATAATTGCTCCTAGAGGTTCTTTTTCTGAAGCAAATGCTCCTCTGTGGTCATAAAAAAGGGAATAAAGTTCATTTTCTTGTTTATCAGGCAGATGAAGGCTTATTTCAGCCTCATTTAATTGTTTAGACTTGAATTTCTCTAACTCTAAGTTGACTGGTGATACTTTGTTCACTGTAATTTGTCTTTTAAGTGGTAAAAAGGCAAATTTTTGGCGCTTATTGTCTCCAATAGTAAAGTATCTGTCTTTGTTGTTATGTAAATCTATCCCATACATGATTAAATAGTCATTTCCCAATATAAAATGGGTACTAGAGCAATTTTCCATAACAAAAATCTCAACTGTGATTCTTAAATTTCCATTAATGTGTGGGAATATGACATTGGTCTCAAAAATTCCTAATGCTTTCATTGGATTACTTGCACTATTGAATTTTATACCATCAATTGGTAATAATTGGTCTTCAAAATTTGGTACACAAGTTTTAAAAAAAGATTTTCCAACACAAGAGCAGAAGGCTCCTGGATCAAGCAAAAGCTTGGTGGGCTTGTTGTCAATCACCACTTCTGTTATACAGGAGTTACCAGCTGTATAACCTTTCCCTCTATTTGGTTTGGCTTTCATAAGTTGTGCATCTTGAACTTTTGATAAATCAAGTTGACCATTGCTCAATTGTGGTAAGTGGGAATAAGATTCCATTATGTCAAAAGCTTCATTGATATTTTCTATATCTTTTGAAGATTCAGAAAATATGGATGACTTATCATCTGAATGGTCTTCAATTATGTCATCTTTTTCAACATCAGGTTCCTTTTCAATATCCATTTCATTGATTTTCCCCCTTTTTGGACATTTATTGGCTAAATAGGTGGTGCTTTGGCAAATATGGCACTTTCTGACTATATCTGCAGATTTATACTTGAAATGATTAGAATTTTGTTTGGTGTTTTTGTACACAGAATCATTCCAAGGTGTATCAAACCTTGTTTTGAGATTCACCCTACTAGAACCAATTTTGGTTCTGGTGGTTACTTCTTCTAATATATTGATAATATCCTCTGCTGAAGATTGTTCAGTAGTCCTGCTTTTGACAGCATGCTCTAAGTCACCTCCACATTGTCTCAGAATCTTTCTATGGATCATAAATTCTGACATGTCAGGATATAATGCTGTTAATCTGTCTTTTTGTTGGCAAAACCATGGTAAATCTTTGTCTTTATCAGCATTAAGTTTGGCAGATTCAAAGGCTGTTTCCACTTTAAACCTCCAAGCATCATTGGCCCATTTGTTGATAATTTGGGTTTTCCACCAAGTCCAACTTTGGTTTCCATGTGCTTGTCCCAATTTGATAAACCATCTGTGAGCTGATTTGTTAAATAAGGTGTTAAACCTGGCTGTTACCAATCTCTCTGGTAATTCAAAGTCTTCTTTGATCATGTCAATATGTCTGATGAATTCCATATGTCATACTCTCCTTCACCACTGAAGTGAGGCCATTCCTTAAGTTTTGGAACTTCTTTCAAGAGTGCTTGGCCCATTGTTGGTTCCAAGTTATGAAAAGAAGTAGAAAATTAATTTTTTAATTGAGAATCTTCAATATTTAATACTTGTGGATTGTGAATCCCTGTACCCTCATTTTGATTCAGAGGTGTAGACATTCTTGGTAAGGTGTTTAGTAGTTGTTCAATATCATTCATTTTACTATTGTTACACCTTTGTGAATTTCTTAATTCATGTTTTAAGCTTTGTATAGAGGTTATTACATTCTTTTTATGATCATCCTCTTTATATGTCAGCTCATTCCATAATTCTGTTTGTTTAGTATTATCAGATATAACTTCATTTAACTTTATTGTTAGTCTTGATATTTCCTCTTTTGAGGTATCAAAACACTTTTTCAAGGAAATTATATGTGTCTTTACTTCAGTAAATGATTTTGAAATATAATCAAGAACTTTCTTATTATCCTCTTTGATATTATTTATTGCTTGTTTTATTCTTGTTTCAATCATGTCATCAATATTGAATTTAGAATATTTGTCTTTCAATTCCTTAATAATGGCAGATTGTTCATTTATCTTATTGCCAAAAGAATTATCATTATTGGAAGTTTTAATTGTTCTTAAAACTTTTTCAAAACAGTTAAGTGCTTCATTGATTTGGCTCAGACCCAAGCTATGTGTTTTAAGATTGTCACAAATTGATGCATTTTTATCAGAAAGATGACTTTTTACGTCAGTTATAGCTTCATACAACTCTGGAATAGAATCAAAAATATCAGGAATCATTTCTGATATTTTAATCTGACCTCCTCTTTCTTTTGTAATTCCATCATTGTTCTGGCCATCTGAAACACATTTTCCATGGCATCCCATTTGATTTTTGGAATCCTGTAGCCCTGGCTGTAAGGTTTGGTGGCTGGTGCCTTTCCTTTGCCCTTGTTTGGAGCTTGTGGCTGCTTTCTCATGTTGAAATTGCTGCTGCTGGCCACTGGGGCTGTTTTTGGCACTTGCTTGGGTGGCGGAGGGTTGTTTTTCCTCCATTCTAGTGTCAAGAGCATCATGTTTTTCTTCTCCATCAATGGATGCCATCCATTGAGAAATTTGCAAGTATTGGGATGGCCCAGGAATTTTCTCACAGTCAGGTAAGAATTCATGCAGTTTTTCCACAGATCTGCAAGGATCTGGTACTCCTTGTACTGCAGGGCATTGTTGTATGCTTTGCGGCTGGCTTTGTATATGTCCACTGAGGCTTCTTGTGGCGGTTTCAGCTCTTTGTGAAGGTAAAATGGTATTATCAGCATCAGAATGACCTATTTTAGTTGTTTGGAAGTCATCAACTGACCCTTTTCCTTCTGTATCTGGTTGGCTTCTGCCATAATCACATCTATTACCTTTCTGGGAGCTTCTTGAGGGGTTATAGCTGGCTCCTTATCTGGTTGAAGGCATATTTTATGATTAAAAAGGCTTAAAATAGTATTTTTACGTCAAAACCCTTACTGTTGGCCAGATTCTTAGCTTTCTGAAGGTTATTACTTATATCCAAGTTAATCAATTCAGAAGATATTGGTTCAGGTTGGTTATTTTGAGTCACAATAACAATACTATTATGGTCTGAATTAACAGTACTGGCAGTAATAATGCTGGTGACTGTTGAGGCTGTTTCAATGTTTTCTTGTCTTACCATGTTGTCAGACACAAAAATTAATGCAAAAGCCAATTAATTAAGTAAAAAAAGGGTTATTTCAAAAAAAAAGAAATAAAAACAAAAGCCTCACTTATAATATGAAAAAAATTATTTTTTATGGGTTTTTTTGAATTATAAGTATTTTTTATATGTTTTTTAAATTTTTAAGCATAAGAAAAAGGTTTAAAAAAGAGTAAAAATATGTCACAGGTAAAATATCACGGCTGGGCCCCCAAATGTAAGGTGTGGATATGAAACTTTGATTAAAAATCAAGTACTTTTCCTGTCCTCAAAATTTGTATAAGGTCGAAATCAATTAAAAATAGTAAGAAATATTATTTTTATGATAAAAAACACCAATCTTACTGTTAATAGCCTTATTAGTATAAAACAATAATATTATAGAAATTTATTGTTTTACCACCAATAAAAATTTATCCAAAAATACTCTACAAGAGATATTTCAGGCTACAAAAGAAATTTCTTCAAGAGCAATTTCAATTGGAATTAATTGAGCAATGAACTGCAAGAAATTAATTGAAGAAAAAAGTCTTTAAAAAGAATATTAAAGAGAAAACACACCCAAAAGTGACCAGAGTGAATTTGGAAACAAAGTGACAAAGTTAACAGTGATGAAAGATGCTTTAATTCACTTTTGGGGTGGTTCAGGGGTAAAAATGATTATAAGAGTTACAAACAATGATTATAATGATTTCTTCATGTGGCTAAAAGGTTTAAAATGATTTCAAAAAAGGTGGTTGGAATCTTTTATTGATTGGTTTAACAGCGTTTAAACTAATTATAAAAGGAAAACGATTCTAACATGAAGAGAAAAGTGGGGCAAAGAAGACATTCTTTTATAGCCCTCAATTTTCTTACTCCAAAATTAAAATTTACTATTGTCAGTCGTAAAAGGCAGTCTGACAACAGAAAAGCCAATTATGGCATCATTGAACCCTGGTTTAGACCAAAAAAGGGCTGGTTCAAGCCATTTTTAGCCATTTTAGACCCTTAAATCAGCCACTACTATAGCAATACCTTGTCTAGAGCCTTCAAAACACATAGGAATGTGTGTAGGAGGCTTAGAAACCAGTTAAAACTGTTTTTACTAACATTGTTTTAACTTAAGGGTAGTTTTACCCTCTTGGCAGCAGTTAAAACCACCCTGGTTGGTATCAGAACCTCATCATCAATTGAGTCACAGACCCTGTGACTCAATTCCAGGCCAAAAGTAATGAACTTTTGTGTGGATTTTGACATCCCACGCCAGTCAGAAAGCATTTTGGGGGTCTGGCTCCCCCTTCAAGCTAGATTTCCTTTTCCCCCCCAATTTAATTTTTCCTTTAATTCCTCATCATGTATTATACTTGTAATTTACATATGTAATTCAATTGATTTGTACAGTAAAATACAGTAATGATTGATACCTCATATGTAAATCAAAGTTCACTTATGTAATACATGTGCATATTTTGACATTTCAATTGAATTCAATTGAAAATACTTCAAATCCTCATAACTTCTAAACTAAACACAACAACTCAATTTTAACACAAAAATTGATGGTTAACACCACATGTGGTGTGAATTAAATTAAAGTTTTGAGGATTTTCAATTTTTGTATTGAAAATACTAAGAACTTAATTTAAGCTTATTTAGAGTTGAGTTACAGAAATTTCATCCAGAGGTGACCCCACTTTATTTTTTATGAGGAATCCAATGGTGTGATAATTTCTTTATGTTTATTTATTGGATAAAAAGCTATACAATATTTTATATAACGTTTTACCAAAAATATTTGAATTTCACAATTTTTATTAAAAATTCATTTTTACTTAATTTTTACAAGTAAAAATATAATTTCATAATTTTAAATTTTATTGTAATTTTATTTTTAAATTGTAATTGAATTTTGATTTTTAAAAATAAATTTGTATTTATATTTCAATTTTTATTTCCATAATATAAATAAGTTTATTTTATTTATATTTGTATCTTAATTTATCTTTTGTGGTCTTTTGGGTATATGAAAATACCTCTAAGTCTCACACTGTTAGTGTTGGGTAAATTTGAGTGTGCAGATCTATTGGATACATTTAGTCACTAATCGATGAAGAAAAATTATTAGTAACAGGTGAAATATTCTTTCCCATGAAATGGCTCCATACATTGTGGGAGTTTGATGAGTTAAGATGGGTGAAACAGCTAAGAGAAAAGGTTGAAGCTTTCTCCTAGAAAAAGATTTAAATTATGAATGAGCTGATATTTGAATAAATGAAACAATGAAAATTAACAATTAACTTTTTGAAGTGCTGCAGAATCTCACAAAAATAAAAATCATGTAAAAAGATCAAAAATAAAGAAAGATAAATTTATTTCTGAAAAATTCAGCTTGTCTGGGTTATAGGAGCACAAGTGAGAATAAATATTTAAAAGAAAATATTGTTATTTTAAATTTATAAGAATATATTAATTAATTAAATTTAAATAAATAAATTAATAAAGAACTCAATTGAGCTGTAAGAGCCCAAGAAAGCTTCAAATTCAAGAATAAAGTGATTTGTTTCATTTTACAAGTATAAAAAGCAATTAATTTAGAATACCTTCCTTGGGCTGTAAGAGACCAAGTAAGCTTGAGAATTAAGATTTTTTTTATTTCATTAGTATAAAAAAAAATTCATTTATTTCAATTTCATAGTATAAAGAAATAATAAAAAAAATTAAAAACGATCAATTTGAATTAGCTTGCTTGGGTTTTAAGAGCCCAAGTGATCTTGAGAGCTAAAAAATCATTTTCCTTCATTTTATAAAGCAAATAAAAAAAATCAAGTTAGGATAGCTTGCTTGGTCTGTCAGAGCCTAAGCAAGCTTGAACAAGAAACAAAATGCGAAATCATTAGATGGGAATTCAACAATTAATTTGGAATATCTCACTTGTGAGCCTTTGAGATATGACCAAATATCCAAAAAGGTCACAAAACAACTTTACAATATTGAAATCAGCAAAAATCCCATAATAAGGTATAAATTCTTGATTTTCCCAGACAATAATGAATAAACTCCCCCATTTGATTACCCATCAGAGACTACAGATATGAAATATTTATACCATATCTGTAAAACCAATCCTTCCTGAGATAGCCTGGATATTTTCATTTTAATTATCAGTGCATATATTCATGGTTTTGGGCTCATATCTTTTGACTTACACAAGATAAAGAGTTGATTCATTAATAAATTTACCAAAAAATAGCTGTACAAATAAATATACAAACTTCATTTGGAAAGCTATAAAAAAGGCTACAAAATATAAAGGAATATTAGGCAAAATTGCAATTGCTGTTGACCACTTGAAATCAAAAGTGGTCCAAACTGAGAATAATTAGATATTAAGATTCTACTAGCTCATAAATGAAGAATGACATGATTCTAATTATGTTAATAAAGGTATAACCCCTTGAAATCATGGTTTTAAGTTTAAAATTGCAAATTTCAACAGAAAAGATGGATTGCAAGAAAAATAATAAAAAATAGAGTTTTGATGATTTAATTAAGCTCCATTGAAAGCTTCATAAAACCATTTCAAGCTATCATAATTCACTCTCTAAATTGCTTTAGAATGAATAACTTAAAGTCTATACTTAAAAATGATCATTTATGATTATTAAATCCAACGTTATTTGACTCTTAACAGTTGAATTCAAGATAAAACTGGTGAATATTAATATTTTATTATTAAAACCATCAGAATCCACAAAAAAAAGATTTTCCAAGCCTATGATGTCAGAAATATTAGAGCTATGGTGATAAATCTAATAAATGATGTGATAATAAGATAAAAAGGCTTGATAATGATGTAATGATTACCAAACCTTCAAATCTTTATCAATTCCAGTGGATAAAATCAGTATAAATCTATTTGAAGGAAGTATATCTACTATCAAAAGATATATTATTCCTCTGTTTCCCCCCCAGATGCATCAAATACAATGAAAAATTCAATAAAAAGTTGATTTACTTATTCTTTACATATAAAACCTTAATATTATCAAAGACCAAAGACACATCCTGTAGTAATCACTAGGTTTGATGTGTTTACTCAAATATTTTATAATTTTTGTTCAAATTCTCTCAAAAACTCTATATACCTGTAAAAATAGTAAAATTTGTAATTCTCTCTATTTTGTATTTTTGATAAAATTTAAATGAGCTGTATTTATATTATTAGGCATTAAAGTATCCAAAATAATCATATTAAGGTTTAGAAGTAAGCTATTTTCTCTTATCATAATATTTTCTAATCATTCTATAGTTAATATAAATAGTGTTCATATTAATTAATGACTTTAATATTGGCAATATTATTGTTATAGATTGCTATTAATTATTAAATAGCAATGGTTTAGGCATTTATTAATTTTTGGTAACATTAATAAATTTACTTCGACTTATTAATTCATTATTTCTTAATGATATAATCAAGTTTATGCCATAAGTCTGATATATCTTTATTATTATAATTATTTTTAATATTATTATTTTTTAGATTAGGAAATTCTTAGTACAACAAGTAAGATATTAGTAATTTTTGCTCATTGTTTCATATTTAAACCTTAAATTGCTTGAGCCCTACAGCCACAGAAAGCTTGAGAAATTAAATTAAATTAAATTAGCTTGCTTATTTTATTTTTGCTGTTTTTTGATTATGTAAAAATAATAATAATAGTTTTTGAAAAAAGGTTTTCTTTTATTTTATCAAATAAAATACTAAATAAAAATACAAAAACAATTAAACTAAATTGAAAAGAGCTTACTTGGGCTCCAAGAAAGTGTGAAAAATAAAAAAATTGTTTTTTCATGAAAAAAATTCATTGAATATTCAAAAAAGAGAATTAAAAATTGGATTTTTTTAATTTTATTAGTTCACAATATAATAAATAAATAGATAAAAAGCTCCAAAATATGGTTCTTAAGCAAATGAGAAAAAATATTCAATTGAAAAAAAACTCACTTAGGTATGTTTTAAATACAAACTTTTGGTTGAGTTTCTTATTTTATATGTAATAAAAATCATATTATTAATTTGAAAAAATTAGGTGTGTTTCATATATTAAGGTTAAAAAAATGAATTATGCTTCCAAGACAATTAAAGAAAGTCAAGGTGATTTGAATTACATAATGGTTAGATCTTCTTCCTCTGAGAATGGTTGAGAGGTTGCATGTTCAATCCTGGGCCCTGGTCAGACTCACCTGGGGCACCTGGGTTGTGAATCTGGGTGGTTTGTGACAATAGCTTTGAGAAGCCAAACCCAACTCATTATTTCTTGGTGAAAGAGCTAGGCTCTGTAGGTTCAAGCCCCTCAGAAAGTACCTGGAACCACTTCTCTAATATATTTCTATTTTTTCTTTCAATTCACATAAGCACAACTATATTACATTTTGATACTTTTGGCACCAAGATGTTTGAAGTCATGACTTTATACAGCACACACATTTTTCACTCAGGTGACAAATACATTCTGGTTAATCTTCTAATGAGCTTTGCACAAAGCTGTTTGAATTCATGACTCCATACAGTAAACATATTTTGGACTCAATAGCTATGCATTGGAAGAGACAGGTAATAATAAGTAACATGATCCAAAGGCCCTTTTACACATCTTGAATGACTTTTTCAATACCCACCTCTTTAGGTAAGTTCATGATTAAATCAGACTCAGAAGAGTGGTTTTTTCCATGCTTCACTAAAATCCAAAGCTAGATATTCTGAAAGGCAGTATTTGCTTTGGAAAATTGGGGAATATGAATGATTTGAGAAAAAGCTTTCATGAAGGATTTTACATATATACTTTTTTGTGTTTTTCCAAATTTCTTCAACTGGAAAGAATTGATTTCTATTGAGGATTGATTTATTTTCCAGAAGCTGAAGAGTCCCTTTGGCTTAACTAATGCAGTCATCAGCTGATCACACCAGAAGTTCATGTACACCCCCTGTAAGGAATGCTGCAATCATATTGTAGCATGGTCTTCCAGCCCACATGATCTTGAATAGTCACCAAAGAATGCAAAAGATCTTGTCCCCACTTGACTAATTTCTTTCAAATTCTCTGAGTAGTTTTGTAATCAACCTTAGTATGAGCCCAGACTCAATTGAATTCAATCATTAGCTAGAGGATATTATCAAGCAAGCCAGTAAAATTAGGTTAAAATTCCTGTTTACATAATACTAGTACCTTATTGACCTTAATTGGGAAGTGGAGCTAGTTGAAGGTTGTTTGAACTCAAACATGAGCCCAAATATTTCATGGCAGTAATATTAGAAGACAATAAATCACAAGTAGTTGCACTAATAATATTGAGTGTAAACAGAGGGGTCTTATAATCCATATAAAGTGCAATAGCTTTAAATGAAATATTTTAAACTCACTTTTTTTTGATATTGACTTGGTTGATGTAAGATGTGTCTATGAAGCTCTTTATAATATTACTACTAATCAAAATTACTATGACTTTTCTTATGGAATATACTAAATAAGCTTATTATAACCACAATTAAATAGTTTATTACTTAATTATTGCTTTTACTTAGTATCCACTACTAATGATTATAAAAGTAAAAATTAATTGTCTACTAGAATCAATTACAAGAAGTCTTAATGATAAAATGTTTTAGTAAAATGATATGATATTATTTGAATGTATAATTAGCTTTTTTAATAATAATTATAAATATAATTCCTGAAGAAAACTATCACCAGAGAAAAACTTGAAGAATTAAGGAAAACACTAACTAATACTCTAACAATTCCCTGTAAAGAATTGGTTAAGTGGCTTGATGGATTGATTGCGGATTTAAAATATCAAAATTGCTTTATAGCAATAATACAACAATATAATAGTTTAAAAATATTAAAAATAGTAAGTTTCTATGCTTTCAGGTCCCTCTTATTGATTTGTAAATATTTGAAACACTCAAGAAAAGAACTAAATAATACTTACTTGTGGGTACTAAAGATATTATTGAACACTAGGATAGTTTGGAAAAAAACAGCAGGAGGAGGCCTCTTTTAAGTCAACAACAGCTCACAGGGGTGTGCCATGAAAAACTGAAAAACAAATGATTGATAAAACATTAATCCTCTTTTAAGAATTGCTTACAACACTTCTTGTCACTAAGATTATCATACTTAATTAAGTCATTTTATGTGACTACCAACCCATTTATGGCTAATAAATGAAGGAGTAAAAAATTTCAATACTCTTTTTTTTGAAGAAGGATCATTAATTTCCCCAAGGTATCAATGTTATTGGAAATCTAATCACAGATTGTATTTTCTGTGAGTTTTTGAAGATTCAGTGTTTCACATAGAATTATCAAAAATGGCCTGTAGGTAAAACTTTGAATTTGAATTAGAAAGTCATAGATTCTTTGGTTCACTATTGATCATAAATTTCTCCATTGGTCCTGAAAAGTTCAGAAAGATTCACTAAGAATTGTATTTTTCATTAATTTTTGAAGTTTTTACCTTATTTCTATGTAGAATTGCAAATCACACAGTAATAGCTGGTTGCAATGGGGTAAACTCAGGAATAATAGTTCATAAAGGGTTTCAATTAATATTTTGAGGTGTATCCATGGAAAATAAATAGTAATTGACATGGTTAGAGGAGTCATAGCTGCTCATTACCTCATTGTCACATCAAAATAGCAGCTTATGTGACATTTTCTTATGATTCAATGGGACTTTGACTTGGTAATAAAGTTCCCAAAAGGCTTTGTTATACTAATTGGGAAATAGTAATACATGGATCCAAGATTTGAAGCTATCCATGCCTCAGAGGCCTCAGAATTTGGGTACCCTGGCTCTCTTTGTTGTCTTTTGTCCCCCTTAGCTACTTTCACATCAAAAATAGTGATTCAGGCTTCAAGACTCATATCCACTATGGGTTTATCAAAGCTGTATGTACCTATACTGTAATATTAGGTTCCAAATACATGCATAACACTATTCTTAGTGCATATGTAACATGGGATTTCTACCATTACCATTATTTTGGCACAGAATTTAGAAAAACAACAATTTTCACAATTCTTTTATGTGTTATTGATGATGTGGTGTTGAATTATTTTCTATATTACCATCTCATAGAGTTAATTTAAGCTTCTTCTCTCTATGAAGCTACCCTAGGTGAACTTTTGTGGAGAATCCAAATATGGCCTTAAATTAATGTATTTACTTCCTCACAAAAAAGGTTATTCATCCTTTCTTGAATAAAAAATGATAAATTTTGGATCGATGCATGACTTATGGGTTATTGATAGTTCAGAATTTGTTTTAATATTAATTATGGCCTATTTGGGTATGTAAAATATACCTCAAGGCTCACATTCTCTTGTTCCAAAAAATGAAATTGGACTAAATTTTTATCAACTATTTCAAGAATAAAAGGCCCCAAAGGGGCTAATTAACACTGTCAAACCTCTTTATATTATGCATATCAAGTAATTAAAGCACATTTATAGGCATATTCAGGCCTGTTTCCCTCTTCCATGCCTAAATCTTCTCAAACATTTTTCTGAGTCAGGTATTTCTGATTCTGCCATCCATTCAGCTTTATGCACTGGATTTCTATATCTGACAAGATATTCTCTTTGATTTTTACCCCTATGTCTCCTTTTGTTAATGACTTTCTCTATCTTCTTGCCTTCAATCTGTTCCACTGGTGGTACAGTTAAAGTAGCTGGGTTCCTTGAAGGAAAAATTTTTTCATCAGCTGGTTGATAAGATTTTATCAAGATGACTGGGAAGGTGGGGTGTTTATTTTCCAATGCACCACTTGATTCCACTTGAAATGCATTGTTTCAATGCAAGGAAATAATAACAAAACGTCCTAAATAATAATCTTTGAGTTTATTTGGGTCTTTTCTATCATGAAAATTCAAGGTTGAAGCTATAAATAAGTCCCCTACTTTGAAGTATTGTGCTTTATGACTCTTGTCTCACTTCTGTTTTTGATATTGGAAAGTATAATTAATGCTTTCTTTTTCATGATTTTTTACTTTATCAAGCATAATATTCAAGCTGGATACTGTATGATGAATTTCACTAAATTCTTTCTTCAGTGAGGCTGCTTGGAGTCTTGAATTCCTTCCTGTTTCTAACATAGCAGGAGTTTGATCTGGGGAAGAATGAACAGATTTCTTATATTCCAGTTCTAATGAAGGTATCAAAGTACACCAGTCATGTTTAAAGCCATCTCAGTCTTTGAATTACAAACCATAGGCACAGAATCTCCTTATCATGTCCTCTAAATTATGAATCATTCTCTCTGCTAACACATCAGTTTGAGGGTGATATGCTGTATAAAATGATAACTTGGTGCCAAAGAATTTATGAATATTGGTCCAAAGTGCAGATTTGAACTTAGGGTCTCTCTCACTTATAATAAAATCAAATAATGTTTCCATGAATGTGTCTTGTTGTGAACTCACATCCATGTTGGAATAAGAAATGATTCCCTCCTCAAACTCTTCTAAGTCAATTGGTTAATTTAAAAAGTAATTTCCACACATGATGTCATAATCAGCATGCTCAATTTTTTTGTTTTTCTTGGGTTGTGTGAGTGTTTTTTGTGGGTTTTCTTGAATTAAATGTAGCTTTCTTTGACTTATCATTTTCAGTGTCATTGGAAACATTGGGTTTTGGTACTTGTTTTTGATTGCAGCCATGACAGAAGACAGTCCTTCAACCCCTTCTTCATGTGGTGCAAGCTTGCAAATATTCAGTACAAGTGTCTTCAGTGGCAAACATTGTGCTGTATCAGGTAGACCAAGCCAGTAATCAATTGCCTTACCTAGAAATACACCTGTGGAAAATGTAATGCCTCAATAATTAAAATTCTCTTCAGATACTTGGAGGGAGTAGAAAAGCACATACCATTGCATTTTTGTCCAAAAGGTTCATTCTGACTTTAGCATTGTTTAATTTGTGGAATTGAAATCTCAGCATCCTCCTTAGAGTACTGACAATCTGTGGCAAGAATTAAAATAATTACTGTGATATCTTTCAGTGAATGTTTGAGAGAGACTGCCACATTGCAAAAAGACAGGTGTAAAAAATGAGATGATGTAGATATCTGCTTGGAAATCTTGAGTGCATTGATGAATGACTTTGAGACAGTGATATTTGAAACTGGTGAAGCAATCATAAACAGTGGTAGATATAAGTGAAAGATAAACATTTGAAAATTCATTCCATATATCTGATAGCTCAGTATGTTTATGCTACAACCGCAAAATTGCATCAACTACTGGCTTAAGGAGGGAAACCAGGGTATTGTTGGAAGTAAAGTGGTCTCTATCTTCAATTACTGAGATAACAGTGGCTGGTATTGAGGGTGTATCACTTGTGGGATTTTTGAATGTGCTCAAGCATTTTTTGAAACCTTCCTCTTGTGATTGAACACTAATGCATGCTTTTGAAAGTGAGTACCATTGTGACTCACACAAAGTTGAAAGCCCATGAATGAAATTTTCTTCTTTAGCCCACTGCTTAAGGTACTCTCTTTACTAAGAAGAGGCTGTAAAATAATTTACTAACGTTTTGTTGCCCTTCACAATTGAAGTCATTGCTAGATGTGAGTTAAAGTGTTTTTCAATGAGATTAAATGAGTGTAAGACACAATGTGAGGGTTATCATTTGTCAGAATTTTCTATAAAATAAAATAAAAACTATTAAAATTGAGTTGTAATTAAATGATGGGTCTTGAAATGGACTACTTACCTGAAATTTGATCATTACTGAAGGGGGATCAGTTACAACTGCTGATATGTTTTCTAATGATATTTGTTTGTGATGAAAACAGTTCTTAGCTGCTTCATACAAGTTCTCAGAGTAATGTCGTTTTAACTTGAGATCTAATATATCAATGAATTTTTTGAATTGTTGACCCTTGAGTAATAGCAAGGCATACAAAGAACAACCAGAGACATCGGTCCACCCATCAATATATAGGGTCATTCCTTTGGTATTGATTACTTGCTCCCAAATCATTGCCTTGCATTTTTCATGGAGAAAAGACAAGACATTAATTCAGATCAATACATAAGTTGGAAGCTTATAAGGGGAATGTACAAGTGGCCTTTGATAATCTTGAAAGTGTTTATTGTCAAGAAAATGGGACGATACATTTGAAACAATCAAGGCTTTGAGGATAAGCTCATGTAGCTCTTGAGTGCAATAATTTCTCATGCATCAGAAATAGGAGGCGGTTGATGGTGTATCACCATAAGATCGTTTTGTTATTATGCTTGAAGCTCTTGATAGCGGAGTTGAAAGGCTGGTGCTTGTACCAGATGTTGAAATCTCCTCTTAATCACTTGTTTGCAAATCTTGGAGTACTTCCTGGATATATTTTGATTTCTTCTCTGGTGGGATTTTCTGACATCTATCCTTTAAGTGCATGAAGAGTCAATGTGGTCAAGAATCATTTAAGATCTCATTACAATATGAGCATTTTTCTTTGTGTCAATGTGATGGTGAATTGTAATTAAGCTTTGACATAAGAAACCCACTCCAACGTGATACATGGACATTTGAGGGTGTTTGCCAGTTGCTTGCATTTGATGGGGGTGGTGACATTTTTGTGTTATATTAGAGTCAAAAAAAAGATTTACAATCAAGAAACTGGATAAGAAAAAGTGAAACGAATAAATAAATCTACAATTAAATATGAAAGGAAGAAAGAAGAAGTAATATTGAGTTGTTTTTCTAAGAAAAAGTGGAGGAGTTTGAAGAAAAAAAAGACAAACAAATTCAATTGAGAAAAGGGAGTTGGTCCTTTGGTCTGCTGGAAAAATTATAGGTCAAGGCCAACCTCAAATAGGGTTCCTCCCCCACCCACATTTAAAGGCTGTGTCCTAAAAGGGAGGCATGCCGCAGGGTGTGCCCCGCCCACCATCCTAGTTGAGTCTGCGGTTCTTTTTTGTGTGGAGTATTGTTATTTCTTTGATAATAGTCCCTATATTTTTCATCTTACCTGATGCACTCTTCAAATTCTATTCCTTGGTTGGAAAGAGTTGGTTTTTCAAAGGAATTCTTGGATAATATTGAACAGTGTGCCCCACTATCAATTATCAAAGGGTGTTGATAATTATCAATCCACACTGTGATATTGGTAGCTGTGCCATGGATATATGCCATGCTTTTCTTGGGTGTCAATAGCAATTTCTGTGAATCCTGAGTGTGTTTGCACAAGCTCTTGTTAGTGGTCTCTTGTTTCATACCTTCTTCTAGCTCTATGTCCTGAACTTTTATCTGTGGTTCATCTTGGTACTCCACCATATGTTCCTCTATTAGGTCCTGTTCTTCCTCAGAGTCCTTTTTGAGGGATTTTCCCATACTATCAGAGTCATAATCTTCTGTTTGAGGTTCTTCCCTTGGTAATTCTTCAATGTCATAGATATTTTTGTTTTCCATTTCACATTAATTAGAATAGTGGTCTGGAGATCCACAATTGTTACAGGTGCTCTTTTTCTTGGGTGCCTCTACAACTCTCTCTTTTGGTTTTCCCTTGTTATAAGGCCTAAAAAATTGATTTTCTTTGAAGCTACTACTCCTTTAAGAGGATTATTTCACAGTATTTGTCCTTTGGCTCACATCTTTAAAGTTATTTACAATTACATCAAGAGTACATTTCTTG
Source organism: Austropuccinia psidii (assembly GCA_023105745.1). NCBI lineage: Eukaryota > Fungi > Basidiomycota > Pucciniomycetes > Pucciniales > Sphaerophragmiaceae > Austropuccinia > Austropuccinia psidii. The sequence continues at coordinate 32,855,131 of JALGQZ010000008.1, forward strand.
TTGCATCTGCGATTGACTGCATGCTATAGTTCTCCTTGTAATTTTTTCATGAGCTTATTATTCCTCATTTGAGTGTCCATGTGAGGGTCAATGGACTCAAGTCTTTAAGGCTATTTGAGACACCACTAATATTGATATTTATCCACTGTCTACTTGTCATTTCCAAATGAAATAGTATTTTGCTACATTCATTTACCATTATTTTACTTCTGTAATATTTGAATTCTACACCATGGCCAGCTTCTTCTCCAAGAGACTTCTTTTATTTCAGTGTATCATATGCTAGCATGTCCCCTGATGGATGTATTCAGTATATCTGTGATCCAGTATTCTGTTATAATTGAGACATCAAGGAGCTCTGTATGATTATATTCTCCTAAGCCTAAATATTTTGGCCAGCTTGTGGCTTCTAGAAGCTGTTTCAGTGCTTATTTCTCTTCATAAGTCATGTTATCACCACCCTGGTATTATGATGTTGATTTTTTCTTACTCTCCAGTTGGATATTTGGCTTAATTTCCTCCTTTTGAAATTTTGTAGGTATGTTATCTGGAACATTACCCTGTGGTTGTGGATATATGTTCTGGCATATATTCAAAAACCTTGTTCATGTCTTTAGCCAGATCTTCCACTTGTTGGTATATGCATCCTTTATTCCTTTTAGAGTTATTTGGCTCCTCTAAGACTTGGTTTAGCCCTTTTTTGGTCTTCTCTTAGTCTTTACTCAATTTAGTATAGTTTTCTTGAAGAGTATGAATGATTTTGGTTTGTAAGGGTTTTACCTCTTGTAAACTGGAGATATACTCTTGAATTTCATCAACCCCTTTCTTAGTATTCTTTGAAAACTTTTACACTTTTAACTATAAGGAATTACTACTTATGGCACTATCAGGAGTTACAACACTGATTATTCTGAAGAGTACTTCATTTCTAATAGTTAGACTACTTATTCTATCTGGAGTATTTACACCTATTTCTTACTGTTATTTACTTCTTTCACTCAGTCCAACAGTCTCTTTATCATGGGGTCTGACTCTTTCTTCCTCTTGTTGAAAGAAGTCTTATTATTTCCCTTTGATCATTTCATTTTCCTGGAAGTTACCGTGGATTTGGAAGAATGGTGACTCTTGGCCATTGATTTTTTGTATTCTGAGTGGTTTGAAGCCACTGGGGAGCTTGGGTGACTTACCACTCATTCTTCTCCTTAAGGATTCGGATTATTCTCCTTCTGATCCTAAAGGAGTCAGATTATTCTCCTTCTGATCCTTAAGGAGTCAGATTATGCTCCTTCTGGCTCCATTGCTCTTGTATAGGCTTGATAGTTACTTTATTCTCCCCTATCCTGGCTGCTATTTACTTCAAGAGTTTGTACTTCTAGTTGGCATTCAACCTGTTGGTAATCTCCATGAGTTCCTGGGAGCATATATTTTGAGAAAATATTTTCTGGAAGCTTTCTCAAAGTTCTTTGAAGTGTGATGCTAGGTTGAACCTCTTTTTTTCCATGCTCCATTGGAACAGTTTTTTGAGGAGTTGGTGCAGCTGAAGAATTCAATCCATATCTGTCCGGTCCTCTGGTTTGATATTTCTTTTGAATTGAAAAGTGAATTTCAGGGCTTAAATTATTTACCTGAGGGTCTTTCCATTAACCATGGTCTTCTAGCTCTGAACAGTCCTTCTCTGTCTTCTCGCTGGCTCCTTGGGACTCAAAGGTACCTGAGATTTACAGGATAAATAAAACTAGTTGTGAAAAGCAGTGAAAAACCTCATGTTCTGAATTTATTCACCTTTTCCTGTGTTTTTTACAAACTTGTGTTCTAATTCTTTTGGAAATTTTCCTTTTGAAGTTAAAACAGGGTTAATAATGGTTATTTTCCCTTTACAAGTAACTGAAGCTGGCTTACTTGGACTAGGGCACAATTTTGTGGTTTTCTAGTCCTCTGAGGGGCCATTGTTATCCAATTATTGGCTTTTATAAGGGTCTTATGGTTCCTCTTTCCTTTTCGATTCTGCATGCGGTCTGTGTCTAAGGGTGTCACCAGTGGATTGCCTTGTGACTGGGTTTCTAGTTGTATGAAGTTTTCTTCCACTATGAATAAGGGTTTTAGGGATTAATTTCAGTTTTTAATTCTTATAATGCCTTTTATACAATATATGGCTGTATTGTATCTTTGTATCCTAACTCAAAATCAAATTTATTGATTTCTACATCAGAAATACTAGTTATTAGATGTATAAGGTATAATTTTAACTCACTATCTCACATATAATTGTTTAGATAATTAAATTAATATGTTAAATACTGTTATTTTATTGATAATTAAAACTATCAATATATTCAACAGCATCCTCTGAAGTTTTCATTTTTAGGATAGAGATATTCCTTGTGACTGCACAGAATACTACTTATGAGTATAGTATTTTATATTGAAATAAACCCAAAATGCTTCTGTGGTAATTAAATAATAATTAATCCACATCAAAATTTTAAAAAAAGAAGGGAAAACAGTACTTTAAAGTTTTACACCACAGAAAGAATAATAATATATGATACTTGATATATTATTGTTTTCATTGAGATATTTATTCTAAAAAGGATGATAATGATGAAAATAAAGAGAAAAAATTAACAAATACTCACTGTAACACCTTAAAAGTCCCTAATTAGTCCAAAGAACATTGCCAGGCCCCCAAAATGTCAGAACTACTCTAAAATATAGTATGTACAAGACTATAGCTTTGCATGTGACAAATGATCAAATGTTTAAAAAAAATTGATTAATGGGCTTTAATATCTTTAGTAATGGTTAATGCTTCTGAAAACACATTTTGTAGTTATTAATTGATTAGTTATAATAAGCACTACAAGAATTGAGTTTTGATTATAACATGATTATTTTCCAAGAGTAATATTGTTCTTCACAATAGTACTATGTAGGATTTCTAGAGTAGGATGGGGATTCCCTTTTGGGAAGAGGAAGGTCCCTTTTTATTCTTCAAAGGGGTTTAAAGGACTTCTGTTCCTTACCACATAGAAGGAGTGAAGAATTTTCACTCTCAAGACTGTTATTGTGGCTTACACACCCCTGTATAGAGTGTATTGGGCTTAATTGGTGTTTTGGAACCACATCTTGTCACTAGTCCCCAATAAAGAGTGAAATGTTTCAACCAGGGATCTCACAGATGTGTAGAATTCTGTACAGAATGCATCAGTAGACCTCATATTGGTTATACTATGAGGCATTGAATAATAAGAAATACTTAATTTTGTGGGAACTCCTTTTGGTGTGGTATGAATTAACGCAGTGATTTGGGGGAGAAATAATTGGTGATTCTGTATTAAATTTCAGAATTGGCCAATAGCCATGAGTGCTAAGGGGAATCAGCTTCCCCTTTAAATAATATGGAACAGTAATCCTATAAATTATTACAAAATAAAATAAGATTTCTGGCTTTAACAGATAGAAAAGATTTATAATTAGTCTCTAAATAAGACCTATCAATAACACTATAGTAAAAACTCCTATTTGAAACTATAATATGCAGGAGCATATTTTCTACACCTGAAAGCTGGTGCTCCATTTTGAAATTAGCTTGGACACTGTGTGTGAACTAGGTTGAACCTAGAATAAAGGTATTTTTAAATGTTCCAGGTTATTCTAATCCATTTAAATATTTCAGAATTTCCAAGTTATATATTATCTCTTTTTAATTAAATAAAATACACACAAATGAGATTATATCCAATATATTCAGAGCTTTATTTGCATTGAATATGCTTCTTATTCACTTTTTAATCTTGATTTAAATATCATGTACTATGAAAATTCGCTGTCAAAAATTCATTTTTGTGTTATACACTTCCTTTTATCTTTTTAACGCATCACTTATTCAATTCTAGTTTTGAAAATGAAGAAAACCTTAATCATTCTTTTCTAAGAATTTATCATCATATTATAATAACATTACTTCTTATTTTTTTCTCAAAAGATTACTTACAAAAAACAGCTATTTCAAATGAAAAAATTCCCTCAAAGCACTCAATGCTCCTAATTTTTTTGGTTTTGAGACTGCAAAGCTATCTTTAATTAAAGAAGATATTTTCAAATCTACTTTGAGAGAAATATTCAACAAGAATAATTGAAGTAAATTTATATGTTCTATTCTTTATCCAATTGTATTTTTTGAAGCTCAGTATTCTTTTTATTTTTCTTATCTTAAAATTCAGTTCATTATGAGTTAGATTTTTATTTATTCATCTGAATGATGATAAATGTATCTTTTTTGAACGGAAAAATATTCTTTGACTTCTTTTGTTTTGAATGCTTATACTATTTTATTTTTTATACATTGAATTTTTTTCAAATTCATCAAAGCTCTATGTTGAATATTTTTCTATATGAATAGGATTTATCAGATTTATACAGCAAAAAACTCAATTACATCGATTTTTTTAGTAATGTAGAGCCTTTAACTGTAGCATTTTCAAAAATTATTGAAAACTTTACAGTAGTGGGCCCTACAGGGGCCACTAATGCTATATCTACTAAAAAATTGATTAAATCAACAACAATTAATCTATTCACAGTAGACAGATATCGTAAAACAATTTCAAGAAAAATAAATCAAGGAATACAAATATATATATATATATATATATATAAGGATACTGAGAAAAATGTATATTTCAATTAAAAGGAACACAAAAGAGATCTCTTTAGAAAAAAACGGGTGATAAATTTTTTTACTTATTTCTTTACAATAAGTACAAAAAGTAGCTAACTATGATATTGGGAAATAAATACAATATGATAATAAATAAAAAACACTACAACTACTCTCTCCAAGACTTTTTGACATTAATTTTTCAAGATGAATTTATTCTTTGATTTGGTATTTTTCATGAATTTTCATTGGTTTTGCTCCTTTATCATTTCTTGTTCCACAATTGAAATCATAAATCTTGCAGTTTCAAATGAAAATGTATTTCCAGGACTAATAAGATATAGATTCCTTTGATATATCCCTAGGAATTTCATCTCAGGACTTACATCTTCTGTTCAATTTTATAAGATGGGGACCAGGTCCCTAATTCTTTTTCAGCTATATGTACATATTACTCATATAATTGCGTCAGAAATATTACAAAAGCCTTACTTGAAAATAATCTTGGTCAAATTTCTTCTATATTAGAATAAAAAATCAGTTTGAAAAGAAAAAAGGAAATCATAAAAACTACATTTTTCCAAAGTTGTTTTTTTTCAAATCTCACTGATATTTTAAGTTAAAAAAGCATATGATTCCTGATTTTAATTTGACATTGATGAAGTCTCTTATAAGTAGTTTGATTCATTTGTTTGGAATATTTATACAGGAAGCGGTTGATGAATTAAAATCTAAAAATTATCAAAGTGTTGGTCAATTTCTTGAAAAGGTTTCAATAATTAAAGGATGGTTTGTTATAAATTATTGGGACAATCCTTTGAATCTGGTACAAAATTTCTTGGAAGAGATATTCATATCACTTCAAGCTTTCTGCTAAAAGACTTCTAACTTAGTTATGAAAAATCTTTTTTAATAACCAAATTTGAGTTACTCCTTTAAGCCTATTTCCCAACATAAAAGCCCAAACTAATAACAAGATATTTTCTTATATCAGTAATTGGAAATTCTTAAATGATATGAATATATATTCTAATTAACTAGACCTTATAGATACCTCATTTTTATCAATTGATTTCTCTTTTGCATAAAATTAGTTTTCTAATTTTATTTGACTTGATAAGCTTCTCAGTAGCTTAAGAATGAAGTCTAAAAAGTAATTTGATGAAAAAGTGCCTTTATCCCAATCCTTTTAATAAAAAAGAAGAGACCAATTAAAACTTCGCACGTAGTTTTTTTCTCTATATAAAGAATTTTTCAAATCCATTCAAATAGCTATTCAAAAGTTATGAATTGTATTTTATACAAAATTCTCGCGTAAATCAGAGATATTATCAAGATTTATAATTTATTTAATCATTTTCTAAGTCTGTTTTCAAAACATGAGTTTGTTCAATTTGTAGTATTGATAAGCTCACACAACTTTCTTTGAGAAAGAAAGTTTTCCAGAGATAAAATACAGGTATTATATTGAGCCTTTTAGTATTTGGATAACTATTTATAATTTTTAATGATTACTGGTTAGATCAAGGAATATGAAAACTAATAATGGAGTAAAAATAACCCAAAAATGGATTAAATTGTAAATGATCTCAACAGATATCTTTTTAATAACATATAATCAATTTAAAGCAATCTTTCACATAACATATGTTATTAATACTAACTATGGAAGTATTAGGTATGAGAGCTTAAATATCCTATTTGATTCAAATTCCCTTCTAATTTCATAAAAATGAAAAAGAGCTGAGGAATTTTCATTTTCTAATAGTAAAAGAATGTACTAAATAATTATGTTTAATTCATAATTGATGATTTCCCACCAGGATTACACAAAGGGATATAAGGATTAGTGTCAGGGAGGAAACTTTTGGGATCTTAAAATCTTTAAAAATGAGATTTTCATATGCAGCTGTGAAGGAGCTCTTCTATTATTAAGCCATCTTTATTTCTCTGAATATCTAAGTTTCTCTTAAATTTACCCTTTGAATTGTATAATAGAGAAAAATCTTCAGGTTTTAAAGTCAAACAAAACAACTTTCCATTAAGTCTTATATATTCCAGCTACATGTGAGCAGTCATCCTTTAAATTAATTAAATGAATGAAATATAGGTGAACTTTATTGATTTAATATTCTATTTTGACACCCTACTCCCTCTGAAGAAATTCTTCATTTAAACCTGACGGATTTTCTCAATTGAAAACAAATCATATTACTGCAAGAAGAGGAAAAAATAAGGTATAAGATATCTTTCAAAATAAGAATTCTTATGAGAGAAACCAAATTTATAGTACTTTTTCTCTTCTAAATTATCTAAATCTTCAAAAGAGCCTTTATTAGTTTGGGACTAATTTGAAAGGATAAGGCTTAAAATGTGAATTTTTCTCATACATTTATTTCAATATATTATATTAAGAAAGCTTGAATAGTGAAGCTCTCATATATGAAAAAAACAATGAAACAGTATTCAAATGTTTATCTTTGTAATAACCCATTTTCAGTAAAGAGAAAAATAAAGATTTATTCATAATGAAAATGTTTCTTTTTATAATTCATTTTTAAATTATTTATCTTGGAAGATCCTCACCAAACACTGATATTGATTCAATTGAGTTGAAATTTTGTGGCTTTAACATGTGACTTGAGTTTCTTGCAAGACTTCTATCTATAAATTTAACCTCTTTCCTATTTCCAACCTCAATTCAATCTATTTCCCTTTTCAAATTCCAAATGCAAAACCTGCTGTCAGGTGTAGCCACTTTTCTAATGGTTAATTGTTGATAGAATAAAGACTAATATTTTAGCTCATTTTGATAATACTAATGCAATTTTTTTGTTTTATTTTTTATAGATATTTTTTAATATTAATACTTATAATAAAACTACTGGACTGAATACTAATAATAATTTTTTAATGAAGTTTTAAATACTATGTTAATATCACCACTAATTTTTCAATAATACTAAGCTTCTGAGAAAGGCTAATAGGCTTTTGACTCAAATTTTGCTACTATTCTTTTATAATACTGAGCTACTGAGAGAAGCTACTGAGATTTTCACTATGGCTAAACTACTACTCTTTAGTAATAATAAGCTTCTGAGCTTTTCACAACTGAAACACTAATACTACTCTAGATATCCTGCTATTTCAGGGGTGGTTGTGCTCCTGAAAATTGGGAACTTGTTCCATAATTTTGGGAAAATGAGTGAAAGAGAACCTCCATTAATATCTTTTGGGCCTCCATAAAGCTTTCCAAAACAAGGGACTTAAATAATTGAGTTTTGATACCTTGTGGTTGGTGATTATTGGGTTTGGGTGTGCCAATGTGTTTGCTGAAGACATTTTTCTAGTGGCAGTTTTCATATCATAATCATATGATTTCATTGAGATAATTTGGCTTTTAAAATAGTCTTTTTCCAAGAAATTGGTCAAAATACAGCTTCTGACAATTTAAATTACTTTTATTCATATTATATTCTTGAGGTAATTCATCTGGTCAAATTTATTTTGGAAGTGGAGAAATTGGAGAAAAAACACATAATTTGTTATTTAGTGCACTACCATAAGATTTGAAAAAAGTGGGGAAAGTATTGCTTTCAAATTTCCTGTATTTTTATTTATTAGTAATATAAAATTTCAAATTGAATGTTGGAAGAATTTTTCTGGTGGTTTTATTCCAATATTCTGTCATTTAATGCAAATATTTAATAATTTCTATCAAATTTGACATATGCTATTATTACTAAGCAAACATTTTCTCTTGGAAAATCCATTGTAATTCATTTCATAGCCTTGAGGTGGATAAAATACATTTCTGATTCTGTGCTCAATAAAACTATATAAATCTTTATTAAGTTTTTCCCCATTGAACTGTGTATATTTCATGGCTGATGAAATAAGGTGGAGAAATTGTGTTATAATTTTCTGTTTTTTTTTTCTCATATCTGAGCCATAATATTTTGCTGTATATTTGTATAAACTGTTATGCATTGAGGCTGTTCTTGAAGGCTGTTTTTTACACATGTGGTTTATGATATTAAAATGTGGAGAAACCCATATTGTTCTTTTTTTAATTGAAATTATTCTGATTGAAACCTTTATCTTCTATAATTTCAAAGTTCTTTCTTTATTCCCTAGGACTTCTTCACAGTTTGATTTACCTAGTTCCAGAGTTCTTCAATTTTATTTTCTTCTCCTAAACTGTTCTGAACCTCTTCTTTAATTCTGAAATTTCATTTCCATCTCTGGAGCTATTCCACAATCCTGTTTATATCTCCACAGATATTCCAAACCTCTTCTGTAATTCCACAATCATACTTTTATATATGAAATAATTGGGACGTTTTATTTCCATCTGTGGAGTTATTCTACAATCCTATTTCCTTCTCCAGAGTTCTTTTTCAATCCCATTTTTATCTCCAGAGTTTTTAAACACCTCTTCTTTAATTCTTCAATTATATTTCCTTCTGCAAAATTATTCCATAGTTTTATTTCCTTCCATGAGTTATTCCAAAATCCTATTTCCTTATCCAAAATTATTCTGCAATTTGATGTCCTTCTTGTGAGCTATGCTGCTATTTTATTTCCTTTTTCTGAGCTATTACCACAATTTTATTCCCATTTTGTGAGTTATTATGGAATTTTCTTTCCTTATTCAGAGCTATTCCCACAATTTTATTTCCATATGCAAAGTTATTCAGAAATCCTATTTCCATATCTCTTTTTTCTTCTTTTTTTATAAGATTTGACAAGCTTGATACTTGTATAATTGGTATGGAATACCAAAATGTTGTTTTGAGAACTCATATTCAAGGCTGTGGGAAGGTATCCCACAGTATTGAGTTTCTTCCAATAAGGGGTAATTTTATCCTTAAAGCTGCCATGAATTTGTCCATTTTAAAGATAGAGAGCTCAAACGTGTATCACTTTGTAGCCCTTATTGAGCTCTAGAAAATTTTTACTAATTTGGTATGCCTGAAATTCAGTATGGAAAAATAATACAGGCTTCAAATTCCATTATTTGAATTTGGGTTCTGGATGAAACCCATATTAATTTGTTATCCTAAATGACTTTTGTTCTACATTTGATAAAGTGTGATGGAAGCTACAATAATAGATCTGAGATTATTATTTTCCTAAAAATACTCCACTTTTTGGTATCTCACACTAAAACTGTAGGAAGTAGATGAGAGTTAAATATTTTATTTACTATTATTTGGCCTATGATTGGGTCTAAATTCTGTAGTTTTGATGCTATCCCAATTTGGCTAGTACCATTGAATAGCCCTAATTGAAATGTTAATGATTAGAACCAATTTTGTGAGGCTCTTCATCTTTCTCTGAAATTCATTGGAGGTGAAAATTCTCAGCCTGTGACTCAAAGCCAGAGCACAAGTATGAAGTCCAAAACCACAGACCAATGGTAGAGCAAAATACCATCAAAGCCTAAAAAGAGCCAAAATATATCACAATTGGTAGTAAAATAAATAGGAAAGGCACCTCTTTCCAAATATATAGCTCCCATAACTAAAGGACAAAGAATAACAAAGTAATTTGGTCTCAAAGCAGTTTCTGAGCATAAGCCTTAATTTTCACCTCTCATCCAAAGTCCAGAAAAAGAGAAAGATCCCCATTAAATTGGTATTCAAATTAAAGATCTAATCTGGGGCTATCCAGTGGTACTAGCCAAATCAAGCTAGCACCAAAAGTACAGAAGGTATGGCCAATTCAAAGCCAAATAAGGGTAAATAAAATATTCACCTCTAAACTAGCTTCTACAGTTTGAGTCAGAGATACTCAAAGTGGGGTAATTTTTAAAGATCCCATTCAGGACTATTTCATGGTGCTATTCATTTCCTCATAGCTCATCTAGAACAAAATTTATTGAGCAAACAAACTCCATACAGGATTTAAGAAAAACCCATATCTCAATACTGGAAATTAAAAGTGCAATAAATTTTCCATATTTAATTTTACCTATACCAAATTAGGTACCATTTTGGAGACCACATAAAGGGCTACACAATGAGCCAATGTTAAGCTTAATAGTTTGAAAACTGAAAATGCTATGGCAGCTTTCAATCCCACAGCTGGGCCAATACACCTTTACTATTGAATACTTTCCCTTCTCCTTGAATATGAGGTGTCAATTCTATGAAGGAGCTTTTTTATCCTTCAATACCTCATACTTTGGCCAGTATGGGGTCCCCATACAGGTTCTTTACAGAATTCTAGGCATTATACATGTCATAAGAAGGCTATGTGGTCCCCAAAACAATTTTCACCCTATATTGGTGAAAACTACCCAGATGTGGTTTTGAAACCACATCTGAGCCCAATACAGGCTGTACAGGAAGTTTAAGAGCCACAAGCCAGTCATTGGAGGTGAAAAAATCTTCACTTCCTCTACATGGTAAGTAGTAATGGTCCTTCCACCCTATTTCAGGATAAAAAGGGACCTTTCTCTTCCCAAAAGAGGAATCCCCATCCTACTCTTAAATTCATACATAGTAAAAATGTCCAAAACAGTTATACTCTTGGAAAACAACCAGGTTATACTTTATTCTTATTATTTCATTGATTATTATAGTTATTCAATCAGTAATCAGTGCACTCAGGGCTTTCAGAAGTACTCACCATCCCTATCTCTTCATAGTAAAGCCCCAAATACTATATTTAAAACTTCTTTCATCATTATTATCCATGTGACAGTCAGAGTTATAGCTGTAATTTCTTTTATTATCACTATATCATAGACTCAGCCTGAAAAAAATTAAAGTTTATTCTAAGTTCTTCTTTTGAGCTGGGATAGCTTTTTTATTCCTTTTCCTATTTTTATGAGAGTTTTATATTTGAATTAGGTAATTTCCCTCTTTCCTTTGCTTGCCATTATGAGCCATTTTCAGCTAAGGTCACTTTTGGTGGGCATTTTGATCTACCATTGGTTTATGGTATTTCAATTTCATGTATGTTCTATGGTTTTGAGTCACAGCCTGATGGACACATTAACTCATTGCTTTTGACTCACTTCCTTTACATAAAACTCCTTCAAGAACTTCTGCATTATTTTCATATAGATTGTACCCATAAAACCAACAAGTACAAAATTCCACTTTTCATTTTTTTGGATTAAGATCAACAAATAAGAACTTTCCTGTGATTTTTTTTTATTAAGGATGAAACTGGATTATCCTATACTTGGTCATTGAATAAATATATACAGAAATTCCCAAACAAAACCAAGAATCTTTCCCCTCTAGGTATTGTCATTAATAGGAATTTGGCCTTGAAAAATTCTCTTCAGAAGCTCTTCCCAGGCTCAAACATCATTTTAAGCATTTGGAACATCAATAAAGATGTAGACCAATTTTGTTAATTTTATTGGCCTTTGTAATCAATTAGCTAACTTTGACTTTTTCCTTTCATTTCAATTAATTTGGTTATTAATTCATTTTGGATTTATTTATTAGATTATGAATTAATTAAATGAGAAATCTTTTGAAGAGAAATGGAAAAAACTGTGAGAGGAAATCAAAAAACCTAAATTATTGAAATACTTGGAAAGAACTTGGATTTCTCTAAAGGAGTATTTCATTCCTGCCTGGACTTCTAATCATTGTCACATGGGGGTGGGCTTTACCTCAAGAGCTGAAGGTGCCCATTCAATTGTTAAAATTTGTCTCCAAAAGTCCACTGGTACTCTTCTGAAGGTTATTTGAGTCCTTCATATGGCTTTCAGGAAACAATTTATTTAAATAATCAACATAATCTTAAAAGAAATTATTTTCCATGTCAAGAGTTTCCCACCTAATATCTGTTCTCTCAATGGCAAGGTGTCACATTATTTATTTCAGATGGCCTTTAAAAATTTCAGAAACAAATTCCCTCCAATGTAAAATGCACCAACAAACAGAGTAATTCTCAAAAGGAACATTGCAAAAACAAGAACTAAAAGGCATTTTCCAAGCTACAAAGTATACAGTCATCATACTTCCATTCAAAGTGGCATTTGAATTTAAATTTAAGGATTTTTAATTGTCAATTTCTTAACTTTCTTTCTATATTCACCAATTTTCTTTACAATATTATTCTGAGAATGACTATCAAGGAGATGGTCAGAGTGGTCAGAAAGAAGTAAACAATGAAGTAAAAAAAGCTTCAAGATAATGGGGAAGACCTTTTTTAAAGACAAATTGCAAAAAATAACCACAATTTTTCAACATTTTCAAGATTTTTTAGCTGGAAATGTACTTTTTTCATGAAATTCCCAACATTTAAGTGGACCAAGAGTATTATTTAGACCCATTTGAATGCAAAAATAGCAATGAAAGACCTTGAGACAAATAATTAAAATAAAAAAAAATCTGTCAAGCTTTGAAATAATTGAAAATTTAATTCAATAGAGAAGGAAGACTTTTATTAAAAGTCATAAGAACAACAAATTTTATATCATAATCAATTCTACCCCCCTTCCCCTTCACCCCTTCAAATTATGGAAGTGAATTTATATAAATATTATGAGTCCTCATTATCCAAATCAATAACTTCATTAAATTAATTAACCTTAGAACTTGACTTTAAATAATTTCAAAAATACAGAGGTTACCCTCATAAGGTTCACAAGATTAGTTAAGAGTAAAAAAGAACCTAATAAAGAAAATTCCCTTAAACTTGAAACCACTTTAAAGATTTAATATTTAATTTATTTAGCTTATTAAAAAAAATTTTAAAAAAAAAAATTATTACAAAAAAGTTATGAATTCTCCAATTTTTTTTTTTTGTTTTGTTTTTTTTTTTTTAAGTTTTTAATTCATTTTAATATATTTTTTTTTTTTTGGTTATTTTAAATCCTAATTATTATTTTTTTTATTTATTTAACCTTTTTTATTTTATTAGGTACTCTCACTCAAAAATTCAAATTTAAAAAATAAACTTTTAATTTTAATAAATTTTTCTAAAAATTGATGAGTAATGAAAATTTTTTTTTGATTATATATAACAATATTTCATTAAATTCAAAAGAAAAAAAAAACAATTTTCTAATGCCAAAGGCAAATTTTTATAAAGAAAAAAAAAATTATCAAAACATTTATTAATTAATTAATACCTTTAGTCCCCATCCCCCTTAAATAAGCTTTTATTTAAAATTAATTGATTTATATGAAGATTTTTTTGTTAAGGATGTTTAAATAGAAATTAAATTTAAATTCTTTATATTTATTATAAAATTTAAAATAAATTTAAAAGATTAATTTTATTTTATTTTAAACTTTAAAAATTTCTCATTTTCACTTTATTTTTTGAATTCTAAATTAAAATCATATGTTTTTTTTTTGTTGTATAGCTGTTCTTATTTTTTGTTTATATGTCATCAGTTTTAATATTTACCCAATCCCTAAATTACAGTCAATTGGGAATTTAATTCCAAACCACAATCCTTGAGGTGGGAAGATAAATTTAACAAAGCAAAAAATTCTATATTTGTTAAATATTCCTCCCCCTTTAAGAAAAAACCCACTGTGGAACTCCTTTTAGTGTGGGATTGGATAAGGCAGTCCTTGAGGGGGAAATCACAGGTAAACAGTTTTGAATTGCTGAAATAATCCTGTAACCAAGGGTGCTAATGGTGTTTTAGCTGCCCCTCTGAATATACTAAACAATCTCCCTACAGAGCTCACAAATCAATATTTAAGATTGTGGCTTTACAACTAGAAAAGACTTTTTAGCTGTCTCTATCAGACCTATTCAATAATCAGATAAGTAACTTATAAGTTAAAAAAATAAAAAAATATAGTTTTCAAATAATAATATAAGATGATTTTAAGGGTAAGACCTTAATAGTATAAGAGGTTGATTTAATATAATACTAATAATATATGTTTTAAGGGGGTAAGCTCAATTTGATGTTATATATGTTATAATACTTAATGGTTTGAGAGGGTATTTGTTAATATAATATAATAATAAGACTTTCAATAATTTATTGGTAAGATTTTGTTCAATATAGAGAGGATTTTTGTTAAATATATAAAAGATATAATATAATATAAGGGTAGGATTTTTTATATATAATAATATATAGTTGTAAGGTTGGTTTTTTTAATATGAAGATATAATAAGACTATTTTTCCTTTATAATGTAAAGGTTATGGGGATAAACTCAATATTATGAGTATTATTGATAGTATTATAGTTATAAGACTAATAATTTAAACATAGGGTGGATTAATGATATTAAGTAGACCTTCTGTTAACTACTATTAATTAGAAATCACTATGAATTAAACTTATAAGTCTATAATACTTTAATAAAAGTAACTAGATTATCCTACTAGTAAGGGATGAATAGTTATCCTCCTTCTTGGTATATAACTAATTGGATTCATGGGGAAAGGGGGAAAAAATGAGGGAGAGAGGCCCTCTATTTATATTCTTTGGGCCCTCCATAGAGGCACTCAAAAACAAGGGACTTAGAATTTTTCACTTCTTTTGGCTGGGATAATTTTTTTATAGTGGTGAGATACCATTTGTTTGGTTTGTTGCACCAATTTATGTATGATTATATAATCTGAGATGTTTTTGCTGGTGAGGAATTTTGAGATGGTGTCATTTGATCAAGATATTTCACCATATGTTTGGTATATTGCACCATAGGTCTGTGCACTGTTTGAGCTTTAGGTGGAGAATTCTGTGTATTTTGGGGATTCTATTTGTCCTGTATGAGATTCAATTTTTCTTTATCTAACTTAATTCTGTTTTTAATTTAAAGTTACTGGATTATCAGGTGGCTGTGCTTGTATTTCCACAGATTTTCTGGGTAATTTAAGGTTTTTGATGGATTTTCCTTGCATAAATTGATTGATTTCTTTTTATTTCTGTCTTGTGACTGTTGATTGATACAGCTTTAATTTATTCCTTATTGAAGTGGCCGCAGTTTAATAACTGAATTGCTGAGTAATCCAAAGGTTGAGCAGAGCCTGGGTAACTTGAGTGTTTCACTACCCCTATTACTGGTAAATTTAACATTCTTGCTAGCTTATCTTCTTCTTTTCCTTATTTCATTGTCATTCTTGTAATCAAATGGACCATTCTTCCAGTATTTTCTTATGGGATTATACATATTGATAAAGTTAAATCAATTATATTGCTGAATTCCTCTATTGTAATTGATTAATTATTGATTTTTCTTTGTTATTTCTTCAATTTATAGCCTTATGGATGAAATTTCACTTGAAACTGGGCCAATAAGGTATGGAATACCACACCACTATTTTAAAGTTTGCTTCAGATTTATTATATATATATATATATATAATCTATCCCATTTATCCCTCTTATCAGTCTTATCTATTCCCTAAACATCCCTTCATTAAGTTTTTTTTTATCAAAAATATGAAAATTTTGTAGTTAAAAACAGTCATATTCCAAACATAAAAACTTTTTTTGAAAAAAAAAATGCATTTTTCAATTTTCACTTGTTCTACCCTAAAAAGAAAATACAAAAATTATGGGCTTCTGGTTTTTGATTCTCAAAATTTACCCCTGAATATTTTTTTAAAAAAAAAAACAAAAAAAAAAAACAGGGAAATTCATAAGTAGGAAGTTCTTTAATTAATTTTTCAAAGCATTTTGGGATAAAAAATCCTCAAAACTTGGCTTGAGGAGTTTTTTTTTGAAAAAAAGAGGGCCACTTATATGTTTTTAAAAAAACATTACATGATTTTTACCAGCACACCAAAAAAAGAAAATTTATTTATTTATTTATGATTTGATAATTGAATATCTTTTTTTGCAAATTAATTATTCAATTAATGAAATTTAGATTTAATTTAAAAATAATTTTATATTCTTTTTTTTCAAGATAAAAAAAAACAAAAAAAACTATAAAGTTTATATTAATTATATTAATATTAAATTAAATTTAGTTCAATAAACTGTAATTTATTAATTAAAAAAAATCTGATCAAATTGATTTTGTTTATTTGAAAGCTGGTTTTTATCATTTAAATTTTTTTAAAGGATATTAGAAAATTATTGTTTTTAAAATCAGAAATGAGTCGAAGAATGGATTTATAAATTTCAGGAATGTTGGTGTTTTTGTTTAATTACTCATATTTCAGTGCTGATTAAAATATGTGACAAGTTTCAAGGGTTGAAATGAGATGAGGTAAAAATAGCATTGTAATCAGATCAAGACAAAGATTTGCATTGATAAATAAAGATTAAAAAAGAAAAGTGAATTGTGGGAGCATGAGTGGATATGAAAAGGCTAAAACCTTGCTTGTAAGGGTATGGAAACGATTGAAGTTTTGGTCTGAGCTTAACTTGTGCATACCTGAAATTTGTTTGGTGATTTGGTTACATACCCATCCAAATCATATTCAGCACTGGATCTCCTTTAAATGGGCACATTTTCAAGGTAAGGACTGCCAACTTTGATGTATATACTCAAGATCGTATGATAACAAAGTTATCAATTAAGATTTTTGATTGAAACACTTTTTGACTGTCTTTTTTTTGGAAACCAGTTTATTTGAATTCAATTTTAAAAGTTCAATATTTCAATTCATTTAGTCCACCTTGAAATTTTTGTCTAACAGCCATGTGCAACTTGAAAAGGGGCTAAACTCACTTGATACACCATACATCATTTTCTATAATTAGTAAAAAAAGAGGGGGTGCTTAAGAGCGTTTTAAATCCCATCATGATTTAAGCTTTTTTTAAGCACTTTTACTTTATAGAGCTTTATAATATGAATTTTAAGTGATTCACAAGATTTGAGGTTTATTGGATAAGTAAGTCTCCTTGGAAGGGGTGCATAAGGCCTGTCAGCATTGGAAAAGATGTCTACTTCTTGCTGCTTGAGGCTTAAAGTGGCTCTGTCTGATGCAAAGGCTTCTTTATGTTGATATGACAAGTATGATAATCGTCTTTTTTGAATTTTTTTCAGCGTGTGCCATGATCATAAAAAAGAAAAGGCCACATGTTTAGTTTGAGAAATGTCTGAATAAATACCAGTCCAATCATTCCTCAGGGGCCCCACCGTTTAGTTTTAGATGGGTTGGATTTTTTGTATGATTACGCTAGAAAATCGTTCTTGTCTTGAGATAGAAACTGCTATTTCAGCGGCCTATTATCATTTGTTTTCTATTCCAACATAACGATGAGTTTTTGGCTTTATCGGTCTCTAAAGAAAAATCACGATTAGGTTCCAAAATGGATGTTTCAAAAATGGTGAATTGATTTTATTTCGCCGCTACACGTCAAAAAAGTAATGTTACAAAAGGTGATTGACAGTGAGAAAGCAATCAGTATTTCATTGGGTAGTAAGATGCGAAACTGGTTATAATGATCATCTTGAATCTTGAAATCGACGTCTTTGTCACAAACACTCTCGAATCTTTTGAATATCAATGTCGTAGGTTCCACTAAAAAAATTCTATAATAGAAAAACGGTTAAGTTTTTTCAAATGAATATCTATAGATCCAAGTCACTCGAAAAAATCTAAAAAGCGACTGACAATAATTTCTTTTTGACTGGAACATTGTAAAATTTGTTTAGCAAAACATTTGAGCAATCTGGCAGAGATTTCGATTATGGAATTAATTGATGAATGTTTGATTACTAAATGATCGATTAAAGCTCTTTTTATAAGTTGAAAAAGGTCCATGAGGATCAAGTTATTGAGAAGATTGGTACATTAATTGAGGCAAAGTCAATAAGATTAATAATCAAAATACATGTGATTTACTCACACGAATGATTCTGGGGAGGCAAAACCCAAGAAGAATCCATGAGTGAGACTAAGTAGACATTGCTTGTAATGAGAAAAGAGAAAAAAAAGAAAAAGTATGAATTTTGACTTTCTGAGGGCTAGAAATTCATGAATTGAATTACTGACACCAAGTGAGATGGAAAGTTGTTCTAAATGCTTTAATAATAATTGACAGGTTTGGGAATTTGAACCAGGTGAGAGCAATCGAGTTTTAACTTTTTCAACAAATTGGTCATAATGATTTGTGTTAGCGGTTGATTCTTGAAACGCGCCATGACCAAATTGATCCAAGATTTTTTGACAAATTGTATAGATTTCCATTAAGGTTACAGAGCCCAAATCATCGATTGTTTCTTTATCGTTTAGAAAAATTAATAGGAAGCTATACAAGACGGGAGCTATGCGATCGATTAAGAAAGCTTCTGTATAAGCTTGGGTGGCATGAAAGATAGCCAAAAGACTAAATGAAAAGAAGTAACAAGGTGAGGAAGAACTGAGTGAGCAGAGAGAAAATATATTTTCAAAGGATGATTAAAGGAACGGACGTTTCTAAAGAGAATTGGAAAGAAGCGCTATCAAGCTTCCAAACTGATCTGAATTTTTTTAAAAATACTTGAGGAGATGGTCTGGCCAAAAGGTTATAATAAGTCGTGACGAGTGTTTGATGTTCAGGTTGAGATTTGATCAAGAGGGTTTTATAGATTTCCAATCTAAGAGAAGTACAATAGTTTAGTGTTAAGAAATGAAAAAACGGTATATTTCAAAAAAAAAAAAAACCTAAGCTCAGAAGGAAATTTTAAATGATGATCTAATTGATCTTTCAATGATCGAAGTAATTGCTCAAGGTTGAGTGATGAATGATTAAGATCCTAATGAAACGATGAAATGATCAAATCAGATTGAATATCAGATTGAAAGAGATTGAGCAGAAAAAAGAACCAGACTAACGTTAAAGATTTGAGATGATAGCGATCGTAATTTTTGATTTAAAGGAATGAGATGAAGATTTTGATTAATGAATGGAGTATTGGAAGGAGGTAGAAAAGCTTGAGTTGAATGCAGAATTTTTTGCAATTTTGGGAGAGGATTGGATGAATGTTGAGATAATATGAGATCTTGTGAGGCAAGATAATGAAAAAAAACCTAATATTAAAACCAATCGAGTCAGTGAAAAGTAAGCGAAAATGAATCCAACGATTTTACATACACAATCTGATTCTAAACAAGTTATGATAGGATTTGAATCTTGAGGATTGAGAGTATCAATTAAAGATATTTTGATTAATTGATTTGAATTGGGTAAGAGGGCTAAGAATTCTACCTGAAAATGAGCAAGATTAAAAAAAGGAGATTTGGAGGTTTGATGAAGATATAAAAGGGTTGATTTACGGAATGATTTAGATGATCGCATTTTATACAAACCAAATGAGAGAGATGTTGTGGGACTTGAGCGAGGAATTGATTACCTTCTAAATGATGAATTGAACCAAGATGAAGATTGAAAGCATAAGCGTGATAATGATTAGAATTTAAATGACAAGGCGGGACGATAAGTTGATGGGAAGGTTTTGAATTGAAAAGAATTGAAGGTTTTGAAGGAATTTGATGATGATTAAAGATTTCTGATAGATTCCAAAGGGCTATTGAATGATTATTGAATTGGATGAAAAGATTATCTTGAGAATGATGTGATTGATGATGAGATTTAAAATGATAAAATGAGGATAATAAAGGACTATAAGGATTTAAACGACTAAATTTGACTGAAAGGTTTGAACCAAAAGCTTTTAAGCAAACTATCTTGATTTGATTTTGATTTTGATTAACTTTCCAAATTAAGATTTCAGTTATTGAACCGGTTATGATGATAGATTGATTAAGATCGTTCAAGAAATTTTTAATGTTAACTATGGATGATCTATGAAATGATTCCAAAGGTTTGGATGAATCTAAAACAAGAATCCAAACAAGATAATCAATAAATAAATCCTCAAAAAAAAGAAAAGAAAAGAGAAAATTAAGATAAACTTAGGATTTGATTTGAGTTACTTTTGATTGAATTAATTAAATATAAATCACCCATCGAATTTCCCAATAAAATATTAAGATTATTGAAATCTTTTAAAGGTTTTAAGATTTCTAAGCAAGTTAAGTTTTTGAGATTATCATCATTTTGATTAGAATTTAATTTTTTATTGAAATTTTTCATTAAACTGAAATTTTTTTTTAAATCAAAGACGAAATAATTCAAGTTTTTAAAATCTGAATCCATGTTTAAAAAGATTAATTTGTCTAAATCTTTTGTTGAATTTGAATTTGAGTTTGTGGTTGAGAAGGATTGAATTGAAAAGATCATTTTATGATAATGAATTGCTGAATTGTTTTGATTTTGAGGATGATTTTCCTAGAATTTCTTGAATTTGTTTCCAAATTGACTTTGATATCGATCGTTGAGCGATTCAACCCTCATGACTGATTTGAACTGGCGTCTTTGAGGGGCAGAATGATCGGTCTTGAGGTTCTGATGCAGTTGGTGTGGTGGAAATTCCTGAGGATCAGAAGATGATGATGATGAAAGATTTTGGAGAAAAATTAAGTTCCAGTTGAGTTTTCCAAAAGGGACCAATGGGCTGTTGACCAGACTTTAAATGGGGTGGATCTGGGTGGCAGTGCTGAGGGGAGGATTTGAAGCCAGGAGCCAGGGTTAGTGCTAAGCCACTTCCAAGCTTTTGCTGGTGCTTTCAAGCCAATTGGCACTTTCTGGGTCAATTTAAGTGAAAGATGACCTTCTCAGCCTCAAATTGCAGGTAAATTGACTTGTCTCACTTGAAAATCAGTGTGAGGTAGCTCTGTCACCATTATCACAGCTTGAGAGAACCTCAAAGTCACCAAAATGCTGCTCATTCAAACAAATGGATGATTCTTGATATGCACAAGCAGGAAAGGTGATCATTGAGGTAGGTTTTATATACCCAAATAGGCCACAAAGCACTCAAAAATAACTTTTGGAATGCACAGAACCCATAAGTCATGCATATAGCCAAAAGTCATTATTTTCAACAGGAAAAACTATGTATGACTTTTTTGCGAGGAAGTAAATCCATGGATTTAAGGCCAGATTTGGATTCGAGACAAAAATTCACCTAGGGTAGCTCCACAGAGTAAATAAGCTCAAATCAACTCTATGAGGTGGTAATATGGAAAATACTTCAATACCACATAAAAGAATTGTGAAGACTTTTGTTTTTCTCTATTTCATGCCAAAATGATGGGAATGTGAGAAATCCCATGTTGCATATACCCTAAGAATAGTATTATGCATGTTGGTGGCACTTAATATTATGGTATTCTTACATACACTTTTGGTACACCCATAGTGGATATCAGTCTTAAAGCTTAAATTTCTATTTTGACATGAAAAATAGTCAAGGGGGACAAAAGACCTCAAAGAGAGCCAGGGAACCCAACTTCTGAGGCCTCTGAGGCATAGCCAGTCCTGAAGGTTGGATAAATAGCTTATTGTGACCTATCAGTCAGTTAAAGCCCTTTAGGAACCTTGCTACTAAGGCTAATTCTCATTAAATGATGAGCAAATAGTAAATAAGCTGCTATTTGGACATGACAAGTAAGTAAAGAGCAACTCTGACTCCTATAACCAAGTCCATTCTTAATTATTTGAGATGGATAAACCTAAAAAGAGTAATTAAAACACTTTTGGACTAGTATCCATTAACTCACCTCATGGCAACCAGCTGTCACTTTATTTACTCATAATATGTAGAAAAATGTGGTAAAGCTTCAAAAATTCATTAAAAATAATTTTTTTAATTAATCCTTTGAAAAAATTCTGCACCAATGGAGAAAGGGCAACATTAAAACCAAAAGGAATTATGTAAGGTGTGGATATGAAACTTTGATTAAAAATCAAATACTTTTCCTGTCCTCAAAATTTGTATAAGGTAAAATTTGATTAGAATTAGTAAGTTTTAAGAGTTTTAAGAGAAAAAACAGCAAATTTATTTTTTTAACTTTGTTAGTATAAAACAATAATATTATATAGACTTACCATTTTACTAACAATAAAAACATATCCAAAAATACTCTACAAGAGATATTAATGGCCACAAAAGAGATTTCTTCAAGAGCAATTTCAATTAGAATTAATTGAGCAAGAAACTTCAGGTAATTAATATGAGAACAGAGTCTCTGAAAGAATATTAAAGAGAAAACATGCCCAAAAGTGACCAGAGTGAATTTGGAAACAAAGTGACAAGGTTAACAATGATGAAAGATGCTTTAATTCACTTTTGGGGTGTTTCAAGGGTAAAAATGATTATAAGAGTTACAAAAAATGATTATAATGATCTAAGAAAGGTGGTTGGAATCTTTTATTGATTGGTTTAACAGTGTTTAAAGTAATTATAAAAGGAAAAGATTCTAACCTGAAGAGAAAAGTGGGGCAAAGAAGACATTCTTTTATAGACACCAATTTTCTTACTACAAAAGTGAATTTTTCTCTTGTCAGTTGTGGAAAACACTTTGACAACAGAAAAGCCAATTATGGCATCATTGAACCCTGGTTTAGACCAAACAAGGGGTGGTTTTAGCAATTTAGTCCCTTAAATAGGCCATTGCTATAATAATACCTAGTTTTGAGCCTTCAAAACATGTTAGAATGTGTGTAAGAGACCTCAAAACAAGTTAAAACTTCCCTGATTGACATCAAAACCTCATCATCAATTTAGTAACAGACCATGTGACTCAATTCCAGGCCAAAATTAATGAGCTTTTACATGAATTTTGACATTCTACACCTTTCAGAAAGGAATTTGGGGGAGTTTGGTACCCTTGGAACCAAGATTCCTTTTTTACCCAAAAATTTAATCTTTCCAATTTATTTTTTCTTCAATTACTAATCATGTAAAATATACTTAAATTTTACACATATAATTCAATCTAAAAATTACAGTAAACAACTGTAATTATTAATCATTCATATGAAAATTTAAGTTAACTTCTTTAATACATGCACAAATTTTGATATTTCAATTTAAAAATAATTTAATTCCCCATAGCTTCTAAACAACACACCACATCTCAATTTTAACAAAAAAAAAAGATGGTTAATACCACCTTTGGTGTGAATGAATATAAATTTTTGAGAATTTTCAGATTTTCATACAGAAAATACTAAAAACTTAATTTAAGCTTATTTAAAATTTTATTACAGAATTTTCAGTCAAAAGTGACCCCACCTGAATTTCATCCAATCAATAGGTAATAATTGATTTTCAAAATTTGGAACAAAATTCTTAAGAAAATATTTTTCAATGCAAGAGCAGAAAGCTCCTGGGTCAAGTAATAGTTTAGTGTGTTTGTTATCAACAACCAAATATTTCATACAGGGATCTATAGATTTGTAAAATTTCCCCATTTTTGGTTTGGTTTTAATAAGTTGTGAATCTTGAATTTTTGATAAATCAAACTGACTCTTACTCAATTGTGGTAAGTGAGAGTAAAAATTATGTCATGTTAAATGTGACATTGATATTTCTTATATACTGTTAACCATCAGAAAGAATATTGATGATTTATCATTTCAATTTTCTTCATTAAAATCATATTTTTCCTCATCTATTTCTTTTTCAATATTGCTTTCATTGATTTTCCCTCTTTTTGAACATATATTGACCAAATGTGTGGTAACTTGGAAAATATGGAGCTTTCTGATTGTTTATACAGATTTATATTACATTTTCCCAAAATTTTGTTTAGGGATATTGTCCACAGAATTTCTCAAAGGTGTATTAAATCTTTTTTTGAGATTCATCCTACTAGAACAAATTCTTGTTTTGTTGGTTACTTCTTCTAATATGCTTATGAGATCTTCTTATGAAGACTATTAAGTAGTCCATCTTTTTACAGAATTTTTCAAATTACCCCCACATTATCTCAAAATTTTTCTATGAATCATAAATCTTGACATATGAGGATATATAAATCAATTTTAATATTTTAAATTCACAAATAATTTATTAAATCACTCTGAAAATTTTTTTTAAAAGTATTTTTTTTAGTATTAGTGAGTGCTTTATCAAATTCTCAAAGTTTTTTTTCTCTAAATTTATAGTTTTATTAAATAATTTATAATAATTACTCTCTCAGAAGTAATTACTAATCATATTAATTCCAAATTAATTTAATAAGATGTTTGATTATTGAATCCAGTTTTAATTTATTCTAGTAGAACATTACTTCTTACTTTTATAATCATCAGTAGTTTATAAAAATTAAAACAAATAATTAAAAAATAAATTCTTTATTTGTGTTTATAATAAGCTCATTCATTATATTTCATAAGAAAAGTAATAGTAATTTTGATTAATAATAATATTATAAAGAGTTTCATAGGAAATTCTTATAGTAAAATTTCACCTTTGTAATTCTAAAGGAGTAAATTTTGAGAAATGAGTACTCATCTTTGAGTACTTTTAATTCCATGAAATTCTCAATTTGAAGCAATATTGGAAAAAAGTACATTATAAAGTGCACATGTTCACATTTTTAGCTGAAACTTGGTTTTATGCAAGACTAATTAATATTCAAAAGGTTATCTAGATTTCTCTGAAAGCTTTAAAAGGACCCAAGTCTTGTACCAAAGGGGTTACTTTAAATTTGATGCTATCCCAACTCTTCAGAAGAACTAGAGAAAATCATTTTGTAAAAGGGAACCTTTTTAATTAAAAAGCTGAATTAAACTTGTATGATAGTATTATTGAGAATATTGAGGCCATTTAAGTGACTCAAA
The DNA here is from genome assembly GCA_023105745.1 of Austropuccinia psidii. NCBI lineage: Eukaryota > Fungi > Basidiomycota > Pucciniomycetes > Pucciniales > Sphaerophragmiaceae > Austropuccinia > Austropuccinia psidii. The sequence goes on from JALGQZ010000008.1 coordinate 32,880,375, forward strand.
TTTTTTTCAAAATGTCACAGGGGCACTTAGAAATTAAAAGTGGCCTGTAACTCAATTAATAAGAGCTTAAGTGGAAGAACTCCAAATAATTAAAGGATACAATTATGTTTCTCTAAGAAGAATGTAGCACAAATAATAAATCAAGAATAGATTCCAATGAAAAAAGGTCCAACCAAGTAAATACTTAAATCACTGTTTCAACATGTTCAGAAGGAATAAAGGTATTGGCAAGGATATTACCACCAATATCTAATGGAAAGGCAAGGAAAGGTATAAATGACTAACTTAATATTTTTGGTATTTATAATGAAAAGATTAAAGAAAATCTAATATATCAATTAACTGCGGGAAACCCTGAAGGGGCTGAAAGTGTGACCAGTTTATGTGAAAAATTTGAGCACTTGGTCCTTGAGGGTTGAAACCTCATCTGTGCTGGATTATTTGGGAAAATTTACTTGGCTTCATTGGGAAAGGAAATGTGTGTATTTAATTAACCACAGTAGTAAGTTGAACTGACCAGAAGGGTATGTTCCATACAGGTTCTGCTGACTGCATACTTTATTGTCTGAATTGGGGTTGCACTTGATGTATTGAGCTTTCACATCTTGTAAAACATTTACATAATTCTTTAGAGATACCTGGACAGTATTACCTTGGGTAAAAACTGAGTGGTTGTAGAACACAGCCTGGTGGAAGGAGGAGGCTGTTATGGATGGCCACAGGTTCCCTCAAAAGGGCTGTTCTCAAAGATCTAGCATAATTGGGATTTAGGAGGATTGCACATAAAAAACAAATTCACTTGATATAGTTCTGCATAATAATGCTATAATCATATCAAGGTGATAGGGTACCATGTCCCTGAATTTCCTGAGGGGCTTGGATCAGCTTATTTTGGTGTATAGTCCATTATTTTCAATTTTGGTATTTGAAACCCCCTGTGGTCTGTATGCCACAGCCTGAAACCTATAGACTGCATAGGAGGCCCCCATAGGTGTAGGGACAAAATTTCCCAAATAAACTGGAAGAAGTCCTAAATCTGTGGCAGAACTGATAGAAATGTTAGCATTTTCATAAGTGAAGATGGCAGAAATTTCTTCCATAGCTGATGAAAAAAGAAACTTTCCATAAGGGATGAGGAAGTTGAATGAGATTCATCTGAAGAGGTTTGTGCAATAGAAGTATCCAGTTTCTGGCCCAAGGGGGGAGACTTTGGATTGACTGCATATCTCACCTTCTGGCAGGATTGGGGAAAAATAATTTGCCAAAGGACCCATTTGTATTGATAAAAATTTATCATTATATAATGAACCTGTAACCAAGCTCCCTGAGACAATATAAATACCTTCTAAAAATTTCAATAGTAATAAGGTCATATCCCCATGGTGGTAATTTGCATTGAATTTAAATTCCACTTTACAGGAGAGTTGGGGAAAAATCCTTTTTCAAAGGGCCTATTTTTACTAATTGAGATATACCATGCTTGGATGAAAGTGTAACTAGAATTACCAAGACTTTCTAAATCCCTTAGGAGCTGTTTAATAGTCACCAAGCCCTTTTCCAATCAAGTTTCTTGATATTAAATGTAAAGTCCACTTTTCCAAACCAGGCTTGCTGCAAAATGATTGGCCAAGGGGTCCACTTGTATTTATTAAAATTAATTATTATTGTATACAGGAAGAACTAAGATTATTGGAGAAATATAAATTACTGTAAAGAAATGTAAAAGTACCCAAATTATTTCTCAAGGGGTGGTACTTTTGATTGACTGCATATCTCACTTTGCAGAGAGGGTAGGGAGAAATACTTTACCAAAGGTCCCATTTGTTCTTATTCAGCTGAATTAATTTTGAATTAAATAATAATTGAGATTACTGAATCCATATAGATGAATTCAAAGTCTTGAAAAAGTAACCAGGTCCTGGCCCAAGAGAGGTATGTTTGATTGAACTTAAATCCTTCCATACAACAGCAGTGGGAAAAAATACTTTTTCAAAGGCCCCATTTTTAATTATAAAAGTAGATTATGTTTTCATACAAGATTAGATGATCTTTACAAGACCATCTGAATTCCTGAACATCCTTCTAAGAGTACTAAAGTCCTGGTCCAAATGGAGTACATTTGATTGAGGTTAAACCCCCTTTTTGACAGAAAGGATTTAGGAAATATTTTTTCCAAAGGGCCCATCTTTAATTATTACAATGAATCAATATTTCATGTAGATGTAACTTAGATACCTGGGGGAATCTATATTAATATCATTTACTTACAGAATCCACATCTTTGTGGCATGCTGGAACATAAGAGAGATGCATACAGGCATGTTAAAGCTGCATAATTCATTAAGAAGGCCCAGTTAAAAATGATGAAAGCTCTGGTTAGAGACCAATACATTCTTGCATGGGATTACTAAAAAAATTTCTATTTCATCAAAAAAATATAGGGAAATGAAAAGAAAACCTTCCTATTTAAGGAGAAGGAAAACCAGCTTATCAGGAAATCTTTATAGTCCTAAAAAATGATAAGAATTTGAAATTTATCATTTTTAAATATTCAGCTTTTTAAAAGAATTTGAAAAATTAATAAAATAAAATTATCTTAGAAAAATATGAAAGCATACTGCTATTTCTTGGTCAAAAAAAGCTAATTTGAACCAAAATCTCTGAATTTAACTTCAATCCTATTAAAAACTGAAATTGTTTTCCAAATTTTGAAATTCAAAATGAATTTGAGGCTAAAGGCTTTGTTTTATTTTAATATGAAGATATGTTGAAGTGAAATAATTCCTTTTACAGAAGAATCTGGTTAAACCCAGAAGATGGCTTAAATAATCTGTTAATATTCAGATGCACACACTAATCTTGAAATCACACTGTATTTTAATCATCAGAATGAAAATATTCTTATAAAATGTAATTTATACTATTCAATATGGATCTATGAATATATAAAAGAAATAACTAGGTATTGAATTCTCCATAATAATCTTGAAAATTTCCTTTTACTTATGTATATCTTACATGAAAGTGACTTGGGAAATGATTTAGCTCAGAGAGGTAAGCTATTTTTCAGAAATTCTCTCAACTTTTTACAGAAATGTAAACTGGAGTCACCTTCTGGAAATTGATGCAAAGCTTTCCCTGGTGGTAGGTGTAAGAATCAGCCTTGGGATTCAGATTCATACTGTGTAGAATCCTGTATTTTGGTGAACTTTTTCACACTGTCACTGATTGAAAATATTTTATGTTATTTTATTTCTTATTATCACAGCTTCTCTTATATTATTATATAGCTTTATATTATATCTGAAGTTATTGATACTACAATTCTCATTTTACAAGATCTTTAAAAATCAGAAAACAGCTTGATAGCTCTAGATACCTTCATGGAAAAAGCTACTTGCATGTTTTTCAGATTTAATTTTATGGTTTATTTATGGTTCCTTTTATCTTTAAAAGCTTCAAAAGTACACAAAACAAAAAAAGGGTGCAGTTGGAAGGTCCCCCAACTACCAATAACATAAATATTCACAGCCATGCAAGTATTGGATTGCAATATATGAAGATTCTCTTACTGGGAAAGATTCAAAAATCTTAATCTTATGGAAGAATGTCTTTTATAATGTAAGAGCTGATGAATCCTAAGAAGTCAATGGATCATGCACAAAGGAAAGTGAATTGATTGAGAGGATCTTTTAATGAAATCCAGTTTATAAATAAAAATGGGATCATCAAAATATATTAAGTTTTAAATGCTAGCAACTTCTATACTGAAGAATACAAGAAGAAATTTTCAAATCTTACTGCATTGAAATTCTTATAAAAGGATAACAATTCTAAAAATAACAATCAGGACTTAAAAAATAAGGAAAACTCTAAGTATGAGACAGCTCGACCAAGCTCAAGTGAGCCTAGTAAGCTAAGAAGGTATTGTAATTGATCACATTATGCATATCTAAAAATGAAATAAGAATTAAAGAATTATTTTAGAATGAAAAGAAACAAAAGAATTTAATTAAAAAAACTAGCCAAAGCACAGTTAGTGATGTTTGAACACCAAAAAGAGAAAAAAAAGTCATTTAATGTAGCACTTCTTCTCTTGAGAACTTAGATCCTCTATCTGTGATGAGAAAATTTTCTCTCCCAAATAGATTGTGAAAATAGGTAAGATTACAATTCAAAAAAAATTAAGTCTTCAAAAGCGAAAATCAAGGGTTAAGATCTCTGAAGACCACTATTTAACCAATCAGTAAGCTTAATATTGCTATTTTAAATGATTCAACCATTTTTTCTCAATATGTTTAGATTACTTTCTTTCATTATCAAGAGGATTTTCTTGCTTTTTTATAAATTTAAATATTTCAGAAAGAGGAGAAAATTAATTTTTTTAATTTAATTTAATGTAATTTTTCACATACTTTATTTACATCCTTTTTTGAGCCATTTTAATTGTAAAAAGACATTCATTTGTCAAATTTTAAAATTGAGATTTTCAATAAATAATACTTGAATTTGTTTATTTGTTGATTTTAATAATTGAGATTTGATACTCAAATAATAATTGGAGCAAATAAGATAGGAGGAAAGCCATTTTTATTTGGAATATAATGGAAATATTTCATTAACATATAAAGCCTTTCATTTTAATTGCTTGAAATCAAAACTTTCAATACCCTTGAGTTCAGGAATGAATCATATTTGAGCTTATGGCTTTGAGTTGAATATTAAAGTTCTTTTTTCTTTTTGCAATTTTAAATAAAATATTTCAGTTTCTTGTGAGATCTCAGGGACCAAGCTCCGTTCTTTAAGTTTTAACCCATATTTACCCTAAATAGTTAGAGTTTTAAGTATGACACATGAAGGTGACTTGATTGTTTCAAGGAAAGCTTTTTGAAACCCCAAACCTCACAGATATCCTCTTACATCCAATAAAAGTAATGGGTCTTTTTTACAGTTTGAAAGGTTTTTTAAATAAAATATAAATTGGTGTCTTTCCCCTTGAGAAGTGGAAATACTTTTGACAAAGATAAAGACAACATTAAACGTAGTAGGAGTATCTGTTATGATTAAATAAATTTATATTATAATGACATTGGGAGCTTTAAAATGAATCATTATTTGGTATAAAGGTAACTTTTTCTGCATATTTTAATCATTATGTGATCCTTGAATTACAGAAAAAAGCTCTTCTGATATTAGTGCTTCAAGAGAAAGAGTTTTCACCTCAATAAATTCATTTAAGCTCAGCATATTAACTAAGATTAAGAGAGAATTGAATTTATATTTTACAAAATATTTAGCTACCTATTTTTGGTTTAAATTTGTAAATTTACAATGAGTGCAGTCAAGAGATCCAAGACTCATTGAAACCATTATGGAAACCAATAATTACCAATAATTTCAACTTTTTTGAGGTAGGATAAAAATGGTATTGTGATTAATATGTCTCCAGAACTGCTTCAACAAACTTCTCAATATTTTTCATGATTTTTTAAGATTTTTACATATTTTTTAACTTTATAAGCTGAAAATATTGCTAAAGCAAATATTATAGAGCTCACTTTAGTGTGAAATTAGATAAGGTAATCTTTAAGGAGGAAATGACAGGCATAAATTTTAAAATTGATGCATTATCCTGTAAAAAAGGGCTCTCAGTCTTATTAGGTGCCTCTTTGAGAGTACTAAGAAATCTACCAGAACAGCTAATAGATAAATATCTAAGATTGTGGCTTTAAAACCAGAGAAGAATTTTTACAAGTATCAATAAGACCTAATCAATAACTAGACAAATAATTTCTGAGTAAAAATATAAAATATGGTGGATCAATAATAATCAAAAATTAAATAATGATAATATTAATTTTAAAATATAGGAGATTGATGAATCATAAAGGAAACAACATTTGGCAAAAAATTAGACTAAATATAATGATATAGATTTCCAAGAATTAATGATTTAAAGGTAAAGCCTAATATAATATAATAATAAAATATTAAATAATATAAGGGTGAGGTATAATTTGATAAAGGAAAAGATATTTATGTATTATAAGACTGCTACAATATAGTATAAGGCTGATTTATTATATAAACTTAAGAGGCTGTAATGGTGTTTTAATATAAATACTATCATTCAAACAATTTTTCATTGGAAATGTAAAGGTTATGGGAAAAAATTTGATAATATCAATAATACTACCTATATCATATTTCAAAAAATAATAAATCAAGACTATGGTGGATTCATAATATAGCTTAGAGCTTCTATTAGCTAGTATCAATTTGATATTTCTATGAATGAGAAACTAAGATTTTAATAATATGAAAATAACTAGACTATTCCACTACGAAGGTTTCAATAAGCTATTCTACTTGTTGGTATATGCTTGTTATTTGTATGGGTTTAAATGTGAGATAAAGGCCCCTTTTTCATATTCCTTGGACCCTAAATACAGGAGCTCTAACAAAAGGGTTTTAGTTGTTTTTTGATTCATTTGGTTGAATTATTTTTTAAGAGTGGCATATCTCAAATTATAACATTTATGCATTTTATCAAAAAACTGTTTTGGAAAAACTCCACCTTCTTCAGATAATTATGTAATTTTACATGTTTATTCTCATGAGGATTTTTTAAAGGGTATAGTTTTGGGGGAACATTTCCAAATAGACTTTATTTATTTCACATTGTGGTATTCCATACCAATTGTACCAGTCTCAAGCTTACCAAATAATTTCAAAATAAGAAACTGTGGAGTTATGGACAAATCCCAGGAAGGCTGCAGAATTTGGAATAAAATTGAGGAGCTTGGAAGGAATTATGGAAGTTATTGTGGAATAACTCCAGATACAGGAATAAAATTGTGGAATTTCAGGGAAGAAATGGGAATAAAACTTCAGAATTTTGGACAATAAAATTAAAATATAGAATAATTTTGGAAATGGAAATAAAATTATGGAATGAATTTGCAGAAAAACTCTGTAGATAGGAATAAAATTATGTAATTCGGGAAGAAATTGGAATAAATTGAAAAACTTGGGAGAAATTATGGAAGATATTTGAGGATAACTCTGGGGATTGAAATAAAAATGTGGAATAATCCCAGAGAATAAAAATAGGATTGCAGAATTATAGAAAAATCCCATAATACCTCTGGGCAGAAGAAAATCAAAACACTAAATAATTTCAGAAATGGACATAGAGCTGTGTAATTATGATATAGGTGTGGATTAACTCCAGAGAAGGAAATCAAATTCCATAGCTATATAGCTAGTTAAATCAAAATTTAAAGAAGTCCTAGGGGATAATCAGGAAGATCAAAGTTTCAACCAGAATAATTTTAATTAAAATATCAAATACTGATTTATCCACCTTATTGCATCATCCATAGCATAATTACAAGATTAAATGGAGATAAACTAAATACAACTTTTTGAATTCTTATTTATCACAGAATAAGAACTGCATTTTATCCACCTAAAGCAAATTGAATGAAATACCTCAAGACTATGCAAGAAATTTCAATGGATTTACCAAGAGAAAAGTTTTTCTTAGTAATTTCAACACACATCAAATTTAATACAAATGATGGAATAATAGAACCAACCCACAAGAAAGATTTTCTCAAAATTGCAAATCAATGTTGAAAAAAAATATTTCATAACCTTTTTTCTAATATAATGGCAGTGCACTCAATAGAAAATTCTGTATTTGCCCCAGTTTCTCCACTTCCAAGAAGAATGTCACCAGCTGAATTCTCTGAAAGATATCATATGACTAGAAGAAGTTTCAATTGTCAGAAGATGTATTTTCTACAATTTCTTGGCACAAATAAACTCACAACAGCCAAATTTTCTCAATGACATCACATGATTTTGATAGGAAAAACACCACCAGCCAAATTCTCTCAGAAAACACATAACAAAGTCACCAAAAAGGGAAATTTCACCAGCTCAATTCTCTCAAAGATATCATATGACTAGAAGAAATTTCTATTGTCAGAAGGTGTATTTTCTCCACTTTCTTGGCAAAAAAAATCTCACCAACCAAATTATCTCAATGACATCACATTATTTTGATAATAAAAACACCACCATAAAAATTCCTTCAGAAAACACAATGCTACACCAAAACTACATGTCTCACCAGCTAAAACATCTTAAGTATTTTTTTTTGAGTCCCCTTTTTTGAGAAGCTCTATGGAGGCCCAAAAGGTATAAATAGAGGTCTTTTATCCCTCATTTTCCAGAAAAAAACAATACAACAAGTTCCTACTATTGAGGATCACAACCATACCTGAACTTGCAGGATATCTAGAGTAGTAGTGTTTTAATTGTGAAAATCTCAGTAGCTTATTATTTTTGAATAATAGTAGTATAACCATAATGAAAATCTCAGTAGCTTGGTATTAGTGAACACTAGTAGTACAACCATATTGTAAAGCTCAGTAGTCTTACTCAGTAGCTTAGTATTGCTGAAGAATAGTAGTATCACTGTGGTTTGAAGCTTAGAATCCTTGCTCAGAACCCTAGTATCATTAAAAAACCATAGTATCAAAGTTTATTGAACAATTATTCCTAGTATTAAATCCAGTGGTCCTCTTATTAGTATTCAAAAAATAATTATAATCAGAATAAAAAACTATTATTAGTCTTTATTTTATCAACAATTATAGTTTTAAATAATAGTTTTGATTGTAGTATTATTGATAAGTCTGATTTAGAAACTACTAATAAGTCTTCTTTATCTATTAAAGCCACAAATATTATCTTATCTTGTGATTCTCTGTAGGCTGACTATTCATTATTATTTACAGGGGAAGAAAATAAATCTTAACACCCATGGTATTCAAAACAGACTTACCAATAATTTCCCCCTAAAGGTACTTCCATATTTGATCCCACAACAGGCTGTGACCTGCAGTCAGTAGGTTGTAGATGCCGTAGGGGGCCTAAATGACCCAGAACCCTTAATAAAAAGGGGTAGGCCAAAGGTCCTGGTGATAGTGGAAGGGGCCAAATTCCCCTGAAAGGCTGAGAGGACCTCCCAGGCCCAATTCCAATGGGATGGACTGGGGGGCAAGGATGATGAAAGGGGCTCAAATGGCTGAGGGATTCAGGATATGGCCTGTGGGCCATAAGTGAAGGTTGAAGCCAGGATTGGACAGAGAAAGTGGGTTTGTCCCAGAGGCAACTAAACACTCCAAATGCACAATTCACCATAAAATGGTTAAGGCAGGTAATTGCCATAAACCACTAATTGGGGGGTTTTTCCCATGGTTGTGACAGTTATACAAGCTCAAATTTGGGAAACAATTTTTTATATTTCAAATTCATAGATAATCTGGTTCTGTTGGTTTCAAGAATGTTGAAACTGACCTCAAAGAGTTACACCAGGCCTTAAGCTCATATTTTCTGGAAAATATTGAAATTTGGTTAGAGTTTGTCCAATGCACTGGTGAGATCTTTATTTTTCTCAGCTTTTATATTTCAAACAGGTTTGTGCTAGTGAATAACTTCCTCAAATATAAATTTTACTATTACTAAAGTCTCTTGATTCAAAGGAAATAATAAATTTTCAGTCTTTTCATTACCCTTGAATTCCACTCGAACTCACAAATTGGAGCCAGTAATTATTGGAAATGTGAAACAAAAACAAGAATCTGGATTAAAAAATTATCTCATTGTGATCCAAGTATTCCTATAATAAAATAGCATGGATTATTACTTTCATATTTTCAGAATGGCTCAAAAAGCTTAGCTCTTTATTTCAAAAAAAACCAATATGTCTTATTTTTACTAGATGACTCCAGTACTCCTACTAGCACAGCAGAGCTTACTAGCTTAACCCATGTAAATATCCGTTTTTTCCCACCAAGCCCTACTAGTGTCATTAAACCATGAAATGCTTTGAATCATCAATAATTTTAAAGCTTCCTAATTTTAAGAGTTATTTCAATTGGTTATTAGTCAGTATTATGAAACCACTGTTGACTCATCCAATGAGATTTGTCACATTAACCAGCTTCAAGGGACGCTCATTATGTGGTAGGGCTGGGATGGCTCAGGAAAAGTAAGATCACTAACTCCTGGAAAAATATGTAAATACTGCCTCCTTTTGTCAAACCCAATGCTTATGAACCAGTTAAAAGAATGAATGGCTTTTTCATGAAATTAAAAAAGTAAAAAAAAGCTCAAGAACCTAACCCACTGTGTTGGTCTTATTAAATATCACCTTTGTTGTCATATGAGAATTTAGAACCTTCTCCAACCTATAACTGAGAAAACTAATAAGGATAATTGTGCTACAATGCCCTCAGATGAGTAACTGGTCTCCAACAAATTAAAGCTAAGACGAACAATAAACTCTGAGGGCTAGGAATCTAAAAATGAAAACAATTACATAGGCCAAGACAGAAATTGAAATGATCTTACTGAGGCAAAAAGGATTCCTTGGAACATTAAAGAGGTGTCCAATCACTGAGATCAAATTTACTACGTACTCTGAAGCCATCCAGATATCTCTCAAGACCCATCCTGGAAACCTCATTTTAAGGCACTGAATTATATTCAAAGATATTTTCATTGTGATCAAGCGTCTAACAAGGTTCAAAAAACGTTTAATGATTTTCAGTTTCTGTTTTTTTCTATTCTAATAGTCTTTCAATATTGTTGTTTCTTTATTTTATAGAATAGTTTTGTATTGTTTTTCTTGTGAAATGATACATCTGTACTTTGGTATAGTACATTTTGGTGAATAACCTGAACTATATACACAAAGAAAATAAAGAATGACCTATAAGCTCTTTGGCCACTTCTTTTTGACAAAAAATGGAATTTACTGTACAGCAGTAACTATTTCATTCAAAAACATATACATAAAATATGGAAAATATTTTTTTTCTGTAGCTGCTCCTGAGTGAATTCATGAAACCAAACCAATTTCAACCTTAAAATGTCAAAATCTGGCCTTTGTTATACTTAATGGGAATAAACTCAATTGAAGTTACTTGAAAAAATTGACATTTGAAAAAAAATTCTATATTTTTTGAGAAGAGAGCTATTTATAACTCACATAAAGTGATTCTAATAGCTGTTTTTTTAAAAAATCTCATTAATTAAGAAAATATTTGAAGCATCTGGGGATAGCTCTTAGGAAGCCTTGACAGCATTTCCCAAAGTAAGATTTTAATGAAAGTTATTTTAATAAAGTTACTCTTAATTTTTCAAAATAGCTGAAACAGCTGGGGATAGTTCTTTGAAGTCCTTGACAGCCCTGCAAGAATTAAGACCAGGATATATCAAAATTACAAGCTATAACTTGTAAATGAAACATTATACCAATTTCTTCTGAGTTTTACTGTCACAGTTTTTTTCAATTTTCTTCTCTTAATGTAAATATCATTTTTAATTATAATATAAAATGGAAATCAAATAGTCATTCTGAGAGCTGTGTAATCCATAAAGGTATTTGTTAATATTGCTTTTCTAGACTTTTCTTTGGTTTTTAATACTTCAAAAACATTTTAATAATAAAATAAGAATCAGTAAGTAGTGCAATTTGATGGAACTTGAATCCATTTATGAAAGTAGTAGGAGTCCCATTTCTGAAAGACAATAAAGAAATAAAGATCAAGAAGAATCAAATTGGTTATTATTAACTTTTTTTTTAATTCAAATTTTGTCCAAATAAATTTATTTTAAACAGGTGGATATCAATAGGAAGTTGAAATGTGGCTTAACTCAAATTCACCACAAATAATCTCAAATAGGAGAGATTCATAGACTTAGATCCAGAGCTTCTAATTGGTACCATAATACACAATATTGTAATTGGAAGGCACCAAAAAGCCTTTACTCCACTTAATCTGGAAAGTCCAATTATTTGTGAAAATTGTGAGGAATTACTTTTTGACCTTGAAGCCAATAGCTTCTTTTGTTCAAATGGAGAAACCAATTTACCAGTGATAAATCCCCCTCAATAATTATTGAGCCTTTTCAAAGAGTCAACTGCTGAAATTTCATTGAGAGAAAGCCATTGTATTAAAAACATAATATTATTAAATAGAAATTGTGCTTTCACTTCATTAAAAATAGATTTGGACAATTCTTTGGCCAATTCAGGAAGCGTGGTTCATACCTTTGAAGTGAATTCTTTTTTAAATAATAAGATTAGGGTAATGTTCCCAAACAAACATTATCCAATATTTCTTCAGATTTATATTTATGCTACCAAAAATGAGCTGAATAACAGGAATTTTTGGTATAATATTCTTGATTTAGACCTGAACAACTATTTGAAATCAGTAATTCATTAGCAAAACCCCTTTTATGTTCAGTGAAAGCATTTTTAAGAGTGTGCTAACATAAGGATGAAATGAATTTTAATAAAATACAGTGCTTTCAATGTTTACCAAAGAGTTTTTAATAAGCCTGTTGCAGACCAGGTGGCTAGAGTATGGGTTGGTGGTAAGTGATTTATTTTTCTTTCAGCATCAGATGGCTGACAGAATTCTCTTAGCTAGTTAATGTGAATAGATAAGGTGTAGAAAAATCCTTGTCCATCCAAGGGAGAGTTCACTAAAAGCAATATCAGAAACAAATGAAGCATATGATCCTCAGAATAATGTCTTATTGAATCCTTGTGGAAAACTTGGATGGGAAATTTATTTGAAGAAATCTTATTCAAAAGTTTCATGTCAAGCTTATTATGCATATTGCTCAGCATTTTTCAATGAGAGGCATCCTCTTCTACATTGGGATGGATGTTTATTTCAGAAATATACTGTAGATAAATATATGAATGCTTGAATAGAGAGACTTTCATAAATACAATTCTATCAAAAGCACATTATATAACATTATTTTAAGGGTGGGGTTGATGCAATTCATTATAGATTAATCATTTTTCAACATGTAGGGAAAAATATTTTCTTTCCTTCTTCATTAATTGGCTCCCCAAGAGATATGAAGGCATTCTATCAGGATCCCATGTTCCTGGTTAAAATTTTTGCAAATTCCAAACCTTGAATTCTCGATGGCCTTAAATAAAAAATCTGTTACATCATGTTCAAAGTGCCCCAGATTTCCCTTATATTGGCATATTTGTCTTCCATCCAAAACAAAAGGTCATGTGTGATTACTTACTCAAGAAAAGGGTTCTTTGAAGGGTTATGAGCTATGCACATGTTATTGAATTTCAGAAGGAAGGATTACTGAATGTGCTTATCAATTTGATACTTCACCCTTCTGATAGACCAAAGGAAACTTTAATAGGATAGCTTCATACAGGCTGAAAAACCAGACAAAGATTTGGATCCAACATTTTATAGAATTTCTACATGGACCATGCAGCTCTATGGATAAAAGTAAATATCTTTATTATTGATTTAAAATGTTAAGACAGTTATTAAAGGAATTTCCGTAATCAAAATTCAATACTGGAAGAGGTGTACCCATTTATAAAAGACATAAAAATGGAGTAAGATTCAAAACACAATGGCATACATTGGATAAATCCTGATTTGTCCCATAAAATGCTTTTCATTTTTTCAATGTAGATACTTTCTCTGGAATTGGAGAAATTTATTATGTTTACAAAGATATATACAAGGGCCATTATAGAGAATTGATTGAATTCAATCAGTGTGAAAATGAAATTTAAAAGACTTGAGATGCATCATGGGTTTATGCTCCTAAATCTTCATCAGAAATATCTTTTTTTAGTTTATTTATTTTTATCAATCAAACAAGTCATGATCAGGTGACTTTCAGGGAAGCTCAGAAACTTGAAAATTTATCAAAACATAATGAGGAATCAAAAATAACCCTTTAAAGTCATTTCTTCTGAAAGCAAATCTCTTGAGATGCACAAGAGCTCAAGTACCATGGATAGCAAAGAAAAAAAAATTGAGACGCCAAAGTAAATGGCAACTTATTGGCCAGAAGTGTAAAATATATCCCTCTTATTCTGAACATTGGTTCTTGAAATTAATTCTTCTCAAAGTATCAGGTGGGCACACCTTTTGAGAGCTGAAAATGTACAATTTAGCCATTTACCCAACATTCAGATCAGAAAAAGTGGAAATGGTTTAATTTCAGATAGATGAATATATCAACAAAAATTTAAAATAAGCATCTCAAACCTTTTTTAAAGGTGTGAGGCCTTGATATATGACCAAATATTCCAAGGGGTGACAAACAAATGATAAACCTTATTTTGATAATATTAATTAAGACTCAATTACTAAATATCTATTAAAATAAGTAGAAATGCCATGAAAGGTATAACGCTTTGATTATATCAGAAACCAGTTCAAAAACATTCAAAGTAAATTGCACCCTTATATTACTCATCCAAAATTACCTATTAACTCTTTGTTTTGAAATCTGTAAGCCCAATACTTACTGAGATACCTGGATATATGCATTTTTATGATCAGTGCATATATTGATGGCTTTTAGCTCATATCTTTTGAAATACACATTATAAGGATATGATCTAAAAAATTAAAGTTAACATGGAATCAATTTAAAAATAAAGCTATAATCTTCATTTGAAAAGCTATACATAAATTTATGGATAATAAAGAGAAAGTGATTGAAAATAGTAATATCAGTTGACCCTCCAATCCCCAAAGTGGTCCAAACTCAAAACAAAGTATATATTCAAAATCTACTATCTCATAGGGAAAGAGTTAAATTATTTTTCTATGATACTCAAGGTATAAACCAATTGAATCATGGTACAAAGTTTAAAATAGTAAATAGAATCAGAAAAGATGACCAACAGTAAAACTTATCAAAAATATTTTCCAATGATTTCATCAATTCCCCTTGGCATCTTAGAAAGGATAATGTATGCTATCAAAATCACCTGTCTGAATTTTAATTATGCAAAAAAATTAGAAGTTATTAATTGTTGAAGTTAAAGAATAGGATGGATTATTTCTGATATTCAACTGTAATCTTAATTCAAGTTCAGCTGTTGGATAAGATTCTAAACTGGTGGATCTTACTATTTTCTGATGAAAACTACCTTAATTCACGAAATTGTATCATTCTCAAAGCTGATGATTTCAAAGAATGAAATTTATAGTGATAAATTTGAAATATGGCACAATAATAAGATAAGAAGTTTTAATAATGATCCATTCCAGTGCATAGAATTGGTACATGTGCTTTATGACGTATATAGACACTAGAATAAAGGATGTTTACTATATAAAGACCCCTCATCCCTCTGTTCTCCCTCAGGCACATCAAATCGAATAAAATATTGAATATCGAGGTAAAAAACTTTGTTCTTTTGAATGCAACTCTTATACCATAAAGTGCTACAGCTACAGATTTTATAAGGAATTCAAAATTTGGTGATTATACTGACATTTTGTCAATATGCATTAGATTCTCTTGAATTATGTAAATAAACATAAAAAAAGTAAAAATTGTATTTCTCTCTATTTTTTATTCCAACTACATTCAAAATAAGTTGTGATCAATTATTTAGGCATAAACAAATTGGAGATTATGATATTAAGTGTTAAAAGTAGGTTATTTTTATCTTATTATAATATTTCTCTTCCAAATTCTCTATAACAATTACTTTTTATCAGTATAAATATTATTTATACTGATTTAGAGATTTGATATTGGTAATATTTTAATGATAAATTGCTATTTATTTATTAAATAAAATTCTTTATGCAATTATTATTTTTCTGGTAGCAATAATATTTCTTCATATTATATTAAATATTGAATTATATCCTTCTTATAATATTATTTATGTTATCTATTGTCTACAAATAATACAATTTCCATACCATAATCACAATAATTTTTTCTTATTTTGATTATTTCAACTCTTATTATTGATTATAATTAGGAAATTCAGAATAAAATAGGTAAAACATTAGTATGTTGTACTTATTTTTTCATAGTTAAGCCTTACATTTGGGGGCATGGCTATGTTTTTCACTTAGGAGACCTTTTATGAAAAATCCAAATTTGGTTCATTCATAAAGAATAATATTTATAATCATGATTTATATAATATCCCTGCAATTATTTAATCTAATGAATATTGAGGCATTTATAAAGTAATTGTATTGTCTTACAGATGGGTTTTTCACATCCTTAGACTTTCAAGACCTTTCTTTGAGTGACTCTAGTAATTAAATAAGATTTTTATAAATTAATTGAAGGATCTTATTATTATATCTTTTTGAAAAATTAATAATAAACATAGAATAAAAAATTAATTTTATTGATTTTTCTGACTTATCTCTCTTGGAAAAAATTAAGATAGATTTTTTATATGGAAATTTCCAGATCTTTACAAAAAATACACTTTTTATGAAAAATGTTATATTTATTTGTCTTTTTCAGTGTTTGAAAAAATACACTGTTGAAAAATTGGCAAAAGAAACTTGTTCAATCTCTCCAATTACAATCTTAATTGTAAAGTGTGGATATGAAACTTTGATTAGAAAGCAAGTATTTTTCCTGTCCTCAAAATTTTTATAAAGTAAAATTTAATTTAAAAATAGTGAATTTTTATATTTTTAAGAGAGGACACATGAATTCATTGCTTGTAGCTTTGTTAGTATAAAAAACAATATTATAAGGATTTATTGTTTTACCAACAATAAAACTGTATCCAAAAATACTCTACAAGAGATATTTATGGCTGCACAAGAAATTTCAATAGGAATTGATTTAGCCAAAGACTGCAGGCAATTACTATGAGAACATAGTCTTTAAGAATTTTATTAAAGAGAAAACACACCCAGAAATGACCAGTGTGAATTTGTAAACAAATTGACAAAGCTAACAGTGATGAAAGACGCTTTAATTCCCTTTTGGGGTGTTTCAAGTGTAGAAATGATTATAATAATCTTTTCATGTGTCTTAAAGGTTGAAAACTATTTCAAAGGGGTGGTTGGAATGTTTTAACTATTTTTTTAACAGTTTTTGAAACTAATTACAAAAAGAAAAAAATTCCAACATGAAGAGAAAAGTGGGGAAAAGAATATATTCTTACTCCAAGAGCAAACTTTTCTCCAATCAGTCCTGAGAAACACACTGACAACAGAAAAGCCAATCATGGCATCATCAAATCCTGCTTTACCCCAAAGATGGCTGGTTCTAGCCATTTTTTGCTATTTTAAGCCATTTTAGTCCCTTAAATCAGCCCTTGCTATAGTAATCCTTGAGCTCAAGCCTTCAAAACACATAAGAATGTTTGTAAGAAGCCTCAAACTAGTTGAAGCTGGTTTAACTTAAAGGTAGTTTTACCCTTTTGGAAAATGTCAGGCTGATTCTATGATAAAGTGATAATAAGAGTATTCACAACCTTAACTATGACTGTGACATGGTAATTTATAATAAAAATAACTTTTAATAGTAGTAATAAGGGCTTTTCTATGGATTATAGTGGTGGTGAGTGCTGCTGAAAGCCCAGGATGCACTGCTTAACAGTTTATTAACTATAATAAGCAGTAAAATACTAATATTTGAGTATAACCTGATTATTCTCCAAGGGTATAACTGTTTTTGACATTTTTACTATGTAGTAATGTAAGATCAGGATGGGTATTCCTCTTTTGGGTAGAGAAAGGTCCCTTTTTCTCCTTAAAATGGGTGAAAAGGTCCTCTAGACCTGTTCACATAGGAAGAGTGAATATTTCTCACTTTCAAGGACTGTATTGTTGCTCTTACCACACCTGTATAGCCTGTATTGGGCTTGGGTGTGGTTTTGAAACCATATCTGGGAATTTTTCACCAATACAGGGCAAAGATTTTCATTTGGGGACCACACAGCCCTCTTCTGATGTGTATGAAATGTAAAATTCTGTACAGAACCTGTATGGGGATGCCATATTGACCAAAATATGAGTTATTGAAGGATAAAAAAGCTCCTTTGTAGATTTGACACCTCATATCCAATGATATGGGAAATTATCCCACAGTAAGTGTGTATTGGCCCAACTGAGGGATTTTAACATTCAAACTGCAATACCTTTTTCAGTTCTCAATATATTGATCTCAAAATTTTCTCATTGTGTAGTTCTTAATGTGCTCTACACAATAGTATCTAATTTTCAATGGATAGCATTAGATATGGCAAATTTATACCATTTATAATTTCCATGATTCAGATACGTATTTTTCTCATATCCTGTATGGAACTTTTTTTCTCCAGAACTTGTGTTCTGGATGGTTTCTGGGGAAATGCATGGAACAATCAGATAGCTTTTATTGCTTCTTTTTTCAAAATTACCCCACTTTGAGTATCTCACACCAAAGCCGTAGAAGTTAGATTAGAGGTGAATATTTGATTAACCCTTATTTGGCCATAACTTCCGTAGTTTTGATTCTAGCTCATTTTGGATAGTACTCTTTTATATCCCTTACTAAGAGCTTCAATTTGAACAGCCCTTTGATGGGTTTCAGCCTCCTTCTCTGGATTTTAGATGAGAGGTGAAAATCAAGGTTTATGCTCAGCAACTGCTTTGAGCCTTAATAATCTTTTTATTCTTTATCCTATGATTATGGGACTTTCATATTTGGAAAGAAGTTATTTTCCTCTTTATTTTTATTCCTTTTCAGCTGGTTTGGCTCAGCTCCATTTTTTGGTATTATTTTACTCTACCATTGGTTTATGGTATTTTGGCAGTCATGCTTGTGCTCTGGTTTTGAGTCACAGGCTGACAGAATCAGTTAAACCTTCCCTGGTTGGTATCAAAACCTCATCATCAGCTGAGTCACATACCCTGTGACTCAATTCCAGGCCAAAATTGATGAAATTTGGTGTGGATTTCAACATCTCACACCTGTCAGAAAGTAATTTGAGGGAGTCTGGCACCCTTGGGGCCAAGAGTCCTTCCAATTCATTATTTCTTTAATTCCTCATCATTCATTAGACTAAGATCTAAATATGTAATTCAATTGAAAACTTATAGTATAAAACTGTAATTATTGATTCCACATATGTAAATTAAAGTTCACTTATGTAATACATGCATACATTTTGACATTTCAATTGAAAATACTTCAATTCCTTATAGATTGTAAATCACACACCACACCTCAATTTTGACACAAAAACTGATGGTTAACACCACATTTGATTTGAATTAAATTACAGTTTTGAGTATTTTCAGATTTTCATACAGAAAATGCTAAAAACTTAATTTGAGCTTATTTGGAGTTGAGCTACAGAATTTTCACTCAGAGGTGACCCCACCTTATTTTCATAAGGAATCCAATAGTGAAATAATTCCCATAAGTTTATTCATTGGAAAAAAATTTATAATCATTCTCATTAAATTTTTTTTTCCAAAACATTTTCATTTTAATTTTTTTGATAAAAATTCATTTTTGCTTAATTTTTTCAAGTGAAAAGGTATATTCACATTCTTGAATTTTATCTTGAGCTTATTGTTAAGTTCTGATTAAAATTTTATATTTATATTTCAATTTTGTTTGTATAGTAAGAGTGAACTTATTTATTTTCAATTATAGCTTAATTTTATGATCTGTGGTATTTTGGGTATATGAAAATACCTCCAAGGCTCACACCAATTAAGGAAATAAAACACAAGGAGTTGATTTTCCCAGGACCCTCCATTCAGGACACTTGAGGTGAGCACCTTTTGAAAAACTTTAAAAAAGGAATCTATATTATTTGTAACTATTTTCTTACTTACTTACTTTTACTAGCAGAAGAGGGTCCCAATACTCCATCCAATAAGATGGAGGTAGCCTCAGAAGTTGAAATGGTTCCATAAAATGGAAAAGAAAGGGAAAAATCCCAAGTGAAATAGAATTCACACAAGGAGGTACCCTATAGCAAAGGCAAGTCATTGAGATTCCTGTTATTTCTGAACCAGAATTTCAAATAGCCACAAATCCATCAATTATAAACAAATCACATTAATAAATCACAAATAGACATATTATTAAGAAAATATGTGCAGTATCCCACATGTTACATAGGCAAGGATTGGGAAATGTTATCTCAAAGCCACTATATGATCTGTCAATGAAACGCTTGATATATCACTATTCATCAACAGTACTATCACTGTTCCTATGAACTATACAAAAGTATTTATTATAACCAAAAATGAAGAATTAATTTCTTCATTATTTATTTTACTTGCTATACACTACTAGGTGTTATAACAGTAAGCAGTGATTGTCTACTATAATCAATTACAAGAAGTATTTCATAATCAAACTGCTTATTAAAATAATTTCAAATCATTTTAATTGACAATTATCATTTTCAAGGATAATTTTAATCAATTCTTGAAGAAACTAAAAGCTTACAGAAAATATTTAACAATTTAATGAAACATTCACTGATACTTCAATGATACATTGAGAAGAATTGGTAGAGGGATTTGACAGATTAGTTGTAGATTTAAGGGATCAATGATTGTTTTATAACAATAATAAAACAATTCATAGCTCAATACTATTGTAAAAAGTATTATTCTTTTTATTTTATGTTTTTCTTATTAGTTTGGAAAGTTTAAAATTATCAACAATTATTATAACTAATACTTACTTGTTAGTATTAATGATAAAGCTGAATGTTTGGACGATTTTGGAAAAAAACAGAAATATTAGGCCTCTTTTGAGTCTAAAGCCTCTCACAGAGGCCTTCCATGGAGAAATTTAAAATACTCATATAGGCAGAAATATTTCATCTTAACTTGTTCAAGCTTTAAATCACTTGTAGTCACATAAAATTATTATAATTACTTGATTAAGTCATTTGATGTGACTACCAACCCATTTATTTTTAATAAATAAAGGAATAAGAGCTGTAAATCTTCTTTTATTTCAAAATGAACATTATTTTCAAAAATTTCTTAATTTTATTGGGAATTTCATCCCAGGTTGTATTTTCTGTGAATTTTTGAAGATTCAGTGTTTCATGTGAAATCATCAAAAATGGACTGTAGGTATGATCTTTAATTTGAATTATGAACTCATATCTTTTTTGGTTTTAGTGTAAATTACCCCTTTCTCCATTGGTCCTGAATTCTTCAGAATTATTTATTAACAATTTTATTTTGAATAAATTGTTGAACCTTTTACCTCATTTCATTTATATGTAGAAAAGTAAGTAATATGATTATAGGTATTTTCCATGAGGTAAATTCATGACTAATAGTCCAAAAAGGGTTTTAATTACTCTTTCTGAATTTATCCATGATAAATAATTAATAATGGACATGGTTAAAGGATTCAGCGCTGCTCATTACCTTTTTGTCATGTAAAAATAGCAGTTAATTTGAGATTTTCTCATGATTTTTAGGGATTTTAACTTGGTAACCAGATTCCCAAAAGGGTTTTATTTACTAATTGGGCCATTATGATTCATTAATCCAAGACTGAGAGCTGGAAATTTCACAGAGGCCTCAGAAGTTGGGTACCCTAGCTCTCTTTGATGTCTTTTGTCCCCCTGAGATATTCTCACATCAAAAATAGTAATTCAGGCTTAAAATACTGATTATATCTACTATAAGTTTACCAAACATGTATGTAATAATACAGTAATTTTAATTGCCACAAACATGCATAACACTATTCTTGGTGTATATGTAACATGGAATTTCTCATATTTCCATTATTTTGGAATGAAATTGAGAAAAACCAAAAATTTCACAATTCTTTGATGTGGTGTTTGGGTATGTTTCATATTACCACCTCATATAGCTAGTTTAAGCTTATTCACCCCATGGAGCTACCCTAGGTGATGCTTTGTGTGAAATACAAATCTGGACTTAAATCCATGGATTTACTTGCAAACAAGAAAGTTATTCATCTTTCATTAAATAAAAAATGATAAGTTCTGGATATATGCATTACTCATAGGTTATGAATAGCTCAGAATCATTTTTATATGAGTTTTGGCTTATTTGGGTATGTAAAATATACCTCCAGGCTCACAACCACTAAGGGTTGATGAACTCTTGGCACACTTTCAAGAAATCCCTTTGAGAGAATGGAATAGCTAAATTATCCAATGGATGGAATCCAATCTCATGAAAACCTCAAATGAAAAATATAAAGGATTATCACAGCAAAAAGAGAGAGGCAAGAAAGGTAGAAGCCCCAGTACCTTCTACCAGCAAGCCTCAAGTAAACCAAACTCCTCAAGAAAGGAAAGAAGAACAATAAAAAGAGTTTGAAGAAATAATACTCCCCATAATGAAAAAGGATGCCATGGAAAATTCTTTCAACATTTCCAGGACCTTGATGGATTTGAAGTACAAAGACGAACACCAAATCAAACAACCATCCATCTCAAAACTAACTTTGTTTCCCGATGTTGTAAATAATTCAACAGAAACTGAAAATATCATCTTACCTCTAAATTCCATCAGAAATATTTCATTATCATTATAAGTAATAAATACCAGTCTATTATCATTTTCCAAATTCTTGTACAAGACAATTAAGGAATAGACAATATCAAATTTATAATTTAAAATAACAAACCAAATACTTCAATTGATAATACTCAGAAATTGATACAAGGACAGAAAAAGTTTTACGAAATATCAAAGAAATTAAAGACAAAAACTTTAACAGTCAATTATTAGAAGAGTGTGGATAATCTAAAATAAAAAGACTAAATGAATTATCAATATCTGTTGAAAAATCTGAAGAAAAGACTTCCTCACACCAAAAATTACTTTTGGGCCATTGATAAAAAAAGTGATGAAGCAAGAATTAATCTTGATAATGAAATTCAAGATCAAATTAGATCAATTACTGAGAAAATGGATAATTTAAATGGGACTAACCTGAATATTCCAAAGTTATCAACACCATTTTCCTATATAAGTCCTATTAAGCCAAAATAAAAAACAGGAAATTTTTTATGGCAGAATTAAGCCAACATAACAACAATCAACTTATAATGAGAGAAGCACTTCAACTCAACAACTGACCAACATTGAAAGGATAAGGTTAATATGACCATATGTTATTTATTCAAACAATTGATATACTTCAAGATGCTTATTCCATACCAATGAATTATTAGCTGCAATATTACACTCATTATTTAAAAAATCTGCAAATACAGTAAAATGGAAACAACACCTGGCCTTGGTAGAAAAAAAGAACTTATCACCAAGTGTGAAAATTATTCCTGGAGGCATAAAATGGATAATGCATTTGAAATCTCATTTTTTGACCCAGATAAGAACAAACCTTTGACTTGGTTCTGAAAACAATTTTAAATCTTGAATTACCTATATCCATAAATATCACCAAAAATAGTACATATAAAAACACTCAATAAATGCAGAGGAGAGCTGTACATTCCCTAATAAGAAGGTTCATACACCCATGTTCCACAAAATAGTACATTAATGCACTAGACAATATTGTTAAAAGAACAAATATTGGAAGACCCTGGAAGAAATTGGACAGAAAAATTCCAAATAAACCATTAATAAAAATTTTTTAACAAAAATAACCTGCCAAATACAATAATACTAATGAGAAAAGGAAATTCCATAAGTGTGGTAGTAATTTGGAAAATGATTTCCTTAAAAAAGCAAAAGTCAATGAAATTGTGAAAGAAGAAGACCACAATTATAAAAAATAAGACTTTGAATCTGAAAAGGAAAAATGAGGAATCAGAAAATTCTGATAGTGCTTAAATAAATATAATCAATTCTCAAATGAATAATATTGATTTGATTCATGAAGAATTTGATTTCAACTCCAATTTACCACAATTTGAAGCATCTGATACATGCCTTACAAAAATACAAGATTCCAAACTTCATAGAACCAAACCTGAAAAAGGAATGGGTTATACAGCTGGGAAATATAGTATAAGCATTGTCATGATAAACAATCAATAATCAAGGATAAATTTGGACACAGGCTCATACTGCACTTGTGTTGGAAAAAATTATTTAAGTACACTTATACCATATTGGGAAGATACACTTATAAAAATACAATTGGTCAAATTTAGTATTGCAAGTGAAATCATGAAACCCCTTGGAATTACTGATTTAACATTAATTTTCCCACATCCATCTAAATTTATAAGTCTAAAAGTAGAGTTTTCAGTAATCAAAAACTGTACCATCAACCACTTCATACTTGGAAGTTATTAATTATCAACATATTGAATAGATATCCCAAACCAAAATGATAGGTATTTTACCATAGGAGATAATAAAAGACAGAATTTTGGCTTCTCAAATGACAAGAAACAAATTACTTTCATAAGAGCTGAAGCTTTCCCAAACAAGAACTTATTCAGAAAAAGACAGTTTAAAGAGGAAAAATTCAATTAATAATTAACCTAAAAGATGAAATAAAGTTTAATTGATCTCCCTTATAAATACAAAGATGCCTTTTGAAATGATGAAGAACTATTAAGCTCCATAATTTGACATTAATTAGACATTGCACTAGATGTAGAAGATCTTTTTCCACCCTAGTTGATAAGACCAGATTATCCAGACAGCCCAAAAGCTAGAGAAGTCTTATAGGTCCACATTAAAGGATTAATGGACCTAGGGGTCTGAAGTAAAGTAGGACATTATAAATAGGTATAGGTGACTACACCTGCTATTATATCCTGGCATAATGGTAAATCAAAGATGGTAGGGTATTTTTAAGCATTAAATCCCTACACTATCCCTGAAATATATCCATTATCTAGAATCCATCAGACCTTGAAACACAACTCACAGGATAAATTTATCAAAGCCATGGGTTCCTTGTAAGGAGCTAAGCAAAATGTCTTAAAATACATTTTCAAAAAGCCAATTAGTATAAGAATTCCACTTTGGTATATATGAATACCTGATTATTCCATTTATTAAAAAAATTCCCCTTCCCATTATCAAAGAATGATGAATACCATATTCCTTGAGGAACTTTCAGATGAATGGAGAATCATATATATTTATGATATGATATTTTGCTTATAAACTTGTGAGAATTACCTGACAAGACCAGTAATATTCTCATCAAAAAATGTTAAGTTCAATATGCATATATCCTTGAAAAAATGTCACTTTGCATATCGTTAACTGAAAGAACTGAGAGCTTTAATATCTTGACTGAACTTTGACATTGATACAAATAAATTAGCAGCAATACTACTTAAGCCTATTCAACAAACCAAGAAATAAATGCAATCATTTTTAGTATTTGATGGATACTACAGGAAGAATATAAAGGATCTTACAAAAATGTAAAAATACCTTCATAGGCAGTGTGAACAAAAAACAGTCTATGAAGTTAATGATGAAAGGGTTGAAGCATATGAGGAACTAAAAATATCCCTCACTACTTTCCCTTTTCTCTTAATTCCATATTGAAAATTACCTTTCATATTGTATATTGATTCTTTCAGAGAATGATTAGGTGCTGCACTACACCAGACACAAATCATCAATGAGAAACCTGTTTAGAGGCCAATTTTCTTCATTTATAGAAAAATTGAATAAACATAATCCAGATGTTGTGCAAGTCAAATGGACTGCCTTTTCTTAGTATTGGCTCTACATAAAGTATGCTATTACCTTGATGAAACAGTCTTTGATGTTATTAAAGACTTTAATTCTATAAAATCATTACTAAACATGAAGAAACCAAATATACATATGATAATATTGCAAATTTATATCCAATAGTATAAATTAAATATGAATATAGTCTACAAGTCTTGAAATATTCATAAAAATGTAGATAGTCTCAGTAGATGGTCCTTAGCAAATAAACCTAGAAACCCAGAATGTGTACTAAAGGAAGCAGAAAATCATATAGAAGGAATACTTGTCAAATAAAGTGGCATATAAATCTTGAACCAAGTCAGAGAGAGCTATAAAGTGGATAAGAACTGGCATTTTTTATGCCTAATCTTAATTAAAGACTGTAAATCTCCAGCATTATCTTCAAAATTAGATGAATTATGGAAAACAGCTTATGATTAATTAATATTCCACCTACTTGATGGAAATCTTTATCATAGAGATAAACATACATGTGTTTTGACTCTAACAGAAAGGGTTTTGATAAAAACTATCCTACATGAATTCCATGATAGTGTTTTATCTGGACATATCTCAGAAAAAAGAAAACTAAAAATGGTTAAAACTTGCTCTTGGTGGCCAAATTGGAGGAAAGATGTTTCACTGAAATATTTAAAAAAGCAAACAGAGCTGAAAGTAAGAACTTTGGAATGATGATGAAAATCCAAGAACCAAAAGCCCCATGAGAAATAGTCTTTATAGAATGGGTGATAGCACTATCCCCATGAGGAAAAAGGAGTTTTAGTTATTGCATAGTATTAGTAGACAGATATAGTAAACCCCCTATTTTATTACCCTTTCACAAAGATGAAACCTCTATTAATGCATCCATGATTATATGTAATGACGGAATCAGCCATACAGGCTTATTTAAAAATATCATAAGTGATAGGGAGCCTTATTTAGCTTCAGATTTATGGACAGATCTTAATAAAAGTTTTGCTACATAATTATTTCTCTCATTAGCCCATCACCCTCGAACTGATTGGCTAGCAGAAGAAAATTATCTGAAAATTTAAAGATATGATTAGAAGATTCTGTGCTTATGGACTAGAATTAGAATACCCTGATGGTTTTACCTATTATGGGTGTACCCTAATACCAGTTCTTGAAACTTTATATAAGACATCAATTCACTCATCAACTTGGAAAACTCCAAAAATGTTAGAAAAGGATTATAATCCAAGACTAAGTTATGACAATATGAAGAAAGACTTAGCTTATATTAACCCAACAGCAAGAAGCTTTAAAACAATTCTTGATAAAGCAAGAAATAATGCAAAAAAATTTATACAAGATTCTTTTAATTATGCAAAAGAAAGGTGGGGAAAAATTCACATACCATCAGATTTTAAAATAGGAGACCTAGTTCTAGTATAAAATTTAAAATTTAATAACATTAAATTTCAAAAAAATTAAAAGATTGCTTTTCAGGTCCTTTTAGGATCAAATCCCTAAATTATTCTAATTCTGTAAAACTAGAGCTAAAGGGTGATCTAATTAATAAATACCCAACATTTCCCGTAAGCTTGATATAATATATCTAGTTCAATTGATAAGAAACTATTTTCCCTAAGAAATATACCCCCTCTTGGAATTCACCCTATGGAAGGAGGAGAATTAAATAAAATAGTAAAATTCATAAAAGAAAGAAGTAAAAAAAACAAAAAAAGAGAAATAATACTTTTTAATTTATAGAAACCCAGTATGGGAAGATGAATGGCTACTTTAAAAGGATATAAATTATTCTCACAAATTTTTAAGAAGATTAGGGAATTAAAGTAGACCAAAGAAATAAAACAATTCAAGAATTATTGAGCTTCAAGACTAAAAAGGTCTATTGAAGAGGTAGAAAAGTGGATGATACCCTAAACAGCTATATAAAATTTTAGTACAATATATTTTGGTGGTGAGGAAAATGTGCTTATTATATATTAAAAAATCTCTAAAACATTCACAAACATATTATAAACCTTATTTGAATGATATTAATTGAAACTCAACTACTAAGATTCCATTAAAATAAGTAGAAATTTCATAAAGAGGCATCATTCTGGATTATCTCAAAAAAAATTGGATTAACATTTGAAATATATTTCACAAATGGATTCCCTATCATAAAATACATATTTAACTATTTGTTTCTATATATTTAAACCCAATACTTACTGAGATACCAGGATAAATTCACTTTTATGATCAGTGTATATATTTCTTGTTTGAACTCAGAGCTTTTTGAAGAAAAATGAGAAAGATATTATCCAAAATTCAATTTACCACAAAATAAATTTATAAATATATAAGCTTTATTTGACAATTTATCAATAAGAAAGGGAAATTGACCAAAAATAGTAATATCAGCTTACCACTCAAATCTAAAAGTGGACTAAATTCAAAATCAAGTAGATATTCAGCTTCTAGTAGCTCATAAATGAGGAATTATTCAATTTTTATCATAATAGTTAAGCTATAAAAGCATAAAATAATGGCTCAAATTTTGAGATATTAAATTTCAAAAGAAACAATGACTCACAAGAAAAATCATCAAGAATATAGTTTTAATTATTTCTTGAAGTCCTCTTGTGAATTTATTGGAGATATGCCAATCTATTGGAGTTCCCTCTCTTAAATTCAATTAAGTTAAAGATTTAGAAGTCATTTATTATTAAATCTAAAGCATAAGATGGATCATTTTGGATATTTAACTTTAAAATGAATTCAACTTTAAGTGTTAAATAGGTGATGAAACTGGTGGATCTTTGTATTTTATGATTAAAGCTTACTTAATAAATGAAATTTAATCATTTTCCAAGTTGATGATGTTGTAAAACTAAAGCTATAATCATTACTTTAAAATATGGTGTAATAATGATATAAGAAGTTTTCATAATGATTAGTCCAAGTGGATAGAATCAGTATACATGTACTATGAGATATATGGTCACTAAAATAAAGGATCTTTACTATATAGAGACCCCTCCTTCCTCTGTTTCTCCCTCAGATCCATCAAATCAAAAAAAAAATATTAAATTTAGATGTAAAACACTTTGTTCTTTTAAATAAAACTCTTATATTATAAAATATTAAGTCTATAGAGTTTAGTAATCATTGAAAATTTTCTGATTATATTAATATTTGTTAAATTCTCTTAAATTCTATAAATCAACATAGAAAGAGTAAAAATTTTATTTCTCTCCATTTTTGAGAATCTTTTATTAATTATTTAGGTGTAAAATAATTCAAAATTATTATATTAAGTTTTAAAAGTGAGTTATTTTAATCTTATTAAAATATTTCTCTCTTAAATTCTCTCTAAAAAATTATCTTTCCTCAATATAAATAGTATTTATATTAATTTATAGCTTTGATATTTTTAATATTTTAATTTAAAATTTTTATTTATTAATTAAATCAAAAGTTTTCCTAGATTATTTCTTTTTTTTTGGTAACAATCATAATTAGTCATATTATTTTGAATATTAAATTATTATATTCTTCTTATAGTATAATTGAAATTATTTGTTATTTATAAATAATGAAATAAATTTCACACCAAAATTACATAATTTTTTCCTTATTGTTATTATTTATTATTATTAGGAAATTCAGAGTACAATAAGTCAAATATTAGTAGTTCCCAAAAGGAATTTAAGAAAAATTTTGAGAATTATTCATTCATTATGTGATCAAGCCATCCCTTGAGTTTTGTAAGATGGATATTTTTATTAAATGGTTTAAAATTTGGTATGAAATGTAATTGATGATAAAGAGGTTAAAATTAACAAAGTTATTCCAATAACCAAATCTATCCTTCTTCAAAATTTTCATTTAATTGAAAAATTATTCCTAGATTTTCCAAATTATGACTCTGTCATAGGTCAAATTAGAACTGATAATTTTTTTCTTGAAGCTTTCTGTAATATTTAAGTTCAACAAAGAGATTTGGATACAAATGATTAGATGATCCCCTTACACAAATTGGTATTTGATACCATTAATATATTTTTTTCAAAAGAAACAGGTGGTTATTTTTTCATAGTAACCAGGGCATTTTCTTTGTTACTGGAAGGCCAGTCATACCTTATGCCTCAAAAAAACCTTAAATTTTTGTTATTAGTTCCTGAGGGGTGGAATATAAGATCTTATTATATTCCAGAGATATAACTATTTCATTAAAAAGAAATATTTTTGTAATTCCATGATAATGAGGTTTGGGGAAAGTTCACATTATATTAGAGGAATTAATTTTAAATTTGTGTAATTCTAATTATGGTCAAGTGAAAATATCATAGCTATTCAATTTCTTTTCTGAGTGTTAGAAGTTGAATTATATATACCTGTGATTTATTTTATTATGTTTAGATTTTTGAGAATGAGATAATTTTAAGGAAGTCTTTTTGGATTTTCATAATTTAGTTCTATAAAAAAACATAAATTCAAACCACAATTACTTATATAGGACGAAAATATTGATATAACTATAGAGGAGAATCCTTTAGCCAAAAAAGTTAAATATTTAATCCTAAGAAATTTATGAAGTTCAAAAAAAACAAGGGTTGGATTTCTTAATAATTTCAAATATGAGTAATAAATTAAACCCTCTGCCATGCTTAAGGTATATGAAATCACATTGTAGGTTGAGAAGTTGGGTTTAGAGATTAACTGAAGGTCATACTGCCAACCAGGTTTGATAATTCTCAGGAGCTTTAAATAAAATGAGTTATTTCAATTAATTATTTACCAATAAAACTTTTAGAATAAATATTACATACATTACTTTAGGAATTATTCTGTATTTTACAACTATTTAAACCCCTTAAACCCATATATATTTGGCCATTTCACACGGTTTCACTTAGTTTTTCATACCAAATCCCCCTGAAAGGGTTGTAAAAAAGCATCAGGGAGCATGTTTGAGTAGCTGGAGAAAACAAGCCTTAAACCATGGAAGAATACAATGTGGATATCCTGGGGTCCAAAAGTAGCTATTTTGGATAGTTTTAGGATTTTTTTTTTTAATTGGACATAGCAGACCCTCAAGAAAAAGGTCCCACTTCATAGAATTAATTTTTTCTCCAGTACTGTGAAGGTTATTATATATTTTATAGGTCTTCAGACACTCAGAACCTATTATTTAGCCCAAGGTTGGCCATTTCACACGGTTTTCACTTGGTTGTGCATGGTAAGAACCCCTAAATAAGATCTCCCATTGTTTTGGGAGTGTTTTTGAAGTAGATGGAGAGAAAAAAACCCCAAAACTGTGGGAGAATAGACCAGAGTGATGTTCCTGGGTCCAGAAAAGCTATATTTTGAAGTTTTGGGGGGTTTTTACACACATGAGAATAGTAAATTTCAAACACAAAAAATCCATTTTTTTGTAAAAGATACTTCATAAAGTACTTTGAAAGTTATTCTGTATTAAAAAAAACATTTAGACTCCAAAAACTGATACTATGGCACAAATCTGTCGATTTTATAAAGTTTTCACTTAGTTTTTCAAGGTAAAACCCCCAAAATAAGCCCTACAATGGGTCTGAGGGGTTTTCCACAGTATCTAGAGAAAAAAAGCCCCCAAACCCGTGGGGGAAGACACCAGGGGTACCAATTTCGACAGTTTTTGGGGGCTTTTACCTGATTTTCCACAATAAACCCCAAGAAAAATGGCTTATTTGTTGTAAAAAATATACCCAAAGGTTTTTGGAAAATTATTCTGTATTTGATAGATTTTCAGACACCCAAAAACCTTTGTTTAGAAAAAATTTAATCATTTAACAGGTTTTTAACTGGTTTTACAAAAGTAAATCTGCCAAAATAATCCTTACAAGGGTCTAGGAGGTCTATTTTAGTAGCTTTATAAAACAAGCTACTAAACCCAGGGTATGGCCCTGGGTTCCAAAAATCTATTTTTTAGCATTTTTGGGGAGTTTTAATTAATTGACAATATTAAACCCCTCAATATAAATGTTTCATACAATTCTGTCAAGAAAATGTTGTACTTTAGAGATTTTTAAAGTCTCAAAATCTACTTAAGGGAAAAAATTTGGGAATTTAGTAGGGTTTTCACTGAGTTCTACATATTAAAGATGTCTCCTCTCCATTTATTTTGATTCATTACATTCTTGATGTTTCAATATTATTAGGTCTTTTTAACACAAAAAACTTTGAACAAAATATTTCTCTGCAAGTGATCTTACCAAGGAGACACTTCCATTTTTTAAACAAGCTTGATGATTTTATCAAATAAAATAGTTTTAATGATAGCTATTTAAATAAATTATAGATTAAAATTATTCTGAGCTTAAAGCATTATTGTATTTTATTGATTATAAATTGTAATTCTCAAAAGATTTAGAGGTCAAATTAATATTTTGTATAAAAGAATGAAGATTTATTTTGACATATTGAAGTATTATGTTAAAAAAGAGAATTTCAGGCTCAACTGACAGCTTGAATAGATTTTCCATATTTTTTTAAATTTATTTCTTTCAAGCTCATCTAAGGTATAGCTTTTGAATAATTTTATTGATTTTCAGTATATAGCCTCATGAGCTTTACATTTTATGGTGAGCTACAAAAATAATTTGTAAAATATTTCAGAAACATCAATAATAATGTTATATCAAGAGAATTTCAAAAGAAATTTATAAGAATTATTTTATAAAATTAAGATAATTACAAGGTATATTATAGGATCAATCAAAGCAATAATATATCACCAGTCATCCAGTTAAACAAAAGATTTCCCTGGTGAGTTATTCCAGGAGGAACTGGAAAAACATTTGTGTATGAACTCCTTTTGGCTAAAGCTGAATCACTTGCTTCTGTGGCTATCACATTCCCTTCTTAAGGTTAGTGTTCTTTTTCATGGTAGATAATATTTGTTTCTTGAGGATTGATAAATTGTATTTTTGTGACATCAGGTAAAGCTGCTATGAATTTGGTTTATGGCCAAACTACACACTCAACCTTTGGAGTTTTATTGGAATTTTGATCAATCTCAACATCAGAAATTACCAAGGATACAGAAAAATCATACCTTTTGAAGAAATGTGATCTTCTAATTTAGGATAAAACACCAATTACTCATAAATATAATTTTGAAGTAGTTGAAAAGCCTCTTGAAGATATAATAAGCTCTGATAAAACTTTTTGTGGAAATTTTATAGTTCTTGGAGGTTATTTTAGACATATAATTCCAGTGATAAAAAGGGGAACTCAGGATCAAATTGTTCAAGCTACTATAGTGACCCCTTATTTTTGGGAAAGATTTAATGTTTTTAAATTAACCAAAGATATGATATATTCATAAGACACATTGCTTTAAAGCTTTCTTTTGTAAATTGGTGATGGGTGCTCTTCAAATATTCAAACTATAAGCTTTCCATCTCATATGTTCATATCAAGGAGCACAGAGGGTGAAACATTGAAAAAGCTCATTAATCATACATTCTCAGAAGTCACTTGGAGTTATGAAAGATTAGATTATTTTTAATAAAGAGAAGTATTTACTCCTGGAAATATCTCTTTGAATTTAATAAATGATAAAATCATGAATAAGATTCCTGGAAAGACATTTAATTACCTCAGATTTGATTCAGTTGAAAATGACCCTCAAAATCTTTATCAAGCAGAATTTCTCAGCTCCCTTGCAATTTCTTGCTTCCCACCTCATTGATTTCAGCTTGAAGAAAGTTTTCCAATAGTTATTTTATGGAACATTGACAATTAAAAGGGATTTTCCCATGGTACCTGTTTGGCATGCAAGTCTTTGGGACACCACATCATTGAAGAAGAGATATTGGTTGGAAGCCATGAAGGAGAGATTGTCTATATACCCTGCATTCCACTGGTCACTGATCCTGATTCCTAAGGATTTCCATTCAAAATGAGGCTTCCACAATCTACAACACAGCTTGAATTGGTATTAACTCTTGAAAAGTCACAAGGTCAGACTTTGAACACAGTTGGAATTCATCTTCAGGAACCTGTTTTTTCACATGGTAAGCTCTATGTTGCACTTTCAAGGTGCAGACCAAGTCATTCAACAAATATCATGGTAGCACATCAAAAAGATCAAGTCCCAAAGGAAGAAGTAAAAAATGTAGTATTCCAAGAGGTATTCAAAAGAATAAGCTGGATTATGTAAAATTTCACCCATTATTTTGTTTAGGATTTTAGCAATGGTTGATTGACTGACTTCTTTTCTTTTGCACCAAATTAATGATTCACTTTTAACCAGATGTTCCAAGTGTTGCACAATGGGTTTTGTTTAATTCAATTTTTCTTATTACGTTTTTAATATTTATGTTTTTTCTTATTTCTGGTGAATTTATTAGTTTTATTAAAGCTATTTCTTTCCCTTTTATTCATTTTGACAACATCAGGGCTAGCTATAATTTAAATTCTTTTCCAATTTTTGAAAACATTGCCAGATATATAGTGCCTAATTTGATTATTGATGTGAATTCCTTTGCTGATTGCTCTTGCAAAAGGCACCATGTTATCTTGGTGCGGTGCAGGTGTTTGCAGCCCTAGTGAAGTTTCTATGGCCTAAAAAAGGGAGGCTCTTCCAGACGTGCTTACCTGTCACCCGTCGTCATGCCTGTTGGGAGGGTTCCCTGTATCCTGTAAGAGGCAGATCAAAAATTGACAGATAAACATTAGAAAATTTTAGAATTATCTTTACGTCATCAATCTAAATTAGGAGTTGAATATATTTGTGCACTAAGAGTACCCACTGGCAACTGCATCAGCTTTAAGCCACCTAAAAAGGCCATCGGCGAGTGAGGAAGCTGGGGTGGCGCCAGCCAGGAAGATCGTGGCCATGGGGATAATTTCATCGAGATTCTTCGCTGGCACTCTGATTTTTGAGCCAAGATGCCAGCGTCGTCAGATCTGCCCACGTCAAACTAGCCGAGGCAAGAAGCAGTCTCACTTAGCGGTGGCTAGCTTGTGATCTAAGCGCCTCTTCGGCGCGTGTGTTTCGGAATCCGCGTAAGGCTGGTGAGAACTCGGCCCCGCAAGAGCCCTTCGATACTGCACCCTTGATAAGGTTGGTAGCACCACAGTCAGTGGAAGGGGCAGCCGATGCGTTGGAGACCGTGAGAGCATCTCTGCCTGATTTAGACGGCAAGACCTTGTGAGCAGCATTCGGCGGTGAGCTCCAGTCGGCTTCCATCATCGCTTCCCACTGGTTGGTCCTCGGCCAGGCAGCAGTCCGGCGGAGCGAGACCTGGAACCGGCTTGCGTACCGGCGACGTTCGGTGGACTGAGCCATGTTGTTCACTCGTCCGCTGGGTGGTGCGGCGATTTGCTTCTGGCTTTATGGAGCTGCTTCTTCGGGACGTGGGCCGCCTTTGCCATCATCTCATCTCAGTCTATCTTCCTTCAATTGGACTCTTTCTAACGCCAATCGCTCCATCATTCTATCGACTCCTTTCTTGAACCAACCTCATCTCGCATTAATCGATGCCGGTATCATTGATGAGCCAAACATCGGCCTAAATGAAGGCACAGTCCGTTGGGTCGGTGAAGAAGAAGCTTGGACCTGGGAAACCACTTTTCGAATCGGTGCTGACCCACACTGGACTGGCGTCGATAGAGTTTGTTAAACTTTCTGTTCATTTTCATCTATCGTTCTCGACAAAATGACAAGGAAATCTTACTTGTCTTGTCACATTCAACTGGGCTATTCCCCACTAGTTTTACCTAGCTTTCAATGGCCTCGACACATTTTGTGATATCGAATTAGGTGGTCATCGGATCGGCTCTACTGATAACGCCTTCCGGAGTTGGGTCTTTGATGGTCAGCCTTTTTCTTCCAGCCTTGTACTCTATAAGATAATCTAACCTCTACCAATCAAAAAGAGACTAAATTTCCCCAATTGGTCATTTTTTCAGTTACTGAGGCTGTCCTGGCTGCTCGCAGCCACTCTAGCATATCACTGTCCCTAAGATTCGCCTCGGCTGCTGCCATCACCTCCCGCTTGGCTCACGAACCTGGGAATATTTGGTTTCCAGGCCGGGAATCAAAGCATGCTCCCACCCTTGAGCTTTATGAGTATAATTACAGAAACTGGGCGCGCAAGCAGCAATCTGATTTTGGCTGGGATTGGGGTACGTCTTCTGGTCACAAGCAGCATCTCTAGTCCTAATGGCCTCCTTCGTCAACTAACTTGCTTGTTTCCAGGGCCGGCTTATCTTCCTTGTGGCCCGTAGGTTATTCTTCCACTCTAATGACTTGAAACTCAAAGCTTAGTGATAGATTATCTTCTCTGACATTATTTTTAGACTCCAACCAGCCTATCTAATTGGTCTTTCCGGTGAAAAAGAAGAGACAATGAAGTCAGCTTTAAGCCTTTCACAAAATATCCCCGACTTTACTCCAAGGCCGGGTGAGAGGACTACTCGAATATCTTTGCAGCCTTTTGAAAGTGGGCCATCCTCAACAACTGGCCAAGGAATCTCAGCCCATCTCGAGCAAGAAAAAAACCAATTGACTCTCCAAAGAAGGAGAGAAAAACCTAGACCCAATCAGCTGAATACCCCTCCAGCGTCCTTTTGGATTCACAGGACTGTAATTGATATACACAAAAAAGGTAACCTTCTTGCTATACTCATCTCATACGTTTTCCACTCTAGTGACCGGAAATCTTTTCTCCCAGGTCAACGTAACAATCTTCACCCCGATCAAAACGAACCTTGGATATTGAATGTCACTCTTCCTATCACATCTGCTCGTTCTCTTCATGATACATCCCTGACCCTCTCGGCCGTCTTGGTTGGAACTTCTGTCCGCCTAGAGCCAAAAACTCTTTCTATTACGAAACCTGCTAATTATATAAATCTCGGTCCTGATTACTTTCTAACCGCGCAATATACTATTGACCATCAAAGCGTAGAGTTATGGTATCCCGCCACGCTTGGTAATCCAAAACTCTATGATTTGGAATTAACACTCGATTTTAATGATCAGGAGAAGAATACTTCACAATTAACCTGGTATGAACGTGTCGGATTTCGAACCATTGTTGTTGATCAAAGCCGTTACAGCGCTCAAGAAGTCTCACAAGGCATCACGCCCGGAACCCGTTTCACTTTCGTGATCAATGGAAAACCATTCTACGTTCAAGGTTCAAGGTCTGTACCTTCTTGTTCTTGCTGCAAGAATCGGTGAGAAATGATTGACTTTGACTCACCTGCATCAGTATGATCCCAATCGACAACTTTGCCGCACGCACAAATTCATCAACCATTCGCTGGTTGATTCAATCTGCCCTATTGGCTCATCAAAACGTTGTGCGAATTTGGGGTGGGGGAGCGTATGAGACAGATGAATTCTATGATGTTGGTTTTTTTTAAGCTGTTATTCATCCATGAGCTCTCATCATTTTCAACTCAGATTGGCTAACCATCTTATTTTTAGATTTGTGACGAGTTGGGGATCTTAGCCTGGTCTGAAAGCGTTTTTGCTTGTGGAGCCTACCCAATCTCTCCAAGATCTTTCCTCGATAATATTAGGGCAGAAGTAGCTGAAAATATTGCAAGACTCAATCGCCATCCCAGTACTGCCCTTTGGGCTGGAAACAATGAGGTGTGTTTTTCGTTGGAAATTTTATGGTTCATGCATTTCAATCCAGCCAACATCTTTTTTGCAAACAGGGAGAAGGGTATTTGATTGCTGCTAATCGAAGCTGGTCAAACGGGTCAATTTATTTCAATCAATATGATTATCTTTACAACCGTAAGTTTTTTAAGTAACTTGCCTCATATTCTTATTATTCATACGTTTTAATGCTTTATAGATGTCATAAGGGACGTAGTTTTAAATAACACACGTTCAATATCTTACATACCCTCTTCTACAACTCAAGGGTTAGTAATTTATTGACCCTCATCGCAATCTATGATTTTATACCTGACATTAGGACTTGTCACTTGACAGATACTTTACCTTAGATCCTTATGTCTCTCGTTATTACAACTCTACTCCCGGTGAAATATATGGAGATCAAGAGCTTTACAACTATGATACCAGTGTTAGCTTTAATACCAAGACTTACCCAGTTGCTCGTTTTGTGAACGAGGTCAGCTTATTTTTGCCTAAAGCTCAATTCAGATGTTTGGATAATACTGAAGCCTCTTGGCGTTCTCCAAATTAATCGGTTCGTAACTTAGTTTGGCTTTCATTCGATGCCTTCCATTTACACTTGGGAGCGAGTTCTGGATTCTCCTGAAGACTATGCATTTAATTCATCTGTTATCCGCGCTCACAATAAAGTGAGTTGAAATGAATTCCCCACAATTATCATTCTGAAAAGCCCAATTGACTTTTTTCTGCGTTGTCATTGGTAGCATAATCCTGCCGGGACCTTACAATATCCTTGGCCCGCAGATGATGGCCAGATGCAACTGACTACTGGTGTGACACAATATTACCCGACTCCGAACATCACTGGAAATCACCGCACTTTGTTGGCTCAATGGGCTTATTCTACACAAGGTGTGTTACGAAAAGCTTTAGATTTCCAAAGAAAGTTTTAGTAAAGTAAATTATGCATTTAAATTGCAGTTTTTCAAGCTGCCTTCATGGCTGCACAAATAGCTTATTACAGATTGGGTGCCAGCAGAGGTGAAAAAAACATGGGTAAGTAAAACTGCGTCGAATCTAGTGGACTTTTATGACTAATAGTACCAACTAATTTTCTTGTTTCAAATATCCGACTTATCCAGGTGCATTGTATTGGCAATGTCAGTTTTTTGTTGTTTCTTTCTGCAATGGTATTAATGAGGGAAGTGTAGACAATTCTCACGCTATAATTTTCACATAGTAAATGACATTTGGGAGGGCATCAGTTGGTCTTCAGTTGAGTACACGGGGCGTTGGAAGGTTTTTCATTACGTTGCTGAGCGTGTCCAGGATCACGTCATCATCTCCCCCGTCCACGATTATGGAAAAAAAACGTTGGATATATATGTCACCTCTGATTTGTGGTAAGCATCGGTTTGGTTGTCTATAGCTTTCAGAGTTAATCACATTACCTTTGACAGGCATGAGATTGAAGGCACTGCTCAATGGACCTGTAAGCATAATTGTGCAATTGGTTTCTAATATTTTCAGGCTAATTGCTGAGAAATCAAACAACTGATCGGATGAACAGGGTACGATTTTGCTGGCCGCAAGTTATCGAAAAATGTCGCAGACTTTAAGGTTGGACCCATCAGCTCTACCCGTCTAGATGGTTCAGTCGAGATATCTACTATGGTCCCTAAAGGCCAGCCTCTCAACGATGCTTGGTTGCATCTTAACCTTACTAGTAAAGATGGAAAATATTCCAATGAGCAGTTCTTTTATCCACTTGCGTTAAAAGATTGTCGGCTACGGCCTACCAAAGTTGTTAGTCGTCCTATTGGTCGCAACCAAGTGTCGGTAGAGGTCTCTGAAGGAGGAGTTGCTGCTTGGGTAAGTGGTAAGTAAATGCAGTATTAATATATTAAAATGTAGTCTTTTTACTGAATCTGAAAAATCTTATGGCCAAAATTTTGTGCTGGTTTCACAGTGGAACATCCGCCTGGTAATATTCAGATTTTTTTTCTTGCCTTGCCCCCTCACTGATACTTACCGAAAATTGCCTTTTTTCTTTTAAAACAAAAAAATCTGAATTGCATCTAGGTGTTCGGGGTTATTTCAAGGATATTCACACAAACAAACCATCAAATGCATTTTTTCTGAGGCCAGGTGAAAAAAGGCAACTCGAATTTATTTCGACAGGATCAGATGATGAATCTTTACAAGATTTAGAAAGCAAAATGTTTGTTAGAACTATGTGGGACAATCAACATCATTCAAATTAGTTTGTATTCTATTTTAAATTTTATATCCTTTTTCTCTGATTCTTGAAAATGTACTTGAACTATGTTGTTTTCATTTATAATTAGTGTCTTTCATAAGCTAAGAGGTTTTGAATTTAGAAACTCAATCTCCAAAAAAAGGGCATTTACTACCTCTTCTTACTTAACACAGCTTTTTGGAAATTGCACCTTTTAGGCGGTTTGGCTCCATATCTTGTCTATTTTACCCATATGAAATGTAACCCGAAATTCCTTAAACTGCCAAGAAAGTCAAATTATAATCTAGTTGAAACTGTTTTAACTCATCACGATTGTAATATATAACTTGCCATGACCCATGGCAAATTAAGTCTATACTTCTGGTGGGGCTGAAGGTAGGCTCACAACCCATTATCTGTCCAAGATGCTAACCTACATGAGTCCATTTCTTGAATAACTGTGCATTCTCTGCCATAAATTGTGCACTTCTTTTTAAAGAAACCTACCATACCTGTCCCCTTTTGTGTGTCTGTTTTTCAATTTTTGATCTGAAAATCTCCTTTTCAATTCTTTTTTGCTTTGTTTTTTTTTCTACTTTTCTTTTTTTGATCAATTAATCTCTTTCACTTAAAGCCTCAGCTATAAGAGAGTGTTTGTTATAGAAAGAGGCAATTCAATTGATTTTAGTAATAAATTAATTTTAGTCCTTCCCTCTACTAACAACGTATTAAATTGATTTTAAATCGAAGGTTTTGGAAACAGTCTCAAATAAAACAAAAAAGTGAAATTAAGCCGAAAAAAAGATCAATTTGATTTACAAATTATAAAAATTGGTTGGGAAATCAATTAAACTTGAATGAAGAGCATGAAATTTTTAATCATAAGAATAAATTAATCCAAGTACTGATTAATATTATTTCTAAAATTATATTATAAAAGAATAAATTTTTTAAATCAAAAAAATTAAAGAATTTAAATAAAGAAAAAAAAAAAAAAAGAATAGAAGATCTAATTAATTAATAAATAATTTTTGACAAAAAAAAGTTTCATATCTTAAATTTTTTTAATTATAGTCATGAATTAAAAGAAATTTAAAAATTATATAAAATTAAAATAAATTTAAATTTTTTTTTTTTTATCTTAACTTAAAAATTTGATGAATTGTTAAATTGAATAAAAAAAAAAGAAAAAAAAAGAAAAAAAAAGAAAAAAAAAGAAAAAAAAGAAAAAAAGAGAAAAAAAAAAGAAAAAAAACATTAATTTAAAAATCAAAATTTTAATTCAAAATCTATAATTTGAGAAAAAAAAGGGTAAAACAATTGGCTAAAACTTCTTTTCCATGAATTTCCTTCTTTTATTGGGAGTTAATCTTTAATATTGATAAAAATTATTATTCTTTTTAAAAAAGAAAAAATTCTATTTTTTCTTTTTTTTGAATAATTTTTTTTTTGTAAAGATTTGAATTAATTTTAGAATCCATAAGATGAAAAAAAAAATTAAAAAAAGAAATTATGATAATAGTTATCATTAATTTTAACTAAAATTAAAATTTTATTAATTGATTGAATTTTATCTTAATTTTTAAAATTTTTTAATTTCTTTTTCACTTAAAGAGAAAATATTGAAATAAGAATTAAGAAAAAGTTTTATTTAAATATCAAATTTTGATGAAAGTTAAAAAAAAACAAACAAAAGGAGATAATTGAGTGGGATAATGAGTTAAATAAAGAATTTAATTGATTTTTAATTATTATTTATAATTTTAAAGAAAGAAAATTTGAAAAAGAATTCCATTAGGAATCCATTTTTTTTCTTAAATCTGACCTCATTGGAAAATTTAAAACCTTTGGATCAGTGTATCATATTTGTTTTTGAGACACAGTATTGATAAGAATAATTAATTTCTTTGGAAACAAAAAAAAAACTATAATAATAATATCAATTAAAGTAATATTTTAAGTATTGAACAGCTCAGTTTTATAATATTATTCATTGTTTATTAAGATTAAATTACTTCTTCCATTATAAATAATTCTTGGAATAATAAAAGCCTAATCCCATAAATTAATTATATTTACAAAGTTTCTTGAAATACTCAAATCTAAACAAGTTTTTAAGGGAAAAATTATTATTTTTTTTTTAGGGAAGAAATAGGTACTATTGCTTCTTTAATTTAAAAGCCTAGGGTTAAAATGTTTAATTAAGAAAAAGGAAATATATATTATAAACTTTCAAATTGAAAACAAGACTTTTAATTTTCTAAATTACTGAATATTAATCTAAAATATAAATAATTTTAAACTAAATTTCTGCTTTATAATCCAAAAAAAAAATATTTTAACATAAAAATTTAAGCATTAAATATAATTAATTAAAATTAATTAAATAAAAAATAGAAAAAATCTGTTTTTTTCTCAAAAAAGAATAATATGAAGAATAACATTTTATGCATTTGTTTTATTTATAAATCTAATATTTCATTTAATTAAAATATTTATTAAAATCTTTATTTTCTTAACTTTAATAAAAAAAATTTATTTAAAAAGATTTTAAAAAAAAATTAAATTTTTAGGTGAAAATTTTAATTATGGATTATATATTTATGGTCTTAAAAAAGGATATAAAAATATAAAATTAAAAGAATTTTAAACTAAAGAAATTTTAAAGGAACTTGAAATTATGTAACTTAAAATATATAATTTTTTTAATTAAAATATTTCAAGATATGATTGGGATTTATTTTTTTTTTGAAAAAAAAAAAAAAAATTAAAATTTCATTTTTATCATTTCCTTTTCAATGATTCTCTATGTAATCTCCAATTCATGTAGGTACCTGATAGGCTATATATAATTACTTCAGAGATAAAAAGTATTAATGATAGAAACTGAAAAGTTTTCACACTTTTTTTTTGAGGTCTCATAGCATAAGATACTTATCATAAAAATCAAATATTAAAATAAAGCTGTTTTTTTTTTTACATTTTGTTTAATTAAAGATGTTTGAATATTTAGCTCCAGAGCTTCATATTCTTATTTTAAACATATTTTCAGGAAAAGAATTATATCTTTCATAAAGCTATATTTCATTACCCAAATTAACTTATATGATGATAAAAAATAACCATATCAAAAATTATCTTCAATTCCAAAAATTCTAAGATAATATGTTATAATTATCATGTAATATTTCTTTAATTATGTGAACATTTGAGAAAGGATCACATAACCCAAAAAAAATTCACAATACTTTAAATCAAGATATTACATAAAATTGAACCTTACATTAATAAAATAAAATAATAAATTAATAAAGTAAAAAATTCATTTTTTTATAATAACTCAAAACAAAAATCAAAGTTGCTATAAAATATGGAAATATAAGTGCAATTTATGAAAAACTACACAAAAAAGGAGTCAAAGATGTTTTTATCAAAATAATAATAATAATAATAATGTGTGAATTTGATTACAGAATTATATTTTTCATCCAATTTTACATATATTTTGATTTTGAATTCATGTTTTTAAACTAAATGTTTACTTGAATACTTGGATATATGCACTATTGATGATCAGTGAATATGTTGAAGATTCTTAACTCATATCTCCTAGAATATACAAAATGAATGGATTATTCAAAAGTGAAGTGATCACTTAATTAACTGAGGAGTAAATCTATAGACTTTATTTAGAAGGACATAAATAAAGCAGAGAGTGGTAAAGAGATATTGATCAAAAATAATTGTATCAGTTGATAACTATTAGCTAAAATTAGTCTAAACTTAAAATGAAGAATATTTTTAGACTATAATAGTTAATAAGCTCAGAATTATTTAATTCTTTGTTATAAAATTTAGGGTAGAACCCTGAGTAATCATGGTTTAAAGTTTCAAATAGAAAATTTCAAAAGATAAGACCAGTTTCATGAAATATTGTAAGAGGTAGAATTTTTACCATTTAATGAAATTATCTTGAGCCTCTAGTGAATAAATCTTGATACGTATAACCTAACTCTTTTATTAGTGATGGAATGAATTATTTTGAAGATATACAGCATTAAAGGTAAGGTATCAAAATGATCATATATTAAGCTTAACATCTAACATAAAGAAGATATTAGTTAATAATAGTATTTCAATCTTCTAATTTTTAAAACACACAAATTTGTATCATTCTAAAAAGCTGTGATGTCAAAAAATTACAGTTATAGACATAACTTTAAAATATGAGGTTATGATGCTGTAATCTGACATGATTATGATGCAACTCACCACTAATACTTAAAAGATTGAGAAATTCTAGTATAAAGAAATTCCTCTGGCAATCAGGGAGGAATGCATTAAATATAAAAAATATTCCTTCTTCCTCTGTTTTCCTTTCAGAAATCACAAAATAACCAAAATAATAAAATAAATACAAG
The DNA here is from genome assembly GCA_023105745.1 of Austropuccinia psidii. NCBI lineage: Eukaryota > Fungi > Basidiomycota > Pucciniomycetes > Pucciniales > Sphaerophragmiaceae > Austropuccinia > Austropuccinia psidii. Next base: position 32,924,214 of record JALGQZ010000008.1, read on the forward strand.
TAAATTTTTAGTCTTTTATTGAAAACTCTTTTATATTACATACCAAAGATATTACAAATAGAATCAACTAAGTCTATAGTGAATTTTTTTATACTTTGATTTATTTTTTTAATTCTTTTCTGGAAATTTAAATCCACATAAAAAATAATCAAGTTTGTCAAATTCCTGTTCTTTATTATTTTCACTACTATATAGAATTAGTTGTATTTACTATTGAAGATTTAAACTCTTCAAAAAGTTTTATCTTAAGTGTTAAGAGTACATTATCCATCTTCTTTATAATTTATTTCTCTTCAAAAATCCATAAATTATCAGTTTTATAACATAAATAGTATTTATCTTATATACAGCTTTAGTATTGGTAATATTATCATTAAGAATTGTTACTTATTTAGAAAAGAGAAATTTTTACACAATCATTATTTTTTTGTAACAATAATGAATGAATTATTCATATATCAATCATTCTATATTTACTGACATATTTTTCTTGATATAATTATTCTTTATGTATTATTTATTGTAAGTGAAAAATGTTATTAATTTTGCGCCATAAATGGAATATATTTTCTTATTTTAATAATTATATCTTGATATTATTCACTTATAAGGAAACTAATAGTACAATAAGTCGAATATTAGTAATTTTATCTTATTATTTCATAGTCAAAATTTACAAATACGCAGGTATAATATAAAATCAGATTAGGATTTACGTTTATATTGATATTCTCAAACATTGTTATAGAGAAGCTTTCATTGGTATAAGATATATTAAAGAGTGAAAATTATTCTTCTTAAAACCCATATGGTATCTGAATCTTACTGAAATCACTAGTTGTAATATTTAGAAAGTGAAATCATGGAGTATTAACTAAGACACTACCCTATTGAATTATTCCTGGACAGGAAGTATCTTTATTTGAAACTTATATGTGATTAATTAAGAAAGTTATTTTGTAAGTCAATGAAATATATCTTAAATTATTGAAAAAATTAAAACAACTTCACTTCATTTTGGAAAATGGAAAGAATTGTTTACAGAGAATATAGAGGTCCAAAATAATGATTATGTCAAGTATCTTGAGTTCTTATTACTAGTATCCTATAATAGAAAATTTTAAATAATTTCTCATATAAAAATTCTCTTGGGTGAGAATATTATTTCCCTTTTTCTGCATATATATTTAATCTGGACGTGCAGTTGTGTATCTTATGATATTTGGATATCTAATGTTCAAATTAAGGTGTGATATTATTTTCAAGTTACTTTTAATATCTTAATTGTTTAATATAAAGAAATATACCAGAATAATAGTCTCAAGCTGTGATATTATAAATTTTGAACAAATTCTTTATTTTTTGAGTTATGATTCAATGAATCAATTTTACATTATTAAATTCAGACTTAATGGGTAATATTTATCTTCTATTTTCTGAAAGGGAATACTTATGTCTTTTATTATCATCAATGGTGGAATATTCATCCTCCTTTATGGATATACCTCTAGCATATATTTATAATGAGTTGTTTCCTAATATGAAGTGATTACTAGTACAATCCCATTACTAAAAACTCAAATTTAAGCCTGATAAACTGTAATGTATGAATCAAAATGGTATTTATTCTTATTACACCAAGTGAATTCATGTTTTGACTTGAACTACTGAATTTTACTCCTTTAATTGGAATGATATCATTTTAACATTTTGCGTTAATGGCTTTGTAGTCTTTTTTCCATCACAAGTGCAGAATGTACCTGTTCCAAGGTTAATTTTGGTTTCTTGGCTATTTACCTTTACCATCATTATTATCAATTTTACTGAAGTGTATCCATTTTTTCTATTCTATATGGATATATCAAGTCATGGATCATGAATAATTATTAATTTTTCATTGGATGATTCATTTTGTGGTAGTACAGAATTTCCATCCATCATTTTGAGGATCATATCCAAACTATTTATTTCTGGATTAATATTATTTATTTCATCATTTTAAGAGGATATTTTTTCTTTATATTATGAATATTTTGAGTCTTTAAGATCATCATTTTCTCTTAGTTGAATTCCTTTTTTGAAAAAGTTCTTGTTTTAGGATATTAATGGAGGCTATCTATCTCATTCCTTACAGGTTATTTCACCTTAAAAATTCTCTTTATGAATGGATTTTTCATTTTCTTTAAATCCATTTTCTTAGGTGTATTGATAATATTTCCTCTAGGGAGTTTATATAATCTTCTTTCCAACACGGCTGCAGAAATCTTCCCCTTAAATAATACTCTGTCTATACTCCACGTTATTCAATAATTTTCATTTGAAAACCTTTCATGCCATTTTAAGGTAAAAAAATTGAGTATTTCTTTGTGTTGTTGAAGCCATGTCAAGGAAATACAGGATTATAGGACAGAAAATGGATTTTCAACTGAATTTCAATTGTAAATTTATATGAACCATTGGTGCATTTGGTCATTACTTCTTATTTCCAGCCAAACCCATTCTTGATGAAAGTTTTTTATCTCAAGATCATATCCACAAGGAGGTAAAATGGGTTTAGCCATTTCAAATCTGTGTAATAGTTACTGCTAGTGCTGAATCCTTCTTGAGAATCGCCAAGAATCCCCATTTCATAATTTTTATTTTATTTATTCTTTTTCAACTTTCTTTCTTCTACATTACCTTTTTTTTCACTCTAACATTTATGGATAACTCTAAGAGTATTCAAATTATATCAAAAACTAAAGAATAAATACTAGTCATAAATCAGTAGATGGAAGAAGTTGTTTTTAATAAGAATTAATCAGAGCCAAATTAAGGGGAAGTCACATCCTAAACAGAACGGTAATCCTTTTCAGGGTCATCTCGGTGAGTATCAATGCTCATATAAGGACAACTTCATAAAAAGTTCATTTTATAGCCATAACTTATTTCAATGCCAATTTCATATGTAGAGACACTTTTTCCTTAAAATAATATCAGAAATTATGAAAACACCTATTTCACTCAGGAAAATAATAATTACTGAAAAATCAGACTCACTGGCCAACAAAAGATTACTGAAGGTATGTGCCACTTATCATATCATATCAAAGAAGACAAAGTAGAAAAATGACTCCAGATATCTGTGACAACCTCTCTATCCAGCTTGAGCCAGTACTGTAAGTACATAATTGAAATATTTAGGAAAAAATATCCTCATTACCAGACTCCACAACATATTCAAAAGCTGATGGATATTGGAAATAAAAGAGGTTTCCAAGGTATGACATACTGTATTCATTGTATTAATTGAAAGTTGGAAAAACTTTCATGTGAATGGGAAGGAAAATATAAATGGGAACATAAATAAAGGTATCTGAACATGAAAGTAGGCTGAAATATCAACTTATAGATTCTCGAAATCTGAATACATTTCTACACCTTTAATTGTGGAAGAAGTCATATCTCAAGACTTACGGTTCTGGAACGCATTATTTGGAATGCAAGGGCCTCATGATGAAATGGATTTTCTTTTTTTATCACTATTGTTTTATCAAATATTAATGATAAGGCACCACTATGTAGATTTTCGGTTTATGGCTCCTAAGACAATATATGACCTCTTTGATGGGATATACGTTGAGTATTGAGTTATTGTAAAAAGTATTTCTCATCTATAAGGAGAGGAATGAAAGCTATTTTCTTTTATGAAATTATATCAAAATTTCTATCTGAAAGATATAATTTTTTCTCAGAATAATCTTTCCAGTCTTCAAAAATATGTACAAAAAGATCTTATGAGGGCATTTGGTGTCCTAAACTCAGTGTTCTCAATTCTGAAAGCACCAGCATGTGGATGATGATAAACAAAACACAACAGAACTATTATGGTTTTTATGGCTTCCAGCAATATGATATTAATAAATAGGGCTCTGATAGACTATTGATTTAATTAGATATGGTTAATGAAGACTTTCCTCAGCATACATACATGCTAGCGCATATCAGGAGTGAAACAAAACATATTTTCTTGAGGCGCTATCAGATTTAGAGCTTATTAGATTGAAATAGCAATAGTAATCATTATTAATTGAAGAAATGACACATCTTTTTTGCGATAATTACAATGATTATATCATGACATTTATTTTATATTTTCCATGATGATTATTTTTTGATTTTTTTTGATTTTTTTTTGATTTTTGTTGATTTTTTTTGATTTTTTTTGATTTTTTTTTTGATTTTTTTTGATTTTTTTTTGATTTTTTTTGATTTTTTTTGATTTTTTTTTGATTTTTTTTGATTTTTTTTGATTTTTTTTGATTTTTTTTGATTTTTTTTGATTTTTTTTGATTTTTTTTGATTTTTTTTGATTTTTTTTGATTTTTTTTGATTTTTTTTGATTTTTTTTGATTTTTTTTGATTTTTTTTGATTTTTTTTGATTTTTTTTGATTTTTTTTGATTTTTTTTGATTTTTTTTGATTTTTTTTGATTTTTTTTGATTTTTTTTGATTTTTTTTGATTTTTTTTGATTTTTTTTGATTTTTTTTGATTTTTTTTGATTTTTTTTGATTTTTTTTGATTTTTTTTGATTTTTTTTGATTTTTTTTGATTTTTTTTGATTTTTTTTGATTTTTTTTGATTTTTTTTGATTTTTTTTGATTTTTTTTGATTTTTTTTGATTTTTTTTGATTTTTTTTGATTTTTTTTGATTTTTTTTTGATTTTTTTTGATTTTTTTTGATTTTTTTTTGATTTTTTTTGATTTTTTTTGATTTTTTTTGATTTTTTTTGATTTTTTCTGATTTTTTTTGATTTTTTTTGATTTTTTTTGATTTTTTTTTGACTTTTTTTTGATTTTTTTTGATTTTCTTTTGCTTTTTTTTGATTTTTTTTTGATTTTTTTTGATTTTCTTTGATTTTTTTGATTTTTTTTTGTTTTTTTTTTCATTTTTTTTTTGATTTTTTTTGATTTTTTTTGATTTTTTTTGATTTTTTTTGATTTTTTTTTGATTTTTTTTGATTTTTTTTTGATTTTTTTTGATTTTTTTGATTTTTTTTTTGATTTATTTTGATTTTTTTGATTTTTTTTGATTTTTTTTTGATTTATTTTGATTTTTTTTGATTTTTTTGATTTTTTTTGATTTTTTTTTGATTTTTTTTTCATTTTTTTCTGAATTTTTTTAAATTTTTTTGATTTTTTTTTGATTTTTTTTTGATTTTCTTTTGCTTTTTTTTCGATTTTTGTTGATTTTTTTTAATTTTGAGATGAATATTTCAAAGCTTCATCTTTTTATCAAAAATATATGACCCACATTCAAAACAAGAAAGTTGAGATAATAATCAATACAAAATCAATTTCAAACATATGGCTTTCACACAAATAATCAAGTAGAAAACCTGTTTTTGATTGAGAAAGCTCAAGATAGGAGTTCTGAGAAAAATAAATCAATTGAGTATTTGCTATATTTGAATTCTTTCTCAATTTGACCAAATCCTCCCTTGTGTGCTTAATATTTGGATACTCAAATCCTTGAGAATCCATTTTCTTATAGGTATCTGCTCATGATAACATATTATGGAGTTTTCTTCAGTCTGCAACTTCAAACTGTTTACAGATATATCTGCAATCTTCTTTTGGTATTTAATTGTACTTTAAACTTTATTTTCCTTTAATATTCAATAAATATTTTCAAACATTTTTATCTGACCAGAAGTCACAATCTGTTTCAACTGAGGTAGAGTAAATCAATTGATCTTGGCTCCCATGTTGTTAATTTTTATTCTTTGAGGTTTTTTCCCAGCTCTTATGTAAGACTATTCTATTTTTGTGACTTTGAGAGTATTTTTCATTCTAAGATTTTGATTAATGGCTTTTTTCAAAGCTCAGTACACATGTTTTTGGCTCTTACCAGCTTATGTTTCAGAATCATTCTACTCTGGTTCAATCACTGAGCTTGCCAAAGGTGCCTACTGAGATTGTTAAGGAAATTCTTAAGGCTTCTTAAATAACTTTTAAGCTTACAAAGGTATGTTTTGAATTGGGAATAACCTTTTTATAATTATTCAAAGCATTTCCCCAAAGCATATTGTGGGTTTGATAAGTTCCAGTCAAGGGATCTTTAGAGATTCAAACCTGTTACTTGACAATCTGAATGTATTAAGTATTCTTTTAGTTTCCAATTTCCTTTTCTTCTTTGAATTATCTTTACTCAAAGACTAAAAATAAATTATCAGAATAGATGAAACAGTAATAGTACAAATATCCACAAGTCACATTCTTAATAGAACCTTTGGCCTGTACTGAGCTAAATGTTTATGAAGACTTTCTACCAGAAAAAGGAAGTTAATTGAAATCTATAGCCATTTTTTGATTAATTTGAAACAAAATAACAAGATAGAATTCAGGTTTCTATGATATTATAAAGTTTGAAAAGATATATAGGAATGATTTTTTACATATATGTGTTGAATTTTTGATGAGGTATAGGGTTGTAGATATGGAATCCAAAGGTGTGAGCCTTTGAGATATGTCCACAGATTCAAAAATATGACAAAAACACTTCACAACATCTATTTAAATAATAAGAATTAAAATTATGATCTTAAAATAAAAGAATCTATAAGCAGGAATAAATTCTTGATTAGATCTGAATATAGTGAATAAACATGTGAAACAAAGTTCACCATGCTAATCACCATGGTAAAATACACATATAAAATTTTTATTTCATATCTGTAAAGAAAATACTTACTGAATAATAAGTAAAAATGCCATAAAAAGACAGAAATCCTTGATTATATCAGAAAATAATGAATTAATATGTGAATTATATGGCACCATTGGTTTACCCATTAATTATTACACATATAAAATTCTTATGCCATATCTGTAAAGTAAATACTTAAGGAAATAACCTGAATATATGCACTTTTATGATCAGTGCATATATTCATCGTTTTTAGCTCATATCTCTTGAAATATACATTATATAGAGCTGATACAAAAGTAAAGTTACCACTTAATTACTGTAAAATATAGATACAAACTTCATTTAACAAGCTATATGAAAGGTTTATTAAACAAATTTGTTACAGCTGTTGACCATTTTGTTGTGAATGTGGTAAGATCTTCAAGCAAAGTGGATATTCAGACTATAATAGTTCATACGTGAATAATGATGTACTTTTTATTATTATATTCAAGATATAACCCCTTGAAATCATGGTTTGAAGTTTAAAATAGTGAAATTTAACAGAAAAGATGAGTTACAAGAAGCATCATAAAAATAGAGTTTTGATTACTTAATGAAGACCTCTTGGGAGCTCATTAATTATGTGTCAAGCTATCAGAACTTACTCTCCAAATTTCTGTAGCATTTATAGCTCAAAAGGTATCAATGATCAAAGTTTGAGCTTCAAATTGATCATTTATGATCACTAACTGTAATCATAATTTAATTTTGAAAGTAATATGAGTGATTAAAGTGGTGAATGATGGTTTGTTACTATAGAAAGTAACAAGATCCATGAAGCTTAAACTTTTGAAAAGCCTATGATGTCAGAAAACTTAGAGTTACAGTGATAACTCTAAATAATGGTGTAATAATGAGATAAGATGGTTTAATTATGATGTAATAATCACTAAAACTTAGAATAATCATCAATCCCAGTGGATAACATCACTAAATGTATACTAGAGGCCATCTAGATGCTAGGAAGGAGGATTTTACTATATATAGAGCTCTTTTTACCTCTATTTCCCCCTCAGATGCTCAAAAAACAATAAAACATTAAAGAAGAGGTAATATCTTTATTCTTTATATATAATTCTATTATATTAATAAAGACCAAAGATAATCTTCATTGTTCCTGTAATCACCTGCTTGGATGTGATTAACTCAATATTTTTTTGTTTTTGTTAAATTCTCTCTAAAATCTCTAATTCAACATAAAATCAAGAAAATTTGTAATTTCTTTTATTTTTATTTGTGGATACAATTTAAATAAGTTGTATTTACATTTTTAGGTGTAAAATAATTCAAAATTCTTATATTAAGTGTAAAAAGTAGGTTATTTTCATCTTTATAATAATTTTCTCTTCATTATTATCTTTCATAATTCTTTTATTAGTACAAATAGTTCTTATATTGATATATAACCTTAATATTGGTAATATTATTGTAAAGAATTGTTTTTTATTCTTAAATGAGATTGTTTTAAACCTTTGTTCTTTTTTGTAACAATAATAAAGTGCCACAAATATATCAATTATTAAATATTAATATATTCATTGCTATTATATTATTTTATTTATTCAATAATATAAGTATTTTATGCCATAATTATAATAATTCTTGATCTTATTCTTTAATGAAATATGGACATTCACAGTACAATAAGTAAAATATTGGTAATATTTACTTTTTGTTTCTTAGTAAAACCTTACATTTGGGGGCCTGGCCATGATATTTACTTGAAAGACCTTTAAAAAGAATCAAATTGGGTTTATCCAATAAAAAATTATATTTATAATCATCAAATTATATAATAATTCTATACTTATTTATCTTAAAAGCTATTGAGGCATTTGGAAAGCAATTGTACTGTCTTACATGTGGTTTTTCACATCCTTAGACTTTCAAGAACTTTCTTTGAGTGACTCTAGTGATTAAAAAAGATATTTATAAGTTAAAAATAAATTTATATTATAATTTGATTTTGAAATGAATGCTCTTAATTTTCATTTTATTCCTTAAAAAATATTACAAAATAAAAAAAACAATAAAAAATCATTTTCATTTATAATAGAAATGTTTATGTGGAAATAGCCATATTTTCTCAAAAATAACACTTCTTATAAAAAAACTTATATTTCTTTGTCTTTTTTGGTGTTTGAAGAAAACCCAACAGAGGACAATCAGACCACTGTTGAGAGATTGGTGGCAGAAAATTGTCAAAGTCCCCAACAACTTCTTTTAATAAGAAAAGAAAAGCCAAGAAATTAGTATTTCCAGGACCCACTATTCAGAAATCTGAAGGTGAGCCCCTCTGTTAAATTTCAATAAAAAGCATTTTTAGTGTTCTGAAATCTTTTTATTTCTTATTTCTTAATTATGACTACTAGAAGAGGATCCCAATACTCCATGCAGTCAGATGTAGCTTGACTCAGAAGTAAAATTGATCCCTCAAAAGGGAAAAAAAAGGGAAAAATACCCAGTTGCAAAGAATCCACACAAGGAAGTGCCACATCCCAAAGGCAAGTCCCAAAAATGCCTGTAATATATGAGCTAGAGTTGCAACTAAGTATGAGAAACTCTAACAGGTACAAATCAAATTAAGAGGGCTCAGATAGACATATAAAAAAGCCATTACAAACAGTACTACATGGTGTACAAGGACAAGGATTGGGAAATGTTGCCACAAATTCACCAAGGAATGATGAACTCCTGGAACATCCTGAAAAAGGTCCTCAAAGAGGAGGAAATAGTGAGATACTCCAATGAATGGAATCCATTATCATCCAAACCACAAACGAAAAAATAAAGTAGTAAAATTCTAAAAAGAGGAATGCAAGCAAGGAAGAAGCCCCAGTAGCTTCTACCAGAAAACCTCAAGTCCACCAACCTCCCCAAGAAGGGAAGAAGCACAAGAAAAAGAATTGGAGGAAGCCATCTTCCCCAAGTTACAGGACTCCAAAGATCCAGAAATATTCCATGGACAGAACATTGATGGAATTCAAGGAAAAAGAGAAAAAAAGAATGAGACAACCTCATTCCCCAAAGAAATAAATTTGTCTCCTGATGTCGTAAATAATTTAACAGAAATAACAAATAGTATACCACCTGTAAAAGACATTCAAAATAGTTTATCATCTTTACAAGAAAGAAATAATACTTTATTATCTTTAACACAAATTTTTATACAAAATAAAAAAGATATTGAAAGCATTAAATTTATGGCTGAAAATCATAAACCAAAAGTCTTAATTAACAATACTCAGAAATTGAGACAAGGAGAACAGAAATTGTATAAATACATAAGAAACATCAAAGAAAAGACTTTGACAATCAATTATGACATGAGTATTGACAATCTGACAGAAAAATTAAACAAATTAAGTAGTTCTGTTGAAACATTCAAAGAAAAGACTTCATCACATCAAAAATTACTTCCAGACCATGTAGAAAAAAGTGATGAAGCAAGAATGAATCTTAAAGATGGCATTCAAAGTGAAATAAGACTTATCACTGAGAAAATGGATAAAATGAATGAGGATAACATAAATATGCCAAATTTATTAACCCTATTTTCTCACATAAGAAGTCCTGTTGAACCACAAGAGGAAATAAAAAATACATTCATAAAAGACTTGAGCCATAAAGACAATAATCCAGTCTTAATGAAGGAAGAACCTCAATTAAAAGAATGGCCAACATTCACAGGTGAAGGTGAATATGACCATATTTCATTCATGAAAACAATTGACATGTTAAAAGAGGATTATGCCAAACCAGTGTGGTATTCCATACCATTTCTTTCACCAGGCTCAAGCTCATAGTACCCCATAACAGCAGTAAATCCAGCCTACAGGCAGACTTACACTCAAATTTTACACCAAAAGGTCAATTTTAAAGCAAGAAGCTGGATTTAACTCATAAAACCATGGCACAGGCACCAAAGGGCAGTGTATTGTGGTATTCCATACCTTTTTACCAGTTTCAAGAAATTTTTGGAAATTAAAAGTTGGAAAATCAAGATCAAAATGACTAATTCAGGAAATCACCATTCAAACGACATTCTTAAAATTACAAAACACCCAGGAATAACATCAACAGTAGGGAAGAATGGAAGATTTTAGCATTCACAATTGAAATATTCAATATACTTCTATAATTAAATGAACAATAGAGGAGTCCAATCTTATGGAGTTACACAATAAAACTTACATATAAGGCTTACATGATAAACAATAGGCTTAATACATACAGAAAACTCAAAATTACATGGGAAAAGTAACATTGTAACATCATATCCACTCTAAATCCATCAGGAAGATTATATTACTGAGAATCCAATACATCAAAATAAAATACAGCTCATGTGACACAAGGATCATCTGACAGTATCAAATCCAATTCAATACATGAAAATCCACTAAAAACTTAAAAATTACACAACAATACAGGAACCCAAATAGGACCTATGCAGTCCACATGCATAAGATCTAGACATTACACAGCCACAGTATTATTAAAATTCAACTTAATTGAAATTCAACTAGCTGCATGCAAGGAAAATACACTAAACTGTAAAGTACACAGAAATTACAGTAATCAAGAATTAAAACTCAAGAGGATATCCCCACATTACACAGCATAATCACCTGGAACTAAATAAATCTTACAAAAAATTTATACATGGGCTTATTCACATGACACCATCTTCATCCTTACTCACCATCATTAATTCCTCAAGGCTGTGCAAGCTGACTAAAGGAGTGCAAAAGGGAAGTCACCTGATATTCTTATCAAAATCCCCACAAACAAAAAACATCTCAATCTTAATTTTGACCAAACAAATGGTGAAAATATTTCAGTCATATGATACCATTCCCAATTTTACACACTAGCATTAATCTCTCAAGGATGTGCAAGATTACTAATGCAGTATAACAGATAGGTCATCTGACTTTTGTTACAAAAATCTACACCAGCAAAATTATCTCAAGGGCAAGAATAGAACTTTACATGGAGAGCCCATGTGTACTTCTCACAACATAAAAGGAGGCCTCTCTCTCTCATTTTCTCCTCTTCTCCCCATGAATGAATCCAATTAGTTATATACCAAGAAGGAGAATAACTATTCATCCCTTACTAGTAGGTTAATCTAGAAATTATTATTATTATTATTATTACATTACATTAAAAAGTGATTTATATATAGCTGTAGTTAACAGTAGGTCTGCCTATACTATAAATTCATCTATTAGTGAAATACTCATATTCAACAAAATATTTATATTATACTCTTCTCACCAGAAGAAAATCCATATCACTATTATTATTATCACAAAATATATATTCAACATATTATCAAAATTATTTATCAATTACACTTATTTGAAATATCAAACAACATTATTATATTATCACTATTACTAAATTTTCTCATATTGAGCTATTATCCATTAAACAAAATATCTTCAACAAAGAAAACAACTTAAAATCACCACTCAGTACTATTATATCTCTTATTTATTTTACTCAATTATTACTTTATTATCCTAAAATCACCTACAAATTTATCTTTTAAAATTATTTTATCTAAATTAGTATTATTATTTTATCATTAGGCTGATTATTGAATAGGTCTGATAGAGACTGCTAAAAGAGTATTCTCTAGTTGTAAGGCCACAATCTTAAACATTGATTAAACATTGATTTGTGAGCTCTGTAGGGAGATTGCTTAGTATATTCAGAGGGGCAGCTAAAACACCATTAGCACCCTTGGTTACAGGATTATTTCAGAAATTCAAAACTGTTTACCTGTGATTTCCCCCTCAAGGACTGCCTTATCCAATCCCACACCAAAATGAGTTCCACATCTGGTGTCCCAACAGTGGCTATTTCAACTTCAACATTCAATAATCAGTCAATAATCAAGAAAGAAGATAATCAAATCAACATAACTCACAAAAATAATTATCATTATCAAGAATTAACAATCAACACTCTCATACAATCTGGAATCTGGAAACAAATCCCATTCCAAATCATCATCACCATCACAATCCTCAAATCAATCATACCATTTTTATTATCCAGTAAAAGAAGGAACACCAGAAAATCAAACACCCAAGGATATTGATTTACTCATTGCAACACCAAGAACAGAACAGAAGGAGAAAGAAGAATTAAGGAGATTTTTCTTCAAGTTAATTCAAGAAGCAAGGAAAAACAAGAAAAGTACAAAAGAATTTAAAGGATCAGTTTACCAAGTAGAAATGAATCAAAAATCAGAATCTGACTTACCACCATTACCTGAAGATACTGTAGAAGGACAGTATGCAGAAGAAAGTGAAGAGGAAGATCAAACAGTACAGATCCAAAGTCCTATGAAGCAAATGCAAGATTTATTATTAACAAAAAGTAAAAAGAAAGGAAAAAGAAGGGAACAAATATCTTACACACCTGTAGCCAGTCCAAGTGAACAAACATTACCAAGGCATGTTAGGCCTGAAGATTCACCAATATCACCTACACCTGGACCAAGAGCAACATCCACACCCAAAACAGAGCAAAGATCACAGAGTATCCCAAAGAAGGTATTTTTAACTACACCCAACCATCCAAGTCCATTACAAAAGGAAATTCCTAAGGTAACATCTCCTATTGTTAAGATAAGAGCTAAAGATTATAATCTTGTTTTTGATGGTAATGAAGTAGAAAAATTCATAAAAAGAGTGGAAGCAGCAGCTGAAATTGAAGGAGCTAGTGGGGAAGATATAGCAAGACAAGTTATTTGTATGTCAGCATCTGAAGCAGTTAAAGAGAAAATAAAAGCAATGCAAGGTTATGAAGAAAGGAACTGGACAAAACTCAAAGAAGAACTTACTACAGAATGGGGAAGAGTAGAGCAAGACAGAAGATATAGACCAGAATATTTGGAGAAACTTTTCAATAATACCAAAAGAGCAGGAGGAATTGGAAACCTAGCTGAATACAAGAGATTTATTGGAGAATATGAAAAGATCACAAATTATCTTTATAAATATGGATATATTAGAAGAGAATTTGAGCATAATGAAGAACTCTATGCAAGCCTTTCACCAGAAATTAGGACTTCCATAATCAAGGAGATGAGAAGAGATAAGGTCATGATCCAAGCAAGGTATGGTGGATATATTGTACCAGAAATGAAAGTATTGAAGAGCTATATAGAGAAAGAGTTAGAAACTGTAATTATATCAAGGGACAGAGCTGGAGACATAACCTCCCATTATGGATTAAAGCAGCTACATATAGGTAAGACACAAGCAAAGAAAGTACAATTTGAAGATGACACCATGGAAAATGCCTTAAATCAACTGAAGGAGCTTAATAATAAAATTAAAGAACAACAAAGAAAAAGGATTCAGGATCAAGAAGAAAAGAAATAAATAAAGGACTTCATCAAGCAAATTAAGGAAATAACAGAAGCAGTACTACCTCAAAGTAAAAAAGGTCAGGTACTCAAGCAGGAAAATCAATCAAGGTACCCAAAGGACAACTTACCACCTTTTTCAAAAAGACATATTCCTTATACAACAGCACAAAACATACCAAAACCCTACATCAAATGTTATTACTGTTTGGAGGAAGGACATTCAGTGAATAGATGCAACTACCTTTTTGATGATCAAAATAAGAAATGGGTCAGCAGACAAGGAGGTGGATTTTTGTTTCCCAATTGGAAAAGAGTACCAACTGATGGAAAAATATCACCAAAGAAGTTAGTGGAAGAATTTGCAAAAGAACAAGAAGAACTTATCAAGAAAAGAAAAGAAAATGAAGCTAAAGAATCAACACACCAACCAAAAGAAGTAAACATAATACAAGCCAAGGAAAATGAAATTGCAACAGCTATAGCCAAAATTGAAGATTGGGGAAGCTGGAAACCACCAACTATATCATCAGCAAATGATCCATTTCTAAATAATTACGTATTAAGAAACACCAAACAAAGATCGTCAAGAAATGAGCAGCCAAGTCAAGAACCAGCAAAAGCATCACCAAAAACAATGGAAACACCACTAAAAAGGAAGCCAAACATACCTGGAGCCTATATTGAAGATGAACATGGAACAGTGGAAAAAACAATTATTCCCACTAAATTCAAGAAACCTCAAGAGTTCAAAGAGGAAGAAGTTAGCCCAGAAGTTAAAGAAAAACAGGATTCTGGAAAAAAGCAGTAATTGACTCAAAATACTATTAAAAACAAGGATATCAAGCAAGAACACACAGAATTTCAAGAGGTTATGAGTCAAATTATCAAAAAGGTTTTGGATCAGAAGATAAATCTCACCTTTGAACAAGTTCTTATCATGTCACCCAAAGTTATCAACCAGTTTAAAAATTTGACAACAGAAGAAAGAAACTCAATCAACTCACTTGACACAAAAGAAATTCAAACCAAACTCATAAATCACCATTTAGGAGATTATGAACAGCCCAAACTACATTATGCCTGTCCATTGGGATTTATGCAAGTGTACTTAGGAGAAGAAGGACATGAAATAATGGCATTAGTAGATACAGGATCAGAATTGAACATAATACCAGAAGACTCAGAAATAAAAGCAGGACTCACCACAAGATGCCTCAACATGAATTTAAGGGGAATTGGTGGGCATTGTACCTCAATAGTTGGATTAGCAGAATTTACCCCAATCACTCTAGTCACTGGGGAAGAAAGAAATATACACCTTTTTGTAGCAAGAGGAGCAGTACACACAGTACTGGGAAGGCCCTTCCTTGCAGACAATAACATCAGATTAGACTTTTCTCAACAAAAAGGGGAAATATTCAGTTATATAGAGCCAGATGGAAGAAGGCTTTGCTTACCAATTTTCTCACCACAGAAAGTAGGATGGAGAGAAAACCCACCAGCAGGCATGTAAACATGTGCAGTTTCTAAATTGGAAGATTGGAAAGAATTACCAGTAGAGAAAGAACCAAGTTCCAATAATCAGGAAATTTCAAGAGAACATCCTCACCAAGTATTTAAGGAAGAAGAAATAATTAAATCTGAAGGTAAAAGGGAAATAGAAGTGGAATTAGCCCCAGTTAATACAGAAAATATCAAGCCAAAGCCTAAAGAAATAAATCTTAAAGGAGTTACAACCTCAAAAGGAGAAAATGGAAATACTGGTAACCAAATAACTCAAGCTATCAACTATTATAATTTCAAGAATCCTGAAGAAATAAAAAGAAAACCCCTCCCCAAGCTCCTCTCACCTATCAAAGCATTAAAGCCCCTTTCAAAAGGAATATTCAAAAATAAATGGAAATCAAGTGTAAAACCAGTTATGTCAATAATTAATGTCACAGTGGGAGAAAGGAATTTTCACTCTAATTCTAATACATCAGCATTAAATTCCTTAAAAGAAATTTCTCTCAAACATAAAATTACCATAAATAAGGATCTCAAACATCAAGACCACTCTTTAGTTCAGGAAGAAAGTGATAGCTCAACTTCAAAGCCTAAAGACTCTGAAGAATTAAACAAAAAACTGGAATATATCATGGAAAATCAATCAACAAATGGAAATGAATATGGTCAAGCAACCTTTAAGAAAGCATCCAGAAAACCCAACATCAAAAAAAATGGGGATAAAGATAGATCACTCTTACCACAGGAAGTAACCAGTCCACCAATTTTATTTTCAAAGTTACTCAAATCAGAAGCATCACTCAAACAGGACAGTTATGAAATTCAGAAACTTCAACTTTTCCCCTCAAATATGGTAAACATTGACCCAAGGCTTATTATGGAAAACAAAGATATTATCAAACAAAACCTAAATAAGTCAGAAATTGAAATAAGAAAATCAGAACAAGAATTGTCAAAAGAACTCATTCAAGAACCAAAAGAAGAATCAGAAGCTTATATTCTCATAGAAAATAAACTATGTCATATCCATACACCCAATAAGGATCCAATATTACCAGAATATTCTCAAGACCTTAAAAATTTCAACCCAAGCAGAGAGTTGAATAAGGAAATCCAACCTGGAAATAAAGCTATCAAGAAAGTGGTAACTGTAGAAAAAGGAAGTGAAATTACCAAAAATGAAGTTCCATTTAACCCAAAACCTCAAGATTTTACCAACATCAGAAATCCTATAGAACCATATTTTATGGAAAAAAACCACAGCCAAATGATATGTGTAGTTCTAATTCTACAAATCATTCAACAAATAAAAAAAAGAAGACTCATTTACCCCACACTATCACTCTGATAGAGATAATCCAAGTTTTAATCTGGAAGCAAATCACTTTTCTTTGGACAAACCCAAGGAAAGCCAAATGAACAAAAAATAAATAAATGAAGAAATCAGTAACAGACAACTGGAACAGGATCAAGAAGCTTTATTAAAACAAACAAATATTGAAGAACTTGAAGCAGATAGAATTTTACTTACAGAAGACCAATTTCCCTGGGAAGGCTATACCAATTGGCAGCCTCTGGGGAATAAAAATTTCAACCTTGAACTTTACAAAATAACTAAGGAAGATTATCAATGCTCAACTCAGCATGTGAAATGGCTAGAACAAATCAAGAAAGAACCAAATGAAAAAACAGCAACCAACAAAGAAAAACTTACCAAGGAAGAAAGAGAATTTCTTTGGATCAGTAAGAATGAAAAATTACAGGTCAGATTTAATTATCAAGGTCTGAAGGAATACCAAAATTTATCTCAATATATAGATTGGGTAAAAAATGCCAACCAAAATTACAAAAAACCAGAAATCTGGGATGAAAAATGGTATAACCAGGCCAAACTAAAATTGAAAAAATCCATTAATCATAGAGAAGATATCAGCAGTCTGGATCCTATAAAAAAGGTCAGATTTAAGCATGAGGCTAGGAAGGAGTGCCATAATTTTTATTAACACAATATTAAAAGATCAAAACAACATTTTAATTTTTTTGTTTTATCTATTAATTATTTATTTTTTTTATTTTTTATTCACTTAATTATGTATTATGTCTTACTTTTATTATTTCTTCTCTTATCTTTACTTTCATTTTGACTTTTTTTATTTTATTTTATTTTATTGTATTTTTTTATTATTTTATTTTTCTTTCCTTTCTCTCATCTCACAGCTAACAGGTTCAAAAGAAGCATGTTTATTTTTTTATTTCAAATCCTTTTATTCCAGACACCTAATAAAACAAATAAAATAATATATATATAAAAATAAAAAATAAAATAAATGAAATGTATTTTTTTTTCAAACTAATAAAAAAAAAAAAAGAAGAAGAAAGCAAATTTTTTAGGGCCATCCAGCTTCTATAATGACGATTCAGTTTCTTCATCAAGGATCATATTAGTAAAAAAAAAAAAAAACTTACTCGGACATTTGGTTATACAACTCCATAACCATACATAAAGACAAACGTAAGAAACAAAAACCTGTAGGATTAGACGATGATGCCGCTGTTTCATGGTAATTTTCGTGGAAGTCCTGAACGTAACGTCGGAACAGACAATCAAACGCCTCGTAAATTTGGTTGAAATGATTGTCGCGACGTGATGGTAAGGTAGGAGGCAAAGGAGAAACAGCGCGGGGCTCGTAAGGAGGTGAGGAAATCCAGGAACTATCAACCAAAGGAGGAACTGGATCTCCAAAGATGGATGCGATTTCAGACAAAGTTGGCCCATGAATACCATTGGTGCGAACGGGAGAAGGTTTATGTGGATGGATCGATTTGTTAAAAATAGCCAAGGTCGATTGAACAAGGTTAGCTTCAGGCAAACTCGTAATCGGAATAGAGGAAGCCGGGGGAATAGTAGTGGCCATCATCGGTTGTGGATCATTGTGTCGAACACAATTGATCAAATAATGGATCCCCCTATAAAACACAATAATGGACTCTTGAACATCATCGGACGTATTCATAAAAACACTAAATTAGGCATTATGATCCAAGAAAAAAAAAGATATAAATAAATAAAGAATGAATAAAATAAAAAAAACAGGACATACCTCGCTGAGAATATGCCCCAAAACTCATGCATGCCACGGCGTTACATCCTAAAACCCACCAATACCTTATCAAAAGAAAAAAAAATATATAAAATAAAACAAAATAACGTACCGAAGTAACTACGGCCAACAATAAGGATTGGCATTGCTAGAAACCAACCGCAACATAGAAATAACCAGATGTGGTGTCAAAAGAGGAAGGGAGAAGGCACGATAAGAAGAAATGATAATAACAAAAGAAAAAGAACTGTTGCAAAATAAATAAACAAAAAAAATAATAATAAGAAAATCAGATTGAGCGGGCTGAAGAAAGAAACACCCGCAGCTAGAAAACAAAACCAAACACTTCAAAATTGAAGTATTGTCACAGGGGCTCTTCTAAAATGAAGAGGGCCTGGCACTCAGTGAACAGACTTACTTATGGAGGGCTCAGAAGGAAAATACTCAAATGATGAGAGTAATGGAGTAAGAGGATAAATTCCTAGTCATAAGATAATAAGTATAAAAGATAAGAGAGACAAAGCAAAAGCAATAATAAAGAGCCAACCACAAATAATCCTGAGTCACTGTTTCAACCTGTTCAGAAAAGAGAAAAGGGATTAATAAGGATATGGCCACCAGGACTCTACTGAACAGGTGAGGGAAGGCTAAGACTAACTTAGTAAATAATAAAATAATATTCCAAAGTGAGAATAAAATAATATTAAATAATAAATCAACTATTTTTATTAACTGGGGGAAAAACCCCCAGGTGGGTGAAGAGGGGCTGGTATATGTGAGAAATACCAGCCTTGGAGTTTGAGTGTTGAGATACTTGTCTGTATGCTGGAAGAAGTTGGATGTGGGATTGAATCCTGTATTGGTGAATCCAATACAGGTTATACAGTCAATACAGGTATTTGCGCCTGTATTGATTACAGGCCTGTATTTGGTGAATCCTGTATTTGGGTCTTGCCTGTATGAAAACTGTATTGAGGTTTGAAACTGTATTTGGATCTTGCCTGTATGAAAACTGTATTTGGAGAGTCTTGAATGAAACCCCCTTGCTGATTGGGTTTTGAAGGGTATCCATGATATAATGATTTGCTGATGATGATTGGAAATGCCCCTGCCTCCTTGGCTGTGACATTATCCCCCTCTTGAAAGTGGTGAGCTCTGAGCACCATAAGTATAGTGAGTCTTGATGAGCTTGAAAACAATCCATACAGTTCTTTTTCCCCAAATCCTTAAATTTATTCATTAAATCTTCTTCTTCAACCAATACTCAAACCAATCTTCATTTAACTATTGTAGGTATTTTCCCATTGATTTTGATTCTGAATTTCCTCTGTTTCATTCAAACTGCCTTCAATCTTCATAAAAATTCCTTTAATCTTGTCTTGAGTGTCTTCATCAACTGTTCTTGAGTCCTCATGGCTTTTGAAAAGGTGGTTGATTTGAGTTTTTTGTCCCAAGACCACTTGAAATCATCATAATTTTGAATTTAGAGTGTTGGCATAAGGTGGCCAACATTTGAAATTTTGGACTAAATGAGTAGTCCTGGCCAAAATCCCTGAAAATGTGAAAAAATGGGTTTTTGGCCAATTTGCGCAAAAATGCGCAAATGCGCAAATATGCCATATTTGCATAAATTGGTGAAAATGATGAAAAAATTGAATTATTGTGAAAAAATGGCCTAAAAGTGGTTTTTGGCCATTTTGCGCATTTTTGCGCAAAATGCGCAAATATGCGCAAATGCGCAAAAATGCGCAAAGTGCGCAAATTTTGCGCAAAATGCGCAAATGCGCAAATATGCCATATGTGGCATAAATTGGTGAAAATGATGGAAAATTTGAATTATTGTGAAAAAATGGCCTAAACGTGGTTTTTGGCCATTTTGCGCAAAATGCGCAAAGTGCGCAAATGCGCAAATATGCCATATGTGGCATAACTGGTGAAAATGATGGAAAAACTGAATTTTTGTGAGAAAATGGCCTAAAAGTGGGTTTTGGCCATTTTGCGCATTTTTGCGCAAAATGCGCAAAAATGCGCAAATGCGCAAATTTTGCGCAAAGTGCGCAAATGCGCAATTATAATGATTTTGGCCAAAAAGGCCTTTTGAAGGCTTTTGACAAGAAAAGGGCCCTTTTGCGCAAAAATGCGCAAAAGTGCACAAATGCGCAAAAATGCGCAAAATGCGCAAATCACCCAATATGCATAATTAAGCATATTATGATAAGAATTGATGAAGAATGGCTATTTTGATGTTTTGAGGTCTGATATGGCCAATTGTTCCAAAGTACATATCTTGATGAAATTGGCCAATTGGGCCATTTTGAAACAGTTTCTTCTATGAACTTGATTTCTTTCTTGAATATCTTCTTCTTATCCCCTCCTTGATTGGTCAATTGCCATAAACACCTTGCTGATTGGGTTTTGGCTTTCAATTTTGATCTTGAGGAATGAGTTCAATGCTGACATTCATATTTGACTCCACTGCCTCTGGTTCCCCGCCTTTTGTGATTTGGAGATGCCTTGGTTATGAAGTTTAAAAAAACCCTTGAAGAAATTTTGATGAGGATTATCTGTAGCTGGTCTTTACCATTACTAGTGTTTGCTCTTGATTATTGAATAAATTCACTCCCCAAACAAGATATGGGAGTTATGATTGCTGCTTTTGAAACAAGAAATGAAAAAATAAATCATACAAATAAAAGAAAATGAAATAAAAAATAAAAAATAAAAAATAAAAATGAAAAAGAATTGAGAGAAAAAGAGAGTAAAGAAAGAAATAAGAAATTCCTGAGGGTTGTCCTTCTTGTGGTGAGATTCTTGATTTTGGCCAAAATGTTCTGAAAGATAAAACCAAGAATTTGATGCTCACAGCGTGGCCAAGGTAATGTTTTTACAAGAATTAGACCCCTCAGGGATGCATACCAGGAGATGGAACTTACTTTCATAACTTCCACTCCCCACCAAGCACCATAAATGAAAATTGAAATATGCCATAAGATGAATTTGATAATGAATGTCTTGAAAGATAATTTATGGCATGATTAAAGAAAGAAGAGAAAATAAAAGAAAAGATTGGGCCAAATCTTGATGAAAGGTCCAAATCTTGAGGGTATTATGTTGCAAGGCCTTCTGAATCTGTCCAAAAAATTGACAAGTGCTCACAAAGTGGCCAAGGTGATGCTTACAACAAATTTGGGTAGAATACCCCCTTAAAGGTGCATGCCAGGAGAGGAACTTACTTTCATAAACTCCAATCCCCACCAAGCACCATAAAATCAAACTCTTGAGGCATTTGGGTCAGGCTTGTCAGGATACAAAGTGTGAAAGTCCTTGACAAGGTCTGGAGAGTTGGTAAGGTTGGAAGCTGGTTCCCAAGTTGTTCTTTCTGGGTCTTCACTGAATCCTTTCCACTCGACTAAATACCATAATGAACCTCTCTTGAGTTTTGAGTCCAGAACCTGAGCCACTTCCCATTCTTCTTGCTCTTCCACTATTACTGGAGGTGGTGGCAATTGGTGTCGATTTGGGATAGTTGATTGCTTCACTGGTTCTAACAAGGACACATGGAAAACAGGGTGAACTGACTTCCATTGTTGAGGCAACTTGAGGTGATATGCATGGCTGCCAATCTTCTTCAGAACTTCAAAAGGTCCCAACCATCTTTCTGAGAGCTTCTTGGTGGGTCTTGTTGTCTTGATGTTCTTGGAGGCTAGCCATACTTTGTCCCCAGGTTGGAAATCAGGTGGAATTGCTCTATTTCTATCTGCATACTTCTTGAATCTTCTTATTGCTGACTCTAATTCTTCTTTGACAACTTGCTGTACTGATTGGAGTTTTGTTGATAACTTTCCAGCAGGTGAATCTTGAGAAACATGGATTGAGTCAAAGCTGGGATTTCTTCCATAAATGGTGAAAAAAGGTGATTGCTTTGTGGATGAATGTTCTGCATTATTATAGGCAAATTCAGCCAGAGGGAGCCAGGTGTGCCAGTCATCTTGATGGTAACTGACATACATCCGAAGATACTGTTCTAGAATCTGATTTACCCTCTCTGTCTGTCCATCTGTTTCAGGGTGAAATGCAGTTGAAAGATCTCTTGATATCTTGAGCTGCTGACATAATTGGGTCCAGAATGATGAAACAAATAATGAACCTCTATCACTAACAATACTGATTGGAAGACCATGTTTGGAAAAGACATGATTAATGAATATTTGAGCTAAGTCCAGTGCAGTGATTGTTGAATAAGTTGGAATAAATATTGCCATTTTTGAAAATCTGTCTACAACTACTAAAATGGAATCAAAGTTTCTTGACAAGGGCAATTGAGTGATAAAGTCCATTGATAAAGAATTCCAAGGACCAGATGGAATTCGAAGAGGCTTGAGTAATCCAAACTTCTTATGGTGGATGTTCTTGTTTCTTGAACATTGCTGACATGAGGACACATAGTCCTTGATGATTTGATTCATGCCAGCCCAATAAAAATCCCTCTTGATGAGCTTGAGGGTCTTCTCCTGGCCAGGATGGCCAGCCAATGGTGAATCATGACGCCTTTGAAGAATATCCAATTGAACTTCATGATTGCTTGGAATAACTACTCTATCTTTGAACAATAACAAATTTGCTTGAGGCTCAAGAGAATAGTCTGGGACTGATTCTCCTCTTGCTAATTTCTTGAGGATCTCCTTATAGTCTTTGTCTTGCCATACTTGTCTTTGGATCTGATCAACTAAATCTGAAAACATTTCAACTTTTATGGAAAAGAATCTTGACTCTTGAATTTCATTCTGCTTGAGAACTTGATGAAAGTTTTGAGGATTCTTGCTGATGAAATCCACCCCCCTCTCTGGGTACACGTCGTCCCGACGTGACAAGGCATCTGGTAAAGTGGCCAGCCTGCCTGGGCGGTAAGTGATAACAAAGTGAAATTCAGACAAAAATTCAGCCCAACGGGCTTGACGACGAGTAAGGACTTTAGAGGACATAAAATATTGGAGAGAACAATGGTCTGTCAAGACCTCAAAAGAATCAGAAAGAGAAAGGAGAAAGGCTCTCCAGCGCTTGAGAGCCCAAACTATGCCAAGGAGTTCCTTGTCATGAATTTCATAGTTGAGTTCAGCTGGTAAGAGCTTGCGACTATCAAATGCAATGGGATGCTTTCCTGAGTCATTCACCTGACTCAGTACAGCACCCAAGGCATAATCAGAGGCATCAGTCTCTACAATAGTTGGGAGAGAAGGATTAAAATGAGAGAGGATAGGAGCAGTGGTGAAAGCTTCTTTGAGTATCTGAAACTGGCTAAGAGCTTCCTCATTGAAGATGAAGGGAGAATCTTTTTTGAGAAGGGAAGTGAGAGCAGAGATTTTTTTGGAATAATTTTTAATGAAATGACGATAAAAGTTGGCAAAGCCAAGAAAAGATTGGAGGGCCTTGATGTTCTTGGGCTGAGGCCAATTGAGGATTTGTTGAACTTTTGAAGAATCCATCTTGAGGCCATCACTTGAAACAACATAGCCCAAGTATTCCACACTTGAGGCATGGAATACACACTTGGAGGCTTTAGCAAACAAATTATTGTCTCTCAGTCTTTGGAGAACAGAGGCCACATGTTTAACATGTTCATCCAAAGAGCTAGAGAAGACCATAATATCATCTAAGTACACTACAACAAAAATATCCAAATAATCTGCAAAGATATCATTCACAAGATTTTGGAATGAAGCTGGAGCATTGGTTAAGCCAAATGGCATAACCAAATACTCATAACTGCCATATTTGGTTCTAAAGGCAGTCAAATGCTCATCCCCCTCTTTAATTCTCAGGAGATTATAAGCACCACGCAGATCTATCTTGGAGAAGATAGTAGCACCGTTAAAGACGGTAAGAAGCTGATTCATTGGAGGAACAGGATACCTGTTCTTCCTAGTGACAGCATTAAGTTTGCGGTAGTCAACACACAAACGGAGACCACCATCCTTTTTCTTAACAAAAAGGACAGGTGCCCCTGTTGAGGAGGAGCTTGGTCTGATGAAACCTTTCTCTACATTCTCTGAAATGTAGGCCCGCAGTGTTTCTGACTCATTCTTTGATAAAGAGTAGATAACACCAACTGGAGGTAGAAGACCCTCCAGTTCGATATGATGATCACAGGCACGGTGTGGAGGAAGTTTCTCTGCTTTCACTTTGGAGAATACATCCAAATATTTGTGATAAACAGGAGGGACTACCTTCAGCACAGTTTCAATCTCTTCTGGCTCTTCCTCCTCATCCCACTGCTCCTCCAGGGAGGCATGAAAAGATAAAGGAGGAAGGTCCATATCCCCTTGAAAGAGATGAAGTGAAGATATAGCAACATCTTCTCCAACATCTTTTATCTCTTTGAAGACTTCATCTCTTAATGGAAGTAATGACTGAGAGGGAAAAATGGAAGGGATATGGACAGAAGGAGGAAAGGAAGGTGTCTTAAGTTCACCAACCAGAGCAACACTGTTGACAGCAGTGGAAAAGTCATTACTAGTAGAAGAAATAATACCACTAGAATCCTTATGATTAGAATCATAGGTGATCAATCCATTTTTCCAATCAATAATGGGATTGAAATGGTAAAGAAAATCATAGCCCAATATTAGGTCTTCTCCCTTGGGTGAATCTATGATAAAGAAATCCCATTCAAAGCTTGGGAAGGAAGGTAAATCAACAACCCACTTGGTATAATGAGTGATGAACAGGGAAGTGGATTCACTGGAATCCAGAATGAAAAGAGGAATCTTTTCAGGGAGCTCTGACATGGTCAATGAGTACTTGAGAACAAAATTCTTTGCAATAAAGGAGTTTGTAGCACCAGAATCAATGAGAATACTATAAAAAATATCAGAGATTGAAGAAAAAATAAGAAATTTTAAAGATTTCTTGACACTAGTATTCAGAGTGCACAATTGTGCTCTTGAAGGAAATAAGTGAGAACCATTGAACACATCATGATTCCCACTCAGGCTTTTCCCTGCTTGCTAGGGAAGCCTTTTGATGACCCTTGCCTATTCTCAGGCCTCTTGAAGCATTTTTCAAATGGGTGTTTACCACCACAATAATTGCACAAGCCTTCTTTAATCCTCCTCTCCTTTTCAGAACCGATTAATTTATTGTCCTTATTGAGGAGAGCAGCATGAGGCTTGTCTTTGGACACTTGAAAATTCTTCCCCTTCTTATTCTTCTTGTGATAAGGCTTCTTTGATGATGAGCTTTGAGGAGGCTTGGAGGAGTTGGATCCACTGATTGGAGGCTTCTTCTCTTGATGACTGCCCTTTTCCTTCTGCCTCTCATGGTACCTGGTATCTAATTCCAAAGTGATATCCATGAGTTCTTGAAGACTATCAAAAGTTCCAGGGTGAGAAGCCAATTGGTCCAACAATCTTGATGCCAAGCCTCTTCTATACACATGAATATAGGCCCTTTCCCCCCAGTCTCCAATTCTTGACATTAAACTTCTGAAATCAGCTATGTACAAGGAAACTTGACCACTTTCCCTCATCCTCAAATTGTCCAACTCTTGTTCAGCTTTTCTGATTTCATTGGGATCACCAAACAGAGTGAATAACTGGGTTTCAAACAACTGCCAGTTATTGAGGAGGTAAGAAGGGTCTTCATTGGAGATATTTGAGAGGTAAGGTTCAATCCATTTGCCAGCTCTACCAGTAAGAAAAGAAGTTGAGTAAAGCACCTTCTTCCTGTCAGAGAAGAAGTTTGCTGGGTCATTATGAAAGATTAATTGACAGGATTGAATGAATCCTCTCAATTTATGAGCTTTAGTACCATCAAAAGAATCAGGTGCCTTCATTGATGGAGTCTTGAATGCAGGGACTTTTGAAGTGTCCCTTGGGGCAACTGCTTGAGTGAGTTGTCCCATAAACTGAGTCATTTGCTCCATCATCTTGAGGAAATTTGGTTCAGCTTGAGAGACAGAAGGTTGATTAGAAAGGGCTAGATTTGGAGCCTCAGGAGCTTCAGTAGCACCTGCCAAGGCAGCTGCCACTTCAGTCTCCTCAGATTCTTCCTCTTCCACAGACTCCTCCCCCTCCTCATCTTCAGCTTCCCCCAATCTACTTCTAGGCCCTTGAGAAACACCAGGATAACCACCCAATAGTCCAGAGAATGATCTTGATCTTCTAGACTTCACACCTCCTCTTCTGGAGGGTGCTGCTCCTTCCATTGGTGGTCCTCTGTCCAGATTTGCACTCAGTTGATGAACTGATGGTGTGCGGTCAAGAGGAGCCCTTGGTGTAGGAGTGAGAACAGCTTGATGTCTCTGGGATCTTGTATTCTTGGCTGGGGGACTATGCTGAACTGGCATTATGAAAGAAGAATGAATAAAAACTTGATGATACTTTGAATAAAATAAGGCTTGACCAAATCAAATTAAATGAGAACCTTGATGATCTTGAAGAATCAATAAACAGTCTTGAAGTGAATCAATATGAATAAATCTTGAAGAGTGAAGATGACAAAGTCAAATTCTTATGAATAATCAATTTCAATCAATAAGTCAAATCAAGTCAATCAAAATCAAATCAATTAAGTCTTGAGGAATTCAATCAATATCTTCAAAAATCAATTCAATTTTCTTGAGGAATCAAATTCAAATCAATAAATCAAATCAAAACTTGAGGATAAATCAGGTATCTTGAAGAATCAAATCAAGTCAATCGAATCAAATCAATCAAAATTCAATCAATATCTTGAGGTGAAGTCAATGTCTTGAACAATCAATCAATCAATCAATAATCTTGAGAAATTTCAATCAAAACCACTGAATACCCCAAATCAAATAACCCTGAATGATGAATCAATTAACCCAACTAATTCCAAGCAATAAAACCTGAATAAACCTGAATTCAAACAAAAGAGAAATGAAGATGATAGAGAATAAAGTGAATTGGTCAGCAGAATAGAGAAATTAGAAAGAATAAATTTTCATGAGAATGAAATGAGAGAGATGAAAATTGATGAAAATCATAAAATCATTAAAGTTCATAATCATTAAAAGATCATAATAGAAGAATGAGAGAAATGAATAAAATGAATGAAAGGAAAGAAGCAATTATGAGTTAATTAAAATAATGTCACAGGGGCTCTTCTAAAATGAAGAGGGCCTGGCACTCAGTGAACAGACTTACTTATGGAGGGCTCAGAAGGAAAATACTCAAATGATGAGAGTAATGGAGTAAGAGGATAAATTCCTAGTCATAAGATAATAAGTATAAAAGATAAGAGAGACAAAGCAAAAGCAATAATAAAGAGCCAACCACAAATAATCCTGAGTCACTGTTTCAACCTGTTCAGAAAAGAGAAAAGGGATTAATAAGGATATGGCCACCAGGACTCTACTGAACAGGTGAGGGAAGGCTAAGACTAACTTAGTAAATAATAAAATAATATTCCAAAGTGAGAATAAAATAATATTAAATAATAAATCAACTATTTTTATTAACTGGGGGAAAAACCCCCAGGTGGGTGAAGAGGGGCTGGTATATGTGAGAAATACCAGCCTTGGAGTTTGAGTGTTGAGATACTTGTCTGTATGCTGGAAGAAGTTGGATGTGGGATTGAATCCTGTATTGGTGAATCCAATACAGGTTATACAGTCAATACAGGTATTTGCGCCTGTATTGATTACAGGCCTGTATTTGGTGAATCCTGTATTTGGGTCTTGCCTGTATGAAAACTGTATTGAGGTTTGAAACTGTATTTGGATCTTGCCTGTATGAAAACTGTATTTGGAGAGTCTTGAATGAAACCCCCTTGCTGATTGGGTTTTGAAGGGTATCCATGATATAATGATTTGCTGATGATGATTGGAAATGCCCCTGCCTCCTTGGCTGTGACAAGTATTCACACCCAGTTACTTCAAAAAAAAAAATATTTATCACTTAATTTTAAAAACATACTCTTAATTTATTTATTTATTTTCATATATCATTGAAAAAATTATTTAAATTAAGAATTATTATTTTTTAATTCATTAATTACCAAAAAAAAAAAAAAAAAAAAAAAAAAAAAAAAAAAATATAAAATAAAAAAAAAATAAAAAATAAAAAATAAATAAATAATAATATTATGATTACACTTGGATTTCATGTATTTTTTCATAT
This sequence comes from Austropuccinia psidii, assembly GCA_023105745.1. Lineage (NCBI taxonomy): Eukaryota > Fungi > Basidiomycota > Pucciniomycetes > Pucciniales > Sphaerophragmiaceae > Austropuccinia > Austropuccinia psidii. Next base: position 32,953,090 of record JALGQZ010000008.1, read on the forward strand.
TATCTATATTAATCATTATTATTCTCTTAATTTATTTTATCTTATTTTATATTATTATTTGAAAAATTTTATTATTATTATCATTTTTTATACTCTCAATTATTGTATTATCATTAAAAAAAAAAATCATCATTATTATTGAAGGTGGAAAGTAGGTCACAATTATTAAATGGAGAGGGGGGTACCCACCCAGTTAATAATCACCAATGGGTGTATTTTAGAGTTGTCATGAAGAGGATGACATGGGGAAGGAGGATATTAGGCCTCAACACTAATAAATACAATAAAAAATAGGTCAAAACAAATTCAAATAAGCAAATATTTCAAATCAACAAATTTTAACTCAAGAAGAGGTCCTAGATAAGACCTTAAACTGTCTGGATCATTATTTCATCATTCATCAAGACAATTCAACAAATTTCAACTCAAGCAAAGGTCCTTGATATGACCTTAAAATGTCTAAATATTCCACTTTTTTTATTTATCATCAACAAATTAACTCAATAAAAGGTCCTAGATAAGACCTTAAACTGTCTGAATAATTACTTTATCTTTTATCAATACCATTCAACAAAATAAAAGGTCCTTGATATGACCTTAAACTGTCCAAATATTCTATTTTTTTATTATCATCAACAAATAAATCAAAAAGAAGAGGTCCTTGATAAGACCTTGAACTGTCTAAATATCTCAATTTTCTTTATTTATTTTGTCCATCATCAAACAAAATTACATCAAGAAAAGGTCCTTGATAAGACCTTAAACTGTCTAAATATCTCAATTTTCTTTATCTATTTTATCCATTATAAAACAACATTATTTCAAGAAGAGGTCCTAGATAAGACCTTAAACTGTCTGAATAATTAGTTTATCTTTTATCAATACCATTCAACAAAATAAAAGGTCCTAGATAAGACCTTAAACTGTCTAAATAATTATTTTATCTTTCATCAAGACACTTCAACAAAATTCAACTCACGAAAAGGTCCTTGATAAGACCTTAAACTGTCTAATCATTGATTTATCTTTCATCAAGACAGTTCAACAAATTTCAACTCAAGAAAAGGTCCTTGATATGACCTTAAACTGTCCAAATATTCCATTTTTTTTATCATCAGCAAATCAACTCAAGAAAAGGTCCTTGATAAGACCTTAAACTTTCTGAATCATTTTTTTTATCAATAACCAACCAAAGTACCTCAAGTAATGGTCCTGAGTATGACCTTAAACTGCCTCATCAACATTATTTTATGCTAATTACAGTCTCAGGACTAAAGCAGAGGTCCTGGACAAGACCTTAAACTGTACCAGCTTTTTATTATTATTATTCATTTACTTTATTTCATGACAACACTGGTGGAAACAATTGACTAAAAAGATTTATTAATAGCTGGAAGGATTTTTTATCAAATGGAGAGGGAAATTACCCTAAGTCAGTATTAATGATATAGGACAACATTAATATGAATACAAAAACAAACAAGAATAAACAACAGGGTACAAATCAAATATGAAGAAATGGAGATTAAAAATCAATATAACAAGCCATAATTGGAATTATCAACTGAATTTATTGAAATAAAAAATTTACAGCAAGAAAGTTTCACTTATGAACCCAGGATACTGTACTTGAAACTGGAATGCTGGGGACAGCATTAAATGGAGAGGGGGATGTGGTATTCCATACCTTTTTACCAGTTTCAAGAAATTTTTGGAAATTAAAAGTTGGAAAATCAAGATCAAAATGACTAATTCAGGAAATCACCACTCAAAGGACATGCTTGAAATCACAAAAAACCCAGGAATAACATCAACAGTAGGGAGGAATGGAAGATTTTAGCATTCACAATTGAAATGTTCAATATACTTTCATAATTAAATGAGCAATAGAGGAGTCCAATCTTATGGAGTTACACAATAAAACTTACATGTAAGGCTTACATGATCAACAATAGGCTTAATACATACAGAAAACTCAAAATTACATGGGAAAAGTAACATTGTAACATCATATCCACTCTAAATCCATCAGGAAGATTATATTACCGAGAATCCAATACATCAAAATAAAATACAGCTCATGTGACACAAGGATCATCTGACAGTATCAAATCCAATTCAATACATGAAAATACACTAAAAACTTAAAAATTACACAACAATACAGGAACCCAAATAAGACTTATGCAGTCCACATGCATAAGATCTAGACATTACACAGCCACAGTATTATTAAAATTCAACTTAATTGAAATTCAACTAGCTGCATTCAAGGAAAATACACTAAACTGTAAAGTACACAGCAATTACAGTAATCAAGAATCAAAACTCAAGAGGATATCCCCACATTACACAGCATAATCACCTGGAACTAAATAAATCTTACAAAAAATTTATACATGGGCTTATTCACATGACACCATCTTCATCCTTACTCGCCAGCATTAATTCCTCAAGGCTGTGCAGGCTGACTAATGCAGTGCAAAAGGGAAGTCACCTGATATTCTTATCAAAATCCCCACAAACAAAAAACATCTCAATCTTAATTTTGACCAAACAAATGGTGAAAATATCTCAGTCATATGATACCATTCCCAATTTTACACACTAGCATTAATCTCTCAAGGATGTGCAAGATTAATAATGCAGTATAACAGATAGGTCATCTGACTTTTGTTACAAAAATCTACACCAGCAAAATTATCTCAAGGGCAAGAATAAAACTTTACATGGAGAGCCCATGCGTACTTCTCACAACATAAAAGGAGGCCTCTCTCTCTCATTTTCTCCTCTTCTCCCCATGAATGAATCCAATTAGTTATATACCAAGAAGGAGAATAACTATTCATCCCTTACTAGTAGGTTAATCTAGAAATTATTATTATTATTATTAAATTACATTAAAAAGTGATTCATATATAGCTGTAGTTAACAGTAGGTCTGCCTATACTATAAATTCATCTATTAGTGAAATACTCATATTCAACAAAATATTTATATTATACTCTTCTCACTAGAAGAAAATCCATATCACTATTATTATTATCACAAAATATATATTTAACATATTATCAAAATTATTTATCAATTACACTTATTTGAAATATCAAACAATATTATTATATTATCACTATTACTAAATTTTCTCATATTGAGCTATTATCCATTAAACAAAATACCTTCAACAAAGAAAACAACTTAAAATTACCACTCAGTACTATTATATCTCTTATTTATTATCCTAAAATCACCTACAAATTTATCTTTTAAAATTATTTTATCTAAATTAGTATTATTATTTTATCATTAGGCTGATTATTGAATAGGTCTGATAGAGACTGCTAAAAAAGTATTCTCTAGTTGTAAGGCCACAATCTTAAATATTGATTTGTGAGCTCTGTAGGGAGATTGCTTAGTATATTCAGAGGGGCAGCTAAAACACCATTAGCACCCTTGGTTACAGGATTATTTCAGAAATTCAAAACTGTTTACCTGTGATTTCCCCCTCAAGGACTGCCTTATCCAATCCCACACCAAAAGGAGTTCCACAGTATGTGTTTAAAAAAATTATTCAATTTCATTATGCATATGTAAAAATCAAGTTACATATAGTAAACTAGTTACAACAAATAAGGTACCACCCTTTAAATTACACACCCCACCCAGCTTTACACCCCCTCATAGCCACAGGACTCATACAGCATGAAAATGACACATGCATTAGTTACAAAGCTACCTTGCATTCACTATAGAAAGTCAATTCCAGAAAGTCATTTACAACACAGCCACAGGAGTACCTTATCTTACATCCACAGTAAACCCACTTGAAGCCTTAAAACAGAATCAGAATTATTTACACCGCTCATCACCTCATGAAAGCCAAAGCTAGTTACAACAGGCTGCATGCAGTACACAATTTTGATTAAATCTCAACCACATGATTATGCACAGCATGTGTCAAACTCAAAAATCACATCAGCTCATAAAAAACAGTTAATTCATAAGTGAAAGAAAGTATCACCTGGCCTCATTTTAAAGTTAAAAAAGAAGAAAAACAACCATGACACCTGCATAAATTAAAAAGGCACTTCTACCAAGCCTAAAATATGACATATGCAAAGGAAATACAAAGTCATAATGTGATACTACACCCACCAACAGAATATCATGTGACAGAAAAAAGGCTGTGCACAAGAAAAATCCTCAGCCAAAATTAAATCACCTCATGCATGCAAAGAAAATAAAATAATATCACATCATAAGTAGTTCACAAAAAGACCATCATGTGATGAATGGAGGCTGTGCAGAGAAAGAATTATCACCTGACCCTTGCCAGAAAGGTCCTCACCAGAAACAGATTCACATGATTGAATTGAGAGGAATTAAAGTGGAAAGATACAGCTCCCATGGAGGGAGCCCTGGGCTCCCAAAAGGTATAAATAGAGGGGCTCTCTCCCCCCATGCACATTATATCCCCTGCACAGTAGAGAAATAGGAATAATTCATCCCTCACCTGGGGGGTAGTCCAGTATATTATAGTAAGTTTACTTTCCCAGTAGCTAAGCACAGTGGTAGTATAGTGTTAAAGCTTTCCCATTAGCTAAGCTCAGTGGAATCTTAGTATTAAAAAAAATCATTTATTAAATTATCCAGAACCCAAGATTAGTGTTACTACTCTATTAAAATATTTTATCCAGTAAATTATCACCATTCATCAATATTCAAAATTAACTTACCCCTTTAAAAATACAATATCAAAGAATCTTACCTCTTAAAGCTAACAAATACTATTTTATCTTATTATTAAACACTCTTAAGAAATAAAAAACCTTTAAAAATTATTTTACTCCATTATAGCTTTAACTTAACAAGATTACCTTTATCAAAACTCATCAAATTTTCCAGAACACCTTAGATAACCCATCATACAAAGGATTTGTTACCAAGAAGAAGCTACTAAGCTGAATTTAACTAAAAAAATTGAAATTAAACAGACAAGTATCTCATTAAAACATCAAATTTAACTAAATTACTGACATTATTTTTCATATTATATATTGAATAGGTCTGATCTGAGACTGCTGAAGTTTGTCTTCTGCAGTTTTAAAGCCACTTACTAATTCTATTTTGGTTTTTGAGCTCCAAGGAAGATTTTGTTCAGTATTTTAGGAGGGGCAGGCAATACACCTTTGCCACCCTTGGTTACAAGAGTTATTAGCAATTAAAAACTAGTTACCTGTGATTTCTCCCTCCAGGTACTGTCTCATTTTCATCCCACAAAAGAGGAGTTCCCACACCAGATGAATTAATGACTGCAAGATTACATTCATCATTTGGAAAATCTGCAGAAAGATGGTATTATGGCATAAGACAAACAAATGGCAAAAATACCTGGTCTTGGTGGAAACATGAAATAATCACCAAGTGGGAAAATGATTCCTGGAGGTAAAAAATAGAGGAGAAATATGAAAATTCCTTGTTTTTCCCAGATAAGGATAGAATTTTGACTTGGTTCTTAAAACAAGCTGAAAGATTGAATGCACTGTATGCAGAAATGCACAAAAAATGGCGCATATGAAGATAATCAAAAATGTGGAGGAGAACTGGAACATTCCCTAAGAAGCAAGTGCATAGAGCCATTTTACACAGAGGAGTACATTAATTCACTAGAGGAGATAGTGACAAGAACCAAAATTGGAAGAAAATGGAAAAAATTGGACATTAAAAGTCCAAATAAACCAAGAGAGACTTTCAAAATCTTTATACTCACCACTAATGAGCAAAGAAAATTCCATAAATGTGATGGTATTGGGAGCTTAGCCAATAATTTCCTAAAGAAATCAAAAATAAATGATACTGTGGAAACAGAAGATGAAAACAATAAGGAAGATGAATCTGATTCTGAAAAATACACTGAAGAGTCAGAAGCTTCTGAAAGTGATAAAATTAATATAATAAATGCACATATTAATAATATTGATTTAATATATGAAGTACTATATGTAAATTCAAACTTACCACAAGTTGGAACATCTGATACAAGCATCACAAACATACGAGATGCCAAACTGCATAGAAAAAACCTGCAAAAGGAATGGGATATACAGCTGGAAAGTGAAGTATAAGTATTTCCATGGTTGAAAAGTAAGAAGCAAAAGTAAACCTGAAAACGGGAGCATACTTCCCCTGTGTTGGTAAAAGTTATTTGAAAACAATTATACCAGATTGGGAAGAAAAGCATATACCAATACAGGGGGTCAAATTCAGTAGTGCAGGTAAAAGCATGAAGCCCCTTGGATTAATTGACTTAGAACTGATTTCTCCTCACCCTTTCCAATGTATAAGAGTGAAAGTAGAATTTGTAGTAATGTAGAAATGTACTAGTAACCATTTCATACTAGGAAATGATTACCTGTAAATCTATGGAATAGATATCTATAACCAAAAAGATAGATATTTTACCAGAGGAGAGAATAAAAAGACATAAATTTGTCTTTTTAAACAGTAAAAAACAAACTACTGTTATGAAAAATGAAGAGAAAAGCCCAGAAAGACATTAACTCATAAGTGAGAAATTGACAGAGGCAGAATTCAATCAAGAATTAACCAAAAAAATGAAAGAAATACTGATTTATCTCTTATTTGAATACAAAAGTGCCTGTGAAACTGACAAAGAACTATTAGGTGATATCATTGGAAATGAGGTAGACATTATTATAATGTGGAAAACCCTTATCCACCCCTGTTAAGAATACCAGCTTAACCAGCTAGCCCAAGAGCTAGAGAAGCCTTAGAGGTACACATTAAGCAATTAATGGACCTTGGGGTGCTAAGGGAAGTAGGGCATAATAAACAAGCAGAAGTCACTAAACCTGTCATTATAGATTGGCACAATGGAAAATCAAGGATGGTAGGGGACTTTAGATCTTTAAATACCTATAATATGACTGACAGATATCCAATACCCAGAATCCATGAGAAATTAACACAATTGTCACAGGCTAAGCTCATTACAGCTATGGATGCTCTAAAGGGTTTTCACCAAAATATATTAACAGAAAATGCCAAGAAACTACTGAGGATAATAGTCCACTGTGGAATATATGAATACTCAATAATGCCATTTGGTATACAAAATACACCTTCCCATTATCAAAGAATGACAAATACCCTATTTCCCAAAGAATTTTCAGAAGGGTGGTTAATTATTTACATTGATGATATCATAGTTTTCTCAGAAACCTGAGAAAATCACTTGAAAATACTAGAAAAAGTCTTACAAAAGATAGTGAAAGTAAATATGAAAATTTCCTTGAAAGAATGTCATTTTTCATATAGTGAACTAAAAGAACTGGGACATGTTGTATCTGGACTAAGTTTGGGAATAGAAAGAAATCAAGTAGCAGAATTACTACTAAAACCAATTTCCCAAACAAAAAAAGAAATAAAATCATTTCTAGCATTTGCTGGTTATCAAATACAGCATATAAAATACTTTGAAAGAATTGTCAATTCTTGTATAAGCTCTGTGACCATTAAAAAATCTATGAAATGACTAAAGAAAGGGTTGAAGCATATGTGGAATTGAAAAATGCCCTCACAAATTCCCCATTTCTTCTAATTCCAGATTGGAAAATCCCTTTCAAACTGTACATTGATGGTTTTGGAGAAGGACTAGGTGCTGCACTACATCAGACACAAATAATAAATGATAAACCTGTTGAAGGACCAACTTGCTTCACTTCTAGACAAATCAAGCCAGCATAATCAAGATATGAAACAAGCCAAATGGAATGCTTTTTATAAGTATGGGAGTTACAGAAACTACACTACTATTTGGATGGAACAGTGTTTGATGTAATCACAGACTGTAATGCTGTAAGATCTTTATTAAAAATGAAGACACAAAATAGACACATGCCAAGATGGCAGATTGCTATCAAATTTGATAGGGGAAATATGAATATGGCTCATAAATCTGGAAATATTAATAAAAATTCAGATGGTCTTAGAATATGGGCTTTAGCAAATAAACCTGAAAACACAGCATGGTTACCACAAGAAAAACATCATATAGAAGGCATGGGTGTTACATATATTGGAACAGAATTCTTTAATAAAGTAAAATAAAGCTACAAGATAGAAAAAAACTGTCATATAGTATGCCCACTTTTAATGAAATATTGAAAAGACCCATCATTATCCCCCAAGCTAGATGAAGTATGGGAAAAAGCATATTATTAAGGAAGATTCCACCTCCTTGATGGAATTATTTATCATAGGACCAAACACACATGTGTTATTACCATGAAAGATAGAACTCTGATAGAAGCTATACTACATGAATGCCATGATAGTGTTGTATCTGGTCATCTCTCAGAAGATAGGAAACTAGAGAGGGTGAAAACCTGCTCTTGGTGGCCAAATTGGAAGAAAGATGTTTCAGAATACTGCCAAGCCTGTAACAAATGTCAAAAAGAAAACAGAGCCACCGGCAAGAAGTTTGGAATGATTATCCAAATGCAAGAGCCAAAATCCCCATGGGTAACAGACTTAGCTCCAGGAGGAGACAGGAGTTTTAATTCATGCCTATTACTAGTTGACAGGTACAGAAAAACACCATTGTTCCTATCATGTCATAAAGATGACACAGCTATGGACACAGCCATAATGATATGGAATAGAGTCATTAGCTATACAGGCTTCTTCCAAAATATCATAATTGATATAGATCCAAAATTCACTTCAGAATTATGGAAAAATATCCACAACTTGTTTAGAACAAAGGTATCATCCTCAACAGCTTACCACACGCCAACTGATGGTTTGGAAGAAAGAATGATACAGAACTTAGTAGACATGATCAGAAGATTCTGTGCTTATGTTCTAGAATTCAAAGACTCTGATGGTTTTACCCATGATTGGTATATCTTAATACCAGCTCTTGAGCTGGAATATAAGACATCAATTCATTCTTCATCTTGAAAAAAACCAGCAATGTCAGAAAAAGGTTGGAATCCAAGACTTCCTTATGACACCCTCAAAAAGGACTTTGTCAATATGCATCCAACAGAAAAAAGTCTCAAAATTATGTCTGACAAAGGAAGACATCATGCAAACAGATGTATGCAGGATTCTTTCAAATATGCAAAATAAAGATGGGACAAAACTCATAAACCACCTGATTTTAAACTGGGAGACTTGGTCTTAGTATCAACTTTAAAATTTAATGACAATAAAAGACCAAAGAAATTGAAAAATTTCTTTGCAGGACCCTTTATGATAAGAGAACTACTTGGCCCTAATTCTGTGAAGCTAGAATTGACAGGTTAATTGATGAACAAACACCCAGCTTTCCCTGTGAGCCTAATAAAGCCTTACAGATCAAGTGATTACAAATTATTTACCCTATGAAATAAACCACCACTTGAAATTTCACCTCTTTAAGAAGGAGAAGAAAACACAATTGTGAAGGTCCTTAAAGAAAGGAGGACAAAAAACAAAAAAGGAAGAGAATAACTTGTAAGGTATAGAAACCCAACTATAGAGGATGAATGGCTACTTGAGAAACATATAGCTGATTATGATAAGCCATTAAGAAGGTTCAGACATGAAAAAATACCTGAAGAATAGAAAGGTTAAGCATCATTGAGCTTCAAGACTAATAAAGTCTAATGAAGAGGTAGGACAGTGGATTATACCCTAATTAAATATATCAGATTGTGGTAAAATCTTTTTTGGTGGTAGGAAAGGTGATCCTTTGAGATATGACCACATATCCAAAAAAGTAACAAAACAACTTTACAATTTTTACTTTAATAATAAGAATTCAAATTATTATCTTAAAATAAATGAAAATTTCCATAAAAAGGCATAAAATCTTGATTAACTCTAGATCTAATGAAGAAAAATGTGAGATAAATCGACCCAATGGATTAAACATTCTAAAATAAACATATAACATTTGTATTTCATAGCTGTAAAGACAGTACTTACTGAATAATAAGTAAAAATTCCATAAAAAGACAGAAATCCTTGATTATATCAGAAAAAAATGCATCAACATGTGAAATGAATTTCACCATTGGTTTCCCCATGAATTATTTCACATATAACATTTTTATGTCATATCTTTAAGGTCAATAGTTAAGGAAATAACCTGAATATATGCACTTCCATGATCAGTGCATATATTCACAGGTTTTAGCTCATATCTCTTGAAATATACATAATAGAGAGTTTATCAAAAGATAAAGCTACCACATAATTACTTTAAAAATACAGATTTAAGCTTTATTTGACCAGATATAAACAAGGTTATAAATTTTAAGGGTTTATTGAACAAAATTGTTAAAGCTGTTGACCACTTTGTTGTAAGAGTGGTCCAAACTTAAAAAAGGGCAGATCTTGATGTTTTAATAGTTCATAAATGAATAATGATGTAGTTTTTATCATTATATTCAAGATATAACCCTTTTAAATAATGGTTTGAAGTTTAAAATAGTAAATTTTGACAGAAAAGATGAGTTACAAGAAAAATCATCACAAATAGCATTTTAATTATGCAATAAATTTCTCAGTTTAATAATGACATACAAAGCTATTAGAGTTAACTCTCTGAATGGCTTTAGTGTGTATAGCTCAAAAGCTATTGATGATCAAATTTTAAGCTTAAAATTGATCATTTATGATCACTCACTGTAATTGTAATTTAAGTGATAAAAGTGGTGGTCCCTAGTTCATTATTTTTAAAACTAATAAAATCTAAGAATTTTAGTCTATCTCCAATCCTATGATGGCAGAAAACCTAGAGCTACAGTAATAACTCTAAATAATGGCATAGTAATGAGATAAGATGGTTTAATTATGATGTAATCATCACTAAGCCTTAAAATACTGATCAATTATGGTGGATACTATCAGTAAATGTCTACTATATGCCATATGGACTCTAGGAAAGAGGATTTTAATATATATAGAGCTCTCTTTACCTCTATTTACCCCTCAGATGCTTAAAAAACAATAAAAACATTAAATAAAAGGTGATATCTTCATTCTTTATATATAGATCTATTATATTATTAAAGAACAGGGACAATATTTATTGCTATTGTAATAACCACCTTTGATGTTACTCATTCAATAATTTTTGTTTTTGTTAAATTATCTCTAAAATCTCTAATTCCACATAAAATAAAGAAAATTTGTAATTTCTTTTATTTTTATTTGTGAATACAATTTAGATAAGTTGTATTGATATTTTTAGGTGTAAAATAATTCAAAATTATTATATTAAGTGTCAAAAGTAGGCTATTTCCATCTTTATAATAATCTTGTCTTTATTATTATCTTTAATAGTTTTTTTATTAATATATAACTTCAATAGTGGTAATATTATTGTTAAACATTGTTTTTTAGTATTAAATAACAATTTTTTACACCTTTATAGTAAAATATTACAAAAGGGCCCTGTTTAGTATTAATTCTAAATATCTTATCTGAATATAAATGCTGGTGAGGCTTTGCTTGGAATTACAAAGAAGCTAAATTGGAGATGACCCAATTCAGAATTCTAGGTCTTTGGAAGATAAATATCCAAATAGTATAATATGGAGTTTATTGATCAATTGGGTACTGAATAATAATCTTGTAGAATATCAATGATCTTGATGATGTCTATAAGATGATATTCTCCTTCACCTGTGAATTTTGGTCATTCTTTGATTTGAGGTACTCCTTATAAAAAGAAATTGTTGTTATCAGTGTTGTGATGCAAGTCTTACATTTTCTGAATATAAGAATAATAATGAGATAAATTTCATAATAAATTATAAGAGAAGTCTTCAATTTTCTTTATTTTTATCTATAGTTTCTAGAGTAGCTCTAGCTATATTTATCCAGAAATAACCACATTTACTTAAAGAAAACGATTCCAAGTATAAAAATGAACCTATTCTGTGTATAAGAAAATAATAAATATCTTTCAAATGCAAAAACTGGATTTTTTTCAAAGATCATATAAATAATTCAGCATCATTCCGCCTTAAAAGGATGAAAATATGGATATAAACCAAAATAACTCCTTTGTGACGCTTAAAAATCAAATTCATGGAACAAAGCCCCCAATGCGAGATATTTTGATGAAAATATATGTCAGCTTTACTATTTATACATATATTTAATTTAAATTTCCATATTTATTAAGAATATATATAATTAATTTATTATTTTGAAATGATGATTCTGACTTAATATCATTTGTATCCTAATATTGGGATAATATATTGATATAAGAGACTATATCAATGTGATAGCTATTATATCTTGTTGCAAAACAACTAATGAAAGAAAACTAAAATAAACTTTTTGATACTAATTCAGAGAGAAATGAGCTATAAAAGCTCATTGATAAAAAAACAACAAGTTAAAAGAAAAGATTATGCTACTAGATGATTTAATAAGCTACAAAGCTGGGCAAGAAGTAAGCTCGGAAAGTAGGAATAGAAACAATTTTAACTTTTCCTTTTACGTTGAAATGATGATTATCTTTTTTTATCAATAAAACTAGAAAAACCATAAAAATGAATATAGAAACCCATTTTCTTTCAATGAATTATCACTACCATTATCTATGGAAAAATCAGAAATTAACCAAATAATTTTACTCAAAATGGAAACTATGTAACATAGCCAACTCGTATGGAAGAAGAGTTGTGGAGAATTTGTGAGCCTTGAGGTATATTTTGAATACCCAAATAGGCCACAATAAGGATAAAATTAACTTTTAAGCTATAAATAACCCATAAGTCATGCATATACTCAAAATACATCATTTTTCATTTAAGAAAATATGAATAACCTTTTTGTGAGTAAGTGAATCCATGGATTTAAGTCCACAGTTAGATTTTACACAAAGTTTACCTAGGGTAGATACATAGAGTGAATAATCTTAAATTAAATCAATGTGGTGGCAATATGGAGAATACTTCAATACCACATAAAAGAATTTTGCAAATTTTTCTTTTTCTAAATTTCATTCCAAAATAATGGGAATGTGAGAAATCCCATGTTATATATACACTAAGGTTAGTTTTATTCATGCTTTTGGAAATTAAAATATGGGATTCTTACATACAGTTTTGGTACACTAATGGTGGATAACAGTCTTAATCCTGAATTACTATTTTTGACATGAAAATAGCTAAAGGGGACAAAAGACATCAAAGAGAGCCAGGGTATCCAACTTCTGAGGCCTCTGAGGCGTGGACGGCTCTAAAGCTTGGAAAAATGGATGATAATTGCCCAATTATTATACCAAAACCTTTTTGAAACTTGGTTACCAAGTTAAAATCCCATTAAATCATGAGAAAATATCAAATAAACTGCTATTTTGACATGACAAGGAGGTAATGAACAACTCTGACTGCTGTAAAAATGTCAATTCTTAATTATTTTCCATTAATAAGCCTCAAAAGATTAATTAAAACACTTTTTGGACTATTATCTATTAATTTACCTCATAGCAGTCAGCTATTACTGTTCTATTTGCAATTCTATGTAAAAATAAGGTAAAAACTCCAAAAATGCATTAAAAATAGAATTATCAAGAAATTTTTCTTTTAAGGACCAAGAAAGAAATGTATTATTCATATAAGAACCCAAAATAATTTTGATTTTATGATTAACATCAAACGTTTTACTTACAGTACAATTTTGATGACTACATGTAAAACACTTAATCTTCCAAAATTCACAGAAAATACAACCTATGATGAAATTTCCAATAAAATTGGTAACTTTGAGAAATTAAGGTTTATTTTTAAATAAAAGAAGATGCACAGTTTTTACCCCTTTATCTCTCAGCCATCAATGTGTTGGTAGTCATTTAAAGGACTTAATTAAGTAATTATGATAATGTTACATAAGAACAGGTGATGCAATCAATAATCCAAAGGGGATAATTGGCTTCTCACTCCTGGTTTTCAGCTTACTTCATGGAGTGCCTCTGTGAGCTTTCATTGACTTAAAAAAGGCCTCCTCTTGTTGTTTTTTCCAAATTATCTTATTATCCAATTATATCTTTAGTGCCAAAAAGTAAGCGTTAGTTAGATATTTTATTAAGTGTTTTAATTCTTTCAAGATCAATAAGAAAGAAGTGAGAGCTGGAAATATTCTATTTAAAATAGTATTTAATAATAATATTGTTGTATTACTGATACAATACCATTTTTATATTTTAAACTCACAATTACTCCATCAAAAATCACCCTTCCAATTCTTTACAAGGTATTATTGGAGTATTAGTGAGTGTTTTTTATTTAATTATTAAAGTCTCTCTCTATTAAGAGTTTTATTCAAAAATAATCACTATAATCATTGTTGAAAAATATTATTATATATTAAAATAATTTTCTTATTAGGTATTTCTTGTAATTGGTTCTTGTAGACAATTACTGCTTACTTTTATAGTCACTAGTAGTCTATAACAAGTAAGATACATAGTTAATTAACTAATTGTGGTTATGGTAAGTTTATTTAATTTATTGAATGAGAAAAGCTGATTGATAGTGATATTATCAACAGTTTCATAGATAAATCATACATTTGGGGCCTGGCTGTGTTTTTTGAACCTTGCACCCTCAACTAATATACCTTTAAGCTCTATAATATATTAATTTCAATAAGCTTTTACTTTAAATTTAAGGTTGAAATATTTCTTTTTGAAATTGTCTTATGAATCTTCATTCATTGAAGAATTTGGATGAATTTTATAATGTTTTACATGTGGCTTTTCACATCCAAAAGCTTAGAGAATTCTTCTTTGAGCTACTCTGAATTATATTTTAATTCAAATTCTTAAATTTAAATTTTCCTTTCTTTAAAAATAATAAACTTATATAATTCTTCTTTTATCAATTTTTCTTTAGTGTCTTTAATCAAGTACATTTCATCTGATAATAAGCTCAGGAAGAGATATATTACCATTCCAGAAACCTCACAAGTAGAATCTGAAGAAATGATAGAAGAGGCGCTTTATTCAAAGCAGAGCTATCCAAGGAACCACCAAAAGGTTTTCTCTTTGTTGTTATTCTTTCCTTTACCTCATATTGACATGAAAATGGTTCATACCAGGAATGGAAGAAGCTGTTCAGTCAAACCAGATGGATCTTGACAAGGAAGAAGCAAGACCAGGGCTAGACCTGGAAAGCCTTCTCCAAGAAACACACATTTGGAGGATTCCAGAGTTTCCCCCCATTCCCCATGGTCTGTATCAACAACCTTTGACATTAACTCTGATCCTGAAATTATTAAAGATCATTTTTGTAAGGGTCAAACCACTTCTAAGTGGCAGCCATAGAAATATAACAGTACCAATACAAAAGCTGGTACAGAGCAGCCAAAGAAGAGGAGTGGGAAATATTTACAAGCCTTTGGAAGGGGGCCATGAACTCCTACTTACACATCAAGAGGTTTCTGGGTCAGGAGAAGCCCATAGAACCTTTAGGGGGATGGAATCCCTTTTCTTGCAAAGACAAGGTCAAAAACTTAGAGAATTGGCTCAAGAACCAAAGTATTTTATCCATAGACCAGAAGAAAGAGTTGGAAATGACCCCAGCTATGGAGAGAGAAGGACAAGTAATGTCAACCAGCTCCAGAAAAGTCCAAAGGACCTCAGAATAAGCAGAGAGCTCCAAAGAACACTCAAGGAAAGTGGCACAGACCTTACCAAAAAGGGTACAGGATCCCTAAATTGGAACCTTCAGCCATGAAAAGTGTGTTAAATATGGCCAGAACCCTTATGTAGTTCACAGAAAAAGAACAGGAAAGGATGAACAGGAATTTTCCCCAAAATTAATAGATGAAATTAGATATATTAAATATCTTATGGATGTAAAATGTAATAAATTTGATATGGAATTAAAGAAACTAAAATCCAATATAAATGACTTAAGAAACAATGACAGAATTTTCACCAAAGGGTGAAAAGTTACAAATGCCAGACTTGAGTCAATTTCCAACACATGTGACAGAATTCAGAGTATATGTCAAGTAAAAAGTGATGAACTTTAGAATATTTCAATTAATCAAATTAATGACCACCTTAAAAATCTGAAAGAGTATGTCTTGGAAATAGTTGCTAATAGCAATATTTATTCCACACATTTGGAAGGAAGTGACAGGGAAAGGCAGAAATTAAAGAATTAGATAATTGCACATGTGGATCAAATTCATAAGAATTAAAAACAAAATTCACATATTCCCAGACAGTCCACACCTTTCAACTGAAGCAAAAAATCTCTGTGAAATAAATTTTGAATCCTTTTCTAGGAGACACTGTAATGTCTGCAAGAGATATTCCCAAACTAGAAGAATGGCCAACATTCTCTGGTGAAGGTGAATATAACCATATTGACTTCATTAGAACAATTGATATGTTGAAGGAAGATTCTCATGTACCTGATGAAATGATAGTGAGAAAATTACACTCCTTGTTCACCAGAACTGCAAAGAAATAGTATTACAAGACAAGACAAGAACTGTAAGGTGTGGATATGAAAATTTGATCAAAAATCAAGTACTTTTCCTGTCCTCAAAATTTGTATAAGGTAAAATTCTGTTAAAAATGTTATGAAATATCATTTTTAAGAGAAAACACGCCAAATTTATTGTTTATAACTTTATTAGTATAAAACAATAATATTATAAAAATTTATTGTTTTACCAACAATAAAGATTTATCCAAAAAATACTCTACAAGAGATATTTTAAGGCTACAAAAGAAATTTCTTCAAGAGCAATTTCAATTGGAATTAATTGAGCAAAGAACTGCAAGCAATTAATTAAAGAACAAAGTCTTTAAAAAGAATATTAAAGAGAAAACACGCCCAAAAGTGACCAGAGTGAATTTGGAAACAAAGTGACAAAGTTTACAGTGATGAAAGATGCTTTAATTCACTTTTGGGGTGGTTCAGGGGTAAAAATGATTATAAGAGTTACAAACAATGATTATAATTATTTTTTCACGTGGTTAAATGGATTAAAATGATTTAAAAATGGTGGTTGGAATCTTTGATTGATTGGTTTAACAGTGTTTAAACTAATTAATAAAAGGAAAAGATTCTAACATGAAGAGAAAAGTGGGGCAAAGAAGACATTCTTTTATAGCCATCAATTCTCTTACTCCAAAGGTAACATTTACTCTTGTCAGTCGTGAAAAACAGTCTGACAACAGAAAAGCCAATTATGGCATCATTGAACCCTGGTTTAGACCAAAAAAGGGCTGGTTTAAGCCATTTTTAGCCATTTTAGACCCTTAAATCAGCCAATACTATAGCAATACCAGGCCTAGAGCCTTCAAAACACGTCAGAATGTGTGTCAGAGGCGTAGAAACCAGTTAAAACTGTTTCTATTATGATTGTTTTATCTTAAGGGTAGTTTTACCCTCTTGGCAACAGCTAAAACTACCCCAGTTGGTATCAAAACCTCATCATCAATTGAGTCCACAGACCCTGTAACTCAATTCCAGGCCAAAAGTGATGAACTTTTGCGTGAATTTTGACATCCCACGCCTGTCAGCAAGGATTTTGGGGGTCTAGCTCCCCCTTAGAGCTGGAGTTCCTTTTCCCCCCCAAATTTAATCTTTCCAATTTATGTTTCCTTTAATTCCTCATCATGTATTATACTTATACTTTACATATGTAATTCAATTCAATTGTACAGTACAATACAGTAATAATTGACACCTCATATGGAAATCAAAGTTCACTTTTGTAATACACGCGCACATTTTGACATTTCAATTGAATTCAATTGAAAATACTTCAATTCCTCATAACTTCTAAGCTAAACACAACCCCTCAATTTTAACACAAAAATTGATGGTTAACACCACATGTGGTGTGAATTAAATTAAGGTTTTGAGGATTTTCAACTTTTGTATTGAAAATACTAAAAACTTAATTTAAGCTTATTTAGAGTTGAGTTACAAAAATTTCACTCAGAGGTGACCCCACCTGATTTTTTATGAGGAATCCAATGGTGAAATAATTTTTATATGTTTATTTATTGGATAAAAAGTTATAATAATTTTTATTTAACTTTTTCCCAAATTTATTTATTTTTTTACAGTTTTGTTAAAAATTCATTTTTACTTATTTTTTTTAAGTATAAATGTAATTTTATAATTACAAAATTTAATGTAATTTTAAATTTAAATTTTAATTAAATTTTTTTTTTTATTTTGAATATATTTATATTTTAATTTTTATTTTAATAATATAAATAAATTTATTTTATTTATATTTATATACTAATTTTTGTATTTGTGGTCTTTTGGGTACATGAAATTACCTCTAAGGCTCACATTCCCTCCCCCTAAAAAAGAATATTACTTTGTAATATTGGTGTTTCTAGTGTGTCTGAATCTTTTGAGGAGTTTGGTAGCTTCTGGTATATCTTTTTCTTCTAGCCATTCATCTTCACAAGTTGGGTCACTGTACCTAACAAGGTATTCCCTTACTTTCTTGGTTCTTAATTTCCTTTCTTTAAGAACTTTGGTTATTTTCTTAGTACCAGATGTCTCAATAGGAGGTATAACTTGGGGAACCTTATTCCTCAAGGGAAATTTCTCAGAATCACTAGATTTATATGGTTTTATCAAGCTCACTGGAAATGTAGGGTGCTTATTGCTAAGTTCTTCAGATAACTCTACTTCAACAGCATTCTCTCCATGGAGGGCCTTAATCACAAAAGGTTCTGCAAAGGAGTCTTTCAACTTTTTACATCCTTTGATGTTATTGAAGTTAGTGGTGGATACAAGAACTAGGTCCCCCACTTTGAAATCTGGAGTTGCATGAGATTTATCCCATTTGTCTTTAGCATATGCAAAAGAGTCCTCCATGCATCTTACTGCATGCTTTCTAGCTTTGTCTAGCATTCCTTTGAAGCTAGCAGCTGTGGGATGTATTTCAATTAAGTCTTTCCTCAAGGAGTCTTGGGGTAACTTGGGGTTCCATCCTTTTTATATAATAGCAGGAGTCTGATTGGTACTAGCATGGATTGATGTTTTATATGCTAATTCCAGTGCTGGTAACAGAGTACACCAATCATGGGTAAATCCATCACAATCTTTGAATTCAAGGCCATATGCACAAAATCTTCTCACCATGTCCTCTAAGGTTTGGATCATTCTTTCAGCCAGGCCATCAGTTTGTGGGTGGTAGGCTGTAGAGAAAGACAGTTTAGTGCCAAATAATTGGTGAGGATTTGTCCATAGTGCTGAAGTGAATTTGGGATCTCTATCCCTGATGATATTTGTAAATATCCCAGTCCATGATACTACTCTATTCCATATCAGAAGAGCTGTATCCATGGCTGTATCATCTTTGTGACATGGTAAAAAGATTGGAGTTTTACTGAATCTGTCCACAATTACTAGGCAAGCATTATAGCTCCTGTCACCTCCTGGTGGTAGGCCAGTTACCCAATCCATATGGACAATTTCCCAAGGTCTGTTTGGTTCTTGGATTTTCATCATATTTCCAAGTCTTTTGCCAGTGGATTTATTTGCCTTTTGGCATCTGTCACAGGTTTTGCAATACTCTGCAACATCTTTTTGCCACATTGGCCACCATATGCAGGTCTTCACTTTCTCTCTTGTTCTGTCTTCAGAAAGATGTCCTGAAAAGGGACTATCATGGCATTCTTTCAGTACAAGATTGATTAATGACCTGTCTACAACTGTCATGACACATGTGTGCTTGGTTCTGTGGTAAATTATACCATCCAGTAGGTGAAATCTTCCTTCATTATAAGATTTTCTCCATACTTCATCCAAGGCATGTATTAGAGAGTTGTCTTTACAGTCTTTGTTAAGTAATTGGCATAAGATGCTACAATTCTTATCTTGAGTGTAACTATTTCTGACTTCTTCAAAGAAGGTGGTGTTCAAGTCTGTAACACTTATTCCTTCTATTGGAATTTGTGGTGAAGCTTCTTCTGGAACATAAGCAGGATTATCAATGTTATTTGGTAATGGCCATCTGCTTAGTCCATCTGCATTCTTATGAATATTCCCATCCTTATGAACAATAGTCATATTGCCTCTGTATTCTTGTATGGCTATTTGCCATCTGAGCATGTGTCTGTTAGGTGTTTTCATGTTCAAAAGTGATTTCACAGCTGTACAATCTGTTATTACTTCAAAAACACATCCCTCTAAGAAATAGTTCAATTTCTCCAAGGCCCAGACAAGGCATAGACATTCCATTTGACTTGCTCCATATCTGGCTTCAGTTGGTTTGATTTGCCTGGATATGAAACATATTGGTCCTTCTACAGGTTTGTCATTTATGATCTGAACTTGGTGAAGTGCAGCACCTAGTCCATCCCCTGATGCATCAATATACAGTTTGAAAGGCAATTTAAAGTATGGCATCAGTAAGAGTGGAGCAGTGGTCAATGCTTCTCTTAGAGATTCAAAAGCTTTGACTCTGTCAACAGTCATCTCAAATACTGTGTCTTTGTCACACAACTTATAAAGTGGTCTTGCTATGGATGCAAAGTCTTTAATGTGTTGCCTGTAATATCCTGCAAAACCTAAGAATGACTGAATTTCCTTCTTATTCTGAGGCATGGGTTTTAACAATACTGCTGCAACTTTGTTTTTATCAATTCCAAGGGACAAACCAGATACAACATGTCCTAGTGCCTTAAGTTCTTTAAATCCAAAATGACATTTTTTCAAGGAGATTTTCATGTTTACTGATTGGATTTTTGTCAAAACTCTTGATAATCTGTACATGTGCTCCTCCCAATTCTTTGAACAGATAATAATGTCATCAATGTAAATGATTAACCATCCCTCTGAGAGTTCTTCAGGGAAGATTTCATTCATCATTCTTTGGAAGTGTGAAGGTGCATTTTTGATACCAAAGGGCATCCTTAAGTATTCATACACTCCACAATGAACAATAATTCTCAAGTATTTTCTTGCTCTTGGTGTTACCACATTTTGATGGAATCCTTTAAGGGCATCCATAGTGGTTATATACACTGCTTGAGATATTTGAGTAAGGGCAATTTGGATTTTTGGTATTGGGTATCTGTCTGGAACAGTGTAAGTGTTCAGAGCTCTAAAGTCCCCAACCATTCTGGATTTTCCATTATGCCACACCACTATGACTGGTGTAGTTATTTCTACTTCCTCATTGTGGCCTACTTTTCTTATTACACCAAGGTCTAGAAGTTCTTTGATATGAATTTCTAGAGCTTCTCTTGATTTTGGACTTGCTGGATAAGCAGGTCTTCTTAAGAGTGGTGGATAAGGTCTCTCAATGTTAAGAATGATGTCAACTTCATGACCAATAATTGCTCCCAGAGGTTCTTTGTCTGTAGCAAATGCTCCTTTGTGGTCATACAAAAGGGAAGAAAGTTCATTTTATTGTTTATCAGTCAGATGAAGGCTTATCTCAGCCTCATTCAACTGTTCAGACTTGAATTTTTCTAACTCTAAGTTGACTGGTGATACTTTGTTTACTGTAATTTGTCTTTTAAATGGTAAAAAGGCAAATTTCTGGCGCTTATTGTCCCCAATTGTAAAGTATCTGTCTTTGTTATTATGTAAATCTATCCCATACATGATCAAATAGTCATTTCCCAATATAAAATGGGTACTAGAGCAATTTTCCATAACAACAAATTCAACTGTGATCCTTAAATTCCCATTTATGTGTGGGAATATGACATTGGTCTCAAAGATTCCCAATTCTTTCATTGGGTTACTTGCACTGTTGAATTTTATACCATCAATTGGTAACAATTGGTCTTCAAAATTTGGCACACAAGTCTTAAGAAAGGATTTTCCAACACAAGAGCAGAAGGCTCCTGGGTCAAGGAAAAGTTTGGTGGGCTTGTTGTCAATCACCACTTCTGTTATACAGGAGTTACCAGCTGTATAGCCTTTTCCTCTGTTTGGTTTTGTCTTCATAAGTTGTGCATCTTGAACTTTTGATAAATCAACTTGACCATTGCTCAATTGTGGTAAGTGGGAATAAGATTCCATGATGTCAAAAGTGGCATTGATATTTTCTATATCTTTTGAAGATTCAGAAAATATGGATGACTTATCATCTGAATTGTCTTCAATTATGTCTTCTTTTTCAACATCTGGTTCCTTTTCAATGTCAATTTCATTGATTTTCCCCCTCTTTGGACATGCATTGGCTAAATGGGTGGTGCTTTGGCAAATATGGCATTTTCTGACTGTATCTGCAGATTTATATTTAATATTAATAGAATTTTCTTTGGGGTTTTTGTCCACAGAATCTTTCCAAGGTGTATTAAACCTTGTTTTGAGATTCACCCTACTAGAACCAATTTTGGTTCTGGTGGTTACTTCTTCTAGTATATTGATAATATCTTCTGCTGAAGATTGTTCAGTAGTCCTGCTTTTGACAGCATGCTCTAAGTCACCTCCACATTGTCTCAGAATTTTTCTATGGATCATAAATTCTGACATGTCAGGATATAATGCTGTTAATCTGTCCTTTTGATGGCAAAACCATGGTAAAGCTTTGTCTTTATCAGCATTAAATTTGGAAGATTAAAAGGCTGTTTCAACTTTAAACCTCCAAGCATCATTTGCCCATTTGTTGATGATTTGGGTTTTCCACCAAGTCCAACTCTGGTGTCCATGTGCTTGTCTTATTTTGATGTACCATCTGTGAGCTGATCTGGTAAACAAGGTGTTAAACCTGGCTGTTACCAATCTGTCTGGTAATTCAAAATCCTCTTTGATCATGTCAATACCTCTAATGAGTTCCATATGGTCATACTCTCCTTCACCACTGAAGTGAGGCCATTCTTTAAGTTTTGGAACTTCTTTCAAGAGTGCTTGGCCCATTGATGGTTCCAAGTTATGAAAAGAAGTGGATAATTCATTTTTTAATTGTGAATTATCAGGATACAATACTTGTGGATTTGGAATTCTTGTGCCCTCATTTTGATTTAGAGGTGTAGACATTCTTGGTAAGGTGTTCAGTATTTGTTCAATGTCATTCATTTTACTGTTGCTACACCTTTGGGAATTTCTGTATTCATGTTGGAAGTTTTGTATTAAATTTATTACTTCAATTTTATACATGTCTTCCTTATGTGTCAGTTCTTGCCATAACTCTGTCTGTCTTGTATTATCAGCAGTGACTTGATTCAATTTCATTGATAATTTTGATACTTCTTCTTGTGAAGCATCAAAACACTTTTTCAAGGCAATGGTATATGTCTTTACTTCAGTAAATGAATTTGAAATGTCATCAAGGACCTTCTTGTTATTTTTCTTGATAATATTTATGGCTTGTTTAATTCTTGTTTCAATTATGTCATCAATATTGAATTTAGAATATTTATCTGTTAATTCTTTAATAATGGCAGATTGTTCATTTATTTTATTGTTAGAAGAATTATCATTATTGGAATTTTTAATTGTTCTTAAAACTTTTTCAAAACACATAAGTGTTTCATTAATTTGGCACAGACTCAGGTTGTTTGTTTTAATGTTGTTACAAATGGTTTCATTTTTATCAGAAAGATGTTTTTTCACGTCATTTATAGCATTATACAACTCTGGGATGGAATCAAATATGTCAGAAATCATTTCTGGAATCTTAATCTGGCTTCCTCCTTCTTCTGTAATTCCATCATGGTTCTGGCCATCTGAAATACATTTTCCATGGCATCCTGCTGAATCTTTGGGATTCTGTAGCCCTGGCTGTAAGGTTTTGGGGCTGGTGCCTTCCCTTTGCCCTTGTTTGGAGTTTGTGGCTGCTTTTTCACGTTGGAATTGCTGCTGTTGGCCACTGGGGCTGTTTTTGGCACTGGTTTGGGTGGTGGAGGGTTGTTTTTCCTCCATTCTAGTGTCAAAAGCATCATGTTTTTCTTCTCCATCAATGGATGCCATCCATTGAGCAATTTGCAAGTGTTGGGATGGCCCAAGAATTTTCTTACTGTCAGGTAAGAATTCATGCAATTCTTCCACAGGTCTGCAAGGATCTGGTACTCCTTGAATTGGAGTGCATTGTTGTATGCACTGTGGCTGGCTTTGTATATGTCCACAGAGGCTTGTTGTGGCGGTGTCAGCTCTTTTTGAAGGTAAAATGGTATTATCAGCTTCAGAATGACCCATTTTAGTTGTTTGGAAGTCATCAACTGACCCTTTTCCTTCTGTACCTGGTTGGCTTCTGCCATAATCACGTCTATTACCTTTTTGGGAGCTGCTTGAGGGGTTGTAGCTGGCTCCTGACCTGGTTGAAGGCATAATTATGGTTAAAAAAGGCTTAAAATAGTATTTTTACGTCAAAAACTTACTATTGGCCAAATTCTTAGCCTTCTGAAGAGTATTACTTATGTCCAAGTTAATTAATTCAGAAGATATTGGTTCAGTTTGGTTATTTTGAGTCACAATAACAGTACTATTATGATCAGAATTAACAGTACTGGCAGGGATAATGCTAGTTACTGTTGAGGCTGTTTCAATGTTTTCTTGTCTTACCACATTGTCAGACACTAAAATTAATGAGAAAGCCAATTAATTAAGCAAAAAAAGGTTATTTCAAAAAAGAAATAAAAATATAAGCCTCACTTATAATATGAAAAAAATTCTTTTTTATGGGTTTTTTTGAATTATAAGTATTTTTTATATGTTTTTAAATTTTTCAATATAAGAAAAAGATTTAAAAAGAGTAAAAAAAATATGTCACAGGTAAAATATCACGGCTGGGCCCCCAAATGTAAGGTGTGGATATGAAACTTTGATTAAAAATCAAGTACTTTTCCTGTCCTCAAAATTTGTATAAGGTAAAATTCTGTTAAAAATAGTATGAAATATTATTTTTAAGAGAAAACACGCCAAATTTATTGTTTATAACTTTATTAGTATAAAACAATAATATTATAAAAATTTATTGTTTTACCAACAATAAAAATTTATCCAAAAAATACTCTACAAGAGATATTTTAAGGCTACAAAAGAAATTTCTTCAAGAGCAATTTCAATTGGAATTAATTGAGCAAAGAACTGCAAGCAATTAATTAAAGAACAAAGTCTTTAAAGAGAATATTAAAGAGAAAACACGCCCAAAAGTGACCAGAGTGAATTTGGAAACAAAGTGACAAAGTTTACAGTGATGAAAGATGCTTTAATTCACTTTTGGGGTGGTTCAGGGGTAAAAATGATTATAAGAGTTACAAACAATGATTATAATTATTTTTTCACGTGGTTAAATGGATTAAAATGATTTAAAAATGGTGGTTGGAATCTTTGATTGATTGGTTTAACAGTGTTTAAACTAATTAATAAAAGGAAAAGATTCTAACATGAAGAGAAAAGTGGGGCAAAGAAGACATTCTTTTATAGCCATCAATTCTCTTACTCCAAAAGTAAAATTTACTCTTGTCAGTTGTGAAAAACAGTCTGACAACAGATAAGCCAATTATGGCATCATTGAACCCTGGTTTAGACCAAAAAAGGGCTGGTTTAAGCCATTTTTAGCCATTTTAGACCCTTAAATCAGCCATTACTATAGCAATACCAGGCCTAGAGCCTTCAAAACACGTCAGAATGTGTGTCAGAGGCGTAGAAACCAGTTAAAACTGTTTCTATTATGATTGTTTTATCTTAAGGGTAGTTTTACCCTCTTGGCAACAGCTAAAACTACCCCAGTTGGTATCAAAACCTCATCATCAATTGAGTCCACAGACCCTGTAACTCAATTCCAGGCCAAAAGTGATGAACTTTTGCGTGAATTTTGACATCCCACGCCTGTCAGCAAGGATTTTGGGGGTCTAGCTCCCCCTTACAGCTGGAGTTCCTTTTCCCCCCCAAATTTAATCTTTCCAATTTATTTTTCCTTTAATTCCTCATCATGTATTATACTTATACTTTACATATGTAATTCAATTCAATTGTACAGTACAATACAGTAATAATTGACACCTCATATGTAAATCAAAGTTCACTTATGTAATACACGTGCACATTTTGACATTTCAATTGAATTCAATTGAAAATACTTCAATTCCTCATAACTTCTAAACTAAACACAACACCTCAATTTTAACACAAAAATTGATGGTTAACACCACATGTGGTGTGAATTAAATTAAGGTTTTGAGGATTTTCAACTTTTGTATTGAAAATACTAAAAACTTAATTTAAGCTTATTTAGAGTTGAGTTACAAAAATTTCACTCAGAGGTGACCCCACCTGATTTTTTATGAGGAATCCAATGGTGAAATAATTTTTATATGTTTATTTATTGGATAAAAAGTTATAATAATTTTTATTTAACTTTTTTCCAAATTTATTTATTTTTTTACAGTTTTGTTAAAAATTCATTTTTACTTATTTTTTTTAAGTATAAATGTAATTTTATAATTACAAAATTTAATGTAATTTTAATTTTAAATTTTAATTAAATTTTTTTTTTTATTTTGAATATATTTATATTTTAATTTTTATTTTAATAATATAAATAAATTTATTTTATTTATATTTATATACTAATTTTTGTATTTGTGGTCTTTTGGGTACATGAAATTACCTCTAAGGCTCACAAGAACCTGGTAAAAATGATTGGCTTTGGTGGAAAGCTGAGATTATCACCAAGTGGGCCAGCAATTACTGGATATTTAGAATGGAAAATGCTTTTGAGAGTGCCATTTTCAACTCAGACAAGGATAAAACACTTACTTTGTTCCTCAATAAAAAAGACCGATTATCTGCTTTACACCCAGATATGTCTGACTCAATGATTAATCTGAAAATATTAAGAAAATGTGGAGGAGAACTAGAAAATTGTATCAAGCGCAGATGTTTAGAATCCTTTTCAACAGAGGACTATATTCAGGCAATGTAAGATAACATTACTAAGACAAGAATTGCTAAAAACTGGACTAGAAACCTTATGGAGTCCAAAATAATCCCAAATACTTATAAACAGGATAGAAGACCTTGAATAACTGTCTTGAAGTGTCATATATGTGGGAGAACCTCAAATTTAGCCAAAACTGGTATAAAAAAGACAAAAATCAATGAAGCTCAAGCCATTGAGGAGGTTCAGTGTGCTGAAGAGAAACAAGAATCTGACCAAGACTCTGCAATCTCTAATGAGACACAAGCAGAGGACTATTCTAATTGAAAAAATTACAGCTTTATTTGAAGTCACTGAAGTCCATACCCACTTTCCAAAATATAGTGATGACTGCTAAAGCCTGATTAATATCCAGGAGGCCAGAATGTGTAAGACTAAACCTGCAAGAGGCAAAGGTTAAACTTCTGGAGAATCTTGTATTACATCAGTTATGAGGAATGATGTTGAAGCCAAAGTCAATTTGGACACAGGAGCATATTGGACTTTTGTAGGCAAAGACTATATTCAAGTAATACTCCCTGAATGGAAGAACCATCTTTTATCAATAGAAGGTATGCAATTTAGTAGTGCCAGTAATAATATGTTCTCTTTGGGAATATTGGACACTAATCTTGTTTTTTTACACCCTGAAGGAAGTGTGAGGATGAAGACAGAGATAGTAGTAATTGAAAATTGTATATCTCAACATATCCCTCTTGGGAATGATTACTTGAATATTTATGGTATTGACATCAGTAACCATAAAGACATATATTTTACAATTGGACAAAAAAAGGAAAAAAAATTGCTTTTCACAATATGCCAAAACAAATATCAGTAGTATCTTCAAATAAAGATAAATATGAGGAAGAATTTGTGGAAAATAAACTTGGTTAAGCACAAATAAATCCAAAATTATCATTCAAAATGAGGCAAGATTTTATTGATGTGTTATACACAAATAAGAATGCATTTGCTTCAGATAATGAACCATTAGGAGTTATTAGAGGGGAAAAAGTTAATATTACCCTCATTATTGATGGACCATATCCTCCAGTACTTAAAAGAATAGATTACCCAGAAAGTCCCAGAGCTAGAGAACCCTTGGGAAAACATATCCAAGAATGAATACAACTTGGTGTACTAATATAAGTAGGTCATAATGAGGAAGTTGAAGTGACAACTCCTGTCATTATTTCTTGGAATAATGATCAATCAAGGATAGTTGGAGATTTTAGATCTATGAATAACTACACAGTTCAAGATAGGTATCCAATTACTAGAATAGAAGAAACCTTGACCCAATTATCCAAAGCCAAGTAAATAAATTCAATGGAAGCATTGAAAGGGGTTTATCAGAATTTTTTAACGCCCAAAGCCAAGAAATTACTTAGAACTATCACACATTGTGGTATTTATGACTATCTTAGAATGCCATTTGGAAATAGGAATGCTTCATCTCATTATCAAACAATGATGAATACCATTTTCCCCACAAAACTATCTGAAGGATGGCTCATCATTCATATAAATGATATAATTATATGTTCAGACACATGGTCTCAGAACCTTGAAAGACTTACAAGAGTACTTGGAAAATTTGAAGGAATGAATATTAATATTTTACTCAAGAAATGAAACTTTGACTTTGAAGAACTCAAAGCATTGAGACATATTGTTTCTGGCTTAATAAATTGACACAAATAAAGTATCAGCAGTGCTACTTAAGTCAATACCCCAGAATAAAATGAAAATGATGTCTTTTATTGGATTTGCTAGTCATTACAGGCAAAAATTGAAAGATTTTGCAATTATAGACAAGTAACTGTATATAATCTGTGACCAACAGACAGTATTTGAGATGACACAAGAAAGAATTAAAGCTTATGAGAAAATAAGGAAAGCTCTTATGAAAGCCCCTTTACTCCTTATGCCAGACTGGAATATACTCATCAAGCTGTACATAGATGCATGTGGAGATGGATTAGGGGAAGCCCTACATTAAGTACAAATTCTTAATGACAAACCCACAGAAGGACCAGTCTGTTATATCTCAAGAAAAATCAAACCAACAGAAGCCAGATATGGTTCAAGCCTAATGGAATGCTTATGTTTGGTACGGGAACTTGAGAAATTAAACTATTATATTGATGGAAGTGTGTATGAGGTGATACTTGACTGTAATTCAGTAAAATCACTTCTGCAAGTAAAAAAACCCAACAGAAAAATGTTGATATGACAAATAGTCATTCAATAATATAGAGGAAGCATGACTATAGTTCATAAATCAGGAAATATACACAAGAACTCTGATGAACCTTTTTGGAAGGCATTAGCCAATACCCCCAATAACCTAGCTTATGTGCCTTTAGAGGCAGAAACACAGATTCCAATCAAAGGCATTAACATAAATGATATTGGGACTAAATTCTTTGAAGAAGTCAGAGAATCATATAAAAAAGACAGGAATTGCCATATCTTGACATACCTACTGGACAAAGAGGGCAAAGACACAGCTCTGGTTAACTAACTGGATGAACTATGGAAAAATCCCTATTCTGAAGGAATATTTCACTTGTTTAATGGCATAATCTACCACAGAACCAAAAAATATTGTGTAATGACTTTATGAAGTAGATTGCTTATAAATACCATTATTCATGAACTTAATTGTAGCATCTATTCTGGACACCTTTCAGAGGACAGAACACTTAAAAAAATAAAAAAACTGTGCATGGTGGCCATCTTGGAGAAAAGAGACAAATGAATACTTCCATACTTGTGACAGATGCCAAAAGCAAACAAAATTACAGGAAAGAAATTTGGCCTTATGATCCATATTGAACAACAAAAATCACCTTGGGAAGTTGTTCACATGGATCAGGCCACAACACTTCCTCCAAGTGGTGACCAAAGTTATAAGTCTTGTTTAGTAATTGTAGACAGATACAGTAAAACTCCCATATTATTACCATGTAATAAAGATTACAATGCTATGGATACAGCTTTTCTTCCATGGAATAGAGTTATTTCTCATACAGAGGTATTTAAGAATATGGAAAGTGACAGAGACACCAAGCTCACATATTCACTTTGGATCAATATTCATAGATTGTTTGGGACTAAGCTACCATTTTCTACAGAATACCATCCTCAAATTGATGGGCTGGCAGAGAGAATGATTCAAACTTTAGAGAACATAATAAGGATATTCTGTGCTTATGGATTAGAATTCAAGGACTCAGATGGATTTACCAATGACTGGTGCACTCTAACACTTGCATTAGAACTGGCATATAAGACATAAGTCCATTTTTCTACAGGTAAGACTCCTGCTATGTTAGAAAAAGGATGGAATCCAAGAATCCCAGCAGATACAATGAGAAATACTTAATTGAAATCCATCCTACAGCTTCCAGCTTCAAGATTATCCTTGATAAAGTAAAACATCATTCAAAACAAAGAATGAATGATTATTTTGGCTATGAAAAACAGAAGGGGACTTAGTTCTAGTTTCAACCATTAATTTTAATAATTTAAAAAGCCCAAAGAAACTTAACGATTCTTATGTAGGACCTCTTTCGGTTGTTTCTTTACATGGAACCAATGAAGCTCAAGTGTAATTGAGTGGTGACTTGAAAAAAAACACCCCACATTTCCAGTAAGCCTAATTAAACCTTATCAACTAGCTGATAAAGAACTGTTTCTTCAATGAATTCAACTACTTTAGCTGTACCACCAGTGGAAAAGAATGAAGACAGAAAAAATGAATAAAGTAATTAAAGAAAGGAGACTTAGGGGTAAAAATCAAAGAGAATATCTTTTCAGATATGAAAACCCAGTAAATGAAGATTAATGGCTGGAAGAATCAGAAATACCTGACTCAAAAAGACCTTTGATAAGATTTAGGCAGGAAGAAAGGCCACAATACTGAATATGCCTATGAATGTGGTTTAGATTAATTTATCTGATTAATATAAAGAGGTTGTAGAGACAAAAATAAAACCCTTTGGTGCCATTTTTCTTCTTAGAGATCATTGATAAAATTGTAGTGCAATTTTATTTTTTGGTGGGAGGGAATATGAGCATTGAGGTATATTTTACATACCTAAATTGGCCACAATAAAGATAAAATTAACGTTTAAGCTATGCATAACCCATATTTCATGCATATACTCAAAATGTATCACTTATCATTTAAGAGAAGATGAATAATGCTTTTGCAAGTAATTAGATTCATGGATTTAAGGCCAGGTTTTGATTATACACCAAAATTCACCTAGGGTAGCTCCAGAGAGTGAATAAGCTTAAACTAACTCTTTGTGGTGGTAAGATGGAAAATACATCAATATCACATAAAATAATTGTGAAAATTTGTGTTTTTCTAAATTTCACACCAAAATAATGGGAATGTGAGAAATACAATGTTGAATATACACTAAGATTAGTGTTCTGAATGCTTGTGGCACTTAAAAATATATCATTATTACATACAGTTTTGGTACACCCTGGTGGATATTAGTCTTGAAGCCTGAATTACTAATTTTGACATGAAAATGGCTAAGGGGGACAAAAGAAATCAACAAGAGCCAGGGTAAAAACCTTCTGAGGCCTCTGAGGCATGGACACCTCTGAAGCTTGTATCAATGGCTGATAATGGCCCAATTAGTATAGGAAAATATTTTTGGAACTTGATTACCAAGTTAAAGTCCCTTTAAATCAAGAGAAAATAGCAAATAAGTTGCTATTTTGATGTGACAAGGAGGGAATAAGAAGCTCTGAATCCTGTAAACATGTTAATTCTTAATGGTTTTCCATGGATAAGCCTTAAAATATTAATTAAAAATCTTTTGAACTAGTATTCATTCATTTACCTCATGGCAACCAGCTACTACTGTGCTATTTGCAATTCTATGTAGA
This sequence comes from Austropuccinia psidii, assembly GCA_023105745.1. Lineage (NCBI taxonomy): Eukaryota > Fungi > Basidiomycota > Pucciniomycetes > Pucciniales > Sphaerophragmiaceae > Austropuccinia > Austropuccinia psidii. The sequence goes on from JALGQZ010000008.1 coordinate 32,984,917, forward strand.
AATAAGGTAAAAACTTCAAAAATTCATTAAAAATACAATTCTTAATAAATATTTCTAAACCGTTTAGGACAAATTGAGAAAGGTATCATTCATATAGAAGCCAAAAACAATTATGACTTTAAAATAAAAATCCAAAGTTTTACCTACAGTCTATTTTTGATTATTCCACCCAAAACACTCAATCTTCAACAATTCACAAAAAATACAATCTGTCATGAAATTTTCAATACCATTGATAAATTTGAGAAACGAATGTTTATTTTGAAATAAAACAAGATTTACAATTTTTACTCATTTATTTCTCAACAATACATGGGTTGGTAGTTACATAAATGACTTAATTAATAATTATGATAATCTTATGTGACAACAGATGATGAAATCAATAATCCAAAGAGGATAATTTCTTTCTCACTCACTGGTTTTTTAGTTTCATTCATGGCATGCATATTTGAGCTGTTATTGACTTAAAAGAGGCATCCTCTTGCTTTTGTTTCCAAATCATCTTATTATCCAATTATATCTTTAGTTCCAGCAAGTAAGTATTAATTAAATCTTTTATTAAATGTTTTAATTTTTTTTCATAATCAATCAGAAAGCCATAAAATAATATAAATATACTATTTAAAACAGTATTTAGCTATCATATTGTTGTATTACGGCTATAATACCATTTGGATCCTTTTAATCCACAATTAATCCATCAAAAATCCCCCTGCCAATTCTTTACAAGGTATTATTTGAGTATTAGTGACTGTTTCTATTTAATTATTGAATTTTTTCAAGAATTATCATTACAATTATTCTTGCAAAAGATAATCATATATGAAAATAACTTTACTATTAAATACTTCTTGTAATTGATTCTTGTAGACAATTACTGCTTACTTTTATAATCACTAGTAGTGTATAACAAGAAAAAGAAATAATTAATTAATTAGTTATCTAATTGTGGTTATAATAAATTTATGTATTATATTTCATAAGAAAAGTCATAGTACTGTTGGCTAATAGTAATATTCTCTACAGCTTCATAGACACATCTTACAGCATTGTTTGTTTGACATTTGTGGAAGGAAACAATAAAAGTATAACATAAGAAAAGAAAGAAAATCTGATTGTATCACTATGAGACATTTAGGTGAGTCAATTGTTGTATTTCTTGAAAACAAAATTCCAACAGAATAGAAGGCAGATAGGAAAGAATTATGGAGAAGTCTTAAAGAAAAACATGTTGGATCTGGCACTCAGACACAAGGTATTTCCCTAGAAAAATCTTTGGACTAGGAAGATAGAGATCATTATTAATGGATTGAAGAACTCCAAAAAAGTACAAGAAAAATTTCACTTACTGAAGTAGATGTAAGCAATGCATTTTATCAATATTGGGAATTAGAGCCCTACCAAATAGATACATATACCTACTGAGAAACCTTACATGTAGTGAGTGACCAATACCCTATAATAAAATATATCATTGAGAGGTTAGAAAAAGATAAAGCTCAATTTCAAGAGATATTCAAAGAAAAATAAGAATTAAAACTAACTTCTCAAAAAGAAAATACGAGTTTCATTACTTGTGGACAAAAAGTACATATCTTGAAGAACGCATCAGTAAGAATATTTAAACAACTACAATATAAATTCCCAGGAAAGATTATCAGAGAATGATGAAGAAGAAGAACCAACCCTTTATGTTATTCCTATTAAAAATGAGAATATATAATATGGAATAGTGGCAAAAAACAAGAAAACAAAAACTTTCGATTCAGGAGCTAATGACCATACTTTTACTAAAAAAAAGAAGATTTTTTGATTTACATCCTTCTTTGGGAAGTGCAAAAATTGGCAAGGAAGGCGTTAAGATACGTATAAAAGGAAGAATAGAAGTATTAAAGTTTTCAAAGGTAAATAAAATAATATTTAAATAAGGAATCCATGTACCAGACTTTCCATATCACCTTGTGTCATTATCAAAAATCTGGAACAGAAATGGTGACCTTGGAAGAATTGAAAATGAAGAATTCCATGTAGTCCAAAATAGATTTTTTTCATTGAAACATTTACAATGGAATTTTGAATAGAAATTGTGTCTAAAGAGAATCCTTTGTGAGTGAGCACAAGGGGCTAGGATACAATGGAAAATCATGGAGCTGTGGAGTTTTCCAAATTGGAAACTCAACAGGAAAACACTTTAAAGGAGACATGAAACAACCCTACATCTTCTTGGAAGAAATCTCAGTTGACCTCATGATATCAGGCACTCCTCAGTCCTTGGGAGGCTCTAAATATATACTGGTAGTTGATTCAAGTTCATGTTTTTCATGGGTAAGAATGCTAAAAAGCAATAGTGAAGCAAAAGAAAAATCAGAAAAAATAATCAAAAAACCTGAGAATGAATTACAAAACAATCAAAAGAGGTAGTATGGAACGGAGGAAAAAAATTTTTAAATAAATAAATCAAAGAGTTCTGTGAATACAGTGGTATGAAGCTTACAATTAATACCTCATAAAACGCACAACACAATTTAATTTTTGAAATGATCAACTTTACCTTAATTAAAAACGTCCAAACATGAATTCTTGAATAAGGACTATTGAAAGAACTCTAAAAGAAATCTGATAATCGACTAAGAAGTAACAGATGGCCATCACGAAGTAGCCAATAATTAGTTCCTTGTAGTTGCAAGTTAAATTTTTTTTCTTTGAGTAGATGCAACAGAAGGATAGGGCCAAATTTTCATCTCCTGAAGGTTTTCACCGCGCAGGTACCATCTTTTATACCCATTCTTTGTTTTTTGTCTTCCTACTCTTTCTTTGTCTTGATCATTTTTACTTTTTTGTTTTTTTAATAATTTTTTGTTCTGATCTAATTATACTTCCATCCATAATGGCCTCAGTCACCCTCTTCTTGATCATTTCCATCACCACAATTCCCCCGCCGTCATCACATACAACCATGTGTTTCATCCCAAACTTACTTCTTTTATCATACCCTTTGCTATCTAATATCAGATGAAAACATAACTTATGTCTTAGCTCATACTCATGGAACAATAAAAACATCAGTTTGCTTGGATCTTCCAGAAACATTGCTCTTCAATGTTTCAAAAAAGTCACCTGTGATATATGACAAACATGGTTGGATCTTTTTCCAATCACACCACTATGATTTTTTTACAATGTAAATTTATTTTCATTATAAAGAAAACATAGTAAGTCTGAAATTAATCATAAAAGGAATACCTCATCTCCTTTTTCAATGTCATATTCTCTTTCCAGCAAAAAATCTCTTCTATTATCAAAACCTTTCTGATTGTCTCAACTCACACCTCAAAAACCATTTATTTAATAATTTTCATCATTCAAAAACAAGATCCATAAAATAAATCAGTTTCTCACTGGCGCAAACCACTCAATTTACTTATTTTAATCTTCATTTTCCATCCAAATTCAATAACAACTGAAAACAAAAACCTGAAACTGTTAATCCCAGACAGAAGACAAATTTTTGTCTTTCTTTTTTGTGGCTATGTCCAAAAATATTCCAAGTCATCCCCTTGAGCTTACAACCATTTCAGAAATTGTAAAAGAAGTAAGAAAAAATATAACTAGAAATATTTCTTTCTTTCATTATACTATTATCCAAAAACTCATAGTATAAATCTATCTAAACGTGATAATCAAGACAATTTTCTTTCTTTTCTTCAGTAAACAGCTGATCTGCTTCCAGGACAAATCTACATTAACTTCATCTGCAATATAGCAGCTCCTTTCTGTGGAATAAATAATGAAAATGTCAAAGAAATACATCTGAGGGCTTTGGCTAACACTTCAAGGCCTTATGCATTAGTAGTGAAGAGCACCTATTAGATGAAGTTAAGAGTTGTCAAGAATCCTCTATATTCCAGCTACAGTGGCTACTATGCTCCCAATCAACCAGCACTCCTTGGAGAAATGGAAAAGATTTAAGTTAACATGACCAAAGGAATTGTTGTTGATGGGTTTGGACTTCTAGTTCAGTGATCTGAAATCAACACTGGATCCAATTTCAATACTGACATTGTTTTGAGCTTCCAAATTTGTCAGTTATGCTGGGATAATGGGGTAAAGTTATCTAGTATATGAACTCAAACACATTTATAAAAAAAATTTGTCTCTCCCTCAGAAAAAAAAATGTTATGTTTGAGGTGACCTACTTGGTTAAAAAGAAGGGAAACTCCTCAAAGTTTTTTGGACTATTTCAAGCTGGGTGAGAAGTCAGGGTATCAGACGTACTGGTAAATTTGGAAGAAACAGATTAAATTTGGGTGGTATTAGTGAGTAGCAGCTTCTATTTTTTATTTTATAATATTACTTAATATATACTTGAAAGAAAGTTCTCAAATAAGAAATTGAGATTTTTAAAATTCAGGTTAGCAATGTAGGTGTGTCTTATGGCCACAAATCGCTGAAAGAGATGCCAATTAGTGGAAAGTCTGATTTAGCTATTTCTAGAGGGTGCAAGTGTAAATTCTATTTAATTTGATGTTGAATTGAACAGATCGCTGTGTGAAAAGTTGACATTCCAGGAATTTTAGAGTCTCCCCAAATAATCCAAATGGTAATAGTAATATTACAAAGTAGTTCAAGATAAAACCCCAGAAATGTGACCTCAAATAGTAGCAATACATCACAGATAACAAGTCAATAATAGGGGGATTCTGTCAATGCACCAAAAATCAATCCCCTTAGCAATGGACTGGAGTTTTCAAGCAAAGAACAATGCAATGGTATTTCTATTAAGATTGAAAATACCTCTGATAGGGTTTCAGAATATTAAAACAAACAAGGTGAGATATGTGAATATTATGAGGCCCCTTTCCAAAGTACATATGGAAAGAGCCACAGCCACACATCCATCTTGAATGATTCCTGAAAAAAAATCAAGAATGCAAATTCATAATAATTCAACCTGAAGCTTCTTTCTCTTACATTATTATTTTAGATCAAAGTAGAAAGAATAACTATTGATCTTCTTAGAGCTTATCTCTCTGATGTATTTCCATCTTAGATTAGATTTAAGTAGAAAATATGATTTTATGGCCTATGAATATCTGAAAAAATCAATCATTTACAATTTAATACCTATTACCCCAGCCATCTTTTTACCCTTCCTTTGTAATGAAATTAGATATCCCCATAATGGCCTGATTCTTTCCACTATTCCATATCTCTGCCTTTTTGATATGAAAAGAACTAATTCCATTCCCCTCCCAAAATTAAAAAAGAGAAAAGAAAATTAAAAGACAATGATAATAGAACAAAATAACAGAAAAGAAGAGAAAAATTGTTTGTTTTTTTCTTCTCATTTCACAAAAAAAATTTATAATAATAATATTAAAAAAATATAAGAATAATAAATAAAAATAATAATAATAAAATGTTTGCTTTTCATGTTAATTCAAATATTGATATTGATATTGAAAAACAATATAATAAAATAAATAATTTAATTTAATTTATAATAATAATAATAATAATAAATAAATAATGTGGTATACCTGTACTAGTTTGGATTAATGGAGAAACTAAGCTGGAAACTTTCATTCTTTTTTAGTAATTTTTGCTTCTAATTTGAAGTATTGAGCTTCTTCTTAAATAGATATGAATCTTCAAAGACATTCGATTTTGTATTCAACTCCCTTAATAGGGAAATGAACTCAATTGAGATAATATGACAACCGGAGAACCACTACACATTAAAAAACAATGTGTTAAATATTTTGGTAGAACCAGATAAAAAATGTTTGTCTTAATTTATCTATCAATTAATTTTATATTCAAAATTAAATTAGATGATGTGGGTAGTAATATGAAAAATAATGATAGAAATAAAATATTTTCTAAATAACAGGAGGTCTTAGCTGCAATATGAATGCATGAAAATATATTTCAGGGCAAAGTTGTAGTTGAGTAGGTGTCATAGAAAATTAATTGATTATTTATTTCTTCATAGAAGAGGTATAATTGGATATTTGAATGAAAATTAGGCTTTGTATCATGACTTTAGGGGAGGTAGATCTTTAATTGCGAAGTAAAAATCTAGGAAAAGTGTTTAATTCAGGCTTAGGATACCATTGAAACAAGAAAATTATAGTTGTATTTTATTCTATAATTTCTTTGAGGAAGTTTATCATTACAAAATGAAGTTTGAATGATTTTAAGACCTAATGATAAATTTTAGGATCATGATAAGGTGGCCTTTGTGATGTTACAAGTAAGATATTAAATATTTATGGTGTAGAGAGATGGTAAAATATTGTGAAAGGTTAAAAAAATAGGATAGGAAGATATTGGACAGTGGAAGTATAAAAAGAGTATTATAAAGAGCTCAAAGAAATATTGAAGAAGCTTCACAAGGGTAGACTTTAATACAGTTACAGTTACAGGAGATCTACTTACAGATAAAGACGGGATATTACAGGAAAATTAAAGTACAGTAATAATGGAGATAAGTATTACAAGGTTTACAATTGATTACATAATAAATGAAATTATCAACAGGAATTAAATTATGATTACTAATTACGGAAATAAGGATCCCAGAAAATTCAATTGATTACATAATCAATGAAATCATCAAAAGGAAGTAAACTAGGATTACTAACAATGGAAATAAGGATCCAGGGAAAATAAACTGATTACATCATCAATGACATCATTTCCCCACACTTTACCCACAATATCAAGAGCTCAATTGAAAATACAAGTCACCTGGAAAAAATCACAGACCTCTCAATTCAATTACCACCAAAACTTACTTTCATACCTCAGATGATTCAAAGCACAAAATTGGAGACCTGAAAATTGTAAGTCCCCTTTTTCTCGAAATTCCCATGGAGGCCCCAAAAACTATAAATAGAGGTCCCCCTCAATTCTTTTTTCCTCATGGCCTAGACAGAGGTTCATCACAGAAATGTAACTTCCTAGTATTTGTTCTGAGGGAAATCCCCTCCATCCATCCACATTATCCTAAATGTTTAGGTATACTCAGTAGCTAAGCTCAGAAATAAAGTTTTCCCATCCCCATTCCTAAGTTTTTCTCAGTAGCTAAGCTCAGTAGAATTTTCTGAGTCATTTATAATTAATATTAGTTAACAGTTGGTTTACTTTAATTCATGAAATAATCTCATTGACTATCTACATCCCCTTATTTCTCATTAGCTAAGCTCAGAGGTACTGTATGAGTCATTAATAGTAGATAACAGCTGGTCTACATTGACTTATAAACTAGACTCATTGAATATCCTATTAAAATTATTATCCCATTACCAATATTCTCAGTATCCAAGCTCAGTAGCACTGTATTAGGTATTTATCATTAATAGTAGCTAACAGTTGGTCCAAATTAATTAAAAAACTAATCTCATTTACTACCTCAATTCCTGATTCTTCTAAATAGCCAATCTCAGTAGATTTTTTTGGTGCTTTATAGATAATAGTAGTTAACAGTTGGTCTTAATCATTTTGGAAATACATCCCATTGAAAAATACATGGTTGTTTTTGTTATTATTAGCTATTATATTATCAACAGTATCATCATCAAAATAGGAAATCCATCAAGGTGTTACTATTCTCAGTAAAGGAATTAAAAAGGACTTTCCCCAGTTTTATATCTTTATTAATTTGTGTTAGGGCTTACCAAACCATTGTTTCCAAATAAAAAAAAGTCTGATAGAGTCTGTTGAATATACCTTTCTGACCTAGCCACCATCAAATATATTCAATTGATTGTGAAGCTCAAGTAAAGATAATTCAGAATTATTAGGAAGCGCAGATCAGAGTACTCTAGCACACAAGAATAGAAAGAGTTACAATCTTCAACAAAAATTAAAAACTGTTTTCTTGTACTTTCTGCTTCCAGGCTCTGCTTCATTTCTCTCACACAAGAGGAGTTATCACAATAATAAAATTATAATGATAATAAAATTGTTTACTTTTGATTAAAACATAAGAATAAGTATTCTCTGGAAGATACTTAACCTGTTTTCTATACATATATATAACATAACTATTACTAATATAAATACAAAAATACAATGGAAAGCAATAAGACAATCCATGAAATGTTTAATATCAAGCAGTTATTACTTATCCCACAGAATATAGCTTACTATTATTTTCTCATTTTGTTGTAGTTGACCATGCTCTTTTTAATAATAATGAGTCATTTTGGTCTTTCTGCGTCAAATTCATTGTAAAACAAGGAGAAAATTATAGAGTCAAGATGCTTTTGGGGAATTCCTCTCCATATTGGCAAATTCAATTACATATGCACTTATTGTGGAGCCTTGAATCGGTGTTTGGAATTTGCTTCTTCAAATTACCTGAAGCCAACCAGCATTTACTAATCCTTCTGCCAAGATGGTAGTGTATCATTGCCTTTAGACAATATAAAATCAGTTAACCTTGAACCATTTCTTCATCAATTTTTTCAAAATGCTACAGAAGATATGTCTCAATTAATCAAGAAAAGTTGGAAATCTAAACTGATTTTTATATCATTAGATGGCATAGAATTCTGAAATAACATCAGAACTCACAAAAACGCACTAACCTTTGCATATGTAGGAGTTCATTTTGATCATTCAGTTCAGGGGTGAGGGATTTACTGTTACCAAGCTTCAGGAGAATTGTGCCATATTGTTGGCTCACTGTTCCTGGAACAAGGCAGAGATCCAAAATTTTCTCAATTTTTTATTTTTGGGGATGTTGGTATTCATGAAGTTGAGAGACAAAACTAAAAAATTAATCAAAAACTCAATTCCTCAATGCTCTTACAATTCCAGAACTTTCTCACAACAAACAACTCATATTTCAAAGCAATTTTTTCAGCTGGATTAATTATAAAAGAAAATTTCACCCAAACACTTCCCTTGCTTACCTTAGAATATTTCAAAAAGAAGAGCAACACTTACAACGCACCACAAACAAATGAAATAGCAATGATTATCAAACAACATAGTGAATCCATTGCACTCTGTCATATACAACTTCAGTGTTTTGGTGAAAGAAAAATTTCAATCAGTGAATTTCACTCAGTTTTCCTAGCACTAAGATACCCTGTTTTCTTTCCATATGGAAAGAAACATTGGCATCCAAATGTTCAAACATTTGATGAAAGATGTAAGTATTATCATTCCAGTATAAATTGAAAATGGTAACTGACAAACTCACAGGTAAAAGCTCAATTATTAGTCAGCTTAAATGGTATTCCTATTTATTATTCAACCACCATGATTACGTATCATTACCCCTGAGGGCAAAACACCTGTTTCAAGATTTAATTGTTTCTCTTTTCCCTTTTATTGAACATAGCCACCTTGAATTTATAAGGGAAAATCAAAAAAATCCAAGTGTACAGATGTGTCAAGGACTCACTGAAGCCCTGGAAAATGAAGCTGATATTTGTTGGCAAAAGGTTATACTTCCATCAACTTGTTACAGGGGCTCTTGTGGATAACAATAGTGGTCTAGCACTCAGGAATCAGGAAACTCACTTGAAAGACTACAAAAGGATGAAATAAGAAAGATTATATTTCTTCAATAAGAATAATTCAAGTACAAATATGAGATGAAAAATAAGAAATAAAGCCAAATGGCCAAGGAGAAAACCAATTAACTCCTTTATTCACTGTCTCAAACTGCCAGAAAGAATAACCAGATTAGTAAAGGATATGAAAACCAAATATCCACTGACAGGCAAGAAAAGAGGTGCAAATTACTGAATTAATAATGTCAGTATTCACTATCAAAATCAAATAAAATAAAGATAAAATTAATACTTGTATATTAATTAACTGGGGCAAAAACCCCCAGGGCTGAAAGAGAGGCTGGTATATATGAAAATCTGAGAGCTTGACTCTTAAAGGCTGACAACTGGTCTGTCTTGATTGCTTGAGGAAATGTAAACCTGGCCAGATTGGGAAAGGAACTGGGTTCAATAATATTCTCAGCATTGATGGTTGAAATACAGGCTTCTATGGAGAAATAATGTATTGAATGAATGTAGTTTACAAATTTTGTTCATGGGGTATTGACACTTGAAAACTGTTTTTGAAATTCCTCTTGAATATCCCTTGAAATGACCTGAAAATATTCCCTGGGAAGAATACTGCATTCTTGAACAGAACCAATACCTTATTATAGAGGTTATTTGTATTTACTGAGCTTGAGCCTTTATTAATCTCCCTTAAAATATTGAGCCATAAGTGCTGAAAGGTACTTTTGATATTGAAGGATGGCCCCTTGATTTGGTATCCATTGGATTTCTGGTGAAAAAAGATGAATGATGGTGCATAAAAGCATTTATGGCACTTTTTCTTAAAGGGAAAAGGTGGCTAAAAGACTTTGGGAGGATGGTGTTGAAAACATTGTGAAAGGTGGTTTTCAGGGCTTCATAGGCTTGCTATGTATTTGTGGACATTTTTGGGTTTCTGGTCAAAACAAGCCTGTACAGGCCTATGCCTGTACTGAAGAAAAGTGCACAAATATTTCAGTCAAACCCCAAATGGGGTGATATGGCCATTTGGGAATATTTCTCATATTTCATGGGAAAATGGCATAATATGGCAAAATGCACAAAACTGTATTTAAATCTTAAAAAGCATGATACAATCTTTTGGGCTGCATTTCCTCTGCTTAATGGAAATGCTCAAAAATTGTCCCAAGATGGCCTGATGATGGTGAAGAAGCCAGGTTGGCCTCAGATGATGAGATGGCCATAAAAAGTCAAGAAGATTAAAGTGGCTAATTTGGCCAGATAATGATGGATATGGAATTGACATGCCATAAAATGGTCCAAGAGGGTGATTGTCTGTAAAATGTGACTATGAAACTGATGATAATATTAATATTAATCAACAGTACTATGTCTGTTCTTATGAAATATAATAATAAAATATTATTATAACCACAATTAAATAATTAAAGAATTATTTCTTTCACGTGTTAAGCACTACTAGTGATTTTAACAGTGAGTAAGTAATTGTCTACAAGAATCAATTACGAGAAGAATTTAATAACAAAAACTTCTTTTATTAAAATAATAAAATTATTTTAATATATAATTATCTTTTGCAAGAATAATTATAATGATAATTCTTGCAGAAAACTAATTTTAAGAAAAAAACTTTAAGAATTAAAAGTAAATCACTCACTAATATTCCAAAGAGCTTATTGAAAGATAAGATAGAGAGATTTGATGTAGAATTGTGGATTTAGAGGATCAAAATGAATTTATAAATGTATTACAACAATATATAGTTGATTTCTATGATTTCACGTCTTTCTGATTGATTCTGAAAGAATAAAACACTTAAGAAAAGTTTTAACTAATACTTACTTGTTGGTAATATTGATATAAATGATTAATAAGATGATGATACGGAAAAAACAGCAAGAAGAGGCTTCTTTTAAGTCAACAAAAGCTCACAGAGGCGTGCCATGGAGCAAACTGAAAAACCAGTGAGTGAGAAAACAATAAACCTTTTTGGATTAATGATTGCATCATCTGTTGTCACGTAAGATTATCATAATTACTTGATTGATGCTTTTACGTGACTACCAACCCAAATATGGTTAAGAATAAAAGGAGTAACAGCAGTAAATCTTCTTTTATTCTAAAATAATCATTGATTTCTCAAAGTTATCAATGTTATTGCCAATTTCATCACAGGTTTTAATTACTGTGAATTTTTGAAGATTCAGTGTTTCACGTAGAATGGTCAAAAATGGACTGTAAGTAAAGCTTTTAATTTTACTAGTAAAACTGTAATTCTTTTTGGTTGTACCATAGATAATACAGTTCTTCATTGGTCCTGAACGTTTCAGAAAGATTCATTAAGAATTGTATTTTTAATGAATTTTTGAAGTTTTTACCTCATTTCTACGTAGAATTGCAAATAGCAGTATTTTGCTGGTTGCTATGAGGTAAATCAATGAATATGAGTCCCAAAAGGGTTTTAATTACTCTTTTAGGGTCTAGTCATGGAAAGTCATCAAGAATTGACGTGGTTACAGGAGTCTAAGTAGCTCATTACCTCCTTGGCACGTCAAAATAGCAGGTTATTTGCTATTTTCTTGTGATTACAGTAGGTGTAACTTGGTAACCAAGTTCCCAAAGAGTTTTAGTTTACCAATTGGGCCAAGATGAGCCATGGATCCATGCTCTGGAGCTATCCATGCCTCTGAGGCCTCAGAAGTTGGGTACCCTGGCTCTCTTTGATGTCTTTTGTCCCCCTTGCCTAATTTTTACGTCAGAATAGTAATTTAAGCTTAAAGTGAGATATCCACCATTGGTGTACCAAAGGTCCATGTAAGAATACCATGATATTAAGTGCTCAAAACATGCATAACACTATTCTTAGTGTATATGTAACATGGGATTTCTCACTTTCCCATTATTTTGGCGTGAAATTAAGAAAAACAAAAATTTTCACGGATCTTTTATGTGGTATTGAAGTATTTTCCATTTTACCACCTCAAAGAGTTAATTTGAGCTTATTCACTCTATGGAGCTACCCTAGGTGAATTTTTGTGTAGACTCCAAATCTGGTCTTAAATCCATGGATTTACTTACTCAATAAAAAGTTATTCATCTTTTCTGAAATTGAAAATGATGAATTTTGGATATATGCATGACTTATGAGTTTTGCATAATTCAAAATTCCTTTTTTAAGATAATTGTGGCCTATTTGGGTATGTAAAATATACCTCAAGGCTCACATTCCCTCCCACCAAAAAATAAAATTGTACTACAATTTTATTAGTGATAAAAGAATAAGCCCCCAAAGGGGGTTAATTTCCACTGTCCAACCTCTTCACATTACTCAGATCAAGTAATTTAAAGCACATTCATAGAAATATTCAGGCTTGTGGCCTTCTTTCATGTCTAAATCTTCTTAAGAGTTTATCTGAGTCAGGTATTTCTGATTCTGCCATCCATTCATCTTCATGTACTGGATTTCTATATCTGACAAGATATTCTCTTTGATTTTTACCCCTAAGTCTCCTTTCTTTAATGACTTTCTTTATCTTTTTGTCTTCATTCTGTTCCACAGGTGGTACAGTTAAAGGAGTTGGGTTTCTTAAAGGAAACAATTCTTTATCAGCTGGTTGATAAGGATTTATCAAGCTGACTGGAAATGTGGGGTGTTTATTTTCTAATTCACCACTCAATTCCACTTGAACTGCATTGGTTCCATTTAAAGCAACAATAACAAAAGGTCCTACATAAGAATCTTTAAGTTTCTTTGGGCCTTTGATATTATTAAAATTCAAGGTTAAAACTAGAACTAAGTCCCCTACTTTGAAGTCTGGTACTTTATGACTCTTGTCCCACTTCTGTTTTGCATAATCAAAAGCATCATCCATACTTTGTTTTGCATGGTGTTTTACTTTATCAAGCATTAATTTGAAGCTGGAAGCTGTAGGATGAATGTCAATCAAGTCTTTCCTCAGTGTGTCTGCTGGGAGTCTTGGATTCCATCCTTTTTCTAACATAGCAGGAGTTTGTCCTGTGGAAGAATGGACTGATGTCTTGTATGCCAATTCTAATGCAGGTATCAGAGTGCACCAGTCATGGGTAAAGCCATCTGATTCTTTGAATTCTAATCCATAAGCACAAAATCTCCTGATCATGTCTTCTAAAGTTTGAATCATCCTCTCTGCTAGCCCATCTGTTTGAGGGTGATATGCTGTAGAGAATGATAACTTAGTCCCAAACAATCTATGAAGATTGGTCCAAAGTGCAGATGTGAACTTGGGGTCTCTGTCACTTATGATATTCTTAAATAACCCTGTATGAGAAATAACTCTACTCCATAAAAGAAGAGCTGTATTCATAGCAGTGTCATCTTTATGACATGGTAAGAATATGGGAGTTTTGCTATATCTGTCTACAATGACTAAACAAGCATTGTAACTTTTGTCACCACTTGGAGGAAGTGCTGTGAACCAATCCATGTGAACAACTTCCCATGGGGATTTTGGTTCTTGAATATGGATCATAAGTCCAAATTTCTTGCCTGTACTCCTGTTTGCTTTTTGGCATCTGTCACAGGTATGGCAATATTCAATGGTTTCTTTTCTCCAAGATGGCCACCATGCACAATTCTTTACTTTCTCAAGTGTTCTGTCTTCTGACAGGTGTCCAGAGTAGATACTATCATGACATTCATGAAGAATGGTATTGATAAGTAATCTACTACACAGTGTCATCACACAAGAATGCTTTGTTCTATGGTAAATAATCCCATCAAACAAGTGAAATCTTCCTTCAGAATAGGAATTTTTCCAAACTTCATCAAGTGCATTAACTAAAGATGTATCTTTGCAGTCTTTATCTAATAAAGAAGTCAAGATATGGAAATTCTTGTCTTGTTTATAAGATTCTCTGACCTCCTCAAAGAATTCAGTCCCAATATCAGTTATGTTAATTCCTTCAATTGGAATCTGTGGTTCAGCTTCCAAAGGTACATAAGCTGGGTTATCAGGAGTGTTGGCTAAAGCCCATCTACTAAGTCCATCAGCATTCTTGTGAATGTTTCCGGCTTTATGAACTATAGTCATGTTTCCTCTATATTCTTGAATGGCTATTTGCCATCTCAACATATGTCTGTTGGGATTTTTCATGTTAAGAAGTGATTTTACAGCATTACAGTCAGTTATCACTTCAAAAACACTGCCATCAAGATAATAGTGTAGTTTCTCAAGTGCCCATACCAAACATAAGCACTCCATTTGGCTTGCACCATATCTGGCTTCTGTTGGTTTGATTTGTCTTGAGATATAACAAACTGGTCCTTCTGTAGGTTTGTCATCAATAATTTGGACTTGATGTAGGGCTGCCCCTAATCCATCTCCACATGCATCAATGTACAACTTGAAAGGAATATTCCAGTCAGGCATGAGGAGTAAAGGTGCTTCTGTAAGGGCTTTCCTTATCTTCTCATAAGCTTTAATTCTCTCTTGTGTCATCTCAAATACAGTCTGTTGATCACAGATTCTATAAAGTGACTTGGCTAGAATTGCAAAGTCTTTCAGGTGTTGCCTATAGTAACTGGAAAACCCAAGAAAAGACATCATTTCTTTTTTATTCTGGGGTATTGGTTTAAGTAACACTGCTGCTACTTTGTTTTTGTCAATACCCAAGCTTAAACCAGAAACAATATGTCCTAATGCTTTGAGTTCTTCAAAACCAAAATTGCATTTCTTAAGTGAAATTTTCATGTTCACTTCTGCAACTTTATGAAGTACTCTTGCAAGTCTTTCAAGGTGCAAAGACCATGAATCAGAACATATGATAATATCATCAATATAAATGATAAGCCATCCTTCAGACGATTCTGTAGGAAAGATGGTGTTCATCATCCTTTGATAATGGGATGGAGCATTTTTAATGCCAAATGGCATTCTAAGATACTCAAAAATACCACAGTGAGTGATAATTCTAAGTAATTTCTTAGCTTTGGGCGTCAAAACATTTTGATGGAAGCCTTTCAATGCATCCATTGATGTTATATACTTGGCTTTAGACAATTGAGTCAAGGCTTCTTGAATTCTAGGTATTGGATACCTATCTGGAACTGTGTAGGTATTCAATGCTCTGAAGTCTCCAACCATTCTTGACTTATCATTATGCCATGCAATAATAACAGGTGTTGTCACTTCAACTTCTTCATTATGGCCTACTTTCCTCAGCACACCAAGTTGGATCAACTCTTGGATATGTTTTTCCAAGGCTTCTCTAGGTCTGGGACTGGCTGGATAAGCTGGTCTTCTAAGTACTTGAGGATATGGTCTGTCAATATTAAGAGTAATATCAACTTCATGTCCTCTTATAGCGCCTAATGGTTCATTATCAGAGTCAAATGCATTTTTATATGTGTATAACACATTAATAAGCTCATTCCTCATCTTTGGTGATAATGATTGATTAATTTGTGCTTCAACAAGTTGATTAGTCACAAATTCATCTTTGTAAGTATCCTTGACATAAGATACTACAGATATCTGTTTTGGCATATTGGAGAAAGCAAATTTTTGTCTCTTGTTATCTCCAATTGTGAAATATCTGTCCTTATGGTTATTTATATCAATACCATAAATATTTAAGTAATCATTTCCAAGAATGATGTGCTGAGATGTGCAATTATCCATTACTACAATCTCAGTTTTCATTCTTACACTTCCTGCTGGATGTGGGAATACAATATTAGTGTCCAATATGCCCAGGGGGTACATATTGTTACTGGAATTACTGAATTGTACACCTTCTATTGGTAATAGATGGTTTTTCCATTCAGGAAGTATAATTTGGAGATAATCTTTGCCCACACAAGTGCAAAATGCCCCTGTATCCAAATTTACTTTGGCTTCAATATCACTCATCAGAACTGATGTGATACAGGATGCCCCAGCAGTATAGCCCTTTCCTCTAGCAGGTTTTGTTTTACACATTCTGGCATCTTGGATATTGATCAGGTTGCAGAAATCCTCACCGTACTGTGGCAAGTGGGTATGGACTTCTGTGACCTCAAAGAAAGCTGAAATGTTCTCAATGGGATAGTCCTCCACTGGTGTATCTTCAGAGACTGCAGAATCTTGATCAGACTCCTCTTTCTCTTCAGTACACTGAATTTCTTCAATGACTTGAACTTCATTGATCTTTTTCTTCTTAGTACAAGTGTTGGCTAAATGTGAAGTACTTCCACATTTATGACACTTCAAGACAGGTCTTTCTGGTCTTCTTTCCTCTCTAGGAATCTTTGAGACTATTTTGGACTCTATTGGGTTTTTAATCCAAGTCTTACCAATTCTTGTTCTGGTAATGATATCTTCCATAGCATTAATGTAGTCCTCTGTTGAACAGGGTTCCACACATCTGCTTTTAATAGCATGTTCCAGTTCTCCTCCACACTTTCTTAATATTTTCATATTAATCATAGTGTCAGACATATCTGGGTTTAAAGCAGATAATCTGTCTTTTTGTTTGAAGAACCAAGTAAGTGGTTTGTCTTTTTCTGAGTTAAAAATGGCACTTTCAAAAGCATTCTCCATTTTAAACCTCCAAGAATTATTGGCCCATTTGGTAATCACTTCAGATTTCCACCAAGACCAGTCATGTTTACCATGATCAATCCTCATTTTGTAATACCATTTCTTTGCAGTTCTGGTAAACAAACAGTGTAATTTTCCCACTATGATTTCATCAGGTATATTAAAGTCTTCTTGCAACATATAAATAGTCCTGATGAATTCAATATGGTTGTATTCTCCTTCACCAGAGAATGTTGGCCATTCTTCTATTTTGGGAATATCTCTTGCAGAGTAGGCATTTTCTCCCAAGAATGGTGTAAGACTTTCTTTAACAGAGAGTTTTTCTTCAGTTAAAGATGTAGAATGTCTTGGCATATGTGTTCCATGATTCTTGTGAATTTGTTCCACACTTGCAATTATCTCATTCTTCAACTTTTGCCTTTCACTGTCACTTTTTGCTAAATGTATAGCAAATTGATTGGTGTTCTCAACTATCTTCAAGACATGGTCTTGTAGAGTCTTAAGTTGATCATTTATTTTAAAAAGATCTTTCATTTCCTCATGTTGAACTTGGCACATGTTTTCAATTCTTATGCAAGAATTGGTAATTAAGTCAAGTTTGGCATTTGTCACTTGGTGTAATTCAATGTATTTCTTGTCATTTTTCTTTAATTCAACTATATCTGATGCAATTTTAGTTAACTTGTTATCAAGTTTACCAATTTCTACATGAATACTAGTTTGTACACCAATTATTTGCGTGGAAAGTTTCTGTTCATCCTTTCCTGCTCCTTGGCTGTGAATTCCATCAGAGTTCTGGCCATATTGAAGACACTGTCCACGGCTGAAGGCTCCAATTTGGGGATCCTGTACCCTTGTGGGTAGGGTCTGTGCCAATTGGCTTTGCCTTTTCCTTTGCCTTGATGGTTCCTGGGACCTTTCTGCTTCTTCTGAGGTCCCTTGGGCTTGTCCTTGGACACTTCTGGAGCTGGTTTGGAGCTGGTAGACGCCACTGGTGCCTCTGTCTCCAAAGCTGGAGTCATTTCCAACTCTTTCTTCTGGTCTATGGATAAAAGACTTTGGTTCTTCAACCAATTCTTTATCTTTTTGACCTTGTCTTTGCAAGACAGGGGGCTCCATCCTCCTAAGAGTTCTATGGTCTTCTCCTGACCCAGAAAGCTCTTGATGTGTAAGTAGGAGTTCATGGCCCCCGCCAAAGGCTTGGGCAGATTTCCCACTCCTCTTCCTTGGCTGCTCTGAACCAGTTTTTGTACTGGCATTGATATATTTCTATTGCTGCCACCTGAAAGTGGTTCAGCCCTGGAAATATTACCATAAATCAGTTCAGGCTCTGAATTCACATCAAAATCTGTTGGTACAGACCTTGGGGAATGGGGGGCAACTCTGGCATCCTCCAAATGTGTCTTTCTTGTGGAAGACTTGGCACTTCTGGATTTGGTCTTGCCTCTTCCTTGTCCACATCCATCTGGTTGGACTGAATAGTTGCTTCCATTTCTGGTATGCACCATTTTTATGTCAATTTAAGGATAAAGAGTAAAAAATAAAGATAAAAACACACCTTTTGGTGGTAATTTACTCTTTTCAGAATTAAATAAGGTGCCTCTTTTAGCAATTTTCACCTCAATACTGTCTTCAGATTCTGCTTCTGAAGATTCAGGACTATTGATGTATCTTTTACTGAGTCTGTTACCAGCTGCACAGTATTTGATTAAAGACACTAGAAAGAAATTATAAAAGAGAGAAAAAATTATTTTTTATACTTTTTAAAATATTTTTAAAGATTTTTTGTAAGTTTTATATTTTTTAATATTAAAAAAATTATTCTTTTTAAAGAAAAAAAATTCAAAATTTAAGATTTTGAGTGAAAATTATTTCAGAGTAACTCAAAGAATAATTTTATAAGTTTTTGGATGTGAAAAAGCCACGTGTAAAACAGTATAAAATTAGACCAAATTCCTCAATGAAAAAGATTTCCAAAACAATTTCAAAAATAAAAATTATTTTAACTTTTAAAATGAAAGAAAAAAAATATTAAATTAATATATTTTAGAGCTTAAAAATATATTAATTAAGGGTACAAGGTTCAAAAAACATGGCCAGGCCCCCAAATGTAAGATGTGACTATGAAACTGATGATAATATTAATATTAATCAACAGTACTATGTCTGTTCTTATGAAATATAATAATAAAATATTATTATAACCACAATTAAATAATTAAAGAATTATTTCTTTCACGTGTTAAGCACTACTAGTGATTTTAACAGTGAGTAAGTAATTGTCTACAAGAATCAATTACGAGAAGAATTTAATAACAAAAACTTCTTTTATTAAAATAATAAAATTATTTTAATATATAATTATCTTTTGCAAGAATAATTATAATGATAATTCTTGAAGAAAACTAATTTTAAGAAAAAAACTTTAAGAATTAAAAGTAAATCACTCACTAATATTCCAAAGAGCTTATTGAAAGATAAGATAGAGAGATTTGATGTAGAATTGTGGATTTAGAGGATCAAAATGAATTTATAAATGTATTACAACAATATATAGTTGATTTCTATGATTTCACGTCTTTCTGATTGATTCTGAAAGAATAAAACACTTAAGAAAAGTTTTAACTAATACTTACTTGTTGGTAATATTGATATAAATGATTAATAAGATGATGATACGGAAAAAACAGCAAGAAGAGGCTTCTTTTAAGTCAACAAAAGCTCACAGAGGCGTGCCATGGAGCAAACTGAAAAACCAGTGAGTGAGAAAACAATAAACCTTTTTGGATTAATGATTGCATCATCTGTTGTCACGTAAGATTATCATAATTACTT
Organism: Austropuccinia psidii; assembly: GCA_023105745.1. Lineage (NCBI taxonomy): Eukaryota > Fungi > Basidiomycota > Pucciniomycetes > Pucciniales > Sphaerophragmiaceae > Austropuccinia > Austropuccinia psidii. Next base: position 33,004,856 of record JALGQZ010000008.1, read on the forward strand.
GATTGATGCTTTTACGTGACTACCAACCCAAATATGGTTAAGAATAAAAGGAGTAACAGCAGTAAATCTTCTTTTATTCTAAAATAATCATTGATTTCTCAAAGTTATCAATGTTATTGCCAATTTCATCACAGGTTTTAATTACTGTGAATTTTTGAAGATTCAGTGTTTCACGTAGAATGGTCAAAAATGGACTGTAAGTAAAGCTTTTAATTTTACTAGTAAAACTGTAATTCTTTTTGGTTGTACCATAGATAATACAGTTCTTCATTGGTCCTGAACGTTTCAGAAAGATTCATTAAGAATTGTATTTTTAATGAATTTTTGAAGTTTTTACCTCATTTCTACGTAGAATTGCAAATAGCAGTATTTTGCTGGTTGCTATGAGGTAAATCAATGAATATGAGTCCCAAAAGGGTTTTAATTACTCTTTTAGGGTCTAGTCATGGAAAGTCATCAAGAATTGACGTGGTTACAGGAGTCTAAGTAGCTCATTACCTCCTTGGCACGTCAAAATAGCAGGTTATTTGCTATTTTCTTGTGATTACAGTAGGTGTAACTTGGTAACCAAGTTCCCAAAGAGTTTTAGTTTACCAATTGGGCCAAGATGAGCCATGGATCCATGCTCTGGAGCTATCCATGCCTCTGAGGCCTCAGAAGTTGGGTACCCTGGCTCTCTTTGATGTCTTTTGTCCCCCTTGCCTAATTTTTACGTCAAAATAGTAATTTAAGCTTAAAGTGAGATATCCACCATGGGTGTACCAAAGGTCCATGTAAGAATACCATGATATTAAGTGCTCAAAACATGCATAACACTATTCTTAGTGTATATGTAACATGGGATTTCTCACTTTCCCATTATTTTGGCGTGAAATTAAGAAAAACAAAAATTTTCACGGATCTTTTATGTGGTATTGAAGTATTTTCCATTTTACCACCTCAAAGAGTTAATTTGAGCTTATTCACTCTATGGAGCTACCCTAGGTGAAGTTTCGTGTAGAATCCAAATCTGGTCTTAAATCCATGGATTTACTTACTCAATAAAAAGTTATTCATCTTTTCTGAAATTGAAAATGATGAATTTTGGATATATGCATGACTTATGAGTTTTGCATAATTCAAAATTTCTTTTTTAAGATAATTGTGGCCTATTTGGGTATGTAAAATATACCTCAAGGCTCACATTGTCAATGGTTGTGGAAAACCCTTTGCAGGTGTTCCATGAGCAATGGTTCAGTTCTTTCAAGATGAAATGGCTTTTGTTACATTTTTGGGGAATCCTTCATTTTTCCTTACTATTACAGCTAATCCCAGATGGATTTAAATACAAAAATACCTTAAGAAGGATGAGGTTGAATCTGATTGTCCTGATATCATTGCAAGAGTCTTCAAGATGAAATTAGAATCACTTATCAAAGATCTGAAAAAAAGAAACAGCTTGGCAAAGTACAGTTTTATGTTTATAATGTAGAATTTTCAAAAAGGGGCCTTCCACATGCACACATCATTCTAATTCTTTAAAATTCCTTTGTTCAAAATATGGTTGAAGCTATTGAAAGTTTTATTTGTGCCAAGATCCCCGATGCCTTTGTTGAACCCAAATTATACCAAATTTCCACCAAAAAAATGTTCCATGGTCCATAAGGTGAGAAGTCAAGATGTTGGACCGGACATGGCTTCAAATACGGCTTTTACAAAAGCTATGTTGAGAAAACAACTCTTCAAGATGATTCTTATCCCGCACACAGCCTTGGTAAGGGACCAAGTGCAGAACACCTAAATATTTCTTTACCAATAAATATGCTGGTCCATATAACAAGTACCTTATCTTACTATATGATTGTCACATCAATGTCAAAATACCATATGGAATCAGAGAACACAAGTATCTTTACAAATATATCTGTAAAGGTGAGTATTGAATTGGACTTGATCTGGAATTAAATGATGAAGCAAAAGCATTTTTTTATGGAAGGTACAACGGTCCATCTGAAAGTGTGTTTCTCATATTTAAAGCCAAACAAAGCCTCTATCTAACCAATTTCTGCTAGCCACTTGGCACATTTTTCAACTAAAGATGTTATATCAGGAATCTTCAATAAGAATGCTTGCATTGCATCTTTAACATAAACAAACCATTCATTTTAAATCAGAGAAAGGTGCCATTGACAATGTGATTCCAGGTGTTACTGAGAAGGCAAATTTGACTTATTTTTTTAGGCTAAATAGGGTTAACAAAATAGGAGGAGTCAGGAGAGTGAGGGACTTATTATATCATTAAATCCCAAATTATTTTCACTGGGGTCAAAAACAAAGACAATGGCTTGGGAAAAAAGAAAGCAGAGCAGTTGGACTCCTGTTTTTTTCCACAATGAAATAAGGTGAGAGTTATTATCTATGCTTTCTATTTTTGAACCAACACAATAATGATTTCCTTTTCCAATATGCAAACTGTTGATGGGGAACAATTCCAAAAAAAATTCCTTTCCACAGGAAAACTAGAGTTTCTTTTGTCTGATAACCACTACGGTGCATCTTTGATGGAGGCTGGCCCTTGGATGACAGGTCATTCATTGAGAGATATGTTTGTCATAATTCTCATAAGCAGTCCTCCTGGAAATCCATTGGAATAATTTAGGAAAAATTTCAATATCCTTTCCTATGATTGAAAAGATTACCTCTGAACTGATTTGGCAATTTCAGACCCTACAGAAGATGAAGTTGTGTCACTATGTGCTCACTGTTTTTAAAAAAAAAGTTGAAAAATAACCACACTTATCTTCATTGAGTTGTTCTTTCAGAATTAAACCAATTCACTATGCAATTTTAATATTTGGAAACCACACCTGATATTGATAACAACCCAGAGTAAGTTTACTGTAAAGATCATCTGAGGCCCGCAAAAAGTTCAATATTTGACAACATTACAAGTTTTAGATATCGAAACCAAGTCATCACATATATTTATGGGATTAGTGGCTCTGGTAAAGCTTATCTATTAAACACGATCTTACATGAATGTCAATAACTACAGCTAAGAGATGTTAATGTGTCTGCTTTAGCTGTTTTTGTACTACTACTGACTGGAGGTAGGACTGCGCACTCTGAAGTTGGAATTCCTTTGGAATTACATGCAGAATCAACATGTAGTCGGTTACCAACAGATCCTAGGGCCAGGTTTTTGGAAACTGTTGATTGCATCATATGGGACAGAATATCACTTCAACGCAAATATGCTGTCGAGGAAGTCAAAAGATCCTTACAAGACCTTATGCAAAATATTCTTCCTTTTGGGGGTATCTCAATAGTTTTTGCTAGAGATTTCCGACAGATCTTTCCAATTCTCAAGGATGGGACAATTTATGACCAAGCAGAAGTATGTTTTAAACAATCGTTAATCTGGAGCTTCTTGAAATTAGAAACTCTTCATGAGAACCTTTGTCTGTTAGATAGAAATTCAAACCCACTCAATTCTGAATTTGCCAATTGGCTATTGCAAATATGCCAGCCATGTTAGTTTTCAAAAGTTAAATAATATTTCTTGTCCATAAGAGGAACATGTCATATCAAAGGTCAAGAAATTTGTGTATTAAGAAGTAAAAAAAGTCATCAGTAGAAATAGACTCTGGGATTCATTTCAATACTTCAAAGAAAGGGGCATAATATTTCCTTTGAAAGTCAAAATAGCACAAATAAATGGCTCTTTACTTAGCTCAGCACCTGGTTTGAAGTATAAATCAACATCTATTGATAAAATAGTAGAAGACAGTCCTCAGGAAGTTCCGGAAGAAGTGCTCAATGGCATTAATCCACCAGGATTTCCAGCTCATTTGTTGGAATTAAAGATAGGCATAACAGTCATGTTGCTTTGTAATCTCAATGTGGCAAAGGGCTTAGTAAATGGTACCCACTTTCTGGTGCAAGATATCAAATGGCACGTCTTAAAATTTCTAATAATGACTAGGGCCTGCAAAGGCATTAAGGTGCTCATACCAAAAATCAAATTTAATCTTGAATATAATGATGAGCTCGGAATTAACTTTACTAGGTATCAGTTTCCAGTAACTGTCGCCTTTGCAATTACCATAAAAAAGTACCAGGGGAAGTCCTTGGCAATAGTGGGTGTATACTTGCAGACACATGTTTTTGCACATGGCCAATTGTATGTGGCTATATCACGGACCCGAAATATTTTAGGACTGTTGGTGGGTGCAGTGGGTCCAGCAACAGAAATTACCACAACTAACATTGTATGTAGATCTCTCTTTCAATAATTATGATATTATTGAATCTTTGTAGTTCATGCTTCAATCTCTTGGTGCAATTGTGAACCCAATAAATATGGGCCGGAAGTCGGCTCAGCCGACCTGTTCTTCTAGCAAGGTATTAACACCTTATAACTAAGACAAGGAGGAGAGGACGGCGACGACTGTAACACACCTAAAAGTGTGAGAGACAAAAAGAATGAGAGCCGATGAGGAACAAAGACAGGCCTCATTTACTCCTTTTTATGTTGAGGATTACAATAAAAGTTCTATTAAAAGGAGTTCCTTTAGTCTCTCATTGGGATTGGCAAGTCTTCGAGTACTTGTTCTGTTCCAAAAGAAAGACTCGTTTTATATGAGAGGTTTTATCATATTGCTTTTTGTTCTATAAGTGGCTTCAGCTAGGTTGTTGCTTAGCAAGAAGTACTAAGCACTGAGAACTTTTTGAGAGTAAAAATATCAGATGGAAGTGAAAGCCCATTTGAAAAATTATTCAAAAAGAAACCAAACCTTAGCTGAATACGAAGATTTTGGTTCCGGGAGTATATGACCAATAGCAACTATAAAAGAAAACTAGGAAAGAGGGCACATAAGGGAGTCCTAGTTGGATATGAATAAAAATTTGGCATATATTGAGCTCTACTGGAAGATGATAGAAAAATAATCTGAATCAGGCATGTTAGGCTCAATGAATAAGAATTGCCTCTCAAAAAGAACAAAGACCAATCATTCGAGAAAAATCAAGATTTACTGGAGGAAATAAAACCAATCAAAGACGCTAAAAACGATAAAATAATTAGAGAGCCTATTAAATTATTAGTATTGATCTCAAGAGAACAAGAACCATGGGAGTTAACAAACAATGAAATTATTGAAACTAATGAGGGGGCGAATACTAATCCTCAAAATAATTCTGAAAAACGACTAAGATAGGAATGAGAAATAAGAGACCATGCCCCAAGAAAAATTAGTTCAAATAATTTGGAAGAAAAAATTATATAGGAGCCTCGAAGAAAAACATACTCTCAATAATATAACAACCATAGCAAGGAATGCAGAAAGAAATAGAAAACACAAATCTAGATACTTTAAAGGAAGCCAGAATAATGCTTGACTGTCAAAAAATAGAAAGAAGCGTATTTTTTGGAATTGGATTCTGTGGAAGAACAAAATCGTTTCGAAATTTTCTTTAAAAAGGACCTAGCTAATCAAAAAACCCTGATTTATACCCGTTGGGGTTTCACAAAGAAATTTAACCAAGATGGACAACTAAAAAGATATAAATCTTGGTGTGTGGCTAGAGGCTTCAAACAAAAGGAAGGAATTTATTATCACGGAGCTTTGTCACCAACAGGAACGCTTTCCACGCTCAGATAAATAATCAGTTATTCTGTTCAAACAGGACAAAACATCCAACAAGCAGACTTTGTAACAGTATATCTGAACTCCAACTTAAGCAAAGAAGAAAGTGTATACACTAAACTCCATGAAGGATTTTTTGAGTGTATAAAATAATTAAAAACAGAACTATATGAACACCAAAAAGCAAAAAACCTACTTACTACTCCACACAAATATATACTCAAATAATAAAACCCTTATACGGGTCAAAACAAGAGGCCTGGAGTTGATATTTAGCCTTACTAAAATGGCTAACAAAGAATAAATTTTTCATGAGTCAAGCAGATCCATGCTTTTTCATGCACAACGACACATCCCTGTTTGTTTGGTTTGACGAGATCATCGTTGTCATAAAAGAATTAGATGATATTATTCACAAATCCAAGAAGGACCTCCGTAGAAAGGCCTTGGGTTTAGCAAGTCATGTATTAAGGATACAAATAATCCTGAACAACTTAGATCATGTTATACTAAATCAAAAAACACTTCATAGATGAATTTATTAGAAAACAAAAAATGGAGTATTTCAAAAAAAATGACACCAATGCAAAGAAACAACAGATTAGAAAATAAAACATACAATGAAGTAGAAGAGTTTAAAGAACTCATCTTGGACCATGGATTGGCTATAGGCTCACCACGCTACATCTCGCAATGAACAATACCAGATATTTCATATGTCATTGGAAATTTATCTCAATTCCTTGAAAAATCCAGTTGTAAACACTGGGGAGAATTCAAAAGAGTATTACGATATTTAAAAGCGACAAAAAACTTAGGAATCAATCACTATACAACTGATATCAAAGAAATAACAGGTTTCCCTTACTCTATCTGGGAAGAAGACTTGGATAAAAGATCTTAAACTGAATTTTTTTCATATATGGAGGAGGTTCTATCTGCTGGAAAAGTAAAAAACTTGGCGGAGTAAGCACATCATCCACAGAAGCTGAGTATAGAGTGTGTCTTTCAGCATTTCATGAAGGAAAATGTCTTTCTCTGTTAAGAGGAGGACGCAGTAAAGAAGACACTCAAGTTATAGCACTTTATAATGATAACCAGTGTGCAATAAGCCGAGAAAAGAATTCAATTTACCACTTAATAACTAAAAATATTGATGTAAATTATAACAGCATACAAGACATAACCAACAGCCATTAAATAAACTTGAAACACCAAGAAAAAGAGGAATTAGTTTCTGATTGTCTAAAAAAAGCTCTAGATAGGTTTGAGAAACAAAATTTTACTAAATAAATGGGAATGAACAAGTAGTCTATTAGATGAGAAAATATGGAAATCAAGAAAGACACAAATAAAATTAGGTCACTTCAAAAATTGAGGGGATGTTTTGGGAAAACAACTGTTGAAAGTGAACTAAGAAAAAAAGATTCTTAACATTACAGAAAGAAATGAGCTAGAAGAGCTCATTGATAAAAAGAAAAATTAGCTAAAAGAATAGATCATGCTACTAGATTACTTCATAGTCCATCAATTTAGGAGGTAAGTAAGCTTTAAAAGTAGGAATAAAAACAATTTTAAATTTTCTTTTTACCTGAAATAATCCTTATCTTTTTTTATCAATTAAAATAGAAAAAAAATATCGAGATAATAATCTGTGCTCATTTTCTTTCAATATATCCAAGAAATACTTTCCATTACAAAAAACAATTTTCATGTAAAAATTTATATTTTATACTAAAAAATGAATTCAACAATAATGTCACCAATATTAATCAGAATGAATAAAATAATAAATTTGTATAATTAGAAATATTATCAAGCTGAGAGAGATTGTAATATGAATATAAATAAACTACTTTTAGTCCTGAGAATAATAATTTTGGATAACTTCACACTTTAAGAAACAGTAAAGAGAAAAAACAATGTGAAGATATTATAGAAACATTACCAATATAAAAGATTCAAGTTTTTACATGAAAGTAAATCTTAGATAGTAAAGAATTATCTTAATTCAATAATAATGATACAGTTATGAGACATATTTTACCATAATATTACTCTACATTCTCAAAAGAAATTGATTCAAATGTGATGTGATAAATTTTCTAATAATGATTTCATTCATTTCTTTGATACTATTATAAATTATGTGGGAAATGTGATGAATAAGAGGAATTTAAATGTTTAAGAGCTCCTCAATACTAACTATAATGATAATAATGGTACCTCAATCAATAAAAGCTCTTAGGTTATGATATCATCAACTCATCATTAAATTATTCTTTTATATTATTGGACCATCGATTTGAATTTATATTTATAAATCTAATTTGATGAAGTCATATTATTTAAATATCTCTATAATTTATTGCTTTGAATGGTTCAAGCTACAGTCCATTGATATTACATCATATATTAATCATATTATTGTGAGAATATTTTGCTTTTACAATTAATAGCTATCAGAGAATTTTTTTTAAAGTACGTTTCAAAGATACTATACCTAATTTGACTTTAAGCTCCATTATGATCTGAGAGTGTACTATAAGGTCTTTAAATCTCCTCAAAATCAATGAAATGGAGTTTAATTCTTTATTCAAAACTCTATTTGTGAGGAGTTTTCTTCTAAAAGGTAATTTGTGTTCAAAGTTACCACAGACTACTTCACAAATAGACTAGTAAAGCCTGTTGAAATATAAATTTTTAAAGCTTCAACCAGTTTTAAAATAGAACTGTGCACAGAATAATTTAAAAGTAGTAGATCTTGATGATTTCTGGGATCGTAACTCTATATATTTCTGAACAATCTGATGGAGTTCTCCAAATTTCTTTCATGACTTCAGAAAATTTGCTGAAAAAAGGAAAAGATACAACATCTCTCATGCACAAAACATTAATATATATGATATAGTAAGAATTTCATATAATTAGGTATATAAGTAATTATAAGCGCTAAACATTTCTCATACGGCTGAGATACAATTGAAGTTTGATTTTTCATTCAATTATTTCATTGTTTTGATTCCAATACATTAAAATATTGATAAAATTTGTAGAAATTATTGTTTTCAGTAATTATTATCATTTAAGCTCTATCAATGTCTTATTATCTTGTTATCATATTTATTTGTAATAATTGTTCCAAATGGATATAGTTATGAATCGATATTAGGGATGAATTACTTAATTAAGGTAATAAATTGTATTTTTATTATTATTTTAATAATTATTGATTAAGTATTTCTGTGATCTTATTTGTATTTACTTTAATATTTGTGAGGGTCAAATTTCATTTAATTTTAGGAATTGATCATGTCTATTGAAATAAAGTGTGATCCAAAGAGTGAATTAGATTTATTATATTACTTATTATGATCTATTCGTGCGTTGAAGAGCAAATTTCTCTTGTTAAAAATAGTTCTTATGTAAATAGATAGAGAATTACAAATATCCCAAACATGAATTTCGATATAGATCAATTTCGAATTTCAAAAGTACCATGCAGGCATAATCAAGGCTCATTCTCAGAGTTAGTAATTTGTACAAGTAGGTACATAATCTTATCATCCTTCAAATTAGCATGAATAATATTTTCCATTTACAAATCATTAATAACAGAATCATTCCTATCAAAACTATCATAGAATATTCTCCAATATATGTAGGATATCTTAATATTCTCATATTCAATAAATAAAGTAAATTGGTCTGTATTGAGAGAAGTTTTATCTGAAAGTGATAGAAAAATATGGATCATTTTTGAAAAACATCATTCTTCAATTAATAACATACTAAGTTCATTCATGTAAAACAATTTCAACATTAGAAGATAAGCCTTCTACATCCAGAGCCTAACCATGCTGATCTGCAATACAATCAGTGTGTAGATCAGATCAACATCTACTAACTTTCAACATTATGTCTTTTCAGAAACGACCACTATCATAACTAACTTCTTGAAACCCTAAAAATATTCAACATAAAAAGACCCTATCTCTACCTTATTATCCAACAACCATTTCTAACTACTTACTCTGATTATTCTCATTTCCTTTCCTTTTTTTCTTTAATACTTGTATTAATCCTATCTTCCCTTGTTTCTACCAACTTTCCTGTTCAGTATCCTTTTCTTATATTTGAATTTTTCAGTATATTTACTTATTTATTTTCACTAGAATAGTGAGGAATCTCTAGTTATTACTTGTATCCTATCAGTTGAAAATTCTTGTTTTTTGATAATATGACTGTTAAACTTGTTCCATATATCCTTCCTGCTATATTCTATTGAATATATTGTCTTATCCTTCATGTATCATCATGTCCTACTTAGCTATTATTTATTCTTCTCTTACTGAAATAATATTATTTATTTTGTCTCTCATAAGTTAACAGATTTACAGTCTTGATCCATTAAAAAGACTGAAGGATAAGACCATATGGCCACACCCAATAAGCTCCCCCATACTCAGAAAATACAACTACACTGAATGAAGGAGAAGAAAGATTGGTTTCATTTGTCAAAGAAATCTTCTCTCGAACTGTACCAACCCTACTCTACCGCTGCAGAAGCTAAAGTGATTGATTAAAATATGGAAACATGAAGCTTTATTAAAAACTCACTAGACTTTAGAGATTTGTGAAAAATAGTATATAACAATTAATTAATGGAAAAATCACATCCTATGTGGAACAGGATCGAAGAATTGCTTGCCTCTTCTTCCTTTAACAGTCAAGCCATAACATGGAGTAGGATCCTAAAGGTAACCTACCAAGGAAACGTATGCAATTTCATCAATGAAGACAGGAGGAGCCTCAGAAAAGTTAAAACTGCTGGAGTGGCGTAGGCACAAAGACTCCAGCTTTCTTAATCTTAGCTGAAATTACCAATTAATTCCATAGCTTAATAGATAAGTTAACTCTCAGAAGTAAGACTCAGGGGAGCCCAGAGGCCATACTAAACCTACTGCACAATGTTTCCTTAAATTAAAAAGCCATGTATCAAAGCAAAAAAACAGAAGAACAAGTGGCTCCAAATAGGGCGGTTTTTCAATCAAAAAAACATCATTACAATCACAGAAGACACAAACCTTTAGCCAGTCATAGCCCCAAAAGGTTCTGGAAACTTCACCCTGAACTTAAGCCTGAAAACTCAGAAGAGAGCCCAAGAGCAGCTATACCATAGTACAAGCACTGGCCACCAAAGCCTCAACAACAAGAATTAAACCTTTGAGTTTTAGCCTTGATAAAAGAGCCTCTAATCACAGCAACACCTATTCAATTACATTTAACAAGGTACCACCTTACCTATTGCAACAGGTTGTGACCACTCAGCCCTGGAAGTTTTAGGAAAAGAAACCACACTGACAAGTCCTGGGTTTTGAAAGAATGCCTATATGTACCTAATCTGAAAACTGATCGCATGTCTGTTTCCAGAATTGGCCAAGAGACTAAAGCCAAAAAACAACAAGAGAACTTTTAAATTTTCCTTTACAAAGCAAAAATTCCATCATTTATCTACCCAGCAAGCAGCCATGTACTGGAAAAAAAGTTTACCATATCAACTCCACAATTCCTGATGAGCACACGCTCAGACTCAATCTGGCATAAGCAGCTAGGGTGCATTCATGATGAGGTGGTGAAAGAATTGATTCCCAGCTACTACAGGAGGGTTAATCCATGTGAGGAATGCATAATGGTTAAGATTACCAATCTGCCATTCTCTCATAGTTTTTGCTCCACCTCACTTCCTCTTGAGTCTATCCATATTGATCTCTGTGTCCCAATATAAAATGCCTTTCTACCTGAAGCTAAGAACTTCATGATACTAATATATTAATTCACAGGACTAATATAAACAATATTTCCAAAATCAAACTTTGAAGCCTTTGTGACAGCTAAATAGTTTAAGACCTGAGCCAAAAATCAAAATGCATTAAACTGAAGACTCCTATCTCAAAAAATGGTGTAGAATTCACAATTCCGTCATTCAAGAAGCTGGCATCTAGCTGCAGGTACCCGCACACATACAGTCCTCCATAAAGACCAGAAAACAATGGGATTTCAGAGAATGGAAATCAATTGCTAATGGAAAAGACCCAAGGTCTTATTTAAGAAAGCCAATTACCTCCTGAATACTGGGCAGAAGCCGTGGTGACTCCTACTTTCTTGTGAAACCTGGTATCAATTGAAAGTAGAATAACCCCATTTAATCTGTGTGATTGAAGAAAAAATCCTAAAAAATCCTAAGAGCCTTTGGATTCAAGGCTTGCATAAAGATACCACAGGATATAAGAGGTGTAAAACTCAGTCAAGTGTCCTGGGAGGGTATATCTTTAGGCTATTCAAATCAAGCCACAGCGTACTAAAACATGTGGATAAATGAAAAGAGGGTTCTAATTAGAATTCATGTAAAATTTGATGAATCTTACTTTCTATATTTACCTACTCTCTCCTCTTTCCCTCAGACTTCAAATTTCTCTTTGGCCACTCCCCATCCCACAATAGCACACTACTTGCTGACACAAACTCATCTAAAAGCTAAGAGGAAGACAAAATACTACATTAGGTGGGGGAGGAGAAACCTCTCAGAAGAATAAGGATCATAGCTTCAAGGTATCCCAAAATAATAAATAGCAATTTCTTTGAAACCAACACACTTCCCTACAGAAGTAGTACCCATCAAACCACCCTGGAGGAAGAATGTGAGCCTTTAGGTATATCTTACATACTAAAATAGGTAAAAATTAATACTAAAATAAACTCTGAACTATGCATAACCCATAAGTGGAGCATATATTCAAAATTAATCAATTTTCATTCTAGGTCAGATTAATAACTTTCTTGTGAGTATGTAAATCCATCAATTTAAGGCTGGATCTAGACTCTATACAAAACTTTCACCTAGTTTAGCCTCATAGAGTAGATAAGCTTATATTAACTTTATTAGTTTGTAATAAGGAAAATATTTCAACACCACATAAAAGAATTGTGAAATTTTTTTTTTCTCAATTTCATGCCAAAATAATGGGAATGTGAGAAATCCCACAGTAAATATACACTAACAATAGCTTTATGCATGTTTTTTGCACTTACTATTCCAGTATTCTTACATACAGATCTTTACACCCATAGTGTATATCATTCTTTAAGCCTGAATTCATATTTTTGATGTGAAAATAGCTAAGGGGGACAAAAGACATCAAAGAGAGCCAGGGTACCCAAGCTCTGTGGAAAAGCTTGGATACATGGCTCATAATGGCCCAATTAGTATTCTGAATCCCTTTTGAAAGTTTTTCACCAAGTTGAAGTCCCTTTAAATCATGAGAAAATAGCAAATAAGCTGCTATTTTGATGTGACAAGGAGGTAATGAGAGGCTCTGACTGCTGTAACCATGTCAATTATTAGCTATTTTCCATTGATAAACCCTGAAAGATTGATTCAAACACTCTTGGTACTATTATACATGAATTTACCTCCTAACAACCAGCTATTACTTTGCTATTTGCTTTTCTATGTAGAAATAGGGTAAAAACTTCAAAAATTCATTCAAAAAATAATTATTAATCAACATCTCTGAAGCTTTCAGGACCAAAATATAAAAGAGATCATAAATATAAATACTAGAAAGAATTATGGCTTCATAATTCAGAATAAACATTCTACTTACAGTCCATTTTTGATGATCCCATGTGAAACACTGAATCTTTAAAAATTCACAGAAAATGAAATCTGAGATTAAATTTCCAATAAATTTGATTATTTGAGAAGAAAAGATTATTCTGAGATGAAAGAAGATCTCAAGTTGTTAATTAATTATTTCTTAACCATAAAAGGGTTGGTAGTTACTTAAAATCACTTAATTAAGTAATTATGATAATCTTATGTGACAACAAGTGATTTAATCAGTAATTCCAAGAGGATAGCTGTATTATAGCTCATTACTATTTTGGTTTTCTCCATGGAATTCCTTTGTGAGCTTTTGTTGACTTGAAAGAGGCATCCTCTTGCTGTTGTTTCCAAATCATCTTATAACTGAATCATATCATTAGTACCAACAAGTAAGTACTAGTTGATTCTTTTCTTAAGTGTTTTGAATCTTTTTAATCAATAGGATATACATGAGATCATAGGAATAAGCTATTTTAAATAGTTTTTAACTATTATATTTTTTTATTACTTCTATAACTCAATTTTGATCCTTTAAGTCCACAAATAATCTGTCAAATAACTCTATCAATTATTTTCAAGGTATCATTGGTGTATTAGTGATTTTTTTCACTTAATTCTTGTATTTTTTCTCTATTAATAGCTTTATTCAATAATTATATTTATATTCATCCTTGTGAAAGATAATTATACAGGAAAATAATTTCATATTATGTTTATAGAAGGTTTAATATTATTAATTGCAATTTATTCTAGTAGACAATTACTGCTTACTGTTATAATCACCAGTATTGTATAAAAAGTGAAAGAAATAATTAATTATTTATGGTTAGAATGAATTTACTTATTATATCTTATAATAATATTCCTATTAATCTTGATAAATAGTAGTATTATCAATAGTTTCAGAGAAAAATATTACATTTGGGGGCATGGCAATGTTTTTCAAACCTGGTACCCTGAATTAATATATTTTAAAGCTACAAAGTATATTAATTTAATGATTATTTCCTTGATCTTAAAGCCAAATTATTTTTATTTTTCAAAATTGTCTTAAAAACCTTTTTCATTGAGGAATTTGGATTAATTTGCTATTGTTTTACACATGGCTTTTTCAAATCCAAAAACCTATATAGTTACTCTTTGAGCTACTCTGAATTAATTTTGATTCAAAATCTTAAAATGTTGATTTTTCTTCTTTGAAAAGAAATAAGTTTTCAATGTAAAAAAAACTTAAAAATTAGAAAAAATAATTTTTCTCTTTTATAATTTTTCTAGTGTTATTAATCAAATATATTGCAGCTGGTAAAAAACTGAGTAAGAGATATATTACCAGCCTAGAATCTGAAGAGAATATTGAAGTTCAAATTCCTAAAAGAGGAACTTCCTTTCAAACAGAGGTATTCAAACAACCACAAGAAGGTGTGTGTTTCTTGTCTTTATTCTTAATTTTCTCTTGAATTGATGTGAAAATGGTGCATACCATAAATGAAAGCAACAACAAGATGGATATGGACAAGGAAAATTCATGAACAGGGACAGACCTGGAAGACCTTCCTCAAGATATACATATTTGGAGGATTCCAGAGTTTCCCCCCATTCCCCAAGGTCTCTACCAACAACCTTTGACATTAACTCTGAACCTGAACTTACTCAAGATAATTTTTTACATGTTGAACTACTTCCAAGTGGCAGCAATACATTTATATTAGTGCCAGTACAGAAACTGGTACACAGCTTCCCAGGAGTAATAGTGGGAAATATGCAAAAGTCTTTGGAAGGGGATCATGAATCTTTACTTACACATTAAGAGCTTGCTGGGTCAGGATAAGACCATAGAGCTATTAGGAGGCTGGAGTCCATTGTCTTGCAAAGACAAGGTCAAAAAGATAAAGGATTGGTTGAAGAACCAAATTCTTTTATCCATAGATCAAAAGAAAGAGCTATAAGTGACCCCAGCTCTGAAGAAAGAGGGGCCAGTAGCATCAGACATCTCTGAACCCACCCCATAAAATTTCAAAGACAAGCTCAAAGGACCTCAGAAGAACCAGAGAGGTACCAAGAGCAATGAAGGAAAATCCAATTGGCACAGACCTTACCCAAAAGGGGACAGGATTCCCAAATTGGAACCTTCAGCTGTGGACAGTGTGTTGATTATGGCCAGAACCCTTATGGATTTCACAGCCAAGGAACAGGAAAGGATGAAAAAGAATTTTCCACGCAAATGATGGATGAAATTAGATATATTTGATTAATCTTTTATGTTAGATTTAATAATTTTGACAAATAATTAAAGAAATGAACATCAAATATGAATTACTTAAGAAATAATGGCAGAAACTTCACTGAATGGCACAAAGTGACAAATTCAAGTCTTGAGTAAATTTCCAACACATGTGGAAGAATTGAGAGTAAATATGGGGTTCAAAATGATTAATTGGATAATATTTCCATCAATAACATAAACTCCAGCTCACAAACGTGAAAGAACATGTTTTGGATATAGCTCATAGCACAAATCTCTTTGCCACACCTTTACAGAGGAGTGAAAATGAAAGACAGGAATCAAAGGATGAGATAGTTGCAAAAGTGACCCAAATTCATAATATTCATGATCCTGAGTCACATATTCCAAGAAATTCCACACCTCTAACAGAAGGAAATATTTCTGTTAAAAACAAATTCCGAACCCTTTTCTAGGAGAAGAAGAAATTTATGCAAGAGATATTCCCAAACTGGAAGAATATCCAACATTCTAGGGTGAAGGAGCATATAACCATATTGAGTTCATTAGAAAAATCTATATTTTTCAAGAATACTTTCATATTTCTGATGAAATAGTAGTGGCCAAATTGCATTCTTTGTTTACCAGAACTTCAAAGAAGTGGTATTACAAGATGAGACAAGAGCATGGAAAACATGATTGGCTTTGGTGGAAATATGAGATAATTACCAAATGGGCCAACAATTCCTGGAGATTTAAAATCAAGAGTTATTTTTAAAATGCCATCTGTAACTCAGGAAAATATAAACCATGTACTTGGTTCCTCAAAAAAAAAGACAGATTATCTGCTTTACACCCAGATATGTCTTACTCAATTATCAACATGAAAATATTGAGAAAATATGGAGGAGAACTAGAACATGGTGTCAAGTGAAGATGTGTAGATGCCTTTTCAAAAGGAGACTATAGCAACTCTATGGAAGATATCATTACTAGGAAAAGAATTGGTAAAACCTGGACTAGAAACCCTATATACTCCAAGATTGTCCCAAAGCCTCCTAGAAAGGATATAAGACCCGAAATACCTGCCTTAAAGTTCCATAAATGTGGGAGCACCTCACATCTATCCAAAACCTTTTCCAAAAAGACTAAAATAGATTAATTTCAAGTAATTGAAGAAGTTCATTGTGCTTAAGAGAAAGAAGAATCTGACCAAGATTATGAAAGCTCTGAGGACACACAAACAGAGTTCTATCCTATTGAGAACATCACAGCATTTTTTGAGTTCACTGAAGTCCATACTCACTTTCCACAATTCAATGAAGATTTATGTTACCTGATCAATATCCAGGAAGCTGAAATGTGTAAGACTAAACCTGATAAAGGAAAAGGTTACACTTCCAGTGCATCTTGTATCACATCAATCTTGATTAATGATGTTGAAGAAAAACTCAATTTGAACACAGGGGAATTTTGCACTTGTTTAGGCAAAGACTACTTTCAAGTCACACTACCCCAATCAAAAAACCATCTATTACCAATAGAAGGTTTTCAATTCAGTAGTGCAAGTAATAATATGTACCCTTTGGGAGTATTAAAAACTAAAATGATATTTTCACACAATTCAGGAAGTATTATAATGAAAAAAAGCAATAGCAGTAAGTAAAAAATTTACTTCTCAACATCTCATTTATGGGAATTAATATTTAGAAATTTATGGTGTTTACATCAATAACCATAAAGACAGATATTTCGCAATTGGAGAGAAGGGACAGATATTTTCTTTTTCCAATATTCTCAAACAAATATCAGTAGTATCTTCAAATGAAGATACACATAAGGGGGAATTTCTGTCAAATCAACTTAATGAAGCACAAATTAACCCAGAATTATCATCTAAAATAAGGCAAGAGATTATGAATGTGCTATACACATATATGAATGCTTTTGATTCATATAATGAACCATTGGAACTATTAGAGGGAATGAAGTTGATATTACTCTAAATATTGACAAATCATCCCCTCCATTACTCAGAAGACCAGCCTACCCAGAAAGCCTAATAGCTGGAGAAGCCTTGGAAAAACATATTCAAGAGCTAATACAGCTTGGCGTACTGAGGAACATAGGCCATGATGAAGAAGTTGAAGTTAAAAATCCTGTTATTATTGCTTGGAATAATGATAAATGAAGAAATATTGGAGATCTTAGAGCATGAAATACTTAAACAGTTCCAGATAGGTATCCAATTCCTAGAATTCAAGAAGCCTTGACCCAACTATCTAAAGCCAAGTACCTAAATTCAATGGATGCATTGAAAGGCTTTAATCATAATGTATTGATGACTTAACCCAATAAATTACTTAGATTTATTACTCACTGTGGTATTTATGAGTATCTGAGAATTCCCTTTGGCATTAAGAATTCTCCATCTCATTATAAAAGGATAATTAATACCATCTTCCCCTTAGAATTATCTGAAAGATTTCTGATCATTTATATTGATTTTATAATTATATTTTTAGACTCATGGTCTTTTAACCTTGAAATAATTGAAATAATACTGGAGAAAGTTTCAGAAGTGAATATGAAGATTTCACTTAAGAAATGCAAATTTGGGTTTGAAGAACCCAAAGTACTTGAACATTTAGCTTCAGGATTAAGCTTTGGTATTGAAGAGAATGAAGTATCAGAAGTGTTACTTAAGCGTATACCCCAGAATAAAAAAGAAATGATGTCTTTTCTTGGATTTGCCAGTTACTATAGGAAAGATGTCAAAGATTTTGCAATTACAGCCAGGTCACTCTACAGAATATGTGATTAACATAAATTATTTTATATTACAGGATAAATAAATAGAGAATATTAAAAGATAAAGAAATCCCTCACAAAATCACCTTTACTTCCTATTCTTGACTCAAATATACCTTTCAAGTTTTACATTTATGCATGTGGAGATGAATTAGGGTTGGCTCCACATCAAGTCCAAATTAGTGATTGAAAAAAAAGCAGAAGTACCAGTTTGCTATATCTCAAGACAAATTAAACCAAAATAATCCATTTATGGTGCAAGCCAAATGTAATTCTTATGTTTGGTATGGAAACTCGAGAAATTACACTATTATCTTAATATAAGTTTCTTTGAAGTGATTACTGACTGCAATTCAGGGAAAACATTTCTGAGAAATAAAACACCCAACAGATACATTTTGAGATAGAAGATAGCCATTAAACAATATAGAGGAAGTATTACTATAGTTCATAAGGCAGGAAATATACATAAAAATGCTGATTGACTTAGCAGATAGGCATTAGAAAATTCCCCTGATACCCCAGCTTATGTGCCTTTAGAAGAGGAATCACAGATCCCAATCAAAGGAATTAACATAGCTGATATTGGGACCAAATTCTTTTAATAAGTAAGGGATTCATGTAGACAAGACAATAATTTCCATATTTTGACATCCTTGCTGGATTAAGGCTGCACAGACACATTTTTGGTTATTTTACTGGATTAAAGATGGAAAACATCCTATTCCCAAGGAAGATTTCATTTTTCTGTTGTAATAATCTACCACAGGACTAATCTCTCTTGTTTAATACCATTATACAGTAGATTGCTTATCAATGCCATTCCCCGTGAATTTAATGACACCTATCAGAAGACAAAAAAATTAAAAAGTCAAAAATTGTGCATGGTAAAAATCTTGAACAAAAGAGACCATTGAATATTGCCATACTTGTGACAGGTGCCGTAAAGCAAACAGGAGTACAGGCAAGAAATTTGGCCTTATTATCCATATTCAAGAACCAAAATACCCTTGGGAAGCTTTTCACATGGATTGGGTCACAGAACATCCTCCCAGTGGTGACAAGAGGTATAATTCTTTCTTAGTAATTGTAGAAAGATATAGCAAAACTCTCATATTCTTAGCATGCCATAAAGATTACACTTCTATGGATAAGGCTCTCATTTTATGGAATAGAGTTATTTTTTATACAGAATTATTGAAGAATATCATAAGGTACAGAGAAACTAAGCTCACATCTGCACTTTGGATCAATAATCATAGATTATTTTGGAGCAAATTATCATTTTCCACAGCATACCATCCTCAAACTGATGGGCTAGCAGAAATAATGATACAAACCTTAGAGGACATGATCAGGAAATTCTGTGCCTATGGTTTAGAATTGAAAGACTCAGATGGCTTTACCCATGACTTGTGCACTTCAATACCTGCATTATAACTGGAATATAAGACATCTGTTCATTCTTCCACAGGTCAGACTCCTGCTATGCTAGAAAAAGGATGGGAACCAAGACTCCCAGAAGATCAAATGAGGAAAGACTTCATTGAAATTCATCCTAAAGCTTAAAACTTAAATATAATTCTTGATAAAGTAAAACATCATGCAGCAATAAGCATGAATCATGCTTTTGACTATGAAAAACAGAAGTGAAACAAGATTCATTAAGTACCAGACTTCAAAGTAGGGTACTTAGCTCTAGTTTAAACATTGAATTTCAATAATATCAAAAGCCCAAAGAAACTTACAGATTCTTATTTAGGACCTTTCATTTTTTTCCCTTACATGGATCCAATGCAGTTCAAGTGGAATTTAGTTGTGAATTGGAAAAAAACACCCCACCTTTCCAGTCAGCCTGATTAGACCTTATCAACTAGCTGATAAGGAACTGTTTCTTTTAAGTAGCCCAGCTCCTTTAACTGTACCACCAGTGGAACAGAATGAATACAAAAAGATAAATCGAGTCATGCAAGAAAGGAGACTTAGGGCTTAGAATCAAAGATAATATCTTTCCAGATATAGGAATCAAGTACATTAAGATGAATGGCTGGCATAGTGAGACATAAATGACTCATAGAATTTTGAGAAGATTTAGGCATGAAAGAGAGTCACAATCCTGAATATTCCTATCAATCTTCTTCAAAATACTTGGTCTAAGTAATATAAAGTCATTGGACAGTGGATATCAACCCCCTTTGGGGCCTTTTTATTCTTTAAATCATTAATAAAAGTTTATTAAAATTTTATTTTTTTGGTGGGAGGGAATTTGAGCCCTGAGGTATATTCTAAATACCAAATAAGGCCACAACTGATGGTAAAATTCACTTTGAATTATAAATAATCCATAAGTCATGCATATATTCAAAATTAATCAGTTTTTATCCTAGAAAAGATGGATAGCTTCCTTTTTCATAAGTAAATTCATAAATTCAAGGCAATATTTGGATTCTACACAAAATTTAACCTATGGAAGCTCCAGAAAGTGAATAAGCTTAAAGTAACTCCATGAGGTGGTAGTGTGAAAAATACTTCAACACCACATAAAAGAGTTGTGAAATTGTTTGTTTTTCTCAATTTCATGCCAAAAAATGGGAATGCAAGGAATCACATGCTACATATACACTGATCATAGTGTTATGCATGCTTGTTCCACTTCATATTACACGATTCTTTCATGAAGCTTTGATACACCTATAGTGGATATCAATCTTGAAGCCTGAATTACTATTTTTGATGTGAAAATAGCCATGGGGTACAAAAGACATCAAAGAGAGACAGGGTACCCAACCTCTGAGGCCTCTGAGGCATGAATAGCTCCAAAGCTTGGATCCATGGCTTATCATTGCTTAATTAGTATGCTAAAGCCTCTTTTTGAACTTTGTTACCAAGTTATAGTCCCTTTAAATCATGAGAAAATAGCAAATAAGCTGCTATTTTGACATGACAAGGAGCTAATGAGCAACTCTGACTCCTGCAACCATGTCAATTATCAAATATTTTCCATGGATGATCCCTAGAAGAGTAAATGAAGCCCCTTTTCTACTGGTATCCATGAGTTTACCTCATGGTAACCAGCTATTACTGTGCTATTTGCTTTTCTACATAGAAATAACGTACAAAATCCAAAATTTCATTCAAAATACAATTTTAATGCATATTTCTCAAACTTTCAGTACCAATAGAGGAAAGAATAATCCATGTAAAAGCCAAGAAATAATTATTACTTAAGAATTCAAATTGAAAGTTTTACTTCCAGTCAATTTTTGATGATTCCACATGAAACACTGAATTCTCAAAATTTCACAGAAAATAAAATATGTGATGAAATTTTGAATAAATTTGATAAATTTGAAAAAAATATTCATTTTGAAATAAAAGAATATTAAGATTTGTTAATCCTTTATTTCTTAACCATAAATGGGTTGTCAGCCACATAAAGTGACTTAATTAAGTAGTTATGATAATCTTATGTGACAACAAGTGATGTAATCAATAATCCAAAGAGGATAACTGGCTTCTCACTCATTGTTTTTTCATTCTTCTCTATGGAAAGCCTCTGTGAGCTTTTTTTCCCTGAAAAGAGGCCTCCTTTTTCTGTTTTTTCCAAATCATGTTATAATTAAATCATATCATTACTACCAACAAGTATCAGTTAAAACTTTTCTTAAGTGTTTTAAATCTTTCAAATAAATAAGAAAGACTTGAAATTATTTAAATAAACTTTTTCAATAGTGCTGAACTATCATTTTTTTTTACTAATGCTATAGCTCAATTTTGATCCTTTAGATCCACAAATAATCTGTCAAATCACTCTACCAATTATTTTCAAGGTATTATTGGATTATTAGCCAGTGTTTTCACTTAATTGTCTAAGTTTTTCTCTAGTAATAGTTTTCTTCAAGAGTTATCTTTATAATTATTCTTCTAAAAGATAGCTATACATTAAAATGATTTTATATTATTTCAATAAGAAGCTTTATAATTACTTCCTATACTTAATTTTAGGAGACAATTCCTGCTTAATATTATAGCCACTAGTAGTGTATAACAAGTAAAATAAATAGATAAGTAATTTATTATTTACTTGTGGTATAATAAATTCATTTATTATGTTTCATGAGAACATTCATAGTACTCTTGATTGATAGTAATATTATCAAGAGTCTCATAGACACATCTTACAAAGAAAGAACCCCAAAAACTTACAAACAAGAAAGGGCGGGACAAAAAATTGAAAAATGGAAAATAAAATAAGAAAATAGCTCCTAAAAATTGAGAAGCATTTCATATGCACTATTAGGGACATAAAAGTTAATGACCATCCAATATGCAGCACATGGGTTCTCAAAATAAAACAAAATGAGGAGCACAAAGCAAGATTATGTGCTCAAGCTTTCCATCATATTTTTTGGAATATACTACTCACAGAAATTTTTCCTGACACAAAGAACTAGCTTTCTCAGAACCCTAATATCTCACACTTCAACCAACATACTTTAATTCCATCAAATGGATGTAAAAAGCACCTTCTCAATGTTCCACTTGAATGAGAAATCTTCCTACAAATTTCCAAAGGCATCAATCTTGACCCTAACCCAAAATTCCTGCACCTAAATAAAGCCATCCAAGTGTCGAAACAAGTGCCACTGGCCTGGTACAATCATCTTTTCAAATGGCCCAAATCAATGGGCTTTGTGTGTGCTTTGTCTGATCCCTGTGTTTTTTACAGGGGAGGTCCTTTCCAGTAAGGATATATATCCATGTTGATGATCTAGGTCTTTTTGGAACAAAACTTGGTGATTTGAAAAAAGAAATCCAGTCTTTTTTTGATATGAGATACATAGGTAAGATGGACCTACTTCTTGGTTTTACAATAACTCATCATCAGGTTTCTCCACGCTATCTCAAGAACACTACAACAACACCCTGAAAAAAGGATACATCTTATATTCAATTCTCCCAGCAAACACTCAACTCAAACCAGGGCTACAATTCTAGAAGGCCTCAGAGGATGAGCTAAAAGCTTTTGAGATTCTCAACATCTGATATAGGAGTGCTGTAGGAGCCCTGAGCTACATCAGTATCAACACTCATCCCAACATCATATTTTAAATAAGTCACCTGTTTCAATCTCTTGAATAACATGGACTTCCTCATTGAGAAACATTTCTGAAATCTCCATCATACCTACATCACACCAAGGGACTAGCCCTTGAATACATGAGAAAAAGGGAGGAAGGAATTGTTTCCTACGCTGATTCTGACTGGGGAAACTCTTCCCTGGATAAAAAATTAATAAGTGGGTATACTCTCTCTCTCAATGACCATCTCATTTCCTGGTGTACCAAGAAACAACCCACCAAAGCCAAATACAAATCCCTATCTGACACCACCAAAGAAATCATCTGTCTCCAACAAATTCTCAAAATAATCAATATTAAGAAGATCTTGATACCTCCCTCTTTCTACAATGACCACAAGGGAGCAATTGATCTTTCTCACTCAAATTCAAATCACAGCAGCTTAATAAACCAAACATATAGGACATAAAATACCACTTCATTTGGGATTTCATAAGAAACTCCAAGCTCCTCCTTCAATAAATCTCAACCCATCAAATGGCTGCAAATTTCCTTACCAAATCAGTAGGTAAAACTATCTTGTTATGCTCCAGAAATTTCCTTAATCTCTCTACTCCTCCCCACCCATTGCAAGGCGGGCTATCAAAATTCAAAAATGCACCTTCTACATCCAGAATCTAACCAGGCTGATCTGAAATGAAATCAGCACGCAGATCAGATCAACATCAACCAAATTCCAAAATTATGTCTTTTCAGAAACTACCACTATCATAACTAACACCTTGAAACCCTAAGATTCAATATAAAAGTACCCTATTTCTACTTTATTCTCCAACAACCATTTCTATTTATTTACTCTGATTTTTCTCATTTCCTTTACTTTTTTATTTACTACTTTTATTAATCCTATGCTCCATTGTTTTTACCAACTTTCCACTCCAGTATATTTTTCTTATATTTACATTTTTCGGTATATTTACTTATTTATTTTTACTAATGTAGTAAGGCATCTCAAGTTATTCCTTGCCTCCTATCAATTGGTATTCCTTCATTGTTGATCTTTTTTTTAAAAATTGTTCTGCGTATTCTTCCTGCTATATTGTATTGAACACATTGTCTTATCATTTGGGTATAATCCTGTCCTACTTATCCATTACTTATTCTTCTCTTGCTGAAATAATATTCTTTACTTTGTCTCTCATAAAAGACAAGATTTACATAGATTAAAATTCTTAAAACAATTTCCTCAAGCTATTATAACCATAATTGCCTCTTTACTGTATTTATACTCTCCAATAGTTCATCAGAAATAATGAGAATTAAAATGATTGCAAGTTATGTGATTTTCTGCATACATCAATGTCATTTTTCAGTATCAGATTATCCCCAAGTTCTTGATTAAACTACTTATTCCTTATTATAGCTCAACTTTTATATTTTAAAATGAGAATATTATCAAGATCAAAAGCATCAAATAATATTTGTATTTATTCATGCGTGCGAATAAATTTCAATTTTTCAAACAAGAATATCTCAAAAATAATAATCTAAATCTGTGGGTGTTACCCGTATTTGGCCTCAAAAAAAAAGGGAAAAAAGTATACCTTTTTTGAGATAATCATGTTTCAATCAACCTAATTATAGGCGATATCATTTACAGGTCTACGAAGATGAATCTTTTAAAAGGGAAAATTTCCTCAAAGGATCATTGCCATTAGTAGCTCATTCTTTTATGAAAACTTCAACTAATGGAAACCAAAATTATTCATATTGAGCTGACCACAAGTTATGTTAGTGTATCACCATTTTTCCCTATTTAAGTCACTTTAATTCATTATTTATGTACTTATTAATCACAATAATTCACCTTCAAAAAAAGTAAGGGATATTGATCTTCAAATCATAACAAATTTTGTGAATACGTTTAATACTTCAAAAAGGTCGTCTCATAGGAACGAAGTAATCTGTTTTTTATTCAAAGGAATTTTCCCTGAAAAGATTAAACAGAGGTATAATTTCTGCAAAACTACTAATATTAAATATGTCACGTGATTTAGGGGCATGCATAAAAGCCACTTTTCAGAATGAAATGTCCTTCAAAGTATTATGGAAATTAGTATTTACTCACTTTATGGAGGCTTAAAAAAATGAAATTTAAATTAATCAATCTACAAGTAAGCACAATTTATGTAAATTTCTGTTTAAGCATACATAAACTTCTTATTTTCAATAAGAGCATCTGCATATTTTTTTAAACCCCTTCTTCAAGAGGTTTTTCAGAAAATTTTTTCAATTTCTGATAAATTTCCTCTGTAATCGATTCTGTGACAACAGAATTCTGAAATTCATTCTGTCACCAAAACTTTTTGCATATCATCCCACTCCTACCTCAGTTTTATGATCAGCTTTTTTATTGCAAGAATTTTTTGGGATCTTTTCCTCTTACCTAAACGAAATAAAGGTTTTTTTCATAATTTTTGACAAAACAAATTATAATTATCAAACCTCATTGGTCTGTAAGAAACAAACCATTGTGACTGCCATTATTTACTTTCAAACTTGACATGTACAGAATGAAAATTAACAAACACTTTCTGTTGAGAGAAATTCTGTACATTTCTCTTCTGTGAATTTCCATTACAGAATGTTACTTACAGAAAAATTCACAAAAATGATTGGAGAATTTCTAAGCATTTACCACAATATTTTGAAACTTGATTTTTATTCAAAAATAGGAATTCCAAAAGGACCAAGCTACAATATTTCACATGATATGTCCATTTAGGTGTAAGAATATGTAAGTGCCCCTTTTGGAAATAAGCTCATCTTTCGAGGTCAAGTAAATTAGCTCTTCCTAATATTTGTGTGCCTTTACATATTAAGAAAATAATTGTTGTATTGAAAAATTATTATTTCTCAATAAATTACATTATAGGGAAGTTTCTGTATGGCTTCAAATGATTTTGATATTCAGAAATAAGCATATCTATCTCCAACGACGTGATTAAATTCTTCTTTGAAGCTTATTTTTTTCATAAAGTAAAAAAGCAGGCTTATACATATTTCTGATTCCTGTGATTTTAAAAAATCACATTATAGAAGAATTGATATATGGCTATAAATAAATTTAACCTTTCGAAACTAGTATATGTTCAAAGTATCGAGTAAATGAGTAAATCTATATTATAGTTGAAACTTAATAAAATATGATAATAGAAGGATCCCAAAAAGAAAACGAAGAAAAGGATATGTGCATTTATGTAATATTATATTTGAATATTAAATTCCTAGATAAGCATAGCTTCAAGAGTTCACTCTCGTTGTGGGCGCTTCACTGTAAGATGAGGTCTCTTTTGTGAACTTTAGCTTGTCTAAGGGAAATTCAAAAGCTGATTCCAAGTTAAAAAAATTGAGACAATATAATAAATAGAAATATTAACAGTAATATTTTTAATGTAATATCCATCAAAGTATTAAATCGATTATTAGAGATCTTGAAATTCTTAAAATAACCAATTACTTATTTTGATTTTTAACAAAATATAATCAAATGAGTCACTTAGGAATAATTAAACAACAATATCTTTGCTAGTAATTATCCAATCTTCAAAAAAAAACATACAATAGAAAACTGTATGAAATAGTTAAGATAAGCATAATCAAATTGGAGTATAATTCTAATCCTAAATTCATAATGAAATGAGTCCAAACAATTCATGAATTTCCTTTTATAGGTAAGCTGATACATAATTTAAGTCTCTCTGAATATTTATTAATACTTTTGAGAAAATATATATGTATTATTTTTGTAAAAGAAGCAAGATTCAATTAATAACTTATACTCTTCCACCTAAAATACATTCCTACTCAGAATAAATTTATAGCTTTCACATCATTTTTAAGCTATATATTTAATTTGTAATATGGAAATCACAATTATAATAATAGTGAGCCTATTTAAGCTTTAATTAAGCATTCATATTTGTAAAATATTTCTAGCCATATATGAGTTCTTTTTCCAATGAAGCTATATATATAATTATTTGTATTTTAAATGGCTTCATCTCTTAGAATTTTTGATTTCTTTATCAGATTTCTATCAAGAAAATAAAGTATAATCAAACAAATTAATTTCAAAAATTCAAAATCATTAATGCAGTATTGAGTATGTATATATACATATGGATCTAAATAAGACACATATCTTAAGAACAAATTATCTCTCCATTTGAAATAATCGTATATTTTCATTATTTAGATATTTATGAGCTCTTTAATATAAAGAAGCTATGAATTTCTTACTTAATTCTAGTATATCCACATTGGAAAAGTATCCCTATCTATTTCTTACATAATATATCATATTTATTACCTTTAAGGCGTGAATTATTGTGACATTTGGCAGAGAGAAACATCTCTCAAGATTTGAACTACCTTATTGACTCTTTCTGAAAAACATTTATATATATTTATTCCCATATACTCACCATTTATCCTAAAAGCTTATATACAGCTCTCTCCCATGCAAAGATTTCCATAATCAAAATTGTATTCTTTTGTATATTTTCTGATAGCTTCAATTTCAATACATTTATTGAGTGAGTTGTCTAAACATTATGCTAGATAGTATACGTATCAGAATAAAATGGCCGCATCATATTTTTCTAGATCCGATCCTTCTATCAGAAGATGGAAAATGGGCTTTTAACTTCTAAATAGAGATATTCTGATTCATTGATAAACATTTTCTGCAAAGAATTATTCAGAAAAGCTATAATAGACTGTGATATATATTTTGAAGAGAAATTCTTTAATCATATATAAATGTAAATACCATTCAAGACAAAAGATGAGCTGAGAAAATAAGTTATTTTCGTGTTGTTTTGTAAGGAAATTGACCCAAATGGATTTTTATCCTTTTCCTTCTTCCCCAAAATGGATTATGCAAAAAATCTCCAGAGCGTTCAAAGCTATCATTCAATAGAAATTCAATTCAACGTTGAGGTATATTTTAAGTCATTTCTAAAGTATAAGCTAAATTATTTGTAAGGGTCTTTCCTAAAGGTCCCAGGAATACTTTTCCAGCTATATGAGCTTTGGGATCTAATTGTCTTAAAATTTTACAAAATTGACCAACATAAATCTATGGGTTAGGAAAGTTTCCTCTATTAGTAAGTATTATCTATAAGATTAGTCAAAATGTTCAAATTAAAACTTACTAAGATTAATTTTTATATCTATCTGTACAATCCTTGGTTGAAAAATGGGATTCTAGTATTTGTAGAACTTGAAAAATCTAGATTTTAATCCAAATAATTTAAAATTATAGATGATCATTAAATTCCTATTGAAAAATTAATTCATAAATATCCTTCAAACAATATAAATTCATGCTATTCTGTGACCCTTGATATATGTTTCATATACCCAGATAGGCCAAAGCGTATCCTAAAATAAGCTTTCAGTATGAGAGGCTCATAGCTTATATTTATACTCAAAAAACATCATTTCTTTTAGATAAGAGGATAAATGAACCTTTTTTGAGTGCATCAATCCATTTATTAAAGTCCATACTTTGATTTCACTAAATATCTTACCTTTAGTGACTCCATAAGCTGTATAAGCTAGGTATAACTCTATGAGGTGTGAAAATAGGAAATAATCAAAGAAATAATGATTAATATCACATCTAAGTAATTTCAAAAGATCCAATATTCATTGAAAACCAAAAATATTTCCTAACTCCTGAGCTCAATTACAGGTTTCATATATGATCTATTTTTTAAAATTCTATTTCAAAAAAAAATATCCTCAAAAGTTCACATAAAATACAATATTTTATGGAAGCAGAGATTAAAATGATATATTTTTTTGAAATTATGTTTAGTTTGAGCTAAAAAACACTTGAAGAATTCAATTCATACTTTCTGAACCATAAATGGGTTGGTATCCACCTAAAATCATCCAATTAGGTATTTATGATAATCTCATGTGGCACCCAATGATTAAATAAAGTATAAAATTGAAATGATTTATTTCCCATTGATTCTTTAGTTTTTTTCTCATTTAAAAACTTCTATCAGCTGTTTTGGATTTTCAGAAAGAGTCTTTTGTAGCTGTATTTTTCCAAATAATCACATATTATTATTATTTAAGCCTTCATATTTGAATATTCTGAGTTAAAAGCTGTTATAAGAGTAATCCTTAAGTATTTTTGGATAAATAGTTTATTGAGAAGACCTGAAAACAAAAAAGATTGGATTTAAAAATACTTTTGTATTTTTGAATATTTCACAAATTCATCCATAAAAATCCCTGTTCAATTTTCATCTCAAGGATTTTACGAGTAATTGGTATTTTTTGATTTTATTCTTCATTTCTCTATCTAAATCTTCATTATTCCTCAAGTATTATTAATAATTATTTTCTTCAAAGACAATTTTTAATCAAAGTAGCTTTCATATTATGCTTAAAAAAGCTCTGTTTATCTTTACTTCTTGTAATTGATTCTAGTATACAATTTCCGCTTAATTTAATATTACTATTAATTGATAAGAACTGGAATGTACATTAAGCAATAAATAATAAAAATTGATGGTTATAATTAATTTTTTTATTTTTTTCTCAATAAGCATAGTCATCAAATTATTTAGTGATATTATTATTTTCAGGTTATTTACAGAATAATATAAATTTTGCTAAGATTTTCATCATTTCCAAATAATCATAAAATTTGGAGTTATTCATCTCTTATGGGTACATTCCTGACTCGGAGATTCACTTCAGCTATTAACTATCATTAATTAATATTGAGAATTCAGATAATTCCAAAGTAAATCACCAATCTGTGTATATTCAAAACACCATAATAAAATTCAAAATTAACGAAAAAATGGCAATCATTCTGGGAGATATTTGGAAGCAATTTGATTACATAATTTGATATTGATTATTTTGAAACTCTTTCAGAGATTTTGGGGTTATATTTTTGCTCCAGCTTGTGGCTACAAGAAACCAATTATCATTTATTTTGATATTTTTTTTTCATTTACAAATTACGTATAAAAAAATAACTGTAATATCATTAAAGACATTAAAAGCCTATGCATTAATCTTGTTGGTATGTCATACATAATAATGAAATATATCATGAAGGTAAAATAAATTATTGTATTAGTTCTAAATTGAAAATTCCTCATGATTTGGTGTGTTTGTTTTTGGTTTTGAAAATAGTCCTTACCATGTTTCTAAAATCCATAAAACAGGTATTGATACCATGGTTAACTATTTTTTCCTAGTTTTTGGGAGAATTTTTGACCTTCTTCTGTGTTTCATACACTTAAATTTATTAATCTCTATGACCTGTACAGCTACTATTACTACAAGATTTTTGAGTATTTACAATTAACTCAATGGTGTTTTTGCCCATGTTTTAAGCTCAATAATTCTAGTTTGATTAGGTTTATTTAGGGAGAACTTCTTAAATAATACTTAAATTGTGAGAAAAATATATAAATAGTTTTTAGATGAAGGTTTTCAGATGAGTATCCATAAAGTTTTATACTAAATATTAATAGATTTGAGCCTTGAAACTTCTCAATATAATTGAGGGTATTAATTACACATTATATTTCATTTTGAGATATTCTTGTTTCAAATTTTCATGAAGTGTTATTAAGTTTAATATTAATCATTTTACAGCCATAACTTTCTATATTTATACATTAGTATCTTTTCCTTGTTTCCTTCTCTAAGTTGAGCAAATTTCTTTGAAAAACTATAGATTAAGGGTTTTGGTAAATACACATAAGCTTTCAGTAAAAACACATGAGCCCATACGTTTTTTTACCAATTTATGGCCAAAACACATAAGTGACCTGATTTTTCAAAAAAAATCCTCAGTATCAGTTTTGAGGTTTTTTTTAATTTTTTTTGCCATATTTTTCCCAACATGGGATGTCAATATCCACAAATTTTTTCATATTTTTTTTTGCCAATTTGACAAAATGGCATTTTTTTTGAAGAATTCATTTAAAATCCTTCCACTTATGAATCTCCTTCATTTTCTTTTTTAATTGAAGGGGACAATCTGGAGAATAAAGAGCCAGAAGCCCATAATTTTGGGAATTTCTTTTGGTGGGACAAGTGAAGGTGCAAAAATTGTTTTTTTTCAAATGTTTTTTCCCATCTTTGTAATATGACTATTTTTAAAAAATTAATATAAAAACTTCCCACTTATGAATTTCCTCCAATTCTTTTCCAAAATTAAGGGTTCAACCTGGAAAATGAAGAACCAGAAGCCTATGAATTGGGGGAATTTCTTTGGTGGGACAACAAATGAAGGTGCAATAAGTGCTTTTTTTCTTGTTTGTAATATGACTATTTTTAAGTACAAAAGCTCCACATGTTTGATAATAAGGGGACTGAGGTGGGATTTAAGCAAAAAATAGGACTGAGGAGGGGGTTAATTGGCATAAATTGTATATACAAAAATCAATCAATCTGAATCAACCTCCAAAATAGTTGGTCGTTTCTGAGGGGGGAGGAAGATTGGACAAATATAAAATACTGTGTTTCTTAAATTTATCATCCCACCCCAGGGCTTGTGGCTGGGCATGAAATTCCCAATTCACAGTAATGGGGGGTACTGGATAAACTTTAGAAATGATTATATCCAAAGGAACAAAATGAGAACAGCTATCCAAGAAGCAGATGAAAATGGGGGGATTATCATTTGGAGAACAGAAATAAGGGAAAAAAGAAAAGATTGGACTGCGGAATAAAAGAAAACTGGTCTTTGATACTTATTTGCAATTGGCTCCCCCATGTCAGGCATGGATATCCACTTGCTTTTTGGAGCCTGGCCAACATCTTCATACCATTCAATTCTTTCCAAATAAGAGGATACTGAGAGAATTAAAGTGTTCATGGCTTCATAAAGGTCTTTATTTTGTTGAATTTCTTCAGCCAAGTCACCTCTGACATAAGCCCATTGATCTTGAGTCTTGTAAATGTAGTGGGCAACTGTTCTGTAGCCACAGTTCCCATCACCCTGGACATTGATGGCCTCAAAGGTGTATTTCAATATAAACTTGGGCAAGTCTTCTGAGCCAGGTATCTGATAAAATAAGGTCAAAAGATGAATAAATATCAAAATAAACAAGAGAAATATACATTAAAAAGAATCAGAAACTCACAAAAAGCTTGGATCATTCATCACTTGTGTGATAATTGCTTTGACAATGCTCATAGGTCAAGTCAATTGCATCATATATCTTCAAACTGGTGGAAGGCTTGTATTATTTTCTTTGTGAGGTTTTGCTTCCAATTGCCAATCTTCTAGACCTTCTAAGGGTGACTTCTGATTTATTTAATTCAGCTTCTGAGGGTAGTGAATCTGTTTAACTGATTTATTTTGATAATGAGTCCTCAGAATCTTCAGAATTTTCAGATGAGTCCACTTCCATAATTGGAGAGGGGACATTCAACTGTGATCTTGATTTTGTTGTACTGGTCACTTTTGATGGGGGTCTTCCTCTTCTCTTGGATTGACTTTCAATAATTTCAAATCTTTATGGTTCTCTTTTGTTTTTATTTTTATTCTTGGCTCCTTGGGGTCTGCCACCAATATTCTTGCATTCTAGTGGGTCTTCATGATATTTATCATTCACTTGAATCTTGGGAATTTGATAAAATGGGACTTTTCCAGTCAAAACATCTTGAAAATGTTAAAGAATTGGGGTGATTTCTGCCATTGGTCTTTCAAAAAGGTCTTCTTTAATATCTTCAAATATTTTCTTGGCTTCTTTCTTTCTTTCTTTTTCACACTTTGATCATCACCTTGCAAGCCAGTCTGAGAAAAATATGACAAAGAAAATCAGTTAATAAGGAAAAAAGTAAGAATTTGAAGTTAAAAAACCCTCACATGAAAATTCAAATGCCACTGAGGATGGAAGTCTGATATCTCAAGCCTTTGGCACCTGGGAAATGCCTTTTGGGTATTATGCTTCAAAGGAATTCCTTGATAATTGTTCTATTTGTTGGTGCATTTTTCATTGGGAGGAAATTTGGTTTTGAAATTTCCAAAGGCAATCTGAAGAGCATAATGAGACACCTTGCCATTGAGAGAACAGATGTGTGGAGGAAAACTCTTGACATGGACAATCATGTCTTTGGAGATTCTGTTGATTATTTCAATAAATTGTTTTCTGAATGCCATGTGGAGAGCCCTGACTACCTCCAGGAGAGTACCAGTGGACATTTGGAGCCAGAGTTTAACCATGGCATAGGCACCTTTAACTCTGGAGGTGGAGCCCACACCCAGGTGGCAATGGTGGTTGGTCCAGGCTGGCACATAATACTCCTTTAGAGGAAGACAGGTATTTTCCAAATATTGCAAGAATTCAGGATTTTTCACTTGCTTTTGAAGCTTCTTCCAGTTTTTTTGAAAGACATTTCAGTGGATGAATACATAACCTGATAAATTAATCCCAAAGTCATTAATAAAAGCAATGATAAGAAAAAAAGTGAAATAAAATGAAATAAAGTGAAAGATAAAAGTATATTACTTGTTTCCAAAGGCCCATCAAATTTTCAAAATCAGTTCCATGACCAATTTTCTTTATGCAATGAGCAGATACATCTTTATTGATGTTCCAAATGCATAACATGACTTTGGAGTCTGGGAAGAGCTTCTTAAGAGAGTTTTTCAAGGCCAGATCCCTGTCAATAACAATGAATGGAGGGGGAACAAGATTGGTGTTGTTGAGGACCTTTTCTATGTATTGATTTAATTCCCAAGTATATGAGGGTTCAGTTTCATTCTTCATCAAACACAAAGCCCCAGAAAAGGTCTTATTGGTTGAGCTGAATCCAAAGATATTAGAAAGGGGCATTTTGTACTTATTGATTTTATAAGTACAATCCATAAGAATGACATCAGGAAATCCATGAAGGAGTTTTATGGCAAGGAGGTGAGTGAAAAACAAGGAGGTAATGTGCCCCTCAGCATCCCTTGCAGAGGACAAAACAAAATTTTCTTCCTTCAGGGTGTCAATAAGAGAATCAATGGGCCTTCTGCCTTGCAGTTTGTCTTTCTTGATTTTCTTGACTTGGTTGTAAATGTCTTGAAGGATTACAGGCCTGTCAGACTCCCTCTGGCTGCATGATTGGGCCTGAATTTGCCTTGGCATAAGCAGTGATCCAGACATTTTAGCAATTTGGGATGTTTCTTGCTCATTGAATTTCCTGAAAGCACAATGTTCCATGATATTTTCAGTGGCATCATGGCTATGTTCAGTATTTTTGACTTTAAGAGTCCAGGTGGTACTCTTGGCATATTCTCTGGCATAGATTCTAAAAGGACAGTCAAGATTTCTTGAAGTGACTGTTTTGGAGGGGGTTTTGTTGGCATTTGGGGTCCCAGACCTGTCACAACCTATTTCAATTTGGTTGTGGTTCATATTGGACCTCAAGGTGGACACAGCATACCCCTTAGCCCTGGAAGCATTATTCACATGTTGCCAAAGAAGCTCAAGGGTCTGAAATTCACCTTCAGTGGGGGTTGCAGCATTTTTGAGTGAAAAAGATGTATAAATTTGAAAAGAGGGGAATTCAGCGATTTGGAATGGGGTAAGAACCTTTCAAAAGGTGAAAAATAAGTGAAAAAAGGTATGAAAAGAAAAAATATGTGGTTTAATTGTGGGATCAATGGATGAGGGAAGGTAAAAAATTGGAAATTTAGAGGCTTGAGAGAAGTTTGTTGTGGTGGAAAATGCAGTCTTTGGGGGAAAAAAGAAAGAAAAGTGTGAAAAGCTTTCCAAAATTTCTTTGGTACTGCTGTTTCTCAGAAAAAATGTTTGGGGTGGGGATAATGTGGATTATTTGGGGTGTTTGATCATTTTTTGGGGGGGCAGGGCAAAACAATCTGAGACAATTGGGAGTTAGAGGGTTTTTGGGGAGAAAAACCCTTTGGGGGCATTTTTTGGCCCAATACAGGCATGTTATGTTTCATTTCTAATTAAAAATGGGCCCAGGGCACCCCTTACGTGTTTTTACCAAAACCTTGTGTGTTTTTACCAATTTATGGCCAAAACACGTAAGCTCTTACGTGTTTTTACCAATACCCTAGATTAAATCACTTTTGAGAGACAATCATTTTCCACATCTTCCAAATTTTAAAGTATTTAATTGGGTAGTTAAGAATAAATATTCTTTGTATTATTAATTTCAATAGCCACCAGAAACAAGGAGTCATAATAATTACATGAAAATTATACCTAATTCTTATTGAAAAAATTTCTTAAGAATATCCTAAATGTTTCATTTTTTAAACAATAGTGTGCAAAACAATTCAAGGAATTTGAAAGAACATGAAAGTAGATTGCCCTCCTCTTTGTTAAATTTTAGAATTAAGCCTTTATATTCAAAATAAACAAAAATATTTTGAAAAATTGTGCAAGACTTAAATGGTCACTTTTGTGACAAGCTATTAAGAATTGAGGATTCAAAAACCAAGTTCCTTTGCCTTCTTTTAAGAAAAATATCTTTTTTCTGTTTTTTATTCTTCTTCCATCAAAATATGATCACCTTTTTCCTCCAGAGCTGAGTAGTTACATTCAATAGATCATTATTTTTTCAATTAAACATTCCTTTACTTTATTAGCTTAATTTAAAGGGGAATTATTAGTAAAATTGACAAATAATGCAACACCCTTGAACTACATTCAACTATATAGGGAGCAAAATTATTTATTTCTGATAGTTACCTCATAAGATGGCTTAATTTTACTTTTATATTTCTTATATAATACATAAATAATTTTAATCTTATTAACAGGGCTCACTTGCACCTTTCCCAGCAAATTTAAGCTGTGATTATTGCTCAAGGATCCCTCTATGATTTCTCTTGCTACTCTACATAATATTTAGATAATATAATTAGTTTTATTAGAGAAAATGAATCTATAAAATATTTTATTATTCTGATTTTTTATATAAAGAGGAAATTTTGATATTATTGGAAAATAAAGTATTGGGTAAATTCTTATCCCTTAATAATATTAAAAGGTGAATTGAGAGGATCTCTTTAAGCTGTCTCAAGATTATATGTTTATACAGATATCAAAGTGCATGTATTATTGAATACCTTCCAATTTTCACATACTACAGAGCTTGAAACATTCATATTCTTTTTTTTGTTATATAACTCAAATAATATTGTGGTATACCATGATCTTTAAGCTGAATCATTATCTTCATTTTTGGTGATTATTTGTATAACAGAAGTTAATGCCAATAATAAAAAGTCTTTGTGGGAAAATAGCAGTAAAATAGGCATGAAAGAACACAAATAATATACTTATTAAGGTAAATTGACCACTTGTCTTATCTGCCAGTCTCACCCCACTGCAGTATTAATCACATAACTGTGAGGAATAGTCCCCAAATAAAAACTTTCATTTGTTTATAATTTTTGATTCTTAAATATAAGCAAAATTAATTATAAACATTATTTTAGTAACAATGAGTATTTAAATAATGGACATAGAAGGTTCAATTTGTTCAAAAGACACATTTTTAAGTATCAAATTTGGGTAATCTTTATGTGTTTTTGCTTTTATGAACCACCCAAGGAGGGGTTAATCACCATTAAGTTTTTTTTGATTTATTTGAATTATTTATTTAAAAAACTTAGAAAATTTATTTTTGAGCTGGAAAGGCTTAAAAAAATAAATGTTCCTGTTGATGGGATCTAAAATCCCCTGTTGGGTTCAGGTGTTGGTATTTAAACTTGACTTTTGAAGCTGTGTTATTTGTATTGCAAATTTTTTCTTTATTACTGAGTTTTTCCATAGTGGCCTAATTTTCAGGAAGCACTGAAAGAGTAATGGCTGCAATTAATAATCTTGAAAAGAGAAGATATGAAGAACTTGTGGGTGTAGTCAGCTGTAGTCACTTTTTTGGAAGTCTAATAAAAGACGACTGGCAGAGATGATAAGAAGTACCTCTGGCTTTCAAGACTTTAAATAGTCACTTTGAAGGCTCCAGAAACATGGAATATGGACCCAAAACTTAATCCTTTTTATAAAGTAATACATATGGAGGCTTTATAGACATTTAGGAATATTGATAATGAGCTCAATACAGGTAATACATAACCACAGTAGATTAAGCTCATATATATTTGTCACAGGGGTTATTTTATGTAAATAGTACCTGGCACTCAGGTGATTGGACTGACTTTCAGAGGGATAAGAAGAAATGAGAAAGACACTTGAATAGTGTTAAGTATAATGAGGATTACTAATAATAAGAAACATAAATCTTAGGTTTAAATAACATAAAGCAATAATAAATAAACAAAAATAGAGCCAACCACAATCAAGTCCAAATGAACCTTTTCAACATTTTAGAAATCAAATAAAGGTTAATAGGGGTATGGCCACCAAAACCTCCATGTAACAGGGTGGGAAGGCTAAGACTAACTTCATAATTCAAAGTAAGAAATTCCAAAGCTAAGAATAAAATATGATTGATAATAAATAAAATACATCCATTAACTAGGAAATAGTCACATAAGGAGGAAGAGGGGCTGCTATATGTGAGAATCCACCATTACAGGTCAGAGAATAGTTATTCTTTTGAAGACTGAATTATTTGAAAATTAATTTCTCTGTATGGGTTCATATGGTCTTCTCAGGAGGTGTGGTGAGGTTAGGTGATCTTGAAATTCCATATTTCTGTATCCAAAACTAGCTTTGGTGAATTCAGCCTATACAAGGAATGACAGGCTATATTTGGTTAACTCAAAATTTATGTGTTTCAAAAGAAGATTAATTAAACTTTATTCTCATACACAGAACTGATTTTCTTCATCTGTAAGTTTTAGTTGGGATACAGTTGAACACCCCTTACCCCTAGTAGTTTCTGTGACAATATCCCCCTATTGAGACTCACAGGATCCTGAACATCATAATACAAGGCCACTGTTGAGTTTTGAATTTCCCCCCCCCCTTTATTTCCATTTTCAACTTTTTAATTCTTGATTTCTTCTACTCATTATTCTGGAGATCTGTTGAATCTTCAGCTCTTCTATTTCAAATTGAATTTTCAGTTGAATCAATTGATGACCCTCATTGGAAATTATTTATTCTTTGATACGATTTCTTTTTTGGTCATTTCATGATTTTTTTGATCTTTTCTGTCTGAAGCTAGTGAATATCAATTTTTTCTTTGGGGGATATCTCAGAATGAATATAAAAATTTTTATGAGTGTTTAAATTTATGAATAATAGTTCTATGCATGAATATCTCCTTTATGTGTCCAATAGCTCCCTTCCTGAAGCTTTTGAGTCAGTCTGAGCCCATGGCCTTATTTTGAAAAAGGAGTGAAACAATGAGAAAAATGATGTCTTGAAAGATTTATTTATGTACTTTTTGGACCATTTTAGGAATGAGGTAATGTCCTTGAAGTATTTAATAAACAATTATTAATGGGTTCTATGGTCATCTTTGTCATCCTGGCCCATTCTGGGATTTTTGTAAATCTTGAGGCATTGGCCAAAAAAATTGACTTTAGCTTATTTTTGTGCATTTGGGATTTGTGTAGTCCACCATTTGTAATATAGTTTCTACAGCCCATGGTCTAATTTGCTAGAGTACAGGGTTCCAAGGGATCTAAGAAATTAATTTTTCCCCTTATTCCTGGGGTAAATTGGGTGCCCCAGCTCTTTTTTGAGGATTATTCACATATTTAGTTGGGGAAGACCCTGAAATACTGGAAGGGTCCAAATAATGAGTTTCTTGCGGAAAAAACTAATGGACTGGATGAGGAATAAGTAGTGTCCTGTCTCCATAATTTTTGTTAATTGAGATGACCTTATTTGAAAAATTTCTGATTAAATTCTTGACCTTTTTTCCCCTATCCTCTAGAAGAAGTTCCCAGCTGACTTCTGTCACTTAATCTTCTCCTTCTGTCCTTTGTTTCTCTGGAATATATAGTCAATTGGCTTTACCATGGTACATGGCTTCTTCAGGAGGTCTGGGAGAAATAGTAGAGAGGTGATAGTGTATGTCAATTATACAATGATTCCTGGGACAGCTTCATAAGAGAGGGCTTCCAAGCTTTTATAGTATGAAATTGAGCTTTTGAACTATTTTCAGAAACCCCTTGATTATTTGGGAAATAATAAAAACGTATTTTTTATCTTTAGATTACTGGTCTCTCTTAATTACACTGCTTATTTACACAAGAATTAATTTAACCTCTTAATACATGATTAGGGAAGGAATGATGGCTTCTTTGAATACACAAAATCAAAAAAATGAAATTAGTAAGTTGAAAATAAAATGAAACAATTAAGATAACAAGAGAATAAAGAGATAAAATATTAAATTGGACTTCTGATAGTGGTCTTTATTGAGGCTATCTTCTTTCTTTGAGCAATAATTCTCTTTAAAGAGGAAACAAGCATATTTCTTCTCAAAGAGTGGCCAATGGTTTGTTTTACAAGAATTAGGGACCCTCAAAGATGCATACCAGGATCTAGAATATATTTCGATAGCTCCAACTTGCCACCAAGCGCCATAATAAGCTGAAATAATGAATAAACAATTCATTTATTTAATGATTTGAATCAAGAACCATCTTTGACAAATAAAGTAAAATAAGGAAGGAATTTGACCATATTTTCAATTTAAGGGTCCAATTTGAGGTTAAAAGTGTTTCAAGGCCTTCTTAATCTGTCCAAAGTATATCATAAGCTCTCACAAAGTGGAAAAGGTGATTTTTACAGAGATATTTGGTAGAATAACCTCTTGAAAGTGCATTCCATAAGAGGGACTTCTTTTCATTAAGTCCAATCCCCACTAAGAGCCATAAAAATCAAACTCTGGATTTATTAAGGACAGGCTTTTAAGGATAAAATTAGTGCAAGCCCCTTGCAAGCTTTGGTGAGCTAGTAAGTTTTTCATCTGGCTCAAAAGTGGGTTTTTTGGGTCCTAACTGAATTCTTTCCAATCTGAAAGATACCATAATTTCTCTCTCTTAAGTTTTGAGCCCAAAAACTATTCCACTTTCTATTCTTCTTTCTCCTCCATTATAGCTTGGGGTGGTAGAAATTTATGTAAGTTTGATATAGTTGATTTATTGACTTGTTTCAATAAGGAAACATGGAAGATGGGTTGAACTTACTTTCATTTATGAGAAAGCTTGAGGTCATATTAATGGCTTCCAATATTTTTAATAACTTCCGAGGGTCTTCACTGTATTTCTGAGAGCCTTTTGGGAGTTTTCTTCATCTTACTGTTCATTGAGGCAAGCCATACTTTATTCCCAGGCTGGAAATCAGGTGGAATTGGCTCATTTTAAAATTACTAATTTCTGATTCTAATTTGTCTTTGAAAACCTTCTTTACTTATTGGAGTCTTGATGATATATTTCCATGAGTATTGTCTTGAGAAATGTGAATAAAATCAAATATTGTATTTCTTCCAAAAATGATGAAAAATGCTAATTGTTTTTTTGATGAATGTACTGCATTATTGCAAGCAAACAGCCTGAGGGATTCAGTTCGTCCATTAATATCAATGGTAACTGATATAAATCCAAATATACTGCTCTAGAAGCTTATTTACTCTCTCTTTCTGTCCATCTGGCTCAAAATGGAAAGAATTTGAAAGATCTCTTTGAATATTGGGCCTCTTAAATCATTTGCTCCAGAATAATGAAAAAGGGACACTATATCACTTAAAATGCTGATTGAAAGGCCATGTTTGAAAGAGAAATGTTGATTACTATTTGATCTTAATCCAAGGAAATCAATTTTGATTCATCTGGAAGGAATATTTCCATTTTCCAGAATCTGTTCACAACTACTAAAATTTAATCAAATTTGTTAAACAGTGGCAATTGAGGGATAAATTCTATTTATAAGAAAGTACTAGGACAAGATGGAATTTGAAGAGGTTTGAATAAGCCAAACTTCTTATGGTGGGTGTTCTTTCTTTATGAAAATTTCTGAGATGAAGACAAATATTAGAAATAGTATAAAAAATAAGAAATTTTCAAGATTTCTTGACACCAGTATTCAAAGCTCACAATTTTTCTCTTGAAGGAAATAGTCAAGGACCATTTCCCACAGAAAATACCCACTCAGGATTTTTCCTTCTTGCATGGGAAGCCTTTTGATGGCCAAGTATTATTTTGAGACCTTTTGAATCATTTTTCAAGGGAGTACTTTCCAGCAAACTAAGTGCATTAACCTCTTTAAATATTCTATCCTTTTCAGAAACATTAAATGTTTTTCCTTATTAAAAATAAAAGCATTAGGCTTATCCTTTGAAACTTCAAAATTCTTCCCCTTTTTTTTCTGATTAGGATTCTTAGAGAATGTATTGTGGGGAGGCCAGTGAGAGCTGGGACTCAGTACTGAAGGATTCCTCTCTTTATTAATTTACTTTTCCTTCTTCCTCTCATGGTACCTTGTTCTAAACTGCAAGGTGATCTCCATGAGTTCTTGACAGAAATTAAAAGTTCCAGGGTAATGATCCAATTGCTCCAACAGCCTTTATACCAGGCCCCTTCCATAGAAATTAATATAATACCTTTCTCCCAAATTTCCAATTCTTGTACTTAAGCATCTCAAATCAGCTATTTAAAGGAAAAATGACCACTTTTTTCATCTTCAGATTATCCAGCTCTTGTTCAGCTTTGCTTTCTTCATTCAGATTACCAAAAAGAGTGAATAACTGGGTTTAGAAAAATTATAAGTTATTGAGAAGATAAAAGGATTATTCATTGGGGATATTTGAGAGGTAAGGCTCAATCCAATTTCCAGCCCTTCTGATCTCAGCTTGTGACTCAAAACCAGAGCACAAGAATGACAGCAGGATTCTATAAACCAATTGTAGAGCAAAATACCACCAAAACTTCTACTGAGCCAACATAGTTCATTGATTGTATTGAAATAAATAGGATTTACACCTATTTCCAAAGTACAAACTCTCATAACCATAGGACAAAGAATAACAAAGTTATTCAGGCTCAAAATAATTTCTGAGCATAAACCTTAATTTTCACCTCTCATCTAAATTCCAGAAAAAGAGGGAAAATCTCATAAAATTTGTGTTCAAATTGAAGCTCTCAGTCAGGTATTCCCAATGGTACTACCCAAATTGGGCTAGCATAATAGCTATAGAGGTTATGGTCAAATAAAGGCCAAATAAGGTTAAATAAAATATTCCCCTCTAATCTACCTTCTACAGTTTTAGTGAGATACACAAAGTAGGGTCTTTTTGGAAATAGAAAAATCAGGAATTTCTGATGGTTCCCTCAATTTTTCCATATCTCACCTAGAACAAAGTTTATTGGGCAAATAATCTCAATACAGGTTTCATAATGAATCAATAAGTCAAAAATGGAATTTAAACTTGGTATAACTTTTCCATCTTGAGTTTTAGATCTACCAAATTAGTATCCATCTTATATCAATAATACAGGGCTAAAAAATGACCCCTTTTGAGCTCTCTATCTTCAAAAATTACAATGTTATGGCTGTTTCAAGGTCAAATTCCCACACTCTTGGATAAACTCCATTACTTTGGGATAGTAACCCACAATTCTGAATATGAGGTGTCAAAACCACAAAAAAGTGTGTTTATACTTTAATACCTCATTGTGGGACCAATACC
Source organism: Austropuccinia psidii (assembly GCA_023105745.1). Classification (NCBI taxonomy): domain Eukaryota; kingdom Fungi; phylum Basidiomycota; class Pucciniomycetes; order Pucciniales; family Sphaerophragmiaceae; genus Austropuccinia; species Austropuccinia psidii. The sequence continues at coordinate 33,047,957 of JALGQZ010000008.1, forward strand.
AGACCCATCAATGCATGCTGTACAGCATTCTACATGTCTGACCTTTCAGAACACATGTGTAAAAACCCCAAATGAGAATTTTCACCCTGTATTGGGGAAAAGTGACCAGAGGTGGTTTGAGAACCACATTTGAGCCCAATGAAGGCTATGCAGGCTGTGTAATAACTACAAACATGCTCTTGGAAATGAAAATATTCACCCCTCCTACATGGACAGGACCAGAGGTCCTCTCCACCAATTTTCAGGATGAAAAGGGACCTTTCTCTTCTTAAAAGAGGAATTCCTATCCTTCTCTTGAAATCCTATGTATTATAACTTTCCAAAAAAGCTATAATATTGGCAAATAATCAGGTATAATTTAACTCCTAATTATTGTATTTATTATTATAGTTAGTCAATTGATAATAAGTGCACCTATGGCTTTGAGCAGTGCTCACCACCACTATTTCCTTATAGTAAAACCCCAACACTAAATCCAAAGCTTTTTTATCATTATATAGCCATTTTACAGTCATAGCTAAAGCTTTGACTATGTTTTGAATAGCTTTACCATATACTAAGCCTGACATCCAGTGAGAAAAAAAGTTGAGTAAAGGGCCTTCTTCCTGTAAGAGAAGAATTTCTCTAGGTCCTCATAGAAGATTCATTTACAAGATTGCATAAATCCTCTCAATTAATGCTCTTGAGTACCATCAAAAAAGTAAGCTTCCTTCATGGAGTGAGTCTCAAACGCTGAGGCTTTGTATGTGTCCCATTGTCAGACTTCTTGAGCAATTTTCCTCACGAATTTATTAATCTGCTTCATTATTTTGAGAAGATTTGATTCAGCTTGAGAGATAATAGCTTTATTGGAAAGGGATAACTTTGGACCCTCAGGAGGATTCAAAAGCCACTGCCACTGCAGTCTCATCAGACCCTTCCTCTTCCATAGACTCCTTCCCCTCTTCATCTTCAGCTTCCCCAATATACCACTAGGACCTTTCAAAATTCCAGGACATTCACCCCATAATACAGAGAATGATCTTTATCTTCTTGAATTGATATCTCCTCTTCTAGAAATTTCTTTATCCTCCATTTATTTTCTTCTATCTGTATTTTCACTGATTTTATGAACTGATGGTGAGCAGTCAAGAGGTAACCTAGCTGTAAGAGTAATAATATTCTTTTGCTGAAATAAGTATTAATAATTCTTGAGGAATGAAAAATACAGAGTCAAGTTCTTATAGAGAATTAATACTTTCAATAATTGTAAATAAAAATCAATTAATTAAGTCAATTAAAATTGAAATTAATCAAGGAAAATAAATTAATTCAAATCCATGTCAATTGTTTCATGAGTAATTAAATTGATTAATTAATATTTGAACTAAAACCAATTTTTTGAACGAACTCAAATCAATAAATTTTAAATACAGAAGTCACTATGGAAGATGTATTTCATTGGTGGAATGAGCTTTACCAATATGAAAAATAATGAAAGTTACTCATATTACATATATTTGATAGAGCTAATAGCAACAAATTGTTACAAATATCTTTTTAAGAGCTCTGAGGAATATCTCCCAAGGAGAATTTTCCTCTACAAATGTTGTTTATATGAAATCAAAATAAAACCCCAACATCATAAGAAAGTCTTTATCAAAAAATTTAATTTTACAGTCACAAGATATATAACAAAAATATACTGTTTTAATAGAAGAGAAATTACTACATCAACAAAGTAAAATGGTTTTCTAGATACAAGATTTCTAAAACTACAAATATTAAATATTTGATTTGTTAATAAAGTTAATATAGCAACAAATCTTCAAATTAGCTACTTTGAAACAAAAAATAGAATAAAACAAAAGTAATATTGACTTTAAACCAGGAAATTGAAATGATTAACAGAATGTTTAATAGAAGGTATTGGATCTTGTATAGCGGGTAAGTATATTCATGCTTTCAGGCTCACAATAATAAAGATTAATGATTGATTAATTAGTGAATTAATATTAAGAAATAATGAAAAAATATAGAAGAAATTATGAGCTAATTAATACAATGTCACAGGGGCTCTTTTATTTGAAGAGGGCCCAGCCCTCAGGGGAGCTTAATAAATTTTATGAGGCTCTGAAGAAGTTAGGAAGATACTTGAATAGCATAAAGTATAATTAATATTTATAATAATAAATGAAAATTAATTTTTGGTTTAAATGACATGCATCAATAAGAAATAAAAAAAGAGCCAACAAAAATAAATGCCACATCCACTTGTTCATTGTTCCAGAAATAAAAGGAGAGTTAATAAGGATATCAACACCAAATCTTCCTTTAGAAGGGGGGGAAGGCTAATACTAACTTAATAAATGAACAGTTAAGAATAAGATACTTCAAATGTAAGAATAAAATATTATTAATAATAAATCAAATATATCAATTAACTGGAAAAGTCCCAAGAGAGAGGAAGAAGGTCTGCTCTATGTGATAATACAACAAGAGTCTTCTTTCGAATAGTTATTTATTAAAACATTAAAGGCCATGTATGGATCTACAAGTTCTTTACAGGAGGTGTAGTGATTTTTGGGGATCTTGCAGTTCCATATTGGTGTAACCAAAAGTTTTTTTGGTGGATCCAGCTAGCACAATAAATTCCAGGCTGTATTTTGTGAATCCAAAATTTATGAGTGTTTGAAAAGAAGATTCCTGAAACTGGATCCTCATGAACAGCAGTGATTTGACTTTTTGGGGAGCTGGAGTGGTGATAAGGTTGAATACCCCTTACCCCTAGTAGTGGCTGTGACAAGAATTTCTTTTGAGAAAAACTTTAAAAACTAACCCACAAGCTATCCTTAAAAGACCAGAAATCTAACATACATTAAATCAACTTACTTATGAATAATCAATTTATTGATAGTTAGACATAAGGGCTCCAGAGGCCAAATGGAATTTTGGTTGTATTTGACAGCCTCAAGTCACAAACATCTATCACATCATGGCACATGCACAATTTAGGTTGAACTGAATTGATATTATTGGTCATAAACACATCAGGTTGTGGGAACTCCTCTAACTGTTGGATTGGATAAGGCTGTCCTTGAGGGAAAAATCCAAAGTTATCAGCTTTTAATTCCTGAAATTTCCTGTAACAAAGGGCTCTAATGTATTCTTAGAGAACCCTTTGAGCATACCAAAATAATTTTGCTACTGAGCTCACTAACAGAAAAAATTGAGATTTTGGCTTTCCAATCAGGAAAGGATAATTTAGCAGGCTGTTGTCAGACCTCATCATAATTCAGTAACAATAGGAAATAAGTGGAATATGATATAGAATAATTTGAATGCTATTTAAATAGTGAAAATATAGTAATAATTTTTATTTCTGTAACTTAATTTAGAGTTAGTTTTCCCTCTAGTTCATTAAGTAGCTATACTCTGAGTTATATCTTGAGATAAGTATTTAAATCATATCACTAATTTTTATTACTTATAGAAGAGGGTAATATTTACTTGAAAGTAATGAATAATAGTTGAGAAATAATAATAAGGGTATCTATAGTGCTATTAATAATGATGATGATAATATTAACAGTAATAATGATAATACCAATTATAATAATAATACCAATGATAATGATAATCCAATAATAATCATAATACCAATAATAATAACAATAATATTAATAATAATAATAATGATAATGATAATAATAATAATAATAATAATAATAATAATAATAATAATAATGATAATAATAATAATAATAATAATAATAATAATAATAATAATAATAATAATAATAATAATAATAATAATAATAATAATAATAATAATAATAATAATAATAATAATAATAATAATAATAATAATAATAATAATAATAATAATAATAATAATAATAATAATAATAATAATAATAATAATAATAATAATAATAGGGGGTTTCAAAGTCACCAAATCCCGCCTTAAGATAGTGCAGTATTTGGCTTCCAAATCCCAACACAAAATCCTGCATTTTTTATGTTTAAATCACATGGAATTTTAACTGAGTCCCCTTGTATTTTTACCAAATACCATTCATCTGGGATTTAAGTTTGAAACCTAACCCAAAGGAGTATTCACAAGTAACAACTTTACACCATATCCTTCTACACTCCATTTTGGAAAATCTGAACAAACAGCTTAAATTCTATTTATACTTCTTCATCCATATAATAATGCCTCATTCATTAGGTCACTTAATCCATAAATATTATTTAACCATAATTCATTGGCTTTCACTCAAATTCAATTTCAAGTCATGTTTTGGTACTTGTGGTTCAACATCAATTGGAAGGCCTCCTTCATCAAAGAAGCATGGATTTCAGCTTGTGGTTATTGAGGTCAATATAAAAAATCACAAAATTGTCTAAACCTTAGCTCAAGTAGCATCCAAGATCAATGGTGAACATATAAAAAGAAGTATATGGCAGCAAAAAAAATTGAGAATTTAACTGGGGCTGGACTCACCAAAGAAGATGAGAGTAAAGGAATAAAATCAATTAGTGAAAATCTTGAAAGTATGTGTTATTTCTATGATGAAATGGATGCACTATTTGGCCACAAGCCCAATGTCACTCCCATTGCAAGCTTTTATTTTCAAGAAAAAGACAGCTTAAATGGTTTTGATGATGATCTTTTGCTTGATAAGGTAAGTCATAATCTCTTTTTCTTTTTACCTGAGATTATTAAAACTCATTTGAATATTAAAGGAGAATAATTGTTTGGAATCACCTCACAATCTGGATCCTTTGCTTAATAATGATTATGACTTGGTTAAAGTGGAAAACCTTCAAGATTAATCAGTAAGTAAATTTAAGAGTGATATTTATTAAATCCAATATTGATTATTTCTCCTTTGACAAGAAAATTAAATCCATAAGACACTCAACACAAAAGTGTAATCAAGCAATGATGCCCAACTTGAAAGACAAGAGTGGTTCTAGTAAAAGGTCACTGGATATGCTTACACCTCCTTATGCAAATCTTCTTGAATCACAGAAAAAGGGTATGACTTGAAATTATGTTTACTCTCATCAATCCTACTTACCAAATTCATGTTTATTATCGTGTGAAACCAGTGATAATGCATCTTTGTAGTGGGACAGGGAGAGGTGTAATGAGGAGAAAGTGAGAAACATGGAAAAGCAACAGTTTGAAGAAGTCAAGCTGAAAAAAAAAGAAGTTTGATGAGAAGAAACACACCAAGATACTTCTTGTAAGTGATTCTTGTAGACAATCACTTATTATTGTTATAATAACTAGTAGTGTATAGCAATTAGAATAAATAAATAATTGATTAATTTTTTAATTGTGGTTATAATAATTGTTTTCATTATATTTCATAAGGAAAGTCATAGTACTGTTGATTAATAGTAATATTATCAACAGTTTCATAGACACATCTTACAAAGATTATTGATCAATATCTCTGAATATTTAATGAAAAATGAAGAAAGAATAATCCAAACTAAAGTTAAAATTAACTATGAAATTATAATTACACTTAAAATCCTTACTTAAAGTCCATTTTTGATGATTAAAAGTAAAAACCTTAAAATTAAGAGATTCATAGGAGTTAAAACCTGTGATTAAATCTCCATTGACACTTATACAATTTATTAAAAGAATATTTTTAAATAAATTAATATTTAAATTGGTAATTTCATTATTCCTTACCCATAAATGGTTGTTAGCCATATAAAATAACTTGATCACATTATAATGATAATCTTACTTTATGGTAAGCTATGTAATGGTTAAAAAAAGAATTTAATTGGTTTCTTATTAAAAAAATTTTCATTTATATCCATTTCATGACTCTTTGAGATTTTTCATACTTAAAAAGGGGCCTACTAGTTGGTATTTTTTCAATATGAATCATTATCACTGAGTTAAGTCATTAGATTGTTAATTCTATAAGTAAGTATCAGTAATTTAATAATTCTTGATAAATTTTGTTTTTTAAAATCAACCATAAATAAATTAAGTTTAATAAAATCAAAATTCAAATTATAACTTCTGTATTACTGCTTTATATCAACTTTTGATTATTCAAATGCACAAACAAATCTGAAAATTAACTATTCCAAATCCTCTCAAGGTATTCTTGGATTAGAAATTAGTGACTTATTGAATTCTTAAAGATTTCTGCCCAATTTTTCTTTTCAATAATTTATGATAATGAATTTTTCAAAATATAATTATCAAGTAAAATGATTACATATTATTTTAATAGGAAATTTTTTTATTAAAACTTCTTTTGATTTATTCTATTATGCAATTAATTCTTAATTTTATACTCCATAGTATTTTATAAAAAGTAAAAGAAATAAATTAGCAATTAATTATTTTTGTGGGTATAATAGACTAATTTTATTATACTCTTTTGAGAACAGTAATAGGAGTTCTATCAAGTGTTTTATATTAATATATTACAGAAACAAAAGAGTTTGATTTGACAGTAACCATGGTGATCTCAGGATGGTCTTCCTCAGAGTTATTAGGAATTATGAGTCTGTTTAAGAGTCTGTTTTGGTCACGTTTTTTCTTAAAAAAGAATAAGTGATGATATTATTTTATATTAATTATGATGTTTTTCAGTTATTTTTCTGAATATTTTTTTAATTCTGAAATGAATTTTGGGTTTAACATAAAGATGTGATGAGATTCATTATTCTTAAAACTAAAATTCTTCTTCAATTATAAAATGAATTTCAACTTATCAGATTTGTTCTTTCAAAAATATTTTTCCATAAAGAATATCATTCTAATTCAATTAAATATACCATCTCTTTTTTTTTCAAAAAATAATGACCTTTTCTTCAAACCTTCTTGAAACCTTATTCTTACCTGTAAGTTTGAATTTTAACTTTTATATTGTTTGTAGCCAAGATAAAGGGCTAATTTCTCTGCTTAACCTAATTTATTCTTCTTTTACTTATTCCTTTTCTTTTTTTGAATTTATAACTAACATCATTTTTTCTTCTTACCCTGTTTTTTTATTATATTTTGATGACAAGCTATATATGTTACATGATTACAGAAATCATTTCTTTGAATATAATCACTCTACATAATTCAGATAATTATTATTCATAAAAATATATTATTTTAATCAATTTCTTTAAAAATTAATTCACTAAACAGAAAAAAATTAGAAACAATACCTTCATGTTGATAATAATTTCTAATTTTTCAAACCAAAATCACCCTTTTTTCAAACTTTCTTTCAACCCTGTTATCAAATTTCAATTTTATTCTTTAATTTTTACTTTATTTTATCCAAGATCAAATTTTAAATTTTCTATTAAACTAAATTTATTATATCTATGTTCCTTCTTTGCTTTCTTTTTTGGATTAAAAAATTAAATAATTTTTTCTTCTAACCCTCTCTTTTTGTTTAATTTTCTTGTTTATTCGAAATTATCATTCTCATTTATAAATATTAATTTTTTAAATCTTTGTTTCAATATAATCTGATTTGTTTTTCTTATTTTTGTATTTCTAAAACAATAGCTTTTTGTTTATAATATGTTGTTAAGATTTAAATTGTAAAAAATTGTTTCATGATAATTATTCTTTGATTATTCCAAATAGAAATACAAAGAAAAACACCAATAATAAGTATTTATCCTTATTATCCTTTATTAAAAATTTTATCTCTATAGCTAATCTTGGTTTGATTTCAAATTTATCAATATATCCAATAATTAATAAACTAAATAATTCTCATGAAATTTTAATCATTTTAAGAACCCAACATAATCACTTAAATTAAAAGTAGAATCTACATATAATTTAAAAATAGAATTTTTATAAAATACTTAATTTGATTCAATTTCCAAAAATGAGAAAACTAGAAGAAAATTTCTTCCGATTTGGATGACCAGAGAATTTTAATTATGATATCATACCAAAATAAGATCTCATACCATTTATCATGTATTTAATTTTTTGAATGATAAATAAACTAATATTCTTGCTTAATTTTTTTTTCAGGAGTTTAATTAAAACCTTCCAGTCAAATTAAATCAGATAAAATGAATGAAAATAAATTACTTTCAAAATTTCTATTAAGCCAAAAGAGATTTTCTTGATAAAAAAAAAAATTGGAAAAAAATACATGGTTTAATTTATGCAATTAGCTTGTTCCCAATTTTTTTGACGGCTAATTAATAATTTGTAAATACTTCTGAATCAAGAAAATTTCTTCAAGTATAATTTATTATATAGAACTAACTTGTCTAACCCAATATTTCTTTATAATTATTATGAATTCCTTCAAAAAAATTTGACTCTTGGTTTCAAAATAACATAAAAAACAAGAATTAAAAATATAATATAATTGGTATTTCAAGACCTTAATTTTTGTAAAAAAATTTATGATTAATTTTTTATTTTCTAATAACTTTGATTATAATCATTATTAATCTTATTATTTTCCTCAAATTTATAATTATGAATTAAAATTTTTAAAATATAATTTCTTATTCCTATCAATAAAGAAATTTTTCAGATTTTTATTAAATATAATTATTTACTTAATTAAATTTTTTTTTAGGTTTTCAGATTATCTTTTGAATATTAATTTAATTGGTTAAAGTCTTATATTTTGTCAAATTTTATAGAATTATTAAAATTTATTAAATTTAAAATTATACTACCATCTTAATACTTACTATTCAAAACTTTTTCTCAAAATTTTAATTTCAATTAAAATATATTAAAAAAAAAAAAAAAAAAAAACCTTTAATATTTTCAAATAATTTAAAAAAAAAAAAAAAAAAAAAAAAAACTAAGATTTCTTAATTAATTTTATTATAATCAATTTTTTTTTTTTTCATTTTAATTATAATTTCTTATAAATTTAATTAATTTTAATTATTCCTTTAAAAAAATTTTTTTATTTCAAAAAAAAAAAAAAAAAATTATAAAAAAAAAAAAAAAAAAAAAACATAATTTTAATATATTAATTAAATTTTGATGATAAAAATTTAATTATAAATATTATTTTTAATTTATATTTTTTTTTTTTTTTTAATTTAAACTTTAAAAATTAAATAATTAAATTATTATTAAAAAAAAAATTAATTTAGATTTAATTAATAATTATACTTTAAAAAAAAAAAAAAATTTTAAACAAATTTCAAAATTAAGAAAAAATTTTTTAATTTGGATGATTTTTTTAATTATTTTAAGATTTAATATTAAATTCAAAAAAAAAAAAAAAAAAAAAAAAAAAAAAAAAAAAATTATTAATCTATTAAATTATTTTTATTAATAATTTTAACTTTTATTTAAATTTCAATTTCTTAATATTCTTTAAAAAAAAATTTAAAAAATTTATCATTATTTTCCAAATAATATACATTTTAAATAGTTAGTAAATAATTCTATTTATAAAAATTATCACAAACCCATTAATCACCAAATATTATTCAAGAGGTTATGATGAATTACAAAACCAAAAAAAAAAAAAAAAACCAATAAATATTTAGACTTTATTTAAATTTTGAATTTTTTTTTTTTTTTAATTCTCTAAGGGTTAAATATCTTCCTTTAAAAAATTCCAATTAAATTTTTTAATTATTAATAATTATTTCTCAAGATAGAATTTTAATTTATTATTATTTTTATTATGGTGGGATTAATTTATTTTATATTATAGAAAAATGGAAATTGATCTTTCCTAAGTTTAGTAAACCAAAATATATGGCTTTTTTTCTTAGGAATTTATTTTTAGTAATTTTATTAATCCTCATATTTTGATATAAACTTGAGTCATTTATTTATTTAATTTACATCAACCTACTAACTGAAATTACATGGATAAACTAAAAATCCATTATAAATCACTAATACCCTTTATCCAAAGAAATTATTTCTTATATTATTTTAATTATATAAATAAGATTTGACCTTACTTCTTTGGTTGTTAATAGTAAATCTTACAACTATTATTTGGTCTTTTATTCAATGGAATTATACTAAAATTGATAGAAATAATTCAACCATTAAAACCTTCAGCTTTCATAACTTTTGATATTTTGATTCTTTCTTATTAATTTGGTTATGAGAAATATTTACCTTTCAAATTTATCAAGAATTAAATTTCTCTCTATGAATATAGGGAAACTGAACCAATTATTATATCAAAAAATATCCTTCATTGTCTCAATAAATGTACCATTCTATCAAAAACAAGTTTTTTAATCTCCACTTCTCTCTGAATTTCTGTCTGATTGATGATAATTTGAATTCTTTTAAAAGAATTCATAATTCCCAATAAGAAATATCAAAGAAAAAATGATGTATAGGCTTTATAGAATATCTTCTTTATCTTAATATGAGGAAAAATTCCCATATTGTCTTCTTTAAATATACATGAATAGAAAATTTTTTCCCTTATAATCTGAATTATAAATTTTTAATAAATTTCATTCAAAAACTGTATATTTTCTTTAATTTATTCACATTTATTCAATTTAAATTAAATTTAATAATTTTTCTTTTAAAAATATTTTGTTTTAGGAGAGATCTTGATGATATATTTAGTTTTTTTTTTTCTTTTTTTTTAGTTTTAATATCTTGTTTTATTTTCTATTTAGTTTATATAAATTAGGTTAAAAAAAAGGTTTAGAATTAAATGGTATTGAAAATTAATATTTTTTTAATTAATTTGATGATAAAATGAATTTATATTGAGAAAAAAAAAATTTATTGTTATAAGATTTAATTAAAATAATTGAAATTTTATTTAAATAATTAAGGATTTAAAAAAAAGAAAAAATTTATTTTATTATCATTTAAAATTTCATACCTAATGATTTATAGTATTTTTTTAAAAAAAAAAAAAAAAACAAATTCAGGATTTTTTACAAAAAAAAAAAAAAAAACTTCAGTGTTTTAAAGTCATGATTTCAAATATTTTAACTCCCCACCCCAGCCCCTAATGGATGTGTATCAAAATTATTTTTTTTCATTAATTTTATTTAGTTTCAAGAATTTGAGATTAAAATAATTAAAAATATGGTTTTATTTTATATTGAAAGAAATTTTTCAATAAAAATTTATTTTTGTTTTTATATTTTAAAATATGAACAAAATACTTAATATTTTTTTTTTTTTTTGAATAAAATATTAAATTCTTTGAGCCAAAATTATTTAGTAATATCCATAGACTAATAATATAAAAAAATTGATCTTTAATGATAATTTTTCTTTTATATTTGGGTATTACTTACACTTTATATGATTTAATACAATATTATTCTATTCAAATAAATAAAAAACATTAAAAATACAAAAAAGGTAAAATATCTTTTTATATTCTGTGAAAAAGCCCAAATAGAACACTTTGGTTATAAGAAATTATTATAATCATTTTACAAATGAAATATATTAATCAATTTTGAAAGATTTAGACAATAATTAATTAATGAAATAAATCATAATTTATATAATTTCATAAATTTGATAATAATATAAAATTTAATATTTAAATTTAAAAATAATTTTATTAAAAGATAATTACAAAAAAAAAACCAATATATTTCTGAGTTTTATTAGTCTCCTTCTTCTTTTTTAAGAAAACCCTAATATAATTTAAAATTAAAAACAAAAAAATTAAATCAATAGATTGACGAAAATGATATATATATATATAGATAGATAGATAGATAGATATATAATTTAATTTATTCAATTAAAGAGATTTTATTCCTATTATTTTACTAAAAAAAAAAGGGAATTTTTTAAATTAATAAAAAGAAGAAAGTATCTCAAAGAAAATTTTATTTTATTTTTATTTTAATTGAACTTTTTTTCTGTTAATAATAATAATAATAATTATTATTTTTCTCTTTCTTTCACTTCTTTTTTTTTTTTACATTAATGTATCATTTAAACTTGAAGATTTTCTTTTTAAAAAAATAATACTAATTAAAATTTCAGTTTAAAATTAAAAAAATATTATTAAAAAGAATGTGCTTAAAACTTATTATGAAAAAAAATGAAATAATTAAATATTAATTAAAACCTAAAATTTTTTATCTAAAGGATATTTATATACATAGTGTTATTGTAACATATTCATCAAATTAATCAATTTATCTCTTTCTTGCAGAGAAAGAAATAATAAAAGATAATTTTATTTTGAATCTTTTATTTTGTATTCTTTTTATAATTATTCAAAAAAAATAATAATATTTAATTTAAAATTTTATTTAGTTTTCATCACATAATAGGTTGATTATTTTTTAAATTTAAATTTTGATATTGATTGAATTTTTTTTTTTTTTTTTTGAAAATTTTCTTCAAGAATAAATTATTTTTATTTAAAAATTTCAATTTTAAATCAAATTAATTTATTTTTCTTAAGTTTTTTATTCTTATAAATTAAATTTCCTTTAAATATAATTTTTTTTTTCTTAATATTTTGAAATTCTTTAAAATAATAATTCAATTTTTTTTTTCCAATGAAATTAATATATGTAATAATACCCTTAATTATTGTTATTGAATTTCATTTACCATCATATGAGAAAAAAAAAGAATAACAACTGAGTCATTTCAACTAAAAAAAACTCAAAAAATTCCTATCTAGTTCTAAAAAGAAATCAAAATAAATTGATATAAAATATGATTAAATTTAAAATAAAACATAAATTCAAAATTCGGTTTAAAATCCAATCATAAGTAAGGCCTTAATTTTAGAATTTAATTTAATTCTCTAATAAAAATTCAATTTAAAACAGATACTTTAAGATTTTATAATTAGACTTGAAGTTAAAATATCTTATTGTTTCAATTTACTCAAGTTATGGCTAAACTGAATCTTGTTGAAGTGCTCTGGATAGAGAGAATGTTGAAATTCAGATTTTTTTTGTAAAAAATTGTTTTATTAGTTTTTTTAGAATTTGATGAATGATTTATGGAAGAGTTTTGGTAATTAGAGTTATCTAATCTTACTTACCTGAGTCTTTGTTAATATGGTATATTAGGATTGAAGCTTTGCTATTTAGTTGGGAAAATTCCCATGTCTACTTTGATTGAGTGTGTCCCAAATGACGAATTTTGGCATACCAGATGGCCCAGGGTTGAAAGCCCAAATGGCTCCATGAAGAAAATTTGACTTGTAGTTGCTTGTCAAGATTTTGGCCTTGAAGTTTCTGAAGGCAAGCTATTGAATCTGATTTTCTAGCTTGAGGCCACCACGCACCCTGGGCTGAGTGCTAATTTTAAAGCTCCAAGCGTCAATCAATTTTCAAGTAATCTGTGCGCTGATTGGCAATAAGCCTGCTATTCTGCGCGCAAGTGTCCCTGAGCCATCGTCGATAAGATTCAGTGCCGGTGGAGCTCCTCCAAGCCTGCTGCAGGCCAGGCTCCTCTTCGGAAACCTTGCTTGCCTGTGCTGTATCTGCCTGCGCAGTGCGCACTGCAGGCTCCCTGTCATGCTCGTCTGCTGCGCTAGGCTGTCTTCCTCGCGGCGAGTGGCCTTGCTGCGGTCGCGGCAGTTGGCTTGGCTTGCATCGATGGAGCCCTTGAGTGTGCTTGTTTGGCTGTCTGTCATGCGCTCCCCGGGCCATGGCTGAGGCTGAGGGTCCGGAGCGTTTGTCTCGCCAAGGACGGCTCCAGCTGCGTTGCAAATTCGGAGACAGCCGTCAAGTTTGTTCGTCGTACCCGATGGATTCGGCTTGGTTGGTGACGGGGCGACGTCGCGGTTGCTGGACTGGCTGGGCTTGCGTCCCGTCTGTGCCAGCCAGCATCTTTGAGACTGTCCGAGATCATCGGCTGGCAGACCGCACCAACGACACGGCCCACTCCCAGCCAGGCCTCGGCCAGTGGCCTTCCGCTTGCGGCTCTCCGTGGAGATTGAGGGGCAGCACTGAGCACTACCTCAGCTAGGCCTCGCTTTCGACGAGTCGACCCTAGGCCCTCCTCCTAGGCTCAGGGACCGACGAGTCAAGTAATCGGCGCTGCACCCAAACCAGTCAGCGTGGCGGCAGCGCTGTCGCGGGTCAGCCCTCAGCCACTGCCTCGGACTCGGTACGGGCGGTGGCTCGCTTCCTGGCTCGCTTCGGCAGAATTTCCAAGAAGGCGCTCCTGTCGGAGTCGCAGCCAGTGTATCACGAACTCGGATTCCGTCTGTCTTAGTCTGCTGCCCAGCCCCAGGCTCCCAGCTTGTTTGAGGATATCGCCATCGGCCATTCTAGGACGTTTCATGATCCATAGGAGATCCTTCGTCGATCCGCTCTCCCAGCGAGACGTGCCCCTCTGTACCTGCTCTACTGAAATTTATAATCATAGCCGATTGCTCCCAGTTCCTGCTCCAGTAGACCAGTACAGAGATTCTTGTGCAAAATCAAAATCATACTACCTTACCGCCCACCCATCAAGACTGATAAATGCCTCCAGGACTGCCGGAGTGGTAGTCCCCGTCTGCTCGCTAGCTCATCTTTCGGCTGTCCTGTACAGACGCTCCTCCAAGGACCATCGCAGCCAGGCGTCGCGGAATCTTTGGAGTCCGGAATCATTTCTTCGGATTCCTGCAGCTCGTGCCTCAGACAAATCGTCAAACTAAGCATTTTGGCTTGCTCCCAGAATCTTCGCTGCACAGTTTCAATTCCCCAGTTCATTCGCAGTGGATTCGACTGCTTTCTCTCATTGCCCGCCTCCAACCATCTGCTCCCCATTTCTCCCATCCTGGCTGGCTGGGCAACTAGCTCATCATACGTCCCCGCATCAGCTCACCCTACCGACTGGCCGACAGTCCTGACAATCGACAACGTCAATTAAGCTTGCCGAGCTAGACAATCCCCATCCTCATGTGTCCATGAAATTGACTTGCATACTTCGAAAGAGCTAAATCATCGTCTTATCCTGACGTTCCTCTGTGCACACCGGATCCTTACTGTCTGGCGGCTGGATTCGGATCGAAATCCTTTTCCAAGATAAATCCCAATTATAAAAGTTGCACTACAAACTTTCCCTAACTAGTTTCTTCGGCCGTGTAGAACTACCCGTCTTGAGGGCCTTATCATTGCTTATTCCCACTTTTAACTAAAAAAATTATACCAAGCCATGTTTTCTTCTCGTCTAGACCTTCTTTGGTTTTGTGGCGTGTCCATATACGCCAGTTTTGTTGCAGCCGCTTCTTCAAAGCGTGGCCCGCCTTTGCCATCATCTCATCTCAGTCTATCTTCCTTCAATTGGACTCTTTCTAACGCCAATCGCTCCATCATTCTATCGACTCCTTTCTTGAACCAACCTCATCTCGCATTAATCGATGCCGGTATCATTGATGAGCCAAACATCGGCCTAAATGAAGGCACAGTCCGTTGGGTCGGTGAAGAAGAAGCTTGGACCTGGGAAACCACTTTTCAAATCGGTGCTGACCCACACTGGACTGGAGTCGATAGAGTTTGTTAAACTTTCTGTTCATTTTCATCTATCGTTCTCGACAAAATGACAAGGAAATCTTACTTGTCTTGTCACATTCAACTGGGCTATTCCCCACTAGTTTTACCTAGCTTTCAATGGCCTCGACACATTTTGTGATATCGAATTAGGTGGTCATCGGATCGGCTCTACTGATAACGCCTTCCGGAGTTGGGTCTTTGATGGTCAGCCTTTTTCTTCCAGCCTTGTACTCTATAAGATAATCTAACCTCTACCAATCAAAAAGAGACTAACTTTCCCCAATTGGTCATTTGTTCAGTTACTGAGGCTGTCCTGGCTGCTCGCAGCCACTCTAGCATATCCCTGTCCCTAAGATTCGCCTCGGCTGCTGCCATCACCTCCCGCTTGGCTCACGAACCTGGGAATATTTGGTTTCCAGGCCGGGAATCAAAGCATGCTCCCACCCTTGAGCTTTATGAGTATAATTACAGAAACTGGGCGCGCAAGCAGCAATCTGATTTTGGCTGGGATTGGGGTACGTCTTCTGGTCACAAGCAGCATCTCTAGTCCTAATGGCCTCCTTCGTCAACTAACTTGCTTGTTTCCAGGGCCGGCTTATCTTCCTTGTGGCCCGTAGGTTATTCTTCCACTCTAATGACTTGAAACTCAAAGCTTAGTGATAGATTATCTTCTCTGACATTATTTTTAGACTCCAACCAGCCTATCTAATTGGTCTTTCCGGTGAAAAAGAAGAGACAATGAAGTCAGCTTTAAGCCTTTCACAAAATATCCCCGACTTTACTCCAAGGCCGGGTGAGAGGACTACTCGAATATCTTTGCAGCCTTTTGAAAGTGGGCCATCCTCAACAACTGGCCAAGGAATCTCAGCCCATCTCGAGCAAGAAAAAACCCAATTGACTCTCCAAAGAAGGAGAGAAAAACCTAGACCCAATCAGCCGAATACCCCTCCAGCGTCCTTTTGGATTCACAGGACTGTAATTGATATACACAAAAAAGGTAACCTTCTTGCTATACTCATCTCATACGTTTTCCACTCTAGTGACCGGAAATCTTTTCTCCCAGGTCAACGTAACAATCTTCACCCCGATCAAAACGAACCTTGGATATTGAATGTCACTCTTCCTATCACATCTGCTCGTTCTCTTCATGATACATCCCTGACCCTCTCGGCCGTCTTGGTTGGAACTTCTGTCCGCCTGGAGCCAAAAACTCTTTCTATTACGAAACCTGCTAATTATATAAATCTCGGTCCTGATTACTTTCTAACCGCGCAATATACCATTGACCATCAACGCGTAGAGTTATGGTATCCCGCCACGCTTGGTAATCCAAAACTCTATGATTTGGAATTAACACTCGATTTTAATGATCAGGAGAAGAATACTTCACAATTAACCTGGTATGAACGTGTCGGATTTCGAACCATTGTTGTTGATCAAAGCCCTTACAGCGCTCAAGAAGTCTCACAAGGCATCACGCCCGGAACCCGTTTCACTTTCGTGATCAATGGAAAACCATTCTACGTTCAAGGTTCAAGGTCTGTACCTTCTTGTTCCTGCTGCAAGAATCGGTGAGAAATGATTGACTTCGATTCACCTGCATCAGTATGATCCCAATCGACAACTTTGCCGCACGCACAAATTCATCAACCATTCGCTGGTTGATTCAATCTGCCCTATTGGCTCATCAAAATGTGGTGCGAATTTGGGGTGGGGGAGCGTATGAGACAGATGAATTCTATGATGTTGGTTTTTTTTAAGCCGTTATTCATCCATGAGCTCTCATCATTTTCAACTCAGATTGGTTAACCATCTTATTTTTAGATTTGTGACGAGTTGGGGATCTTAGCCTGGTCTGAAAGCGTTTTTGCTTGTGGAGCCTACCCAATCTCTCCAAGATCTTTCCTCGATAATATTAGGGCAGAAGTAGCTGAAAATATTGCAAGACTCAATCGCCATCCCAGTACTGCCCTTTGGGCTGGAAACAATGAGGTGTGTTTTTCGTTGGAAATTTTATGGTTCATGTATTTCAATCCAGCCAACATCTTTTTTGCAAACAGGGAGAAGGGTATTTGATTGCTGCTAATCGAAGCTGGTCAAACGGGTCAATTTATTTCAATCAATATGATTATCTTTACAACCGTAAGTTTTTTAAGTAACTTGCCTCATATTCTTATTATTCATACGTTTTAATGCTTTATAGATGTCATAAGGGACGTAGTTTTAAACAACACACGTTCAATATCTTACATACCCTCTTCTACAACTCAAGGGTTAGTAATTTATTGACCCTCATCGCAATCTATGATTTTATACCTGACGTTAGGACTTGTCACTTGACAGATACTTTACCTTAGATCCTTATGTCTCTCGTTATTACAACTCTACTCCCGGTGAAATATATGGAGATCAAGAGCTTTACAACTATGATACCAGTGTTAGCTTTAATACCAAGACTTACCCAGTTGCTCGTTTTGTGAACGAGGTCAGCTTATCTTTGCCTCAAACTCAATTCAGATGTTTGGATAATACTGAAGCCTCTTGGTGTTCTCCAAATTGATTGGTTCGTAACTTAGTTTGGCTTTCATTCGATGCCTTCCATTTACACTTGGGAGCGAGTTCTGGATTCTCCTGAAGACTATGCATTTAATTCATCTGTTATCCGCGCTCACAATAAAGTGAGTTGAAATGAATTCCCCACAATTATCATTCTGAAAAGCCCAATTGACTTTTTTCTGCGTGGTTATTGGTAGCATAATCCTGCCGGGACCTTACAATATCCTTGGCCTGCAAATGATGGCCAGATGCAACTGACTACTGGTGTGACACAATATTACCCGACTCCGAACATCACTGGAAATCACCGCACTTTGTTGGCTCAATGGGCTTATTCTACACAAGGTGTGTTACGAAAAGCTTAAGATTTCCAAAGAAAGTTTTAGTAAAGTAAATTATGCATTTAAATTGCAGTTTTTCAAGCTGCCTTCATGGCCGCACAAATAGCTTATTACAGATTGGGTGCCAGCAGAGGTGAAAAAAACATGGGTAAGTGAAACTGCGTCGAATCTAGTGGACTTTTATGACTAATAGTACCAACTAATTTTATTATTTCAAATCTCCGACTTATCCAGGTGCATTGTATTGGCAATGTCAGTTTTTTGTTTTTTCTTTCTGCAATGGTGTTAATGAGGGAAGTGTAGACAATTCTCACGCTATAATTTTCACATAGTAAATGACATTTGGGAGGGCATCAGTTGGTCTTCAGTTGAGTACACGGGGCGTTGGAAGGTTTTTCATTACATTGCTGAGCGTGTCCAAGATCACGTCATCATCTCCCCCGTCCACGATTATGGAAAAAAAACGTTGGATATATATGTCACCTCTGATTTGTGGTAAGCATCGGTTTGGTTGTCTATAGCTTTCAGAGTTACTCACATTACCTTTGACAGGCATGAGATTGAAGGCACGGCTCAATGGACCTGTAAGCATAATTGTGCAATTGGTCTCTAATATTTTCAGGCTAATTGCTGAGAAATCAAACAACTGATCCGATGAACAGGGTACGATTTTGCTGGCCGCAAGTTATCGAAAAATGTCGCAGACTTTAAGGTTGGACCCATCAGCTCTACCCGTCTAGATGGTTCAGTCGAGATATCTACTATGGTCCCTAAAGGCCAACCTCTCAATGATGCTTGGTTGCATCTTAACCTTACCAGTAAAGATGGAAAATATTCCAACGAGCAGTTCTTTTATCCACTTGCGTTAAAAGATTGTCGGCTACGGCCTACCAAAGTTGTCAGTCGTCCTATTGGTCGCAACCAAGTGTCGGTAGAGGTCTCTGAAGGAGGAGTTGCTGCTTGGGTAAATGGTAAGTAAATGCAGTATTAATATATCAAAATGTAATCTTTTTACTGAATCTGAAAAATCTTATGGCCAAAATTTTGCGCTGGTTTTACAGTGGAGCATCCGCCTGGTAATATTCAGACTTTTTTTTTCTTGCCTTGCCCCCTCACTGATACTTAGCGAAAATTGCCTTTTTTTTCTTTTAAAACAAAAAAATCTGAATTGCATCTAGGTGTTCGGGGTTATTTCAAGGATATTCACGCAAACAAACCATCAAATGCATTTTTTCTGAGGCCAGGTGAAAAAAGGCAACTCGAATTTATTTCGACAGGATCAGATGATGAATCTTTACAAGATTTAGAAAGCAAAATGTTTATTAGAACTATGTGGGACAATCAACATCATCCAAATTAGTTTGTATTCTATTTTGAATTTTATATCTTTCTCTAATTCTTGAAAATGTACTTGAACAATGTTGTTTTTACCTCTAAGTAGTATTTTCCATAAGTAAAGAGGTTTTGAATTTAAAAACTTAAAAATTCCAAAAAAAAGAAAACTAATTGACATTTACTACTTCCTTGCTTAACTTACCTTTTTGAAAATTTTATTAATATATAAAACTGCTTATAATTATCATTGTAATTAATTTATGAAATTTATCTCTATTAAAAAGAAATTGAAATAAAAAAAAAAAAAGGATTTATTTCTGTGTTTATATTTTTACTTAATTAATTTAATTAAATATTTCAAAATAAATTGTTTTTCAAGGTAAAAAAAATCGAGATTAAAATTGAAATCGTTTCTTTTTCTTTTTCTTTTTGAGTATTTTAATTTTAACTTTCAAATGAAAGTTGAAAATTAATGGTTACTCTTGTGAAAGAACTTTGTTTTAAATTTTGCATCACCTTAATGTATTGAATTCATACTTTTAGTATTATCATTATTATTATCTCAAGAGTTATTCTGACAATTATATAACTAATTATATAACTGTCTCAATTGAGATTTAATAGCTATATGAAAATAATTTTACCATTAGTATATATATATATATAGATATATTCATAATTGCCATAATTTGAATAAAATATTTTTGATTTTAATCAAAATATAACTACTCTTCATTAACATATGGATTTTGAGATATTGAAATCAAAGTTTTAATAAATAAATTGATGAAAAATTGAAAATTGAAAAAAACAAAAACACTTTTTAATTTAAATTACCTTAAATAATTACTTTTGTTTTTTTTTTCTTTCAAAAAAAAAAAAGAAGTATTAATAATAATAATAAATTAATTTAAATTTTAAATTATTTTTTTTTAATAATTTTAATTAATTTATTAATTTTAAAATTTGATTAATTGATTAAAAAAAAATAAAATAAATAAATAAATAAATAAATAATTTTTTGTTATTATTACTAATTAGTTAAAAAAAAAAAAAAAAAAAAAATTTTTTTTTAATTTTAATTTTAATTTTATAATAATAATATAATATTTTAATTTTTTTTTTTTTTTTTTTAATTTATTAAATTGTATTATTTTATTTTATTTTTTTTTTTTTTTAAATGAAAAAAAATTATTTAAAAATCTTATAAAATTTAAAATATTTTTTTTAAAACATTAAAAATCATAATCTTTTTTTTTTTTTGTTTTTTTTTTTTTTTTTTTTTTTTAGATAAAATGATGAGTAAAAAAAATATATATTATAGATTTTGAATTTAAAATTAATTTAAATATATATATATATATATATATAAGTTTTTAATAAATTTAATTAATTATTAAGGTTTATTTCTAATTAAGTTTTTTTTCTATTCATTTAAACTGTTAAATTTATAAATATTTTTCATTTCATTTTTTTTTTTTTTAAAAAAAAAAAAAAAAAAAAAAAAAAAAAAAAATTAATAATAATAAAAAATTTTCTTTAAAAATAATAATAATAATTAACTTTTTAAATTTAAAATAACTAAATAAAAGAAACAAAAAAAAAGAAAAAAAAAAAATTAAGATTTTAATTTTTATTTAAATTTTTTTTCTTTTTTTTTTATTTAAAAAAAAAAAAAAAAGAAAAAAAACAACTTTTTTTTTTGTCTTTAAATGATAAATTAAATTAGTTTAATGAAAATTTAAATAAAATTAAAAAATTAAATTAAAAAATTAAAAAAAAAAAATGAAAATAGAATTTTACATTATTTTATTATATTTTATTTTAAATTTTATTTAATATCTATATATATTAAAGAAAATTATTAAAAAAATAAATAAAAGAAAGTTAAGTTAATTAATGAAGTAGTAAATTTCAATCAATCAATCAATCAATTTTTTTTTTTTGGAATTTTTAAAGTTTTAAAAATCTAAATCCTTTCATTTATATAAAAAAAAAAAAAAAAAAAACTTATTAGAAATAATTTTCAATTTTTTTTTAACAAAAAAAAAAAAAAAAACTCAAAAATCCTTGAAAAAAAAAATCCTCAAAACTCAATAATAATAAAAAAAATAATTTTTTTTTAGGAATAATAAAAATTTTATGTAAATTTGAATAAAGAAGCATTGAATAAAAGGCTTAAAAATTATTTTAAAATATTAATATTTTAAAAATTCTTTAATTTAATTAAATTCATATAAATTAAAGGTATTTTAAGTTTCATTTAGAAATAATAAAACTTCATTTTGCATTGAGATTTTTTAAAATATGAAGAAATTATAAAAAAAATTCTAATTAATTATTGATACCTCCAAAATATTCTTTTCAAATTGGTCGAATGTGATTTAAAACATGCCAATATTAACAAGGATTTCACCTGGTATAATAACCCTTTCGGAAAAATTTAACTTTGTTGTAGTCTGGAAGGAATTTCTGTGACAATAAACCCAGTACCCATTTTATGCCTTTTATTGAACATGGAGAAAAAGGGTGACTGTTGTAAACCTAAATTTTTGGGTTTTCTGTTGGTATGTCAAATAAGGGTTCTTCCCCTTGGTGGTTTGTCTTAGGAACCTTTTGTGACTAAAAGGATGGCTATGGGTAATTTCATCAGCTATATGCACTTAAAGGACATTGTGATTTAAGCCTGGGGGTATTATAACATTAGTGGAATGTGATCTACAACCTTTCAGAAATAACCAGGATTTCACCCGGTTTAAAAGCCTTTTTGGCAAGAGTTCACTTTGTTGTGGTCTGGAAGGAATTTCTGTGACAACCCCAAATGCCACAATTTTTCTTTTTATTTTACCTTAAGATTTCTTTCAACTATCCTAGAATATCTACACACAAAGTTCTTCAAACCCTTACCTTACCCCTGTCAAATCAATATCAATATTTAACCCAAATGATTTCAAATTTGAAATAATCTTACTAATTTTTAATAGCTAACTATATATAAAATTGATAAAATATTTCTTTTGTATTATTTTTACAGAAATATTTTCTTCCTTTGTAAAATAAAATAAATTTTAATATTAATGAAAATCTTAATTTAGAGATTTTACTTCAATTCAATATTTTAATATGAAATATAAAAAAGATTTAAAATTTATTTTTATAAATTAATAAATATTAATATAATAAAATATAATTGAAAACTTTTATTTTTTTTATACTTTGGAATTTCCTAAATTATACTAAATAATAATAATTTGTTAAGATTAATAATAATTTTATATTTTTACTAAAATAAAGAATATGATGTTAAAAAAAAATTTTGAATTTTTTTTTTCTCTCTCTCCAATAATAATTAATTCTAGAATCTTGAGCCTCAAAATGAATTCATATTAAATATCTAGTTTAGATTAAACAGTATTAAAATATGAAATAAATTTTATTAATTTTAAAAATGAAAAAAATTGTTGAGTAGTCTCTCCATAAGACTTATAAATAGTAATCTAGTTAAAAATTTAATTTAACCCTATATATTTAAATAAAATAAATAATAATTATTGTTTTTTTTTTTTTTTTTTTGACAGAAATATAATACACTCACACCATAATTTCAGTATTTTGAGAGATGAAGAATTTTTCATTTTTTTTTTAAGATTTATGAATTCATTGAAAATTTATTAAAAGTTCTTTTGTAACCTATCTAAAAATTTTACTCAATCATGAGTTAGGCCTGGGTTGAAGATAGATTTGAATATAATTTTATTGGTTCTTAATAGAAAAATCAGGAATTTGAATAATTTTCAAATAAAACTTTTTGGATCCAGAATTATATAAAATATCATATTATTAAAATATTCATATTATTTATTATTTTACTCATTTTATAAAGCCATTTATCTTATTCAATACATGGAACTTGAGCTTAAAGGAAAACAACAAAGCTGTTTGATTTGAATAATTAATTATGAAATACCATGGATTATAATTAATTACAATTGTTTCTGAGATGGTATTGACCCAGAGATAGGGAAATTACTGAAGAATAAATTTTAAAGAATTATTATAAATATCTACCACTTGAAATATCATTCCTATGATATTATGAACCAAATTATGAATGAAAAAGGGTACCAATTATTAATATTAAGGTTTAGAAATATGAATTATTAAAATAAATGATATTTTCCCTTGTCATTTACCTCATTCGGATCCTTTTTATCCCACAAAAACAAATCTAAATGGGATTGGAATAAATAGCTTTAAAAAATAAACTTGTATTTAAAGTACATCATTTGGAATATTAAATATTTTAAAAAAGGAATCATATTGTTTTTATTTCATTTGAAGAGTTTAGTATCAAATAATTAATGTGAATGTTATTTCTATTCCTCTACGAAGAAAGTTAAACCTATTACTAAATATGAAAATGTTGTATCAGATGCACCTTCATTCACTTATTGGATTTGGTTGGCTAAATTTACTGATACTAGTTATTAATAGATAAATTTCAAATGAGTAGTAAGTATCAGATTTATTAGAAAGCTTTTTACCATTAAAGAAGAAAATTGATTTTTTGAATACAGGTATTTTTTATACGTTTTAAGAATGATTTTATTGATAAGAAAAATAATCTTTCCCAATTCGATTCTGCTTGATGTAAATTTTCCCCAGTCCACTGTGGTAGAAATTTGGGAAGAGGTAATTTCTCAATCTAATTTTAATTTAAAATAATAAGTATCAAATGATTCCAATTTGCGTTCCCCACGGAAATCAGGTCTATAATTGAAACTCCACATGTTCTGAATAGGGTTGGAAGGAATGTTTGTAATGAATGGCTCTGAAAATTTGGATGAAAAAAAAGTGCACTTATATAAAAGGGTATTTGTATCATATGATAAATCATAACCTGTCTATTGAAAATTATGTATTTTGGGTGAAAAATGTATTAACTGTGAATAGTACTGACTTCAAATAGTGTGGGGCCAAAAACCTTATTCAGTAACAAGGCATGGTTTTTACCTATATTAAAGCAAGAAAAACAAGAGGAGATTTAAAAAACAATGCTTACCTGTTTCACCCAGGAAGAATGAGTTATTTTTGGATCACCAAATATATTTCTACCAACCACTCAGGTGCACCTGGGTTAGTCTGTCCAGAAATAAGGAGAAAAAATAACTAATCCCAAGTTCTTAAACTTAGAAGTGCTAAGAAGTAGGCCACTTTCATAATGATTTTACATTAAATTTTGAAAATCTCATTCACTACAAACTCTCTTGTTGAATTCAACTTTTTTTTCATACATTTTTGAAATTTTTGAATATGTTTTTAATAAATTAATTTTTTTTTTTTCAAAAGAAAAAATTCACCAGATCCTATAATTATATTAAATTTAATTATTTTAATTAATATTAATTTGTTTTCATGGCCCCTAAAGCTTTTAGAAGGCTTTAGAAGCCAAAAAAAAAAATCATTATTATTTTTCCAAAAATTTAAATTTACTTCCTCAAAATTTATTTTTTTTTGAATTTTTTCATTTTGTATTGTTTGTTCTGAATCAGAAATCCTTGTGAAGGCTTTACCAGCCAAAAAGAATATCATTCCATTTTTTTTGGAAATATGATTTTTTTTTGTCAATTTTTTGCTTTTTTATTGTTTTAACTGGCTCCTAAAGGCCTTTAGCGGCTTCATAATTCAAAAGAATTTTTTCTTTTTGCTTTCATAGGGATCCTATGATCTAAAGCAAGAGAAAAATTACCTCAAGTGGATCCTACAGATCTTTAAAGGCTTTAGGAGATAAAAAGAATTATTCTTCAATTTTTTGAATTACTTTCTATTCTTTTATTTGATTTTTTTTTTCAATTTGAATTAATTTTTTTAATAATTCCAAATTGATTAATTAATTCTTTTTTGATATCAATGATTTTTATTGAATTTAGATTACTTATTTCTTAATTGTATTTCTTTACCAATTTGATAGTTTTTTTAAATAATATTTTTTGTTATTTTAAATTTACACTAGATCATTCATACCTTTTGAAAGCTGTAGGATCATGAAAAAAATCAAATAATATCTTGTAATATTTTTCATTTCTATAATTTTATTCATTTTTTTGAATAATTCCTATGGGATCCTACAGCCTGAAAGGGATGTATGAGTCCTTTTTTGATTAAGAAGTACATCTAATGGGAAGGAAAATATAAACATCTGAAAATTACAAAGTTTTGATAAAAAACCTACCCATTCACATAAAAGGTTCTGGATAAAAAGGAAGTTACTTACCTATATTTTTGACCACTCATCAGAAAGAAGAGGTGATCTCAGTGAAGTCCTTATCAAGCCAAATACCAATGAAAGAAATGAGAAATTATTAACTTTATAAATAAAAAACTGAATAATTTAACACAGCTGGTTTGGAAATAATAAAATAATTTTTTTAAAAAAAGGAAGAACACTTTGGCAAGGTAAGTGCTTATTTATTACTAGAGATTTGGCTGGATTGAATTTTCCTATCCTGATTATTGATTAATTTCATTTAATAAAAAAACCACTTTATAAAGTACTTTGACATAGGCAGAGTTGTTAAGATCTTTCTTAGAGACTAATTTGAACATTAGAAATTGAAAGATGGAAACCCAAAATTATGGGTTTTTTTGATTAATAAGCTGTGGAATAAATGTGGTTTAGATTAAGAAATTACTAGGATAAGTGTAATTAGCCCAAACTTCTCAGAAAAAGAATTAAAGAATATCTGGCATGAAATTTTTATACATAGGTATTGGCATAAATTTTTCATGTTTCCATAAGAATATCATACCTCCTAATTAATAAAATGAAAAATAAAGATTCATATTTTCCTCAAACATGCTCATTTTTTTGAAAAAAATCACACATAAAATATTTTTTTATTGCACATAAAGTCCACTTTGATTTTTAATTCTTGATATTCTTTAGGA
Organism: Austropuccinia psidii; assembly: GCA_023105745.1. NCBI lineage: Eukaryota > Fungi > Basidiomycota > Pucciniomycetes > Pucciniales > Sphaerophragmiaceae > Austropuccinia > Austropuccinia psidii. The sequence goes on from JALGQZ010000008.1 coordinate 33,074,578, forward strand.
AATATGTTCAAGAATCTTATATGCAAAGAAATATGTAAGAAATAAAATCTTTAATGTAAACTCTAAGGTTTAAATCATTGAAACTTTTAAAAGTAAAAATTATTTCAAATTTCCTAAAAATACTCTTTTTTTTTAAAAAAAAAAAAGAACACTTGTGATTATGAAAACCTTATATCTTACTCCTTTGTATGAGTCCAGAAATTATTGAAAGCTTTTCAATACTAATCAAAAAATATGCTCAAAGATCACATTTAAGGATAGTATTCTAGTTTATCAGTTAAAAAATTAATTATGATCAAAAAGAAAATTAAAATTAATGAATGATATGACCAATTTATTTTCATTTAAATAAATGAGATAGCCCTTTTTGTGATAAATTTTAAATTATGAAGCTCCTTTTTCTTGATGAAAGCTTCAGTACTCAGACAATGATAAGTCAATTAAGGCTTAATCAGAATAATTGATAGTAATTTAGTTTTATCATTCAGCTCAGTGTAGGTGAAGATTAAGTTTTGGTATACAGTAATTTTCAAATCTTCATACCTTTCCAGACCTCCTTGAACCTTAATTTCAAACTCAGTTTGAAAATTTCCCACTGATTAAGACTAGTTTCATCTCCACTTTTTGACAAGTAATAGTCAATAAAGTATCACTCTGAAGCTAATCACACAGAAATCATCACCTCTGTTTCACTCAAAAAAACCTGGTACATATATACCCCATTGACTTCCCTTCAGATTTCCTTTTTAATATTCATACAAGAAATTCAACATCTAATTCTCTCATTGTTCCCACTTATTTAAGCCTTAAAAAACATTAACTTTGAAGAAGTCACAAATGACAAATGAAGAAGATGCTTATATGGAAGATTGCTTTTTCTGTTGAATTTCTGTAGGGGATTTGATTTAATTTAATTACATGTAGAAATTATTCCTATCCCCCCAAAACAATTAATCAAGATCTAAAAATAAGATAAAACAAGGTCCTTCACCCTCTCAGAAACAAACACTTTCACAAGAAATAGAAGAATGCTAGGATGAAAGAAAATAAAGACCAAAAAATATCAAAAATTCCAAAGTTTTTTCTGAAATTATGGATTGTTTGGAGCTCCAAGTGCCACATGTGGTTTGGGAAAATAAATATCAGAATGAGCCAAAGCCATTTTATCAACTTTGAATTCCAATCTTCAACTACCTGAAAAATCACTCGTAAAGAAGAGCTCAAATTGAAAGATTTCCTTAATCCAAGAAGTAATTAATCTTACAACAAATGAAGGTTTCCTTTAAAGTATTTCAAATTCATGGAGGACAAAGTTTATGATATTTAGAGGATCTTTACCATTGAAAATAAATTAGAAAATACTTTGTCCTCACCAACCACCAAGAATACATCCTAGGCCCACATTCCAATGATTGATATAGCTCTCATGGTGATCAGCAGTATTCTTATTGCATGATTTGGTTGAAAAATCTGTATTTCCACATTACATCTAGCATTCATCATGATTCAGAAATGATAACATTAAAGAAGGTGTAGCATTGCAAATTAGATCTATATACTGGCTTGGACATGGTTTTGAAATGACTTTAATATAAGATTTTTTTATTTTTATCTATTTTAAAATCTTCTCAGACACCAGAAAGAAAAATAATTACTGAGTATCTTTCTCCCAGAAATTGTATATATTAAAATGAATTTCCACCTAAAGAAGCCTTGTGATAATTTCAAAATATTTTCAAGTACTATGAGGCTTATGATACCTCAAATTAATAAGCTATATTTTATAGAAACCCTGAAGATAAGGTATGATACTCACAATGAAGGGTGTTTCAAATTTTGATAAGATTAATTTTCCATTTAATGTAAATTTATCATGTTGAAGTATATATATCTTGATAATTATGTTGTAGTTATTTTTCAAAACGTAATATATTATATGTCAAGAAATTCTTTAAGAAAACTGTTAATTTTCTGCATTTCTCAATTATTGGAAAAATTGAATTATAAGAAAATTTGCTTTGCTATATAGCTATTGAGAATTGAGTTGAAACTTGGTAAGATATTATACTTCCTTAGCAATGCTAAATTTATATTACCTTAATTGCAAATATTATTAATTAATAAAGCTTTTCCATATATACAGAGCTTAAGATTGATTTTAGTATATTTAATATCCAAGAATATTATCACATATATGAGAATATATGAAATAAATCATAGAAAATTATCAAAAACTTTGCAAATTGAAAACTTTTAAAAACATTATTTCAAAATTACTATAGATTTGAGCTCAATTTCATAGAGGATATCAAAAATATTCACTTACTAAGAGATATAGAATACCCTCCAGGCCCTTATAGATGAAGAATAATCTAAAAAATCTTTTATTTTTGTTCAGCTTGGTATCTAACCCAACAAATGTAAATAGCATACTTTATATATTACTTTTTCTTTTGACTTTAATTTTGAGGACAGGTACTAGACCTTAGAAAAAAGGGTTTTTTTATGCCAATAGAAATTTGTGAAAAATGCATATTAGTGATGTATAAATTCAATTTGTTATTTGAATTCTAAAAGAAAGGAAGAAATATGGAGTTTCACTGGAGATTTCTCATCTGAAATTTAGTGAAGATCCATATAAAAAACCATAAAAAGCTTTGATAACTTTTCTTTCCCCTAAAATGAGTTTCATTTTTTGGTTTCCTGAAACCAACTCTTTTAATTCTTTGTCTGGGAAGAGGTGAAAAAATTCTAAGGTTAGGAGAATATTTCAAAATGTTTCTCAATTTTAAAACTCTTTGTTTTGTAAAACACAAAAAAATTATTCCTCACCATAACACATTGTTGGTATTGAGTAGAGCTAACTAAAGGACAAATTTTTGAGAAATAAAAATATTTGAGTTCTATTTGAGGAGTTTAATATGGATTAATTCATTTAATGCCTTCAAATTTAAGATTAAAATATAAACATAATATCAAATCTTGAAATAAATATTTCTATTAAGATTGCACTTTTTTCAGTTCTCCAGGGAAAGAAATTCCGGCTTGAAAAGATATACAAAGAAAATTGTGTATTGAATTTATTAAGAGTGAATCAATTATAATGAGTAAAGCTACTACAGATTTGAAAGAATTTGTGAACTGATTTTATATTATATATATATAGGGGTAGAGTTAGGTTTCAAGTAGTTCTTGTAGTAAGATATTCCAGCCTAATTAGGATAAAGCCACAGCTTAAATCAAGAGAAAAAATGTGGCCTCAGGAAAATTTTGGTGGTATTAAGATTCAAAAAATTTGCAATTTTTCAGAAATTCTCCATATTATGAAGAATGTTCATTAAAATAAAGTGACAGGGGAAACAGATTATTCCCAAATTACCTGTTAGGAACAGGTACTTTAGAAGGATTTCCAGGCATATGGGGTACTTCTTACCACTCAAGTTGCTAAGAAATTTCATATTTCTAATTCATTCTGAGTACTATCAAGTTTTACAATGAGTTTTGCAGACTTCCATGCATATGAGCTTTCTTCTTTTAGATTAATAAGTCACATATTAGAGAAGTGGTATTTATAATTCATTTTTCAGTAAGCTTTAAGTGTATCCTTCAATTTGTAAGTTAATTTCTCCCCTCAAATATAGATCCATTTGAAAACAAATCAAAATTTAATATACTCCCTATGATATTTAATTTAAATTAAGTTCTTCCCAATTCACATAATTTTTTCAGATTCCTGATAAGAATTATAAGATATCTTGAAACAAGTCAGAATTGGAGATTTCTTCTGTTGAGGAAAGTCTCAAAAGAATCATAAAGAGATTTAAGCAATGTTTTTTATTATGAAATAAAAAAACCTAGAGCTTTAATGCTCAATTTGAATCAATCTTAGTAAAATGCAATAGGGGGGTTCAAATTCACAAAATCCTACATTCAAAATTCTCAATTGTTTTGAATTAAGGTCCTCCATTTTCTTTGGTGAAAAAATAAATCCCCCACCTCAAGAGATGTCATATTTTGAGGTATGAAAAACCTATTTTTTTAGTACCAAATCCTGCTTTTGCATCTCAACTCCTCCAGTCCCACATTAATCCTGTGAGCCACTAACTATCATTTATTCCTGATTCGAATTTAGTAATAATCTTTTTTTCATTCTCTAGAACATCTCCACCAATGGTAACCAAATTTTAGTCACTGTGCCAAAATCCTCTTTGCATGAAAGTTTGACTTGTTTTTTTAAATCACTTCATTTGGTTTATACCATCAAGTTAAGAAATATAAGATGATATAGCACTACTAAATGATCAATATAGTCATGCAGATCTTCACCCTCAAATGAACCAGAAGTAACCATATATTTACTCCTCTCATCCAATCAAATTGTCATGTATGCTGTAAGACTCACAATGTATTTTCAAAATTATCTACAAGGATTAAAGGTGACAAACTATTTAAAAATTTTACTAGAGATAAACAAAGTTATCCTGAAGCAAAATTGGAATTAGAATTACAAATATTGGAGTCCAATGGAAATGTATCTGATTTGGGTAAGCTTGGTAGGCTATTTGTAATTAACCATGGGGCCATTGTATTGTATACTCAGATAATTTTAACTTTAAAAGTAAGAAAGAGGAAGTATATTTTTTGGACCCATCTGAAAGCACAGAAATATTTCTAGTATCCATTAGATTAATAAATAGAGGCCTCATACTACTGTGAAATTGGCCTCTAAATGATGGTTAGGCTTATTTTGACCATAAGAAAAGTTAAAGGAGTTAAATAAAATGTTTATGAATCAATTTTATAGATGATTTAAATTTATCCAAGTACTAAGAATATATTTAACTACTATTTTAAGTTAAGAAAAAGTTTGTTTTCATGGATGTTAGATGCCCAGGCTCCCTGAAGTACTCAAGCTTTTATCAAAGGATGAAAATAACAAAATCACCCCAAAATTACTATAATTCAGATTTAACCTCTGTCATTTAAACCTTAAAAGAAAACAGTATGTAGAGGAGGTTCATCTCAAAATGAAGATAACACAACCTGTAATTAATTTTTGGAAAGAGCCCAAGTTAAAATTGAGCATGAAATTAGAATTCTTAAGGGCCTTTGGGAATATCTTAGAGAAATGATGAGGAGGTAAATTATCTTAGTAGATTGGCTTGTCTCATGTGTTGTTTTTCACAAATTTGTTACCAGTGGTTTAATTTGGATCAGAAAGATTACTCCCCCAAGTCATAGAATGCTAATGGTCTGGATTCAGAGGGGAGCCCTATTAATATGTGAGAGAAAGTCAAAAAACAACAATTAAAGTGGTATGGTGATAATAATTAGTGATTATTGAAGATTAATAAATACAATTTTTTACTTAATAATTTCATTAATGTCATTTAATTTCAAAATTCAAAGAACAATATTAGAAATTACATTTTTCCTGCCCTTTTAGATCATTTTTCATCCTGTGAATTATTATCCTTTTGGACATAAATTTGGGAGTTTTTTCTCTTGGAATCTATTGTTTGTAATTTATTTTTAGTCTTAGAAGAAGAGTAAAATAAAAGAGTTTTAGTTTAATATGCTTATTTCTTGATTAAAATCAATAAAAAACAGTATCAGTAATGGAAAATTACAGAAAAACACTGTAAGTATTGTGTATTATATCCTGAAGTACATAGATGTATATACCTGTTTAATTATTCAAAAACGCAATATGTGTATATTGATAAGGAGTATACAGAGGTTCATAAGCTTGGCCTGTTTCTATAATGTTTAAAATCATTAGTGAGTGAGTGGATAAATAAGAAAATGAGATTACTGCCACTATTTACCTAACAGACAAGCAAAGTAATCTATCTATCTGGGTGTGAGAATCAGATAGAACTAGTGCGAATATTCTATTATGATTTAGAAATAATAAAACACATTAATAGCCATACTGAACTCAAATAATAAGCACAATTACCATCTCATTACTCTGCCTGAGATATAGCTTTATGAATATACTAATTAAATAAAGAATGTGGACAGATTCAAGAGATAAGTGTGAGAAAGAAAATTAGGAGGTCTTCTTCCTTGATCGGCTTCTTATATCATCATAATTCTATCCCTTTCAGCACTGAGCACTAGAAGTGTGTTACTCAAAAAAGGAATGATCTTAGATTTGTAATTATGAAAAGTAGGTATGGAAAAGGGGGAAGAATGATCTTTCACCTGAAATGAATCACTGCCATTGAGTTACCTCTTTTCTTCTACTTGACTCTTAAGGTGTAATTTCTTGCATATACTGTCAACCTTATGAGCTCATTTATTTATAAGGACTCTTCTTCTCTTTCAGTTCCCATTCCTAGACCTTTGAGTACTTCAACTAGCTTAGCCTGCCACATCCTTGAGGCCTGCTTGGTGCCATACAGGGACTTGTTTGACTGAAATACCCATTGTAAGGTGTGGATATGAAGCTTTGATTGAAAATCAAGTACTTTTCCTGTCCTCAAAATTTGTATAAGGTAAAAATTTGATCAAAAATAGTATGAAATATTATTTTTAAGAGAAAACACACCAAAGTTTTTGTTTTTAACTTTATAAGTAAAAAACAATAATATTTTAAATATTCATTGTTTTACCAACAATGAAAATTTATCCAAAAATACTCTACAAGAGATATTTAAGGCTACAAAAGAAATTTCAATTGGAATTAATTTAGAAAATAACTGCAAGAAATTAATTAAAAAAAATTCTTCAAAAAGATTATTAAAGAGAAAGAATTCCCAAAAGTGACCAGAGTGAATTTGGAAAAAAAGTGACAAAGTCTAAAGTGATGAAAGATGCTTTAATTCACTTATGGGGTGGTTCAGGGGTAAAAATGATTATAATAGTTACAAAAAAGTGATCAAAATGATTTTTTAACATTGCTAGAAGGTTTAAAATGATTAATAAAAGGTGGTTGGAATATTTTATTGATTGGTTTGACAGTGTTTAAACTAATTATAAAAGGAAAGGATTCTAACATGAAGAGAAAAGTGGGGCAAAGAAGACATTCTTTTATAGCCATCAATTTTCATACTCCAAAAGTGAATTTTACTCCTGTCAGTTGTGAAAAACACTCTGAAAACAGAAAATCCAATTATGGCATCATTGAACCCTGGTTTAGACCAAAAAAGGGCTGGCTTTAGCCATTTTAGACCCTTAAATCAGCCATTACTATAGTAATACCTGATCCAGAGCCTTCAAAACTTGTCAGAATGTGTGTAAGAGACATGGAAACAAGTTAAAACTTTTTTTACTAAGATTTTTTTAGCTGAAGGGTAGTTTTACCCTCTTGGCAACAGTTAAAACTGCCCTGGTTGGTATCAAAACCTCATCATCAATTAAGTCACAGACCCTGTGACTCAATTCCAGGCCAAAAGTGATGAAATTTTGTGTGGATTTTGACATCTTATGCCTGTCAGAAAGGATTTTTGGGGTCAGGCTCCCCCTTGGAGAAAGAGTACCTTTTCCCCCACAGAATTAGTCTTTCCAATTTATTTTTTCTTTAATTCCTCATCATGTATTATAATTGTAATTTACATATGTAATTCAATTGAGTTTTACAATACACTTACTGTAATAATTGAAGCCTCATATGTAAATTAAAGTTCACTTATGTAATACACACACACATTTTGACATTTCAATTGAAAATACTTCAATTCCTCATAACTTCTAAACTACACACAACACCTCCATTTTAACACAAAAATTGATGGTTAACACTGCATGTGATGTGAATGAAATCAAGGTTTTTAGGATTTTCAACTTTTTTACAGAAAATACTAAAAGACTTAATTTAAGCTTGTTTAAAGTTGAGTTACAGAAATTTTACCCTGAGGTGACCCCACCTTATTTTTTATGAGGAGTCCAATGGTAAAACAATTTTCATATGCTTATTTTTAGGATAAAAAGTTATGATAATTTTTATTTAACTTTTTTCCAAAAATATTTTAATTTTGGTAGTTTTGTTGAAAATTCATTTTTACTTAATTTTTTCAAGTAAAAATGTGTTTTCACAAATTTAAAATTCAATGTAATTTTACTTTCAAATTATAATTGAATTTTCATTTTTATATATAAATTTATATTTATATTTTAGTTCTTACTTTGATAGAATAAATTAATTTATTTTATTTATATTTATATCTTATTTTATTTTTTGTGGTCTTTTGGGTATATGAAAAAACCTCTAAGGCTCACATCCCCTCCCCCTAAAAAAGAATATTACTTTGTAATATTGTTATTTCTAGCTTTTCTGAACCTTCTGAGAAGTTTGGTAGCTTCAGGTATGTCTTTTTCTTCTAACCATTCATCTTCACAAGCTGGGTCACTGTACCTAACAAGGTATTCCCTTAATTTATTGGTTCTCAACTTTCTTTATTTGAGAACTTTGGTAATTTTCTTAATTCAAGATGATTCAATAGGAGGTATAACTTGGGGAACTTTATTCCTCAAAGGAAATTTTTCAGCATCACTAGATTTATATGGCTTTATAAAGCTCACTGGAAATGTAGGATGCTTATTGCTAAGTTCCTCAGATAATTCTACTTGAACAGAATTTTCTCCATGGTTGGCCTTAATAGCAAAAGGTCCTTCAAAGGATTATTTGAGCTTTTTACATCCTTTGATGTTATTGAAGTTAGTGGTGGATACAAGTACTAAATCCCCTACTTTAAAATCTGCAGTGGCATGTGATTTGTCTCATTTTTCTTTAGCATATGCAAATGAGTCTTCCATGCACCTTACTGCATGCTTTCTAGCTTTGTCTAGCATTCCTTTGAAGCTAGCAGCTGTAGGATGTATCTCAAATAAATCTTTCCTCAGGGAATCCTGAGGTAATTTGGGACTCCATCCTTTTTCTAGATTAGCAGGAGTTTGGTTGGTACTGGCATGAATAGATGTCTTATATGCCGATTCTAGTGCTGGTAAAAGAGTACACCAATGATGGGTGAATCCATCACAATCCTTAAATTCAAGGCCATACGCACAAAATCTTCTTACCATGTCTTCCAAGGTTTGGATCATTCTTTCAGCCAGACCATCAGTCTGTGGGTGGTAGGCTGTAGAGAAGGATAACTTTGTCCCAAAAATTTGGGGAAGATTTGTCCATAGTGCTGAGGTTAATTTGGGGTCTCTGTAATTAATGATGTTTGTGAATATTCCAGTCCATGATACTACTATATTCCATATCAGAAGAGCTGTATCCATGGCTATATCATCTTTGTGAAATGGTAGAAAGATTGGAGTCTTACTAAATCTGTCAACAATAACTAGGGAAGCATTATAACTTCTATCACCCCCTTGTGGTAGACCAGTTACCCAATCCATATGGACAATTTCCAAAGGTCTGCTGGGTTCTTGTATCTTGATCATATTTCCAAGTCTTTTTCCAGTGGATTTATTTGCCTTTTGGCATCTGTCACAGGTTTTTAAATACTCTGCAACATCTTTCTGCCACATTGGCCACAATATACAGGTCTTTATCTTTTCTCTTGTTCTGTCTTCACACAGATGTCCTGAAAAGGGGCTGTCATGGTATTCTTTCAGTACAAGATTGATTAAGAACCTGTCCACAACTGTCATGACACATTTATGCTTAGTTCTGTGGTAAATTATACCATCCAGTAAGTGGACTCTTCCTTCATAATATGATTTTTCCCATATTTAATCTAAGGCAAGTATCAAAGAGTTGTCTTTACAGTATTTAGTAAGTAATTGGAATAAAATGCTACAATTATTATCCTGAGTATAACTGTTTCTCACTTCTTCAAAGAAAGTGGTGTCCAGATTTGTAACACTGATTCCTTCCATTGGGTTCTGTGGGGAAGCTTCTTCTGGAAAATAAGAAGGGTTATCAATATTATTTGGTAATGGCCATCTGCTCAGTCCATCTGCATTTTTTATGAATATTCCCATTTTTGTGAACAATGGTCATATTGCCCCTATACTATTGTATGGCTATTTTCCATCTGAGAATATGTCTGTTAGGTTTATTCATGTTTAAAAGTTACTTAACAGCGGTACAATATGTTATTACTTTAAAAACACATCCTATCAGGAAGTAATTTAGCTTTTCCAAGGCCCAGACAAGGAATAAACACTTCATTTGACTTGCTCCATATCTGGCTTCAGTTGGTTTGATTTGCCTGGATATTAAGCATATGGGTCCTTCCACAGGTTTATCATTAATAATCTGGACGTTATGAAGTGCAGCACCAAGCCCATCTCCTGATGCATCAATATAAATCTTAAAAGGAAGCTTAAAGTCTGGAATCAGTAAGAGTGGATCAGTGTTTAAGGCTTTGACTCTGTCAATAGTCACTTCAAACACTGTGTCCTTGTCACACAACTTAGACAGAGGCTTTGCTATTGATGCAGAATCTTTAATATGCTGTCTGTAATATTCTGCAAACCCCAAAAGTGACTGAATTTATTTTTTGCTCTGGGGAATAGGCTTCAGTAGTACATCTGCAGCTTTATTTTTTTCAATTCCAAGGGATAAGCCAGATACTACATGTCCCAGTGCTTTGAGTTCTTTGAATCCAAAATTACATTTCTTCAAAGAAATTTTCATGTTTACAGATTTTATTTTTGTCAAACCTCTGGATAATCTGTATATATGTTCTTCCCAAGTCTTGGAACAGACAATAATGTCATCAATGTAAATGATTAACCATCCTTCTGAAAGTTCTTCAGGGAAGATTTCATTCATCATTCTTTGGAAGTGTGAAGGTGCATTCTTGATACCAAAAGGAATCCTCAAATATTCATATACTCCACCATGAACAATAATTCTCAAGTATCTTCTTGCCCTTGGTGTCACCACATTCTGATGAAATTCTTTAAGGGCATCCATAGGGCGTATATACACTGCTTGAGATATCTGGGTATGGGAAATTTGGATTTTTGGTATTGGGTACCTGTCTGGAACAGTGTAAGTGTTCAGAGCTCTAAAGTCCCCAACCATTCCATATTTTCCATTATGCCATGCCACTATGACTGGTGTGGTTATTTCTACTTCCTCATTATGGCTGACCTTCCTTATTACACCAAGATTTAGAAGTTCTTTGATATGAATTTCCAGAGCTTCTCTTGATTTAGGACTTGCTGAATATGCAGTTCTTCTTAAGAGTGGTGGATAAGTTCTTTCAATATTAAGGATGATGTCAGCTTCATGAGCAACAATTGCCCCCAAAGGTTCTTTGTCTGGTGCAAATGCTTCTTTGTGGTCATATGAAAGGGAAGAAAGTTCAATTTCCTGTTTATCAGTCAGATGAAGGCTTCTTTCAGCTTCATTTAACTGTTCAGATTTGAATTTCTCCAACTAAAAGCTGACTGGTGATACTTTGCTTGTTGTAATTTGTCTTTTAAATGGTAAAAAGTCAAATGTTTGACGCTTATTGTCTCCAATGGTAAAGTATCTGTCCTTTTTTTTATGTAAGTCTATGCCATGCATGATCAAATAGTCATTTCCCAATATAAAATGGGTACTAGAGCAATTTTCCATAACAATAAATTCAACAGTTATTCTTATATTTCAATTTATTTGTGGAAATATGACAGTACTCTCAAATATGCCTAATTACTTCATTGGACTACTTGCACTATTAAGTTTTATGCCATCAATTGGCAACAATTGATCTCAAAAATTTAGTACACAAGTCCTAAGAAAAGATTTTCCAACACAAGAGCAGAAGGCTCCTGGGTCAAGTAAAAGTTTAGTGGGTTTGTTTTCAATTACCACTTCTGTTATACAGGAGCTACCAGCTGCATAACCTTTCCCCCTGTTTGGTTTGGCTTTCATTAGTTGTGCATATTGAATTCTTGATAAATAAAGTTGACCATTGCTTAATTGTGGCAAGTGGGAATAAGATTCAATGATGTCAAAAGTGGAATTGATATTTTCTATATCTTTTGAATATTCAGAAAATATTGATGATTTATCATCTTAATTTTCTACATCATCATCTTTTTCAACATCAGGTTCCTTTTCAATGTCAATTTCATTGATTTTTCCCTTCCTGGTACATGCATTAGCTAAATTTGTGGTGCTTTGGAAAATATGGCACTTACTGATTATATCTTCGGATTTATACTTCATATTATTAGAATTTTCTTTGGGATTTTTGTCCACAGAATCTCTCTGAGGTGTATTAAACCTTGTTTTGAGATTCACCCTACTAAAACCAATTCTGGTTCTGGTGGTTACTTCTTCTAATATATTAATAATATCTTCTGCTGAAGATTTTTCACTAGTACTTCTTTTGACAGCATGCTCTAAGTCACCTCCACATTGTCTTGGAATTTTTCTGTGAATCATGAATTCTGACATTTCAGGATATAATGCTGTTAATATGTCTTTTTGTTGGCTAAACCGTGGTAAAGCTTTGTCTTTATCAGAATTAAATTTGGCAGATTCAAAGGCTGTTTCAACTTTAAATCTCCAAGCATCATTGGCCCATTTGTTGATATTTTGGGTTTTCCACCAAGTCCAACTTTGTTGTCCATGTGCTTGTCTTAATTTGATATACCATCTGTGGGCTGATCTGGTAAGCAAGGTGTTAAATATTGCCTTTACCAATCTGTCTGTTAATTCAAAATCTTCTTCAATCATGCCAATAACTCTGATGAATTCCATATGGTCATATTCTCCTTCACCACTGAAATGAGGCCATTCTTTACATTTTGGTACTTCTTTTAAGAGTGCTTGGCTCATTGATGGTTCCAAGTTATGAAAAGAAGTGGAAAGTTCACTTTTTAATTGTGAATTTTCAACCTCCAATACTTGTGGATTTGGAATTCTTGTGCCCTCATTCTGATTCAAAGGTGTAGGCATTCTTGGTAAGGTGTGAAGTAATTGTTCAATATCATTCATTTTACTGTTGCTAAATCTTTGGGAATTTCTGAATTAATGTTGTAAACTTTGTATTGAACTCATTAAATTGGCTTTATGATTGTCCTCTGTTTGTGTTAATTCTTGCCATAGTTCTGTTTTTCTAGTATTATCAGAAGTTATTTGATCCAACTTCATTGTCAATTTTGATATTTCCTCTTGTGATGTGTCAAAACACTTTTTCAAGGCAATCATATATGTCTTTAATTCAGTAAATTATTTTGAAATATTATCAAGAAAACTTTCATTCCCCTCTTTGATAGTACTTATGGCATGTTTTATTCTTATTTCAATTATGTCATCAATATTGAACTTAGAATATTTGTCTGTTAATTCTTTGATATTGGCATATTGTTCATATATCTTATTGAAAAAAGAATTATCATTATAAGAAGCCCTAATTGTTCTTAAAACTTTCTCAAAACACCTCAGTGTTTCATTTATTTGGCTCAAACTTAAGTTATTTGTTTTAATATTGTTACAAATTGATTAATTTTTATCAGAAATATGACTTTTTATGTCATTTATAGCTTCATACAACTCTGGGATAGCATCAAAAATGTCAGAGATAATTTCTGATATTTTGATCTGGCTTCCTCCTTTTTCTGTAATTCCATCATTGTTATGGCCATCTGAAATACATTTTCCAGGGAATCCTGCTGAATCTTTGAGATTCTGTAGCCCTGGCTGTAAGGTTTTGTGGCTGGTGCCTTTCCTTTGCCCTTGTTCTGAGCTTGTGGCTGTTTTTTCAAATTGAAATTGCTGCTTCTGGATACTGGGTCTGTTTTTGGCACTTGCTTGGGTGGTGTAGGGTTGTTTTTCCCCCATTCTGCTGTTAAAAGCATAATGTTTTTCTTTTCCATCAATGGATGTCATCCATTGAGTAACTTTCAAGTGTTGGGATGGCTCAGGAATTTTCTCACAGTCAGGTAAAAATTCATGCAGTTTTTCCACAGATTTGCAAGGATCTGGTACTCTTTGTGCTGCAATGCATTGTTGTAGGCCTTCTGGCTGGCTTTGTATATGTCCACTGAGGCTTCTTGTGGCAATGTCAGCTCTTTTTGAAGGTAAAACAGTATTATTAGCTTCAGAATGAACTAATTTATTACTTTTGGATTCATCAACTGACACTTTTCCTTCTTTAACTGATTGGCTTCTGCCATAATCACATCTATGACCTTTTTGGGAGCTTCTTGAGGGGTTATAGCTGGCTCCTGATCTGGTTGAAGGCATATTTATGATTAAAAAAGCTTAAAAAAAGTAATTTTACATAAAAAACTTACTATTGGAAAATTCTTTGCTTTCTGAAGAGTATTACTTATATCCAAGTTAATTAATTCAGAAGAAATTGGCTCTGGTTGATTATTCTGGGTTATAATAATTGTACTATTATGGTCAGAATTAACAGTACTTGCAGGAATAATGCTGGTTACTGTTGAAGCTTTTTTGATATTTTCTTGTCTTACTAAATTGTCAGACACTAAAATTAATGAAAAGACAATTGATTAAGTAAAAAAGATTTTTTCAAAAGAGTAATGAAAAATAAAGCCTCACTTCTAATGTGAAATTTTTTATTTTTTATGCATTTTTTGAATTAAAAGTATTTTTTATATGTTTTTAAATTTTTAAATATAAAAAAAGAAGATTTAAAAAGAGTAAAAATTATGTCACAGGTAAAATATCATGGCTGGGCCCCCAAATTTAAGGTGTGGATATGAAACTTTGATTGAAAATCAAGTACTTTTCCTGTCCTCAAAATTTGATTAAAAATGGTATGAAATAGTATTTTTAAGAGAAAACACACCAAATTTATTGTTTGTAACTTTATAAGTATAAAAAAATAATATTATAAAGATTTATTGTTTTACCAACAAGAAAAATTTATTCAAAAATACTCTACAAGAGATATTTAAGGCTACAAAAGAAATTTCTTCAAGAGCAATTTCAATTGGAATTAATTGAGAAAAGAACTGCAAGAAATTAATTAAGGAACAAGGTCTTTAAAAAGATTATTAAAGAGAAAACACTCCCAAAAGTAAGAAGAGTGAATCTGGAAACAAAGTGACAAAGTTTACAGTGATGAAAGATGCTTTAATTCACTTATGGGGTGGTTCAGGGGTAAAAATGATTATAAGAGTTATAAAAAGTGATTATAAATTTTTTTTCACATGGTTAAAAGGTTTAAAATGATTAAAAAAAGGTGGTTGGAATCTCTTATTGATTGGCTTAACAGTGTTTAAACTAATGATAAAAGGAAAAGATTCTAACATGAATAGAAAAGTGGGGCAAAGAAGACATTCTTTTATAGCCATCAATTTTCATACTCCAAAAGTAAAGTTTACTCTTTTCAGTCGTGGAAAACACTCTGACAACAGAAAATCCAATTATGGAATCATTGAATCCTGGTTTAGACCAAAAAAGGGGCTGGTTTTAGCCATTTTAGACCCTTAAATCAGCCATTACTATAGTAATACCTGATCCAGAGCCTTCAAAACACATAAGAATGTGTTTAAGAAACTCAGAAACCAGTTAAAACTGTTTTAACTTAAGGATAGTTTTACCCTCTTGGAAACAGTTAAAACTGTCCTGGTTGGTATCAAAACCTCATCATCAATTGAGTCACAGACCCTGAGACTCAATTCTAGGCCAAAAGTGATGAACTTCTGGGTGGATTTTGACATCTCATGCCTGTTAGCAAGGATTTGGGGGGTCTGGCTCCCCCTTAGAGCTAGAGTTCCTTTCCCCCCAAAAGTAATCTTTCCAAATTATTTTTCCTTTAATTCCTCATCATGTATTATACTTTTAATTTACATATGTAATTCAATTGAGTTTTACAATACATTTACTGTAATAATTGACACTTAATATGTAAATTGAAGTTCACTTATGTAATACATGCACACATTTTGACATTTCAATTGAAAATACTTCAATTCTTTGTAGCTTCTAAACTACACACAACACCTCAATTTTAACACAAAAATTGATGGTTAACACCACATGTGATTTCAATTCATTTAATTTTTTGAGGATTTTCAACTTTTGTACAGAAAATACTAAAAACTTAATTTAAGCTTATTTAGAGTTGAGTTACAGAAAGTTTACCCAGAGGTGACCCCACCTTATTTTTTATGAGGAGTCCAATGGTAAAACAATTTTAATATGTTTATTTGTAGGATAAAAACTTATCATAATTTTTATTTAACTTTTTTCCAAAAATATCTTAATTTTGGTATTTTTGTTGAAAATTGATTTTTACTTAATTTTTTCAAGTAAAAATGTGTTTCCACAAATTAATTTTATTTTTAAATTATAATTAAGTTTTTATTTCTATATGTAAATTTATATTTAAATTTTATTTTTATTTTGATAATATAAATGCATTTGTTTTATTTATATTTATATCTTATTTTATTATTTGTGGTCTTTTGGGTATATGAAAATACCTCTAAGGCTCACACCCATCCTTCCTTGCCTAGGATTTCAAAACCTTTAACCTTTTTAAAATGTACACTTGCATCCATTTTTAAATGAAAAAAGGAAGTATTGATGTCAAACTGATATGGAAGATGTTCATGACAGACAACTAGGATTAGAATGATCTTAAAAGTCTCATTCCCACCAACCAATGCACAGGTGTCAAAATAGTGAATCAAATGTTCTTGGTGGTTTCCAATTACCATCCAGCAAGACTTATGGTGATTAACTTTTCCAAACTCACTTATTTGGTGTTTTAGTTTCCACATTCCTCAAACTACCTTAGTACCTTCAGATGGATATGGTACCAAATCTGAAGTTTTATGATTCATGAGTGAATCATGTTATTTCTTCACATATAAATTTCGAGCCCTCTCTTCACAAGGATCTAAAATTTCCTTCTTATACATTACTACATCTGCATGCATTAGTTTGTCTGGGGGTCTTACCTGGTATTTTGTACCTTCAAGAATGTTTTGAGTCCTGATTTGACTTGACATGTCTGATGGTGCTGTGTCATAGTAAGGAACATAACCATTACTTGTAGTTTCTTTTCTGGGGATTTCAGTTCACAGCTTGATGATTGATTCTCAGCTGGAGCTTGTTGAGAAATCACATTTTGATAGCTACTAATCAGGCTTCTTGATTGGGAAAATAAATCTTTCAATACAGGGAGATCAACTGTTCAAGGTGATATTTTTCCTAGAAGTCTTGGTAGGACATGGTTATCCTTTCTGAGTATCATTTTGGTTTCTTACTTAAGTTGAGAATATTCAGAATTCAACTTTACCTTCTCTGTGATCACATTTAAAACCCTAAGTGCATACAAGTAAGTTCTGAATGTAAGATCATTAATTACTCCATCATCTACATGAATATTACTACTAGTATTTTGATTCTTGACAACAACTTTTATTACAAAGGGTAGGAAACAACTTATATTACAAACAGGCTGCATTGTTGATGACCTTTTTAGGAGTACGCCATTTTGTGAGACCACACTTAGGAACCTGTGGGGTAAATGGTTCAACAGAATTTAAGTATGTATTTCTGCTTCATCCCAGTAATCTGTTTAGATGCTATATTGGGCTAATAAACACCTAATTTTAGTCAAAAAAATGTTGTTTAAAATGCTCTTCTACTCCATTATCTTTAGGGGAGTGAGAAGGACCTTGCTCCAGGCTTATCCCTTTAGAATGATTGTTCTTTTTAAAACTGTTGGAGTAATATTCACCACCTTGATCAGAATTAATGTAACCAGGTGTGATTCTTAGTTTTTCCTTAGTTAATTTAAAAATTAATTGATAAATCCTTCTTCCTTCCCCTTTTCTGTCATTGTATAAATTCAATTAACTTGACTGAAATCATCCATCATGACCAGTATATAGCAATACCTTGACAACTGGGTGGTGAGATTTTCAACATATCCATGTGAATCTTGGTGAATGAAGAGTTTGTTCTTTGTAAGTTTTTGAAATGAGACAGTATTTTAATTTTAGCATTAAGGAATACCTGGCATTCACTTGAGGGAGTTAAACTTCCATTAATTTTAAAGTATATTCATCACTTGGATGTCCCAAGATGGAATGTTAATCCCTTTTCTTCTGTGATTCAGGGAGGAAAAACAAAAATTGGGACCAGAGTTTTGTTTAAAACAGGTTTCCCAAGTGGTTTAATTTTTCAATGATTAGAAATGTTCCACCCTTAATCAAAGGTTTGAGCCCATGGTCAAGGAGCTGTGATATTTACAGAAGATTAAATTTTCCCTTAGGAAAATAGTACACTGGAGAGATGTATACTCCTTGAAATATCAGTGCTCCCTGATGGGTTATGTGTTTCAGAATAGGTATTTAATTCTTTTTCTACCTTAACAATGTTGGTAAGGTTTCTCAATTCATTTACTAGAGAGGAACTGGCACCTGAGTCCAAATATATTTGGTCAGATATTTTGGAGCCTAATGTAAGTACTTTTTCCTATATATCATAAGCATCTGGGTATAGCTATTCAAAGTCTGCCCATGACTCTTTTGAAGATTTGGAAACAAAATTAATGTTTGAATGGTGGAATTTTTTTATTTCCTAAACTTTTTAACATTACTTGGGTGGTTTCTGACCCATCAACTATTCATGTGATTGAGGGTACCACATGGGCTCCTAAAACACTGATATGTGAAATTACAAAGAACCAATAATATGAATGGAACTTCTGCTTGGGAAATGTGTCTGACCAAGTTGTGAGGAAGCTCTTACAACTAAATGTTCCATCTTTTGAATTGAATGTATGGACTCCTTTTGTTTTTGAACACTTTTTGATATCAAAAAGAACAAGGAGGGAACTAGTAGCTCAGGATGAGACTTTATTGTGACTAATTTCCCATGACCAATAGCTTAGGAAGATATAAATGTAAACAGGTACTTATTAACCTCAAGGAATCATTATCTGACTTTTTTTTTATCTTCCAATAAAAATCAGGTATTAGGTCACTAAATCTCTAACAGGAACACAAAAACTAATACAAAAAGTGTTCAAGAGAGCAGTGAAATTCATTTTGTTGGAAAATGAAAAATAATACAAAGGACACAATTTTAATTTTCAACTGGTCTCAATTGGTACACAGCACATATTTAAATCCTCATAAGCACCTGAGCAAAAATTGTGAGGCAGAAAGATTAAATAAAACATTAGTAGATGCAGCAAGAACAATGATATGTGAATCTGGACTGTCATAAACGTTTTGGTAATATTCATAAATAAACAATGGACTCCCAAATACTAAAACACCCCTGGAGCTGTGGTGTTGGAGAATACCTCAAGAAAAGCAAATATACCCATTTGGGGCCAAAGCCTTCTTAAATACACTAGTTGAGAAACAGAGCAAAATGGAGGACAGGGGAAGTATTTGTAAATTGATTGGGTTACAAGACAAAAACAGAGTATTTTATTTCTGGAATGAAGATAACAAGATTATCATAAAATGAAATTTTTCTAGGTTTCTAGAAATTTAAACAAAAAAACTGATACACTCATTAAATAAAATGAAAATTTCAAATTTGGTAAATAAAATAACACTAACTTGAGGAGAAAAAAAAAAGGGGAAAATCTGTGACAAACAAGACAAGAAAATACTAAAACTTTCAACCAGAATAGACACAAGAATTCCACTTACCTTTAAATAAGAAAAAATGATTCTGGAATGGAAGATGTGGCAAAAAGAAATAATAAAAGAACTTGAATCATTTGATTAAATGAATGTTTTTACACAAGTTGAGAAAACAAGTCAAATGAGAACAATAAAAACCATATTTTCATTTGATCTAAAAATTAAACCAGGTCAGAAACCAATATTTGAAGCCAGACTAGTAGCAAAGGAATTTAATCAATTCTATGGGGTAGATTGTTTCCACACATGGCTTCCCTCAGCTCATTTCAATTATTATTTTCCATTGAAATACAGCAACATTGGAATACTGCAATTTTTGACATATTTGAAGCATACCTGTGCAGTTACCTGAGCAAAACAATATATGTTTAAGCACCCATTAAATTTCATCCAAATTTGAAGGGAAAGGTTATGAAAATGAATAAGAAAATGTATGGGCTAAATCAAGAAGGAAGATTTTGGTGGTTACACTTTGAGAAATTAATGTCAGGTATGAATTTTCAGATTGAGGAACTTGAACAAATCCTATATTTCTGTAAAAAAATGGGACACAAAAATATATGTATAGATGAATGTGGATGATGGTGTTGTTTTCTCAAACAATCAAGAGGCTTTGGACAATCTTAGGAGGAATTTAATTCATCATCTGAAGGTTAAGTGAGAGGAGAAGGTTAAAAAAATAGTGAGAATCAAAGTAGATATAAAAGATTGGAAAATAATGTTAAAGCAAGAAAATTTTTCAAAACAGATTATGAAAGCTTTTTAAAATAAGAGTGGTCCAAGCTTAATACAAACAACAACATCACAATATACTCAATTAAAAACCAAGGATAAAGATGGGGTGGAAATTACTTGGTACCAGTCACTCATTGGCTCTTTAAATTATTTAGAACTGGGAACAAGGCCAGATATTTCTCATTTGGTAAATGTACTGGCAAAAATTTCTAAAAACCCTTAAGAGAGACACAGGAATGCACTGAGTCACCTATTAGCCTATGTCAAAAAAAAGTAATTACTAACTCTCTTATCAACAATAATATCAACTGCTGGATGGGGAGGGGAATTCCAACATTTGACCATGGGGTTCCTCATCAGGTTATTTGAGTTCCCAATAGTATGGGGATCAATAAGACAGAAGGTAGTACCAAAATCAACTTGTAAAGCAGAATCAATATTCTTGGGGATGGAAATGTAATTCTTGATGTTTATACTACAACTGGTGAAATTATGTTTACCAACACAGAAGAGAAATATGTTATGTGATAAAAAAGCAGCAACATTATTACTTAAAGGTTTGAGGAGTATGATGAAGTGCATGGAATTGAATTTCCATCACATCAATGAACTAATTATAAAAAACAATATCAAGCTCACCTGGGTTGCAAAAACAGACCAACTGGCTGATTTATTAACAAAACAATTAAGTCCAGGGAAGCTAAAAGCATATTTGGTAAACTTTGTAGAATGTGGCAAAGGTTGAAGGAGAGTGTTATAGAAAATAGGGAAGCTTCTGAAAATCTTTCCAAAACCCAGAAACCATGAGAAAATTTTTCAAATAGAATAAAAAGACTCATTGGGTTCAACCAAAAGGAAAGCAATGAATATTGAAGAATAAAATCTTAATATAAGCTATAACACTACACACCACACCTCAATTTTAACAGAAAAATTGATGCTGGACATCATATGTGATTTAAATTAAGTTAAAGTCTTGATTATTTCCATATTTTCATATAGAAAATAATGAATACTTAATTTAAGCTTATTTAGAGTTGAGTTACAGAATTTTCACCCAGAAGTGATCCCATATGATTTCTTATGAGGAATCCAATGGTGAAATAATTTTTATATATTTGTTTATTGAAGAAAAATTTATAATAATTTTTATTAAATTTTTTCTAAAAAATATTTTAATTTTAATATTTTTGATGAAAATTTCTTTTTACTTTATTATTTCATGTAAAAATATATTTTTACATTTTTAAATTTTGATGTAAACTTATTGTTAAATTTTCATTATAAATTTAATTTTATATTTATATTTTATTTTTTTGTTTTTATATTTAAAAATGAAAGTTTTAATTTTTAATTATAAATTAATTAATATTCTGTAATCTTTTGGGTATATGAAAATATGTTAAAGGCTCACAAATAACTTAATAAAGGTTGTATCAGAAGTCCAAATTCCAAGAATTGAGTTTGAAACCTGTATAGCTCTGCCATATTTAATGTTAGGCACACCAACTGAGTAGTCACTGTGTAGAACTCATTAAGGGCTACAAAATAAACCACTTTTGAGCACTCTATTTTCAAAACTGACAAAGGTATGGCAGTTTTAAGGTCAAAGTCCCACAATATTGGTAGAAACCCAATACTGTGGGATAATACTATCCCATAACTATGATTATGAGGTGTCAAAGTCATGAAAAACTGTGTTTATACTTCAACACCTCATCATATGACTAATACAGGGTCCCCTGATGTGTGCTGTACAGCTTTCTACATGTCTGTGAGGACCCCAGGTGAAAATTTTCACCCTTCTTTGTGGAAAGTGACTAAAAACCACATCTGGGCCCTCTATAGGTCATACTGGGCTGTATAAGCCACAAGCCCATCACTGGAAGTGGAAAATCCTTCACTCCTTCTATGTGCTAAGGTCCAGAGACCTTCTTCCCCTCTTCAGGATAAAAAGGGACCTTTCTCTGTTCAAAAGAGAAATCCCCATCCTGCTTTTATATTTCCTATGTGGTACAATTGTTAACAAGCAATTATACGCTTGGAAACAATAACCAGGTATAATTATAGTAACCCAGCTGATGATATCTGCACCCTGGCCTTTCCATAGCCCTCACCACCACTATATTGCCTATAGAAAAGCCCCCAAAATGCTTTAAAACTATTTTTATTATCTTATCTATGTGTCACAGTCATAGCTAAGCTTGCATCTACAATCCTTATGGCCTTCCCACAGACTCAGCCTGACACTGCACATGAGTGGGTTATGGAGGGGAGTGTTGCAATATCACATGATCACATGATAAAATATTAACCTAACCTATATCATCACCAGAAAATTGCATATGCATAACATGCCTTTGTTGAATTTAAGAGGATTCATCACAAAACTTTTTGTCCCTCAGGGTGCTCTTTTCTTCAATTTTTTTATTTTTACTTTTTTGCAATTTACTAATATTGAAACTCTCAAAGGTCCCAGCTATGCTGATCTTTCAGGGGAGATCCATCAATACTGCTAACTACAAATCATCGTACATTACCTGTAACCTCTAATGCATCCGTACAAAATCAAATCACAGTGGGTAAGCAGCATGGCCCAGTCATAAAATGTTGGAATCCTGTTCGCAAGGTCAGCTTTTTGGCCAGGCCCAAGAGGGCATCGCTCGCTGTGGCAGCTCAAAAAGTATTCTGTCTGATTCCGTTGACGCATTCTTTCCGGGATGCTCCGTGGCCTTCTTCGACGTTCTCTTTCAAGAAGTACTGTATTCATCTCGAATACTGAATACCACTCTCTTTGAATTTTGGCTTCACCCCGTCGTGGGCTGGGCAATGCAGACAGAAGCGTGCCAGACCACTTCCACTTTCTCAAGCCTCGTATCGCTTGGCGACAGTCACGCTAGCACAAAGATAATCTTCACAAGCATCGGGCTTGCCAATCAGAACTTATCAGGATCGGTCTTCTGGGAAAATGAAGCCATTTCGGCACGCCAATACGCTCGAGCAAGCAAGCTGGGATGAGCCTGGCTACTACGAGAATCGCCTTAGCTCCTTTCGGCCGTGCAGGACGGGGTTGTCTGATATTCATACTGAAGCTGTCTTACCATCCCAAACAGGGTGCAAGACTATCCTGGACGATCGTGCCTTTCCCTTCACCTCGGTGTGGCATTGCCTGATCGTTGGTGCCACCATCATTGCGAGACAGCTGCTTAAGAGGACTGGGAATCCGTCTGGTCTCCTCCGTTACTCCACGCCCTTGAAATTGAACACCCAGAACATGTTGGCCGCCAGAGCAAAGGTCTTTCTTGGGCTGTTGTCCATCGGCTCATACGTAGTTTCAGCTCAGGTCTCCCAACGGGGCCCTCCATTGCCAGCCAGCCATCTCAGTTTATCATCCTTGAACTGGACCCTGTCGAATGCCAACCGCTCGATTACTATACCCACACCTTTCTTGAATCAAGCTCATTTAGCACTTATCGATGCTGGCATCATCGACGAGCCAAACATCGGCTTGAATGAAGGCACAACTCGCTGGGTGGGCGAAGAAGAGGCTTGGACGTGGCAAACCACCTTCCAACTTGCTCAGCAAGACTGGTCTACTGCCGACCGAGTGAGTCTTCCTCTTGTTCTTTTTCTATATTTGTTCAGCCACCCAAAAAGCTGATTAACCCTCTTTGCTTTTTTTCCTTGAACGATTTCAGTTTTACCTTGTTTTTAAAGGACTCGATACTTTTTGCGAGATTGAATTGGCCGGCCAAAAAATTGGGTCTACCAACAATTCCTTCAGGAGCTGGGTGTTTGATGGTAAACTTTCCTTATTTCAATTCAGTCTTTGCGACCAACAGATGGCGAATAATTTTTCCTATAGTCACTAGTGCCTTGAAGGACTCTCGCCATCGCTCCAGCATATCCCTATCCTTAAAGTTTGCTTCAGCATGGAAAACAGCTACTAGAATAGCCAATGAACCACCTCAACCTTGGTATTCAAAAGATGTTGGGTATGATAACTTGATTGATACCTACGAATATGACTCCCGCAACTGGGTCCGCAAGCAACAATCTGATTTCGGCTGGGATTGGGGTATGTGACTTGCTTATCAGCGTTGCCTCTCATTCAATCAATTTCCCCAATATCTTTCATTGAGCTGTTTTTTTTTCTTTTGTGTTTAGGCCCAGCGTACCTCCCTTGCGGCCCGTTTGTTGATCTTTTTGACTATCATTTATTGCCGTTTGCGCACACGGGTTAATAAACTTTTTGCATACGTTTTCAACAGACTCCAACCAGCATTTTTAATTGGACTCCCAGGATTAAAGGGAGCTGCCAAATTGCCTTCTACCCAAATTGCATCAAAACTTCTTTCAAGATCTCCTAAAAGTGGTGAGCTCAAATGATTTGTTTTGAGATTTTGATTTTTTTAGGAATAGGAAGTATGTGTGCTTATTCATCTCCCATTCCTTTCAGTCCCTTTTTGGATCCACAGGACTACAATTGATATTTATCGAAAAGGTATTCAGGCATATTTCAATTTTCAAAACTACTAGTGTTCTGATGATTTATATAATCTTTTTCCTACTTTTAGGCCAACGTAACAATCTTCACCCCGATCAAAACGCACCTTGGATATTGAATGTCACTCTTCCTATCACATCCACTCGTTCTCTCAATAGCACCGGCCTAACTCTCTCAGCTGTTTTGGTTGGAACTTCTGTTCGGCTTGAGTCGAAAACTCTTTCTATCATTAAACCTGCGGATTACATCAACCTTGGTCCTGATTACTCTTTAACCGTGGAATACACTATTGATCACCAAAGTGTAGAGCTATGGTACCCTGCCACGCTTGGTAATCCAAAACTTTATGATTTGGAATTAACATTGGATTTTCATGATGAGGACAAGGATAGTACACAATTAACATGGCATGAACGTGTCGGTTTCCGAACCATTGTTGTTGATCAAAGCCGTTACAGTGATCAAGAAGTTTCACGAGGTATCACACCAGGCACCCGTTTCACTTATGTGATCAATGGAAAGCCATTTTATGTTCAAGGAACAAGGTCTTTTTCTTTCCGTATTTGCGCCTACGCAGTTGGTAATGTGGCTTAACTGATTAGTTTACTTCGTAGTATCATCCCAATCGACACTTTTGCAGCTCGTACCAATTCTTCCACTATTCGTTGGCTACTGCAATCAGTTTTGTTAGCCCATCAAAATGTTATCCGGATATGGGGAGGGGGTGCCTATCAGACAGATGAATTTTATGATGTTGGTATTCTTTTTGCATGGTCCAATTTTCGTATTCTCACTTTAGGTTGCCTTTATCTCATCCAGATCTGTGATGAGCTTGGTATCTTGGCTTGGTCCGAAGCTGTTTTTGCTTGCGGATCTTATCCAATTTCCTCACCATTTTTAATTGACAATATTCAGGCGGAAGTAGCCGAGAACGTCGCAAGATTGAATCGGCATCCCAGCACTGCTCTTTGGGCTGGTAATAATGAAGTATGTCTTACATTTACTCACATTCTGGTCATAAGATCTGAAGTTTTGAAAACAAACAAACCTTTCTCCGGACACAAGGGAGAAATTTATTTGAATGGGTTCGGCACCAGTTGGAAAAACCAATCGGTCTACTTCGATGAATATGACTACCTTTTCAGCCGTAAGCACCAAAATATTTCTGCTATTTCTCTCACTGACTCATTCAAACCGTTTTACCATCGTAGATGCAATACGCGACGTCGTTCTGAACAACACTCGCTCTATATCATATATACCGTCTTCTACGACTCAAGGGTATGCACCAATTCTTGAGATCTCATCGTCATGTACTGATGCTCAAATTGGCGCGGTTTCTAGTTATCTTACTTTGGACCCTTATGTATCCCGCTACCACAACTCCCAGCCTGGCGAACTTCACGGTGACTCAGAGCTCTATAACTACAATACTGGACAAAGCTTTGACATCAATGCTTATCCTAAGGCCCGTTTTGTCAATGAGGTCAGTCATCTAATTATTCATTATTTCAGCGCTGCCGCTTCAAAAGTCAAATACGCCTGAATCTCATGCGCTTTATTCAGTTTGGTTTTCATTCTATGGCTTCAATTTATACTTGGGATCGAATATTAAAATCCCCTGAGGATTACGCGTTTGATTCGATAGTCCTCCGTAGTCACCTCAAGGTGCGCTCTTTCATACTTTTGACTTCACAGCTGGCTAATACCCATGGATTTGCACGGCTGGCCACCTCTAGCATGACGCTGCGAGG
Source organism: Austropuccinia psidii (assembly GCA_023105745.1). Classification (NCBI taxonomy): domain Eukaryota; kingdom Fungi; phylum Basidiomycota; class Pucciniomycetes; order Pucciniales; family Sphaerophragmiaceae; genus Austropuccinia; species Austropuccinia psidii. The sequence goes on from JALGQZ010000008.1 coordinate 33,101,131, forward strand.
TCTTTAACCTATCCTTGGCTTGCTTCAGCGGGGTTGGGTGAGCTTGAGAGTGGTGTGACTACTTATTATCCTACTCCCAAACCAAACAATGATCACCGCGCTCTATTGGCCCAATGGGCTTACTCTACTCAAGGTTCGTTTTCGAATGGCTATCTGCGCCTATAGGCTGTGCATTGAGAAGAAGCCGTTTTCTCAAAATTTAGTTTTTCAAGCTGCCTTCATGGCTTCTCAAATTGCTTACTACCGTTTAGGAGCAAGCCGTAGCGAAAACAACATGGGTAAGCTCCCGCCTAAGCTCGATTCCGATTTTAATATCTATCTTGAGTTCAATTCATTTTTTGCTCAACCCGTCGAACTTTTTCAGGTGCGGTTTATTGGCAGTGTTGGTTTTCAATTTCCGTTCTTTCATAAAGTCGTTTGCTTCATAGATTTTTCTCAAATTTGGTTTTGACTATAGTGAATGACGTTTGGGAAGGAACGACTTGGTCTTCGATCGAATATACCGGGCGATGGAAAATTTTTCACTATCTTGCTGAGCGTGTTCAAGATCACGTAATTATTTCCCCAATTTTTGATCTTGAAAGTAAGATATTGGATGTATATGTTACTTCTGATTTATGGTAAGCAAAGCTGCATTGGCTAGAGAATAGAGGTAGGTTGTGTTAACATAGCATGTGACTTGACATTCCTCAGGCACATTGTTGAAGGAACGGCTCAGTGGACCTGTGAGACCAAGATGTATATTTTCAGTTGCTTATATGTCTGGCGCGTCCATTAATCCATAAGCTTTTCTGGTTAATAGGGTACGACTTTGCTGGTCGCCAATTATCAACACATGTTCGGGACTTTTCCATTAGCCCTCTGAACTCAACTCATCTTTACAGTTTAGGCAACGCATCTGCCATTGTGCCTGCCAATCAATCTGCTCAAGACGCTTGGTTGCATCTCAATCTGACAAGTAAAGACGGGAAATATTTTAACGAGCAGTTTTTCCATCCGGTCCCATTAAAATATTGCAAACTGCGACTGACAAAGGTCGTAAGCCGACCTATTGGCCACAATCAAGTCTCCCTTGAAATTGCCGATGGTGGTGGGGTTGCTGCTTGGGTAAATGGTAAGCAAGAACAATTGCTTTTGACAAACAAGAATTACGCCTTGATACTTAAGCCTCTTTCTGACGTCATGGGGTTCTACGTGAAATAGTTGAGCACCCACCAGGTAAAACCTAGTTTCCTGCCGTACAATGATGCGCAATTACTGAATTTTGCTTGTCTGACTGTTTTTTGCATCAACCAATGGATTCTTAGGGGTTCGTGGATATTTCAAGGACATAACTACAAATAAGCCTTCCAATGCATTTTTTCTTAGACCAAACGAAAAAAGGCACTTAGAATTTGTTTTGACAGAGTCAGAGAAATTAAATGTGGACCTAGCAGAAATGATGGTGGTGAGAACTATGGCGGACAATTTACATTTCACAGAATCTATGTCATTCACACACAGATTTGGTTAGGGCGTCGTGAACCCTAAAGTCGTCTGTAGGCTTGACTATACATATCTATAGATAGATTCAGATCATATGCTCAATGATTGGCTTTTTTGAATTGCAGTATGTAAAATAGCGAAGAATATTTATAACACAAAATCGAATAGATATTTCATTGGGAATTTATTAAAACTTGGTTACACAATAATTGACTTCATGGTTTCCGTGAAGATATTTTATTTTTCACCCTCATAATCTTCGGAAATCATACGTAAAAAACATTATAAAATCATTTAGCGAACAAATAGAAGAAAAATTGTTTCTTTTGTTATAGAATGTCTTTATGCTGTGTAATGAAGGTTAGGCCACTTTCAAAGCAAAATTATTTGTTTTTCAATGAGACTGAGGTAACTACCAACTATTGCTTTCCGTGGTTCAAGCATATCATGGCTGGCGACTTTGTTTATTCTTGAAAACAATATCATAATAAAACTGTTCATGTTATCTATATTGACAATATTCAGGGCAAAAGTTTTATAAAAGCAAGAGCAAAATTATAAAAGATGTAAATCTAAGTTTAAAAAATATAAAAACTATCAACTGATCACATCAATCAGCAATAATGGGCTTGATAAGTTTATTTTGTTAAAAAAAAATTAAAGTCCACAAAATATTTCTTATTCCTAAATTGATGTTAATTAAAGAAAATGAAAATATGAAAATTGAATCAGAATAATTTGTTGTTTTTTAGGAAAAGAAATATTTAATTTAAATTTGTTTTATGCAATGAAGTAATAAGCTCAGATAATAATGATAATAACAATTATTGATTATTATTATAATTTTAAAGTTGTAATATAAAAATTTCAAATAGCACTTTTAATTAAAAAATTTATTAAAAATTGATTTAAAAAGAAATATAATATAATTTAATACATCCATTTCTCAAAAAAGAAATTTTTTAATTTTGTTGACATTATTTTTTTAATTAAAACATCATTTCAGACCCCTTGCAATTAATTTTTTAAAACTTAGAGATAAATTTGGCCTTCTTTCATGGGGGGAAATTCATCAAATTCAAAAATATATTTCGGATAATTTTTTTTTTTGAGAAATATCTTTTTTTGGTCCTTTTTACTTTTTTTTTTCATTCCATTTGTTAGCAATTTTTTTTTTTCAACTCAATGTTATTTTTGATATTGATAAATTTCAATGATTTTTATTTTATTTTATTAATCCCTTAAATAAATTTAAGCCTATGAAGTAAAATCAGAGCAAAAGTATAATAACCAAAAAATATCATAAAATATAATATTAAATTAAAATATCAAAATTATGAAACAATGAGGTATTTATGATATATATATATACTCATAAGGTTAAAAATAAATTTTTATATATTTGATTTAATTATAAACAAACTTTTATAAATTAATTTTTTTAACAAAAAAAAAAAAAATAATAAAAAATAAATAAATAAATAATTATAAATTTATTTTTGATAAATAAAATTATAAATATTATATCATTTTACACCAAAAATAACCTATGGGTAGAGTTAAAATTATTTATTAAAAATTTTAAATTGTTAAATTTAAGTTTAATTTTAAAGTTATATAAATAAGGTTTATGTAAACTTAAAAAAAAAATTCTATTAAATTTAATGTATTATGTATATTTAATAAATTACTTAAGTATTTTCCATAAAGTATTTAAATCTTATGTGAGCTCTCAATTTTTTTTAAAAAAAATGGCTTTAAATAAATAAAAGGGCAAAATTTTCAAAAAAAAAAAAAAAAAAAAAAGGTGAGAAAAAGGAAAAAGAACAAATAAAGTAAAAGTTAACAAATTTTGGGATCTTCAAGGAATTTATTAAGGTTTTAAACCTTTATTAAAAGATTTTCAACCTTATTTAAACTTTAATATTAGACTTTAATTAAATATTAAAAAGTTTAAACTGGTTTATTCCTCTTTTGGACTGAAATTTCAAGCTGCCAAAGGGTAAATACTTATATGCAGGCTTTTAATCAAGGTTTTAAAAACTTTAAAAGATTAATTAAATTTAAATAATATTTAAATTTAATTTTTCAAAATATTTAAAACCTTTTAAAAAGTTAAGGTTTGATTTATATTACTATTTTTATGTGTGGAAAGATCAATAATAAATTTAAAAATTCATAAAAAAATTGATTTCTTTAATTAATTTACTTAAAAATTTTATACAAATTAAAATTGAATTTTTATTTGTATTTTATAAATTAAATATATTAAAAATTCTTTTTTTAAATAAGATTCTTTATTATTTAATCTTTAAAATACATCTTTTAATTATTTTTAAAGAAAATTAAGATTTTTTTGAAAAAAAAAATTTTTTTTTTTGAAAATATTATTTAAGAATTTTTTTTTTTCTTAAAACTTTATTTTTTGTATTATTAATATAAATTAATATTAATAAATAAGAATTAAATTTGTTTTTATTTAAAAAAAAATTCTTATAACTTAAAAAATAAAATTGAAAATAAGTGAACTTATTTTTTAAGAACCTTATTTTTTTTTAAGTATTATTTTTCATTTTTTATCTTAGAAAACCCTTTATATCCATTTTTAATAAATGAGAGATTTTATTAATGAATAAAAGAAGAATTTTAATTAATGTTTTTATTAATCATCATAAAATTAAATCAATCAATCAAAATTTTTAAAATCATTTAATATTTTATTATTAAATAATTCTTAATTTGTTTTATTCTTTATAAATAAATAATTTAAATTATAAAATTTAGATTATATTTTTTTTTTTAATAATAAATAATTGATTTCATTATATGAAATTTCTATATTAATTTTTTTTTTTATAAATCCAAAAATTTCCTATAAAAAATCTTACAATAATATTTTATAATATAAATTATTTCATTTATTTTAAATATTGGTTTTTTTTTTTTAGGTATCTATAAATTATAAAAAATTATTTAATACTATTAATTTTGTTTTTTGAATTATTTTATTAAATAAATATTATAAGTAAGTTTCTTTTTTTTTTGAATTTCTATATATTTTTTGTATAGAATTTATTTATAATGTTTATCTCTGAAAAGTTTTTATGATAAATTATTTTCTAAATAATATTAATATTATTTATAAATGGTTAAATATTATTATTATTATTTACTTTTAATTGTTTAATCAAGATCTGTTATAATTCTTATTATTACAACTGTCAGTGAATATAATAATGATAAAATAGATATAATTCATTATAATTATTAAAAATATTTTATTATTATTAAATAATAATAATGGTTATTTTTTATAATTATATTTAATAATAATATTGATTTATACTCATAATAATTAATTTTATTCTATTTTCTACTGAGGAAATTCATAGTACTCTTGCTTAATGATAATATTATCAAGATTTTCACAGACAAAAATTACAAGAACACACATCTTTTTCCTTTATTAAACCAACTAATAAACAATGAGGTTAAAAATACCAAAAAAAAAGGACTTAAAATATTAATAATCTCAATTTGAAAATGTAAAAATGAAAATCTTCTCTTTCCAGAAAATATCCTTATTATTATCAACATATATTAACAAGGGTGTAAACTCTTTCTGAGAATAAATATTGATTTTTACTTCTCATCTAAAATCTTTGGTTTAGATCAGATCTAAAAATTAGTGTGTTCTATTTAATAACTAAAAGGGGGAAATTAAATTGTACTATCTTCAAGGCCATAGTATCAGTAGATCAAGAATTACCATAGTAATAACCCTTAAAATAGCAAAAAGAAAATGTTATATTATTCACTTAAATCTAACTTATATAATTTAGATTATGCACCCAAAATATATAATTCTCTCTGGAAGAGCTGCAGTATGACTAAATAATGATACCAATTATTTCTTTTTATATAATCTAAAACAAAATTATTAATATTTTCCAAAAATTGACAAATATCCTGTATAGCTGTGCCATACTTAAGCCAAAGTGGCTCAAATGCTGAAAGCTCTTTTAGAGCTGATTTTCTACCAAAATTTGAGTTGATTTTGAGACCCTTATTTTGGAAACTGGAAAGGTTATCAAGTATTTAAGGTTAAAATCCCACATTTTTTTGTACAGAAGAGTATTGTGGGATAATCTCCTGGATAGCTGAATTATGAGTTTTTGAATCAGTTTTAAGAGTGTTTATGCCTTTATTACTCATATGTTTGAAGTTAAAATTCAACACCTTCTTTTACAAGGTGATATTGTGGGATATTCTCTCATAAAACTAAATAATGAAGCATCAATTCAATTCAAGTGATTAATATATCTTAATTAATCATACCATGACAAATAAGAGTCCTCTAGACACTATTTTCGAAGCTCAAAACACTTCCTGTGTGGTAAAGCACAGCTAAACCATTTATTTGGCTCAAGATTTTATCTTGTGTCAAGATGAATATATTATATAGTACTAGAAAAGCTATAAATATGAGTGTGACAAAAAATTAGTAGTTAAAAAAAGCTTAAAAGGGCTCTAATATAATAAAATAGTGGTGATAAATATATTGAAAGACCTTTTTTCACTTATTATCAGTTGTATTACTATAATAATCACTACAAAAAGCAATATTATATTTATGCCTAGCTAATTCTAAGAGTACTACTGTTTGTGACAGCTTTACTAAATAAGAATTTCAATAAAAAAACAGGATGATTCTTTTTTTTGGTGAGTAGAAGACCCCTTCTCATCTTACCCCAGGGTAATGGGAGGTTATCCACCTTCTCACATGATCACAAAGTGAAATGTTTTACTACTGTGGCTTACTTGTGATCCCATATGATTAATAAAGCCTTGTAATGAGCTTACATGTGGGTTCAAGACCACAAGTTTTTATTTTTACCACATACAGGGTGAGAAACATTTTATATGGACCTTTCATAATTTTTCTAGTGCTTCTGAAATACCAGAAGCTGTACATTACATGTCTGGGGGCCTCTGATTAGTTGAGCTATGTTTTTAAACAATTCTTAATCATCTTGTTAATATCTTTGATGACTCATAATTCAATAATATAGTAGATTATCCCACATTATCACCCTATACAGGCAGGTGAGGTGAGGTATTATCCAAATTATGATTAATAAACCAATAAAAAAAATTCAGGAAGATTTGAAAAGTCATAATTAAGCTTTCTAGGATAGTATCCCACAATACCACTTGGTGTGGGATTATAGGTTTGACATTTTTATAGATAAAGAGCTCAAAAGGTGGCTAAAGGTTTATCTTTAAGTGAGCTCTACAAGATTTCTATACTAAAGACCCACCTTGGATTAAGTATTTCAAATTATACAGGCTCAAAGAATTTTTAATTATCTGTAAAATAATATTTTTCTTTTTTTGAGAGAAAAGTATCAATAACCTTTTCTCTGTGTAAGATAGAGGAGTAAGGGTAAAACTTTCATGTATCCCCCATGAGATATTCTATCTTATAGGTCTCTCATAAGAGCTGTAGAAGCTAGATTAGAGGGGGAAAAATGGTATTGTTTTTCCAGTTTTGAAAAAGTAGTACTTGTGTGATAATTTCTGATAAAGTGGAGGTATGATATTTTAAATAGTACCATTTAATAGACCTCTTTGATACCTTTAATAAAAGAACACATGTAGTGGGTCTATGATACAAACTCTAGACTTTAGATGGAAGGTGAAGTTTAAGTTTTATTCTTGGAAAGAGTTTACAACCTCAATAACTTGGCTGATTCTTATTATTTGGTCACAATAGTAATATTTTCTGAAAGGGGTTGTCTTCCTCCTTCAGATAGCCACATTTACAGAGAAATGTTTTTAGGTTCTGATCTTTGCTTTTATGGCTTTATGGTACCTTTATTTGGTTTAATAAAGGCTAAATGTGTGTATTTCACTCCTTTTTATGTACCATGTTTATGATAATTTTTAATGTTATGCTTTTTATTTGGTCTTGAGTCAGAGGCTGACACCCTTTGTAGGCAAAATTGGGATAATGTAGTTTTGGAACCACACCTGGGCACCAAAACAGGTTTTATTCGCTTTTTGAACCACCTTCCAAAAGCCAGAGGGAATGTCTTTATCTTATAAACATGGAAATGGGTTATCCACCTTTTTCCACAATTATTTGAGGTAAAAGGTGGCTTTTACCCCTAGGAAAAACCATCTATAATCTCATTGGTATAGTTTTATGTGGTCATACTGTCCTAAATAGAACTAAAGCTAATATTTATATGCTATAATCATAGTATTAATTTTTGTTTTGATTATTACAATAATCCAATTTTAATTAGAAAAAATAGGGCTTCCAGAAGACTCATCATCAGTATCCTCAAATAGTAGAGCCCTTTTCATTTATTTTAGCTTATTTTACTTTGCACAGTTATAGTTATAGCTTTTATTCAAAATTCAAAAGCTAATTAATAGACTCATCTTGAATGAAAAACAATTAATTCCTTCAAAAATCCCCAATTTTAACCCTTTTTTTACCAAAATACCACCCATCCTTTTTGGAAAATATTTACCCTTCAACTTCAAATATAATACTTCTGCGACTACCTTCTTAAGGAGAAATTATGAAATTTTAGTGCCTATAGAAAAACTTTGAGGATTGACAAAGTACATAAGGAATCTTTTTCCTCACCTATAGATAAAGTCTGACTCAGAGCTCAGTCAACATAATTGTGATATATCTGGTGTCCTATTCTTTAAGGGCTCATGTTTCAAGAAAGGTTTTATCAAATAAATTGTAATCCCCTTTTATTATATACCTCAGAAAATATTCGAACTATAAAAAAAATCCAGAATCTACCATCAAAGAATTCTCAGTATAGCTATGAGGCTACTAAGAATATAATTTCCAAAACCTCCTTCAGAGAATTATCACCTTCATAAAATACCTAAAATCAAGTGGTTTCCTCTTCTAATCTCTTTCAAAGAAAAGTTTAGGCTAATTTTGAGCTTGAAGAGCACCTGGAAGGATGTTAAAATTGCAGGATATCTAAAACCAAAGGACAAAATTGAATAAAAAACATCTTGAAAAATAAAGGTACATCAGAGCCTCTATTAATACACTGATGCAACCAATACAAATGTGAGTTGGAAAATTATATAAAAACTGGTGGCCATACTACAGATTCATTATTTATTAAATAAATGGAAGTAAAAATTCTCAAAAAAATTTCTCATTTTCTTCTCATGAATTTTTATTAAAAAAATACAGAATATATTTTTTCCAACTCTTGAATCCAGAATTTAGAAATGAAAGATTATCAGTTGTCTTCTTATACTTACCAAAAGAATATAAGGGTTTCATAGCTGATAACTCAAGAAATATAATCAACATCTCCCAATTATCAAGATATTAATTTACTCACAGTCATAGCTAATAATAGATATCTAGATTTGTTTATTATCATTCAGAATTTGCTAATAAAAGAATTATTCCATGAGCTTGGTTTGATAATAATTAGTAGGATTTGACTTAATTTATGACCAAAATCAAGTATGAAAATCAATTTTTAGAAATTTATGAGTCTTTTGAGTGAGTTAAACCTTTTTGACCCTTATATTTTTCTTTTGGATAAAAGTAACACATTTCATGAATCTGAAATTTCATTGTTAAATGTTGTATTCTAATTATTGAAAATTTCTCAATTTAAATTGGGAAGAATTAAAATGAAAATTGATTTTTTTTAGAGGTTTAATCCAGAACATGGATCTATTTAGAAGAGAATTTTATTTAATCTTATACCAATTAAGATCTTTATCTTTGATTTTTTGAGACAAAAAAAGGATTAAAAGGTTCCTTTTTAATAACTATGATTTACATTCTGTAAGGTTTGAATATAGAAATTTGCTTGTAAAATCATGCATTTTTCCTGTCCTCAAAATTTGAATAAGGTAAAATTACTAAAAATTGGAATTTTTAGGGTTTCAAAAGGAAAACACATCAGATTTCTGTCTTCAGCTTCATTATTATTCAATTTTAGCATAATAAGGGTTTGTTGTTTCACAAGCAATGTGAATTTATCAAAAATACTGTATAAGAAATATTTAAGACTACAGAAAAAGCTTTTTCAAGAGGAATTTAAATTGGAATTGATTGAGACAAGAACTTCAAATGATTAATATGAGAATATAGTTTCTAAAAAGATTTGTTCCACAATTAAAACACACACAAAAGTGACAATAGTGAATTCAAAAACAAAATGGAAAGTCTTACAGTGATAAAATATGACTCAATTCACATAGATAATTATTATGCTATTCTCACATTGCTAAAATATTTAAATTTATTTGAAAGTTGTGGGATAAAATTTCTATTTATTAGTTTGAGGGTAATCAAAATGATAATTAAAGGAAAAAACTTGTAACATGATAAAGAAAAATGAGGCCAAGAAGAGATTCTTTTATGGTGTCAAATTTTATTCAAAAAGTAATTTTATTTTACCAGTTGTGAGAAACATATTTAAAAAAGAAAAGTCAATTATGGAATAATAAAATTCTGGTTTGGTTCTGAGAAGGATAGTTTTGGCCATTTTAGACCTATAAGCCATCCATTACCATAGTGATAGTTTTTTGTGGATCTTTTAAACATGTATAAATGTGTATCAAGACCCATTAAAGCAGTTTAAATTTACTTTCACAATTTGTTTTCATATGAAGGGCAGCTTTACACTTTTATAAACAGCTAAAACTTACCTTGTCAATATTAAGAAATTATCTTTAATTGAGTCATACACCCTGTGACTCACTTTAAGGATAAAGTTAATAATCCTTTGTGTGTAGTTTGAAACAAAAACATTTTGGAAAAAAATTTGAGGAGTCTGGACCCCTTGGAGCCATTATTCATTTTTCACCCTCAAAATTGATATTCAAAATCTGATTCATTTGAATTCCTTCACATATACTACAATTGAAAGCTTGAAAATGAAATTATATTTGAAGATTACATGAAAAAATACAGTTATTAATTCCTCATATGTACATTAAATATCATTTTTGTAATACACACACATTTTTACCAAACACATGAAAAGACTTAGGTTTATTATAGCTTCTAAGATACACATTACACCTCATTTTTAATACAAAGAATAATAGCTAAAGCCACATGTGGCTTGAATTCAGTTCAAGTTTTATTATTTGCATATTTTCAAACTGTAAAGCCTGAAAGCTAAATTTAATCCAAAGAAAATTGATAAGTAATATAAAAGGTATCAAGAGTGATGATGAAAAAAAAAATAATAGATGAAAAGCTCACATATAGGCTATCATTTGATAAAAAAACACCAAGAAAGGTCAGGAGGGGGTTATCAAATAGAAAGATTCTGTCAAAAAATTTCATAATAAAGTATAGCAAGAGCTTAAGAGGGATTCATGAACCTTTAAAAATCCCTTTAAACAGGATTTTAGGAAATAAAAAAGATTATGTATTATAGTACAAAGTGAATAAATATATTCATTGATAGAAATTATTAATAATAAGATATAAAATACTCTTTATAACAAAAGAATATATATAAAGATTAATAATTTATTATGATGATTGATGGAGAAAAATAAATAATGAGATTGGTTAATTGTGCCTTAAGACACCTCCTCTGTGATCAAAGGTTCCTTCAAAGTCTTTTACTGATACAATCTGAGAAAATGATTATCAAATATTGGATCTTAACATATATTCTATTGATTCTTAGCTAAAAACCAATATAATAGAGTTTTTCTTAGCCAAAAGTAGCTTAAACGCTCAATTAGGTATTTCATTTTTATCTTGACTTTTAAAAATTGTAGATATATTTATATTACAGTTAATTTTATAAATATGTTCAAGATTTGATTTCAAGGAAAATTTTGTTAATTATTTTTAATTGATCCTTGATTTAATTTTACTTTTCTCAAAAAAAATGAAATAAGGATTTTAAATCTTAAATAACAAAATAATGATGTTGATATAGTTTTTTCTCTCCATTTTGAAACAGAAGAAAATAAGCCTATAATCCACCATAAGCAAAGTGGCTACACCTGAGAGCAGGTGTTGCATTTGGAATTTGACATTGGTGATATATTGGATTCATGTTGAAGAGAGGAAATAAAATAAATTTATAAATAGAATCTTTGGAAGAAATTTAAGCCACATATGCAAGTCACAAAGTCTTAATTGACTTGGATCGATATCAGTGGTTGGTCAGGATTCTAAAACCTCAATAATTTAACAATAAATGATGAACAGACTTATTTTAATTTTCCCTTTTTTCAAATATTATTCATTGCTTTCTATCATTTCATTTCCAAAAATTCAACCACGGGGTATTTTCTGATAGTTTTTCACATATATATCACACTTTCAATATAAACTCTCTGTCAAGCTCACTCATGGGAAAGATAAATGATATCAAAAGTGGAGCCATTCAATTTAAAAGAAGCTTATAATAAATCTTAAAGTTCCTTGGGGACTTTATGACTTTCTGAATATATACATATTTTGAAAAATTACCATACTATTTAACTAATTTCTCTTATAAAAGATGTATTTTGTGGGGCATTATATGCCTTATTTTCCTCTTTTTTAAGATCAAGGGTTCAATGAAAATTAATGAAATCTTTAAATATTTATGGTACAGAGTCATTTTAAGGAGAGGCCAATCAAAATTTAGTTTATATTCAAACTATACCACTTATATTTTAGACCATAAAATTCTTTAAAAGAGACTATTACACTTATACCTAGATGAAATAAATATTTGAAGTAGAATATTGGGTTTTAGTTTGATGATTGAGGAATCCTTCATTATACTATTACATGGTGTAAGCCAAAAACTATTTTTACCTTCATATATAAAGAATGGCTTGATGATATGATTTTAAATCTTAATAAAAATCAATAACATGAGATAATTGAATTCTGCGGAGCATTCAATTTTCATTTTATTGATACCAACTTAGCTCAGGTTGGAATATTACTGTGGAGAAATTATGAGTTCTAAAACCACCATCTTGATTTAATGTGTTACTAAAATATGTGAAAACCAAGATAATTTTGTTATATTTTTGATTAAATTAAGGTAGTACCTGTATAAAAAGCTTAAATGAAGCTGAAATAATGCAAGTTTTTTTTGAAATTGGAAGAAAGCCAATCTTCATGTGTCAATATGGACAGCCATTCTTGTAATCAATTATTAAATTTTGTAAAAGGATTTTATTAAGAGAACTTTTTACATCATTATTTTGATAATTTTACTGAGTTCTAAAGCCTTTTTTGGTTTTAAATTCAATACACTTAGTTTTTAAACAATTTTCAATTAATTAAATATATGGAGAGCTCTCCATGGAATAAAAATTTCAACACCTCATAAGCAATTGATGGGATTATACCTTTAATTATATTGAGATAGATTTTTTACTTTATAAATAATACATAATTGAAGCTCATATTTTCAAGAGTAATTCAGAAAAGAGTTTTTTAATTTCTCCAAACTGAAATTGCTTTAAAATTATGCAGGACACCTTTATATACTATTATTTATCACTTAATTCAAGCTGATATATAGATTAAATTTATTTTGGAAATAATTAAAAACTACATATTTATGAGCACCTGAGACAACTAATTTAGCTCTCTTTTAGAAAATAAGACCCCTATAAGATATCAAGGAAAATAAACTTGTATAAATAGGTTCTTTTAAAAAATTTATTTCTTAAAGTATATCCATAAAGCTTCTGTGAGTTCTTTAGATTTATAATTATGTCAATAAAATCATTAAATATAAAGGAATGATAAATTTAGAATGATTAGCTATTTACCAATTGAAGGTGAACAGATTATATACACATCTCTCTAAAGTGCTTTAAAGGTATAATATGAGATAATTTAGCATTTTTCTTTGGTATTTATCCCTACCAAAAGGGATCAAGTATTGATTAAATTCACATTTCAAAAATTGAGGCAACAGAAATAAGCTGGACCCTTTTGGGAATTGAGCTTTTAGTGGCACAAATATTGCTTCAAAGCCATGTCCAATCAGAATCAAAAAATTCTCCGAATATTTCTCAGGTATTGAATTTTAATTATAAAGAATTTATCAAGGAGTTTACCCATTCAATCTTACTTTTTGGTGGAAATTTATGAAAAGTGTATTTTCAGAAATTTTCAAACCTATATTTGTTTTTTTTACAAACAATGGATTGACTATTAAAAAGCATAATGAAGTATATGTTTTGATCAATGAAAATATAATACAAATTTTCAGATATATATTTTTTAAAATCAAGGAAAATTCTGTTGAGCCTTCAAAAAGTAAATAATATTATCAATCTGAATCTTGAAAATATTTAAACAGGCTTACAGGGAAATAAAGCTTTTTTGTATGTTTTTTGACATAATCCTATTCTATATTGGCAGATAGCTGTCAGATATTAAGTGAACTGACCCTTTATTCATGAAAAAATCCCAATGATTCACATTTCTTATCAGTTTTATCAGCATGCTATTGAGCTTAAAAAAACCAATTGGTCTTTCCAACATTTTTTAATAACATCAAAATTCTTTATTTTGATTGTTGAAAGAGAATACAGAAGCAAGAAACCACAAAAAATATCTCAAAAGAAATTTTTAGGAAAGATTTTGAATAGAATGAAAGAAATACCTCAAAAAGCAGAGGGATAAAAAATTAGAAAATGTGAAGTGCATTTGTTATTATTATTGAAATCAAGCTTTTTTTGATATTTTTTGAATAAAAGCGATAGGAAAAACTTTTTTTTCTCCTAGGATAACTCTATTTTGACCATTTTTTTCACTTTTTTGACTGTATTTATCAATTTTTTATAGTGGTGTGTTATTTTGATTATTTTATCACTTTTTGTTTTTTTGTTTTTTTTTGTTTTTTTGCTTTTCTTCATTTTTCTTTACTTCCTTTTTTAATATTTTTTTAATTTGCTTTAATTGTGATTTTATTTTTGGTTTTCAATTAAAAATACAGTAGCAGGCTTTGAAAGGCTTTCTACTGTAAATCTATTTAAAAGTGTAAATTTTGTTACAGTACAGGGCCTGTAATAGCTGCTACTGTAAATTTGTTGACAATCATTGACAAATTTACAGTAGGAGACAATACAGGCCCTGTACTGTAACTTTCTTTGAAAGTTTTGATTTATTCCAGCTTCAGGGGCTGTAATTTATAAAGCCCACCACTTCTCTTATGAATTAAGAAATACTACTCTCAAGCCAGCAAGAGTAAGGTGGTTTCTGTTTGAAAACAAAAAATTTGGTTTTTGTAATTAAAATTGATGCAACTTTTTGAGGATACAAAGAAATCAGAAAATGAAAAAAATAAAAAAAAACTTAAATTCCAAATATTAAAATAAAGAAAGAAGAATAAATATACAATTTTTTTCTATTTTTTTTAAAAATTGTTTCATTTAAAGGGCTTTCAAATCCTTCATAATTTGCTTATGAGATTCCAGAATTTCAGCCATATTGAAAACAAAAATATTCAAAAATTCAATTGACTTGAAAGAGAATTCAATTTAAAACAGCTGATATTAATATTTGAAATCCATGTTCTGAGATGAAAATAAGAATTTAAATTTTAATAAAGTAATGATAAGTCATAAATAAATAAAGATCATAGATTTATTCATTTTGTAAACTGGCTTTGACTTTTGGCCTTCAAAAAATTGAGTTATTTAAATGTAAAAAATATTTTTAGATTCAACTCTTCATTATAAAGAGTATCAACTTGAAGATGAAAATTTAAATGGAAAAAAGTTTCATATGATATACTATATAGTTGGTTCATCCCATTAAGAAAGGAATAAAATCCTTGAAATTATGCAATATTCAAGTGGCTTCGAATAACTTGGAATACTGACAAACATTTAAATCCTGGGTTCAACCTAGCTCACATAAAGGGTTCAAGCTCTGTCTAGATAGGACCAAGCTTATTTCCAAATGTAGCCATTTTGCTCATGGTAATCTGTGTGAAAATTTCAAGTAAATCAATTTAGAAATGAATTTTGTATGAATTTTTGAAGCTATTGCTTTTTTCCGCATAAAAATAAAAAAGATGAGCTGAAACATATAATGTGAGAAGTTTTTGATGAATTCGGCTTTGACATTAAGCTTATTTTCTCTAATTAAAGCCTTCTTTGCTTTCAAAGATCTTCATCCCTTTATTAAAAGCTTTCAAGGTAGGATTTGATCCTTCGAATCTTGCAATTACTGTAAAAATAGAGGATAAACCATTCAAAGCTTCAATATAAAATTGAGGTCCAATTATAAAGTTGATACAAGGTAAGAATTCTATAAATTAATGAAGAAAAACTTGATTTAGTTTATGAATATCTCAAATTTGAGATACCCTGGCACCTTCTTTTTGATTTTTACCTTTTAAACCCCGTTGTAAGTATCTTAAAATTTATCAAATTAAAGAAATATGATTTTTTAAAACAAGTTCTATATGGGCATATAAAATATTTACATCCTGTATTTCAAGTAATCAGGAAGTTAAGTATCTATACACAAGACCTTAATCTTAAATTTTTTTTGTAAACTTAAACATACATGATTTAAAATCTAATGGATCCCAAATTTAATAGTCTGAAAAAATTTCAAAAAATTGCTTAGGCTTTATGAAGAGTTCTTAATTCTTCTGATAGAAGACAAAGTACCCTTTCTGTGTATAACACCCTATGGGGTCACCCTGGTTGATTTTGGTGTAAAAGTCAACTATGAAATAATATTCCTAGATTTTTTCATTAAAAGGATGTTATGATGAAACTTGATTCAATTAATTTGGAAATTAATTTTATAATTCAATTAATAACTAAATAAAATGGATAAAATCTCATTTATGGAATTATGGATATTTTGTACTTACCTCATAGGATTACATCCTCAATGAATTTAACAAATTCATTTATTGAAGAAAAGGGATGATCACCTTCAATTTTTATTAAAAGGATTTCATTTATTCTCTAAGCACTCATTCTTCAGCTCTGTTTGATGTTAGAGAATCATTAACTCCCTATTATTCTCACATACCTTTTGAATATCTCTTCTACCATCACTATTCTCAAGAGATAGATTATTGAAGTGATAGAAGATTTTGGGAAAGATAATTCTTCATATTCACTTCATCTCCTTCATAGAAATCAGAAGCTCCAATATTGATTCTCAAATGCCTCCAAGGAGGATCTATGGAAATTAGAATACAGAAGAAATTGGAACTGTGAATAAGGCTATCCCCCCTTGCTATCACCAATTTTTCAATGCACTATCTATGTTTAAAGAAGGGGAATGAACTCTTCAACATTCCTGGGGTAATCATATCAAGCTGGAAGGCTCTCTAGCTTGATCTTGAGATGTCTATTGTTGATCTATTGAATAGTAAGAAACACTAAGAGCCTGAATTTCATAAAACGTTGGGAAAGTTCTCAATAGGACATTATCCTCTTCAGAAGGAGAGCCTGTACTAATTGATATAAAAAAAGATTGTGTCCTCAAGCTGTGTGTTGATTGATGCAAGCTCAATTATTTAGCTAGTAAGAAAAAATATCATGTTCCTCTTATAAATAAGCTTCATTGGCTCTTACATATTATCCAAGACTTATCTGCATGGTGTATATTTCTTTCTCAAAAAGGAAGGGAATGAAACCTAGAGAGATTTCAAATCCCAATATGTCAGTTATTAGTTCCTGGTGATTGAATTGTATATCTCCAATTCTCCTGCCTCTTTTCAAAACCTTTTGAGCAATTTTTTTCTTATTTTCTTGTTATTTATGCAGTAGCTTCTTTGGATAATATAATGGTTTATTCAAACCTTGAGGAGGATCATGTCACTCATTTGAGCTTTTCTCTTGCCAGATTAGGAGATATTGAGTTTAATTGAAATTCTTTCAAGTTTATTTTTTATTCTCCCTCTGTGCAGTATCTTGGTTCTATAATTTCTTATAAATGCCCCAAGATGAAAAACTAAAACACATAGAAAATTATTCAATTTATACCTCCAAAAATATTGAATATAATTATGGTAATTTTCAATTTCTCATTCTGATTCATCAAAGTTTACTGAAATAAAGTTATTTCACTTACAAAACTCCTCAATAAGAATTTAGCTTTATACCTCAATGGGAAGATTCTAGTCCTTGTAGAAACTCAAACAGGAATTCATGACTCCCAAACATGGCTTATTAAGACACCTTTCATTATTCTTGGGGTGCTTTTCTGCTTAAGGTGACTTACTTAATGGTCTTCCATTGTATGTAATGGTCACATACTCCTTTAACATGAATTTGACTATGAATTTCATCACAAGGAGCTCCTTGGAATAGCTTTGTCTCTCAAGAGCTGAAAATCTTTTATTATTTCTATTTCTAAGCTTCTTTAATTGCTCACCAATTTTTCTACATTTCACTGATTTATTTCTTTCAAAGACCTCAACTTTCATTAAGATTTCTGTGCAAAATTTATCTCTAAATTTCATTTTTTAATCACTTACTTCCCGGGCTGACCATCAACTCTTCTTGATTTTTTTCACCTCAGGGAAATGTCTACTAAGAGAGGGGAAAATATTTTTTCTACAATAGTCCATCAAATTAGAAGAAACAAATGAATGAAGATGAATATTAAACCCAAAACTCTTTTTAATGAAGATTGAATTTTCCTCAAAATTACATTATTACATTCAGAAGAAAGTCTATAAAGACCCTCAATGTAGAGCTAATGTAAGGTTTGTCTATGAAACAACTCAAAGAGAAAGACTGTGTGCTATGAATTTCCACAAAATGAATGGCATAAGGAGAAGATTATCATAACTAAAAGTTTAAATTTTTAACTAATTAGAAGTATTTCTTAAGTAATATAATAAGCTATATGAAAGTTTAAACAGAATTATTTAATACTTGTATTAAAAAAACAATTCTATTGCCAAAATATGCTTCCAAAAATATTAAGGTAAGTTTATCATTGCTCTAACAGAATAAATAATACTTAATGAAGAGTTTTCCCCAAAAATAATTATCTATTGAATAAAAAGTATTGTACAATATTATTTCATAAGAATGATATTTAAAAGAAATTTTCTTGAAAATTGAGTATAAAAGGATTTTTAAGCTTACTAATTATAAAATTTCTCTCAACCAATTATTATAATTCCAAATGTCATAAAAGAATTTTAAGAAGACATAAATCCACAAAAAAAGAGGTCAAAACCTTTAAACCATGTATAATTAAATAAATGAAGGTTTTCGAGTAAGCGTAGAAAGAGTACTTGTGTATTTACACCAAATAATTAGAGATTTGAGTAATATAAACTTATAAGTATTAGATTAATATTAGAATCAAAAATAATCTTTTTTATTTTAAATATTTAAATTAATAAAAAACATTTACAATATTCGAGAATAATTCTATAATACCTTATAGTGATATATTAGTATAAATTTCTAGGATTGAAGTGATGATAGAATAATTATTGGATAAAACAGACATAGTTGGCTTCTTTTAAATATGGAAAATCTCACAGAGGAGTTCAAAGGAGTAAAATTAAAAACAATTTGAGTAATTTGTATTTATGTTTACACCACTTTTGTCATGTAAAATTATCCTAATTACTTAATTATGTGATCCTACATGGATACCAACTCATTTATGGTGAGGAAATAATGAAGTTTATGCAGTAATTGTTCTTATATTTTCAAACAGAAATTTTCTTTGAAATTTATCAATGCTTTTCAAAATTACATCACAGGTCATAATTTCTGTGAATTCTTGAAGATTAATTATTTCATGTGGAATCAGAAAAAAATGGACTGCATGTAAAGCTTTCAATCCAGAATAATAAGTCACAGTGAATTTTGACTTTAGCTTTTATTTCCACTTTTTAAATTATTTCTTAAAGCTTCAGAGTTATTAATCAAGAATTGTATTTTTAATCAATTTTTGAATTTTTGCCTCATTTCTTACATAATGAAGGCAACTAGTATAGTAATAACTGGTTTCAATGGGGTAATTTTTGAGATAATAGTCCAAAAAGGGTTTCAATCAATTCTATTGGCTCATCCATGGTAAATAATAAATAACTTACATGATTACAGGATTTCAAGCTGCTCATTACCTTCTTTGCATGCCAAAATAGCAAGAAAAAAATTCCCAAAAGGTTTTGATAGACTAATTGGGACAGAATCTATTATAAATTAAATCCATAGAGCTGGATACTTCTCAGAGGTCTCAGAATTTGTTGACACTGGCTTTCTCTTATTTCTTTTTTCTTTCATGACTATTTCTCATTTCAAAATAGTGATTCATTTTTTAAGACTGATATCTTCCAGGGGCACAAAAATAAAGGATTTTGAAGTGCCAAAAACATGCATAATACTAATCTTAATGTCTATTTAACATGAGATCTGTCAGAATCCCATTATTTTGGAATGAAAAGAAAAAAACATCTACACAGATCCCTTATTTGGTATTCATGATGAGTTGTTGATGTAATTTCCATATTACCACTTCATAGAGTTAATTTAAGCTCATTCACCTCATGGAGTTAACCTAGGTGAATTCCTGTGTAATATCCAAATCTGGCCTTAAATCCATGGACTTACTTACTCAAAAAGGGTTATTCATATTTTTCTTCACGAAAAATGATTAATTTTTGATATTAACATGTATTATGGGTCTTTACTATTCCAAAGTTTATTTCAGTGCTCTTTGTGGCCTATTTGAATATGTAAAACATACCTCAAGGATGAAAGTTATCCCACAAGATCTCAGAACTTATGGATGGACTAAAGAATACTGTCTTGATTCCTCTTCTAAAACTCTTATTTTCAAATATTTTGTTGTGGTCCCCTAAGAACCCAAAATTCAAGTAAAGATAGCTCAAAGCAACCATGATGATCCTCTATCTGGCCAATATAGTAAGGTTAATACTCTGAAGCCTGTTAAGTGGGCTTTCCCTTGGTATGGTATGACTAAATTCATCAGTAATGATGTTTTATTCTTTCAGAAGTGCTCAAGAAATAGTATATTTACAAAAGTAAAGTTTTATTTCTATATTATCCACAAATCCCAGATACTTCTTGGATTTCTCTTTCAATGTAATTCATTAATCAGCTGCCCCTATCAAGCCCTTGTGACTCTATTCTGATAATAATGGATAGGTTGTAAAAAATGGCAATTTTCATCAAAAACATTTATTCAATTATTTATTTATAATTGTACCACATATTTATCAATGATTAAACTCAAAAGAATTTCAATTGAGTGGTGTTAAATATTTGTTTTTAATTTAGGCCAATCTTTTTCAGCAACTCCAATTTTCAAGCTATCTTTTAATTTATTAAAATTTTGAAGCTTATGAGCATAAATAGAGGTTAATTTAGGTTATATAAAAGTATCTTTGGATTCATTTAATATGTAATTAATATGATCAAAATACTTGGCTCACTCTGGCTCAATTTTTGTAATAATTTTAACCACTCTCTTTCTAAGCAATCCCTATTTTTAGCAATTCATGGAAGATACCATAGCTTTGACTTTGCTTAACTCCCTCAATACACTCCTTCTGAAAAGCTATTTTAAAAAATTCAATAATTAATGCAAGATTTGGGGAGATATCTTCAAGTAACCTTCAACAGAATCTAGAAGTATGCAAATGGATTTAGAGCAAGCCCACCTGCTTTAAATACTGGTGACATGGCATATATTCACTCCAAGAACCTCAAATCAGAAATATCAATCAAGAATCTCTCAGGGGGAGGATTAGTACATTTTTAATATTGAATAAAGTTATTTCTCATGCTCATCACCTCAAGCTTCCAAGTAAATAGAAATTCCTCCACCCATTTTTACATATTTCTCTTCTGGAACCTGTCAAGACATCCTAAATCCAAAATATTCATCAATAGTATTCTTCTAAAATCTTCATAGAAGAGGAAAAGGAATAAGAGACTTATTAGTTCCTAGAATCAAACATGCAGAGGGAGAATTATCATTTCTTATTAAGTAAATTTTTTTTCATCCAGACCATGAAAGATAGATCTGGGTACTGGCTTATAGCCTCAGAAATTTACTGGAATTTTCAAAGAATTTTATCAATTATATTCTGACATTCCAGAACCAAATTCTTCAAGAGCTTGAGGGGGAGATTAGCTCATTAAAGTGAGTTCCCCTCCTGTTATACACCTTTAGAAGTTATATTTTAAAATTTCATTGTAACCATAATCTTTTCTAATTTGTGAGCACCTGAAAATATTTCTTTAACAAGAATCTTGGCAATTTAAAACAATTATACCTTCACTGGATTTCTAAGATTTCAAATTTACACAAACCTTCATCAAGTCAATATTTTTTATGGAAATAACATTTATTGGAATTTATGATTGTGCATGGTAGGGAGTAAATATCATTAAAAGAAATTAACTCTCCTAGTATACCCTTTAAAATGGCTTCTATGTCTTTCAAAATTAATTTTTCCACTTCATGTTTATGAAAAATTTCCTTTGAATATTCAAGATCAAAATCAATTTACAACACCAAAGGAATCAAAAACCCTTTTCAAAATTCCTCTTTTTTACTTTCATTTTATTTCTTTTTCTTTCTGGAACTGGTGTGGCTCTCCCCAAAACTTCACCCTTCACTTCAAAAGCTTATGTCAAATTCATTATTTTATATAAATTTAAAACTATCAGGATAATTAAACCCAGAAGTAGATGACAAAAGGGAATCAATATTTTCTTTTTAATATTCAAGCTCAAGTATCACATTCATACTTCAAATTATACTAATCAAAAACTCAGTAAATTATGTCTCAATCAGCCAGGATCTGGAATTTAGCTTCCTCAGGAGCTCAGGAGCTCACCATTGAAAGGTTAGGGGTATGGTTACAACCAGTGACATAGAAGCTCTAATAAATATCTCTATACTTTCTGAAAACCCCATTGTCATCTTGATTATAAAAAATTACCAGAAAGATTGGTCAAAATCCCTCAATAGAGAATTCTTTGGTCAACATCATCAAGCTGTGGTAGGAGTGAAACCATCATCATTGTAGAAAAATGTAGTTATGGCACAATCACTGTTAGATTTTTTCAGTCAACTGCTTCCAAGAAAAGATTTTTATTTCTTCATTTTGAACAAATACATGAAATCTAAAGCTTGTGAGAACCTCAAATACTGTGGATCCAAGAAAACAAAGACTTCTGAATTCCAAAATTTGTCAGGAAAATGTGTCTCCCTGAAGACCACCCACTATTCATAAATCCTCCAAAATTGTCAATTGTTACAAAAAATCAAGTAAGACCATTTTACCAAAATGAATCAATTTTTAATCATTATATCATTTTTGGCCTCAAATTTGATACAAAAATTCCTTCAAGAAATTCCCTTTCATATTGAAAATTCAAGGAATCCAACAGATGGACACACTAATATCAGACATACTCTCTTCCCACAATGTTTCCTACATTTAGAAATTTTTTTACAATGGAACAACTCAAAGTACTACTTAAGTGGAATCTAAAGGCCCTTCCTTTGGTTTTCACAGCTTCATAAAGCATGAAAAATACCAATTCCATGAACACAATCTGTAGCAAAAGAAGTTGGTATCATATTCATACTTTTTCTATTGAATTTCACCCAGTTAAATTCCCAATGCAGCTTCCAGGTCTTATAAAGATCGGATTCAAGCCTACCAGAATAAAGCCCCAAATATTTCACATATACGGTCCTTTTTTCTATTCCTTGGGGGGTTTTCCCCAGTAAACAAATATATTGAGATTTATTATTATCTTTTATTTTCTTTATCTTTGAAGTAAATACTGACAATTCTGTTAAGGTAATTTTTCTTTATACCTCTCCTTTATAGTGAAAATTAGGGGTCATATACTTACTAACTCTTTCTTTCCCTCTTCACTTGTTGAAAGAGTGACGAAGGATTAAATTTATTTGCCCTTTTCCACTTAAATTGATTTTTTGCATCATTATTTGTACTGAACTATTTTAAAATGAATGTACCTTGTTATTTATTTATTTGTGGGGAGATACTTCAAGTAAGATCATATTCACTGAGTTCTAGTACATTTCCTTTTCCCAACAGCCTCTGCAACAAGAAATCACAGATAATAAGAATAGATTTTAATTGAAAATTCATATCATTTAAGCTCATAAATAACTTTATATATGTGGTGATTTCATTTAAAAAATCTTCAGAATTGAGAAAATATTACATCCATTCTTCATTTAATATATCATTAAACCTCAATGACCTTTCAATCTTAATTTTCCAAAGTCACAAATATTGAGCTTTCCTCACATAAGATATTCAAATCATTTGAACAAAAGCATTACATAGCCAAAAATATCTTTCTTCTTTTGATTCTTGGATGGATCAGTGACCATATTCTAGATATATAATAAAAAAAATTTAATGCCAAAATCTCCAAAAAATTATATTAAATATTTAAACTCCTCAAAGTCAAATACATTTCACCTTGATATTTGAAAAAATCATAGTTTATCACCAAATCTATCTTGGAAAACTATGGGATTTTTTTTTCAATTTTGAACTTCAAGAAGAAACTCCCTTATTCTATTTTTTTCTCCCATTGTTTAAGTTTTTGTATATTATTTCAAGATTCTATATACCTTTATAGCTACTCAATGAGAGGAATGTTTTTAAAATAAAATTTGAGTCCCTTGCACTTACTGAAATATGGCAAATAAATAGTTTCAAGGGACCTGTATGTAGGTCATACAGAATTCTCCCATTGTGTTTATCATTAAACTGCTTTAAGCTTTCTTTTATATATTATAATTGAAGCTCATTATAATATTTAGAGAATTAATCTCCAAAAAATTGGAAAAAAAATTCTATTTGGTCTGAAACCAGACAATCATTCTAAATATTTTAGTATCCCAAAGAAGACCCATATTTCAAAATACTCACTCAAATCCAAAACAAATCTCAAATCAGCTGAATGGAATATTAGTTTTGTGTAAAAGAAGCTTAAATTAAGGAGACTTTACATTGCAGCTTTGATAGGATGATTTATAACTAGATTTATGAGTTTAACATATAAAATTCCATAATAAATACTAACAAGGGATCTCCTATTGTGTAATGGTGGTAATGAGTCTTCTGAAATTTCTTATTTGACTTATTATCAACTTTATTACAGTGCTTTTCAAGAGTAAATATTTATAATAATGATTATCTCAAAAATTCTAGGGGTTTCATCTGGTTCAAGAAAGTTTATATGATAATCAATAATAAATAAGATGATTGGGTGTTTTTCCTAGGGGTAAAAGCCTCCTTGTATCTAAAATTAGGGTGGAAAGAGATGGATAACCTCTTCTCAAATTTATAGATTGAAGGGTTTGATTTTGGTACAACACATTAAACACCACCTGTATTAGTTCTAAAATGTGGTTTTGAAACAACAGCTTACCATTGTTCATCCATGAAGGGCAAAGTTTTTAGAAAATGGAAGGTTTGGGTAGGCTCTACAAGCTATGAATCATATTATTATGTAAAGAACTTGTCTCAATGAATTTGATTGGTCAATCTATGATTAATAATAGTATAAAAAGAATCTGAATTTCTTTTAAACCCTATAATCTGATTATATGTGAATTTATCCCACAATACCACCCTTTACAGGAAGATATTTAATTATATTTCCAGTATTCTGCGTAATAAATTTATAAGAATATTTCCGATGTATTTTCAACTTCATAATTCAATTCTCTTGTGAAATATCTCACACCACCACTTGGTGTGGAATTTTAACCTGAAGGCCTCAGTAATTCCATAGGTTTTCAAGATAAGGGGTTCATAAAGGGCTTGGATGGTATCCAAAGGTAATATCTACAGAATGGTAAAACTTTTATTTACCTTGTCCTAAGTATTAAAGACATATTAAGGCCCAAAGTATGCTTTACTTACCAAAAAATGGCACTTTTCATGTGTTAAGAGAAAGGTGCTGATAAATTTGGATAATAATTAGATAAATGAATATGAGTGGTATCATAATGATTATCTATTATGAAAACTCTCCAGAATATTTGACTTGATAGGTCTCTAATAAAACATTTAGAAGCTAGATGACAGGCAAAAAATAGCATATTTTATTTTGCAAAATTAAGGGTTACCTCTATGATCTCTTTTGACCTGATGAATCTATAGTCTTGAGGCTACTTCCATTGAATATCCTTCTTTTATATCTGCAGAAAAATACCCCACATTAAAGTTCTTTCATTTAAAATGAATCTTTTAGATAAAAAGTGAAAATTAAATCTTATTCTCAGAAAGTGCTTACAAGCTTAATAACCTAGTTAATTCTCATTGGCTGGTTTGAGAAAACTATTTTCTTTAAGGGGATTTTTGCCTATTTCAGATTATCACATTTCAAGGCTTCCTTTTTTATATCCTTCTCTTTGAGTTTTTGGCCTTGTTGTTCCTTTATTTGTTTTGATAAAGTTTAAAAATGTGTATCTCACTATTTTTATTTAATACTGAATATTATTGTATTTCTTGGGTGCCATTCTTTTGGACTAGTTCTTAGTCATATGATTATAATTAATAATATGAATTATAACATTATTCTGTTGATTGAATCATTGATCTGAGAACACCATTCATTATAATAATCTCCAAGGTGGGGATAGATACAAATTCTAAATACCTTAAATGTAAGGATATTAAATACCAGTGGTCATCTTATATGCCAAAAAGTTGAAAATTTAGATAAAAATTAAATGCTATAATAGGGGGTGTCAAAGTCACCAAATCCCTCCTTAAAATAACATGGAATTTGGAACCCAAATCCCAACACTAAATCCTGGGTTTTTTATGTGTAAATCACATGGCATTTTAACTGAGTCCCCTGGTATTTTGACCAAATCCCATGCATCTGGGATTTGAGTTTGAAACCTAACCCAAATCCCAAATGAGTACTCACCCCACACTCTCCAATTTTTTTTTCTTAGATTATTCAAAAAAAAAGACTCTTATTTTGGGATTTGATTTTTTTTTTATTTTCACCACAAACTCTTCCATTTTTTTTTATTTTTTTTTTAGATTATTCAAAAAATAACACTCTTCTTTTTAATCTCAGGTAAGTCATTTTTTTTTCTCACAGCTCTATTTTTTCAAAAATGGTACTAATTAATTTTTCTTTGTTTTTCTTTCATATTTTTTTTAGAGCTATCATCCACCTCCAACATCCCCCCACCCATCACCCTGGAACCTCCCAAAAAGGCTCCTGGGAGGTTCCAGGGTAAGTTCTACTCCAAATCAATCCGAATCAATTTGGAATTGATTCGGAAAGCCTCCAGAATTGATTCAGAATCATTTTGGCTGCTTTTTTTTTATTTATTCAAGTTAATGGCCTCAACATCATAAAATTAAATTTTTTATTTTTTTTAAACTTGACCACACTAATTTAATTTTTTTAATATTTTTTTTTTCATAATCATAATCTTAATTATGATTTTTTAATTTTTTTTATAAATAAATCATCATCTTGATGATTTATTTATTTGGATCATGATTGCTGATATTTTTTCTTTGTTTTTTTATCATCATCATCATCATTAATAACTAATGATGTTTTGTTTTTTTTTTATATTTTTTTAAATCATAATCATCTATATGATTTGATTTTATTTTATTTTTGTTGATCATGCATGCTGTTTTTTTTCCTTGTTTTTTATCATGATGATTCTAATCATTCTGATAATGTCATGGTTAGGACTAAAC
The DNA here is from genome assembly GCA_023105745.1 of Austropuccinia psidii. Taxonomy (NCBI): domain Eukaryota; kingdom Fungi; phylum Basidiomycota; class Pucciniomycetes; order Pucciniales; family Sphaerophragmiaceae; genus Austropuccinia; species Austropuccinia psidii. The sequence goes on from JALGQZ010000008.1 coordinate 33,128,391, forward strand.
CAGATTCAGCACATAATCAGAATGATTTGAATGATGTTGATTCTACTATTCCTCCCCTTGATTTCATGGTTAGGACAAAACTCAATATAGAACATCATGAGGATAAAAATACCAAATAAATAAATAAAAGAAAAGCCAAAGACTTTCAACTGCCTTCACCCACTCTGGACATGGATTGCACTTCCCTGAACTGAAAATGGAGATCAATTTTTCAAATAAACCTGGCATCATAGAAATTCTTTGGAAGACATCAACAATCATTCATCATACAACAAAACCTCCTCCAGAAATTATCAATCATGATGCAATAACACATTTTGGATGTTCTTTTGAGATCAACCATAAATTATTTAATGTAGGTGACAAATTCTTGAAAATGACACCCAACAAAATTAATTCCAAAGTCAATGGATACTTTGAAAGAAATATGCAAGACCAAAAAAGAACTAAAAAATGTTAATTGTAAATAGTTTTGTTTTTCAATAACATCTCCACTCTGTTGTTTTCCATTAAACTCAGTACATAAATCAATGGTCCCAATGAAATTCACAATCTTTCCATGATAGACATTTGAATCATGAAGTGACCCAGTAAAACCAACATGTAGAGCAGTGAACTGTTTGTTGATATTGCAAACCAGTTGTATTGACATAGAATACCTTAATTTTAAACAATGAGTAAAAATTGAATAAAGAATCAAAATCCAACAGCTTACCTCTTTTTGCGATTAAAATAGGCTTTACCATCATTGGGGGGACATTGTGATAATGGTATGAGACTCCCATCAATAAACCCAATGCACCCACGGGAGCCTTCTGCTTGCATTACTTGAGACATCTCTCTTTGTTGTTCTATTTTTGGCCACATAATCACTTTGCGCTTCAGCTTCATTCATATCCTGATCACTCTTTGAGTGTACAACACAATAGCCCCATGGCTAATTCCAAGCAACATTCCAATCTTTCCTAAAGCGGCCCCATTGCCATTTGATCCTAGCCTTGATAATTCCAAAGCCAATTGGATGACAGTATTGCGTTGTTTGTTTTGTGATGAGTTTTGAAAGGTTTTATCAGCTTGAATTTGTGCAACCAATTTTTCAAATGATTCATGTGTGGTCCTACATAGCTGTTGAAACTTTTCAGATGATAATGTTTGTAAATCATTCATTGTATACATGTAATGTGATGGATATCTTTTACAAGGATTGATGTATCTTTGTGAGGTTATCATATCTAAAAAGGTTATATCTTCCTGGATATCAGAATCACTATCAGAGTTGAGTGCTTTGATGAGCTGCAGTGAGTTTAACGTCTGAAGTAAAGGTAGCCTTTGCAATGCCTTGGGCATGGTAAATGAAGAAAAGGCCTGTATTAAATGCAATTTAGAATCAAATACCTTAATACATGATGAGTGTATTCAGATTTTATGCAAGAAAAGTAAAGTTTTATGCAATTTAACATTCCCTTACTTAGTTGTGTGTTTTAAGCATGTGCCTTTATGGGAGGCCAAAGGCGGGATTTTAGTATTTAAACATGGGATTTGGTACCAAAAAACCTGGGTTTTGGTACCTTAAAATACCACACCTCTTGAGGTGTGGGATTTCTGAGATCCCAAAAAATTTATGCGGGATTTTGGCAAAAAAAAAACTTGGGATTTTGAGTGTGGGATTTGGTAACTTTGACACCCCCTAATGTAAAAATCCCACAACAAATTCATAGAATTCTTTTTTCAAATCTATGAGAGGTTTACACTTGGTCTGAAATAAAACAACAACCAAGGAGAGCTTGACTATTGTATATAGAAAAGGATTCTAATTTCTTTCAGGGCTCATTGGAATGAATATTTATTCAACCTTTGGGATATTAGGGGTATCATTAATTTTTAGTAATCCAAAGATATCAAAAAATATCATTCACTAAGGCTTAATGTTTGCTGGAATTTTTTTTCATTTTTTTTGAAGTTTTTTAGCCTTATAAAGACACTACCACTATATTTTGAGACCTTTTCTATTGAATAGAGTGACATGTATTTATTCTTTATGGGAAGAAAATACCTTTCAATACCCATTAAATATTTTAAGTCACAAGTGGGTTTGTATAAGGTCATTTTTTGATGAGCTCAACTCACTAGGAAGAAAAATTAAATTTATTTTATTTAATGGTTATATTTAGGAAGCCATGAGATTGAGTACCTTTTGAGAATTTATTCTTAAGTTAAAATTCTTGAATAAATCCTTTTCTTCCAATAGTTCACAAAGAAAAAAAAAACTTTCCAATCATCAAAAAATATAATACAAGAATTATTTTTTTTTCATAAAATGGAGGAGTATCCTAATTGTAATATCATTAAATTATGTTGAAGAATCCTGAAAGAAATATTCTTTGGATACAAAATCACCAAATTCTTGTTCAGATATATTTTAAGATAGATGAATCAGTCCTTTTGATAGCTCAGTATTATTTCTAAATATTTTATTATTTCATACCCAAAAGACTCACTATCACTATTTTGATACAGTTGGAGGGATTAAAGAAATTATTAATCACTTAATCCCTGTATCAAACTCATAGTGATAGTTCATTTATTATATTTTGTTGATATTTTTAATTATTTTAGAGTCATATCATGGATATAGATATTGAAATTAGATCCTATAAGTTATTTAATTTTAACAGTAAGAAAATCAAACAATCTATATTATCTCTTTATGAGCTTTGGGTGAACCTCCTCTTTGTTTTGAAGTAAATTAAATATTCATAATAGAATTTTAAATTTTCATGATAGAACATCTAGTAGAATGATACTATAAGTAAATTGAAAAAATCTAAAAATAATTAAGAATGAATTTATTTATGTATTATTAGAAGCTATAAATTCAAATTTCTTGGATTTACTTATACCATTCTCCAAAGTTGTTATTGTAAAACATTGAAATTGTATTTTAATTTTTTTTTCAAAATCACTCAAAATAAATTAAATCAAATTTTAAATAAATTATATTACTAAAACCAAAATAATAATCCTTTTTCTTGGGAGGAATTTCATTCATAGTATATTTACTTAATCTTGTTTATGATTTATGTCAAGACCACCACAATAAGAAAATATTGTTCAACCACGTTATGAGCTAACTTGAGGTATATAAGCTTTATTTAGAGTTTATTCAAAATAAGACAAATATATGGGTAATTAGGAGATGATCATTTAAGCTTTTATCATATTAAATTTATTATTTTTCACTTAAGATTCTCATTGATCCCAAACTCAATTAAATATGTAAGACTCAACGTTATTATATGTTGCTAATTTATTTATTGAATTCTTCACGTTTTAAATGCAATTGATATTTTGACTCGAATTGTTTAATTTCTTTTCCATGATTCAAGAGTTCAGATTTACTTCTAGCAGCTTCTAAAATTGGACTAAATTCATGGGTACTTAAACCTTTATCAAAATAAATCTTATTCTAAAGGAAAATTTTAACACTATTATAGTCATATTAATTGAGTTGAGGTGCAGAAGTTCTCTTTGATCAATCTTTTTTTTGGTATGAGGGGGTTTAATCTGTAAAAGAAATAGTTTTTAGGTTAAGTGGTTTTAGATTGATATAACGTTGTTATTTTTTTTTGTTTTAATATTTTTTTGAGACCTAAAACCCCAAAACAAGTTATGTATATACTATTCGATTGTAAATTGGCTAAAAGTACTGCATTATTGGCCAACTTCTATAAAAAATTGTAAAATTATAATTACAATTATGGACTTTCAAGTTTTCTCCTTGAAAACTATTTTTGAAAATAGGAGTCATCTTGATCATGTTTTTTCTCACAAAAAGGGTGACACAACATATCAGCCACTCAGAATTTTCTTCAACAATTTACGGAGTTCATATTTCATGGCAACTTTAATTGAAAGCTTATTCCATTACTAACCTTTATTGAGTACTCAGATAATATAATGAAAATATAAGTTTTTTCTTTTTTTGCCATGTGCGCACAAGTTCGCGGAATTAACTTTCGCGGTCAACTTTATCAATGTAGGTCTTCATATTTCAAGAATACTCAAGCAAGACCCACCCTCCTACAGTCAATCTTTGATTTGACTATAGGCAAGCTTACTGACTTGTTGAGTGATAGAGAAAATGAGCTCAATTTTTCGAAGTACGAAAATTTGAATGGAAAATGTTTTCCTGTCAATTTAACCAATAAACAGCGAATCAACAAGCTTCTTGAAACAGAAGCAAGGCAAAAATCATCAGCATTCTGTCAAAAATGATAAGGTTGTTGCAAACTAAATTTTCAAGCAAAAACCTATTTTTTCTTCTTGTGATGTAAGGCTTAGTCACAATTATTCTAAAAAAAATTAGTTACTGGTTCGTTCGCACAACGTTTGACCCCCAAAGCCCCAATTGATTGAATATTCCAAAGTTCTGACCTTCAGTGAGTGGTTTTAGCCGTGAAGACACGCTCGGTGAACAAAACCTTGCAAAACTGGCGAGATTACTTGTTGCAAATTTGGCATCAAAAAAAGAGTGCTAAGAAAGACCAAGCTCCGCCCTCGCCTCCCTAACAGCGTCAGCCAATCTTTTGAAACCCTGTCATACAAAAGTGTTTAATTACAAATCAATGAGTGAACTCAGAGGAGAAGTAGCCAAAATCTCTTCACCTCGTCAGCTAATTTCTCATCAATCAAACTAAAACTTGTTCGAACATAGGCAGTTTTGGCAGTGTGTGGAAAAAAGGCCTAGAGAGTGCGGTTACAGCGGGGCGCAAACAAAACATAATCAATCACTAGAGCTTTTTACCTACAATTAAAAAATTGCCTACAAAACCGGGAACGGCAAGCACGCCCTTCTCAACGGCTTTCGTGCTGATCAAAGCTGAGGAATCTGCTTGATCTTCATATCCTGGTATGGCAATGTTTAATTTGATCCAAAGAAACATGCCTGCTACGGGCTTATTCCATTCCGCGAGCCCTGACAAATGCTTACGGGCTGCGGCATCCACGACTTGCAGTTTTGAAACGTAAAATTGAGCGACTTGATCACAATGCATCTCGAAACGATCAAAGCCCCAATGCTGGCAAAGTTTGCTCGCGATTGCTTGTGCCAGACTGGAAGCCTGCAAGTTAGTATTGGAAGTGTGCAAATCTGAAAAGTCCATCAGTTGTTTTTTGGTTCTGACGACTTGACAAGAGCTCAACCTGTAAACTCACTGATAATTTCGATGATGCGGGTGGGGCCGGTGACGATTCCTAGTCGGAGCCCTGTGGTCGAATTCGCAAAGCTTACATTATAAGCAACCTCCTCAATTATTATCGCATATGCATACGAGGGATAGCAATAATTATCAGTGCTCAAAACTTGCCTGAGGATATAATTTTGCTGATTGAAGACTGGCTTAGTTCTCTAGTGTTGTGACATAATTTGAAGAGTAGCTGAAAGCTCCGATTTTCTCACCTGAAAGAATCGAACCTGACTACTCGGCCCATTTGACCGACATCTGATTTCTCCAAGGCAAAGTAGCTTGGTGCTCTCTCGGCACGATTGTAATGCAAGAAATAGTATGCATCATCTTCGAACAGCAAAAGCTTGTATCTCCGAACAAGTCGTAAGATTTTTCGTTTGCGATCCAGTGGGGCTGAACAGCCTGTGGGATTCGAGCCTGTTGGGCTATGATGCGACAGATTCAATGCATTTTGCGATTTCAGTGATTCCAATGGCTCTGGGAGTGAGATGAATGCCCGAAAAAGTAAACAAACATAGTGTAAACTACTTTGGGAAACTTGAGCGACCGAGTGGCCGGATTGGTGTGCCAATTGAAGAGTACTTGCTCAAGGTGGTCTGCCGACATTCCATGGTGATCTGATTTTATCTCTATATGAAAATGAATAACATGAGCCTAGTGGGTAAAGACATGCAGGGCTAGTTTTGAACTTGACTTGCCTATGAGAGGACGGCCCGAAGGGACTAGAAAGCCAAGCGTGCCACTGTGCAAAAAATCAAAATCCGTCAGGCGTTGACAGCGGGTAACTCAAAAGGCCTTGTTCAAATGCAAGACTTGCGAGTAAACAGGAGTCTCTAATAAGATGCTATCGTCCAGATTACATATCGCCGAAAAAGCCTGGCAATCGCTCTTGAAAAAATCAGCTATGATGTCCTGCAAACAAAAAGACGGAAAAACTCGTGCCTTGTCCATGAGCTCTTGGCTTCCTGCGCCGATGGCACAGCTCCAGCCTTCTTCTTTGGGTCCCCCACGCCCATGAGTTCGCTGCTGGAGCTGATAAATCCAGGGCAGAAAAGAGCCCAAACCTGCAGTAGGACCATACTGGAGGGCCTCTGCTAGGTCGCTCCCAGCAAGCTCGAGAGTTTCTCTGTCCCCCGACGATTCATTGGGGGTGCTCAAAGCAAGCTTGATAGAATGGATGGGAAACGTGGCCGGATTCGGCTTGCCGGCCAACATGCTGATCATTCCTGGCCGCTCCTCAAGCGGAAACAAGCCGCGAACTGCGCACCCGAACGAAGCTCCACGATCAACAAACGAACGGATCAGATGGAAGCATCAGTGCTTACTGCCAGAGGGTTGCCATCGTCGTCCTGCCTGGCTGATGTATTCGCTATCGTAGTCGATCGGTGTGTCTTCCATCGCAGACGGGCACAAGTTGCTCTAGTAGCTCGATGCGATGACCTGCGCAACCGCTCAGCTGCACGGCGCGGACTAGAACGTTGTGCGCGGATTGCAGATATACCGAACATACGACGAGGCAGGGATCTATATTTAAGTGCCGTCCGATGCCACCGTCTTCGATTACTGTGTTGGTGAGAGCGTACGTAACAGTTCTCTTGGGCGGAGGCGCCGTCATCGTCCCGAGGGCGAGCCAAACACACCGTCCGATTCGGACAATACTCGAGACCTGCGGCGCCATGAGGACGGACGTCGCTCGATGCCCCGACAAGCCGCAGATGATTCGTCGGAGGCTGCCGTTCGCAGTCGAGGACAGCAAATTGTTGAGAGCACTGAGATGGAATACCACAGAAGTTCTAAAAGCTGGCCACCCCGCTGGATTCGCTGGCTTTGTCCCAAGATGGCCCAGGCAGGCTGCCAAAAATACACATCTTTTTCCAGATTCCATCCAAAACCACATCTCTCTCTGAGGCGATTTGCTTTCCGAAAACCTTCTGAGTGAGCACTTTTGGAATTAACACTTGTGAGTTTTCTCTTTCTCTGTTTTTGGGAGGTTTTTCTTTTCTGTGATGAAAAACACATTTGGCCACATGTTCACAGTAAATTAGATGAGACCATTTCATGTCTTTGTTGTCAATCCAAGTGATGAGAAAAATCTTTCTACAGAAGCCAGGTGTGGAAAGATTGAGAGTAAAGTCTGTGTAGAATAGTATAGAACAAGTGTACCTCCTGGAAAGATTTCTCAGAAATAGCATGGCTTGTTGATTTTGGGCTGGGGTGCCTCAAAGGGCAGAGCATCATTTTCCTATGTGATTATATCCTTGTGCCTAGGGTGGATGGCACACACCACAAGGGCTTGCACAGATATGGCAAAAGGGGCTCAAGGTCCCAGGGGCATGCCTCAATTGTACTAAAAGGGCTGGTCCACATAAGCTTGACCTTGAATGATATTTTGCAACCATTAATAAGTTGATTTTATATCTGAAAACAATAAAACTTATGTCTACAATGAAAAGCAAATCTATTCAAAAAAAATCCATCTTGCATACCATTCTCAATAGCTTTTTACAATTCTAAAATTTCTGAAAGCATTGTTTGGGTTAAGCCAACAAGATCTCATGGATCACATAGGAAAGGCTTTATGATGTCGACTACATGGCGCAATGTGCACGATATTTTTCTCAAGGAAATGTTTGTGTCAAATATACATCGGTGATCTGTGATTAACACTAACTTCAAGGACTAGCAATATCAACTTCCTTCTCACCATTTACTTTTCCTACACACCAGCATACGAGGGAGATAACTCCACCTATGTTTCATGAAAAAGAATAATTAGAAATTCTTTAAAAGCTTAGACATCAACCTCACTCTTTCATTTGATGGTTGAGCTGATGATTCTGGACACATAATTTATGCTGTTTTTTTGTTACATTGGAAAGACACCAAGGTCTTTACTGATACAATCGTTTTAAACCAGAAGCATCACACATCTAGCAACATTTTCCTGGCTTATATAGACGTCCTCATTAGTAAGGAAATAGATTTCTCAAGAATAATTTTAACTGTTTCAGACTATCAATCTGTTATGATAAAGTGGAATTCTTGAAGATTTTGTCCATTCAACTTCAAAGCAAGTGGTTTTCAAATTTATTGGATGTGTTGTGAATGAGATTGGACAATTAGAATTTGAAAAGACCAGTTCAGGAGACATATGACAGGAGTTGTTACTTTTGTACAGAAAGATGAAAACCAGAAAAATCTATAATTGGATTCAAGGTTTAGAAAACATTTCCTTGAGGTCATTCAGAAACAAATAGAAAGGTTTTTGGATGAAATCTATGTAGTTTGATTTTTCTTGAACCCTTTAGATTATTTTTTAGCCATATTAAGAAATTTTTCATGAGAAAACATCACAAAAATTCTTCTTGAATCTGTGAATGAATAGAAGTTCTGAAGATCTGAATCCATTAACATCATTGAGAAAACTCACCATTATTATATCAATTAGTCCCCTTTCAATCAATTAAGTTTTTCTCAGTCTACTTCTGGTTTCAGCTTCCATCAAATCAAGAAACAAGCTACTGGCTTTTGCACTTTTATAAATAATTCCACATGATGAAGAAGATGGATGTCTTCTCTCAATGATGTACATAATTAAATAAAAGTATAAGAAAAGTATGATTAAAAACACACTATGCATGTCGATCCATATCAAGCTCAATCTACTCCATCACAAAAAGTAAAAAAGGAGAACTTTTTCGAGGACACATGAACATCCATCTGGAAGAGATTATATTTTGAAGAATGAATTCATGGAAAGATTTGTATCATTTTTACTAACTGATAGGCTTGAGAGCTTTTAGGAAGTGTGTTTTTAACAAAATAGTGCAGATTTTCATAGCAAAAGCATTAATCATCAATTGACACTAGTTTGTATTTTGTAATTTTTTATTACTCAAATTTGAAACAAAATCAAGCAACCCCTACAGAAGTCAATATTATTGAATTTGAATGTGAATTTGTCCATCTTTTATGAGTTAAAGTATAAATCTGTTTCATAATTGAAACTCTCTTGTCAATGAATTCCCATAGAAATACAGTAATGTTTAATTTGAAATGCATGATGGTGCACAATTTTAGATTGGTAAATTAACCTATTTGAAAAGGGTAATTCAGGTTCATGTACATTTTTTTCCCACAGGAGGAATGCACTTGCAAAAAAATACTTTCTGTCTACCCTAGTTGCTCCCCTGATGCTTTTTACAGGAGGGACCAAATACCAGGGGGATAAATCTTTTTGGGTGAAATTGATTCATGGAAAAATTTGTAATATAAATTTGGTTGCCAGCCTGTGACACAAAACAAGAGCACAAGAATGACATTAATATACCAAAAAAAATATAGAAGCTCAAGGAAAATAGGGGGAGCTCAAGTACTTACCCAATTCAGCTCATACAGGATAAAGAAAGATTGAGAAAATTCCACCCTATCAGAATATAAAATCTCAATCAATATTAAATAATGAATTCCAAATATATGGAAGAATTAAAACTCCCAACGTCAAAGAACAAAGGGAACCATTAATTTAAACTGTGAGCCTTTGAGATATGACCACATACCCAATAAGGTCACAAAAAAGATTAATAATAATTATACCTTTAATATAATTATATTAAAATTACTTAGAATAATTATACCTTGAAAATAATTACTTAAATATACAAAAAATACCATAAATTGGTACAAAAATTGGTTTAACTCAAAAACCAATGAATCAACATGTAAAATAAACTATACCATTGGATTCCCCATGGAAAAATACACATATACCATTTTTATGGCATATCTGTAAAGTCAATATTTAAGGAATTATAAGGTAAAATACCTTATAAAAACCATAAAACCTTATTTATCTCAAGAACTAATGAAACAACATGTAAAATAAATTGTACCAGTGGATTCCCCATGAAAATCCACACATAAAACAATTAATAAGCCAATTCCCAAAGTTAATACTTAAAGAATTATCCTGAATATATGCACTTTTTTGGTCAACGCATATATTCAAGGATCATAGCTAATATCTCCTAAAATATACATGATAGAATGATGAACCAAAAATAAAGTTACCACGTAATTACTGTAGGAACACAGATATGAACTTTATTTTACAAGTTATAAACAAGGTTAAAACCTATGATGAAATATTGATAAAAATCAACAGAGCTGTTGACCACTTTGTTGTGAAAGTGCTCCAAACTTAAGAAAAAGTATACAGTTGGATTCTACTAGTTCATTCGTGAAGAATGATGTAATTTTTATTATTAAATTCAGGGTATAACCCCCTGAAATCAAGGTTTGAAGTTTAAAATGTTGAATTTCGACAGAAAAGATGGGTTACAAGAAAAATCATCAAAATTAGAGTTTTGATGATGTAATGAAAAGCTCTTGGAAGCATAATAAGGTTATGTCAGGCTATCAGAATTCACTCTCTGAATTGCTGTAGCGTGTAAATCTTAAAAGTTATTGAGGATCAAAGTTTGAGCTTAATTTGAGCAGTTATGATCACATACTGTAACCTTAATTTAAGTTTAACAGTCTTAAGAGTGATAAAATTGGTGAATACTATTAGTTTATGATTAAAACTAATAAAATACACGAAATTTGGGGTTCTGCCAAGCCTCTGATGTCATCAAACTTAGAGTTATAGTGTAAGGTGTGGATATGAAACTTTGATTAAAAATCAAGTACTTTTCCTGTCCTCAAAATTTGTATAAGGTAAAATTCAGTTAAAAATAGTATGAAATATTATTTTTAAGAGAAAACACGCCAATTTTATTGTTTATAACTTTATTAGTATAAAACAATAATATAAAAATTTATTGTTTTACCAACAATAAAGATTTATCCAAAAAATACTCTACAAGAGATATTTTAAGGCTACAAAAGAAATTTCTTCAAGAGCAATTTCAATTGGAATTAATTGAGCAAAGAACTGCAAGCAATTAATTAAAGAACAAAGTCTTTAAAAAGAATATTAAAGAGAAAACACGCCCAAAAGTGACCAGAGTGAATTTGGAAACAAAGTGACAAAGTTAACAGTGATGAAAGATGCTTTAATTCACTTTTGGGGTGGTTCAGGGGTAAAAATGATTATAAGAGTTACAAACAATGATTATAATGATTTTTTCACGTGGTTAAAAGGATTAAAATGATTTAAAAGTGGTGGTTGGAATCTTTGATTGATTGGTTTAATAGTTTTAAACTAATTAATAAAAGGAAAAGATTCTAACATGAAGAGAAAAGTGGGGCAAAGAAGACATTCTTTTATAGCCATCAATTCTCTTACTCCAAAAGTAAAATTTACTCTTGTCAGTCGTGAAAAACAGTCTGATAACAGAAAAGCCAATTATGGCATCATAGAACCCTGGTTTAGACTAAAAAGGGCTGATTTAAGCCATTTTTAGCCATTTTTAGCCATTTTTAGCCATTTTAGACCCTTAAATCAGCCATTACTATAGCAATACCAGGCCTAGAGCCTTCAAAACACGTCAGAATGTGTGTCAGAGGCGTAGAAACCAGTTAAAACTGTTTTTATTATGATTGTTTTATCTTAAGGGTAGTTTTACCTTCTTGGCAACAGCTAAAACTACCCCAGTTGGTATCAAAACCTCATCATCAATTGAGTCCACAGACCCTGTAACTCAATTCCAGGCCAAAAGTGATGAACTTTTGCGTGAATTTTGACATCCCACGCCTGTCAGCAAGGATTTTGGGGGTCTAGCTCCCCCTTAGAGCTGGAGTTCCTTTTCCCCCCCAAATTTAATCTTTCCAATTTATTTTTCCTTTAATTCCTCATCATGTATTATACTTATAATTTACACATGTAATTCAATTCAATTGTACAGTACAATACAGTAATAATTGACACCTCATATGTAAATCAAAGTTCACTTATGTAATACACGCGCACATTTTGACATTTCAATTGAATTCAATTGAAAATACTTTAATTCCTCATAACTTCTAAACTAAACACAACACCTCAATTTTAACACAAAAATTGATGGTTAACACCACATGTGGTGTGAATTAAATTAAGGTTTTGAGGATTTTCAACTTTTGTATTGAAAATACTAAAAACTTAATTTAAGCTTATTTAGAGTTGAGTTACAAAAATTTCACTCAGAGGTGACCCCACCTGATTTTTTATGAGGAATCCAATGGTGAAATAAAATTTATATGTTTATTTATTGGATAAAAAGTTATAATAAATTTTATTTAACTTTTTCCCAAATTTATTTATTTTTTCACAATTTTGTTAAAATTTCATTTTTACTTAAATTTTTCAAGTATAAATGTAATTTTATATTTACAAAATTTAAAGTAATTTTATTTTTAAATTATAATTAATTTTTTATTTTTAATATAATTTTATATTTATATTTTTTATTTTTATTTTAATAATATAAAGAAATTTATTTTATTTATATTAATATGTTATTTTTTATATTTGTGGTCTTTTGGGTATATGAAATTACCTCTAAGGCTCACATTCCCTCCCCCTAAAAAAGAATATTACTTTGTAATATTGGTGTTTCTAGTGTGTCTGAATCTCCTCAGGAGTTTGGTGGCTTCTGGTATATCTTTCTCTTCTAACCATTCATCTTCACAAGTTGGGTCACTGTACCTAACAAGGTATTCCCTTACTTTCTTGGTTCTTAATTTCCTTTCTTTAAGAACTTTGGTTATTTTCTTAGTACCAGATGTCTCAATAGGAGGTATAACTTGGGGAATCTTATTCCTCAAGGGAAATTTCTCAGCATCACTAGATTTGTATGGCTTTATCAAGCTTACTGGAAATGTAGGGTGCTTATTGCTAAGTTCTTCAGATAACTCTACTTCAACAGCATTTTCTCCGTGGAGGGCCTTAATCACAAAAGGTCCTGCAAAGGAGTCTTTTAACTTTTTACATCCTTTGATGTTATTGAAGTTAGTGGTGGATACAAGAACTAGGTCCCCCACTTTGAAATCTGGAGTTGCATGAGATTTATCCCATTTGTCTTTAGCATATGCAAAAGAGTCCTCCATGCATCTCACTGCATGCTTTCTAGCTTTGTCTAGCATTCCTTTGAAGCTAGCAGCTGTGGGATGTATTTCAATTAAGTCTTTCCTCAAGGAATCTTGGGGTAACTTGGGGTTCCATCCTTTTTCTAGAATAGCAGGAGTCTGATTGGTACTGGAATGGATTGATGTTTTATATGCTAATTCCAGTGCTGGTAACAGAGTACACCAATCATGGGTAAATCCATCACAATCTTTGAATTCAAGGCCATATGCACAAAATCTTCTCACCATGTCCTCTAAGGTTTGGATCATTCTTTCAGCCAGACCATCAGTTTGTGGGTGGTAGGCTGTAGAGAAAGACAGTTTTGTGCCAAATAATTGGTGAAGATTTGTCCATAGAGCTGAAGTGAATTTGGGATCTCTATCACTGATGATATTTGTAAATATCCCAGTCCATGACACTACTCTATTCCATATCAGAAGAGCTGTATCCATGGCTGTATCATCTTTGTGACATGGTAAAAAGATTGGAGTTTTACTGAATCTGTCCACAATTACTAGGCAAGCATTATAGCTCCTGTCACCTCCTGGTGGTAGGCCAGTTACCCAATCCATATGGACAATTTCCCAAGGTCTGTTTGGTTCTTGGATTTTCATCATATTTCCAAGTCTTTTGCCAGTGGATTTATTTGCCTTTTGGCATCTGTCACAGGTTTTGCAATATTCTGCAACATCTTTTTGCCACATTGGCCACCATATGCAGGTCTTTACTTTCTCTCTTGTTCTGTCCTCAGAAAGATGTCCTGAAAAGGGACTATCATGGCATTCTTTCAGTACAAGATTGATTAATGACCTGTCTACAACTGTCATGACACATGTGTGCTTGGTTCTGTGGTAAATTATACCATCCAGTAGGTGAAATCTCCCTTCATTATAAAATTTTCTCCATACTTCATCCAAGGCATGTATTAGAGAGTTGTCTTTACAGTCTTTGTTAAGTAATTGGCATAAGATGCTACAATTCTTATCTTGAGTGTAACTATTTCTGACTTCTTCAAAGAAGGTGGTGTTCAAGTCTGTAACACTTATTCCTTCTATTGGAATTTGTGGTGAAGCTTCTTCTGGAACATAAGCAGGATTATCAATGCTATTTGGTAATGGCCATCTGCTTAGTCCATCTGCATTCTTATGAATATTCCCATCCTTATGAACAATAGTCATATTGCCTCTGTATTCTTGTATGGCTATTTGCCATCTGAGCATGTGTCTGTTAGGTGTTTTCATGTTCAAAAGTGATTTCACAGCTGTACAATCTGTTATTACTTCAAAAACACATCCCTCTAAGAAATAGTTCAATTTCTCTAAGGCCCAGACAAGGCATAGACATTCCATTTGACTTGCTCCATATCTGGCTTCAGTTGGTTTGATTTGCCTGGATATGAAACATATTGGTCCTTCTACAGGCTTGTCATTTATGATCTGAACTTGGTGAAGTGCAGCACCTAGTCCATCCCCTGATGCATCAATATACAGTTTGAAAGGCAATTTAAAGTCTGGCATCAGTAAGAGTGGAGCAGTGGTCAATGCTTCTCTTAGAGACTCAAAAGCTTTGACTCTGTCAACAGTCATCTCAAATACTGTGTCTTTGTCACACAACTTATAAAGTGGTCTTGCTATGGATGCAAAGTCTTTAATGTGTTGCCTGTAATATCCTGCAAAACCTAAGAATGACTGAATTTCCTTCTTATTCTGAGGCATGGGTTTTAACAATACTGCTGCAACTTTGTTTTTATCAATTCCAAGGGACAAACCAGATACAACATGTCCTAGTGCCTTAAGTTCTTTAAATCCAAAATGACATTTCTTCAAGGAGATTTTCATGTTTACTGATTGGATTTTTGTCAAAACTCTTGATAATCTGTACATGTGCTCCTCCCAAGTCTTTGAACAGATAATAATGTCATCAATGTAAATGATTAACCATCCTTCTGAGAGTTCTTCAGGGAAGATTTCATTCATCATTCTTTGGAAGTGTGAAGGTGCATTTTTGATACCAAAGGGCATCCTTAAGTATTCATACACTCCACAATGAACAATAATTCTCAAGTATTTTCTTGCTCTTGGTGTTACTACATTTTGATGGAATCCTTTAAGGGCATCCATAGTGGTTATATACACTGCTTGAGATATTTGAGTAAGGGCAATTTGGATTTTTGGTATTGGGTATCTGTCTGGAACAGTGTAAGTGTTCAGAGCTCTAAAGTCCCCAACCATTCTGGATTTTCCATTATGCCACGCCACTATGACTGGTGTAGTTATTTCTACTTCCTCATTGTGGCCTACTTTTCTTATTACACCAAGGTCTAGAAGTTCTTTGATATGAATTTCTAGAGCTTCTCTTGATTTTGGACTTGCTGGATAAGCAGGTCTTCTTAAGAGTGGTGGATAAGGTCTCTCAATGTTAAGAATGATGTCAACTTCATGACCAATAATTGCTCCCAGGGGTTCTTTGTCTGTAGCAAATGCTCCTCTGTGGTCATACAAAAGGGAAGAAAGTTCATTTTCTTGCTTATCAGTCAGATGAAGGCTTATTTCAGCCTCATTTAACTGTTCAGACTTGAATTTCTCTAACTCTAAGTTGACTGGTGATACTTTGTTTACTGTAATTTGTCTTTTAAAGGGTAAAAAGGCAAATTTCTGGCGCTTATTGTCTCCAATTGTAAAGTATCTGTCTTTGTTATTATGTAAATCTATCCCATACATGATTAAATAGTCATTTCCCAATATAAAATGGGTACTAGAGCAATTTTCCATAACAACAAATTCAACTGTGATCCTTAAATTCCCATTTATGTGTGGGAATATGACATTGGTCTCAAAGATTCCTAATGCTTTCATTGGGTTACTTGCACTGTTGAATTTTATACCATCAATTGGTAACAATTGGTCTTCAAAATTTGGTACACAAGTCTTAAGAAAAGATTTTCCAACACAAGAGCAGAAGGCTCCTGGGTCAAGCAAAAGTTTGGTGGGTTTGTTATCAATCACCACTTCTGTTATACAGGAGTTACCAGCTGTATAACCTTTTCCTCTGTTTGGTTTTGTCTTCATAAGTTGTGCATCTTGAACTTTTGATAAATCAACTTGACCATTGCTCAATTGTGGTAAGTGGGAATAAGATTCCATGATGTCAAAAGTGGCATTGATATTTTCTATATCTTTTGAAGATTCAGAGAATATGGATGACTTATCATCTGAATTGTCTTCAATTATGTCTTCTTTTTCAACATCTGGTTCTTTTTCAATGTCAATTTCATTGATTTTCCCCCTTTTTGGACATGTATTGGCTAAATGGGTGGTGCTTTGGCAAATATGGCATTTTCTGACTGTATCTGCAGATTTATATTTAATATTACTAGAATTTTCTTTGGGGTTTTTGTCCACAGAATCTTTCCAAGGTGTATTAAACCTTGTTTTAAGATTCACCCTACTAGAACCAATTTTGGTTCTGGTGGTTACTTCTTCTAGTATATTGATAATATCCTCTGCTGAAGATTGTTCAGTAGTCCTGCTTTTGACAGCATGCTCTAAGTCACCTCCACATTGTCTCAGAATTTTTCTATGGATCATAAATTCTGACATGTCAGGATATAATGCTGTTAATCTGTCCTTTTGTTGGCAAAACCATGGTAAAGCTTTGTCTTTATCAGCATTAAATTTGGCAGATTCAAAGGCTGTTTCAACTTTAAACCTCCAAGCATCATTTGCCCATTTGTTGATGATTTGGGTTTTCCACCAAGTCCAACTCTGGTGTCCATGTGCTTGTCTTATTTTGATGTACCATCTGTGAGCTGATCTGGTAAACAAGGTGTTAAACCTGGCTGTTACCAATCTGTCTGGTAATTCAAAATCCTCTTTGATCATGTCAATACCTCTAATGAATTCCATATGGTCATACTCTCCTTCACCACTGAAGTGAGGCCATTCTTTAAGTTTTGGAACTTCTTTCAAGAGTGCTTGGCCCATTGATGGTTCCAAGTTATGAAAAGAAGTGGATAATTCATTTTTTAATTGTGAATTATCAGGATCCAATACTTGTGGATTTGAAATTCTTGTGCCCTCATTTTGATTTAGAGGTGTAGACATTCTTGGTAAGGTGTTCAGTAATTGTTCAATGTCATTCATTTTACTGTTGCTACACCTTTGGGAATTTCTGTATTCATGTTGGAAGCTTTGTATTAAATTTATTACTTCAATTTTATACATGTCTTCTTTATGTGTAAGTTCTTGCCATAACTCTGTCTGTCTTGTATTATCAGCAGTGACTTGATTCAATTTCATTGATAATTTTGATACTTCTTCTTGTGAAGCATCAAAACACTTTTTCAAGGCAATGGTATATGTTTTTACTTCAGTAAATGAATTTGAAATGTCATCAAGGACTTTCTTGTTATCTGTCTTGATAATATTTATGGCTTGTTTAATTCTTGTTTCAATCATGTCATCAATATTGAATTTAGAATATTTATCTGTTAATTCTTTAATAATGGCAGATTGTTCATTTATTTTAATGTTAGAAGAATTGTCATTATTAGAATTTTTAATTGTTCTTAAAACTTTTTCAAAACACATAAGTGTTTCATTAATTTGGCACAGACTCAGGTTGTTTGTTTTAATGTTGTTACAAATGGATTCATTTTTATCAGAAAGATGTTTTTTCACGTCATTTATAGCATCATACAACTCTGGGATGGAATCAAATATATCAGAAATCATTTCTGGAACTTTAATCTGGCTTCCTCCTTCTTCTGTAATTCCATCATGGTTCTGGCCATCTGAAATACATTTTCCATGGCATCCTGCTGAATCTTTGGGATTCTGTAGCCCTGGCTGTAAGGTTTTGGGGCTGGTGCCTTCCCTTTGCCCTTGTTTGGATTTTGTGGCTGCTTTTTCACGTTGGAATTGCTGCTGCTGGCCACTGGGGCTGTTTTTGGCACTGGTTTGGCTGGTGGAGGGTTGTTTTTCCTCCATTCTAGTGTCAAAAGCATCATGTTTTTCTTCTCCATCAATGGATGCCATCCATTGAGCAATTTGCAAGTGTTGGGATGGCCCAAGAATTTTCTTACTGTCAGGTAAGAATTCATGCAATTCTTCCACAGGTCTGCAAGGATCTGGTACTCCTTGAATTGGAGTGCATTGTTGTATGCACTGTGGCTGGCTTTGTATATGTCCACAGAGGCTTGTTGTGGCGGTGTCAGCTCTTTTTGAAGGTAAAATGGTATTATCAGCTTCAGAATGACCCATTTTAGTTGTTTGGAAGTCATCAACTGACCCTTTTCCTTCTGTACCTGGTTGGCCTCTGCCATAATCACGTCTATTACCTTTTTGGGAGCTGCTTGAGGGGTTGTAGCTGGCTCCTGACCTGGTTGAAGGCATAATTATGGTTAAAAAGGCTTAAAATAGTATTTTTACGTCAAAAACTTACTATTGGCCAAATCTTTAGCTTTCTGAAGGGTATTACTTATGTCCAAGTTAATTAATTCAGAAGATATTGGTTCAGGTTGGTTATTTTGAGTCACAATAACAGTACTATTATGATCAGAATTAACAGTACTGGCAGGGATAATGCTGGTTACTGTTGAGGCTGTTTCAATGTTTTCTTGTCTTACCACGTTGTCAGACACTAAAATTAATGAAAAAGCCAATTAATTAAGTAAAAAAAAGGTTATTTCAAAAAAGAAATAAAAATATAAGCCTCACTTATAATATGAAAAAATTATTTTCTATTGATTTTTTGAATTATAAGTATTTTTTATATGTTTTTTAAATTTTTCAATATAAGAAAAAGATTAAAAAAAAGAGTAAAAAATATGTCACAGGTAAAATATCACGGCTGGGCCCCCAAATGTAAGGTGTGGATATGAAACTTTGATTAAAAATCAAGTACTTTTCCTGTCCTCAAAATTTGTATAAGGTAAAATTCAGTTAAAAATAGTATGAAATATTATTTTTAAGAGAAAACACGCCAATTTTATTGTTTATAACTTTATTAGTATAAAACAATAATATAAAAATTTATTGTTTTACCAACAATAAAGATTTATCCAAAAAATACTCTACAAGAGATATTTTAAGGCTACAAAAGAAATTTCTTCAAGAGCAATTTCAATTGGAATTAATTGAGCAAAGAACTGCAAGCAATTAATTAAAGAACAAAGTCTTTAAAAAGAATATTAAAGAGAAAACACGCCCAAAAGTGACCAGAGTGAATTTGGAAACAAAGTGACAAAGTTAACAGTGATGAAAGATGCTTTAATTCACTTTTGGGGTGGTTCAGGGGTAAAAATGATTATAAGAGTTACAAACAATGATTATAATGATTTTTTCACGTGGTTAAAAGGATTAGAATGATTTAAAAGTGGTGGTTGGAATCTTTGATTGATTGGTTTAATAGTTTTAAACTAATTAATAAAAGGAAAAGATTCTAACATGAAGAGAAAAGTGGGGCAAAGAAGACATTCTTTTATAGCCATCAATTCTCTTACTCCAAAAGTAAAATTTACTCTTGTCAGTCGTGAAAAACAGTCTGACAACAGAAAAGCCAATTATGGCATCATAGAACCCTGGTTTAGACTAAAAAGGGCTGATTTAAGCCATTTTTAGCCATTTTTAGCCATTTTAGACCCTTAAATCAGCCATTACTATAGCAATACCAGGCCTAGAGCCTTCAAAACACGTCAGAATGTGTGTCAGAGGCGTAGAAACCAGTTAAAACTGTTTTTATTATGATTGTTTTATCTTAAGGGTAGTTTTACCTTCTTGGCAACAGCTAAAACTACCCCAGTTGGTATCAAAACCTCATCATCAATTGAGTCCACAGACCCTGTAACTCAATTCCAGGCCAAAAGTGATGAACTTTTGCGTGAATTTTGACATCCCACGCCTGTCAGCAAGGATTTTGGGGGTCTAGCTCCCCCTTAGAGCTGGAGTTCCTTTTCCCCCCCAAATTTAATCTTTCCAATTTATTTTTCCTTTAATTCCTCATCATGTATTATACTTATAATTTACACATGTAATTCAATTCAATTGTACAGTACAATACAGTAATAATTGACACCTCATATGTAAATCAAAGTTCACTTATGTAATACACGCGCACATTTTGACATTTCAATTGAATTCAATTGAAAATACTTTAATTCCTCATAACTTCTAAACTAAACACAACACCTCAATTTTAACACAAAAATTGATGGTTAACACCACATGTGGTGTGAATTAAATTAAGGTTTTGAGGATTTTCAACTTTTGTATTGAAAATACTAAAAACTTAATTTAAGCTTATTTAGAGTTGAGTTACAAAAATTTCACTCAGAGGTGACCCCACCTGATTTTTTATGAGGAATCCAATGGTGAAATAAAATTTATATGTTTATTTATTGGATAAAAAGTTATAATAAATTTTATTTAACTTTTTCCCAAATTTATTTATTTTTTCACAATTTTGTTAAAATTTCATTTTTACTTAAATTTTTCAAGTATAAATGTAATTTTATATTTACAAAATTTAAAGTAATTTTATTTTTAAATTATAATTAATTTTTTATTTTTAATATAATTTTATATTTATATTTTTTATTTTTATTTTAATAATATAAATAAATTTATTTTATTTATATTAATATGTTATTTTTTATATTTGTGGTCTTTTGGGTATATGAAATTACCTCTAAGGCTCACATATAGTGATAACTCTAAATAATGGTGTAATAATGATGTAATATGGTTTGATCATGATGTAATCACCCTCAAACCTTAAAATATTGATCAATTCCAGTGGATATGATCAGTACACGTCTACTAGAAGCCTGTTGGACTCTAGGAGGGAGGTATTTACTATAAATAGAGCTCTTTTTACTCTATTTTCCCCTCAGACGCATCAAAAACATTAAATCAATTAAATAAAAGGTAATTTCTTTATTCTTTATATATAAAACTCTTATATTATTAAAGATCAAAGACCATCTTAATATTAATCACTATTTTTACGTGATTAAATCAATTCTTTAATTGTTTTTGTCATAAATCTCTCTATAAACTCATTTCCACGTAAAATCAAGAATTTTAGTAATTTTCTTTATTTTTTATTGTAAATACAATTTGAAAAGGTTGTATTATATTCTTTTGGCGTAAAATATCCCAAAATTATTATTTTAAGTGTTAAAAGTAGGTTATTTCATCTTATTATAATAATTTCTCTCTTATTATTACTCTTAATAATTCTTATTTAATATAAATAGTATTTATATTAATATATAACTTTAATATTAGTAATATTATTGTTATTAATTGTTTTTTATTTATAAAAAACAGTTTTTTACGCCTTTATTATTTGTTGGTAACAATAATAAAGAGCTTTATAATATATTAATTATTTTATATTAATATATTATTTATAATATTATAATTTCATATAATATTAATTATATTATTATATTTATTTAATAATATAATATTTTTACGCCATAATAATAATATTTCTTTATTATTATTATTATTTTAATCTTATTTATTTCAATTATAAGGACATTCAGAGTACAATAAGTAATAAATTAGTAATTTTTACTTATTGTTTCATAGTCAAACCTTACATAAACCCTGCATATAAAATTAGAAAATAAAGGAAGAACCATAAAAAGGGTCTTATTATTGACGCTCTTGTGAAGGGCTATCCAATGATACTATCCATATGTCTGAAGCCCTCCTATATCAAAATTTAGTTTTTTGACAAAATAATAATTATAAAAAAATCCCAAAAATTCTATTTTTCTGGAATTAAAAAATACAGGGACCCTTGAAAGGTGAACCAAATTGAATAGCTCTCAGAGAAACCTAATTGAAGCCCCCATGAAGCCTTTATCTTGAGAACTGGATAAGATATTCCAATTGAAACATTTTTACCCTTAAAGTACTATAGGCTAAAAATAATTAAGAGACCCGAATTTGTTGCATACTTAATATAAGGGAATAATTGTGAATAGCCATTTTGAAGAGCCAAACCAGGCGCACAACATAAACCACTTTTTCAGCCTGATTCTTTATAAATAAAAAGGCTATCCTGGATCGAAGTTTTTCCCAAAACTCTCAAACCCATGTATTGGGTTCATAACTGAATCAAAAACATGGTTACAGATAGCCATATTGCAGAGCTAAACTAGGCACACAGAATTAAAGTCTTGGGTTTAGAGGATGGTTCTGGTGTATTTCGGACCTCCTCAAAGAATTTTCTTACCTCTTTTGTATTCATTCTATCCTTTTTAATTCCTTTTTTTGGGGTTAAACCATGCTTAATGAAATAATGGGAAAAAAATATAGGACTAGGCTGTCCAGAAAGGCTATAAAAAGTGTCAAAAAAGGTGAGTATATTAGCCAAACAATTGAGTAAGCCTCAATGAATCTTATTAAAAAGTGAGTAACCCTTTTGTTATGATATAAATTGGAAAACCCTCATTTTTTCATATAAATCAAACATTTTTACTCACTTTTGTGAAAATAAAATCTTATACATTCCCAAAAAGTTTTTTTTACCTGAATGGAGATACAATTACCATGAAAAAAGCTATCGCCGCTGGTGGGGGTAGCAGGTCCAACCAGGCTTCCAAATTGCTTCATATTGGGCTCTAGCTTGTTATTATGATTTTTTAATATTCCAAACCAGACTTTCAAGATTAAGAATCACTTCACATCAAATAAATTTAATTATTTAAATTGTGGAATTCCTAAATAATCCTTCATTACACAAAATTCTTTCAAACCAATACCAATATTTTTAAAGAAAGACAAAATCCATTAAACATGAAGAATTTCTTTTTTAGATTTATAATAATTAAAATATCTTTTTTTCTCATATCCTCACATATTCTTTCTTTAATGTTTTTTTTCTCCGATAATTCTTTTATCAGATCTTAATAATTTCAACTTCAAAGAAATTCAAATCAAAATATTTTTTATCAATAACTATTTATCATAAATTTCTTTTTCACAAGGAAAAACAACGGAGTATTCATTTTTAAAAATTGATTTATCCCAAAAGCTGAATTGATCTTGATTTATAGAAATTGAACAAACAATAATCTATATAATTCACTATATCAAGATTTGGGGAAAAACTTTTGAGAAATTCTGGAAAAGATCACATTAAAAGGTAATCTTTCCCAAGAAAATATTCACTGAGTATAGTTTTATGTTTCTTTGATCCCTTAAGTTTAATTTTTCTTCAAAGTCTTTCAGGAAGTATTATTCTGTTTTTTTTTGAAAATTCAAAATTTATTTAATCACACCTTTTTCCAATGATAGAAATAATATGAGACCTCTTTTGACTCCAAATAAACTTTTTAAATATAAGATAACATTCAATGTACCAAAAAGATCCAAAATAAAAGACTTAATAAAAAAGATACTCTGAAACATTTTACAATTCATAAAAAGGATATCTTTGAAAAAAAACATTTATTATATACTACTTTTTTGGAGGAAAGAAATTTTAGCTCAGGTCCTTATAATTTTTTTTATTTTCAAAAGAAAAAAAAATCAATCTCATTATAATGTTTCCAAGCTTAAAACAGGTCAATTAATTAATACTCCTTCATCAAGATAAAAATAATTAAAATATCAATTTCACCTCTTTATATAAATAATGATATTATTTGGATTTATAGTATGTACTAAACTTTTCAATATATAAAAATAAGAAATTTATTTCAAAATTTTTGAATAAACTTAAATTCAAATTGAGGAAATTCATTATTTTAATTAAAATCAAAATCAACAATATATATATAGAATTTTCTTATATTTGTTTTTTCAAAATATTATTTGGAGTCAATTTCACAGCTGTTTTTCTATTTCAAGTTTTGTGATAACTATAGTTCAATCACCATGGTGATATTTTATGATGGTTAATTATAAT
Organism: Austropuccinia psidii; assembly: GCA_023105745.1. Taxonomy (NCBI): domain Eukaryota; kingdom Fungi; phylum Basidiomycota; class Pucciniomycetes; order Pucciniales; family Sphaerophragmiaceae; genus Austropuccinia; species Austropuccinia psidii. Next base: position 33,152,613 of record JALGQZ010000008.1, read on the forward strand.
TCTCATTATATAAAGAGTATATATCAATCTGAAATATCCCCTTGAAAGGATAGATGCACATGGATATGGATATTAGGATAAACTCGCAAAAAAACAAAATTAACAATGTCCAAAAATCCAATTTACTATCTTATTAATGATATTAATTTGATAGAGATTTAGATCTAGATTAAGAATTTTGTAATGATATTAAAACACAAATATAGCTTTTTTGTTGTGATACTAATGTTCTTAAATTACAAATTCCCCATCCCAGGAATAAGCTTTAATAATCAATTTATTAATGAAATTTCTGAAATAATATTTTGATATGTATAATAAACTCAAATTAATGGTAAACTTCTTCCTCTTCAATGAGCTTATTTAATTCCCAAATTTCAAAATTTCTGAAAAGATATATATGTCTTCAACATGGAAGGTGTTAGATGTCATTCCATGGAGAGTAAAACTCGCAGATAGTTGGATGAACCAATACCCTTCAAGTTCTTTTATAATTTTAAGCTGTAAATAAATTATTTTTGTTTCCTTTTGAGAAATAAATCAATATAAATAAGCTTACAAGATAAATATTCCTAAATATTCATAGAATCAGTGAGCTCTAGAAGAGATAATACACAAATTCTTAATCCCTTCAATAGGGTATTGGAAGAAATTCTTCTAATTGGGGTTTTCTCCTGGATCTTTTGAACGATTCCTTCAAGGTAGAAGTTCCATTCAGACTTGAAGAGCTCAATTTATATAAAAATTCAAGAATATTTTTTTATTATACTTTTTTACTAGCTTTTATTTGAAATTTTTTCATAAGCTATGAATTTGGCCCATATTTATTAAAGACTTAAAAAGCTTTAAAATAAATATCATTTTCTTTCTTAATCCAAAAATAATTTCTATCAATGTTTCCAAAAATGTAATAGTTGAAGATGAGGAGGTGTCTTTACACTTAATAAAATTCTTTCAAACTCAATTATCTTTCCATAAGGAAAAAAGGCTAATTTTCTCCTGAAAGGGATTTAATATTTAAGCATTTTTGTTTCTAAATGGTAAAAAAATGCAAAGAAAATTATTTCAATTATTCAAGGCTGTTTTTTGTTTTTTTTATTGAGAAGAGGAATTATCCAAGTAAGCTAAGTCAGCTTTAAAGTCAATTTTTTGTTTCTCACGACAGTGGGGATCATCATTAAATTATCATTATTATACTTCTTAGTATCAGAACCTTTCATAATATTTATGAAAGTAATATCTAAAGTGTCTTATTTGTCAAATTTTGAAAAAATCATGTTGTTTTAAATTTCTCTATGTAAAAATTTCTAATGTTATAAAAGTCTTGATATTGAGAAAAACACTTATTATAAATTGTTCTCATATTGGGTTGAAGGAAAATCAGATTTTCTTTGTGCATTTCCTTATAATGCATTAAGTACAATTCCAATTAGTCCAATGTATTGTTAATTTTTGAAAAAATGGATTCCTACAGAAGTTATTATATGAAAACATGATTAATGTAGACATTTTTTGGTTCTTAATTGTTTCTTTGGAGCTTTGGATAAAACTTGTGAAAATATTCATTCAAACTTTGATCAAACCTTAGCCCAAACAACTATCATCCACTAGGATTTGTCCAAGCTGGAAAGTTAAGTAATTCATAAAACTTATAAAGTACTCAATCATGAAATATCCAAGGCTATACCTGTGGCTATTGGCTTGAATCACCAACACATGAAATGGAAAGAACAATCTCATGGAAAGACTCTGTATCAGCTTATCAATTATTGTGAAAATTTGAATAAATTTGGCCTTTGAATTTTTCTCAATGCCTTTTGATTATGTTAAGATACTACCTCAAAATGCAAAGTCATGTTTAACTTGAATATATTTGTATCCACAGGGATTTATTATATCACACTTTATTGTTTTTTATATATCTACCAATTATTAAATCAAAATGATTATTTATTCTTCTAAGCTTTTTTGATGAGTTTTTCATCTATATCATATTATTTCATATTAATTCTGATGTTTTCATTACATTTATTTTTATCTAATTTCTTATTACATGATTTCTATATTTTAGCAATATGATTCAAATTATATCAATTTTTTTGATTTTTGTATGCTTTTTGGTAACAAGTTTCCTTACATTTTGTGAATTTTAAGTTCATTATTTTGTTGTTTTCTTAATTTTTTTTCTTTTGGTTTTTGAATTTTTGGCTGGTTTTAATTTTTTTTATTATCTCTGTTTTTTTTTGAAGTTTTTATCTATCTTTATTCTTTTATATTATACACTCTGACTTTTAATTTCTTTTCATTTTCAATTTAAGTATTTTTTATTTTCATTTTTTTTGAATATTATTTTATATTTTATTTTTTTTATTAATTCATTTTTTGTATTTTTTTTATATTTCAATTTATTTTTTTTTAATAATTTTTCAGGGTTTTTGGTTTTTGGGTTTCTGTAGAATTTTTTTTTTCAATTTGTATTCTAGGGTGAAAAAACTCCAAATCAATGTTTTTACACTTATTTAAAGTTTTTTAACCCTAGAAAGAAAAAAATAATAAAAAGTTAAAATAAAAATAAATAAATAAATAAAATGAGCAAATAAAAAACAAAAAAAATGCAAAAAATGCAAAAAAAATTAACATAAAAAAATGAAATAAGTAAATAAAAACAAGAAAAAAGCCAACAAAACAAAAAATTAAAGGGGAAAAAAATAAAGAATAAAAATAATAATCAAAGTCAAAATTTAAATTCAAAAAATTAAAAAAAAATGAGAAAAAACTCAAATAAAGTAAAAAAAATGTAAAAAAAATTTCAAAAAATTGCAAAGAGATCAGGAAAAAATCAAAAAATCTTGTTTATTATAAGGATTAAAAGTCTATAAGGAAATCCAAAATACAAACCAAATTTTAAAATTTGGAAAAATATCTAAAACATAAAAAAGAAAAATGAAATTCAAAAAAAGGAATTTAATTGTTTCTTTTGATTCTGATTTGTTCTTTTTTGCAATAGAATTACAAAATTGACATAATTTAGAATGATAAAACAAATTCAAAAGAAATCAAGATTTTTGGGAATAAATAACTGAGCAGTGGGATGAAGGAGGTTAAACCAGAAATGGGAACTTGAAGAATTTAATACTAAAATCCTTTTCAAATTCTCATATAGAAAATTTATGAAAGAATGGGCTGAATGGGAATAATGATGAGGTATTGATACAAAATTGAGCAATTGAAGAAATGAGAAAGTTAATTTCTCTAATTTAAGGATGATAAATCTCAACACTTAAGAAATTTAAAGTGGAAAAGAGCTTCTATAATTGAAATTATATATTGAATGAAATAAACCATAAAAATAATTAAGAATAGAATTTTTATATAATTATCTTCAAAATTCAAAATAAGAGTACAAATGTTTCAAAAAACAAGACTGCAACTGATTTATGTAAATGAATAGCATAAAATTAAGTACAAAACCCTTGTGGAGATAATTTTTTTGAAAAAGATATGGGATACAAATTAGTAATGAAAAATTGATGATTTATATATCAAAGCAATGTTCAAATTTTTCAATTAAAATTTCCAATGGTATATAAAGTATTCAAGATAAGAGAAAAATAATCTAATGGTTGATTTGGGGTAATAAACGCTTGAGTTTCCTTCTTTATAAATTGAAGTTTTCTTTAAAGAAATGTTACAGATTAATGTTTTAAAACAGTGAGGAAATTTCAAGTGAGTAATCTATTTGTAATAAAAAATACAATGGAATTCATGTGGGACTGTTGAACACATCTTTATGAAAGAAGTCTCTTTACCTTTTTGAAGTAAGTTTCTTCCAGAATGTAAGATTTGTCTATGAAACTGATGATAATATTACTATTAATCAGCAGTACTATGACTGTTTTTATGAAATATAACAACAAAATGTTATTATAACAACAATTAAATAATTAAAGAATTATTTCTTTCACATGTTGAACACTACTAGTGATTTTAAAAGTGAGCAAGTAATTGTCTACAAGAATCAATTACAAGAAGATTTTAATAATAAAACTTCTTTTATTAAAATAATAAAATTATTTTAATATATAATTATCTTTTGCAAGAATAATTATAATGGTAATTCTTGAAGGAAACTAACTTTAGAGAAAAGCTTTAAGAATTAAAATTAAATAACTCACTAATATTCCAAAGAACTTATTGAAAGATAAGATAGAGAGATTTGACATAGTATTGTGGATTTTAAGGATCAAAATGAATTTATAACAGTATCACAGCAATATATAGTTGGATTCTATGATCTCACGTCTTTCTGATTGATTCTGAAAGATTTAAAACACTTAAGAATAGCTATAACTAATACTTACTTGTTGGTAATAATGATTTAAATGATAATAAGATGATGATGTGGAAAAAACAGCAAGAAGAGGCCTCTTTTAAGTCAACAACAGCTCACAGAGGCATTCCATGGAGAAAACTGAAAAACCAGTGAGTGAGAAAACAATAAACCCTTTTGGATTATTGATTGCATCATCTGTTGTCACGTAAGATTATCATAATTACTTAATTTATGCTTTTACGTGACTACCAACCCCAATATGGTTAAGAATAAAAGGAGTAATATATGTAAATATTCTTTTATTCCAAAATAATCATTGATTTCTCAAAGCTATCAATGTTATTGCCAATTTAATCACAGGTTGTAATTACTGTAAATTTTTGAAGATTCAGTGTTTCACATAGAATAGTCAAAAATGGACTGTAAGTAAAACGTTTAATTTTACTGGTAAAGCTGTAATTCTTTTTGGTTGTACCATAGATAATACAGTTCTCCATTGGTCCTGAAAGTTTCAGAAAGATTCATTAAGAATTGTATTTTTAATGAATTTTTGAAGTTTTTACCTCATTTCTATGTAGAATTGCAAATATCAGTGTTTAACTGGTTGCTATGAGGTAAATCAATGGATAAAAGTCCAAAAAGGGTTTTAATTACTCTTTTGGGGTTTATCAATGGAAAATAATTAAGAATTGACATGGTTACAGGAATCTAAATAGCTTTCTACCTCCTTGGCACATCAAAATAGCAGGTTATTTGCTATTTTCTTAAGATTTACAGTAGTTGTAACATGGTAACCAAGTTACCAAAAGGTTTTAGTTTACCAATTAGGCCAAGATCAGCCATGGATCCAAGCTTTGGAGCTGTCCACGCCTCTGAGGCCTCAGAAGTTGGGTACCCTGGCTCTCTTTGATGTCTTTTGTCCCCCTTGCTTATTTTTTACATCAAAATAGAAATTTAAGCTTAAAGTGAGATATCCACTATGGGTGTACCAAAAGTCTATGTAAGAATACCATTATGTTAAGTTCTCAAAACATGCATAACACTATTCTTAGTGTATATGTAACATGGGATTTCTCACATTCCCATTATTTTGGCGCAAAATTAAGAAAAACAAAAATTTTCATGGATCTTTTATGTGGTATTGATGATGTGGTATTGAATTATTTTCCATTTTACCACCTCAAAGAGTTAATTTGAGCTTATTCACTCTATGGAGCTACCCTAGGTGAATTTTTGTGTAGAATCCAAATCTGGCCTGAAATCCATGGATTTACTTACTTAATAAAAAGTGATTCATCTTTTCTGAAATCAAAAATGATGAATTTTGGATATATGCATAACTTATGAGTTATGCATAATTCAAAATTTCTTTTTAAGATAATTGTGGCCTATTTGGGTATGTAAAATATACCTCAAGGATCACACAGAACTTCTTGTATTAATGAATGACAGATATTTAATTTATACAGAAACAAACAGAAATGATATTGAGTAAAAAATATTCTATTCTAATTGAGTAATGTTCTGAATGACCAACGCTGTGGCTAAAAGTATCTACAGAAAAGCTGGAATATTAGAACCAAGGTTGAAACTTAGGCTCAAAACAGGTTGGGCCTGCTATACCCACTGGGAGGAGCTCTTCTCCTCATGGAAAATAATATTTTTATAGAGGAATTCTAACCAAAAATGAGTGTAACTAACAAAGATTTTAATAATTTCAGATGTGGAAGGCTGTAATTGCCTTAAAGACACCTAAAAATAGTAAAAATAGTAGTTTTTCATCTGTATTAAGCCTTTTGGAATTAATATTTAGATTAAAATATAGCAAAACAATTCTCAAAGTCATTTTGATCCCAGAATTCATGTAAAGTGTGGATATAATACTTGGATTAAAAATCAAGTACTTTTCCTGTCCTCAAAATTTTCATAAGATAAAAAATGATTAAAAAACATTATGATATAGTATTTTTAAGAGAAAACACACCAAATTTATTTTTTTTAATTTTATAAGTATAAAACAATAATATTATAAAGATTTATTGTTTTACCAACAATAAAAATTTATCCCAAAATACTCTACAAGAGATATTTAAGGCTACAAAAGAACTTTCTTCAAGAGAACAATCAATTGCAATTAATTGAGAAAAGAACTTTAAGAAATTAATTAAAGAAAAAAGTATTTAAAAGGATATTTAAAGAGAGAAAATTCCCAAAATTTACCAGAGTGAATTTGGAAACAAAGTGACAAAGCTTACAGTGATGAACAATGCTTTAATTCACTTATGGGGTGGTTCAGGGGTAAAAATGATTATAAGAGTTACAAAAAATGATTATAATGATTTTTTCAAGTTTCTAGAAGGTTTAAAAAGATATGAAAATTGTGTTTGGAATCTTTTATTGATTGGTTTAACAGTGTTTAAACTTATCATAAAAGGAAAAGATTTTAACATGAAGAGAAAAGTGGGGCAAAGAAGACATTCTTTCATAGCCATCAATTTTCTTACTCCAAAAGTAAAATTTACTCTTGTCAGTCGTGGAAAAAACTCTGACAACAGAAAAGCCAATCATGGCATCATTGAACCCTGGTTTAGACCAAAAAAGGCTGGTTTTAGCCATTTTAGCCCCTTAATTCAGCCATTACAATAGTAATACCTGGTCGAGAGCCTTCAAAACATGCCATAATGTTTTTAAGAGCTGTAGAAACCAGTTAAAATTGTTTTTACTAAGATTGTTTCAACTTAAGGGTAGCTTTACCCTCTTGGAAACAGTTAAAACTACCCTGGTTGGTATCAAAACCTCATCATCAATTGAGCCACAGACCCTGTGACTCAATTGCAGGCCCAAATTTATGAACTTTTGCCTGGATTTTGAAATCCCAAGCCTTTCAGCAAGGAGTTTGGGGGTCTGGCTCCCCCTTGAAGCTAGAGTACCTTTTCCCCCACAGAATTAATCTTTCCAATTTATTTTTTCTTTAATTCCTCATCATGTAATACACTTGTAATTTAAACATATAATTCAATTGAGTTTTTACAGTACACAACTGTAATAATTGATACCTCATATGTAAATTACAGTTCACTTATGTAATACACACACACATTTTGACATTTCAATTGAAAATACTTCAATTCCTCATAGCTCTTAACTATAAAAAACACCTCAATTTTAACACAAAAATTGATGGTTAACACCACATGTGATGTGATTTGAACCAAGTTTTTGAGGATTTTCAACTTTTTTACAGAAAATACTACAAACTTAATTTACGCTTATTTAGAGTTGAGTTACAGAAATTTCACTCAGAGGTGACCCCACCTTATTTTTTATGAAGAATCCAATGGTGAATCAATTTTATTATGTTTATTTATTGGATAGAGAGCTATAATATATTTTATGCAACATTTTACAAAAAATATTTTAATTTCATTAATTTTATTAAAAATTCATTTTTTACTCAGTTTTTTCAAGTAACAATGTATTTTCATAATTTTAAAATTTAATGTAATTTTTATTTTAAATTATAATTAATTTTTTACTTTTGTAAATAAATTTGTATTTATATTCTAATTTTTTTATTTTGGTAATATAAATAAATTCATTTTATTTATATTTGTATCTTATTTTGTTATTTGTGGTCTTTTGGGTATATGAAAATACCTCTAAGGCTCACAATTTTGTTGATATAATTATGCTATTGATTATTTTACTTATCATCATCTTTAATAAATTGGTAATAGCTGCAGCCATACATTTAAAAAGTATAATTATCACTATTATTATATAGTAGGAAATTGTATTACAATTTGCAATTATTCTACCATGTAGCACTCATATTTCTAGCATTAGTAACCAATTTTTGTAGCTATTTTATAGTGTTATCTAGACACCAGGAAGATTTAATCTAGATCACAATAAATATTTCAGAATTTCATACAATCATCATGAAGAAAAAATCTACTTCTTCCGGCAAGGGTAGCAGGTTCATCCCAAGTCCAACAAGGCTCCCAGGTTTCTCCATAATAGGCTCTAGCTTCTTATCATTTTTTTGTTCCTTTTTCTAGCCAGATCTTCAGGAATTAGAAATAGTTCACATAAAATTAATTGAGTTGTGTAGCTTTTTAAATTTCAGAATAATTTTTTGTTCCACAAATTGAAGCCAAAACTCAAAAATTTCAGATCACAATGACACCAATAAACATCAAAAGCTTTTTGAATATTTCTCAAAATAAAATTAATGTCTTTGCTCCTCTCCTATCATATCTTTTCTTAAATTAATTTCTTTTTTCAAAGATATTTTATTGAATTTTGAAAGTTTAAACTTAAATTATATTTAAATCACATGTTGTTCTCGAGAATTACTCATAATTTTCTCATCCTAATCACAAAAAAAACAAAAATTGAAGGTTTTATGACTAATTTGTCCCACACTCTTTATTCATCTTGGCTTGAAGAGATTGAACACAGATTATGATTAATATCTTCCAATTTTAACTATTCAAAAACTATTTTTGAAATTCTTTGCAGATTTCAGATTCAAAATGAATTTTTCTCAAACAAACATTCACCGATTATAGCTTTCTATTACTCTTATTCACCATGAAAAAGGCTATACCTGCTGGAGAGGGTATCAGGTCCAGCATTATTTCAGCCTGAGTCTTAAAATTGGCTCTAACATCAAAATAGTCTTAAAGATACTTAAAGCCACATGTTTGGTTATTCAGAATTTGAACCAATTAAAGCAGAAAATTATGGATTTACTATTATTTTTATTTTTTTACTCATATACCCTATTCAATGATACAATAAAATATTAAATTAAAATAATTCCTAAAAGGTAAAAGCATAATGTTCATAAAAATATGTAAGTTAATTTCACAGGTATAACATTTTCATTGATACTTGGAATAAACAACCTTTTTCACACATTATCACCCTTTACAAGACCATGAATCTATTTTTTTCTGGAGGGAATCCTTAAATTTATACAGACAACTTTATGAAAAAAGGAATATTTTCTAGCTCAATCATCCATATCGAAGTATTTTCTATTTCCTCTAAAATACTTTAAATACCTTCAAAGATGGATACAAAGAGGTTTAACTATTTTTGATACATATATAATATTTCTGTCATTCCTCACTTTTAACTTCAATAACTATTTGGAAAAGATTCTTTGAACAAGCTCTTTGCTCTTGGCTCTAAGATATCAGCTTAAATAAATCAAAATCAGTCTTATTTTTCCCAAATATATGTATCATTATTTTTATTCTTCAAGATAATCCTCAGAAAGACAATTTTTTTGATCACTCAAATTTACTTTTGTAGATTTATCATCTTTTTTCAGTGTAGTGAAAGATCTTAATTATTAAAGTTCTTTTTGCTATTGAGTTTTGAAGCTCTTGCAATAAGTTTGGTCCATCTGAAAATTCACTTACAATTTTTTTTACGATTTATTGAATTTTTTTAGGAAACCTCATTTTTATTAGAATCTAATCGTTTTATTTGACAAATTAAATAAATTTCACACCAGAGAAAAATTGGTATCAATTTCCCGCAAGTGATTATAGATCACTTTCAAGCCTAGGTATTTTCACTTGGGATTCACATGAGAATATGTATGTAGAAGTCTGATGTCATATATGGGTTACTTCCTTTTCATCTCATTGCCATAATATTATCACCTTTAACTCAGTGGTGTAAATTTCTACTTGAATCATTTTGTTAATTTTTTGAAATTCATGTATCAGGTATGCAATATTAACCAGTATAAGCATATCTATATTCTTATGAATATTTCCTTGCATAAGGTTTGAAGAACTTTATTTCTGAATGGATATAAGGCTCTCATAAGCTTGCTTAACAGCTTCAGATGTTTTGAAATAGAAGGGTTAAGCCTTTTATAAAAAAAGGTTTATATATATTTTTCTATATAGAGATCCACTGAGTGTATATTAATTCAAGTTTCTTCAGAAGAGAAAAATTTAGAAAATCTTCAATTCTTCTTTCATATGAGATAAATTGATATTGAAAAATAGAATTCCACCACTGTAGTTCTGGATAGTTTATAAGTAGCTAGAGAACAAATTTTCATATAAAATACTTGAATTATTATGTAAAAGCTGTTTTATTTTTAGTTACTTTGCATCAAATTGTTTTTATAGATATAGCTATATATTCAAGAAGAAAACTCCAGTTTGAAAAAAAATAATTATACTTATTTCTGGGAAGTGACTTTTAATCATTGGAATTATTAAAATTGCATTTAAAAGAAGTAATAGATGAAAATACTAAGGATATCATCACTTCTATACCAAATATAGGAGCTTTGAGCTAATTTGAATCAAAATTTGTATTAAAATTGAAAAGATATTCTATTGAAAGCTCAATATTAATATAAAGATAAATAAGATTTTCCTCAAAGAATATGTGAAAAAGTCAAAGTGTTTTTGAGACATGTCCAAAATTGGGAGCTAGAAATTTCTAGCAATTAGAATTCATTTAAGTATTGGGTTGGAGTGCCATTCTCAGAGCCATAGTGGGCTATATTTATGAATTAATATTTTATTAAGGCAAGATGAACAGCAAAAAAGGTTTTGGATGGCAGTATATTTATTCAAACTCCCAGATATTGATCAAAAAAAGGCATTCGCAAGGACATAGAATGAAAAACAATGCAATTATTGGCGAAATGTGGGGAGATGTCGTTGTGAAAGGAAAAAAAAACTCAAAAATTTTAATGAATTAGATCTTCATTGGAGCATACTTGAGCTGCTTACTACAATCCACAGAAAGTGAAAAAATATAGCCATGATAATGCCAAATTAATATGAATTAATGTTCTCTTTGCATTGTAAGAAAATTGATAACTTGAAAATGATGTTTATCAAATTTTAACTAATTACATTTTTCTGTAAAAAATATTAGAATATTAATTGGAAATATTCAGGGAGCTCTAATACTAATAATATTTAAAAAGTGTCATACTTGATATTTATGCACTAATATTGAAATGAAAATTATGATAATTGCGGGAGATAAGAACACTAACTAATACCTAATTAATACCTAACTAAAGATTCTTTGAAATTTTGGGGAAGCTTTCCAAGGGCAATGCATGGATTAGGGTCGTTTAATCTGGTAAAGGAACGTAAAAGGGTGTATTTTACCTCAGTTTAAATAAACACTTTTTTGGATTCATTTCAAGAGCATTGTAGTAAATGCAAAATTATTGATTTGTTGATGAATTAATATAGCATAAAGACTCAAAATACTTTTTCATGAAGCTAAAAAATCTCTATCATACTCATATTTTGGCCATCAACTGCTCAGAAGAGTACTATTTCAGCTTTGTAAGGTGTGGATATGAAACTTTGATTAAAAATCAAGTACTTTTCCTGTCCTCAAAATTTGTATAAGGTAAAAATCAATTAAAAATAGTAAGAAATATTATTTTTAAGAGAAAAAATGCCAATTTTATTGTTTTATAACTTTATTAGTATAAAACAATAATATTATAAAGATTTATTGTTTTCCCAACAATAAAAATTTAACCAAAAAAATACTCTACAAGAGATATTTTAAGGCTACAAAAGAAATTTCTTCAAGAGCAATTTCAATTTGAATTAATTGAGCAAAGAACTGAAAGCAATTAATTAAAGAACAAAGTCCTTAAAAAGAATATTAAAGAGAAAACACGCCCAAAAGTGACCAGAGTGAATTTGGAAACAAAGTGACAAAGTTAACAGTGATGAAAGATGCTTTAATTCACTTTTGGGGTGGTTCAGGGGTAAAAATGATTATAAGAGTTACAAACAATGATTATAATGATTTTTTCACGTGGTTAAAAGGTTTAAAATGATTTAATAAAGGTGGTTGGAATCTCTTATTGATTGGTTTAACAATGTTTAAACTAATTATAAAAGGAAAAGATTCTAACATGAAGAGAAAAGTGGGGCAAAGAAGACATTCTTTTATAGCCATCAATTCTCTTACTCCAAAAGTAAAATTTACTCTTGTCAGTCGTGAAAAACAGTCTTACAACAGAAAAGCCAATTATGGCATCATTGAACCTTGTTTTAGACCAAAAAGGGCTGGTTTAAGCCATTTTTAGCCATTTTAGACCCTTAAATCAGCCATTACTATAGCAATACCAGGCCTAGAGCCTTCAAAGCACGTAAGAATGTGTGTCAGAGGCGTAAAAACCAGTTAAAACTGTTTTTACTATGATTGTTTTATCTTAAGGGTAGTTTTACCCTCTTGGCAACAGCTAAAACTACCCCAGTTGGTATCAAAACCTCATCATCAATTGAGTCCACAGACCCTGTAACTCAATTCCAGGCCAAAAGTGATGAAATTTTGCGTGAATTTTGACATCCCACGCCTTTCAGCAAGGATTTTGGGGGTATAGCTCCCCCTTAGAGCTGAAGTTCCTTTTCCCCCCCAAATTTAATCTTTCCAATTTATTTTTCCTTTAATTCCTCATCATGTATTATACTTATAATTTACATATGTAATTCAATTGAATTGTACAGTACAATACAGTATTAATTGACAACTCATATGTAAATCAAAGCTCACTTATGTAATACACGCGCACATTTTGACATTTCAATTGAATTCAATTGAAAATACTTCAATTCCTCATAACTTCTAAACTAAACACAACACCTCAATTTTAACACAAAAATTGATGGTTAAAACCACATGTGGTGTGAATTAAATTAAAGTTTTGAGGATTTTCAACTTTTGTATTGAAAATAATAAAAACTTAATTTAAGCTTATTTAGAGTTGAGTTACAAGAATTTCACTCAGAGGTGACCCCACCTGATTTTTTATGAGGAATCCAATGGTGAAATAATTTTTATATGTTTATTTATTGGATAAAAAGCTATAATAATTTTTATTTAACTTTTTTCCAAATTTATTTATTTTTTCACAATTTTGTTCAAATTTCATTTTTACTTAATTTTTTCAAGTATAAATGTAATTTTATACTTACAAAATTTAATGTATTCTTATTTTTGAATTGTAATTGATTTTTTATCTTTAATATAATTTTATATTTATATTTATATTTTTATTTTAATAATATAAATAAATTTATTTTATTTATATTAATATGTTATTTTTGTATTTGTGGTCTTTTGGGTATATGAAATTACCTCTAAGGCTCACATTCCCTCCCCCTAAAAAAGAATATTACTTTGTAATATTGGTGTTTCTAGCGTGTCTGAATCTCCTGAGGAGTTTGGTAGATTCTGGTATATCTTTTTCTTCTAACCATTCATATTCACAAGTTGGGTCGCTGTATCCAACAAGGTATTCCCTTACCTTTTTGGTTCTTAATTTCCTTTCTTTAAGAACTTTGGTAATTTTCTTAGTACCAGATGTCTCAATAGGAGGTATAACTTGGGGAATCTTATTCCTCAAGGGAAATTTCTCAGAATCACTAGATTTATATGGCTTTATCAAGCTCACTGGAAATGTAGGATGCTTATTGCTAAGTTCTTCAGATAACTCTACTTCAACAGCATTTTCTCCATGGAGGGCCTTAATCACAAAAGGTCCTGCAAAGGAGTCTTTCAGCTTTTTACATCCTTTGATGTTATTGAAGTTAGTAGTGGATACAAGAACTAGGTCCCCCACTTTGAAATCTGGAGTTGCATGTGATTTATCCCATTTGTCTTTAGCATATGCAAAAGAGTCCTCCATGCACCTTACTGCATGCTTTCTAGCTTTGTCTAACATTCCTTTGAAGCTAGCGGCTGTGGGATGTATTTCAATTAAGTCTTTCCTCAAGGAATCTTGGGGTAACTTGGGGTTCCATCCTTTTTCTAGAATAGCAGGAGTCTGATTGGTACTGGCATGGATTGATGTTTTATATGCTAATTATAGTGCTGGCAAAAGAGTACACCAATCATGGGTAAATCCATCACAATCTTTGAATTCAAGGCCATATGCACAAAATCTTCTCACCATGTCCTCTAAGGTTTGGATCATCCTTTCAGCCAGGCCATCAGTTTGTGGGTGGTAGGCTGTAGAGAAAGACAGTTTAGTGCCAAATAATTCGTGAAGATTTGTCCATAGTGCTGAAGTGAATTTGGGATCTCTATCACTGATGATATTTGTAAATATCCCAGTCCATGACACTACTCTATTCCATATCAGAAGAGCTGTATCCATGGCTGTATCATCCTTGTGACATGGTAAAAAGATTGGAGTTTTACTGAATCTGTCCACAATTACTAGGCAAGCATTACAGCTTCTATCACCTCCTGGTGGTAGGCCAGTTACCCAATCCATATGGACAATTTCCCAAGGTCTGTTTGGTTCTTAGATTTTTATCATATTTCCAAGTCTCTTGCCAGTGGATTTATTTGCCTTTTGGCATCTGTCACAGGTTTTGCAATACTCTGCAACATCTTTCTGCCACATTGGCCACCATATGCAGGTCTTTACTTTCTCTCTTGTTATGTCTTCAGAAAGATGTCCTGAAAAGGGACTATCATGGCATTCTTTCAGTACAAGATTGATTAAGGACCTGTCTACAACTGTCATGACACATGTGTGCTTGGTTCTGTGGTAAATTATACCATCCAGTAGGTGAAATCTTCCTTCATCATAAGATTTTCTCCATACTTCATCCAAGGAATGTATTAGAGAGTTGTCTTTACAGTCTTTGTTAAGTAATTGGAATAAGATGCTACAATTCTTATCTTGAGTGTAAATACCTCTGACTTCTTCAAAGAAGGTGGTGTTCAAGTCTGTAACACTTATTCCTTCTATTGGAATTTGTGGTGAAGCTTCTTCTGGCACATAAGCAGGATTATCAATATTATTTGGTAATGGCCATCTGCTCAGTCCGTCTGCATTCTTATTAATATTCCCATACTTATGAACAATAGTCATATTTCCTCTGTATTTTTGTATGGCTATTTGCCATCTGAGCATATGTCTGTTGGGTGTTTTCATGTTCAAAAGTGATTTGACAGCTGTACAATCTGTTATCACCTCAAAAACACATCCCTCTAAGAAGTGGTTCAATTTCTCCAAGGCCCAGAGAAGGCATAGACATTCCATCTGACTTGCTCCATATCTGGCTTCAGTTGGTTTGATTTGCCTGGATATGAAACATATGGGTCCTTCTACAGGTTTATCATTTATGATCTGAACTTGGTGAAGTGCAGCACCTAGTCCATCCCCTGATGCATCAATATACAGTTTGAAAGGTAATTTAAAGTCTGGCATTAGTAAGAGGGGAGCAGTGGTCAATGCTTCTCTTAGAGACTCAAAAGCTTTGACTCTGTCAACAGTCATTTCAAATACTGTGTCTTTGTCACACAATTTATAAAGCGGTCTTGCTATAGATGCAAAATCTTTAATATGTTGCTTGTAATATCCTGCAAAACCTAAGAATGACTGAATTTCCTTTTTTTTCTGAGGCATGGGTTTTAGCAATACTTCTGCAACTTTGTTTTTGTCCATTCCAAGGGACAAACCAGATACAACATGTCCTAGTGCTTTAAGTTCTTTAAATCCAAAATGGCATTTCTTCAAGGAGATTTTCATGTTGACTGATTGAATTTTTGTCAAAACTCTGGACAATCTGTACATGTTCTCTTCCCAAGTCTTGGAACAGACAATAATGTCATCAATGTAAGTGATTAACCATCCCTCTGAGAGTTCTTCAGGGAAAATTTCATTCATCATTCTTTGGAAGTGTGAAGGTGCATTTTTAATACCAAAGGGCATCCTCAAGTATTCATACGCTCCACAATGAACTATAATTCTCAAGTATTTTCTTGCTCTTGGTGTCACCACATTTTGATGGAATCCTTTAAGGGCATCCATAGTGGTTATATACACTGCTTGAGATATTTGAGTAAGGGAAATTTGGATTTTTGGTATTGGGTATCTGTCTGGAATAGTGTAAGTGTTCAGAGCTCTAAAGTCCCCAACCATTCTGGATTTTCCATTATGCCACGCCACTATGACTGGTGTAGTTATTTCTACTTCTTCATTGTGGCCTACTTTTCTTATTACACCAAGGTCCAGAAGTTCTTTGATATGA
The DNA here is from genome assembly GCA_023105745.1 of Austropuccinia psidii. Classification (NCBI taxonomy): domain Eukaryota; kingdom Fungi; phylum Basidiomycota; class Pucciniomycetes; order Pucciniales; family Sphaerophragmiaceae; genus Austropuccinia; species Austropuccinia psidii. The sequence goes on from JALGQZ010000008.1 coordinate 33,169,017, forward strand.
ATTTCTAGAGCTTCTCTTGATTTTGGACTTGCTGGATAAGCAGGTCTTCTTAAGAGTGGTGGATAAGGTCTTTCAATGTTAAGAATGATGTCAACTTCATGACCAATAATTGCTCCTAGAGGTTCTTTGTCTGTAGCAAATGCTCCTCTGTGGTCATACAAAAGGGAAGAAAGTTCATTTTCTTGTTTATCAGTCAGATGAAGGCTTATTTCAGCCTCATTTAACTGTTCAGACTTGAATTTCTTTAGCTCTGAGTTGACTGGTGATACTTTGTTTACTGTAAGTTGTCTTTTAAATGGTAAAAAGGCAAATTTTTGGCGCTTATTGTCTCCAATAGTAAAGTATCTGTCTTTGTTATTATGAAAATCTATCCCATACATGATTAAATAGTCATTTCCCAATATAAAATGGGTACTAGAGCAATTTTCCATAACAACAAATTCAACTGTGATTCTTAAATTCCCATTTATATGTGGGAATATGATATTGGTCTCAAAGATTCCTAATGCTTTCATTGGATTACTTGCACTGTTGAATTTTATACCATCAATTGGTAACAATTGGTCTTCAAAATTTGGTACACAAGTCTTAAGAAAAGATTTTCCAACACAAGAGCAGAAGGCTTCTGGGTCAAGCAAAAGTTTGGTGGGCTTGTTGTAAATTACCACTTCTGTTATACAGGAGTTACCAGCTGTATAAACTTTTCCTCTGTTTGGTTTTGTCTTCATAAGTTGTGCATCTTGAACTTTTGATAAATCAACTTGACCATTGCTCAATTGTGGCAAGTGGGAATAAGATTCCATGATGTCAAAAGTGGCATTGATATTTTCTATATCTTTTGAAGATTCAGAAAATATGGATGAATTATCATCTGAATTGTCTTCAATTATGTCATCTTTTTTAACATCTGGTTCCTTTTCAATGTCAATTTCATTGATTTTCCCCCTTTTTGGACATGTATTGGCTAAATGGGTGGTGCTTTGGCAAATATGGCACTTTCTGACTGTATCTGCAGATTTATACTTAATATTACTAGAATTTTCTTTGGGGTTTTTGTCCACAGAATCTTTCCAAGGTGTATTAAAACTTGTTTTGAGATTTACCCTACTAGAACCAATTTTGGTTCTGGTGGTTACTTCTTCTAGTATATTGATAATATCCTCTGCTGAAGATTGTTCAGTAGTCCTTCTCTTGACAGCATGCTCTAAGTCACCTCCACATTGTCTCAGAATTTTTCTATGGATCATAAATTCTGACATGTCAGGATATAATGCTGTTAATCTGTCCTTTTGTTGGCAAAACCATGGTAAAGCTTTGTATTTATCAGCATTAAATTTGGTAGATTCAAAGGCTGTTTCAACTTTAAACCTCCAAGCATCATTTGCCCATTTGTTGATGATTTGAGTTTTCCATGAAGTCCAACTCTGGTGTCCATGTGCTTGTCTTATTTTGATGTACCATCTGTGAGCTGATCTGGTAAACAAGGTGTTAAACCTGGCTGTTACCAATCTGTCTGGTAATTCAAAATCCTCTTTGATCATGTCAATACCTCTCATGAATTCCATATGGTCATACTCTCCTTCACCACTTAAGTGAGGTCATTCTTTAAGTTTTGGAACTTCTTTCAAGAGTGCTTGGCCCATTGATGGTTCCAAGTTATGAAAAGAAGTGGATAATTCATTTTTTAATTGTGAATTATCAGGATCCAATACTTGTGGATTTGGAATTCTTGTGCCCTCATTTTGATTTAGAGGTGTAGAAATCCTTGGTAAGGTGTTCAGTATTTGTTCAATGTCATTCATTTTACTGTTGCTACACCTTTGGGAATTTCTGTATTCATGTTGGAAGCTTTGTATTAAATTTATTACTTCAATTTTATACATGTCTTCCTTATGTGTAAGTTCTTTCCATAACTGTGGCTGTCTTGTATTATCAGCAGTGACTTGATTCAATTTCATTAATAATTTTGATACTTCTTCTTGTGAAGCATCAAAACACTTTTGCAAGGCAATGGTATATGTCTTTACTTAAGTAAATGAATTTGAAATGTCATCAAGGAATTTCTTTTTGTCTGTTTTGATAATATTTATGGCTTGTTTAATTCTTGTTTCAATTATGTCATCAATATTGAATTTAGAATATTTATCTGTTAATTCTTTAATAATGGCAGATTGTTCATTTATTTTATTGCTAGAAGAATTATCATTATTGGAATTTTTAATTGTTCTTAAAGCTTTTTCAAAACACATAAGTGTTTCATTAATTTGGCACAGACTCAGGTTGTTTGTTTTAATGTTGTTAAAAATGGTTTCATTTTCATCAGAAAGATGTTTTTTCACGTCATTTATAGCATCATACAACTCTGGGATGGAATAAAATATATCAGAAATAATTTCTGGAATCTTAATCTGGCTTCCTCCTTCTTCTGTAATTCCATCATGGTTCTGGACATCTGAAATACATTTTCCATGGCATCCTGCTGAATCTTTGGGATTCTGTAGCCCTGGCTGTAAGGTTTTGGGGCTGGTGCCTTCCCTTTGCCCTTGTTTGGAACTTGTGGCTGTTTTTTCACGTTGGAATTGCTGGTGCTGGCAACTGGGGCTGTTTTTGGCACTGGTTTGGGTGGTGGAGGGTTGTTTTTCCTCCATTCTAGTGTCAACAGCATCATGTTTTTCTTCTCCATCAATGGATGCCATCCATTGAGCAATTTGCAAGTGTTGGGATGGCCCAGGAATTTTCTTACTGTCAGGTAAGAATTTATGCAATTCTTCCACAGGTCTGCAAGGATCTGGTACTCCTTGAATTGAAGTGCATTGTTGTAGGCACTGTGGCTGGCTTTGTATATGTCCACAGAGGCTTGTTGTGGCGGTGTCAGCTCTCTTTGAAGGTAAAATAGTATTATCAGCTTCAGAATGACCCAATTTAGTTGTTTGGAAGTCATCAACTGACCCTTTTTCCTTCTGTACCTGATTTGACTCTGCCATAATCACGTCTATTACCTTTTTGGGAGCTGCTTGAGGGGTTGTAGCTGGCTCCTGATCTGGTTGAAGGCATAATTATGGTTTAAAAAGGTTTTAAAATAGTATTTTTAGGTCAAAAACTTACTATTGGCAAAATTCTTAGCTTTCTGAAGGGTATTACTTATGTCCAAGTTAATCAGTTCAGAAGATATTGGTTCAGGTTGGTTATGTTGAGTTACAATAACAGTACTATTATGATCAGAATTAAGAGTACTGGCAGGGATAATATTGGTTACTGTTGAGGCTGTTTCAATGTTTTCTTGTCTTACCACATTGTCAGACACTAAAATTAATGAAAAAGCCAATTAATTAAGTAAAAAAAGGTTATTTCAAAAAAAAGAAATAAAAATATAAGCCTCACTTATAATATGAAAAAAAAATTATTTTTTTATGGATTTTTTTGGATTATAAGTATTTTTTATATGTTTTTAAATTTTTCAATATAAGAAAAAGGTTTAAAAAGAGTAAAAAAATATGTCACAGGTAAAATATCACGGCTGGGCCCCGAAATGTAAGGTGTGTATATGAAACTTTGATCAAAAATCAAGTACTTTTCCTGTCCTCAAAATTTGTATAAGGTAAAAATCAATTAAAAATAGTAAGAAATATTATTTTTAAGAGAAAACGCGCCAATTTTATTGTTTTATAACTTTATTAGTATAAAACAATAATATTATAAAGATTTATTGTTTTACCAACAATAAAAATTTAACCAAAAAAATACTCTACAAGAGATATTTTAAGGCTACAAAAGAAATTTCTTCAAGAGCAAGTTCAATTGGAATTAATTGAGCAAAGAACTGCAAGCAATTAATTAAAGAACAAAGTCCTTAAAAAGAATATTAAAGAGAAAACACGCCCAAAAGTGACCAGAGTGAATTTGGAAACAAAGTGACAAAGTTAACAGTGATGAAAGATGCTTTAATTCACTTTTGGGGTGGTTCAGGGGTAAAAATGATTATAAGAGTTACAAACAATGATTATAATGATTTTTTCACGTGGTTAAAAGGTTTAAAATGATTTAATAAAGGTGGTTGGAATCTCTTATTGATTGGTTTAACAATGTTTAAACTAATTATAAAAGGAAAAGATTCTAACATGAAGAGAAAAGTGGGGCAAAGAAGACATTCTTTTATAGCCATCAATTCTCTTACTCCAAAAGTAAAATTTACTCTTGTCAGTCGTGAAAAACAGTCTTACAACAGAAAAGCCAATTATGGCATCATTGAACCTTGTTTTAGACCAAAAAGGGCTGGTTTAAGCCATTTTTAGCCATTTTAGACCCTTAAATCAGCCATTACTATAGCAATACCAGGCCTAGAGCCTTCAAAACACGTCAGAATGTGTGTCAGAGGCTTAAAAACCAGTTAAAACTGTTTTTACTATGATTGTTTTATCTTAAGGGTAGTTTTACCCTCTTGGCAACAGCTAAAACTACCCCAGTTGGTATCAAAACCTCATCATCAATTGAGTCCACAGACCCTGTAACTCAATTCCAGGCCAAAAGTGATGAAATTTTGCGTGAATTTTGACATCCCACGCCTGTCAGCAAGGATTTTGGGGGTCTAGCTCCCCCTTAGAGCTGAAGTTCCTTTTCCCCCCCAAATTTAATCTTTCCAATTTATTTTTCCTTTAATTCCTCATCATGTATTATACTAATAATTTACATATGTAATTCAATTGAATTGTACAGTACAATACAGTATTAATTGACAACTCATATGTAAATCAAAGTTCACTTATGTAATACACGTGCACATTTTGACATTTCAATTGAATTCAATTGAAAATACTTCAATTCCTCATAACTTCTAAACTAAACACAACACCTCAATTTTAACACAAAAATTGATGGTTAACACCACATGTGGTGTGAATTAAACTAAAGTTTTGAGGATTTTCAACTTTTGTATTGAAAATACTAAAAACTTAATTTAAGCTTATTTAGAGTTGAGTTACAAGAATTTCACTCAGAGGTGACCCCACCTGATTTTTTATGAGGAATCCAATGGTGAAATAATTTTTATATGTTTATTTATTGGATAAAAAGCTATAATAATTTTTATTTAACTTTTTTCCAAATTTATTTATTTTTTCACAATTTTGTTAAAATTTCATTTTTACTTAATTTTTTCAAGTATAAATGTAATTTTATACTTACAAAATTTAATGTATTTTTATTTTTAAATTGTAATTAATTTTTTATTTTTAATATAATTTTATATTTATATTTATATTTTTATTTTAATAATATAAATAAATTTATTTTATTTATATTAATATGTTATTTTTGTATTTGTGGTCTTTTGGGTATATGAAATTACCTCTAAGGCTCACAAGCTTCATAAATCAAAATTTACTTTTCAAATGAGACAAATATTTAGCAAAAAGACCCTGCAAGATTTTATGAGGCGACCAAAAAAATGTGGGTCTCATGAAAATAGTCAAAAAGGCCTAAAGAACTGGCCAAAAATAAATCTTTTAATTATTATCAATGTAAAAGAGGCTCTCTATAGGATCTAAAATACACTCGAAAGAATTCAAAGAGGTAGCTAAGATAAGGACTATATAATCAAGAGCAATCAATGAATAGGCTTTGAGGGGGAAATTCCTCTGAGGAAAACGGCCATAGATAGTTTTTTAACATGGTTCTTCATCAAAAGGGTGTAAACTAATTTTCAAATCCAATCTGAATGTCCCAGGGATTCTAAAACCAAACAAATAATGGGTCAAATCATGTAATTTTGAATCATAATATATTAATTTATGTACACGTAGTGGAAAAGCCTCTGAGAGAACTTCTATATATTGGTATTGAAATTCTTTGTGCTTTAATGCAGCTGTAATAGATATTTCCCCAAGAATATACATTACCTGAGAATACTTAAACACAGTTGAAGAATTAGAAAACTTCTGGAGAATCCCATCAACATAGATAAATTTAAATGGAAGAAATGCATAAAATCTTGCTGTAAAGGGAATAAATGTGTGTCACAAGATCAGTCATGCCTGCAAGGCCATGAATAAAATACCTTGGGGAAAGTCATTCATATGAGGCTTCAAATCAGTTACACTTGTGTGAAAAAAAAAACTTCCCCAGGAAACTCATACCCAGATGAAGAGCCAGAAAAAGTTTGAGATTTTGAATAAAAATATATAAATCTATAAGATTTTGAATGTTTTATCACCATATACAGCTTTATATGCTGGTGGTGGATAAAGGATCTTGGGAAAGGCACACAAATGTGGTTTGAAATTTTTCATAATTGAATTCAAGGGTAACAGATATTTACAATGTAGTCTCAATTACCCTAGGATACTCAAAACTAGACAAATAGCTGGAAAAATACTTGACACTGTCAGAGGTATATATATCAATGTATGCTGGTGGAGGGTAAAGAATCTGAGAAAATTCCCATAGATGAGGTTTCAAATCTTTCAATACTTCATTAAGGAGTAACAGATATTAACAAGGGCATCTAAGCTACCCTAGGAAACTCAACAACAGAAGATAAATTTGCCAAATGATTGAATTTTTTAGCATTATATATATAAATTTATGCTGGCTGTAGGCAAAGCCTCTGGGGAAATTCCCATATATGGGGTTTTGAATTTGTTATCCTTGTATGCAATTGTGGAAAATGTTACCCAGGAAATTTAAATTATCCTAGTATACTAAAAATTAAACAAATAAATTTCAAAATTCCTGAAGCTGTAAGCATTCTATATATTAATGTATGCTGGCTGTTTGAAAAGCAGCTGGGGAGTCTACATAGATGGGGGTCCACATTTCTTATGCTGTGAAATATTCCCAAGGGAATCTAAGTTCCACTAGGATACTAAAAATCAGCTGAAGAATTGGCTGAATTCTTGTGTTTCCCATCAATAGATGTTAATCTATATGGTGGCAACGCTTGATATATAGGGGGAAATGCATACAGAAAGGGATAGAAATCAGTCATATTTTAAAGGCCATTAATAAAATACCTGGGAGGAAGGCTTTTATTTAACCATAACAGATCTTAAACAGGAAATTTAAATAGCCCTAGGATACTCAAATACAACTGAAGAATAAGCCAAATTCTGTTATTTTCCATCAATAAAAATCAAATCATATTGCAGACATTATTAAGGATTTGGGGGAAAGGAATAAATATGGTGTTTAAAGTCAGTTAGATTTGCATATAAGTGTAGCAAATATTCCCAAGAGGAACTACAGGGATCTGGGACACTGAAAAAAAATCCCAATAATTGGGTGAATTCAGGAGTTTTAATTCAATATAAATAAATCTATATGCTTCCAGGGAATATTTTCTTGGGTTAAAAATTTATATTCCTGAAAGATAGTTTTACAAATCCTCCCCAGGAATATCAAAAAAATCCAAATAATGAGCCAAATACAAGCAGTTTCTATTGATCTAACTATGTGTGTATAGTACCAGTGGGAAATATTTAAGAATAAAAGCCCCATAGATAGTTATTTCCTCTTTTTTTTCTTCCAAAAACTGTAAAAGGCCCCCCAAAGAAAATATAAATGGACCGGGGATTGTGAAAGACTATTTCATTCATAAAAATAACCCTACATGGTGTCAATGAGCCAGATCTCTGGGAAAATTTCCCATAAAGGGGGATTTAATTTTGATAATCTATCATTAAATCAAAAATTACCCTCTCAAGGGGGTTTGCATAGCCCTGGGACACCAAAAATAAGCTGAAGTGGCATGAAAACATTAATAATTTAAGATAATACTTGGTTTTTATATATAAGAATTTTTAACTTTATTATGCTTATGTTATTGAAACATAATTGATGATAATCACTGACTGCGAATTTCTTTCTCACAATTGTCAAAAAAATCACTATCTACTTTCATTAATTTCTATTTGTTAACTTGATAGTGAATTTTTTTACTATAAATCCACTAAGCTTACTGAGTGTCAGTATTGGTTCCAGTATACATTTTAGGAAATTAGTGATAAAAAGCTTGAAAATTCAATAAATTTCATAATAAAAGAAGACACATTTGATCATTCCAAAAACTTAGAAATTGAATTATTGATGAAAATTTATGTATCATCTCCTTAAAATGGGGACTAATAAATATCTTCCAATTTAAATATTGCTTTAGATGTATAAATATTCAGCCCTATGACCTTTTGGACTATAGAAGCTTTTAGAGTTTGAGTAACTTTTAAATTGATAAAAACCCTCAAAGGAACCTCGCAGATGATAATATTATAATTAACATCAGATCATAGAAGTGTATTGTGAGATTGAGGTGATAATTCTTTGGCATGGGAGTAATTATCAATATATCACCTTCTGCATAGTAACATAACCATTTATGGAAAATTACCAATTATATTTCTTCTCTTAATTCATTAATTTTGTGTTTGGAGTGAAACTGGCTTCTATCACTCTTCTATATACAAAATCTCTAAGCCTGTTTATTCTTCCTATCCTCTCTTGTTAAATATTTCTACTTTCTGATTCCTAGAAATTTTGGTTTCTAAATAAATATTCCAACCATGTAAGAATATATTTTTTTAATAGCAAGTGATATGGAATATGAATAGATACCAAATGCTTATAAAAGGTCCAAATGGTGTCAACCATCAAGTTATTATTCTGACCTCCAGCTTCCCTATTGGTGAATGAATTCTTAAAGTCAAGTTGAATAATGGTGATACTGTGTTTAAATGACTTCAATGTGAATTTGGTTCAATTTCCAGAAAGTAAAATTAAATTTTCCCTGGTGAGTAATGTAAAACGTTTTCTCACCATTCAAAAAAGGCAGACCCTGGGGTTAGGCTCTGAAGGTCAGAAATCGTCTCAACCTGATCACCAACATAGATTTTCTTATGAATATCCATGTTTCAATTTTTATTCTTATTTTTCCATTTTAGTGAATAAAAAATGAGATTTTCGGAAGTTCTTGGTGTTCTGTTTATACTATTTGAAGATAACATAAATCAAGCATAAAAGCCTATCATATGGAAATCTTTTTGAAATATTCTCAAAGAATATTCAAGACGAATCTCAATTTTAGAATTCAATGAAAAACTAATATTTTATAAATTAATCTTATCTTTCTTATTTTTCAGCTTGAAATGTTAAAAAAGCCTTTTTTATTTCATGGATCACTACTTAAGAATAACCCATATTCACTCAGAAGTATATTTATCCTAATTAATTCAAAAAAACATAATCATAATTTCTAATTTTAAGATTATTAATAAGAACTACTAACTCTGGATAATAGGGGTTTTGATCCTACACCAAAGTTGGAAAAATTCTTTATTTGAACCAAAGCTGAATTTTGATTATTTTAAAGCCTCAATTATGATACAATTAAATCTTGTAAATGTTACTTCATTTCTTCAAAGGAGTGGGGAAAGGAATATGTAATAAATTTTGTTTCAAAAACTCTTGAAGATTGAGCTTTGAGAAATACATGGGCAATTTTTTTGAATTTTGGATAGAATTTGAGATACTTATAAACTAGTATATCTAATTGGAGATGAAGTACTTCTTGAAGATTTATGACTTCAAAATGTAGTTTCCTTTCTGTGATTTTATAATTATTCTTATATTAAAAAGCCTCTGAATTTCAAATTGGAAGATAAATAACTAATCCAGAAATAAATCTCAATAATTTTTTTGAAAACATGGACCAGATCCCTCAAAGCCAATAGAAGTAATGATTAATAGGAAGAAATTTTGATTCAATTGAGTTAATCATGAATATTTTACTAAAAGTATCCTGAGGGATTTTTTTTAAATATGTTTGATATTTCTAGAAAAGCCCACAAAGCTCCTATTTAACTACCACAAACATTTTTTTACAGTTGAAATAATTTCTTTGAGTTAAGATCAAAATTATCTGGAAGGTTTAATTGGCCAAAACTCCCAAAACCATATAAGCAGATATTTAGAGGATCTTCTGTTGTTTTAATATTATTAATTAATTCAAAATAAATTAAAATAATATTTAAGCTTTCTTATTTTATTAAGAATCAATATTTTAGAAATTTTATAATAAGAATTATTGATAAATTGTTTTCAATATTTAAATATTTGGGGAGAAAATCCCACAATTTTCCCTTTTTAGGATAATTTTTACAAATACATAGGGTTCAAAATCAAGTTTCTAATTTTTAAGAAACGAAAAATATCTATTCCCTATATATAAAAAGGAAAAATGAAAGAAGACTAATCATTTTATCATTTCTATAACAAGCTAATAATAATTTCAGTTTTTTTAAGCTCAATCCTATTCCAAAATCTGAGTTAAGCTCTATTTTTCCAAAGAAATTATTTATATAAATTTGAAAATAGTGTACATCTTTCAAAATTTCTTTGGAAAATCTTGAATGGCCCTTAAAAATATCTTTTAACATTTTCAAATAATAAAAACTCTATTCAATTCAGATAAACCTCAAATGATAAGCAAAATATGACTTATGAGTATCTATACATCCTTTTTGAGAAAAAAAGTGTGATTCTTGATATATTTTTCACTCTTTTATTTGAATAAACTTAGGTAAACCCCTTCTGAAAAATACTTCACTCGAGGAATTCTGAAATTGACTTTTTTTTCCAGAATAAAACTCCTCATTTTTGAGAAAGGTGGATCTTGATTAATTTTGTGAGTTCTTGCAAATTAAAGTTAATTTATAGATATTGATCATTCCATTCACTGAAAAAAGAAGAAAAACCAAGCCTTTTATAGATAATATTTTGGACAACTTCATGAAAAATGTGCATATATATATATTATGACTTGAGATAATTAGCTTTATTATAGTTTTTTCGAAAATAATGTGAGTGGGATATTTTAAATAAATTTTCTCTAAAATTGGATTGAATTTGAAATAAAAGGATCTTTTTTCTAAAGTGGAAATTACTTGATATTCTCTCTTTAGTTGAATAAGTCTCCAAGGGACTAGCCGAATCATGAAGCATATCTGATAATGAATCTAAATGGCTAGGAAGATATCCAAAAATTCTGATTTTTTTGTTCCCTTATTTTGTAAATTAAATAATTATAATCAAATATTAAGTCCTAAATTATTTTTCTTAAATATTTGCTCATATTATTGAGCTATCATTCAATATTATTCCATTTAATAAGCTTTCTTAAGGATTGATTTTATCTCATTTTTAGTATGCATAGTTTTTTGAGGCTTTTTCATCATTCTTATTCCTTAAATAAGAAGAATAAAACCTTGTATGCAGTTTTAATTATTTTTTCGTAAATCTCTATTAAATCTGAAGATAAATGTGGGATAGAAACGAAATAGTCATTCAAGTATTAAGTCAAACTCTAGATCATGAATATCAAATAGAAATCATTTCATGTGTAAAGAGAAAATTAGTGCAAATATTAATGAATAAATTTCCTTCAAGTGATCGAAATAAAGACTTGAATTTAGAATGAAAGACACATCTCAGTAAATCTCACAAATAGAAATTTAAATTTTAAAATTTATGATCCATAAGAACTATAAGCTTAATTAATGAAATTATTTCTTCATATGATGTTCTTATTATTTTTCACATGTCAGATTCATGATATAAGAGATATTTTTAAGAATTAAATAAAAATAACATTCATTTTCAGCTAAGAAATCTGAATCCCTTTCTCCAAATTCATTGATCTACAATATTTCAATCTTAATCACATTCTCTTGGATTTTTCTTGGATTTTCATTACATAAATTATTTTTTGCACACACATGGCATATTTCTATAAAATGACCTTAAAATAAGATTTCATCTGAGATAAGAGCCTAAATTTTTCATAAGGAAATCTCTCATCTTATAGAATTTATCAAATATGGGAAACATTAAGAAAAGAATTTTTCACCAATTATGTGTTTGATTTTGAAATATTTGCACTGAACTTGATATTCTGAATTTCCATTAGAAGGATCCACATTATATGAATTGAAAGAGAGATACTTATCATTCTTTTTACCATAGTAATTAAGACCATTTTGAGCTAATAGATGTCAAGAATGACACTTTTCATTTGGTTTAAATATGTAAGGTTTGTCTAATAAACTCTTGATAATAGTAGCAAATATCAAGAGTACTATGACTGTCCTCAGTAGAAAATATAATATAATAAAATATCATAACCACAAACTTAATATAATTATCAAAAATAAATTTAATTATAATTAAATAATTTAATAATGAAACAAATATTAATAATTATAATAAATTATAATTATTCTATTATCTTTATAGTCACTGACAGCTATAACAATAAGAAGTGTAAATCTCTTAATGAGACAATTACACATAGAAAATAATGATATGTATCCACTTATAAATAATATAAATAATATATATAATTTTATTTATAAAAGAGATTATCACACACACTGTGCAGAGATGATTCTTATAGAAAATTTCTATATAAAAAAACTAATAATGGATAAAAAAGATATAGAGCTTTAGAGACAACCTACTTATAATATTTATTTAATACAACAAGTCAAAAAACAAAAAATTACTATATTAAATAATGTTTATAAGCTAAACCCACGCCAGAAAGGAATATTTTAAGGGATAAAAGCAACTTTTTCATGATAAAATAATATTCAATAGTTTTCAAGAGGAATTTGTGGATTTAAAAAGATATTTAAGACAATAATTTTATATAATAAAATATATTATTGGCAATTACAAAAATAATCTGATTTATATGATTTAAATTCATTAAAGTAAGATTAATAAAGAATGAAATACTCAAGAAATTACTTTAATAATAAGATTTAATAATAAATAAAATATTACTGGTTTAAAATGTCTAATTAATTAAAATAATGATTGATTATTGGTGAAAACAGTGATGTGCAGGCTCTTTTTATGCCTGCAGAGCCACTCTCATGATTCATAATGAATATAGAGGGCGTGATAAGGTAAAAAATGAAGAACCATGCTTAAAAATAAAGCTCTTAACTTAAGGTAACCTACTTTTAATTCCAATTTAAATTTACCAGTGTTATTCTTAACTCCAAGTAGCTTTAATCCTCTTTTGGGTTAATTATTTTGAGCTTAAATACAAAATGAGTTTATTTATATTAAACTTAATTACATGAGCAACTTAAAAATGAAATTTCAAGCAAAAATCTCTCATACTGAATTTTGAATTAACTTTTAAAGAAATCTTAATTTTCTTTAAGAATAATTAAAATTGTTAATTTCAAGGCTAATTAGCAATCAAACCTGTTCAAAAAGGATACTTAAAATTGAATTTATACACAGAAAAAATTAATTTGTAAGCTGTGTGAAAGCTTCAAGCAAATTCATTAAGAATTGGATTTTTAATGAATTTATTGTTATTTTTCCACGTAAAATAGCAATACACACCAAACCTTAGCTTTTAATGAGGTTTTGATACTTGTAACTTTAAATTTTGAAGCTTATTTAAGCTTTTTAAGATTAATTGAGCTTTGAAACTTCAAAACACCTTGATTCCAAGCTTGCATATTGGGATTTACCCTTTGGCAGCTTGAAATTCCTGTTCAAATTGGGATAAAACCAGTTTAAACTGTAAGGTTGGATCAAGGTTTAATCTTAAAGCTTAAATAAGGTTTAAAATCCCTCAATACAGTTCGAAAACCTCAATTGAATCTTTGCAGATCCAAAAAGTTGGGTACCCCATCTCTCTGTTTGGTCTTTTTCCTTTGTCTCACCTTTCTGTGTGTATCCCCCCCTTGTATTCATTAAAAGCCATGCTGTTGCCTTAAACCCTTTTAAATTGAGCTCATGCAGTATTTAAATTATGTATGGAAAATACTTAGCCAATTAAGTAAACATACACAACACCTCAATTTTAACTACCAGTTTGGTAAGTTTGCATAAACCTTATGCAACTTTAAATTTAAGCTTAAATAAGCTTAAATTTAACAATTTTGAAAATGATAAAAAAGGTTGCAATTGTACTGTGAGATTCTTAAATCTTCTAATAACATAATAAATAACCATTTTTGGGTATAAAACACTATGGGTCTACCCTAGGTTATTTTTGGGGTAGAATCCAAAAATGACATAATAATCATAATTTTTTTCATTCAAGAAAAGTTATACTTATTTTTTGTTATTTTTTATTTTAAATCCAATTGATAAGTCTTTTCAAGACTGAATCAACTGCATGAAAAGCTATTTGGTGCCTTATGGGTATTTCATAAATATCTCACAGACTCACAAATTATCTATTTATCATGCTTTTTGTAATTTGGAAACAGCACATTAATTGAATATTATAGGGAATCTATGACAAAAATATTGAATTTAGAGAGATCCATTATTGATATATCACATTAGACATATGAAAAATAATTTTAAAATACATTTTGAGCAATCCTACTCAGTGAAAAGAAGTAAGTTTTTTCAAGAAATATCTTCATATGAGCCTTGATGAGAAGTCAAATTGACTTCATTCCTTAGCTGAAGAAATAATAAGTTTTTTTCATGATAAATCCACAACATCTTTAATCTGGATTATAAGAAAACATCTTCCTTTTGTATTTTAAAACCCAGACTGCAGGAAAAACGGTAATTTCAGTGTTTGTAAAATAAATTTTACCTCATATTTGAAATGTTGAATTGAAAATATAAATTTATCCCCAAATTTTCAATATAAGTTAGAATTTGGAAAATATTTACTCTTAATGGAAATTGGTATAAATATGACTTAAGCTCTTAGACTTCTATTTTTATATTATTTCCACTTTTAACTGGGAAAGTTTTACTATCAATATGTAGGAGTGAAAAACAGCCCCATAGGAGTGGTAATATGAGCCTTATCACCCAAAAACTTTGTTCCTTAAAGAAATATTTTTATTGTTCATTAAATTGCGAAATGTTTAATCAAAGAAAATTTCTATCATAAATAGATAAGTATGAGGCTTAAGGAAATAAAATAATGATAGAATTTTGGGAATTCTTCATTGAGTTGTGTAAGAATCTGTTAGAATTTTCTCCTAGTTCCTTTTGGGCACTAAATCAAAAAATAATTTGTGTATCTCTGAATAATCACAATTTTTATTTCTTTAGCAGGCTACAGGAGTCACTTTGAATATTGTTTACCAAGCTGATCATGTCAATGGCAAGCCTTGAAAAAGAAATTTTTAAACAATTTTCAAATTAATATTCATTATTATGAGAAATATGCTCTCAGAGCTGATCTTGGCTCATCAAACACAATCAATTAATTCAACGAGGCCTCAGTTATTTGATAAATTCCAAAAGCACAATTTAAGCCTTGAAAACAATTTGTATTTTGTTCTTTGTGTTGAAAATTATACTTTGGCTTGTAGATTTGAAACTTCATTTTTTCCCTGAACTGTTCTTTTTACTTACTAAAAGACTTTTTTTTGTTAATTTCGAATTTTTTCATCTTCAATATTAATTAAATATTGATTATTTCCTTTGTTTGTCCTAAAAAATTATATTTATAATGTTTCTTTTCATCATTTATAGTTTTTGTTTCCTTATATATTGTTATCTTTACATTTTAAACACTTATTTTATGTTTTTTTATTTTTATTCTTCTAATGTATAGTATTTCCAAAATCCATATGTGAATTTGTGTATTGTTATTTCTGTTTACACTTTTTTATAGTCATTTAATTGGTTTTTAAATGAAATTTATTAATGTATTGCTATTATTTACTGAATGTTTCTGATTTTATATCTTGACATTTTTTTCTTATATTTTTTCTTGATTTGTTTTCATTCACATATTTCTTCATTTTTCCCCTTTCTTCTTATTTCTCTCCATTTTTATATTTTTGGTCTTCTCTTATCCTCCTTTTTTTAATATTACTTTGCTATTTTCTATTGTTTTAATTTCCAGCTTTTCTTTTTCTTTGCCTTGAAGTTGAATTAGTTTTGAAATTTTCAAAGTTTTGTTTTATTCTTTCACAATTTTGAAGACTTTGATTTTTAAACGTTTCCTGATTTTTCAAAAGAAATTTAAGTCATGACTGTTATAAGATTTTCAAGTTCCTTTAAATTTTAGAAAATGTTTAATTTATTTAATCTTTTAGATTTGTTGAATCTTTTGAATTTTATCAATTTTCCAAATTTCTTGAATTTCTTAAATTTCTGCTTTTTTGATTTTGTGTATTTCTACCTGTCTTTCAACTATAAAAGTAGCAAACACATAATATCAAGTAAATGAACTTGATTTGAGACAATTCAACAATATGAGGGATTGCAAAGACAAAAAAAAGAAAAAAAACTAAGAGAATTGGAGAGATTTGAAAAATTGAATAAGCTAAAAAGTTAAAAAATAAAAAAGAATTGGGAAAAGAATTAAAAAAATCAAGAAGAATAGATCAGATAGATATAATGATTCTAAGCTATTTAATAACCTCAATAAATACAAGAAATCAATAAAATTGAAAGAATCATAAATATTAATTAATTCAGAAAAATGTCATATTTCAAACAAATAACAAAAAAGAATTTAAGAATGTCAAGAAATTTAATTGAACTAAAAAAAAATGACGTTCAATAAATCAGGTTAAAAAATACAAAATAAGCCCAAAAAAATGCATTTTAACAAAAATAAAGCTAATAAAAAGATAAAGAATAGGATATATGGATGAGAAAAATGGAAAAAAAAGAATGAAATAAATTAGGAGAATCAAATTCTTAAAGAAAAATATTGAAAAATATTATAAAATACAGTATATAAAATAAGTAAACTCATATAATAGGGACAGAAAAAGCCTAATATTCTCAGAGTGTTGATCAATTTGAAATATGAGTATCTTAATTTTTCTTTTTATGATCCTTTCCATATGCATTACTTGCATTTACCAATTTTTATTCATTAATTTTGTGTTACCCTGAATTATTTCAAAAACAGTCAGTAATGTGTTCTATTGAGGTATAGAATAGAATTATAAAAGAGACAAAAGAAGTGGCTTTAAGTTGATAAAGTTTTTCAATAAATCTTTTTGGAGATTTTCAAATGAATTTTGTATCCATCATAAGAATTATTCTGGAAAAAGTATCAGAAATTCAAGAGAAAAAGTTGACAAAGGCTGTGTTTAATATCATATTTGTGCCAATTGTTAAATATATTTTGAATTTGAAACCCATATAAATTCTCTTTACTAGAGATGGTACAATAAAGGACATATCTCTCAGAATTTGTTCTTGGCTATTATAAATAATATCTAAAATTGCTAAGCATTTTATTAACTTTATTCTACAAATACTCCACAGAAGCTACCTTCTGGCTTGCAAAAAGCCCTTTAAACAGTTTGATTGGAGCCAAAAATGTGCCCAATATACTTTTAACATGGTTCAAAAGAGGTTTATTTCTATGTTTGAGGCTTCCTTTAGGTATGGTTTGACTTATTATCAACCCCCTTCTTGGTCCATCCATTCAAGCTTATAAGAATTTAAATTATTTAAATTGTGTATTATAGTAGTATTCCTTTAGAAATCTAAATTTCATTCTAAATTTTATTTACTTATTTTTGTACTGAGGGAATTATTTTAATAAATTTCTTATTTGAAAAAACTATATAGTATTATGTCAATGGTCATGAGGACAGAGAACTATTTTCAATTAACTCATAGATATAACTCTCTATAAAAATTCTGATGAGATCAATTTTCAGCTTTAGGACTTCAAAATTATATATCAGAATGGAAGTGTGATGATTAAAAGCTCCTATTTAATCCTTTACTCATATTATATTCTCAATTAAAAACCAATCTAACCATATTTTTGTGCTATTTTCCATTGTTTGGGAATTAACATCAATTATTTCGTGCCATCTTAGATATCTTCTTTTATATCTCTAAATATAGCTAATTTTCATATTGAGGTCTTTTGGAAGAATTTAAACATACATCTCAAAAGATATAATAGGAAACTAAGAAGGCTAGACAGCTCCTGCCATAGATACTAAACCGATGTTTTGTGAGAATTAATATTTTGTTTAGAATAACCCATTTATAAAAGATTTAAGGAGAAATAAGATATATATTCACAAAAATTTTCATATATAAAGACAATAGGATGAAATATGACTCCGAAATTTCATTTTATAGAAGAATCTTTCAAATAGTTGAAGAGCCATAAATAACATTTCAAACAAACCTTGGGAGAAACCCTTAGTACCCCTCACAAAACTCAAAATTACTCATTGGGCTCAATTATAATTATGATCTCTTTTACAAGCCTCAAATAATCGGGAGATTACTTACACAGATGGAATTTCAGACTGAATTATCTACACCTTCTTCCCAAAGACAAAACCTTTTCATTTTCTTCTAGTAGGCGTGGAATGATTTTCCTAAATCGGAAAATAATTCAAATTCTCAATGAATAATTTTATTATTAATGGAAGGAGATTTAACTTTATTCAATCATTAGAAAGGAATTCGATAAATAAAACTGATGTAACAATAAATTCATGGAAATTGAAATGGGTTAAAATAATCTTTATTTTTTCTAATTGCATAAAGACCTGGGATATAATTCTTAAAAAAATTCTTGAGAAATTCAGAGCTTTTCCTTTGAGAACTAGAAAAAGATATCATATATAAGGCTATTTTACATGTCTCTTGGAATCTATCTGTCCTGATATTTTGTGTTTCTGAGTTTATAAATCAATTTCTTACCTCAACTGTATAGGATAGGAGAGAAAACACCCTTACCTCTGTGATTGCACAGTTTGGGTATCGGGTATTTTAATAAAAATTCACATCTTGTATTTATGAGAGCTCAGAATTCAAAAATATTTGTTCAGAAGCTTTTAGTTTCACAATACTCTGAAGATACTCAAGCTCACAAGATATCAAATCTCCTTCAAATTCGTCACAACACAGAATCATGTAGCTGTTCTTCTTTGAAATTAAAGCTGGGTTAATACAAAGATTTGTAATTTACTTCAAACATAAATTTCAGCTTGAAGTTGGAAGCAAGATCAAAACAGAAAAACAAAGCAGTTAAATTCTAACTACAGGGAGAAACAAAGAAATGCCATATTTAAAATACTTCCTTGGAACCTAAAATATCTTTTTGTCAATTTGTAAAATATCTCAGGATCCCTTCCTAATTGCCAGCTTGAAACAAAGCACAATATATTTTGAGAACGTTCTCTGTTTATAAGAGAGACTTTGAATTTGTAGAAATTAGTTCTTGAGAAATTCTTTATACTAAACTGGCTTTTTCTGAATGAAATCCCGTTATAAAAAAATGAATGACTCTTAAGTTTTTAAAAAAGAGGCACAAGCTAACCATATTTCAGTTCATTAATGTTTCACAATAGGTTCTGGACTTAAAAAGGTTGTAGTTCCTCTTTTGAAATGAAATTTGGGATTTTAATCTATTCAAGTTTAATATTGAGAGAAAAAGTACTAGTAAGAACAAAATAGTTCCTATAAATATCATTTCCAATTAATTCGACAAAATTATATTACCAAATTACTTGAAATTGTTGATATCGAAGTGTTTTACAGGCCAATTAATTATGAAAATATACTCCTTATTTTATTAAAATTACTGTAATTTATTATATATCAAAGGAACTCTGGACTAGGTTAATGTGAATATCAAATTTCTAGCCAATTTCCTTATCACTCAGCATCTTAATGAGCTAAATTTTCAATATATTCAATACAGAAACTAACAGACCTATGTAGGAACCTTTTATGACAAGCTTTCTAGAAGCGTTCTTGAAATATTCTATTAATTTAAATTATTTCTACTTTTCTATTTCCAATTAGAAAGCTTTATGGATTAAAATATGTGTTATACTCTTACTCTTGTATGCATATTAAGATCATTCATATCCAATTTCAAATGGATGAAGCCGAAACACCTTTATTCCATGAGTTATTAAAGAAAATTTTGGGTTAATGCACTCTGGTGGATAGAAAAAGATGGAGTAAGCTCTGTATCCCATGATAAGAGATCAAATGAGTTAGAAACAAAACTTTATAAATGGGATGAGAGTTTGATAGATTATTAATCTTACTTTATTGGTGTAAGAAACTGGTATCTCAAATTATTTGTCCTAACAATAGATATCTATTCTTCCTGAAAATTTTGTTCCAAAAAATAAAATTGTTAACATAGACTGATATACGGGAGGAAAAGACTGCTACAGAAGTATTTTTTCCATTTTTATGTTTTATCTTCTAGCAGAGCTTCCATAGGTGGTTGAAAATATGTTTAAGTGGTTATTTTCTCAATATTTATATATGAAGAAACGTGATAATTTCCAATTATGGATCAATCCCATTGATATTGCGCTTATAAGAACTGATTTGAGTGACCTTCTGAAATATTATTTAAGCCCAGGTTTTTGTGGTGAAAGATAATTTAAGATGTATAATCATATTAAAAACAGATCAAAGTTCCATCATTTCCAATTCTACTTATATAAAGAGATGAAAGATATAATATAAAAGTCTACTTTAAATTCTTTGTGGAATAGAAAAGATCGCTCTAGAAAATAGTAAAAACTGAAACAGTCTATAGAAATTTTTCCTTTCACACATCTTGATGGAATATTATATCACTGAGAATTTATCTTTCCATATAGTAGTGATTTTCTCATACAGTAACTAAATGACTTAGCTTTTCTCATTATTTCTATGAATAATCTCATTGTTTTATATAATAATGGCTTGTTGTAAAGACTTTTTACCAAATAATTGAAGTCTATTTTTGTCTCTGAAACAAGAAATCGAGCTCCCTTAATCAGGTAAAAATGTGAAGTACTCTCCCCTCCTCTTTTTCCATAAAATTTATCCATGATAAATTGGATGATTTGAAAGTTTATCAAAAAAAGGCTCACTATAATCTGTGCTTAGTATCTTTCAAATTTCAAAATTTAATTCATATATGAAACCTTCATATCTACCAAAGTTATTCATCCACAAATATCAATCTTAATTCATATAAAGACACACTTTCATAGTTTTTTTCAAATGGGTCAGTTACATTAAAATAATGAAAAGATTAATCTCAAAAGAATTAGGAAATAAGTATATATAAAGTGGAATTTAATATCTGTATTAATCTAATTAATAGCTACAGCTAACATATTCTTAAGAAATTACAAAAAACCAAAAAACCAATTTTGCAAAAGGCCTCAGTCTTAATTTCTAGTCTTTGAAAGCTATAGTAATTCCAAAAGATTTGATTTATAAATTGAGATTTTCAATTCTAAATATTTATAGTTTTTCAAGTAACACATTTTACATTTGTTCAATGGGACCTACAGAAATTTCTGTCTGAGAGATATTATCTGTTTGAAAATGGGAAACTATAAAATAAACTTAGAGGCCTGATGTGATAATATTCTCTTGGTAATGATTGTAAGATAAATAATCTGGATTCACCTGCTAATAGTATGTATTATTTCATTTACAAAATCACCAATTTAGGAGTTGATAGATGAAAATAAATCATATAAACCAGATTTCTTTTTCCCCTTATATTATGGCTTTAAGCCTTTGGCCTGATACTTAACAAGAAAGCTGAAGCTGTGTATAGAAATGAATTTATCCCCTTATCACTAGCTGTATGCTTCTAAAAATATTGGATTTGAAATTTTGAATAGAAATAACTATGATGAATATCTTACAAACTAATTCTAAGTGAAATGAATATATTTAAGATATTACTGAATTATCAACTAAAGCTTAAAAATTTTGATCAATTATTTTTCCATCAAAGTCACAAAAGGATATTTTGTATTAATCTTTAGTCATGAATTCTGCTATCTAGGTGTACAAAATAAAAATATATATCTATCTTATTATCTTTGGAGCTTTCACTGATGAAAGGATGTGATGGCTTGTTGATAAAGGCTATACATTGAGAAACCCTTTCCTAACATACCCCCAAAAATCTTCATTTTCAGTTTCAATTCATTCTGCTCTTTTGTCAACATATCTCGATAATAAATCCTTCAGAGAAATGTGAGCCTCATTATGAATATGAAAAATAGAACTTCAACTATGAGTGGCTATTCTCATTTACAAATTTCAGATGTTTGAAGTTTAAATTTCATGAAAGCTCTCCAAGGCCTCATTAATAAAATCTTTATCTCTCATAGACTCCATTTCTTATATGTTGTTTCCTTTGTGGTTTTATTTAATAAGTTAAGATATTTAAATACTGCAATGTGAACCTGAATAAAAAAATTGAAGAAAAACTTGAGAAAACTTAATCTGAAATCAGAAATGGATATAGTATCTTACAAAAGTAATAAATAATCTCTATAATATCTGAGATACACACAGGTCAAGAAGTATAGAGGATTTGAGAGGTCTTTGGACTCACTTTCATATATATATTTGATGGCTCCATTTTTGGATTTATCAAATATAAGATATATTTTCTAAGATGTAATTCAGAATATAGAATATTGAATAATGAAATTATTTATTGGCTACCCTATTGGTCCTAAGCACTTGTATTTTAGATTTATAGAGCAGAAAATTCAAAAAATCACTGAAGGGACACCATCAATGACATGTTCACAGCCAAAAATAGTTGATATCTTCAACAAAACTGACATATATTCCTTTTCAATATTTTAGGCCTGAAAACTTATTAATTGATTGTAATTAAACTCATAAGAATTTAGATCATTGATATTTTTCAGCCTAATATTTCCCATATATTTGGAATGATCTGGAGATAGAATACCTTAATTTTAGATACTGCATTTAAACAATCAATGGTCTCAAAATTTATGGTTTATTTCACTATTTGATCAAAAATTCTTAGGAATTAGAGAGGATTTAAATGTTACCCTCAAAAATATAGGGCCTAAATGATAGTTCTGTTGTTTTACATGAGAAACAATATCAAAAATTATCGAATAGAGGCATGAATATTTCATCTTTCTGAATCAAATTAATAGTATAGCTTCTAGTGAAGATCCTAATATGTTGAAACCACTGAGAGACTCAGATTAATTGAAAATAAATGATATATGGAAGGCAAAAATATTGACACCAATACATGATGAAAATCATCTTTATCACAATCTTAACAAGCCATAACAATAATATTTATGGAATAAAGAAATTTTGAAACATGGACAATGTAAATGCCTTCAAATTCTGGGTGTTCAGAGGTCGAGATCATATCACTGATTATTTCGCACAAATTTAAAGAGTATCTAAATATAAAAAACCAGGATTTAAATTTATGAGAAAAGATAATAACACACCACAAAATTGGATTTTAAATTACCTGAAATATCCAAGCATATGTGTTTTCGATCTGAAATTTTTTGGATATAATCATTATGTTGTGAAAATGGACTGAAGCTAAAACTAAAAATAATGATAGTTCTATAAGAGAGATATATGCAATATTACTTGGAAATCCTATCTATAATAAATGGACTATTGTGATTTAATTAGATATTATCAATATTTAAAAGTGATAGATAAAGCACTCCATATTGATACAAAATTACCTTTTACTGTAAGTAAAATTTAAGGAAACTGGAAAGATTAATATTAATTATAGTTGATCTTTTTTGGGTTTTATGTAAAAAGAATCCTTTTGGATTTTAAAATTCGTCCTCTGCTGCCTTTTTGACTTATATTTAATTTAAATATTACTATATATAATTTTCATTGATATAATTTCATTATTATTATCCTTGTTATTAAGCTTATTGTAAAATATATCTATATATTTGTAGCAAAATGGTCTTCAAAAAGAAGAAACCGAATATTAATCTCTTATTTGAATATTTTCAAAACAAATTTTTTGCGGCTTAGAAGATGATCAAAGAGTAGAATTGTGGAGCCTAAGGTTTGATTCAGAATGATACTCATGTTTACACTGGTGTTGAACCTGCAGCACCTTCCCACTTGGTTTTTTTTCTCATGGGTTCTTGGGACTATAATACCTTAAATTTGAATATCAGATACCCCATTTGATATTTCCAATGTACTTTTTTCCTTCCCACAAAGCTTCTCTTTTTGTTAATTAAGTTAGTTTGATGTGAAAACCAGTATTATATTATTCTCTAAGTAAAAAAAGTCAGCATCTGAGACCATTTGTTTTATCTTTAACCTTTTTAAAACCTCTACCGAGATAGTAAATGAATAATGATTACTATTATGATGATGATACTAATAACCATGATTTTAATAATAATAATCATAATAGGAATGATAATCTTAATAATAATAATGATAAAAATAACAATTATAACAACAACAACAATAATAATAATAAGGTTTGAAGTAATTATAATAATAATAATAATAATAATAATAATAATAATAATAATAATAATAATAATAATAATAATAATAATAATAGGTAATTTAGCTACTAAACTTGGCTTATAATACATTTCAATAGTTTCAATAATGTTATATGAATAGTTATTTCAATGTAGGAAGGGAATATAACATAATGTAGAAGTTCTTTTAGAAGCTATGGAAAATGATAATCAAATTGGTAGATCTGTGCTTCATAGTTTAGGTGTAACCTCTGTTAGCTACTATAAATTGCAAGTAGCTAAAAATATTCTTCTGAGCTTATAATACTGTAGATATTACTATTTTAACTGAAAAGAAAAGGATAGGTTGATTATTATTTTTATTTGGTATTAGCTTTTAATGGGGGGAATAAAGGAGTATTAGTGAATAGGTCTATTATTCTATATTCAATGTTATCATTTTTTCCTTGCGATACCTCTTTTGGGGTAGATTTTTATAGCAAAGGTTACTTGAATCAGCTAATGAGCCTCCTTAGTAAGCCTACATAATGTCAGGTGACTTAGTATCAGATGGAAAATTCCCCCAGAAAATACCTTTCTGTTTTCTAAATGATCTTTATTGAGGGGAATATGTTTTTTGTAATTGAAATTGTTTATTCCTGTACATTTGTTACTGGGTGAAAAATTATTGTGTGCCTATTTTTTTTCTCTTGAATAAGGATATTGAATATTAATATTTACTCTGAAGATCATGAAATGCTTTTGGAGAAGTTTTTGTAGCTTCAATCCCTGTACATTTGGGTTATAAAGCTGTATATTTTGCTGTGAATATGAATTGGATTTAAATGAAAAAAATATTTGAGGTTGATGATTCTTCTACTGATGAGTTTATTTAGGATGCTCAATGTATATCTAAATGATTTTTCATGGAAGGGAATCTTTACCATGTGATCAAATTAATACTTGAAAGTTAAATTACTACAGCTGATGAGTTCTTTCGGGCTGAGGCTATTGATTCCCATAAAGCTGATCTGTAGCTAAATGCATAAGGTTCCTGGTGAAAATATGTAGTTCTTATGTTGAAATTAAAGTCTATACAGGCAATTATATACTGTTTAATCTTTGAAAATTCTTTTAGTTTGAGGTTGTGATCTTATTTAACAATATAATTCAGGTGTTCACTGTGATTCTAATACATTTGCACTATGTATATATGGCTCTGAGCTATTAGGTAATTCTCTCCAGTGATTCCTGTATTTATTAGAAGCTGTAAATCTGTATTGAGACTATGTATAGCTTAATTTTGGATGAAATTTGATGGTATTGTTCCTTTCACAATAATTACATAAAGTGTTGCGTTTTACCTGGTTTGCTGAAGTTTTTTTGGAGCTAAAGCAAATGAAATATTACTATCAATCCATCAACTTACATTTATAGTTGTGTTATTTATTGAACCTGGTTATTTTAAAGTATACTTTTTCTTGGTTTTACAGCCCCTTATGTAATATCAGTCCTGTAATCCCATAGCTTTCCATCACCTTCTAGTTTTTGATTTAGCTCTTGACAGTTCCATTTATTTGTTCCTCATTATTTCTCATTTTGTTGATTTTAGTGACAAATTTTTACTCAGTGGTGCTGTGTCACAGCGGCTCTTGGGAATAACAAGAGTGGCCTGGCACTCAGGAATCAGGGAGCTCACTTGGAAGACTCCAAAGAATATATTTCTTTAACAAGAATAATGCAAGGAGAAGAAATTAGATAAATAAGAAGAAGAAAGAAATCCAAATGTCCAAAGAGAAAACCAAGTAAGTCCTTTATTCACTGATTTGACCTTCCTGAAAGAAAAATTGAATTAGTAAAGGTTATGACCACCAATATCCACTGAAAGACAAGAAAAGAGGTGCAAATGACTTACCCAATAATCACCATGAGAAATGTGGCTGAAACTGAAAGCAGGTGTTGCATTTGGAATTTGACAAGGGAGATATATTGGATGCAGGTTGGTGATAGTACATAAATCAAATTTAAAAACAGAAGTTTTAGGAGGAATTCAAACCACAAAAGCTCAATATCATTGTTTGGTCAGGATCTTCAATTCTCAATCATTTGAGAAAAAATGATCAAAAGGATCATTCCCATTCTTCCTTCTTTAAGCTTATTCATCCTATTTTATAACTTCATAAACAATGAAATTCAAACTTTGATTCATTTTTTACAGATTTTTACATATATATTACAGTTGCAATATGACTTCTCCCTGTAAATCATTTACTAAAATCTAGATATAAATGATATTCACACTGTAGACCTGGTAGTTTTAAATCATATTATCATTAATGAGAAAATGGCCTTAGGAGCTGGATAATCTGTGGAAATATAAATATGGTGTGAGCCTTAGAGGTATTTTTATATACCCAAAAGACCACCAATAAAAAATTATGTTGTAATTATGAATGAATAACTTTATTTAAATTACACAAACAAAATCGAGATATAAATATAAAATTTATATACAAAATTGAAAAAGTTTAATATAATATAAAATAAAAATTACATTGAAATTTAAAATTGTGAAAATAAAATTTTACTTGAAAAAATTTAGTTAATATTTTTGTAAAAGAGTTAAATAAAAGTTATTATAACTTTTTTTTAAAAAAGAAACAAAAGAAATGAAGATTATTTCACCATTGGATTCCTCATAAAAAATTAGGTGGGGTCACCTCTGAGTGAAAATTCTGTAGCTCAACTCTAAATAAGCTTAAATTAAGTTTTTTAGTATTTTCTGTATGAAAATATGAAAATACTCAAAACCTTAATTCAATTCACACTACATGTGGTGTTAACCATCAATTTTTGTATTAAAATTGAGGTGTGGTGTGTAGGCTAGAAGCTATGAGGAATTGTAGTAATCGCAATTGAAATGTCAAAATGTGCATGTGTATTACATAAGTGAACTTTGATTTACATATGAGGTATCAATTATTACAGTTGTGTACTTTAAAAAACTCAATTGAATTAAATATGTAACTTTCAAGTATAATACATGATGAGGAATTAACAAAACTAAATTGGAAAGATTAATTCTGGGGGTAAAAGGAATCTTGGCTCCAAGGGTGCCAGACTTCCTCAAATTCCTTGCTGACAGGTGTGGGATGTCAGAATTCATGCAAAATTTGATCACTTTTGACCTGGAATTCAGTCACAGGGCCTGTGACTCAATTGATGATGAGGTTTTGATACCAGCCAGGGAAGTTTTAACTATTGCCAAGAAGGTAAAACTACCCTTAAGTTAAAAAAGTCTTGGTATAAACAGTTTTAACTTGCTTTGAAGTCTCTTACACAAATTATGACATGTTTTGAAGGGTTGAAACCAGGTATTACTATGTCACTTGCTGATTCAAGGGACTAAAATGGCTAAAACCAGCCCTTTTTTGGTCTAAACCAGGGTTCAACAATGCCATCATTGGTTTTTGTGGCTTCAGTGTGTTTCTCACGACTGAAAAGAGTAACTTTTTACTTTTGGAGTAAGAAAATTAGTGGATATAAAAGAATGTCCTCTTTGCCCCACTTTTCTCTTCATGTTAGAATCTTTTCCTTTTATAATTAGTTAAAAAATTGTTAAACCAATAAATACAATATTCCAACCACCACTTTTTTATCATTTTAAACCTTTTAACCAAGTTAAAAAATAATTAGAATCATTTTTTTTAGCTCTCATAATAATTTTTCCCCTTAAACCACCCCATAAGTGAATTACAGCATCTTCCATCACTAGTAGCTTTGTCACTTTGTTTCCAAATTCACTGTGGTCACTTTTGGGTGTATTTTCTCTTTATTAATATTTTAAAAGACCTGGTTCTTATATTAACTTCCTGAAGTTCTTTTCTCAATCAATTCCAATTGAAATTTCTCTTGAAGAAATTTCTTTTGTAGCCTTAAATATCTCTTGTAGAGTATTTTTGGATATATTTTTATTGTTTTATACTAAAAAAGCTAAAAACAATATATTTGGAATTTTTCTCTTAAAACTCTTGAATTTTAATATTTTTAATCAAATTGTATCTTATAAAAATTTTAAGGACAGGAAAAGTACTTGATTTTTAACCAAATTTTCATATCCACACCTTACATACTCTATCATAGGTACCCTAAAATACAGCCCTTTTATCTGATCAGAAGTTGAATTATATGAGACATTAAATCCCTTATTCTTCTTTTTTTTCTCAAAGTACAGCTTCATTCTAAATTTAAAAAATCATCAAAGCTTTATTACTCAAGGCAATCCTACAGGAATGCATACTAAAAATACAGTATATAGTAAACTGATATCACCAGTATTTCAGCCACTAACCTGCTTTGGAGTAGATTTTTACACTTATAGGTAAAAAGTATAGATATATGAAGTAATATTTTGGTTTCTTTTTTTTAGAATCAGACACTTTTTTCTTATAAAATCCCATGGTGAAAATTAAAAATAATTCTTAGCTGAATATAAAGGTCCTGGATTAATAGTAGAATAATTAATCCTCACAACCATCAAAATTATCTATTTATTTCATGTTTTGGAATTTTCAATTTCTTTCTTCACTGTTAGAAGTCTCTCTGTACTTTTTATATTACATTTAATTAATTATTAATTATTAATTCAACATCTTGATCTAACAGATTGCCTTAATGTGTAGAAAACCAAGACAATTTGAGTTCTTATGTCACTAAAGTTAGTGGAGAAGCTTCAAAAATAAGTGAAATATATCTTTAACAGTCAATACTTATATGTCTTAAATGAAATAATTTGTGTTCATTTTGCGTAAAGTTAACCTTTATGTATAAATATTTTCAACCTTCATTTTCATTGACTATTTTTTTCCTTAAGCGTTTTCATTGAGGTGGTTTTTTATCTTTAATATATCTTTAACTTATGTTTGTTTTATTTTATACCAATAATTTAATTTAATTTTAAGTGACTGAAGTCTCAAGAAATTGTTTAATTATCAGGATATATGGAGAGATCTTGTTTAATTATTAGGATATATGGAGAGCTCTCCATGTTCAGAAAGATTGAAATTTTCATCTGAATTTGATTCATTGACAACTTAAACTATTGTATTATAGCTTCATGAGTTTATCAATACTGCAAAATGAAGAAACTCAAATACTTATAAATCATTGAGAAAACAATTTTCGAGTTTCTGTACATTATATTTCCCTTAAAGATATTGGCAATAACTTTATGAATTTATATTAATCATTCAGTTAAAGGAATACAAATATAAAATATCTATTGAAAACAATTGAAAACTTTATATTATTGAAAATAGAAAAGAATTTCATCAATTTTTTCAAAATGCTGATAATTCTGTGATATATTAAGGAGAGATACCTGGAATAAATAGATTTTTTTATCAAAATTTTTAATGAAGCTTATGTAAGGTTTTTTAAGTTAAAATTAATCCAATAAGCTTATATTGAATAAGAGAATAATAAATTCAGAATGATAAGATTACTAAAACTTTTATCTTATCAACTAATATTTGTGGATATTTAAAACACTTTTGAATTATGACATGAGAGAATTTCTCTCTAATACTCATGTTTACAAAAAGGTTTTAAACATTGAGTATAGTCATATTTCCAAAATAAAGTCTGAAAGTGATAACTGAAACCTTTTTGAAGTAAGCATGAAGAAACAAAATTATTTCTTTATAGCCATTTCCAATCACATTCAACACAAGGTTAAAATGACTTTTAAAGATTTTGAATCCCATTATTAAGGATTTATCAAGACATTTGCCCATATTTATTCTTTTTTCTTCTGGGAATATATGAACTGTGCATTGTCTAGAGTTTTAAAGCCTAATTATAAGACCTGATTTTAAACACTTGATTTATTATTCAATTGAAGAATCAATAATATCTCTCCACAATAGAATTATGATAAAAATTTCAAATTGAAAAAATAAATTGTTATTACTTTTGAAGGAAAAATACTAGTAATAATTCAAAGGTTTGGAATATCCAATCTGGATTGAAGGGGAACAAGGTCTTTTGGAATATTCCTGACTGAATTATATACATCATATGAATATATGACCCTCATAAATTGAGTTAATTGGCCCTCATCTCTTGAAATAAACCAAAATATTTAAGGTTTTAATTTTCATTATTAGTATGACTTCGACTTTTTATATCTGATATCAGTCCTTCCAGCATTTTTCCCTTCTGAATTAAGTAGTTTTCCTTTCAATGCTTCAAGAAAAAATAGAAATAAAAAAACTACAAAAAAATATGTTTTGAAATTCTTCTTAAACCAAGAATCATAAGAAAATGATATTACTACCCCAAACAAATTAATGATAAAAAGATCTATAGAAATTGAGCTTCATGCCTTCCTATTATTAAAATTGATTATCTTATATCTGGAAGAAAATAAGTAGCAAATGCAGTTTTCCTGAAACTCTAAAACAACTGGTTTTATTGAAGTTACTTGACTTTTTTGAGTTTTACTATCACTTTCTTGAGAATTCTATTTCATTATTGGCATTTGAATGGATTTAGGATTTTAATATTTTTTGATTGTTTTGAATTTATTTATTTTTGTTTTTATATTGAAAATTACAGTAGAAAGCCCTGTAGGGCCTGCTACTGTAAAAAGATTTACAGTTGTGAACATTGCTAAAGTATGTGGCCTGTACTTGTTTCTACTGTAAAATTGCTGATTATCATCAATAATTTTACACAGATGACCATTTTTTAATTGTTACAGTAATTTTATTTCAAATTTATCAATTTTTTTCAGTAGCAGGTTCTTTACTGCATAGAGAATTCTACTTCTTTTTCAAATCACAAAATGAAACTTTTATACAAAAAATTGAAATATTTTGTTTCTCTTTAAAAAAAGAGAAATGATAGTATTACTATAAAGAAAGATGGTTGAAATTTCTTGTTGTTACCCATGAGTTAAAAAAACATAAAAATAATATTACTTGAGTTGAAAACATCACAATCAATAGATATCTAAATGTTTACATTTTTTATATTTTCTTTTCTGAAAAGAATTTCCTTCAAAAATAAACTTGGAGCTTATACTTCTTTGTTGTAAAGCAACATATATTTGACCATATAAGAAGTAAAAAAGTATTTCAAAACTTAGTTTCTGAAGTAGTAGAATTAATTGGATGTATTCTTATTTTATTTTTTCATGAATTTTTTAAATAAAAACTATCATTATAAAGCACCAATAAGTAAAAGGTCTAGAAAGACAAAGGCTTTCTTAATTTTTAAAATCTCATTTGACTTATTCTGGCCTTCTCATGAAAAAGCAAAGTTCTTAAGCCTAAGTGATATCCGGAAGAGTCCTTCTTTATAGTACATCATACTCTCAGAAATATGAAAACATATTAGGAAGGAATTCTTATATAATATGCTATATATGTATTCAATCTTGTATAAGAAAAAAGGAATATCTTGGAGCTTCTGTAATATTCCAGTGGCTTGGAATAACATAGAATACTAACAAAAATTGAAATTCTGTGTTCAACCTACTTCAAAGAAAGGATCTAATCTCAGTATAAAATTAGTGCAATCTAATTTCCAAATGAAAAGCCTGCTTTTCAGGTGTAGCCAATTTTCTCATGGTGAATAGCAGTATTCACTATCAAGACAAAATAAAAATAAAGATATAATAAATCCTAGTAGATGAATTGATAGGGTAAAAAGAACCCCCAGGCCTGAAAGAGAGGCTGGTATATATGAGAATCTGAGAGCTTGAATCCTTCAAGCTGAAAAATGGGCTTTATTGGCTCCTTGAATCTGCATTGATTGCTTGAGTAAATGTATGCCTGGCCACATTTGGAAATGAAATGGGTTTAATGGTCTTCCCAGGGTCTATGAATGATGTTCAGGCCTCTATAAAGCAAGTATATATTGAAATTAATTTTGTTGCCAGGGTTTATTTATGGAGCATTGACACTAGAAAACCAATCTGGAACTGCCTCTTGAATATCCCCTTGAGAATGAACTGCCAGTATTCCCTTGGAGGAATACTGTACAAATAAAAATATCCAAAAACTGCTTTATTTTCTGATTTGTATTTGAAACTAACACTTGCAAATGAGCCTTGATTAATCCTCTGGATGACGTGGCGACTTGATGGTGTTATGGAATTCTGGGATGGGAAAATAACCTTTTGATATTGGTACCATTGGATTGCTGATGGAAAAAGGCACATAATGGTGTGTAACAGCATTTATGGAACATTTGGGTATCAGAGGGTGTGAGCCTTTGAGATATGACCTCATATCCAAAAAGGTCACAGCAAAATTTCTGTAATAATCATACTTATGATAATTATCTCAAAGATTAGTAAACTACCATAAATAAGTACAAAATCTTAATTAACTCAGAATATAATGAAGAAACATGTGAAATATATTACAAAATTAGATTCCCCATTGTAAAATACACATATGTCATTTTTATGGCATATCTGAAAAGTCAATCATTACTGAAGTATAAGTATTAATATCTTAATAAAGGTACAAAACCTCATTTATCTCAGAAGCCAATGAAACAACATGTAAAATAATTTGTACAATTGGATTATCCATAAACATCTACACATAAAACAATTATAAATCTAATCTCTCAAGTTGATACTTAAGGAATTAAGCTGAATATATGCACTTTTTTGGTCAATGCATATATTCATGGTTTTTAGCTAGTATCTCTTGAAATATACAAGATAGAAAGATAAACCAAAAATAAAGTCACCACATCACTACTGTAGAAATACAGATATGAAATTTACTTCACAAGCTATAAACAAGGTTAAAACTTGTAATGGATTATTGAATAAAATCAATAGAGCTGTTGACCACTTTTTCTACGAGTTCATACCAGAAGAATGACGTAATTTTTATTATAATCTTCAAGGTATAAACCCTTGAAATCATGGTTTGAAGTTTAGAGTATTGAATTTCAACAGAAAAGATGCGTTACAAGAAGAATCATCAAAAATAGAGTTTTGATGATTTAATAAAATGCTCTTGGAAGTTTAATAAGAGCATTCTAAGCTATCAGAATCCACTCTCAGAATAGCTGTAGCATGAATAACTTGAAAGTTATGAATGATCAAAGCTTAAGATTAAATTTGATCATTTATGATCACTCACTGTAATTTTATTTTACATTTAACAGTCATATAAGTGATAAAACTGATGAATACTATTAGATGATGATTAATACTAATAAAATCCACGAAGTTTAGGCTTCTTCCAAGCCTATGATGTCATCAAACTTAGAGTTATAGTGATCACTCTAAATAATGGCATAATAATGAGATAAGATGGTTTGATTATGATGTAATCATCACTAAACCTTCAAATATTGATCATTTATAATAGAAAGCATCAGTACACATCTACTAGAAGCCTGCTGGACTCTAGAAGGGAGGTATTTACTATAAATAGAGCTCCTTTTACCCTATTTTCCCCTCAGATGCTTACAAAACACTAAATATCTAAATCAAAAAGGTAATTCATTTATTATTTATATATGAAACTTTTATATTATTAAATACCAAAGATCATCTTTATTATAATCATCAATCTTGATGTGATTACTTTAATTATTTAACTGACTCTGTTATATTTCTCTTAAAAATCTCAAATCCACGTAAAATTAAGATAATTTGTAATTTCTCTCAATTTGTATTGTAAGCACAATTTAAGTAAGTTTTGTTTATATTACTTGGCCTAAAATCATTCAAAACTATTATATTGAGTGTTAAAAGTAGGTTATTCCTTCTTATTATAATGGTTTTCTCTCTATTATTACTTCAATAATTTTTTAATTAATATAAATAGTATTTATATTAATTTATAACTTTCATATTAGTAATATTATTGTTATTAATTGTTTTTTATTAATGAAAAATTTTTTTTTATGCCTGTATTATTTGTTGATAACAATAATAAAGTGCTTTTCAATATATTAATTATCTTATATTAATATATTTATTTATTATATTATTTTCTTATAATATAAATTATATTATTATATTTATTTAATAATATAATTATTTTTACGCCATAATTATAGTAATTCTTTATTATTAATAATTATCTTTTATCTTATTCATTTTATTTATAAGGACATTCATAGTACAATAAGTAAAATATTAGTAATTTTTCCTCATTGTTTCATAGTCAAACCTTACATTTGGGGGCCTGGCCATGATATTTACTTTGAAAGACCTTTAAAAAATATTCTAATTGGGTTTATCCAATACTAAATCATAATCATAATCATAAAACTATATAATAATATTATATTTATTGATTTTAAAAGCTATTGAGGCATTTGAAAAGCAATTGTACTGTCTTACACATGGTTTTTCACATCCTTAGACTTTCAAGAACTTTTTTTGAGTGACTCTAGTGATTGAAAAAGATATTTTATAAATTAAAAATAATTTTATATTATAAATTAATCCGTAAAACATTCATATTCATATTCATTTTATTCTTTAAAAATGAAGACATAAAAAATATTAAAAAATATTAAAAACCAATAAAAAAAGTTATTCTTATTCATTTTTATTCATTTTCTCATTCATTTCATTTTTTCAAAGATATAAAAGCAATTTTTACGTGGAAACTGCCATATTTTACCAAAATGTAACACTTCTTATATAAAAGACTTATATTTATTTGTCTCTTTTAGTGTTTGAAGACAATCCAACAGAAAGCAACCAAGCCACTGTTGAAAGATTTGTGGAAGAAACTTGTCCAAGCTTTCCAACACCAATTGTCATTAAGAAAAAGAAAGCTAAGAAATTAGACTTTCCAGGACCCACTATGCAGGACTCTGAAGGTGAGTACCTCATTTATAAATTTCCATAAGAATAATTCCTGTCCTGAAATCCTCTTATTTCTTATTTCTTAAATCATGACTACCAGAAGAGGCTCCCAATACTCCATCCAATAAGATGGAGCTGGACTCAGAGGTAAAATTGATTCTTCAAAAGGGAAAAGAAAGGGAAATATCCCCAGTGGAACAGAATCCACACAAGGAAGTGCCTTATCCCAAAGGCAAGTCCCAGAAATGCCAATGATATCTGAACCATAGTATGAGTAACTCAAACAGGTACAAATCACATCCAGAGGGCTCAGATAGACATTTACATGAGCCAGTACAAGCAGTACTACTCAGTGTACAAAGACAAGGACTGGGAAATGTTGCCTCAAATACACCAAGGAGTGATGAACTCCTGGCACATTCTCACAAAGTTCCTCACAGAGGAGTAGATAGTGGTATACTCCAATGGATGTAATCCACTGTCATCCAAGCCTCAAATCAAAAAAGATCAAGGAGTACCACTCCAAAAAGAGGGAGGCAAGCAAGGAAGAAACCTCAGTAGAATTGGAGGAAACCATATTCCCCAAGCTACAGGATTTCAAAAATCCAAAAAGATGGCATGGACAATGTCTTCAACATGGACAGAGCTTTGATGGAATTTGGAGAAAAAGAGCAGCAAAGAATGAGACAACCCCATTTCCCAAAGAAATAACCTTATCTCCTGATGTTGTGAATTCTTTAACAGAGCTTAAAGACAGTATTTTACCTCTTAAAGACATTAAAAATAGTTTATTATCTTTACAAGAAATAAATAATAGCATATCATCTTTGACAAAAATTGTTGTAAAAAATGAAAAAGAAATTGATAACATTAAATTTATGGTAGAAAACAACAAACCAAAAGTTTTAATTGATAATACTCAAATATTTATACAAGGACAACAAGAATTGTATCAATACATAAAGGATATCAAAGATAAAACTTTGACATTCAATTATGACGTGATTATTGATAATCTTACAGAAAAATTAAACAAATTAAGTATTTCTGTAGAAAAATTTGAAGAAAAGACTTCATCACACCAGAAATTACTTTTAGACCATGTGGAAAAAAGTGATGAAGCAAGAATGCATCTGAAAGATGATATTCAAAGTGAAATAAGGCTTATCACTGAAAAAATGGATAAAATTAATGAGGCTAACTCAAATATGCCAAAGTTATCAACCCCATTTTCTCACATAAGAAGCCCTTTTAAGCCAAAATAGGAATTAACAAATCCATTCATAACAGACTTGAGTCACCAAGAAAAAAACCAAGTCTTAATGAATAAAGCACCTCAATTAAAAGAATGGCCAACATTCACAGGAGAAGGTGAATATGACCATATGTCATTGATTAAAACAATTGACATGTTACAAGAAGATTATGCCATACCAGATTAATTGATCATTGCAAGAGTACACTCACTGTTTGAGAAATCTGCAAAAAGATGGTATTATGGCATAAGACAAACAAATGGCAAAAATACCTGGTCTTGGTGGAAAAAAGAAATAACCACCAAGTGGGCTAATTATTCCTGGAGGTACAAAATAGAAAATGCATTTGAAAACTCCTTCTTTGACCCAGACAAAGATAAACATTGGACTTGGTTCTTAAAACAAGTTTAAAGATTAAATGCACTGTACCCAGAAATGTCACAAAAAATGGTACACATGAAAATACTTAAGAAATGTGGAGGTGAGTTGGAACATGCCCTGAGAAGCAGGTGTATAGAGCCATGCTCCACAGAAGAGTATATCAATGCATTAGAAGACATAGTGACAAGAACAAAAATTGGTAGAACTTGGAGAAAAATTGACATCAAAAGTCCAAATAAGCCATTTATCAAAAAAGATAAATCAAAAAAAGCTTTCAAGCTCAATAAATCCAACAATAATGAGCAAAGAAAAGGCCATAAACGTGGAGGTATTGGACACTTAGCCAATAATTGCCTTAAAAAAGCAAAAATTAATGAAATTGTGGAAAAAGGGGACCACAATGATAAAGAAGAAGAATCTGATTCTGAAAAAGACACTGAAGAATCAGAAACTTCTGAAAGTGAAGAAATTAATATAATTTATGAAGTACTAGATGTTAACTCAAACTTACCACAAGTTGGAACATCTGACACAAACTTGAAAAATGTACAAGATGCCAAACTGTATAGAACCAAACCTGCAAAAGGAATGGGATATACAGCTGGAAAATAAAGTATAAGTATTGTCATGGTTGATAACTAAGAGGCAAAAGTAGACTTGGATACAGGAGCATATTGAACCTGTGTTGGTAAAAGTTATTTAAAAACAATTTTTCCAGATTGGGAAGAAAAGCTTATACCAATACAAGGTGTCAAATTTAGTAGTGCAAGTGAAAGCATTAAGCCCCTTGGAATAATTGACTTAACACTAATATTTCCTCATCCTTCACAATGTGACAGAATTAAGGTAGAGTTTGTGGTAATGGAAAACTGTAGTAGTAATCACTTCATACTTGGAAGTGACTAATTGTCAATCTATGGTATAGACATCTCTAACCAAAAAGACAGATATCTTACTATAGGAGAGAACAAAAGACAAAAGTTTGGCTTCTTAAATAACAAAAACCAAATTACAGTTATTAAGAATGAAGAAAAAAGTCCAGAAAAGAAACTTTTTATATCTGAACAACTCAAGGAGGCAGAATTCAATCAAGATTTAACAGAAAAAATGAAAGAAAAATTGATTGACCTCTTATTTAAGTATAAAAATGCCTTTGCAACTGACAAAGAGCCACTAGGTGCCGTAATTGGGCATGAGATAGATATAATTCTTAATGTGGAAAAACCTTCCCCACTTTTACTAAGGAGACCTGCTTACCCAGCTAGTCCAAGGGCTAGAGAAGCCTTGGATGTACACATTGAAGAATTAATGGACCTTGGAGTATTAAGGAGAGTAGGACATAATGAACAGGTAGAAGTCACTACACCTGTAATTATAGCTTGGCATAATGGAAAGTCAAGAATGGTAGGGGACTTCAGAGCCCTGAACACCTATACTATCCCTGACAGATATCCAATACCCAGAATCCATGAGACATTAACACAATTATCTCAGGATAAGTTCATCACAGCCATAGATGCTCTAAAGGGTTTTCATCAAAATGTCTTAACCGGAAATGCCAAGAGACTACTAGGAATAATAGTCCATTGTGGAATTTTTGAATACCTAAGAATGCCATTTGGTATAAAAAATGCACCTTCCCATTATCAAAGAATGATGAATACCATATTTCCTGAAGAATTATCAGAAGGATGGTTAATTATCTATATTGATTATATCATAGTTTGCTCAGACACTTGGGAAAATCACCTCACAAGACTAGAAAGGGTACTACAAAAAATAGTGCAATTGAATATGGAAATTTCCTTGAAAAAGTGTCATTTTGCATATAGTGAGCTAAAAGCACTAGGACATGTTGTATCTGGACTTAGTCTAGGCATAGACAAGAATAAAGTAGCAGCAGTACTACTTAAGCCAATGCCTCAAACCAAAAAATAAATGCAATCATTTCTAGGTTTTGCTGGTTACTATAGACAGCATATAAAGGACTTTGCAAAAATTGCCAAATACTTGTATAAACTATGTGACCAACAAACAGTGTATGAAATGACTGAAGAAAGAGTCAAAGCATATGAATAATTGAAATATTCCTTAACAAATGCCCCATTTCTTTTAATTCCAGATTGGAAACTACCCTTTAAACTTTACATTGATGTTTGTGGAGAAGGACTAGGTGCTGCACTACACCAGACACAAATTACCAATGATAAACCAGTGGAAGGACCAATTTGTTTTATTTCAAGACAAATAAAGCCAACAGAGGCAAGATATGCAGCAAGCCAAATGGAATGCCTCTGCTTAGTGTGGGCTTTAGAAAAATTACACTATTACTTGGATGAAACAGTATTTTATGCGATTACAGACTGTAATGCTGTAAAATCTCTATTAAATATGAAAGCTCCAAATAGACATATGCTGAGATGGCAAATTTCTATTCAAGAATATAGAGAAAATATGACTATTGCTCATAAATATGGTAATATTCATAAAAATGCAGATGGTCTTAGCAGATGGGCTCTAGCAAATACTCCTGAAAATCCAGCATGGATACCACAGGAGGAGCACCATATAGAAGGGATATGTGTCACAGAAATTGGCACAGAATTCTTTAACCAAGTTGAAGAAAGCTGTAAGATAGATAAGAATAGCCATATCTTAAGCCAACTTCTAATGAAAGATTGTAAAGACCAATCACTTTCATCAAAATTAGATGAAATATGGAGAATGGCATATGATGAAGGAGGATTCCACCTCCTTGATGGAATCCTCTATCATATAACAAAACACACATGTGTTATGGCCTTAACAGATAGAGCTCTAATAAGCACTATTTTACATGAGTGTCATGATAGTGTTGCAGCTGGACATCTCTCAGAATATAGAACCCTAGAGAGGGTGAAAACCTGCTCTTGGTGTCCAAATTTGAAGAAAGATGTTTCAGAATACTGCCAAACCTGTGACAAATGTAAAAAAGCCAACAGAGCCACAGGAAAGAAATTTGGAATGATGATACAAATCCAAGAGCCAAAATCCCCTTGAGAAATAGTTCATATGGATTGGGTAACAGCACTACCTCTAGGAGGAGACAGAAGTTATAATGCATGCCTAGTGTTAGTTGACAGGTATAGCAAAACTCCTATGTTCCTACCATGTCACAAAAATGACACAGCTATGGACACATCCATAATGATATGGAAAAAGTCATTAGCCACACAGGCTTATTCCAAAATATCATAAGTAACAAAGACCCAAAGTTCACTTCAGCATTATGGACAAACATCCATAACTTGTTTGGGACAAAATTGTCATTCTCAACATCTTACCATCCTCAAACTGATGGTTTAGCAGAAAGAATGATACAAACCTTGGAGGACATGATCAGAAGATTCTGTGCTGATGGACTAGAATTCAAAGATTCTGATGGTTTTACCCATGATTGGTGTACATTAATACCAGCTCTTGAACTGGCATATAAAACATCAATCCATTCTTCTACTGGCAAAACACCAGCAATGCTAGAAAAAGGTTGGGATACAAGACTTCCTTATGATACCCTCAAAAAGGACTTAGTGGATATACATCCAACAGCCAGCAGTTTTAAAATAATGCTTGAAAAAGCAAGACACCATGCAAACAGATGTATGCAAGATTCTTTCAAATATGCAAAAGAAAGATGGCATAAAAGTCATAAACCACCTGACCTCAACATATGAGACTTGGTCCTAGTGTCAACTCTTAATTTCAATAATTTAAGAGGACCAAAGAAATTGAGAGATTCCTTTGCAGGACCATTCATGATAAAAGCACTACATGGACCTAATGCTGTGCAATTGGAGCTCACAGGTGAACTAATGAATAAACACCCAACTTTCCCTGTAAGTCTGAGAAAACCTTACAGCTCAAGTGGCAAGGAATTATTTCCACTAAGAAATAAACCCCCACTTGAAATACCCCCTTTGGAAGAAGGAGATGAAAAGAAAATTGTGAAAGTCCTTAAAGAGAGAAGGACAAGAAATAAAAAAGAAAGAGAATACCTTGTAAGGTATAGAAATCCAACTCAAGAAGTTGAATGGCTACTTGAGAAGGATATAACAAATTCTGATAAACTACTAAGAAGGTTCATACATGAAAGAAAACCTAAAGAATAGAAAAATCAAGCATTATTGAGCTTCAAGGCTAACAAAGTATATTGAAGAGGTAGGACAGTGGATGATCCCCTAATTAGCTATATCAGATTGTGGTACAATCTCTTTTGGTGGTAGGGAATGTGGGCCTTTGAGATATGACCTCATATCCAAAAAGGTCACAGCAAAATTTCTGTAATAATTATACTTATGATAATTATCTCAAGCATTAGTAAAATACCATAAATAAGTACAAAATCTGAGTTAACTCAGAATCTAATAAAGAAACATGTGAAATAAATTACACAATTAGATTCCTCATGGTAAAATACACATATGTCATTTTTATGGCATATCTGAAAAGTCAATAATTACTGAAGTATAAGTAATAATATCTTAAAAAAGGTACAAAACCTCATTTATCTCAGAAACCAATGAAACAACATGTGGAATTAATTAAACCATTGGATTCCCCATAAAGGTCCACACATAAAACAATTATAAAGCTAATCTCTAAAGCTAATACTTAAGGAATTAAGCTGAATATATGCACTTTTTGGGTCAATGCATATATTCATGGTTTTTAGTTAATATCTCTTGAAATATACAAGACAGAGAGATAAACCAAAAGTAAAGTCACCACGTAACTACTGTAGAAATACATATATGAGCTTTATTTAACAAGTTATAAACAAGGTTAAAGCCTGTAATGGATTATGGAATAAAATCAATAGAGCTGTTGACCACTTTGTTCTAAAAGTGGTCCAAACTTAAAAAAGGGTAAACAGTCAGATTCTACTAGCTCATACGTGAAGAATGACGTAATTCTTATTATAATATTAAAGGTATAAACCCATGAAATCATGGTCTGAAGTTTAAAATATTGAATTTCAACAGAAAAGATGAGTTACAAGAAAAATCATCAAAAAGAGAGTTTTAATGATTTACTGAAATGCTCTTGGGAGTTTAATTAGAACATGCCAAGCTATCAGAACCCACTATCAGAATAGCTTTAGCATTTATAACTTCAAAGGTATTAATGAGCAAAGTTCAATCTTAAATTTGATCATTTATGATCACTCACTGTAATCTTACTTTAAGTTTAACAGTCATATAAGTGATAAAAATGATGAATACTATTAGATTATGATTAATACTAATAAAATCCACAAAGTTTAGGTTTCTTCCAAGCCTATGATGTCATCAAACTTAGAGTTATAGTGATAACTCTAAATAATGGCATAATAATGAGATAAGATGGTTTGATTATGATGTAATCATCACTAAACCTTCAAATATTGATCATTTCTAGTAGAAGGCATCTGTACACATCTACTAGAAGCCTTCTGGACTCTAGAAGGGAGGTATTTACTATAAATAGAGCTCTTTTTACCCTATTTTCCCCTCAGATGCTTACAAAACACTAAATAATTAAATCAAAAGGGTAATTTCTTTATTCTTTATATATAAAACTTTTATATTATTAAAGACCAAAGATCATCTTTATTTTAATCAACAATATTGATGTGATTACTTCAATTATTTAACTGTTTTTGTTCAATTTCGCTTAAAAATCTCAAATCCATGTAAAACTAAGATGATTTGTAATTTCTCTTAATTTTTATTGTAAGCACAATTTAAATAAGTTGTGTTTCTATTATTTGGCATAAAATAATTCAAAATTATTATATTAAGTGTTAAAAGTAGGTTATTCCTTCTTATTACAATAATTTTCTCTCTATTATTACTTTAATAACTCTTTAATTAATATAAATAGTATTTATATTAATTTATAGCTTTGATATTAGTGATATTATTGTTATTAATTGTTTTTTATTAATAAAAAACAATTTTTTCCGCCTGTATTATTTGTTGCTAGCAATAATAAAGTGCTTTTGAATATATTAATTATCTTATATTAATATATTTATTTATTATATTATTTTCTTATAATATAAATTATATTATTATATTTATTTAATAATATAATTATTTTTAAGCCATAATTATAATAATTATTTATTATTTATAATTATTTTTCATCTTATACATTTTATTTGTAAGGACATTCATAGTACAATAAGTAAAATATTAGTAATTTTTACTTATTGTTTCATAGTCAAACCTTACAGAGGGAAAGAGTAATTAAAGGTTTTTTGAAAGGATTTCTAGGAGGAAAATGGGAGAAAATGTTTTTGGGTTGCTTCAGGTCTTGGAGAGGTTTCTGGACAGTTTTTGAGTTCTTGGCCAAAAATCAGCCTTAAAAAGCTTAAACCTTTACATGAACAAATCTAGCAATTAAGCTCCAAATAGACTAATATTTAAATTTGGGTATATTTACCATAAGCAAAGGTAAAATGGAATATTATGGAATAATTCACCAAATGGTGCAAAATGAATAAAAATGCACAAACTGCACAAAACTTTATTTAAATCTTAAAAAGCATAATAAAGCCATTTTGGCTGTATTTACCCTGTTGACTGGGAAATGTACAAAAGTGGCCCACAGGTACCTGATGATGGTGAAGGGAACAGGCTGTCCCCAGATGATTGAATAGCAATCAAAGGCCAAAAGAGTCAAAGTGGCCAATTTGGCCAGAGAATAATGGATATGGCTGAATTGCCATAGCTTTTGTATAGAATTAATATTCAATGAATTGGCTCAAGAGGTCATTGTCCATGGCTGTGACAGTATCCCCCACCTTGAATGGTAGGCTCCTGAAAGCCAATACAAGGTAGAGCCTTCTGATTCTAATTAGAAAGAGTTTGAGACAGGGATTCAAAGAGGAGTGGTTTAAGATAGAAATATTAAACTGATATTATGATTTACATATGATGTGGGAATTGCATGGTCTTCTTTTGACATTTATTTTTGGAATTTAATTAATTTTGGATTATTTATGATTATCAATGAATCTAAATGCAACATGATAAAAGAAAATTTGAAAAATAAAGATTTAAAATAAAATGAAAGAAATAAAGAGGAATGAATCTTGAGGAGGTTCCCATTGTGATTACAGAGGCTCATAACTGATTTTAATTGTCCAAGGACCTGGAAAAAAAAGATTTATTCCAGGTTCTCACAGAGATTCCAAGGTGATTCTTTGACAGATTGTAGATCCCTAAGGGAAGTTCATACCAGGAGAGAAACTTACTTTTGGTAATTAACACTCCTACCAGTGCCATAAAATAAACAAATTTCTGAAGCAATGACTTGGAAATTCAATTAAAAAGGGAATAGTACATTTTACCAAGGGAAAATGGCTATCAATATAGAATTGATTTTGAAGAACCAAAAAGGGTAGAATTCCTCTGAAGGTGCATACCAGCAGTGAGAACTTACTTTCATAAGATACTCTCCCCACCAAGCACCATAAAAGTTCAATCTCTTGAAGAATATTGTCCTGGCTTTTTGGGAT
Source organism: Austropuccinia psidii (assembly GCA_023105745.1). Taxonomy (NCBI): domain Eukaryota; kingdom Fungi; phylum Basidiomycota; class Pucciniomycetes; order Pucciniales; family Sphaerophragmiaceae; genus Austropuccinia; species Austropuccinia psidii. The sequence goes on from JALGQZ010000008.1 coordinate 33,213,330, forward strand.
ATAATTCATGGAAATATTTGACAATTTAAGGAAATTTATTGAGGTTTTCGGCTGGTTCCCAAGTGGATCTTTCTGGGTCTTTACTGAGACCTTTCCATTTCACCAAATAACATAATTTTCTTCTCTTGAACTTTGAATGCAGTATTTGAGAAGCTTCCCATTCCTCTTCTTCTTCACTTATTATTGGAGGAGGAGGCTCTTGATCTCTTGACTGGTTCTAAGAGGAAAATATGGAATACTGGGTGGAAGGACTTCCATTGAGATGGGATCTTGAGGTGTCAGGAATTAGTTTTGACTTTATTGAAGATTGAAGAAGGACACAACCATCTTTATCATGGTTTTCTGGTGGTTCTAGTTGATTTTATGTTCTTGGTGGAAATCCATACCATGTCACCAGGATTGAAAACAGGTGGACTTGCTCTACTTTTATCCACATAGCCCTTAAACCTGTTTATAGAAACTTCAAGTTCTCTCTTTACATCCTGTTGTAATTATTGGATTTTTGTTGATAAATTTCTAGAAGAATTGTCTTGAGTAATTTGAGCCAAGTCAAAGGTAGGATCTCTTCCATAAAAAGTGAAAAATGGTGATTGTTTTGTTGAGGAATGGTCAGAGTTACTGTAAGAATATTCAGCCAGTGGGAGCCAAGTGTTACAATCATCTTGATGATGAATAAAATACATTAAAAGGTACTGTTCTAGTATCTAATTTACCCTCTCTTTTGGTTCATCAGTTTCAGGATGGTAAGCAGTTGACAGATCTATTGAAAGCCTGAGCTTTTAAAAAAGACTGGTCCGAAGGAGAGAAACAAAAAGTGAACCTATATCACTGACAATTCTTTAAGGAAGGCTATGCTTTGAGAAAATATTCTTGATGAATAAATGGGCAAAATTCAGTGAATTAATTGAATAAATTTTTGGAATAAAGATCTTCATTTTTGAGAATCTTTCCACTATGACAAAAATTGAGTCAAAATAGCTGGACAGCGGCAATTTAGTTATTAAGTCCATTGAGAGAGACGTCCAAGGACCATTTGGAAATTGAAAAGGCTTGAGAAATCCAAAGTTCTTGTGATGATTGCTCTTGTTTATTGAGCACTTTTGACAGGATGAAACATAATCCTTGCTAAGTTGAGTAATGCCAGACCAGTGAAAATCCTGTTTGACAAGTTTGGGAGTCTTCCCTTGGCCAAGGTGGCAAACTAGAGGAGAGTCATGGCAATTTTGAAGTATAGTGAGTTGTATTGTGGGGTCATTTGGAGCCACCACCTAGTCTTTGAAGAGACAAAGTTGGGAAGAGGAATCAAGAGAATAATCTTTCCCAGATTTACCTTCACAAAAATCTTAAATACTTCTTTAATTAAAATCCTGCCATAATGCCTTATGAATTAATTTAAACACATTTGAAAATTAATCCACCTTGACTGCAAAAAAGTTTGAGGCTTTGATTTTATCCTTCTTGATTATTTGTTGATAGTTAATTGTATTTTTTCTGATGAAATCCTCCCCCCTCTCTGGGCTGTTGTAATCCCAATGTGATAAGAAATTGGGGAGGGTTTCCAGGTGGCCATGGTGGTAGTTGATTTAAAGCTTGAATTATGAAATTAATTAAGCCCAGTAGTCTTGATGGAAAGTGAAAATCTTAGAGGACATGAGAGATGAATTATTGGTGAGAACTCAAAAAGAGGAAGAAATAGAAAGAAGAAAAGACCTCCAGCATTTGAGAGTCAATACTATGCCAAATAGCTCCTTGTCATGAGTCTCATAATTGAGCTCTTCTGGAATTAAATTGCTACTATGAAATTCAATTTGATGTTCTCCTGAGTCAGTCACCTGACTCAGTAAAGCACCCAAGCCGTACTCAGAGGCATTGGTCACCAAAATGGTGGGTAGAGATATGTTTAAGTGAGAAAGAACTGGAGCTGTGGTAAAATCCTATTATGAGTTTTTGAAGATGGCTAAGAGCCTCCTCATTGAGGACAAAAACTTAATCTTTCTTGAGGAAGCTGGTGAATGAACTGATTGTCTTTGATTAATTCTTGATGAAGCAGCAGTAGAAGTTGGAAAATTCAATGAATGATTGAAGAGCCTTGAGGTTTCTTTGAGGAGGCCAATTAAGAACTTGCAGTAATCTTGCTTATTCCATCTTGAGGCCTTCAGAAGAAACAATATAACCCAAACATTCAACACTTGAAGCATGAAAAAGGCACTTGGGCACCTTGAAAAGACGTTATTAGCTCTGAGTCTGGCAAGAACAATGGAAGAATGAGTGAAATTTTCCCCCTCAGACTTGGAAAAGACCGTAATTTTATCCAAATAAACCACACCATAAAAATCAAGGATATCAGAGAAAATATCATTTAAAATATTTTGAAAATAGGCAGCAGCATTTGTGAGCCCAGATGGCATAACCAAGTACTCATAACTGCCATCTTAAGCTCTAAAAGATGTCAAATTTTCATCAAACTCCTTTATCCTGAGCAGTTTATATGCACCATGTAGATCAATCTTGGAGAGAATAGAAGAAACATTATAAGCAGTGAGAATCTGATTCATATGAGGAACAGGATATTTGTTCTTCCTAGTAAAAGCATTGAGTTTTTAGTGATCAACACACAAATGAAGGCCACCATCCTGCTTTTTTACAAAGAGGACAGGTGCTCCTTGTTAATAGGAGCTTGGCCAGATGAAAAAATCCTCTATTTTCTCTGGGATGTAGGCCCTGAGTCTCTCTTACTATTGGTTTGATAAAAAGTAGATGACCTCAACTGGAGGTAGAGACCCCTCCAATTCAATATGATGATCAAAGGTACAGTGAGGAGGAAGTTTTTCTGCTTTCACCATGGATAATAAATCCAAATAATGGTGATAAGCAGAAGGAAAAACCTTCATCACAGTTTAAGCTTCTTCTGGCTCTGCCTCTTCAACCTACAACTCCTCCAGGGAGTCGGGACAAGATGAAGGAGGAAGGTCCACATTCCCATGGAAGAGATTGAGTGAAGATATAGAATCATTGTCTCCAACATCTTTTACCTTGCTGAAAACTTCATCTCCAAAGATTAGCAATTAATGAGGGGAATTCAAGGGAGGAATATTGACTGAATATGTTAATGATGGTGTTCTAGAATCACCAAAAAGATCTTCACAAGTAGTGGCAGTGTAAAAGTCATTACTGGAGGGAATGGAAGAATCACTAGAGTCCTTATAATCAGTATTAAAGGTGATAAACCCTTTCCACAAATCAATGGATGGATTAAAGTGATTAAGAGAGTCAAATCCCAATATGAGGCCTTCTCCCTTGGAAGTATCAAAGACTAAAAATTCCCATTCAAAGCTTGGCAAATAAGGGAGCTCAACCAAATATTTAGTATGGCCCTCTGAGGAGTTCAAAATGATGATATGTATCTTCCTTAAACGTTTCTACAGGGTCAAAGAGTACTTGTGAACAAACTTCTTTTTAATGAACTAGTTTTTATAGTTTTTAGCACCAGAATCAATGAGAAGGCTGTAAAGAATATCAGAGAGAGAAGAAAAAATAGAAAAATTTGAGAGAATTTTTGACACAAGTATTCAAAATTTACAATTGTTCTCTGGGTGGAAAACAGTGAATACCATTGAACACAGCATGATATTTACTCAGGCTTGTACCTGAATGGTAAATCTGCCTTCTGGTTGAGTAGTCTGTTTTTGAGTCCTTTTGACACAAGCCTCAATACTATGCCTTTCCACCACAATATGCACACAATCTCTCCTTCAATATTCTCTCTTTTTCCAAACCCATAACCCTGTGGCCCTTATCCAAAAGAAAATAATAGGCCTTGTCCCTTTTCTGACCCTGAAGTTTTTCTTCTTATTACTTGAGCTTGAAGGGCTTTGGGGTTGAGAAGAGCTTTAATTTGAGGCTTCAGTCTTCTTCTCTTGAAAAGGATTCTTCTCCTTTTGCCTCTAATGGTACCTGGTATCAAGCTCGAGGGTAAAATCCATTAAGTCTTGAAGATAATCAATTATTAAAGGATGGGAGGCTAATTGATCCAGAATTCTGGAGGCCAATCCCTTCCTATAATGGTGCATAAATTCCCTTTCAGCCCAATCCCCAATTCTTGATGCCAAACTTTTGAATTCAGAAGTTTATAATGAAACATGACCCCCTTCCTTCATTCCTCAGCCATTTAACTCTTCTTCAGCTTTTCTAACTTCATTTGGGTCCCCAAATAAAGTGAAGAGCTGGTATTTGAATATCTCCCAATTATTGAGGGGGTAGCTTGGGTCTTTGTTGGTGAGATTGGAAATATAGGTCTCAATCCATTTTTCAGCCCTGCCATAGAGTAATGAAGTGGCATAAAGAGCTTTCTTGTCTTTAGGGAGATTTTTCTGATCATTATTAAATATAAGTAGGGAGGACTGGATAAAATTTCTGACTTTGAAGAGTTGAGTCCCATCAAAGCAATCTCATGCCTTCATATATTGATTATTGAATGCTGGTGGTGTAGAATCTGCTTCATGATTTACCATAATTTGATTCATCTTTTGGATGGTGGCCAATATATATGGGTAAGACTGGTGAGATACAGGCTGATTAGACTTGGCTACAGTTGGCCCTCCAGTACCTTCAGAATCTCCCACAGGATCAGGGAAAACCCCTTTATGCTCTTTCTCTTCTACAGAATTCTCCTCCTCCTCTTTACCATCTTCACCAAGACCTTTGAAAGTGCTATTTGAAATTCCAGGAAAAGTGCAAAAAATTCCTTAAAAAGATCTTGATCTTCTTAGCCCTCTTCCTTTCTTAATGAATGGTTTTTCTCAATCCATAATTAGTCCTCTGTCCAAATGGGCCCTCAGTTGAGGAACTGCTGGGGTCCCATCAAGAGGAACTCTAGGTGTTGGAGTGGGAACAGATTCAGTTCTGGCCTAACATCCTTTTTGTCTTGCAGGTGGTGAATGTTTGACAAGCATAATTTTCCCAAAAAAATAAAATAAATATAAAATGTAACTGTGAATATAAAAAACTTGAGGAAAATCAAATATGAAAGCTTGAAGTCAATATGAAAATATCTTGCGGAAAAATAAAAATCAACAAATTCTTGGGGTCAATCAATAAATCAGTGAATCTTGAGGAATTAAATCAATAAGTCTTGAGGAAAATTAATCAAATAAAATGAACTCTTCAGAAAAAATCACTCCATAATCAGATCAAATCAATAAAATCTTCAGTTCACACAATTTGTTGAAGTAAAAATAAAATTAATGTGAAATAAATCATTGTAAAATCATATTCAACAAAAATACAACTGTGAATCAAAATTATTTAAGAACGAACCAAAATTAATCTTGATGGATGAAGATTGTGAATGAAATGAATTTTGTAATAAATATGAAAGTTAAAATTAACTTGTGAGCCTTTGAAATATGGCCAGATATTCAAAAAGGTCACAAAAAACTTTACAAAACTTATTTTAACAATAATAATTGAAATAAGTAAAAATACCATAAAAAGGCAGAAATTCCTGATTATCTCATAAATAAAGGGATAAACATGTGAGATTTGTTACACTATTGGATTCTAAATCAAACTCTACATATATGACATCTTCATTTTATATCTGTGAAACTAATATTTACTGAGATAACCTGAGTATATGCGCTTTTAGGATAAGTGCATATATTCATGGCGTTTATCTCATATCTTTTCAATTATGCATGATAAATAGTTAATTCGAAAAATATATTTACCACAAAATAATTGTAATAATATAGATATAAAATTTATCTGACAAGCTATAAACAAGGTTAAAACTTACAAGGGTTCATTGAGTAAAATAATAATAGCTGTTTACCACTTTAAATTAAAATTGTTCCAAGCTTGAAACAAATGGGATATTCAGACTTTAATGGTTTAAATGTGAATAATGATGTAATTTTCATAATTATATTCAAAGTACAACCCCATGAGATCATGGTTTAAAGTCTAAAATAGTAAATCTTGACAGAAAAGATCAGTTAGGAGAAAAATTATCAAAAATAGAGTTTTTATTATGTAATGGTGTCAGCCTGTGACTCAAAACCAGAGCACAAGCATGACAGCCAAAATACCATAAACCAATGGTATAGCCAAAATACCACCAAAACATGGAGCTGAGCCAAATTAGCTCAAAAGGTATCAAAAGAAAGAGGAAACTCACCTCTTCCTGAAAATATAAGTCCCATCACCATAGGACAAGAAATAACAAAGTTATTCCTGCTCAAAGTTATTGCTGAGCATAAACCTTAATTTTCACCTCTCATCTAAAATCTAGAAGGAGAGGCTTAACCCCATCAAATGGGTACTCAAAATGAAGCTCTAAGCCAGGGCTATCCAATGGTACCAGCCAAACTGAGCTAGCACCAGTATTACTTGAGTTATGGTCAAATTCAGACCAAATAAGGGTGAACAAAACATTCACCTCTCATCTAACTTTTAAAGTTTTAGTGTGAGATACCTAAAGTGGGGTCTTTTTGGAAAGAGCACAATCAGGGCTATCTGATGGTGCCATCCATTTCCTCATAACTCAACTACAACAAAAGTTATTGGCCAAACAAGCTTAATACAGCTTTTGACCAGACCACGCCAATGTACAAAAATACTTGTACATGGGATAACCTTGTCATATTTAATGATAACCATGTCAACTTGGGCACCATTGTGTAGAGCTCATACAGAGCTATTCAATGAACCAACTTTGAGCTTGATATCTCAAAAACTGACAGAGTTATGACCATTTTAAGGTCAAAATCCCACCTGCTGTCAGATACAGCCTTACCATGGGATAATATCCCATAACCATGAATATGAGGTGTCAAATAGACAAAGAAGCATGTTTTTACTTCAATACCTCATATGTCAGTCAATACTGGGGTCCCATACATTTTCTGTACAGCCTTCTACGCGTCATACACGTCAGAATCAGGCTGTGAGGTTTTCCTGGTTTGATTCAGTGGAAGAAAACTACATCCCACTTGAAACCCAGTCACAGGCCAACACACCAGTGACACCCTCAGAACCAGAGGGCAGCAAGGGTAAAGGAAAAAGGATTAGTGAAGGCCAAATTACAGCCAAGAAGTGGACACCAATAGCCACTCAGAGGAGTAGAAAACCACAAAACTCTGCTTCAATACAAGGTAAACCAACCTTAACCACTTGTACAGGGAAGATTACAATTATTAAACCAGTTGTAACCTCCAAAGGCAAACTGCCCAAATCAGCAGATAACAAATTTGTACAAGGCACAGTCAAAGGTAAATACCCTAAGAACATAAAGTTTTTGACTGCTTGCAAACACTGATATGTCCCCTGCATACCTCAGAGACCTTGGCTTCCAAAGGAACCAGCCAGAGGATAGAGCAGGAATGTCTAGAACAAGAAGACCTGAAAGAAGACACATTGGACACAGTGGTGGATGGCAAAACAATGAGGGAGATAATATCAACCTTGCCATTCACACTCCAATTCAACAGAAACCTCAAACCAGAGGACTGGAAGGATATGGATCAAGTTCTTCAAATCCACCAACTCCTCAAAGATTTGTTTCAATGGAGCATTGACAACAAGAGGTTCAACCAAGCAACTCACTGGGCAGAACTGGGATCAAGTTGCCAGAAGATCTGTCTCAAAGAGATAGACTTCAAGGACCTTATGGTAATCACCAAGGGTTGGAACCCTACCAGGCAGCACAGACTCCTGGAGGCAAGGGCACAAAGGATAAGGGAGAATCAAGCCACTATCCAAGCTATAGAAGAACTGTTAACCCAGACAGGGCCTACTCAGATTCCTTCAGGTTCACAAGGAGCAAGCCAAATAAGCTCTCCAGTGGCTTCACACCATTCAGAAACCAGCATATCAGTGGCCAAGAGTCACCATTCTTCACAATTCCAGGAAGTTTCCAGGAGAAGACAAGGCAACAAGGGCAAGAACAAAGCCTCCTTCAACCAGAGGAGGAAAGAGTCAGACCCCATGATCCAGAAGCTGTTAGATTTGGTAAAAGAAGTACACAAGAACCAGAAGTAGTTGTAAACCACTCTAGAATCAGTAGTCCTAGTAATGGAAACATTACCCCCACTCAGACTGAAAATAACATTATCACATCTGAGAGCAACATCAACAGTGACACACTGTGGTTGCAAATGTCCCAATATGCTGAGCAATCTGCAAAGCAGGCTGCAGAATTTGCATCTGCCCAAGAGAGGATGAAAAAAACTCAAGCCTCATTGGAGCAGATAGTTAAAAACCTTCAGGAAGGATATGCTCAACTGAGCAAGGCCTCTGAAGAAACCAACAAGAGACTGAATCAAGTCTCTGAAGAACAACACCATAGCAGCAGGGACAGGGAGTGTCTGAACCAAGACATCAACAAATTGTTTGATGCCTACCATAGCTTAAAGCCCCAACCACAAGGCCAAGCTATGGAGAATCCATATCAACCAGATGACATCAAACCAGATGCCATGTTGTTGAATAAGGCAAGATCTCCATCACAATACCAGGATGGAGATGGCATGTCTTATTCAGAGAAGGAAGCCTTGAAACAGCTTCCTGAGGCCTCAAACTGGCCCAAATTCTCTGGATCAGGAGAATATGATCATATGGAACTCATAGATTATATTGATGGACTCTTCATTGATGTACCAAGCATACCAGATTACTGGATTACTGCTAGACTGAATACTGCATTTAAAGGTCATGCAAGTATATGGTACACTGAAATGAAAGAAATCCATGGCAGAAGAAATTGGCCATGGTGGAAGAGTCAAATAATCCAAAAGTACAGTAATGGAACTTGGATATGGCAAAAGACCATGTCATTTGAAAATGACAAATACTCTGTGGACAAAGATCCATATGAGTGGTGTCTTAGACAGTCTAAAAGACTTAAAGCCATTGATCCTCAAATGAACATTCAAATGAGGAATCATAAACTTCTGACACAACTGCCAGGAGAACTAGAGCATGCAGTAAAGTGCAGATGCAACCAAAATTGCACTCTAGATGATATAGCCAATACCTTACAAGACATAAGGAAAAGGACTAATATAGGGAAATTCACCCCATATAGAAGCAATAGTTTCAAAGAGAAACAACCTTTCAGGGTAGAGTTTAAAGACAAACCCAGAGAAAGAGTGGCAGAAGTGGCAAAGAAGAAGAATTCTTGTCACAATTGTGGTTCAACAGACCACTATGCCAACAACTGTCCAAAAGCAAAGAAGAAAGTCTATGCTATAGAAAAAGTCCCTGAAGAAGAACCTCCAACAGAGGATTCTGAATCAGACTCTATGGGTGATGCCATTAGAGAACCATCTGATGAAGATCAAGACCCAAGAGAGGAATTTCTAGTGGAATACCAAGAGGAAACCCCACTAGAAATCCAGGATATACAGTTGGAAGCAGGCATGCCACAAGACACTGCCAACAAGAACTTGTGTAAACATACACAAGATGCACAAACATTCCTGGTTACACCAGCCAAAGGAATGGCATATATACATGGAACAGCCACAAAAATGACTGTATGTATTGACAATGCTCAGCACCCACTGATCATTGACAGTGGAGCACACTGCTCCATAGTGGCCAGAAATTATCTGGAGAACGACTTCCCAAACTGGGAAAAAGAACTCTTGCCCACCAGAGCAAATAACTTTAAGAGTGAATCTGGAAAGATGACCTCCATTGGGACAATTATCAAAGAGATAATTATACCCCACAGAAAAGGTAATATCAGACTCAACCCAGAGTTTGTAGTGCTTGAAGATGCCCACATCCAAGGGTTTTTACTGGGAACAGATTACCAGAGGATGTATGGCATAGATATTTACAACAGTAAAAATAGGCATATTACCATTGGTACTAACAAGGAAAAGAAATTTTCTCTTTATATATACCAGATATCTTCTCAGGACCCACTGGAAGAACTTCTGAAAGAATTCAGAGAGGGACAGTTTAGCACTACCCTCACCAGCAAACAAAAGCTAAGTTTACTGAAGATGCTGAGGAAGAATAGACCAGCATTTGCCATTGGTGAAGAACCATTAGGCAAGATCAAAGGCCATGATATAGAACTATATCTGGATGTAGAAAGACCTTATCCACCCATGTTAAGGAGACCTCCTTACCCAGCAAGTCTGGAGACCAGGAAAGAGATTGAGAAACATATCAATGAACTCCTGGACATGGATGTCATTAGGAAGATTGGACATAATGAAATAGTGGAAATCACCACTCCTGTCCTAATCACCTGGCATGATGGCAAGTCTAGATTGTGTGGAGACTTCAGAGCCCTGAACAACTACACAAAAGCAGACAGGTATCCTATACCAAGGATACCTCATGCCTTGGATAAATTGGCCAAAGCCAAATACATAACCAAGATGGATTTTATGAAGGGCTTTCACCAAAATGGAGTTAAACCAAACTCCATGAAATTACTCAGAATAATATGCCATATGGGCATATATGAGTACACCAGGATGCCATTTGGCATCAAGAATGCACCAGCCCACTTCCAAAGGATGATGGACACCATATTTCAAGAAGAAATAATGGAAGGCTGGATGGTAGTGTATATTGATGATATCATTATATACTCAGAGACATGGGAAGACCATGTACAATACATAGACAGAGTGCTAAGTAAATGTACACCCATCAATCTGAAAATTTCACTTAAAAAGTGTAATTTTGGCCAACAAGAGCTACTAGCTCTAGGACACAAAGTCTCAGGCCTTAGTCTGGTAATTGACCAGAACAAAGTAGCAGCAGTACTGCAAAAGCCAGTACCAAAGAACATTAAAGAGATGCAATCTTTCCTTGGATTTGCTAGCTACTATAGAAACCACATCAAAAACTTTGCTCACATAACTAGTAGTTTATACAAGTTATGCTCAAAGGATGTAGTTTTTGAAATAACCAAGGAAAGGAGGGATGCATATGAGAGGATCAAATATGAACTCACAAATGCACCTGTGCTCATCTTGCCTGACTTTGAACTACCATTCAAGTTATATATAGATGCAGCATGCAGCCAAGGCTTGGGAGCAGCCCTTCACCAAAGACAAATTGTGGATGGTGAACCAAGAGAAGGTGTAATATGTTACATCTCCAGGCAGCTGAAAGATTCAGAAGCCAGGTATGGGGCCACCCAGACAGAATGTCTATGTCTAGTCTGGGCACTGGAAAAACTTCATTATTATTTGGAGGGTGCAGTCTTTGAAGTCTACACAGACTGCACAGCCTTGAAGTCTTTACTAAACATGAAGACTACTAATAGACACATGCTGAGATGGCAAATACCCATCCAGGAGTATAGAGGGAACATGACCATCATATACAAGGAAGGTAAAAGCCATACCAATGCAGATGGCCACTGGACAATGTCAAAAGCAATCCAGCTTATGACCCTGAAGTTGCTGCAAAAATTCCTATCCATTTTATGGAAATAAATAGGAAGAAAAACTTCAGATTCTCTGAATGGGCACCAGGTAGTGGTACCCTTGACAGTGGAAACACTGATTCAGAAGGGACAGAAACCCCCATACTGGGAATAAGCTCCTCAGAATTGCACAATGAATTTTTCAATGCAGTACTGAAATCTTATGCTAAACACAAACAGTGTAGCATACTACTCCAACTCCTTCAACAAAAATACAGGAGCCCAGAACTGGAAACCCAGCTGGAGGAACCCTGGTTGAGGGCCTATAAGGGTAATAAATTCTTCCTTATAGATGGCCTGATTTATCACATAGAAAAGCACACCAGTGCACTCACAGTGATAGACAGAGACCACATCTCTTTAATCCTGCAGGAATGCCATGACTGCCCCTACATGGGACACATGAGTGAGGACAGGACTAAAGAGAGGGTAGCAAGCACAGCTTGGTGGCCCAAGTGGGAACAAGAGTTGAGTGAATACATCAAAACTTGTGAAAGATGCCAAAAGGCAAATAGAAAACATGGGAAAAAATATGGGTTGCTTCAACACATAGAAGAACCCAAACACCCATGGGAAACCATCAACATGGACTGGGTCACAGGACTTGTCCCAGGAGGCAAAGAAAACTACAATGCCTGCCTAATCATAGTTGATAGGTTCAGCAAGAGCATGAGATGTCTACCATGCCATAAAGAGGACACAGCCATGGACACTGCTCTGTTATTTTGGAATAACATCATATCCACCTGTGGAGTCCCTAAGATCATAATTAGTGACAGGTACCCAAAATTCACATCTGAATTTTGGACCAATTTATATGACATGCTTGGCACCAAGCTTGCTTTTTCCACAGCTTACCATCCACAAACAGATGGCCTAGCTGAGAGGATGATCCAAACAATGGAGGACATCCTCAGGAGGTTCTGTGCCTATGGCATGGAATACAAGGACCATGAGGGATACACCCATGATTGGGTCACCCTCTTACCAGCAGTCCAACTGGCTTATAATACAAGCCAGCACTCTACCACAGGAAAAACACCCGCACTGGTAGAGAAAGGGTGGAATCCCCTGTTACCTGTGGATCACTTGAAGAAAAATCTTCTGACCATCCACCCCACAGCCAAAGACTTCCATGATATGTGGCAGAAAGCCTGTGATACTGCTGCCAAATGCATAGCTGAGGCCAAAGAGTATAATAAGCAGAGGTGGGACAAATCACATATGGAACCTGACTTCAAGGAAGGGGACCAGGTGTTAGTGTCTACACTGAACTTTAACAATCTCAAAGGACCCAAGAAAATGAGAGACTCATTTGTAGGGCCCTTCACTATCATTAAGTTGATAGGGAAGAATGCAGTAGAGTTCAAGCTTACTGAGGAGTTTTCTAGGAAACACCCAGTCTTTCCAGTGAGCCTGGTCAAACCCTACTTCCAAACAGAGGAGGATAAATTCCCCTCCAGGAAGAAGAACACCACTCCACCAGAAATAGTGGAAGTAGAAGCCTCTCCTGGACCTGTGAGTAAAATCATCAGGGCCAGAAAAATCAGACTTAATGGGAAGGATCAGAGAAAATGTCTAGTCAGATTCAAGAACCAGACAGCTGACAAAGACAAATGGTTGGCAGAGGATTCCATACCAGATGGGAACCTCCATTTAAGGAGATTCAGAGCCTCTAGGAGGACTGAACAGTCTCATCAATGATGAGCCTTTTTTAGAGGGAGGGTATGTCAGCCTGTGACTCAAAACCAGAGCACAAGCATGACAGCCAAAATACCATAAACCAATGGTATAGCCAAAATACCACCAAAACATGGAGCTGAGCCAAATTAGCTCAAAAGGTATCAAAAGAAAGAGGAAACTCACCTCTTCCTGAAAATATAAGTCCCATCACCATAGGACAAGAAATAACAAAGTTATTCCTGCTCAAAGTTATTGCTGAGCATAAACCTTAATTTTCACCTCTCATCTAAAATCTAGAAGGAGAGGCTTAACCCCATCAAATGGGTACTCAAAATGAAGCTCTAAGCCAGGGCTATCCAATGGTACCAGCCAAACTGAGCTAGCACCAGTATTACTTGAGTTATGGTCAAATTCAGACCAAATAAGGGTGAACAAAACATTCACCTCTCATCTAACTTTTAAAGTTTTAGTGTGAGATACCTAAAGTGGGGTCTTTTTGGAAAGAGCACAATCAGGGCTATCTGATGGTGCCATCCATTTCCTCATAACTCAACTACAACAAAGGGTATTGGCCAAACAAGCTTAATACAGCTTTTGACCAGACCACGCCAATGTACAAAAATACTTGTACATGGGATAACCTTGTCATATTTAATGATAACCATGTCAAGTTGGGTACCATTGTGTAGAGCTCATACAGAGCTATTCAATGAACCAACTTTGAGCTTGATATCTCAAAAACTGACAGAGTTATGACCATTTTAAGGTCAAAATCCCACCTGCTGTCAGATACAGCCTTACCATGGGATAATATCCCATAACCATGAATATGAGGTGTCAAATAGACGAAGAAGAATGTTTTTACTTCAATACCTCATATGTCAGTCAATACTGGGGTCCCATACAGTTTCTGTACAGCATTCTACGCATCATACACGTCAGAATCAGGCTGTGAGGTCCCCAGATGAAAATTTTCACCCTGTATTGGTGAAAGCTGCCCAGATGTGGTTTCAAAACCACATCTGAGCCCAATACAGGGTATACAGGCTGTTTGCAAACCACAAGTCTGTCATAGAGAGCAAAAAATCCTCACTTCCTCTACGTGGAAAGGTCTAGCAGCCTTTCCACCTCAATTTTAGCATAAAAGGAGGGCTTTTCACAGCCAAAAGCCTTTCCTCATCCTGCTCTTGAATAACCTACGTAGTAAACTGTCAAAAACAGCTTTACTCTTGGTTAAATAATCAGGTATAACTATAATCTTTAATTATTGTAGACTTTATTCTTGTAATCCAACAGATAAAGCCTGCACCCAGGGTTCTCAACAGCGCTCACCACCACTATTTCTCAATAGTAGAACCCTTTTATTTTATTATAAAACCTTTATAAATCTTTTTAAATCATTTTCTGCCGTGTCACATACACAGTTAAAGTTGTAATTAGCCTAGTTATACCTTTATCATAGTATCATCCTGACAGATGGAAATCTCTTTAGAGATTAGTAAGTAAACTCCAAGATATCATAATTAACTCTCTGAATTTCCTTAGCATGAATAACTCAATATCTATTAATTATCAAAGTTAAATATTAACAATGATCTTTTATGATCACTAACTGTAATCTTACTTCAAGCTTAACAGCTAATCAAGTGATACAAATTGTGGATACTAGTATATAATTATCAAAACTAATAAAATCTAAAAAATTTAAACCTTTTCCTAGCCTGCGAGGTTAGCAAACTTATAATTACAGTGATAACTCTAAAAAAATTGTGCAATAATGGGACAAAGGTTCAATTATAATTTGATCATCACTAAACCTTAAAATATTGATCAGCTACAGTGGATACCATTAGTAAACGTCTACTCAAAGCTTTGTGGTCTCTAGGAGGGATGATTTTAATATAAATAGAGCTCTTTTTCCCCTATCTCCCCCTCAGATGCAACAAACACTGTGAGCATTGAGGTGTATTTTACATACACAAATAGGCCACAATTATCTTAAAAATAAATTTTGAACTATGCATAACCCATAAGTCATGCATATATTCAAAATTCATCATTTTTGATTGCAGAAAAGATTAATAGCTTTTTATTGAGTAAGTAAATCCATGGATTTAAGGCCAGATTTGGATTCTACACAAACCTTCACCCAGGGTAGCGCTATAGGGTGAATAAGCTCAAATCCACTCTTTGATGTGGTAATGTGTAAAGTACTTCAATACCACATGAAAGATCCATGAAAATATTTGTTTTTCTCAATTTCATGCCAAAATAATGGGAATGTGAGAAATCCCATGTTACATACACACTAAGAATAGTGTTATGCATGTTTTTGGCACTTAATATTATGGCGTTCTTACATACACTTTTAGTACACCCATAGTGGATATCTCACTTCAAGCCTGAATTGCTATTTTGATATGAACAATAGTCAAGGGGGACAAAGGACATCAAAGAGAGCCCGGGTACCCAACTTCTGAGGCCTCTGAGGCGTGGAAAGCTCTAAATATTGGATCAATGGCTGATATTGGCCCAATTAGTAAGCTAAAACCTTTTTGGGAACTTGGTTACCAAGTCAAACCTTCAGTATATCATAAGAAAATAGAAAATAAACTGCTATTTTGACATGCCAAGGAGGTAAAGAGCAACTTAGGCTCCTGTAACCATGTTAATTATTGATGAATTTCCATGGATAAACCCCAAAAGAGTAATTAAAACCCTTTTTGGACTAGTATCCATTGATTTAACTCATAGCAACCAGACATATACTTCTATTTGCAATTCCATGTAGAAATGAGGTAAAAACCTCAAAAAGTCATTGAAAATACAATCCTTAATGAATCTTTCTGAAACTTTCAGGACCACTTAAGAACTGTATAATTCATATAAAAACCAAAAAGAATCCCACTTCATAAGTAAAATTAAAAGTTTTACTTACAGTCCATTTTTGATGATTCCTTGTGAAACACAGAATCTTTAAAAATTTACAGAAAATAAATCATAAAAATAGCAAATAAACTGTTATTTTGACATGCCAAGGAGGTAAAGAGCAACTTAGACTCCTGTAACCATGTTAATTATTGATTAATTTCCATGGATAAGCCCCAAAAGAGTAATTAAAACCCTTTTTTGGACTAGTATCCATTGATTTACCTCATAGCAACCAGCCATATACTGCTATTTGAAATTCTACATAGAAATGAGGTAAAAACTTCAAAAATTCATTAAAAATACAATTCTTAATGAATATTTCTGAAACTTTCAGGACAAATTGAGAACTATATAATTCATATAAAGACCAAAAATAATTATAATTTATAAGTCAAATTGAAAGTTTTACTTACAGTCCATTTTTGATGATTCCTTGTGAAACACAGAATCTTTAAGAATTTACAGAAAACAAATTCTGTGATGAAATTTCCAATAACATTGATAACGTTGAGAAATTAATGATTATTTTGTAATAAAAGAAGATTTACAGCTTTTACTTCTTTTATTCTTAACCATAAATGGGTTGGTAGTCACATAAAAGCCTCAATTAAGTAATTATGATAATCTTACATGACAACAGATGATGCAATCAATAATGCAAAAATGTTTATTGTATTCTCACTCACTTTTTTTTCAGCTTGCTCCATGGCATGCCTCTGTGAGCTGTATTAGACTTAAAAGAGTCCTCCTCTTGCTGTTTTTTCCAGGTCATCACATTATTCCATTATACCAGTATTACCAACAAGTAGTATTACTTAAAGCTATCTCTGAAGTGTTTTATTATTTCAGAATCAATCAGAAAGATGTGAAATCATATAAATCAGCTATATATTGTTTTAATACTGCTATATTTCCATTTTTGATTTTTTAAATCCACAATTACCCATCAAATTCCTCTACTATTATCTTTCAACAAGTTCTTTGGAATATTAGTGAGTAATTTATCTTAAATTCTTAAAGTTTTTTCTCCATTACTAGTTTTCTTCAAGAATTATCTTTAGAACTATTCTTGAAAAAGATAATTATATATTAAAATAATCTTATTATTTTGAATAAAGAAGTTTTTATTATTAAATTTTTCTTGTAATTGATTCTTGTAGACAATTACTGCTTACTGCTATAATCACTAGTAGTTTATAAAATGTAAAAGAAATAAGTTTCAATTAGTTAATTGTGGCTATAATAATTCTTATTATTATATTTCATAACAACAGTCATAGTACTGTTGATTAATAGTGATATTATCAACAAGTTTCCTAGGCACATCTTAAATTTGGGGGCCTGGCCGTGTTTTTTGAACCTTGTACCCTCAATTAATATATTTTTAAGTTCTAAAACATATTAATTTAATAATTTTTTTTCTCTCAATTTGAAGTTAAAATAATCTTTATTTTTGAAATTTTTTTTAAAATCTTTTTCATTGAGGAATTTGGTTTAATTTTATATTGTTTTACACATGGCTTTTTCAAATCCAAAAACTTATAAAATTATTCTTTGAGCTACTTTGAATTAATTTTGAATCAAAATCTTGAATTTTAATTTTTTTTTTCTCCTTGAAAAGAATAATTTTTTTAAATATTAACAAATAATAAAACTTATAAAAATATTTTGAAATATTTTAAAAGGCATAAAAATAAGCTTTTCTCTAGTGTCTTTAATAAAATACAGTGCAGCTGGTAATAATCTCAGTAAGAGATATATTACTAGTACAGAATCTGAAGAGAGCATTTAATTTCAAATCTCTAAAAGAGGCACTTTATTCAGAACATAAAAAGCTAAATTACCACCAAAAGGTGTGTGTTTCTGTCCTTTTATTTCACTTTTTCTCTTGAATTGACGTAAAAATGGTGCATACCAGAAATGGAAGCAACTATTCAGTCCAACCAGATCGATGTGGAAAAGGAAGAGGCAAGAACAAATACAGAAGTATCAAATCTTCCTCAAAAAAGACACATCTGGAGGATGCCAGAGTTGCCCCCCATTCCCCAAGGTCTGTACCCACAAACTTTGATGTGAATTCTGAATCTGAACTAATCAATGATAATATTTTAAGGGCTGAACCACTTTCAAGTGGCAGAAATGGAAATTTATCAATGCCAATACAAAAATTGGTTCAGATCAGCCAAAGAATAGGAGTGGAAAATATGCCCAAGCCTTTGGCAGGGGGGCCATGAACTCCTACTTACACATCAAGAGCTTTCTGGGTCAGGAGAAGACCATAGAGCTCTCAGGAGGTTGGAGCCCATTGTCTTGCAAAGACAAAGTCAAAAATATAAATTATTGGTTGAAGAACCAAAGTCTTTTATCCATAGACCAGAAGAAGGAGTTGGAAATGACTCCAGCTTTGGAGACAGGAGGCCCAGTGGTGGCTACCAGCTCCAAACCAGCTCCAGAAGTGTCCAAAGACAAGCTCATAAGACCTCAGAAGAAGCAGAGAGGTCCCAAGAACCATCAAGGCAAGGGCAAAGCCAAAGCCAATTGGCACAGACCTTACCCACAAGGGTACAGGATCTCCAAATTGGAGCCTTCAGCCATGGACAGTGTCTTCAATATGGCCAGGACTATTATGAAATTCACAGCCAAGGAGAAGGAAAGGATTAACTGAACGTTTCTATGGAAATAATAAAAGAAATACATTTTGTTAAAACTAGTATTAATGTATAAATTGGTAAAACTGATGCAAAGTTAACTAAAATAACTTTGAAAATCAATGACTTGAAAAAGAATGACAAACATTCTGCTTAAATGCATAAGTCTGTAACTACCAAACTGGAATTACTTACAAATATATGTGACAGAATTGAGAGTAAATATCATGTCCAAGATGATGAAATGGAAGATTTTTCCACAACAAACATCAATGATCAACTTAGAGTTCTGAAAGACTATGTTGTGGCAGTGGCTGAAAATACAAGTCAATTTGCCACACATTTGCCAAGAAGTTGCAGTGAAAGGAAGAAATTAAAAGAGGAAATACTTTCACAAGTGGAGAAAATTCATAAGAATTATGAATCAAGTCCACATATGCCAAGACGTTCCAAACCTTTGGCTGAAGAAAAGCTTTCTTTAAAAGAAAGTCTGACCCCTTTTCTAGGAGAAAATGTTATCTCTGAAAAAGATATTCCCCAATTGGAAGAATGCCCAACATTCTCTGGTGAAGGTGAATACAACCATATTTAGTTCATCAGAACTATTGATATGTTGCAAGAAGACTTTCATATACCTGATGAGATTATAGTAGGAAAATTACACTCCCTTTTTACCAGAACTGCAAAGAAATGGTATTACAAGATGAGACAAGATCATGGAAAACATGATTGGTCTTGGTGGAAATCTGAAGTGATTACCAAATGGGCCAATAACTCTTTGAGGTTTAAAATGGAAAATGCTTTCGAAAGTGCCATTCTCAACTCAGAAAAAGATAGGCCTTACTTGGTTCTTCACTAAAAAAACAGATTATCTGCTTTACACCCAGATATGTCTGACAATATGATTGATATGAAAATATTAATAAAATGTGGAGGAGAACTAGAACATGCTATCAAGTGCAGATGTTTAGAACCCTGCTCAACAGAGGACTACATTAATGCAATGGAAGATATCATTACTACAACAATGATTGGTAAAACTTGGACTAAAATCCATATGGAGTCAAAGATGGTCCCAAAGATTTCCAGAGAGAACAGAAGACCTGCAAAACCTGTCTTGAAGTGTCATAAATGTGGAAGTACTTCACATTTAGCCAACACTTGCACCAAAAAGAAAAGGATTAATGAAGTTCAAGTCATTGAAGAATTTCAGTGTACTGAATAGAAAGAAGAATCTGACCTAGATTCTGCAGTCTCTGAAGACACACCAGTAAAGGATTATCCCATTGAAAACATTACAGCTTTCTTTGAGGTCACAGAAGTCCATATTCACTTGCCACAGTACAGTGAGGATTGTCATAGCCTGATCAATATCCAGGATGCAAGAATTTCCAAAACCAAACCTGCTAGAGGCAAAGGATACACTGCTGGAGCATCTTGTGTCAGGCTGTGACTCAAAACCAGAGTACAAGCATGATATCCAAAATACCATAAACCAATGGTATAGCCAAGATACCACCAAAACATGGAGCTGAGCCAAATCAGCTCAAAAGGTATCAAAAGAAAGAGGAAACTCACCTCTTCCTGAAAATATAAGTCCCATCACCATAGGACAGGAAATAACAAAGGTATTCCTGCTCAAAGTTATTGCTGAGCATAAACCTTAATTTTCACCTCTCATCTAAAATCTAGAAGAGGAGGCTTAACCCCATCAAATGGGTATTCAAAATGAAGCTCTAAGCCAGGGCTATCCAATGGTACCAGCCAAACTAAGCTAGCACCAATATTACTGGAGTTATGGTCAATTTCAGGCCAAATAAGGGTGAACAAAACATTCACCTCTCATCTAACTTCTACAGTTTTAGTGTGGGATACCTGAAGTGGGGTCTTTTTGGAAAGAGCACAATCAGGGATATCTGATGGTGTCATCCACTTCCTCATATCTCAACTACAACAGAAGTTATGGGGCAAACAAGCTCAATACAGCTTTTTGCCTAAAACACGCAAATGTACAAAATTCTTGTACATGGGATAACTTTGCCATATTTAATGATACCCATATCAAATGAAGTACCATTGTGTAGAGCACATGCAGGGCTAAAAACTGAACCAATTTTGAGATTGATATCTCAAGAATTGACAAAGTTATGGCTGTTTTAAGGTTAAAATCCCACCTGCTGTCATATACAGCCTTACCATGGGATAATATCCCATAATCATGAATATGAGTTGTCAAATAGACAAAGAAGCATGTTTTGACCTCAATACCTCATATGTCAGTCAATACTGGGGTCCCATACAGTTTCTGTACAGCATTCTACGCGTCATACACGTCAGAATCAGGCTGTGAGGTCCCCAAATGAAAATTTTCACCCTGTATTGGTGAAAACCGCCCAGATGTGGTTTCAAAACCACATCTGAGCCCAATACAGGCTATACAGGCTGTTTGCAAACCACAAGCCAGTGCCAGAAAGTGAAAAATCTTCACTTCCTCTACGTGGAAAGGTCTAGCACCCTTTCCACCCCATTTCAGGATAAAAAGGAGGCTTTTCACAGCCAGAATTGTCTCCCCATCCTTCTCTTGAATACCCTACATAGTAAACTGTCAAAAAAAGTTTTACTCTTGGGTAATAAACAGGTATAATTACATATTTAATTATTGTAACTCTTATTATAGTAACCCAACTGGTAAGATTGCACCCTGGGTTCTCAGTAGCGCTCACCACCACTATAATCCAATAGTAGAACCCCTTAATTATCTTATAAATCATCTTTAAAATCCAAAACCCTTATTTCAAATCAATTTTCTACATGTCACAGTCCTAATTCTAGTTGTAAATACTCTTATTACCACTTCAATATAGACTCGGCCTGGCCGTGTTTTTTACTTAATTTTGGACCTTACAAGTTTTTTCTCTTTTTTATCATTTATTGACACCTTTTTTACCTTTTTTAGGCGTCTTTTTCTCTTTAAAAATATTTTTTATATATATTTTTATTTTTATTTTAAAAAAATACTCATATATTATAGAGTATCTGTCACGTGGCTAATAACCACAAGACTATTATTTTGGAATGTTTTGTATATAAAAACACTTTAAGCTACTAATACAGCCTTAATTCTTAAGTGAATTAAGACAGCTCATACTGATAAACCAACAGTTGAGGCGTGTTTGGGCACATTGTTAACTCAATTACCCTGTAATACACCATCTTTTGACAGATTATACTTGCTAATTACAAGTATTCTGTGAGATATTGGCATACAAACAGTATACCATATATCAGTAAGCTGTATTTTTGACATGGAATTGTTGATTCAATTACATTGTCATCATACAAGGGCATCTGTAGTAACATACAAGCCCAGAGGCCATTCTTAGACGTGCAAAACCAGCCTTTTAAGAAGTCTTAACTGACATAAGCCCTCTTTTTCCTGTTTGATTCAGTGGAAGAAAATTTCATACCACTTGAGACCCAGTCACAGGCCAACACACCAGTGACACCCTCAGAACCAGAGGGCAGCAAGGGCAAAGGGAAGAGGCTTAGTGAAGGCCAAATTACAGCCAAGAAGTGGACACCAATAGCCACTCAGAGGAGTAGAAAACCACGAAACTCTGCTTCAATACAAGGTAAACCAACCTTAACCACTTGTACAGGAAAGATTACAATTATTAACCCAGTTGTAACTTCCAAAGGCAAACTGCCCAAGTCAGCAGACAATAAATTTGTACAAGGCACAGTCAAAGGTAAATACCCTAAGAACATAAAGTTTTTGACTGCTTTCAAGCACTGATATGTCCCCTGCATACCTCAGAGATCTTGGCTTCCAAAGGATCCAGCCAGAGGATAGAGAATGATTGTCCAGAACCAGAAGACCAGGAAGAGGACACCTTGAACACAGTGGTGGATGGCAAAACAATGAGGGAGATAATATCAACCTTGCCATTCACACTCCAATTCAACAGAAACCTCAAACCAGAGGACTGGAAGGATATGGATCAAGTGCTTCAGTGCCACCAACTCCTCAAAGACTTATTTCAATGGAGCATGGACAACAAGAGGTTCAACCTAGCAACTCACTGGGCAGAACTTGGATCAAGTTGCCAGAAGATCTGTCTCAAAGAGATAGACTTCAAAGACCTTATGAAAATCACCAAAGGTTGGAATCCTACCAGGCAGCACAGACTCCTGGAGGCAAGGGCACAGAGGATAAGGGAGAATCAAGCCACTATCCAAGCTATAGAAGAACAGTTAACCCAGACAGGGCCTACTCAGATTCCTTCAGGTTCACAAGGAGCAGGCACAATTCAGCTCTCCAGTGGCTTCACACCATTCAGAAACCAGCAGATCAGTGGCCAAGAGTCACCATTCTTCACCATTCCAGGAAGTTTCCAGGAGAAGACAAAGGAACAAGGGCAAGAACAAAGCCTCCTTCAACCAGAGGAGGAAAGAGTCAGACCCCATGATCCAGAAGCTGTTAGATTTGGTAAAAGAAGTACACAAGAACCAGAAGTAGTTGTAAACCACTCTAGAATCAGTAGTCCTAGTAATAGAAACATTACCCCCACTCAGACTGAAAATGACATTGTCACATCTGAGAGTAACATAAACAGTGATACACTGTGGTGACAAATGTCCCAATATGCTGAACAATCTGAAAAGCAGCTTGCATAAATTAAAGCTAGCCAAGAGAGGATGAGACAAACTCAAGCCTCCTTGGAACAAATAGTTAAGAATCTTTAAGAAGGATATGCTCAACTGAGCAAAGCTTCTGAAGAAACCAACAAAAGACTGAATATAGTCTTTGAAGAACAACACCACAGCACAAGGGACAGGGAGTGTCTGGAGCAAGACATTAACAAGTTATTTAATGCCTACCATAGCTTGAAGCCCCAACCACAAGGCCAAGCTATGGATAATCCATATCAACCAGATGACATCAAACCAGATGCCATATTGATGAATAAGGAAAGATCCCCATCACAATACCAAGCTGGAGATGGCATGTCTTATTCAGAGAAGGAAGCCTTGAAACAGCTTCCTGAGGCCTCAAACTGGCCCAAATTCTCTGGATCAGGAGAATATGATCATATGGAGCTCATAGATTATATTGATGGACTCTTCATTGATGTACCAAGAATACCAGATTACTGGATCACTGCTAGATTGAATACTGCATTTGAAGGTCATGCTAGTATGTGGTACACAGAAATGAAAGAAATCCATGGCAGGAGAAACTGGCCATGGTGGAAGAGTCAAATCATCAAAAAGTACAGTAATTGAACCTGGATATGGCAAAAGACCATGTCATTTGAAAATGACAAGTAGTCTGTGGACAAAGATCCATATGAGTGGTGTCTTAGACAGTCTAAGAGCCTCAAAGCCATTGATCCTCAGATGAACATCCAAATGAGGAATCACAAACTCCTGACACAACTGCCAGGAGAACTAGAGCATGCAGTAAAATGCAGGTGAAACCAGAATTGCACTCTAGATGACATAGCCAACACCTTACAAGACATAAGGAAGAGGACTAATATAGGGAAATTCACCCCATATAGAAGCAGCAGTTTCAAAGAGAAACAACCACTCAGGGTAGAGTTTAAAGACAAACCCAGAGAAAGAGTGGCAGAAGTGGCTAAGAAGAAGAATTCTTGCCACAATTGTGGTTCAACAGACCACTATGCCAACAACTGTCCAAAGGCAAAGAAAAAAGTCTATGCCATAGAGAAAGTTCCTGAGGAAGAACCTCCAACAGAAGATTCTGATTCAGAATCCATGGGTGATGCTATCAGAGAACCATCTGAAGATGATCAAGACCCAAGAGAGGAGTTTCTAGTGGAATACCAAGAGGTAACCCCACTGGAAATCCAGGACATACAGTTGGAAGAAGGCATGCCACAGGACACTGCTAACAAGAACTTGTGCAAACACGCAAAAGATGCACAAACATTCCTGGTTACACCAACCAAAGGAATGGCATATATACATGAAACAGCCACAAAAATGACTGTTTGTATTGACAATTCTCAGCATCCACTGATCATTGATAGTGGAGCACACTGCTCCATAGTGGCCAGAAACTATCTGGATACCCACTTCCCAAACTGGGAAAAACAGCTCTTTCCCACTAACGCAAGGAACTTTAAAAGTGCATCAGGGAAGATGACTTCCATAGGGACAATTATCAAAGAGATAATTATACCCCACAGGAAGGGTAATATCAGACTCAATCCAGAGTTTGTAGTGCTTAATGATGCCCACATCCACGGGGTTTTACTGGGAACAGATTACCAGAGGATGTATGGCATAGACATTTACAACAGTAAAAATAGGCACATTACCATTGGTACTAACAAGGAAAAGGAATTTTCACTTGACATATACCAGATATCTTCTCAAGATCCACTAGAAGAACTTCTGAAGGAATTCAGAGAGGGACAGTTTAGCACTACCCTCACCAGTAAACAAAAACTAAGTTTACTGAAGATTCTGGGAAAGAACAGACCAGCATTTGCCATTGGTGAAGAACCATTAGGCAAGATCAAAGGCCACAATATAGAACTATATCTGGATGTGGAAAGACCTTATCCACCCATTCTGAGGAGACCTCCTTATCCAGCAAGCCTGGAAACCAGGAAAGAAATTGAGAGATATATCAATGAACTTCTGGACATGGATGTTATCAGAAAGATTGGACATAATGAGATAGTGGAAATTACCACTCCTGTCCTAATTACCTGGCATGATGGAAAGTCTAGATTTTGTGGAGATTTCAGAGCCCTGAATAACTACACAAAAGCAGACAGATACCCTATACCTAGGATACCTCATGCCTTAGATAAACTGGCCAAAGCCAAATACATGACCAAAATGGAGTTAAACCAAACTCCATGAAGTTACTCAGGATAATATGCCATATGGGTATATATGAGTACACCAGGATGCCATTTGGCATCAAGAATGCACCAGCCCACTTCCAAAGGATGATGGACACTATATTTCAAGAATAAATAATGGAAGGCTGGATGTTAGTATATATTGATGATATCATTATATACTCAGAGACATGGGAAGACCATGTACAATACATAGACAGAGTTCTAAGTAAATGTATACCCATCAATCTAAAAATTTCACTCAAGAAGTGTAATTTTGGCCAACAAGAGCTACTAGCTCTAGGACATAAAGTCTCAGGTATTAGTCTGGCAATTGACCAGAACAAAGTAGCAGCAGTACTGCAAAAACCAGTACCAAAGAACATCAAAGAGATGCAATCTTTCCTTGGGTTTTCTAGCTACTATGGAAACCCTATAGAAAATTTTGCACACATAACTAGTAGTTTATACAAGGTATGTTCAAAAGATGTGGTTTTTGAAATGACCAAGGAAAGGAGGGATGCATATGAGAGGATCAAATATGAACTCACTAATGCACCTGTGCTCATCTTACCTGACTTTGAACTACCATTCAAGTTGTATATAGATGCAGCATGCAGTCAAGGCCTAGGAGCAGCCCTTCACCAAAGACAAATTGTGGATGGTGAACCAAGAGAAGAAGTAATTTGCTACATCTCAAGGCAGCTGAAAGATTCAGAAGCCAGGTATGGCGCCACCCAGGCTGAATGTCTATGTCTAGTCTGGGCTCTAGAGAAACTCCATTATTATTTGGAGGGTGCAGTATTTGAAGTCTACACAGACTGCACAGCCTTGAAGTCTTTACTAAACATGAATACTACAAATAGACATATGCTGAGATGGCAAATAGCCATCCAGGAGTATAGAGGGAACATTACCATCATATACAAGGAAGGTAAAAGCCATACCAATGCAGATGGCCTCAGAAGATGGCCACTGGACAATGTCAAAAGCAATCCAGCTTGTGACCCAGAATTTTCAGCAAAAATCCCTATCCATTTCATGGAAATAGATAGGAAGAAAAACTTCAGATTATCTGAATGGGCACCAGAAAGTGGTACCCTTGACAGTGGAAACACTGACTCAGAAGGGACAGAAACTCCCATACTGGGAATAAGTTCCTCAGAACTGCACAATGAATTCTTCAGTGAAGTACAGAAGTCTTATGCCAAACACAAACAGTGTAGCATACTACTCCAACTCCTTCAACAAAAGTACAGGAGTCCAGAACTGGAAACCCAGCTGGAAGAACCCTGGTTGAGGGCCTATAAGGACAATAAGTTTTTCTTATAGATGGCCTGCTCTACCACAGAGAAAAGCACACAAGTGCACTCACAGTGGTAGACAGAGACCACATCTCATTGATCCTACAAGAATGCCATGATTGCCCCTATATGGGACACATGAGTGAAGACAGGACCAAAGAGAGGGTAGCAAGCACAGCTTGGTGGCCCAAGTGGGAACAAGAGTTGAGTGAATACATCAACACTTGTGAAAGATGCCAAAAGGCAAACAGGAAACATGGGAAGAAGTATGGGTTACTTCAACACATAGAAGAACCAATGCACCCATGGGAAACCATCAACATGGACTGGGTTACAGGACTTGTCCCAGGAGGCAAAGAAAACTATAATTCCTGTTTGATCATAGTTGATAGGTTCAGCAAGAGCATGAGGTGTCTACCATGCCATAAAGAAGACACAGCCATGGATACTACTCTGTTGTTTTGGAATAACATCATATCTACCTGTGGAGTCCCTAAGATCATCATTAGTGATAGGGACCCAAAATTCACATCTGAATTCTGGACCAACTTATATGACATGCTTTGTACCAAACTTGCTTTTTCCACAGCTTACCATCCACAAACAGATGGCCTAGCTGAAAGGATGATCCAAACAATGGAGGACATCCTCAGAAGATTTTGTGCCTATGGCATGGAATACAAGGACCATGAGGGATACACCCATGATTGGGTTACCCTCTTACCAGCAGTCCAACTGGCTTATAATACAAGCCAGCACTCCACCACAGGTAAAACACCTGCACTAGTGGAGAAAGCGTGGAACCCCCTGTTGCCTGTGGATCACTTGAAGAAAAATCTCCTGACTATCCACCCCACAGCCAAAGACTTCCATGATATGTGGAAGAGGGCCTGTGACACAGCTGCCAAATGCATAGCTGAGGCAAAAGAATACAATAAGCAGAGGTGGGACAAATCACATATGGAACCTGACTTCAAGGAAGGGGACCAGGTGTTGGTGTCTACACTGAACTTCAACAATCTCAAAGGACCTAAGAAGATGAGGGACTCATTTGTAGGACCTTTTACTATCATTAAGTTGATAGGAAAAAATGCAGTGGAAGTCAAACTCACTGAGGAATTTTCAAGGAAACATCCAGTCTTTCCAGTGAGTTTGGTCAAACCATACTTCCAGACAGAGGAGGATAAATTCCCCTCCAGGAGAAAGAACCCCACACCACAAGAGATAGTGGAAGTGGAGGACCCCCCTGGACCTGTGAGTAAGATCATCAGGGCCAGGAAGATCAGACTCAATGGGAAGGATCAAAGACAAGACCTAGTCAGATTCAAGAACCAGACAGCAGATAAAGACAAATGGCTGGCAGAGGATGCCATACCAGATGGGAACCTTCATTTAAGGAGATTCAGAGCCTCTAGGAGGACTGAACAGTCTCATCAATGATGAGCCTTTTTTAGAGGGAGGGTATGTCAGCCTGTGACTCAAAACCAGAGCACAAGCATGACAGCCAAAATACCATAAACCAATGGTATAGCCAAGATACCACCAAAACATGGAGCTGAGCCAAATTAGCTCAAAAGGTATCAAAAGAAAGAGGAAACTCACCTCTTCCTGAAAATATAAGTCCCATCACCATAGGACAAGAAATAACAAAGTTATTCCTGCTCAAAGTTATTGCTGAGCATAAACCTTAATTTTCACCTCCCATCTAAAATCTAGAAGGAGAGGCTTAACCCCATCAAATGGGTATTCAAAATGAAGCTCCAAGCCAGGGCTATCCAATGGTACCAGCCAAACTGAGCTAGCACCAATATTACTGGATTTATGGTCAATTTTAGGCCAAATAAGGGTGAACAAAACATTCACCTCTCATCCAACTTCTACAGTTTTAGTGTGGGATACCTGAAGTGGGGTCTTTTTGGAAAGAGCACAATCAGGGCTATCTGATTGTGTAATTCACTTCCTCATATCTCAATTACAACAGAAGCTATGGGGCAAACAAGCTCAATACAGCTTTTTTGCCTAAAACACGCAATTGTACAAAAATCTTGTACATGGGATAACTTTGCCATATTTAATGATACCCATATCAAATGAGGTACCATTGTGTAGAGCACATGCAGGGCTACACACTGAACCAATTTTGAGATTGATATCTCAAGAATTGACAAAGTTGTGGCTGTTTTACCGTAAAATGCCCACCTGCTGTCATATACAGCCTTACCATGGGATAAGAGCCCATAATCATGAATATGAGGTGTCAAATAGACAAAGAAGCATGTTTTGACTTCAATACCTCATATTTCAGTCAATACTGGGGTCCCATACAGTTTCTATACAGCATTCTACGCGTCATACATATCAGAATCAGGCTGTGAGGTCCCCAAATGAAAATTTTCACCCTGTATTGGTGAAAACCACCCAGATGTGGTTTCAAAACCACATCTGAGCCCAATACAGGCTATACAGGCTGTTTGCAAACCACAAGCCAGTACCAGAAAATGAAAAATCTTCACTTCCTCTACGTGGAAAGGTCTAGCACCCTTTCCACCCCATTTCAGGATAAAAAGGAGGCTTTTCACAGCCATAATTGTCTCCCCATCCTGCTCTTGAATACCCTACGTAGTAAACTGTCAAAAACAGTTTCACTCTTGGGTAATAAACAGGTATAATTATATATTTAATTATTGTAACTCTTATCATAGTAACCCAACTGGTAAGATTGCACCCTGGGTTCTCAGTAGTGCTCACCACCACTATAATCCAATAGTAGAACCCCTGAATTATCTTATAAATCATCTTTAAAATCCAAAACCCTTATTTCAAATCAATTTTCTACGTGTCACATTCATAATTCTAGTTGTAAATACTCTTATTACCACTTCAATATAGACTCAGCCTGACATCTTGTATCACATCAATCCTAATGAATGATATTGAAGCTAAAGTAAATTTGGATACAGGGGCATTTTGTACTTGTGTAGGCAAAGATTATCCTCAAGCCATACTCCCTGTATGGAAAAATAATCTATTACAAATAGAGGGTGTACAATTTAGTAGTGCCAGTAATAATATGTACCCTTTGGGCATATTTGACACTAATCTTGTATTTCCACATCCATCAGGAAGTGTAAGAATGAAAACTGAGATAGTAGTAATGTAAAATTGCACATCTCAGCACATTATTCTTGGACATTATTCCTTTAATATTTATGGTATTGACATCAATAACCATAAAGACAGATATTTCACAATTGGAGAAAATAAAAGACAAAAATTTGCTTTTTCCAATATTCCAAAACAAACATCTGTGATATGTTCTGTTAAAGATACTTATGAGGAAGAATTTGTGGCTAATAAACTTGTTGAAGCACAAATTGATCCATCATTATCACCAAAAATGAGGCATGATCTTATTGATGTGTTATACACATATAACAATGCCTTTGCTTCTGATAATGAACCATTAGGTGCTATTCAAGGGAATGTAGTTGATATTACTCTTAATATTTACAGATAATACCCTCCATTACTTGGAAGACCAGCTCATCCAGCCAGCCCCAGAGCTAGAGAAGCCTTGGAAAAACATATCCAAGAGCTGATCCAACTTGGTGTATCAAGGAAAGTAGGCCATAATGAAGAAGTTGAAGTGAAAAAACCTGTTATTATTGCTTGGAATAATGATAAATAAAGGATGGTTGGATATTTTATAGCTTTGAATACCTGCAAAGTTCCAGATAGGTATCCAATTCCTAGATTTCAAGAAACCTTAACCCAATTATCTAAAGCCAAATATATAACATCAATGGATGCATTAAAAGCCTTTTATCAGAATTTTTTTATTCTAAAAAATAAGAAACTACTTAGAATTATTACTCACTGTGGTATTTATGAGTATCTTAGAATGCCATTTGGTATTAAAAATGCACCATCTCATTATCAAAGAATGATGAATACCATCTTCCCCACAGAATTATCTGAAGGATGTCTTATAATTTATATTTATGATATTATTATATGCTCTGACTCGTGGTCTTTGAACCTTGAAAGACTTGCAAGAATACTTGACAAAGTTACAGTAGTGAATAGGAAGATTTCACTCAAGAAATGTAATTTTGGCTTTGAAGAACTTAAAGATTTAAGACATATTTTTTCTGGTTTAAGCTTGGGTATTGAGAAAAATAAAGTGGCAGCAGTGTTACTTAAACCATTACCTCATAATAAGAAAAAAATTATGTCTTTTCTTGGCTTTTCCAGCTATTACAGGCAACACCTGAAAGACTTTGCAATTCTAGCCAAGTCACTCTATAGAATCTGTGATCAACAGACAGTATTTGAGATGACACAGGAAAGAATTGAAGCTTATGAGAAGATAAGGAAAGCTCTTACAGAAGCACCTTTACTCCTCATGACTGACTGGAATATACCTTTCAAATTGTACATTGATTCATGTGGAGATGGCTTAGGGGAAGCCCTACATCAAGTCCAAATTATTGATGACAAACGTACAGAAGGACCATTTTGTTATATCTCAAGAGAAATCAAACCAACAGAAGTCAGATATGGTGCAAGCCAAATGGAGTGCTTCTGTTTGGTATGGGCACTTGAGAAATTACACTATTACCTTGATGGAAGGGTTTTTGAAGTGATAACTGACTGTAATGCTGTGAAATCACTTCTTAACATGAAAGCTCCCAACAGACATATGTTGAGATGGCAAATAGCCATTCAAGAGTATAGAGGAAGCATGACTATAGTTAATAAAGCAAGAAACATTCACAAGAATGCTGATGGACTTAGCAGGTGGGCATTAGCCAATACTCCTGATAACCCAGCTTCTGTTCCTTTGGAAGTAGAGCCACATATTCCAATTGAAGGAATTAACATAACTGATATTGGGACTGAATTCTTTGAAGAAGTCAGAGAATCTTATAAGCAAGACAACAATTGCCATATCTTGACTTCCTTGTTAGATAGATACTGAAAAGATACATATTTAGTCAATGCACTGGATGAAGTTTGGAAGAATTCCTATTCTGAAGGAAGATTTCACTTGTTTGATGGGATAATTTACCACAGAACCAAACATTCTTTTGTAATGATATTGTGTAGCAGATTTCTTATTAATACCATTCTTCATGAATGCCATGATAGAATCTACTTTGGACACCTGTAATAAGATAGAACACTTGAAAAAGTGAAGAACTGTGCATGGTGGCCACCTTGGAGAAAAGAAACCATTTAATATTGCCACACCTGTGATAGATGCCAAAAAGCAAACATGAGTACAGGCAACAAATTTGGACTAATGATTCATATTCACGAACCAAAATCCCCTTGGGAAGTTGTTCACATGGATTTGGCCACAGCACTTCCTCCAATTGGTGACAAAAGTTATAACTCTTGTTTAGTCAATGTGGAGAAATATAGAAAGACTCCCATATTCTTACCATGTCATAAAGATGACACAGCTATGGATACAGCTCTTCTTATATGGAGTAGATTTATTCCTCATACAGGATTGTTTAGGAATATTATAAGTGACAGAGATCCCAAATTCACATCTGCACTTTGGAACAATCTTCATAGATTTTTTGGGACTAAGTTATCATTTTCTATAGAATAACACCCTCAAACAGATGGGCTAGTAGAGAGAATGATTCAAACTTTAGAAAAAATGATCAGGAGATTTTGTGCTTATGGGTTAGAATTCAAAGACTCAGATGGCTTTACCCATGACTGGTGCACTCTAATACCTGCATTAGAATTTCCATATAAGACATCAGTCCATTCTTCCACAGGTCAAACTCCTGCTATGTTAGATAAAGGATGGAATCCAAGACCCTCAGCAGATACACTAAGGAGAGACTTGATTGAAATTCATCCTACAGCTTCCAGTTTCAAGATAATGCTTGATAAAGTGAAACCTCATGAAAAACAGAGTATTAATGATGCTTTTGACTATGCAAAACAGAAGTGGGACAAGAGTCACAAAGTACCAGACTTCAAATTAGGGGACTTAGTTCTAGTTTCAACCTTGAATTTTAATAATATCAAAGGCCCAAAGAAACTTGAAGATTCTTATTTGGGACCTTTTGCTATTGTTTCCTTACATGGAACCAATGAAGTTCAAGTGGAATTGAGTGGTGAATTGGAACATAAACACCCCACTTTTCCAGTCAGCTTGATAAATCCTTATCAGCCAGATGATAAATAACTGTTTCCTTTAAGGAACAGAACTCCTTCAACTGTACCACCAGTGGAACAGAATGAAGACAAAAAGAAAAAGAAAGTCATTAAAGAAAGGAGACGCAGGAGTAAAAATAAAAGAGAATATCTTGTCAGATATAGAAATCCAGTACATTAATATGAATGGCTGGCAGAATCAGAAATACCTGACTCAGATAAACTCTTAAGAAGATTTAGACATGAAAGAAGGTCACAAGCCTGAATATTTCTATAAATTTGCTTTAAATTACTTGATTTGAGTAATGTATATAGGTTGGACAGTGGACATTACCCCCTTTGGGGCCTTTTTCTTCTTTATACCATTGATAAAATTGTAGTACAATTTTATTTTTTGGTGAAGGGGAATGTGAGCCTTGAGGTATATTTTACATACCCAAATAGGCCACAATTATCTTAAAAATAAATTCTGAACTATGAATAACTCATAAGTAATTCATATATTCAAAATTCCTCATTTTTTATTTCAGAAAAGATGAATAACTTTTTATTGAGTAAGTAAATCCATGATTTAAGGCCATAGTTGGATTCTACACAAAATTTCACCCAGGGTAGCTCCATAGAGTAAATAGGTTCAAATTAACTCTTTAAAGTGGTAATATGGAAAATACTTCAATACCACATAAAAGATCCATGAGAATTTTTGTTTTTCTCGATTTCACACCAAAATAATGGGAATGTGAGAAATCCCATGTTACATACACACGAATAATAGTGTTATGCATGTTTTTTGCACTTAATATTATGGTATTCTTACATAAATGTTTGGTACACCAATAGTTGATATCTCACTTCAAGCCTGAATTGCTATTTTGATGTGAACAATAGTCAAGGGGGACAAAGGACATCAAAGAGAGCCCGGGTACCCAACTTCTGAGGCCTCTGAGGCGTGGAAAGCTCTAAAGCTTGTATCCATGGCTGATCTTGTCCCAATTAGTGAACTAAAACCTTTTGGGAACTTGGTTACCAAGTCAGAACTTCAGTATATCATAAGAAAATAGCAAATAAACTGCTATTTTGACATTCCAAGGAGGTAAAGAGCAGCTTAGACTCCTATAACCATGTTAATTATTGATGAATTTCCATGGATAAGCCCCAAGAGAGTAATTAAAACCCTTTTTGGATTAGTATCCATTGATTTACCTCATAGAAACCAGCCATATACTGCTATTTGCAATTCTACATAGAAATGAGGTAAAAACTTCAAAAATTCATTAAAAATAAAATTCTTAATGAATCCTTCTGAAACTTTCAGAACAAATTGAGAACTATATAATTCATATAAAGACCAAAAATAATTATACCTTATAAGTAAAACTGAAAGTTTTACTTACAGTCCATTTTTGATGATTCCTTGTGAAACACAGAATCTTTAAAAATTTACAGAAAACAAATTCTGTGATGAAATTTCCAATAACATTGATAAATTTGAGAAATCAATGATTATTTTGTAATAAAAGAAGATTTACAGTTGTTAATCCTTTTATTCTTGACCATAAATGGGTTGTTAGTCACATAAAAGCCTCAATTAAGTAATTATGATAATCTTACATGACAACAGATGATGCAATCAATAATCCAAAAATGTTTATTGTATTCTCACTCACTGGTTTTTCAGTTTTCTCCATGGCATGCCTCTGTGAGCTGTATTAGACTTAAAAGAGGCCTCCTCTTGCTGTTTTTTCCAGATCATCACATTATTCCATTATACCATTATTACCAACAAGTAGTATTACTTAAAGCTATCTCTGAAGTGTTTTATTATTTCAGAATCAATCAGAAAGATGTGAAATCATATAAATCAGCAATATATTGTTTTAATACTGCTATATTTCCATTTTTGATTTTTGAAATCCACAATTACCCGTCAAATTCCTCTACTATTATCTTTCAACAAGTTCTTTGGAGTATTAGTGAGTGATTTATCTTAAATTCTTAAAGTTTTTCCTATAGTAATAGTCTTCTTCAAGAATTATCTTTATAATTATCCTTGTAAAAGATAATTATATATTAAAATAATTTTATTATTTTAATAAAGAATTTTTTATTATTAAATTCTTCTTGCAATTGATTCTTGTAGACAATTACTGCTTACTCTTATAATCACTAGTAGTGTATAATATGCAAAAGAAATCATCTTTAATTATTTGATTGTGGTTATAATAATTTTTATCATTATATTTCATAAGAATGGTCATATTACTGTGGATTAATAGTAATATTATCAACAAGTTTCATAGACACATCTTCCAACCACAAAGGTAATTCTATTTATTCTTTAAATATAAATCATTCATATCATTGAAGACCAAAGCTTTACCAATCAGTAATCACTTTTTGAATAATTTATTACATCAAAAATCTTACTGTTGTGTTAATTTCTCTTTAAATCCTTAATTCCAAGTAAAATCAAGAAAATTTGTAATTCCTCTCATTTTTATTTGTAAATAAAATTTGAATTAGTTTTATTTAAATCATAAGGCATAAAATAATTGAGATTTATTATATAAATTTTTAAAAGTAGGATATTTTCCCTTTATTATCATTCTTAATAATTCTTCTATTGATATACATAGTATTTATTTTAATATATAGCTTTGAGATTAGTAATCTTATTGTTATAAATTTCATTTTATTAGTAAAAATAATCTGTTGGTAAAAGTAATAAATTTCCATTCAATATATTAATTATTATATATCTATATATTTATTTCATCTATTATTTCTTTCATATATTATTATATCATTTTATTTATTTGGAATAATATAAGTGTTAAGCCATAATTATAATCATTTTGTTACTATGATTCTTCTTTGATCTTATTTAACATTAATATTAGGAAATTCAGAGTACAACAAGTAAAATATTAGTAATATTTACTTATTCTTTCACAGTCAAACCTTACATTTGGGGGCCTGGCAATGATATTTACTTAAAATACCTTATAAAAAGATTCAAATTGGGTTCATTCAATAATAAATCTGATTATAATCATAGAATTATATAATAATTCTATATTTATTGCCTTGAAGAGGTATTGAGGAATTTTGAAAGCAATTTTATTGTCTTACATGGTCTTTCACATCCTTAGACTTGCAAGAAATTTCTTTGAGTGACTCTAGTGATGAAAAAAGATATGTATAAACTGAAAAAAAGTTTATATTATAATTAGATTTTAAAGAGAATCATTTCAACTTTCAATTCTTTTTCTCAAGATTAAAATGATAAAAATAATTTTGTTCATTTTTTTTCATTTTGCTTATTTGAAAAAATATAAAAGCAATTTTTACATGGAACTTTCCATATCTTCCCAAAAATAACACTTTTGATAAAAATACTTCTATTTATTTGTCTTTTTTAGTGCTTAAAGACAATCTAACAGAGGAAATTAAGCCACTTTTGAAGGACTGGTGGAAGAAACTTGGAAAAGTTCTCCAACACCAACATTAAATAAGAAAAGAAAATCCAAGAAATTAGTTTTTCCAATACCCACTATTCAGGACTCTGAAGGTTAGTACCTCTCTACAATTTCCATAATGAGATTTTTTATTCTAATATCTTTTTATCTCTTATTCCTTCAATATGACTACTAGAAGAGGTTCCCAATACTCCATCCATTCAGATGGAGGTAGACTCAGAAGTAAAAATTTTCCCACAAAATGGAAAAGAAGGGGAAAATTCCCAATTGGAACATAATCCATGCAAGGAAGTGCCATATCCCAAAGGCAATTCTTAGAAATGCTAACAATCTCTGAACCAGAGCTGGAACTAAGTATGATTAATTCCAACAGAAACAAATCACATTCAGAGGGCTCAAACATGCATATACATGTGCCAGTACAAGCAGGATTACACAGTGTACAAGGACAAATATTGGGAAATGTTGCCACAAATCCACCAAGGAGTGATGAACTCCTGGAACATTTTCAAAAGGTCCCTCAAAGAGGAGGAAATAGTTAAATACTCCAATGGATGGAATCTACTGCCATCCAAACCTCAAGTCAAAAAGATAAAGGACTGGCACAACAAAAAGAGTGAGGCAAGCAAGGAAGAAGCCTCAGTAGCTTCTACCAGAAAGCCACAAGCCAGCCAGCCTCTACAAAAGGGGAAGGAGAACAAAAAGAAGGAACTGGAGTAAAACTTATTCCACAAGTTAAAGGATGCCATGGACAATGTCTTCAACATGGCCAAAACCTTGACGGAATTCAAGGACAAGGAGGAGGAGCAAAGATTGAGGCAACCCCATTTCCCAAAGAAATGAATTTGTCTCCTTATTCTATAAATACTTGTACAGAAATATAAAATAGTATATGACCTCTAAAAAACATTCAAGAAAGTCTATTATTGTTAGAAGAAATAAACATTAGTATATTATCTTTAAGCCAAATTGTTGTACAAAGCAAAAAAGAAATAGACAATATTAAATTTATAATTGAAAATAATAAACCCAAAATTTTGATTTACATTACTCAGAAATTGATACAAGGAAAACAAGAATTTCAAAAATACATAAAAAAATATCAAATAAAAGACTTTGGAAATCACTAATGACTGGGATATTGATCATTTGACTGAAAAATTGAACAAATTATCCATTTCTGTTGAAATCTTCTGAGAAAAACACTTCATAACATCAAAATCTTATTCTGTATCATGTAGAAAAGAGTGATGAAGCAAGGATGAACCTTAAAGATTATATCCAAAGTGAAACAAGCCTTATTACAGAAAAAATGAATAAAATAAATGAGGCTAACGTAAATATGCCAAAGTTATCAACCCCATTTTCTCACATAAGAATTCCTGTTAAACCAATGGAGGAAATGATAAATCCCTTAATAAAAGACTTAAGCCATCAAGACAACAATAAAGTATTAATGAAAGAAGCACCCTCAACTTAAATAATGGAAAACATTTACATGTGAAGATGAATATGACAATATATCATTCATTAAGACAATTGAAATGTTGCAAGAAGATTATGCAATACCAGATGAACTGATCACTGCAAGATTACATTCATTATTTGAAAAATCTGCAAAAAAGATGGTATTATGGCATAAATACCTAGTCTTGGTGTAAAAATGAAATAAGCACAGAGTGGGAAAATGATGCCTGGAGGTACAAAATAGAAAATGCATTCAAAAATTCCTTCTTTGACCCAGACAAAGATAAACCTTTGACTTGGCTCTTAAAAAAAGTTGAAATATTAAATGCACTGTATCCAGAAATTTCACAAAAGATGGTGCACATGAATATACTTAAGAAATGTGGAAGAGAACTGAAAAATTCCCTACGAAGCAGGTTGATAGAACCTTTTTCTACAGAGGAGTATATTAATTCACTGTAAAATATAGTGACAAGAGCCAAAATTGGCAGAACATGGAAAAAATTGGATATTGAATGTCCAAATAAACCATTTATTAAGAAATATAAACCAAGATAACCTTTTAAACCCAATACATCCAACACCAATGGGAAAATAAAATGCTATAAATGTGGTGGTATTGGACGCCTAGCCAATAATTGCCTCAAAAAGGTGAAAATCAATGAAATTGTGGAAACAGAAGCCCGCAATGATAATTAAGATAAATCTGACTATGAAAAAGACACTTAAGAGTCAGAAATTTCTTAAAGTTATTAAATTGATATAATTAATTCACAAATTAGCTATATTGACTTAATATATGAAGTACTAGATGTTAATTCAAGCTTACCACAAGTTGGAACATCTGATAAAAGCCTCACAAATATACAAGATGCCAAACTTCATAAAGACAAAACTACAAAGGGAATGGGATATGCATCTGGAAAATCAAGTATAAGTATTTTTATGGTATAAGACCAAGAGAAAAAAGTAAACCTGGACACAGGAGCATACTGCACCTGTGTTGGAAAAAATTATTTACAAAAAATTATACCAGATTGGGAAGAGAAACTTATACCAATACAAGGGGTTAGATTTGGTAGTGCAAGTGAAAGCATGAAGAGCCTTGGGATAATTGACTTAACACCAATTTTTCCTCATCCTTCCCAATGCATAATAGTGAAAGTAGAGTTCTTAGTACTAGAAAAATGTACTAGTAACCATTTCATACTTGTACATTATCACTTGTCAATCTATGGTATAGATATCTCTAACCAAAAAGACAGATATTTTACCAAAGGGGACAATAAAAGACAGAAATTTTGTTTTGTAAACAGCAAGAAACAACTTAATCTTATTAAAAATGAATAGAAAAATTCCAGAAAAACATTTATTCATAAGTGAACAGCTTATAGAGGCAGAATTTAATCAAGAATTAAAAGAAACAATCAAACTAATTTTGATTGATCTCTTATAAAAATACAAAAGTTCCTTTGTGACTGACAAAGAACCACTAGGTGCTATCATTGGACATAAGGTAGACATCATTCTAAATGTGGAAAAACCTTATCCACCCCTATTAAGAAGACCAGCTTACCAAGCTAGCCCAAGAGCTATAGAATCATGAGATGTACAAATTAAAGAATTAATGCACCTAGGGTTATTAAGGAAAGTAGGACATAATTAACAGGATAGGTCAATGCACATGTTATTTTAGCTTGAAATAAAGTGCAAATCAAGGATGGTAGGGTAATTCAGATCTCCAAATACCTATACTATCCCTGACAGATATCCAATACCCACAATCAATGAGACATTAACACAATTTTCACAGGCTAAGCTCATTAAATCTATGGATTCTCTAAAGTTTTTTCATCATAATTTCTTGACAGACAATTCCAGAAAACGACTGAGGATAATAGTCCACTATGGAATAGATGAATATTCAAGAATTCCATTTGGTATAAAAGATTCCCCATCTAATTATCAAAGAATAATTAATACCATATTTCCTAAATAATTATCAGAAGGAGGGTTAATAATATACATTGATTATATCATATTTTTCTCAGAAACTTGGGAAAATCACCCAACAAGACTAGAAATAGTCTTACAGAAGATAGTACAACATCTTTTATCTCTTTATAGACTTCATCTCCAAGGATTAGCAATTACCAAGGGGAATTTAAGGAAGGAATATGGACAGAATATAAGAATTATGTTGTTTTAGAATCACCAACAATAGCTGAACAAGTAATGGAAGTGGAGAAGTCATTAATGGAGGTAATGAATTAATCACTATATTCATTATAATCAGGATTAAAGGTGATCAACTCTTGCCCCCAATACATGGATCGATTAAAGTGATGAAGAAAGGCTTAGGGAGTATCAATTACTAAAAATTCCCATCCAAAGCTTGGTAAAGAAGGGAACTGAACCAAACATTTAGTATGGCACTCTGAGGAGTCCAAAATGATAAGAGGAATTATCACTTGTAGTTCTCACATGGTCAAAGAATACTTGTGAGCAAACTTCTTTTTCATAAATTAGTTTTTAGCACCAGAATCAATGATAATACTGTGAATAATATAAGAAATAGAAGAAAAAACAAAAAATTTGAGAGAATTTTTGACACGAGTATTCAGAATTTACAATTTTTCTCTGGGTGGACAATAGTGAATACCATTGAACACAGCATTATCTTCACTCAGGTTTTTCCCTGGCTGGGAAATATGGCTGCTGGTTGGGTAGGATATTTTTGAGTCCTTTTGACACAATCCTCAATACTATGCTTTCCACCACAATAGGCACACAAGCCCTGCCTCAATATTATTTATTTTTCAGAACCCATCAGCTTGCTGACCATGTTCAAAAGGGAAGAATGGGGCTTTCCCGTTTTCTGACCCTGAGATTCTTCTTCTTATGAATTGAGCTTGAATAGTTTTGAGGGTGAGAAGAACTTTACTTCAAGGATTCAGTATTCTTTTCTTTAAAATGGTTCTTCTCCTTTTGCCTCTCATGGTACCTGGTATCAAGCTCCAGGGTAACATCCATTAAGTCTTGAAGGATGGAAGGCCCATTAATCCAGAATTCTGGAGGCCGATCCCTTCCTATGATGG
Organism: Austropuccinia psidii; assembly: GCA_023105745.1. Taxonomy (NCBI): domain Eukaryota; kingdom Fungi; phylum Basidiomycota; class Pucciniomycetes; order Pucciniales; family Sphaerophragmiaceae; genus Austropuccinia; species Austropuccinia psidii. Next base: position 33,254,462 of record JALGQZ010000008.1, read on the forward strand.
TTCATAAAATCCCTTTCACCCAAATCCCCAATTATTGACACCAAACTTCTGAATTCAGAAATTTGTAATGAAAAATGCCCTCCTCCCTTCATTTTTAAGCCATTCAACCCTGATTCAGCTTTTCTAACTTCATTTTGGTCCCCAGGTAAAGTGAAAAGTTGAGATTTGAATAGTTGTCAACTATTGAGGAGGTAGCTTGGTTCTTGATTGGTGAGAGTGGAAATATAAGGCTCAATCCATTTTTCAACCCTGCAAATGAGAAATGAAGTGGCATTAAGAGCTTTCTTCTTGTCTTCAGAGAAATGTTCTTGATAATTATGAAAGATAATCTGGGAGGACTGAATAAAACTTCTGACTTTGAAGGGTTGAGTCCCATTGAAGCAGTCTTGTGCCTTCATAGATGGATTCTTGAATTCTTGTGGTGTTGGAGCTTCTTGAAGACGAGCCATAATTTAAGTCATCTGTTTCATGGTGGCCAATAAAGATGGTTAAGACTGGTTAGAGACAGGATGATTAGACTGGGCTAGAGTTGGCTCTCCAGTACCTTCAGAGGCCCCACAGGAGAAGGGAAAACCTTGGTATCCTCATAATCTTCCCCTTCTACAGAATTCTCCTCCACCTTTTTACCATTCTCACCAAGACCTTTGAAAGTGGCCTTTGACATACCAGGAAAAGTTCTGACAATTCCTGAAAAATATCTTTATCTTCTTGGCCCTCTTTCTTCCTTCAATAATTGGTCCTCTGTTCAAATGGGTCCTCAGTTGGGGAACTTCTGGTGTCCCATCAAGAGGCACTCTAGGTGTTGTGGTGGGAACAGCTTTCATTCTGGCCTAATATCTTGTCTTTCTTGCAGGAGGTCAATTTTGGACAGGCATAATTTTTCCAAACAAAATAAAATAAAATTAATATAAAATCAAGATCTGAATATCAAAAACTTGAGCCAAACCAAATATGAAAGCTTTAATTCAATATCAAAGTCAATATATTGAGTAAAACTCAAAATCAACAACTGCTTGAGGTAAATCAATCAATTAGTGAATATTTAGGAATTAATTCAATAAGTCTTGAGTAAAATCAATCAAATCAAATGAATTCTTGAGAAAAACCAATCAAGAATCAAATCAAAGCAATCAAACCTTCAGGTCAATCAGTTTTTTGAAGTCAAAATCAAATTCATGTAATACAAATTAATCAAAAATCAATTTCAAATCAAAATCCTTCTATTAATAAAAATTCTTAAAGAATAAATCAAAATTAATCTTGATGGATAAATATGATTAATTAAGTGGGTTTTCTCATCAATCTGAAAATTAAAATTAACTTGTGAGCTGAATTAAAATTGAGTGGAATAAAAAATGACTAAAAATGGTCAGCCACACAATTTTAAGAAAAAATAAAAGTTTGATAAATAATGAAAGAAAATTTTGAAGAAAAATCAATTTTTGAGAATGCAAGAGTGATTTAAAATTGAGATATTTTGAATAAAAAAGTCATTGAGATCATAAAAGTTTTATAATTAATCAAAAAATGATTTTAAGCTGAAGAATAAATAATAAATCATAAAGGAATAAATTATGAGTTAATTAATCTAATGTCACAGGGACTCTCAGGAATAAAAAGAGTGGCCTGGAACTCAGGAATCAGGGAACCCACTTGGAAGACTCCAAATAATCAAATAAATAATGAATAATATATCTCTTTAACAAGAATAATGAGATCACAAAAATGATATGTAGAATAATCAAGAAAGCCAAATATCCAAAGAGAAAGCCAATTAGGTGCTATATTCACTGTTTCAACCTTCCAGAAAGAGCCATGGAATTACTTAAGGATATTACCACCAATATCTTCTTACAGACAAAAAAAGAAGTGCAAATGACTGACTTAATAATAGCAGTATCAAATTTCAATAGAAAAGAAAAAAAATCCTACTAGATAAATTGATAGGGTAAAAAACCCCCCCCAGAGTTGAAAGATAGGCTGGTATATATGAAAATCTGAGATCCTGACTCCTTCAGGCTGAAAACTGGGCTGTATTGAATCCTTGAAGCTGCATTGATTTCTTGAGTAAATGTACACCTGAACAAATTGGTAAATGAACTTGGTTGAATGGTCTTTCCAGGTTCTATGGTTTAAATTCAGGCCTCTATGGAGCAAGGAAATATTGAAATGAATTTTGTTTCCAAGGTGGATTGATGGAGCATTGAAGCTTAACAACTTATCTGGTGCTGTGTCTTGAATATCCCCTTCAAAACTAACTGCCAGTATTCCCTTGGTGGAATACTGTAAAGATAAAAATATCCAATGACTTTATGATGGCATGATTTTTATTTGAAAGGAGCACTTTCACCTTAGCCTTTATGAATCCTCTCGATGACATGGTGCCTTGATGGCCTGGTGTAATCTTGGAATGGGGAATTAATCTTGTGATATTGGAACCATTGGATTTCTGGTTGAAAAGGGCACATAATGGCCTATAACACCATTTATGGCACATTTGGTTCTTAGAGGGAAAGAGTCACCAAAGGTCTTTTCAAAGGATTTCCAGGAGGAAAATGGGAGAAAAACGTTTGGGGTGGCTCCAGGGCTTACAGAGGTTTTTTTTCCAAAAACCATCCTGAAAAGGCTCAAAGATGTATTTTTGCAAAAGTGTGAAAAACTCACAAATCTAGCAATTAATCCCAAAAGGGATTAATTTGAATACTTAGGCACATTTTAAATAATTGAAGATAAAAGAAAATATTATGGCATAATTCACAAAAAGGTGCAATATGTTCAAAACTGTATTTAAAGCTCAAAAAGAATAATACAGCCTTTTGGGCTTTATTTCTCCTGTTTACTTGGAAATTTTCAAAAGTGGCCAAGAAGGACCTGATGGTGTTGAAGGAGCCAGTTTGGCCCCAGATGATGAAATAGCCATTAAAGGCCAAAACCTTGAAGGTGGAAAATGTGGCCAAATTGCCATGTAGTGTGTATGGCATTTATATGCTGTAAATTGGTCCAAGAGGTGATTGTCCATGGTTGTGACATGCTGTGAGAAATAAAATTTTGGTACTGAGGTGGGCTTGAAATCAAAATAATATTTAGGGAATATCACAGCAGTAATAATAGAACATAACAAGGAAGAATTATTTCCTTTTTATTAATAATTATCGGTTTATATAATAATTCAATTCAATATAGTTACTCTCAAAGTCAATAAATTTCTCCTAACTTATTTTGAATCTTTTTCAAATACTAAAAGGCATTAGTAAGTGATTATAATCCAATATTACATAATTGCAGTTGAAGGTCACTACTGTGACTTAATACTAAAGATTTTATCATCAAATAAAGAATTTTTCTATCAATATTTTTAATCTCATATCTTTCAAATTGAAGTTTTCTAATTCCTATATGAAAACTTTTAATAATTTCTTTCACCAAATCTGGTCATATTTTAAATTAAAATCAATTAGCCAAAAGTGATTTATTTTGCTTTGATTTTCAATTTCTATTTTTGGATTACTAATCAACGGATCTAAGAATTATCATTTTAATATGAAATCTTGGAATAGTATTTCTTTTGTGAAAGCCACTTTTTCTTAATTCTTGTGGACAAGTTCTTCTTCAACTGTATCACTGGGAGTGTTTAACTAATAATATAATGATAATTTATTCAGTGATTATTGTTGAGAAATATGAAGTTGTTGAATATTACTTTTTAATGCTGTACCATTATTATAACTAGTAGTATAATAATAAGAGTTTTTGAATTATTCTCAATAATATTAACTGTTTTCAAAATTTTAATTATAAAATTTATTTGGTAATTCAACATTGGGGTTAAAATAATTTTCTATTATATTTTTCATAAGGAAAGCTATATTACACTAGTTTTTACAGGTTGTTTTATAAAAAAAACTTCAAATTATTTTTCTTAGGAGGAAAATAGCCCAAACATTATTTCAATGATCCGTATCTCAAAGATTCTTAATATGGATGGTCTCCTATTTAATCTATTTCTGCTTTACTAATTTCATATTCCTACAAAATTCCTCCCCTCATGTTCTATTTTAATCTCACCATTTTCTTACTTCAGACACCCTGCATAATTATTCTCTTGAGATATAATTTAATGAAATATTGATACTTCTTCATCTCATTCCTTTATTATTTTAACTAAGTCCAAGACAGGAGTATAATTCAACTTCTTAGCTCAATTCAGCTAATCAATAAGTATCTGTTTATCCCTTAAATTATTCTTGTAATTTGACTTGAATCTGTGTTTCAAATTTCATTTTCTAATATGTATTAATTTTACCACCAGTTAATGCAGACCTAGTTATTTCCTCTATCTTTCCTTTTCATTGATTCATTTTTTATTCAATCAAATGATTTATTTTATTCGAGAAAATATTCCTCTAACAACAAGTCTTGGTATTCCCTAAGACTTTCCACAATCACTTCTTACCCTTGATGAAATAAATAATTTTTTAATTTAATTTCCCCTTTCTATGTTTTTATGAGACATACACCATGAGCAAAATGACTTCACCTTACAGAAGGTGTTGCGTTTGGTAAGTGACAGAGGAGATAGCTTGGATACAGGTTAGTGAAAAAAATGGAAATGAAATAATAAAACAGAATCTTTGGAAGAAACTCAAGTCACATATGCAAGCCATGCACTTTCAAGTTAATTACCTCAATATTAATGTGTTCTCAAGATCCTGAAACCTTAAAATTTAAACAGGTAAAGGAACTCTCAATTACTCATAGAGCTTATTTTTGTGACTTATTACATATTATTTACTAAAAAATTTAAAATTTTACATAGGTTTTACAGCTTAACACAGAATTTCAATTCATTTCACTTTCAGGAATATAATTCCTTCCTGTATTTTTTTCAAATAAAACTGACTGAAAGAGAAAATCCTCAGTAATAAGGGATTTTTCTAGAAATTTACTATGTATTATTGAATATATTCCTTCATACTAGGATTTTATCTTTAGAAATATATATTAAATTTTCAATCAGATAGCTCACCTTTTATCTCTCATGATAGTAATTAATTCCATTGAAAAAGAACATAGGAATGCCTTGAATTTTAATCAAGGAGTATTACATTATGTAAATATTTTTTGAAAAATTATATATTATGGGTAGATAGTGTAAGAGAGCTTGGTTTAGAACCTCTGAATATTAATTCTTGTGAATTATACTATTGTCATATAAAAAATGGAAACAAGGATCTGATTTCTATTTCTCAATTCAATAATTTTACTTTGTTACCATTTGGCTTCATAAATCAATTATTATCATTATATTGAGGGATGAAATATTTCTTTATAGTAACATAACTATTCCTCAAGACCATAATTCATGAATTTTTTCTCCTTTTTTTACATATAAAGAGGTTTTCATTTTAATACATTTTTTCTATTCCTCTTGTTATAGTTTTTCTCTGTAATAAAGTTTTATCAAAACATTTTTTTTGATATTTAGGTATAGAATAAACCAAAAACTTTATATTTTATAATTGTATTTTTGTGATATCTTATCTAAAGCAATTTAGGGCAAATAGCTTATTTACCAAGGATTGTTTATCTCTGATAGATAATATTTCTATCTTATCTATTGAACCAGCCAAATAAAAAACATTAAACTTTAACTCATATGATTTCAATTTCCTGCTGTGTTAAATATAATATTACTCTAAATATATTAATATATACATATCGGGTATTATAGCTTCTTGCTACATAATTTCTTCCTAAATTTCCATTTTTTTGCTATATAAGAATCCTTCATTATTTCATTACTATTAGTTTAATTACTTTGGAAATATATATTTGAACATCAAGACAAGATAAAGGTCATATATGTGGTATAATCTAAAGAGATTTGTTTCTTATAATCAAGCTACAATTTGAATTGAAAAATAAGATTCTTACCTCAGACGTGTGACAAAATGAGGAATCTCAAACAATCAAAAACATTGAAGAATATAATATAAGTATTTTATTTACATAAAAATTCTTAAAAGTCATAGGGAGACTAATTTACATATATTCACAGCATAGCTCTTAATATTATATAGATATTAGGAAGAACTAATGACTACATCATTTTGAAAAAAGTAGGATTCACCTTTTACCCTTTCAAATTAGTGAATATTTTAGTGTCCTTCAAAGAGAGATCAACATGTATGTACTTCTAATTTATTTTGTTTCTCAAAGTTTATTCAGAGTTCTTATTTGAAGCTTTCTTGATTTTTGAGGTTTCTTTAGCTATATATAGTTCAGAAAGAAGATCTTGGCTAATATCATAAACTCTTTATAGGCTATGATTTGTTAAATTATATCTTCAGCTCATTTATCTAATTTCAAAATATGATATACTTGATTTTTACAAAGTAATTTTT